>JARHVA010001297.1:55000-1427500 GCA_037957365.1 Torreya grandis | reverse complement strand
TAAAAGACTTGCCATTAATTATGTATTTTGATTACACAACACTGTAAACATCCTAACAACACATCTTCCCAAAAAATATAGAAAAAAAAAATAGTAACGTATATATTTGTTAGCTCTAAACATATTTAGTGGTTGTAGAGGTGCCTATTTGGTATTTTTTCAAATCCACTTAGGGAATATTTGATGGTTCATGTTGAACCTATTATTCCATCCTTTAATATTGAAGGATCCTATTTTCACAAAAGCTACATCATCACTTCCATATCATCATGCAATATTAAAAATACCAATTTTATACCTAGCTATGTCAAATTCTTATCTCCTTTGTCATCTCATTGATATTGTCTTATTTTAGTTATTTATTGTTTTTGTTAGGATTGTGGAGCTAAAAGCTTCACTGATGCAAACAGGAGAGGAGGTTACTGAAGGTTGCTGAGTTGCAGAGAAGTTGGGGTCGGTCTGATCAGCCGACGTCGACAGGATAGCAAAGGGAAGCAACCGACGTCGGTCATATATCGGCCGACGTCGGTCACCTCCAAGCAGACAGGGACCGATGTCGGTCGCCTGTGTGGTTCGACTGTGAGCTAATTACGGACAGTTAGCTAACGAACCAAGTGTTTGCATGATGAGTGCTAATTTTAGACTCATAGCTTCGGATCTAATTATTGTAATTAGATGTCTAATTATTGTTTGATGAGATCTATATAATAGACTCATGGTTGTATTGGAAAAGTGTGCTAGGGAGTAAGAGAGCATAATTATAAGCTCCTTCTGTGTGTGAGGTAGAGCAATGGTGCGTTCCTCCTAGTGCCTCAATACCAGGTGTGTTGGTGCTGGATTGGAGAGTCAGTTGGATTCTTCAAGAGTGTAGGATCTTGGTCACAGTTGCATGGCCTATATAGGATATCTACATGGTAAGTAAGATCATTGATCTGTAGGTGTATGTGTGTGCAAGGTCGAGGTTCACAGGTGAGTAGAACCGTTGTTTGATTTGCAGGTGTGCAAGGTCATATAGACAGCAACACAAAAGGGAGCAGTATCAGGCAGGATCTACTTGGAGTACAGGTGTGTACTCGGATAGAGCAAGAGGAAGGCAAGGAAGTTCCTTCCATAAGTATGGTCTATTGAATTGCAGGTTGTTGCAGATTCATGGGAGATCTACTTGAAGTACCTTGAGTACTTGTAGAGTGCGTGGAGCACTTGTGGTGTGCGTGGAGCACGGGAGGTGAACACCAACTCTGTATTTGAGTTGGGTGTTGGGACCTGTGAGAGGGAGAGCTTTGGGGAGAAGAATTACTGTTCACTTGAGGTGTGGGAAACCTCTGTAAGGTGGTGGAGAAGAAGTGGCATCTTCTTTATTGTATTCTTTTCTATATAAAGTGTTAATACAAGTTGTGTATTGTCTCTCATATGCTGTGTTATTCTGAATTTTAGTTACTTGTTGATTCTAGTTATTTCTGCATATTTAAGTTGCTTGAAGTTTGGTAATCAATTGTATGCTTCCGGTTTCACATCCTAACAAGTGGGATTAGAGCATGTTTGTTGTTCTAGATTCCTGACAAGTGGTATCAGAGCTAAGGTTGCAGGAAGCAGGTTGTGTTTTGGTTACAGGGCACTCTCAGGGGTTTCTGATCGAGTGGGAGTAGAGCAACGGTAGATCAAAGTAAGCTAAGAATGAAGGAGTTGAAAAGCACAGATGGTTACTCACGGTCTGATGGAAAGAAAGAGCAGGTAAAAGAACATTGCTGGTTGGTAACAGATCAGCATGAAGAAACTGAAGATACAGATGTAGCAGGTGTTGTTACACATGATGTGTTTGCAGGTTTCTTGGATAAAGTTGAATCTTGGATAAAAGATTCGGTTGCCTCTTTCCATGCAGCCCCAGGTAGAGGAGCTGGTAAGCCTTGCCAAAGAATTGGCAAAGGGGAAGTGAAGCTGAAATTGCAGGCGGCCAACACACAGGTGTTGATGAAGGTCATGCAGGTCCCAGGTTTGGAGATATGGCTAATTTCTTCAGAAAGATTGGGTGATGAGAGATGCACAAGAACTCTCACAGCGGTAGCACTTGAATTAGCTGGTGGTAAGAAAATAGGTATACTTTATCTACTTGTTTATATTACTGATTCTTCTTCTATTGCAGAGACGTGGCTTCGTAGGCTTGGTCACATGAGCAGGAAGGAGATGCATGTTCTTAAGTGAAAGACAGATATATTTGACAGGCTTAAGAATTGGAAAGCCTTGGTGTTCTTAGAGGAGATGGTGGATAGAGTTCAGTGGATGAGGCTGGATACATCTGAGCAAGGCAGTTTGGACATGGAGATTGATCCAAAGGAGCTCGCGGGTAAAAAGTCATCACTCACAGGTGAACATAGATACTGGCGTCAATCAAGAGGAACCGGCGTCGAATAGACAGGTGCCGATGTCGGTCATGTGCAGACCAAAGCTGGCAGTGTCGGGTAGGGTAAGACCGACATCGGTCATGGGACCAACGTCGGTAGTATGTAAGACCGATGTCGGTCAGGAGGACCGACGTCAGTAGCAGGGACACCAGCACTGGCAGGTTAGTAGTCAGGTACAGACGCATGGAACCGACGTCGATCGGATGCAAACTGTGGAGTGACCGAGGTCGGTCACTGTAACGAATTTTGGGTGGACAACACGCTGTCAAGGAGTCTCAAACACCCATATGGAGGATTGAAGGCGTAAGTAGGCCCTCAAATTTGTGTTCCTCTTCTTCATACTTGTTGCTGATTGTAGAGCAAGAAGGATCCAGGAAACAGGTGTGAGCTAGGCAGGGTTATGATGCAGAACCAGACAGGAGTTTTGGTAGGTTTGCCAGCTGGATGGAAGCACAGAGACGAATGGATGCCTTAGTAGAAGAATAGAGAGATCGGATACGTGAGATGGAAGACCAGGGCATATGGTCTTGTGGAGCTGTAGGACAGTGGTACAGGTTTTGACAGGTGGAGGATGAAGCATGGCTTCAGTCAATGTCAGGGTATCTACTGTGGTTTGTCTTACCAGGGGGATGATGAGTCACGACATCATTCTGTTGCTATATGTGGATGGTATATTTGCTAGCAGGGTTAGTACATACAGGGTTTTGCGGAGCTAAGGGTAAGATTAGTTCAGTGTCATGTCATGAGGAGTTTGGAGCAGTGGAATTCTTTGACATGGGAGGCATGGAGATCACAGGTTGATTTTGTCTCGAGTGGGAGCTGATGTGAATCAGTGTTGGCGAGGTTCAGGATGCAGAACCAGAGCACACTAAGGGCTAGACAGGTACAGTGTCTGAAATCACATGAGGTCTGGTATAGACCTGAGTATTCCCATGCAGTGGGAGCTGTCAGAGTTAGGAGCCAATTCGGGGAAGTGGGTTCTCAGGTTTCTGAGAGGGACCAGCAGCAGGTGTTGCTATGCAGGGTCAGGACTTCACTACATGGATTTGTAGGTTCGGATGTGGCAGGGCACTCGGATGACAGGTGGTACACCACGGGATGTGTGGTGGGTTGTCTTCAGGTGGGAGCTTGAAGAGGGATACAAACTAGGAAACAGATTAGACGGAGTACAGGTATAGGTACAGTGCAGCTGTTTATCTCCAAGTGGGAGATTGTTAGGATTATGGAGCTAAAAGCTTCACTGATGCAAACAGGAGAGGAGGTTGCTGAAGTTTGCTGAGTTGTAGAGAAGTTGGGGTTGGTCTGATCAGTCGACGTCGACAGGATAGCAAAGGGAAGCAACCGACGTCGGTCATATATCGGTCGACGTCAGTCACCTCCAGGCAGACAGGGACCGACGTCGATTGCCTGTGTGGTTCGACTGCGAGCTAATTACGGACAGTTAGCTAACGAACCAAGTGTTTGCATGATGAGTGCTAATTTTAGACTCATAGCTGCGGATCTAATTATTGTAATTAGATGTCTAATTATTGTTTGATGAGATCTATATAATAGACTCATGGTTGTATTGGAAAAGTGTGCTAGGGAGTAAGAGAGCATAATTATAAGCTCCTTCTGTGTGTGAGGTAGAGCAATGGTGCGTTCCTCCTAGTGCCTCAGTACCAGGTGTGTTGGTGTTGGATTGGAGAGTCAGCTGGATTCTTCAAGAGTGTAGGATCTTGGTCACAGTTGCATGGCCTATATAGGAGATCTACATGGTAAGTAAGATCGTTGATCTGCAGGTGTATGTGTGTGCAAGGTTGAGGTTCATAGGTGAGCAGAACCGTTGTTTGATTTGCAGGTGTGCAAGGTCATATAGACAGCAACACAACAGGGAGCAGTATCAGGCAGGATCTACTTGGAGTACAGGTGTGTACTCGGATAGAGCAAGAGGAAGGCAAGGAAGTTCCTTCCATAAGTATGGTCTGTTGAATTGCAGGTTGTTGCAGATTCATGGGAGATCTACTTGAAGTACCTTGAGTACTTGTGGAGTGCGTGGAGCACTTGTGGTGTGCATGGAGCACGGGAGGTGAACACCAACTCTGTATTTGAGTTGGGTGTTGGGACCTGTGAGAGGGAGAGCTTTGGGGAGAAGAATTACTGTTCACTTGAGGTGTGGGAAACCTCTGTAAGGTGGTGGAGAAGAAGTGGCATCTTCTTTATTGTATTCTTTTCTGTATAAAGTGTTAATACAAGTTGTGTATTGTCTCTCATATGCTGTGTTATTCTGAATTCTAGTTACTTTTTGATTCTGGTTATTTCCGCATATTTAAGTTGCTTGAAGTTTGGTAATCAATTGTATGCTTCCGATTTCGCATCCTGACAAGTGGGATCAGAGCATGTTTGTTGTTCTAGATTCCTGACAGTTTTTGTTTTCTTGTTTTTTAGCATACTCAAGGTTTTAATTTATTATTTAGACTATACTTATCTCATAGCCAACCCCCCTCCCCACCATTTAAATAAGTGTACATTGGGTTAATTTTGATATTATTCATTTTGGTTAAAAAAAGGATTTAAAAATTGATCTATTTTTATATCTTTAGAAACACTTTTTATTAACAAGCATGGTTTCATGCCTTTCACAAAAGGTTCCCTAAGGGGTTGAATTAAATAATTTTTATTTTTCTCATAATTTAAATGATTAGAGGATATTTTACAAGAATTATGCATTTTATTTGCTTAATGAATGATTCTCAATGTCCTTCAAGTATCCTCTTCTATTGGTGTTTCTCTTTGGCATATACTTCTCCTCATCATGCCCATTCATTAGGTTCTTAAATATCTAAATATTTTCATTGATTGATCTATCCTTGAACTCTCCTTGAATAATAAATTATAATTTGAGGAAGGTTGTAAAATTATGTTTTTAATGATCTTATATATGATCATAATATAAAAATCATCTCTTCAAAAAATAACCCTATTATGTGGACTTTTCCTTAGTGTATTATTATGACAAAGTAATCATTTGCTATTCCCTGGTACCCAAATTTTTTATGACATCATGTGTCTTTATGGGTGTCCATTATAGGCATACTTTAAATTTTTTTTTTGGTATAAGACCTTATTTCATAGTGTTTATTCCATATTTTTTATATACATAGTCAATTTGTGTATAATTAGTTCTTTCTAACATTTCTTATACACTGTAGTAGCTTATATTTGGCCCATAATATTTTTAAATATATTTTACGCTTAATTAAATAACTTTTATTCAATATTGATTCTAATTACACACATCTCTATATTTATTCTCACACCTCGCATATCTATTTTTCTTAGGATGGAATTGATAAACTTGTTGATTCTACCCTGGGTGGAAATGATAGGTCATTAATTTATATTTTTAAGGTTGGCATCAAAGCATTTCATTTCCTATAAAATCATATCTATACCAAGTCATATCAAGTTAAATATCAAATAAACTATAAGTTAAGTATAAAAGCTTTATTCAATCATTTATTCATCTCATACTTTAAGTTTGGACTTATTTGATCATATATATTACTACACTTGTGATAGATTCATCCATTTTGATATTTAAACCTTTGTGACATTACCTCTTATAAAAAAATAATTTTAGGCAAATGTTTATATATTTTTTCATTTCTACATTTAGAAGGGGATGTCATAGTCATTTCTTAATATTTTATTTATAATACATAACAAATATGTGGGGTATGATTTTAGTGTTTTGGTATGTAGCTCAAATTCCTTGTGGTTTCCTAACACACCATTTTTTATGATTTGATGGAAATATTAGTCAAGAGAATAGATAAAAATACATTTTAAACATTTTGTCTATAATTATCAAGAAGAATAAAAACATGAATATATGGAATCTATAAGAAAAAATGCACTCTAAATTATAGATCCAAAAACAATGCATACTACATATTAAGTTCAAGAAGAAATAGTCATCAATCATAAAAAGGTAACACCAATTTTTCCCTTGGTAGAATTTTCAGTCAGGGAACAAGGATCATTTCTATTTTTTTTTTGAGTAACCAACCTATATTTCACACATAGGTATGTATAAGTCTACCTAGTCCACATCTACTTCTAGAATCCATAATAAATCATTAGATATAACTATTCCATCACTTGTTTCTAGGTATTGTCTATTTATTATTTCAGAATTTCAATTATGCATGTTTATTATTTATGGCCACTAGGTTAGATATGAAATTATTATTTTCAATTATTAAATGATATATCTCCTTTGTGAAACTTGTTTTATCAATTGTGTTTAAATAAACTTTATTAAATCCATAAAATAATAAAATAGTGAACCCCTCCATTCTTCAAACCATCATACCTTCTAGGTTTTACCTTTTGAGTTTCATGTTTTTTTAACTAATTTTTCTTATTTTATTTTAAAATATACATATTTTATTAATTTTTTTTATCAAACCCTATATTTTATTCACTTATTTTAGTTTACATATTACATCCACCTTCAAAATTATGTTCACACACTTTTTTTACTTGATCACACATATTTGTTTAGGTTATCTAGGGTTTAATCCTCCTATTTTAAATCTGATTTTTAGATTTGAATATTACTTGTGCCCATTACATTAATCATGTATACTACTAGTGATATCAATTATTGCATGGTTGATGTTGGTGTTAATGTCCAATTTTTTTAATAGTGTATCCATCATTCCTTCTTTAGATATTTATAATGACAATGAAATATATGGCGATCAAAAAAATTATACACAAGTTGACCAACATAGGGTTTTAACTATTTATATATTTAGATATTCTACTAAAAAAAATCTTAGAAGTGTAAAATATTTATAAAAAAATTAAAAACTACATAAAAGAAGCTTAACAATATGGATCCTTTACCTGATCAACCTTATGTAGATCCATTTTATAGTTATAATCCATTTACATCAAGTGTTGACATTAGTGCTCATCATGATTAAAATCCTATTATGCCTCCACCCACATATACTCAGGTTAATATTCCTAATCCTATGTAAGCTAAAGATTTTATTGTTTCTCCTACTTATTAAACAACCAATTTTCTTCCACAAATGCATCCATATATTACATCTCTTAATCTAGGACATATTCAAAACAATAATAATGACTCTATGCATAATGATAATCATAAGAGAACACATATTAATATACACATATCAATGGTACACCTATTGATCTAGTAGTATAATAACAACTTAATAACATTAAAAGGAAAATTTTGCAACTATCTAAAGTATATATAAAACTAGCTGTGTGGTTTCATATATGGAGATATTAAAGAACCCTTTGGATATGGAATAAATTTACCACCCATTTCCTCCTTAGTTTTAATTTCCTAAGTTTAAATCATTTAGTGTTAATGGGGATCCATAAAAACATAACAATGCTTTATTTTTATCTTGTATTGGTTCTCAACACAATGAAATTATTATGACTAAATTATTTCTAATAATTATTATTGGATATGCCCTAGATTAGTTATATAACATACATGTGGACTATATGCATAGGTTATATGATTTAATTTATTCCTTCTTAGAACATTTTTAAAAACATGAATCAAAATGTCATTTTTATTGCTAAAAAATCATCTACCCCTTTTTAATAAAGTGTCTAAGCATTCATTCTTCCTACATTAAGTCATAACATCCCATGATTTATTAGCAACAATCATTGTCTATCTTTGATTTTGTTAGAATAATTTTAGGTTATAATAAATGTCAAGTATTTTCTTTACCAAAATAAATATTGTGAATAAATCAACAAGTATCAAAATATTTTTTTCATAATTTTTCAACACTCAACTTGTCATGAATCATATGACATCACAATCACTATCAATAGAAATTTGGTAAAGTTATTCAATGGTAATTTTCATGTAATGTGGTAGGAAAAAACATGAACAAGTTCAAGTGACTTGTTGCCATAAAATTCATAGAACATGGAATATAGTGGAAAAGATAAAAAAAAAAAGTGGTATAATTTTCAAATTGAATGCCCATAATTTGAAATATTTTATATAAAATTAATCAAAACAATGCACATTATCAATGGAAATGCACCTATTTAAATGGTTTATATGGTATTTATTTTATGATAATAAATCTAGATAGATAATTTTAACACTGCAAGATGGGATTATAGATCAAAATTACCTATAGCTTAGAAAATTTAAGAATGTATAGAGGTGGGTAACATTTAAACTGAGTTAATGTTTGAAAACATATTTGGAGTGGTTTCACTTTTTAGGGCACTATCACCACTAATAGAACAACCCATTTGTAATAATATAATCTATATAACTAATGTTTGGTGTCTTTATAGTAATGAAGCTTCTTCAATAAGATATGGAGTTATTTTATTTATAACCCTTTTCTCCTATTTCACCATTATTATGGAAAAGCCATAAAATTTTTCCTCCTTTTTATTAGAGATGGGTAAAAATGATTTTGAAACTGGAGATATGAACTAGACACAATGGTATTGAACTGAGGTCCCCAAACCTCAAAGATAATAAATATAAGACACATAGCTAGATATATAACATAATAATAATTAAAATAAAACCAAAAAATAAGGGACATAGAGGAACATCTAAGGGTATTGTATGGCTCCCTAGACTAAAACACAAGAACCAAATGAGTAAACTAACTAGTTGAGAACAAACAAAAGAGGTTGGTGTGAATAATAGTAAAAAATGGTTACAACCAAAAACTTATAAAAAAACATGATGAAAATATCATGAAACATTAACACCTAACCCTTTCAAAATATCAAGGGTAGTTATATAGCTTAATTGGGTTCTTCCCTAGTTTTTTTCTTGATGTTAAATTTTACTTCTTTTAGGTTTCTTTAAGTTCCTTTAGCAACCTATTTTAAAGTTTCTTTAGTTATTATTTATTATCTTGGAGGTCTAATGAGGTGTTTTATTTCTTCGAAATTCTTGGTTTTCTTCACTTTATTTTGAGTTAGCTTGGTAGTGAAAGGTGATGTTGAAGGTGTGTTCTTGACCTCTGGTATTGGGGAATCTTTCCTTCATTCATCTTCATCTAGTTCTTCAGCATTTTTGTCCTTCTTTTGGTTTAAGATATCTACCAAAGGTGATCCTAATAGGGAGAAAGGTTCCCTTTATAGATCATTTTTTTGAATAGAGGAGTAATTTTTTGAGTGGTAGGGGAGGAAACCATGGAGTTTAGTATTAATCTTCTTTAGAGTTGTATTTAGCCCTAACTAGTTGTTTTACCATATCAATAATGGATCTATCTTTTTCCATAGATATTTATATTTTATTGTCATAGTAGCTTCATTATGTCCAAATATATGGAAAATGGGGTATATTTATGAAGATATTTCATAAATTATTTCTTAGGGCCAAGTGTCATACTTTGATTATAGATCAGCCATTCTTGGGATGGTCTTTTCCAAGGAGATATAAACACAAAATCTTGCTACTAAAATCCTTCACCTTTATTGGATGATAACATCTAGAGTAATAGGTTGGAATATGGATTTGGAAACCTATATAATGATTTATTCCTCCCAAAATTCCATAGGAAAACTAGGTAAGTTTACCCACATAGGTGTTTCAAATAAAATGTCACCATTTAGATTTATTCTTGGTTTCTATTTCCTTAGGTAGAGGTTAAACTTCCAAAGGAACCATGGACCCTCAATTAAAAACTTGGTGAATTATTATATAATGGAGAATGTGATAAGGAAAAAGTCCTTTGACATAGCCAAAATATCCATGTTCCATTTAGGGTTGCACTTGTGGTTGGCCCATTCTCTGAATTTGTCAATGTTTGGCCTTTTCCTTAAAATTTTCCTCTTTAACTAAATAAAGCCATTACTATTTTTATCACATGTTATGGATTCATTTTATAGGTAAGTATTATCATGTTTTATTTTTATATTAAATGATTTCTAATTAAAAAAAAATTGTAGATAAAGCATCAACTATGCACATGGAATAGACAACATATAATCGATGATTTTTATTTGATAATGACATGAAAAGCATCAAATTATAATTTATGTTCATGTTTTTAACTATATTTATGGTAAATATGCGTATAGATCAAAAATTAGATTATATTTGAGGGTGTATTAAGTAAATTAAGTATGCATATGATATGATGACATCCAAATATCCTATTTATCTTAATAGAACATGACTTGAATAAGGTCAATAAAATAGAGCCAACAATACTTGGACAATCAAGTAAGGACCTATTTATTTCATATAGATAGCATAAAATAACCTAAAACTCAAATGTAAAGAGGCAAGGGTTACAAAGCTTATACCTATGACACATGGATGGAACTCTCTTTAGACCTCAACAAAGGTAAAATGGTTGTTAATGAGTTAATCTTTGTTTGTTCATCACCAATTGATCAAGTTATATCTTGATGCTCATATTGAGATCCAATGTTGTCTTTATTATATTTTTCATGCTCTAAAATATTTTTTTGCACTTCTATATATTTAGCTTGAGCATTAGTATCTGAAGGTCCTAATATACCATTACTCTTAACTATATTATATGCCTTATCAAAATAAATGAGTATGTTCAACTTAGGTACCACTTAGTCCAACACTTATTATATTAAAGGTAGAAACAAATTTCTTAGATGGCATAAAATGGGAAATAGAAACTTGGAATATTTTTGTTAACAAAGATTTTACCAAATCTAAAATGCCTAATACAACAATTAGAAACAATAATAAGAGGGAAAGAAACCCTAATAACATGGATGGTTAGGGTTTTTAATATTCAATCAATAGATGGATTCACTAATATGTTTTAATATAATTATGGAATTAAACTAGTGTTAATTAAATTATGACATGCTTCTGAGTAAAATTAGATTGTATAATATATGTAATAAATACACAAGACTAATTTAGAGCTTACTATTTATAGAAAAATACTAAAAGGGAAAGTACTAAATAAAAATAACTTAGGTGGAACTTGAGTCTAATGAATTAAAATAGGGACTATGTGATCAACTATGGGAATATGTGATGGTGCTATGAATTAGGAATAGAGCTTCATTTGAATCTAGGACGAGGTCATGCTATTCAAAAGAGGCTAGCCTACATTGTTGTTTATAGGGTGTACTAACATCTAATAGGGGGTTTTCACTTTGTATAAATTTAAATCAATGTGCCTTCACCTTTAGGTGATGTGTGTGTGATTTAGGGTCACTTGATTCATTGTGGAATATGATGTATACCTTTGTCCTCACTTGGAACCCTAACTCCATAAAAAATGAAGAACAAATGTTATAAATGAGGAAAAGGGGTTTGTACTTGAAGTTACGATTAACCTCAACACCCCCTATGTTGAGTTATACCTACATATCAATACTATAAAAAGGGATAAAAATCCATGAGATTATCCCATGCTAAATGGTGTGTGTGAAATATAGGTATACTATTATATGTTGGTGTAATTATGGTGTAGTTATGTGACTTAACAATGACTTGTGAATTTGGAGGTGTATTCAAACTTACCTCAAGACTAATTGGGCTATGTGGACTCAAAATTAGGAAAATAGGTGATTTATTCTCAATGTTTAGTTATATTAATTATGGTAGTTTAAATATAGAATCCTCTTTCCAAATAGTGAACAAATGAATGTAAAATATGCCTATATGGTGTCATTTTTAAAAATTTACTCAAATAGGACTTTTAAAATAGGTAGGACAACCTGTTAGGTGAATTTTAATTTGATAAATTAGCCATTATTTTTTGGGAGGGTAAAATTTGTGGCTTCAAACACTACTAGTGACCCAAATTATCTTAAAGTAATGACCTTGTATAAAGAGTAGAGACAACTAAACTGGAAGTGTGGATCAATCTAACAATGAGTTTAGGATACTTGGAATGAAGAATACGAATATTAAATATCAAAATTTATTTATCTTAAGGATAGTCTTAAAAAAGAGGTGGATGAATATCAATTAAAAACCATGTAATTGAACATAAGATGTGTGTATAAGGAGTCATCACAAGTACATTGTTTTATCATTAAATGTTAATTTTTAGTGACTATAGAATAACATAGCTTATAAAATAAATATTTTTCATGGAAAAAAGTGATTTGCATATTGAAATAGGGTGAAAATTATAAAGATCAGAAGTATTAAGGATCTATGTGTTGAAAATATAATTTTTTGGTGAAAAATGGTGCAGGACAGGATCAACCAACTAGGATAGTATTGGTAATCAATTTTGTCATGTATTATCCAATTTCATCCTTAATAGAAATTGAAAATTTATCAATGCAAATTATAAAAACATCAAGGTAAATGGTATATTATATAAAAAATTGATCACTTTTATAAATTGTTTGAATCTATAATGTGACTCAAGTGAATATCCAAGAGACCAAGAAGTCAACAAGAACTAAGGGATTATAATAATTGATCAATTGATCACATATGTAAGTAAATAGAAGAATATTATGCAATAGTCAAGAAGCTATGTAAACAATTTTTTTCTTTTTTTGAATTATTTGAGGTTTTTAAGAATATTTTTAAAAATACAACATGTTAACCAATGATCCAATCAATGTGAGAATGTTGAAAATATATGAGAAGTGGTATATTTATGACTTTACTTATAAAAAATTGTTAGATGTGCATGTATCAAAATAAAAAAATATAACATGTGCATTTTCCATGATGTTATCAACTATATTAGCTTGAATTTAGCTAAAAATATGTTTTAATTTTTCCTCTCTTGATTCATGATTTTTCCCTCTCTTTAAATTTTAATAATTGCACTTTTATGCTCAAATGTGACATAGTCATGATCTTTACCCAATGTTTGCTTCATTACTCTCATCCATGATCTCCCTAATTTTTCATTAAATCCAATCAAGGTGATGCCAATGTGAAATATTACATAACATATATTTAACTGAGTGTGACTAGTAGATAAATATATATAATGCATCATTAAGGATATATAATGCTACCCAAGTGTTGTTTATAATACCTAAGATATTGGAGAAGTGTCATGCTACATATATTGGATTCACAAAAGGATGAAATATAAACATTAATACATTGATTTACATCTATGATGGAGTTAATAAATAAAGGATCTATATATGATGCATTATTTTTGGTTATGTTCTTTGAAACCTCACTTCTAACCTATATTTTTTAGGTATATCTTGTTTTTGAACCTATTTTGTTAGGAACCCCTTATTAAAGATACTTTCATGTTTGACTGTGTTGTAACCTAAATTTAAATTTATGAAAACTTTAAAAATTTGGTTCCCACTTTATGAAACCAAAATTTTTCCCCTAGACTAATATGGAATCATGGGTGTACTAGGTCTTCTACATGTTTCATTTAAGGAAATTTCATTTTTGAGAAGCTGGAGAAATCAAATGCTATTCGCATGTCAAGTGTGCAGCAAGTGATATTATTCCATTTTATAAAATGTTTATCATCCATAATTTTTAGTTTTAATTTTATGAATTTTAAATATATTTTCCTAAATATCATCTTTTCTTCAGATCTTAGAGGCTCAAACTTCATATATTTTTCATACTAGAGATTTGAAACTTTAGAACCTAGTAGAACTAAAGGCCAACGAGGTACAAATTCTCTATTTTTTCATATTTATCATGTATGAAATATGTTATGGTTATATTTTTATGAATTTAAAATATATTATTATAAGGATCATAATTATTTAGATCTAAAAGTTCCATACTTAATATATTTTTTTCATATTAGAGATTTAGAACTTTGGAGCTAATAGGAATCAAGGACCAACAAAGTGAAAATTATCCATTTTATTATATATTTAAATTTATCATCCATAATTTTTATTTTTAATTTAATGAATTTTAAATATATTTTCCTAAATATCATATTTTCTTCAGATCTCAGAGGCTCAAACTTCATATATTTTTCATACTAGAGATTTGAAACTTTAGAACCCAATAGAACTAAAGGCCAACAAGGTACAAATTCTCTATTTTTTCATATTTATCATGTATGAAATATTTTATAGCTATATTTTTATGAATTTGATATATATTATGCTAAGGATCATAATTATTTAGATCTTAGAGTCCCATACTTCATATATTTTTTCATATTAGAGATTTAGAACTTTGGAGCTAATGGGAATCAAGGGCCAACAAAGTGAAAATTTAAACTCATTTTTGGTTCTCATTTTATTTTATTTTAAATATGTTTTATCTAATATAATCTTTGATTCAACCATCAAGGGCAAATAATTCATATATTTTGTGTAAAATTCAACTGGAGATTCAAAACTTTCAAGGCCAAAGATCCGTAACTTCCAAGATCATCTGACCCAACTCCATGGGTGATCCAAGTGCACTAGATGTGCCAAGGCCACTGACCTAACCCCATGGTAATTTTATTTGCATCATATGTGTCTTCAAATAAGGTAAAATAGTTAGTTTCATATTTTTTCCATAAGTTTTGCATCTGGACTCTATTTTGGCTCTCCTTTAAAGCATTATAAAGTTATTTAAATTATATATCCAATGTTATAAATATCTATCCTTAGAGTAAATTTTTTATCTTAAAACTAAATAGGTATAATTTTTTTCTCAATGGTACATCATGGGTGCACTAGGCATATATTTTCTTTTTGGACATATATTTCACATCCATGATCCGTTTTGGATCTCATTTGAAGTGTTGGAAAGGTATTCAAACAACATATACAATTATATAAATAATTTTATATTTATAAACATTTTATGGGTTAAATTTTTAATTTTTTTCCAAATTCCCCTTTATAGTACTTAATTTCATATGTTACAGTATGACATATATTATTTCCAAACTCTATCACCCAATAGGCAAGGCTCAGTGGGCCTGCTTGATGATTTGTTTAAATCACTTTATTAAAAATTTAAAATATAATAGGAAAAAATTGATAATATGAAAGGTCAAATTGAGAATATGAAATTTCATTTCATCCTCCTATGTTTTATAAATAGGAGAGATCACAATTGTAAAAGGGTAATTATTTTTTTCAAGATCTTGGGGAAGAGTTACCTAAAACTTTGTGTGTTAGCTAAATAATTTATAAATTTTAGAAATGGAATGAAATAAAGCAATGTGATATAAATATTTAGATTCATGGGTTTTAATTCTTTTTCTTGTGAATTATATACTTTTATTCATAGATAAAAAATCCATTAAAATTATGTACTTTTCTTGGTTGTGTGTAACTCACAATGTTTCCAAATTTTATGTTATAAACATATTATACAGGCTTTGTACGAAGTTTACCCAAATATAAGTTTTGAGGATAATATGTGCTTCTAGGAAAGCCTTTAAATCCCATTAAATATTTTAATCATTTATCCATTTTTGTGTGGGAGGAATAATTTATAGTTATTTCATTAAATTCTAAGTTATTATGATGGTTCTCTACATTCATTCATGTTGAGGTCAACATACCCCCATGTTTGAAAATTGGGACCCTTGAGATACTTTAAACCTTAACCCTGAAACCATGGCATGTTTTGAGCATTATTAGAATTTTAAGATCATCCACTTTGATAAAGTTGGCTTATTGATTTACGGTTTTGCTTTGAGCTTCCCTAATATTACTTATAATTGGTCTTCATGTCTTATAGTTATAGGTTTCATGGGGCCCTATTGAAAGGATCATTCTTAGAATTTGTAGAGTGAATCTATTCAAGTTTTCACTAGCCTTGGGTTTGTGAAAATTCAAATCTGAATTCATGTTCTGAAAGTTCTCTAAAAACCCTGGCATAAACCCTTGGTTCAAATTTGCATTTGGTAGGAATATTTCAAATTATGACTTAAGCCTAATTTTATGCTGAGGCTTAGTCATGTTTTGTAACATGACCAAACCCTAGCCTAAAATCATGATTAGTCCCTTTTCATTATTTTCTCCCTTTTTTCCTTTATTTCTAACTAATTCTAACTTTTGTATTAGTAGGGTCTTTTTATTTTCCTAAGCATGGTCCCCTTTATTATCTATTTAGCCTAAAGTCTTAATTCTACGGCCTCATTTGTGTTTATCAACATGAAACAAGACCTTAGCCTTAACACTTTAGCCTAAGTTTCTATCTACTCAAGCTACCTCACTTCTTTGTAGATCTAACAACTTGTACTTAAGCAAAACCAAAGATTGGATGGCACAAGGGAAACCCAAAGGTTGGATGGGCCCCAATATTAAATATAAGCTTATGCCTAAGTTTTATCATAAGGCCTTATTGTATATTTTAATACAACAAGACCTTAGTTTAAAACTTAGGTTTTTGACTTTAATTAATTAAGGGAACCAATCACATACAATTGAATGGATCGTGATCCATGATTCACAATCACTCATGGACTTAGATCCAATAGAGTGAAGACAACATAAAAAATTCAAAAGGCCTAGGAAGCCCCATAAAGCCAACACATGAAACTCTTGCATTTGAAGCTTAATGTTAATATAACCCCAAACTAATAGTGTCCACTCATTCAGATCATGATTAGATAGCTCTCGCTTCATCACTCCTCATGATCAAATGAAGCAAATTGAATCTAAGATCCATAGAGTGTAGGAACTTCATGAGATTACATTTTACATTCTTGAAAACACCATTCAACATCCATGAGGCTATCATTAATGTCTACGAGGATATCAAATTCAAGCTCATCTAACATTTTTACTTTGATAAAGGGGCATGTTCTATATCATTCGATGGGTCATTTGATATTATGCTTTAAAACTTAGGATAAAATACTTTAACCTAAGTCTGTGGCATGTTCATTAATATGAAATAGACTTAGCTAAAAGCATTTTATCCTAAGTACTTTATATAACCATGCATTGATTACATTTCATGCATCTTCTAAGATCAACAACTCATGCTTCATTGAGACCAAATGATCTAATGATGTAAAATCATTGAAAAATTTTCAATAGAGCTCTGAGAGCCTACATTATTGACACATGGTGTATGCTCATTCGATATATGATTGACATAAGAAGTAGAGCTTAGAAATCCCATGGGGGTCACAAGTGGCATAACCACAGGGATTAGAAGGATCTTACACCCTTATTCATATTAGAAAGGATGGTGCAAAGGTAAAAAGTTGACTGAAAGTCTGAGCTAGCATCTAAGTTGGACACTTGATAGGTCCTCATGGTTTTATAAGCTTCAAGCCCTTTTTGAGATTGCCTCACTTGCCTTTTGGTGGGAAAGGTACAAAAAGTCCCCAAAGGGTCGAAAAGCATCAGAGTGTAAAGTTTGCTTATATGGATCCATGTGTTACAAGGAGGATTTATTGACATGAAATAAACATTTAAACCTTCTCTTTCCTCTTTTTAAAGAATCTCAAATGTATAAAAGCAAGAGTCAAGGCCAATCTAGGGCATATAATAGTAGGATCCTAGACATGATCCTCAATATAGGAGAAAGGATCACTGAGGCCAAGAGCATTAAAGAAGCCATGGCTAAAAATGATAAAGAGTTAAATGATCTAGATGAAAAGAAAGAAGAGTGTTGATTAAGGCTAGCTATGGATTTGGGACTTGTTAATGAGGAACATCAAAAGGCTATGAATATGCTTCAGGGCAACAATCAATTTCCCAAGTGTAGGGCATGTTGAGTTGTGGAGCTAAAATCTTCACTAATGAGCTAATGTTGAGGTTGTTGGGCTTACATAGTAACTGGCATCGGTCAGAACCAATCGACATCGGTTAGGGGTCGACCGACATTGGTTAGGGGTCGGCCGGCATTGGTCATCTTCAGACTGACACCAACTTCTGTGCATTTCCAAAAGTGTTATTTTTAGCAAAATAGATTTGAGCCTTTGATTTAAGAGGTGGATCTAAGGGTGGTGAATGCATGGCTCATGAACCCTAGTGTTGTAGTACACCATATAGTAGGGTTAGATCCTCATAGCATGCATAATTCAGTAATTGAGTTGATTGTAATTAATTGAGAGAGAAAGAACTCATGAGGGAGAATTACTGTACATCTATGAGGTGTGAGGAGAGAGAGATTTCTTCATTGTATTTCCTTCTGGAAGAGTTTAATATAGATTGGTTGTTTCTTGTATCTCCTATTATTTGATATTTTTGATTTCTAGTTACTTATTACTTTTAGTTTCAATTTTGTGTTTAGTTGCTTATACAAAAGTAATCAAGTGTAATCTAAGATCCTAACAACTGGTATCAGAGCCAAGTTAGTGTTTGTTGATTACAAAATTCACTCACAGGGGTTTCTAATTGAGTGGGAGCAAAGCAATGGCAGAAGAAAGTAAACTAAGAATGGATAAATTCAATGGCAAGAATTATCAATTATGGAGGATGGAGATTAAAGATTATATGTATCAGAAAGATCTATATTTACCATTGGGTGGGGTTTCAAGGAAGCCCATAGATATGGAAGATGAATAATTGAATGCTCTTGATAGAAAGGCTCTTGGATCTATAAGGTTGAGCCTGGCAGCTTCTATGTTTTCCAACTTATCACAGGCAAAGACAACGGTAGAGTTAATGGATACTTTGGCAAATTTATATGAAAAACCCTCAGCTTCGAATAAGGTATATCTTATGAAGCAATTATTTAATTTGCAAATGCAAGAAGGTGGATCTGTATCTAGTCATCTTAATGATTTCCATAGAATAGTAAATCAGTTAAATTTAGTCAAAATAGTTTTTGATGATGAAATTAAGGCTCTCTTAATCTTATACTCTTTACCTGAAAGTTGGCATAGTTTGGTAATGGCAGTTAGTAATACTACATCTGCTTCAAATATCTTGAAAGTTGATGATGTTGTTAGTGTAATCTTGAATGAATAAATTCATAGGAAAAACATAGGGGAAACATCAGGTAATGCTTTAAGTGTTGAAAGTAGGGGAAGGCAAAGAGAGAAGGGCAAGCAAGGGAAATCAAGGTCAAAGATGGGAAGTAGATCCAAATCCAGAAATGGAAGAATAACCTAATGGAATTGTGGAAAGAAAGGGAATGTAAATAAAGATTATTGGTTGAAGGATAACAAAGAAAATTAGCATGAAGGTAATAAAGAAGCAAAAGTTGCAGGTATTGTTGCACAGGATGCTCTTATATTTTCTTTGGATAATAAAGTAGAATCATGGGTTTTAGATTCTAGTGCCTCTTTCCTTGCAACCCCAAATAGAGAATTTTTCAATGATTATGTCCATGGAGATTTTGGAAAAGTTTATTTAGGGGATGATGAGCCTTGTAAAATTGTTGGCAAAGGAAAAGTGTAGCTGAAATTGCATAATGGCAACACATAGGTGTTGAAGGATGTCATGCATGTACCCATCGTGAAGAGGAATCTAATTTCTGTAGGAAAGTTGGGTGATGAGAGTTACACAGTAACTCTCACAACTGAATCTTGGAAAGTTTCCAAGGGTGCACTTGTATTAGAAAAAGGTAAGAGAGTAGGTACGCTTTATCTATCTACTTGTATTACTGATTATCCTTCTTCTACTTTATCTACTTCAAATGTAGATGCAAAGTTGTGGCACTATAGGCTTGGTCACATGAGTGAGAAGGGAATGAATGTTCTTATGGCAAAAGGTAAGCTTTCAGATTTAAAAAGCATAGATCTATATTTTTGTGAGCATTGTATTTTTGGAAAATAGAAGAAAAAGAGGTTTCTCAAAACTGGGTCAACAAAGAAGAAGCACAAGTTGGAGCTTGTTCACACAGACGTGTGGGGACTAGCTCAGGTAGCTTCTATTAGAGGATCATAGTATTATGTTTTTTTCATTGATGATGCTACAAGAAAGGTATGGGTTTATTGCATAAAGAGTAAATTTGATATTTTTGACACATTTAAGAAATGGAAAGCTTTGGTTGAGAATGAAACAGGTTTGAGATTGAAGTGCCTTAGATCTGACAATGGTGGTGAGTACTGTAGTAATAAATTCAATAGTTACTATTCTATGAGTGGAATACATAGGGAAAAGATAGTTCCAAGGACACCTCAAGAAAATGGAGTTGCTAAAAGGATGAATAGAACAATAATGGAGTGTGCACAGAGTATGAGGTTGCATGTTGGTTTGCCATCACAATTTTTGATAGAAGCTGTAGATATTGTGGTTTACCTGATTAATAGAGGACCTTCTACTGCACTAGATGGTGGAAATCTAGAAGAGGCTTGGACAAGTAAAAAGGTAGATCTTTCATTTCTTAGAGTTATTGGTTCTAAAACTTTTGTGCACATTGATAAAGAAAATAGAAAGAAGCTGGATGCTAAATCTATGTGGTGCACTTTCATTGGTTATGGTTTTGGAGATTTCGGATTCTAGTTGTGGAATTTAGAAACTAACAAAATTATTAGAACCTGTGATGTAGTTTTTAATGAGAAGGTGATGTATAGTGATCAACTCAAGAGGCTGAATAATTTTGAGGGCAATCTTGATTTGGAAGAGGTTATGATCTAAAATGAGCTCGTGGGTAAAAATCATCACTCATAGAAAAACACAGAGACCGACATTAGTCAAGTGGAAATCGATGTCGATCAAGTGGAAACTAACGTTGGTCAAGTAGAAATCGATGTCGATCAGGAGGCATTGACATTGGTTAGGTGTAGACTGGCATCGATCATAGATGACTAGGATCCGTCACTGTCAGAAGAAAATTTGGGCAGACAGCAAGTTGTAATTGAGTCTCAAACACCCATAAGGAGGTCTAAAAGGGTAAGTAAACCTCAAATTCATTATTCCCCTTCTTTATACTACTTTTTGCTCACTGATGGTGGAGATCCATAAAGTTTTGATGAGGCAATGCAGGTAGAATCTAGGAAACAATGGGGGCATGGCATGAATGAGGAAATTGATTCCTTGGAAGAGAACCATATGTGGGATTTGGTTGAGTTGCCAGTCAGAAAGAAAGCACTGAAAAAAAAATGGGTATACAGGTTAAAAGAAGGAGAGAATGGACAAATGAGACATAAGGCTAGGTTGGTAGTAAAGGGATTTGCACAGAAACCAGGTATTGATTTTGGTGAAATTTTTTTCTCCTGTAGTAAAGATGACTTCTATTCAGACTGTATTATCTTTAGTTACTATTAAGGCTTTGCATCTTGAGAATCTTGATGTTAAGAAAGCATTTCTTCATGGAGATTTGGATGAAGAGATATATATGGATCAGCTTAAAGGTTTTGAGGTCAAAGGTAAGGAGAAACTTGTGTGCAGATTGAAGAAAAGCTTATATAGTCTTAAGCAAGCTCCAAGACAATGGTATTTAAGGTTTGACAAGTTTATGACAGAGCATGGATTTAGTAAATATTAATTTGACCATTATGTTTATTTTAACAGATTGGATAATGGTAGTTATATTATCCTGTTACTATATGTAGATGATATGCTTGTTGTAGGTTCACACATGTAGGAAATTACTGAGCTTAAGGTAAAATTAGCTCACACATTTACCATGAAGGATTTAGGAGCAACAAATAAAATCTTTGGCATGAGTATTAAGGGAGATAGTAAAAATCATAGTTTGATTTTGTCTCAAGAGGATTATGTGAATAAGGTGTTGGAGAGGTTCAATATGCAAGATGCAAAATTTGTAAGCACACTTATGGCTGGACACTTCAAGTTGAGCAAAGAACAATGTCCTAAATCACATGATGAGGTTAGTACATGAGTAGAGCTCCATATGATTCAGTAGTTGGGAGCTTGATGTATGCAATGGTATGTACTAGACCAGATATTGCCCAAGCAGTGGGAGTTGTCAGCAAGTTTATGGCCAATCCAAGAAAGGAACACTGGAAAGTAGTTCAGTGGATTCTCAGATATCTGAGAGGGACCAGTAGTAGGCATTTATGCTATGGAGGGCCAAACACTTCTCTATATGGGTATGTAGATTCAGATATTGCAAGTGACTTGGATGGTAGGAGAAGCACCACATGATATGTCTTCATTGCTGGTGGAATGATGGTTAGTTGGATTTCAAAGTTGCATAAGGTTGTTACCTTGTCTACTACAGAGGTAGAATACATTGCAGTCATAGAGGCTAGCAAGGAAATGATTTGGATGACTCAGTTCATGGAAGAGTTGGGAAAGGAGCAAGAGAGTTACAGATTGTATAGTGATAGTCAAAGTGTAATTCATTTGGCAAAGAATTCAGCCTTTCATTCAAGAACCAAACATATATGGCTTTGGTACCACTTCATTAGATAGGTATTGGAGGATGGATTCTTCAAGCTGGAAAAGATCCATACAGATAAGAACCCTGTTGATATGTTAACAAAGCTGATAACAAAGGATAAGTTGAATCTTCATTCAAATTTTGTTGGTCTTCAAGATTGAACTTGAAGAGGGAGAAACAAGCCAGAGATGTTTAGAGGATGTTGATGTACAGGTACAAGTGCAGCTATTTATCTCCAAGTGGGAGATTATTGAGTTATGGATATAAAAGCTTCACTAATGAGATAATGTTAAGGTTGTTGGGCTTACACAGTAACTGGCATCCGTCAGAACCAACTGACATCGATTAGGGGTCGACCGATATCGGTCATCTTCAAATTGACACCGACTTTTGTGCATTTCTAAAAGTGTTATTTTTAGCAAAATAGATTTGAGCCTTTGATTTAAGAGGTGGATCTAAGGGTGGTGAATGCATGGCTCATGAACCCTAGTGTTGTAGTATACTATATAGTAGGTTTAGATCCTCATAGCATGTACAATTCAGTAATTGAGTTGATTGTAATTGATTGAGAGAGAGAGAGAGAGAACTCTTGAGGGAGAATTACTATACATCTGTGAGGTGTGAGGAGAGAGATTTCTTCATTGTATTTTATTCTAGAAGAGTTTAATATAGATTGGTTGTTTCTTGTATCTCCTATTATTTTCTATTTTTGATTTCTAGTTACTTATTACTTCTGGTTTCAATTCTGTGTTTAGTTGCTTATACAAAAGTAATCAATTATGCTCAAAGATCCTAACAGGGCTCACCAGCCAATTAGTTGAATGATATTATATTTTGTAAAAACTTTGTAACATTTTGAAAATGGAATATCCTTTTTTAAAGGCATATGCTAGTTTGTTAGCATATTTTCCTTGAGGTCAATTTAGTTTATAAAAGAAAATGTATTATAGAACATTGTTAAAAAAGATAACTATCCTTATCTTTTGTACAATTGTATCTTACAACTAACTAGTATACTACCTTATCCTTTTATAAAAGGAAGTACTGCAATTTTTTAAAAGGGGGAGAGATTTATTAGACCCAAAAATACTTTGGAAACTTAGAGTAAGCAATACAAGCAAGGAATTCTATAAATATTATCTAGTATTTGTCTGTGTTTGCTATCATGGCTTCTCTCCCATTTGCTTGGTTTGGTTTCCATATTTGAATGGTTCTTATGTATTATTGGTGTGAAATTTTAATTTTATAGTTGTTAACTTGTGCCAATTCTAGGTTGACTGAAAGTTCTTAGGTTCCTTTCATTTTCTTTCTCTTCTTTCATTTGGGCCAATGTTGTTCACTTACAAAGGTATACTTTTTAAAGTGAACCTGATTCTTATTTGCATTATTTCACCTTTATTAGAAGTTTTCTTGATGTGTGATGTGATTGGGACCAAGTTTTTAAAAAAAACATGTTTGTTTTAGGTGCATACCTAGATGAAATCTAAACTTTGTCATGATGTTTGGAATGAAGATCAACAATATTTCTTTCTGCCCTACCCTTCCTTTTGCTCTTTTCTTTAACTTGATCACCTTAGTTTAGTTTGTCATTGTAAATTTCCTTCCTATATTTAATTATTAATTATTTATTTATCATAATTCACTATTCTTTACATAGTTACTGCATATTTTATATAGATATGTTATTTTTAAATGGTGGCTCCCAACCACCAACTAATATAAATATTATGAAACGATCACTTGTTCTACCTTTATTCTACCAATAGGTAACAAGATTACCATAACCTACAACTCATACATTGGATTCTTAGGAATTAAAAAATGAGAAGTGTTTCTAAACACTTTAGGCACTTGTGGTACACATTTAGGCATTCACGAGAGCTTTTCTAGTGCTAGGAGGGCCCTCAACAGATCTTTATGAATTTGTAGGATCTTTGCTAGTTTTGGTGTATTTTGATAAACAATTAATCTATTCTTTATATATTTGTGTTTTTTTTAGCATAATTTTGTAAAGTTTGGTGATATTCATAGTTTTAGACCAGTCTTTGGGCTTATTTAGACAAAAATTGACATTCTTTGAATACATATCGTTAGTTATGGTAAAGATAGATTTAGATATATGAATCCAACTAGTTTGATGTTAGTAATAATTATTTTTATAAAATATTCATAAATACTTTACAAATTTGAGTTTATTTGGATTTGAAAGGGTAAATATCATTCATACTTGTGTAGTTGGACACTTCTTTGAGCTGACTTAGTTAAAGAGTGTTGCCTTTATTGTTATTTATATGAATCTTTGTAAAATTTTCTTAATGTGCAGATCTAATCATTATTCTTTGTAAAGATTGATTTGACACATCATATTTCAAATAGGTTTCAAGGTCACAATATAGAATTACCCAAGGCAAGGCTTAGGTGAGTGAAATTCCCAAAGTCTCAAACACTTCATCAGTTTAAGGTACTCATGTGTTCAAGGTATAGTTTGGCTAGATGGTTCTTAAATAAATGTGCCAAGTATAGTACATGATCTTCTTCATAATTATAAAATATATTTGCATTTATATAGTCTTAATAATGTTGTCACAACTGAAGAGGATGTTATAAGTTTCAAAGTTTCTCTGAGATTGCCAAATGTGGTTCATGAAGACGTATCCTGTAGGTTATTTCCATTTACTTCTAAATATGCTAGCTATGTATGGTTTCTTAACCTTAAAAAATATTACATTACTTGCTAGAATGACTTCAACAATATCTTCATTGATCAATTTGGCAAAATTATTAGTCCCTATGTCTTGTATCACTAGTTTATCATTACTAAAAAGGATGTTAATGAAACCATCAGAGCCTTTAAAGCTCGATTCTAAAAAATGTTTAGTAAAACTACACCCACTTATAGACCCAATGAGGCTTTGGCCTTAGAGCTTTATAAAGACGCTATAGATCCCTTGAGCTCTATGTTTTTGAAAAGATCTCTCTTAATCATAAACACATTAACTCGGGCCTATTTTAAAGTTGTAATCATTAATGACCAAATGTATCCCCAAGTTCAAATGGTGTATTGCATGCCTAATGTCAATTCAAATTGGCCCATCTATAATGTCATTCCTAATATGCCTACTTTAATACCAGTTAAAAACCATTTTCCATTAAGTCATACATATCCTGGCCAAGACCTAGAGTTCTTGAATAACACTGCAAGTGGATCCCATTTACAAAATCATAGAACTCTAATACCCATAGCTAGTAATAATGCTCCAATTCATGAGCATGAGACACCAAAAAATTCAAATGACTTGATATTAGAAATGATCCAAAAATTGAGCACTGACTTTCATTAGTTGAAAAAATAAGTAGGAAATACAAAGGAGGGATATGATAGAAACTATGCTTCCCAAAGGTTTGATAGGCCTCCAAATGGGTTTCATGATAGTATAAATAACGTATCATCTAAGGACATACACATGAGTTTTTGTGATATTATTATGGCTGATCATTGAAATATTTTTAAAACCTTAAAAATTGTGCCTAATCAAGACTTTTCTATAGGGACATCTAGCTTTGAAAAAACATCCCAAGGTTTCATGATAGAGTCTTTTGATATCCCATTTGAAGATGAAGATGAAGACAAAGATGAGCCAATTTAATAAGTCACATCTGCGAGAACTTATATTCCTAAAGATGTAAAAGAGATTATAATTGAAGGTCAATAAGACATCATAATTGGTACACCTATAGATGGAGAGGAAGAGTTGTTGGAAGTAGATATGGATCAAGTACAACATGATCCTTATTCAAAAGGTATCCAGAAAGATATCCCACACACATTTATTTTGGAAATAGAGAATACCCCTAAAGAAGATGATCATTGGCAGAGATCATTCCATGATTTATTAAATGGAATTAAAGAGCTGGAGATGGTAGATGATGGAATGAGACAAAATATAGATGCTTCATCTAAGGATTTCACCAATGACCTAGAGTTCCTAGAAGGTGGTATTATTTTGGAGGAACCAAACCAAGACAAGATAAAGTCTAATTGGATATAAGAGCTACCTCCCTTCATTTAAAAAAAAGATGAAGAATGTGAATTAGATCAAGAATTATCAGATGACTTCATCAAGAGGTCATTAGTATGGGACTAGCATGTTTCTCAAGATGAGATTCCAGATGAACATCATTATGTTGATCAGGATGAAGAAGCCTTTTGGGATGAATTAGAATATTTTTGTGCAAATATTAGTAGTCCATTTCCACCTCATAAAGAACCTAATGAAGACATCAGTCTAAACATGTAATCTGAGCTACCATTATTGAGTGAAGATGATATAAGCCAATACCTATTTATGGAAGAATTAGAACTGACACTCCTACTACAAAGTAGGATAAATTGGGAAGAAGATGATTGGGTCTTAGAGTCAGATTTTCAATCCATGCATCTATAGAGGTTGATAGGAGATCAAGCTACAACACTTAGAGGACACAAGCATACAATTGATCCATATATAGGAATATGCCATAAAAAAACACTCAGGTTTCAAGGTTCTACAGTATACTAAATAATTTTCTATTTTATTTTGGAGGTAATTATTTTATGAAGTTAGTATAGGGCTTATGCTAGTTTTATTTTCCTATTCTTTATTTCTTGTTTTTTCCTTCATATACTTTGTTTGTATATAATTCCTATACATATTTATTTTACTTTCATGATTTTTTCCTTTCTTTTAAATAAGTTCTTTGGATAGCCTCATCTTGAGTTCCATTTAGTTTTCTTAAAACTTCCAAAGTCTAGGAATGTGGGTATGAACCTAATATATGTGATGAACATGAGTCTAAAATGTGAGCCTAATGTTGTGATTTGAAGAAATTGGTAAATACCAATGGAAGAGGCCAACTACTCCATGAGACATTAAACATTATCTTAACCTAAATTTGGTTTTAATAAGATTTATACTTGTAGGATGAAAGCTTAATTTGTTGAGGCATAGTCATGCTTGAACTTAACAAACATCCTTGCCTAGGATAATGGTTATAACTATATGTTATTTTTTGAGGAAAAAACACTTGACCAAATCCTTAAACCTAGCTACCCTAGTTCCCAACCTTGCTAAAATCATAAAATATCTAAAAATACAAAAAATAAGAATGCAATGCAAAATCAAAAGCTTTTCAAGCATAGGTGATTCTAGTAATCTCCATCAAGGCTATGGATGCATAGTCAGTAGTGGAGAAAGGCCATGAGTGGATCCAAAGGCATATTTATCAGGGCTATAATGCCTAGCTAGCAATAGAGAAATTCCCAAGCCTTCCCTAAAATAGAAGCCTAGTTATTAATGAATATCTAAACATGCTCCAAGTTAGTGTTAATGATTAAAAATATGAAACCTAGAAGTTATCCCCTAAATCCCATGGCAAACAATAAGTGGAAACAAACACACACACACCATGGTTGTCTTAATATTTGATACCAATTCTACAAGTACAAGGTTTGTTTCAACCATAAAATGATCTAGATAATGGCATTCATCAAGTGGAGTGGATGACTTAGTTGTTTTTCTAAACCAAAGTCTCTAAGTTATAACATATTACTATATTTCCCATAGAATTCACTATTTTTTAAGGTCGACATACCCCCATTTTTGAAAATTGGGACCCTTGAGATACTTTGAACCTTAACCCTAAAACCATGGCATATTTTGAGCATTATTAGAATTTGAAGATCATCCAATTTGATAAAGTTGGCTTATTGATTTATGGTTTTGCTTTGAAATTTCCTAACATTACTAATAATTAGTCTTCATGTCTTATAGTTGTAGGTTTCATGGGGCCCTATTGAAGGGTTTATGCTTAGAATTTATAGAGTGACTCTATTCAAGTTTTCACTAGCCTTGGGTTTGTGAAAATTTGAATATGAATTCATGTTCTGAAAGCTTTCCTCCAAAAACCCTTGCATAAACCCTTGGTTCAAATTTGCATTTGGTGGGAGCATTTGGTGATAATATTTCAAATTATTACTTAAGCCTAATTTTATGTTGAGGCTTATTCATGTTTTGAAACATGACCAAACCCTAGCCTAAAATCATGCTTGGTCCTTTTTCATTTTTTTCTCCCTTTTTCCTTTATTTCTAACCGAGTCTAACTTATATATTGGTAGGGTCCTTTTATTTTCCTAAACATGGTCCCCTTTATTATATATTTAACCTAAAGTCTTAATTATAAGGCCCCATTCATGTTTATCAAGACAAATAAGACCTTATCATTAATGATTTATCCTAAGTTTCTATCTACCTAAGACTTAACTTAAATACCTCACTTCATTATAGATCCAAAGGCCCACACTCAAGCAAAACCAAAGATCATATGGTGCAAGGAAATCCCAAAGGTTGGATGGGGCCTAACATTAAATATAATCTTAATCCTAAGTTTTATTGTAAGGCATTGTTGTATATTTTAATACAAAAATACCTTAGTTTAAAACTTAGGTTTTTGAATTTAATTAATAAAAGGATCCAATCACATACAAGTACCTGAATCATGATCCACGGTTCATGATCACTCATGGATTTAGATCTAATGGAGTGAAGACAATGTCAAAAATTCAAAAGGCCTAGGAAGCCCCATAGAGCCACCACATGACAATCCTACATTTAAAGCTTAATGTTAACAAAACCTCAAACCAATAACATGTACTCATTTAGATCATGATCAAATGACTCTTGCTTCATCGCTCTTCATGATCAGACAAAATGAAATGAATCTGAGATCCATGGAGTGTAGGAACTTCATGATCTTAAATTTGACATTCTCATGAATGTCATACAACATCCATAAGGCCATCATTGATGTCTATGAGATTGTCAAATTTAAGCTCATCTAACATTTTTACTTAGGCAAAGGGGCATGTTTATATATCATTCAATGGATCATTTGATATTATGATTTAAAAATTAGCATAAAATGATTTAACCTAAGTCTGTGGCATACTCATTAATATGAAATAGACTTAACTAAAATCATTTTTACTTATGTCCTTTATATAACCATGCATTGATTAAAGTTTATATATCTTTTAGGATCAATGACTCACACTTCATCAGGACTAGATGATCCAATGGTGCAAAATCATTGACAAATTTTTAACAAATATCCAAGAGCCCATGGGCTCGACACATGGTAGATGCTCATTCGATACATGATTGACATAAGATCCAGAGCTCATAAATCTTATGGGGGTGAGAAGTGGCACAACCATATGGATTGAAAGGATATTTCTTCCTTCCCTATATCAAAAAGGATGGTGCAAAGGTAAAAAGTTGGTCAAGAGTCTGAGTTAGCATCTAAGCTAGACAACTGGTAGCTCCTCAAGGTTTTATAAGCTCTAGGCCCTTTTCAAAGATTACCTCACTTGCCTTTTGGTGTGTAAGGTGTAAAAAGTCACCAAAGGCTTGAAAAGTATCAGAGTGTGAAATTTGCTTATATATATCCATGTGTTGCAAGGAGGATTTCCCAGCATGAAATAAACATTTACACCTTATCTTTCCTCTTTCTAAAGAAGCTCAAAAATATAGAATCAAGATTCAAGGCTAGTCTAGGGTAGATAATAGTAGGGTCTTGGAAATTATCCTCAATATAGGAGAAAGGATCACTGAGGCCATGAGCATCAAATAAGCCATGGCAAGAAATGATAGATATTTAAATCATCTAGCTAACAAGAAAGAAGAGTGTCACTTAAGGATAGTTGTGTATTTGGGACTTGTTAATGAGGAGCATCAAAAGCCTATGAATATCCTTTAAGGCAATAAGTAAGTTCATAGGTGTAGGACCTACCAACCAATTAGTTGAATGATATTCTATTTTGTAAAAACTTTGTAACATTTTAAAAATGGGATATCCTTTTGTAAAGGCATATGTTAGTCTATTATCATATTTGCCTCTAGGTCAGTTTAGTTTATAAAAGTAAATGTATTTTAGAACTTTGTCAAAAAGGATAGTTATCCTTATCTTTTGTACATCTATATCTTATATCTAATTAGTATACTACCTTTTCCTTCTATAAAAGGTAGTACTACCATTTTGTAAAAGGGGGAGAGAGTTATTAGAGCCAAAATTACTTTGTAAACTTGGACCAAGAAATACAAGCAAGGAATCATGTAAAGATTATCCAGTATTTATCTGTGTGTTTACTATCATGGCTTTTCTATCATTTGCTTGTTCTAGTTTCCAAATTTTAATGGTTCTTATGGATTCTTGGTGTGCACCTTTAATTTTAGAGTTTTTAACTTGTGTTAATTTTAGGTTGACTAAAAGTTCTTAGGTTCATTTTGTTTTCTTGCTCTTCTTGTATTTGGGCTAATGTTGTTTGCTTATATGGGTATAATCTTTTAAGTGAACTTAATTCGCATTTGCATTATTTCACCTTCCTTAGAAGTTTGTTTGACATGTGATGTGATTTAGACTAGGTTGTTTCACTTCACATGTTGGTTTGAAGTGCATACTTAGATGAAATCTAAACTTTGTCATGATGTTTAGAATGAAGATCAATAATATTTATTTCTACCCTACCCTTCCTTTTGCTCTTTTTTTAAACTTGATCAGCTTAGTTTAGCTTTTCATTGTAAATGTCCACCCTAAATTAATTATTAATTTAGTTCTTGATCATAATTCACTACTTTTTGCATAGTTACTACATATTCTACATAGATTTTTTGTTTGGCCATGATGGCTCCCAACCACCAACTAATATAAATATTGTGAAATAGTCACTTATTATGATTCTATTCCACCAATAGGTAATAGGATTATCACAACCTATAACTCATACATTAGATTCTTAGGACTTCAAAAATGTGAAGTTTTTCTAAACACTCTGGGAATCTATGGTACACATTTAGGCATTAACAATTCCATCATGGGTTTTCCTACATCCTCCTTTCTCCTTCCACCGTTTTCCAATTTTGTTTTATTTATTTATATTTATATTTATAAGTACAAAAAAACCAAATAATAAATATATTATATAAGGGAGTTGCCCCTCTCAAATGTAGAGGAAAATCACCTTCTCAAAAGTGACTTCTCTAATAGTTGGTGAGTTTGTGTTGCTTCTCATTAGGAAAATAATAAAACTAATAAATAAAAAGTGACATAAATTTACACATTTTTGGTGAATCCACTGACGATTGAAAGGTTCTTTTGATCTATAAAATTTTAAGGGAAGATTTCCCTTGTAAAATAATATTGATGACTTTTTTGAAATGATACCTAGAAATGATGGAACACATCCTATGCTTCTTATTTTTTTATAATTTCCCACTATTTTTTTTTCATAAGCATGAAAAAAATTTGGTTAAAATTATAATATAAATAACTTGGAAATATTGGGTGGAAAAAAATAAATAATAAAAAATATTTCAAAAGAGCCCAATTTAGGGGCAGATTTATTTTTACAAATGATGATAAAATGATAAAAAAATTCTCTTCACATCAACCTTCAAATAAAATCCAATTCATAGAATTTTTGATGATATAAAAATATTACATTTTTTGAAATATGTATATGATGTACAAATCAATTAAAGATAAGATTTTCCAACTCAAAATTTACCCAAAGTGAAGTAAATATAAAAATATCAAGTTATTGGTGTTGAAGATGAAAGTGATGATTTGAATTATACTATGGTGATCACTCCAATAGAGGAATCAACTTATTTATTTATATTCTCTGAATAAATTTTTTAAAATTTAGCCAAAGATAAAGAATTCATAGGAGAATAAAATGAAAATTCAAATCCAACCTCCTTCCAATAAAATGAGATAATTCATGAAAATAGTTGGATTTACATCGAAGAGAAATAGGTTTATGATGATGTTGATAACACTCACAAAGAATATTTTGAATAAGATACAAGAAGTAATCAACAAGAAGTTTTGAGTCATTTTGATCACTATGAGGTTTTAGTCCCAAGCTCACCTTTAGAAACACCTAAAGGTGATTCATTTCAACCATTCATGGATAAATATCCATAAGAGAAACCAAAAAATGAATGACTATGAGGTATGATTCATGTTGTTCTTATTCCAAACTTAAATTTGAGACATAATCCTTATATTCATGAGGAAATTATGTGTGGTCAAGTGTTTGATTCCATATCTTTCTTCCTGCCATGCCTCATGTTTATTAATTATATATAGTTAAAATCGTGACGTTGTGGTTTATCATGGTCTTGTCAAAGTTGCCCTCATCTTGTCAAAAATTGCTTCTCAAGGGTTATTATTTTTCCCAACCCATGAATGGGCATGTTTAGTCATGTTATTGTACCTTCTCCCTTATAAATAGTTTAATTTTATACACAATTTTGGCTTGTGTTTAATCCATTTTTTTTTGGTTATTGTGTGTGTTTTTTATTAATAAACATAGCTTGTGAATTATGGTGTTTACACATTTATCATGTTGGATTTGATTACAAGACATAAATCCATGATATGACACTTCCAATTTAGATCCTTATAGTATGAGAAAAAATCTCATTATATGATCATAGATATCATGAGCTCTATCAAGATCAATTCTAGGTAACATTGCTTTGAAAGGTATTTAAATAAATTAACTTCTATTTTTAAACATAAAATTAAATTTTTCTTTTATATCCCTCCAAACATATAAAATTCCTAGAATTTCAACTCAGACAAATAGGTGGAGTTTTGAAGATGATGATTTAATTAGGTAAAATAAGTTAATTCCAATTCAATTTAAATAAGATAACTAGTAATTTATTGGTAGGATCAAGACATAATGCATGATACAAATCATCTAGGAATTCTAATAAAAAATTTGTGGAGATTATAAGGCAATGATTTGGTATGATAGTGTGTGTTCATTTCTCATATGATTGGGATAGGTTAACTGGCTACTAGTTGGTCATATATAAATATGAATTCTCACTAAACATTATCCATAATGTGGATAAGGCAATGATCACCAAAGAATCTGGAGTTATTTTGCATTCATCCAAGGAATGTGATCCCACAATTAGAGCCCCTATTTAACCCAAAATTTGAATTCATGAAATTTTTAAAAATTTGGTTACCACTTGAAAAAACTAAAATTTTGGCATTAGATAAGTTGGTCCTTATGGGTTTACTAGGTCTTATACATGTTTCATTAGAGGAAATTTCATTTTGTATAAGCTAGAGAAACCAAGTGTTATTCACACCTCAAGTTCTCAACAAGTGTAATTCTTACATTTTGTCATATCTTTCTCATATGGAATCTATTTTAGTTCTCCTGATGTAGTGGAAATATATTTTCATAAAGATCATATTTGGTTAAGATCTTAGAGGCCCAAAATTCATATATTTTTCATACTAGAGATCCATAACTTCATATCCTAGTAGGATCAAGGGCCAAACTAGGTGAAAATTATTTGTTTTAACATATATTTCACATTTAGACTCCATTTTGATTCTCATTTGATGAATTGGAAATATATTTTCATAAGGATCATCTTTGATTTAGATCTTAGAGTTCCAAACTTCATATATTTTTCATATTATAGATCTATGACTTTGGAGCCAATAAGAACCAAGGGATAACTAGGTGAAATTCCTCTATTTTGGTATATATTTCACATCCAAACTCTACTTTTTTCTCATTTGATTTTTTGGAAAGATATTGTTTCAAATATCATCTTTATTTCAAACATCAGGGACTCAAACTTCATATATTTTGTTCAAAATTCAACCATATATCAATAAATTTTAAGATCAAAGATCCATAACTTCTGAGGCCCTCTAGTCTGACCCTAGGGCACATTGAACATGCTGATACATAAAATTAAAAAAAAATAAAAAATTATATTTTCCCATATATTTTTCATCTAGACTATGTTTTAGTTCTCATTTGAATCACTGGAAAGGTATTGAAACTATCTATCGAATGATGTAAAACTTTTAACTAGAAAATAAATAGGGATAATTTTTTTCCCAATGGTACATAAAAAATGTCTTAGGTATGAATTATCCATTTGGACATATATTTCAAATTTAGAAATCATTTTGGATCCCATTTAAAGCATAGGAAATGTCTTAAATAAACAATATAATTATGTAAATTGTTTTATCCTTAGAGACATTTTGATGGGTTAAACTCTTATATTTTTTCCAAATTCCCCTTTGTTCAACTAATTTTCATATGTTATGGTGTGGCATTTAGTATTTAAAAAATATATCATCTAATAGACAAGTTCGAGTGGGCTCACTTGGTGATTTATTTAAATCACTTTATTAAAAAGTTAAAATAAATTTAAAATAGAATAGGAAAATTTTGATAATACAAAAGGTAAAAATGAGAATATGAAAGGTCATTTCATCTTAGGAGTGATGAAAATTGTAAAAGTTTTATTATTTATTTTAAGTTGATGGGGAAGAAATACCAACAAATTTTTGTGTGGTCTATGTAATTTATAGATTTAAATAATGAAATGCAATCAAGCCTATGATATTAATATTTGGATTCATGAGTTTTGATGATCTTTGTTTATGAATTATATTATTATATTCATATCTATATAATACATTAAAGTTATGCACTTTTCTTAGTTTAATGTATCTCATGGTGTTTTTAGAGTTTGCATTGTAAACCCTGTGTATGGGATTTATACCAAGTGTACCCAATCTATTTTTTAGGAGACTTTGTTATTCCATGAAAGCCTTTAATTATAATTACATATATTGATCCTATGTCCATTTTTGTATGACAGGAAGAATTTTTATCTCTTTCATTTAATTCCTACTTATTCCAATGGTTCTCTGCATTCATTCCACCATGGGGTTCTCTCCCCATCCTTATTTCTCCTTTCACCATTTCCCAATTTTGTTTCTTTTTTGTGATTTAAATCTAAAAGTACACAAAACCCCAAAAAATACAATTCATATTAGGGAGCTTACACTCTTAAATGTAGAGGAAAATCACTATTTAAATGGTGATTTCTATAATTATTGGTGAATTCATGTCATTTCTCTTTAGGTGAGTCATAAAACCAATAAATATAAAAGCGACCTAAATTTCCACCAAAAACTTGAACTTATTTGTGTAAGTTCTCTTATAATAATTTTTCCTTTTGTAACTTCTCTTATAATAGATTTTTTAACCTTCATTGTTCAAATTTTTCTCTTTTTAGCCATTCATTCTCAATTTATTCATTTAATACTTTTTCTTTCCACTTGTTCCTTTTTTAACCTTTACTTTTCAAACTATTCATTTTGTAACCTTACTTTTACAACTTATTTTTTATATTTTGTTAATTCCTTTGAAACAAAGGCTCTATATATGATGAATTATTTTTGGTTAAGTCCTTTTAAAACTCACTTGTAACCTTATGTTTTGTAGTTATATCTTTATTTTGAACTTCTTTTGTTAGGAACCCCTTCATAAAGATACTTTCTTACTTGAATTTAAACTTGTTTTTATAATTTCTCTTGTAATAATTTTTCCTTTCATAACTTTTCTTGTAATACTTTTTTTAAATGGGGATCCCACTTCTACTCCCTTTCCCACCTCTCTTCGTTTGAATTATTCTCAATCTTAAAGCTTTGTATGATTAGATCTATTTTACAAGTCAATTCTTCTTTTAGTTTCACTATTATTTTATGGTTTTAGTGATACTTGGATATTTACAAGACTTTGTGGATGGATTTGTTTTTCTCTACACACGGATTTTTTATTATGTAAGGTCCTCAAGGTCTTCACTTCACACGAGTCAATGTTGCTTCACTCATTGAATTTGTTGATAGTTTCTGGCCTATTTGGGTTTGTGTTATAATTTAAGAGCCTAAAGTTGGTGTCATTTGTTTATGGACCATTCAAGGAAGGTTTATCATGATGCAACAGAGTAGTGGTTACAAACACACCATGGACTTAGATTAGTGCATACACACCTTAGACTGGTTTCATTTCATTGTCCAACCTATTAGAATTATTTTTAATTACAAACATACTGTTGGATTGAGAGGTTAGAATAGATGCTACAAGCATGCATTCTTGTGGCCCGTAGCATAGAACCAAAACTGCTCATCTCTACCCACAACCATAGAAATAAAACTCCACGCGTCTGCCTGTAGCGTCATCTAAATTCCACAACAAAGGTTACACAATAATTCACCCTTCTTGTTTAAAAATGCAAATTACTTCCTTAAAAAGCCCTGTAGCAACACAATATTTTCTATTCTGAATGAGCCTAATCTGCCTACAACACTGTCATTCACAACTCCTATATATTACAGTAAAATATGTCACCTTCTGATGAAATTTGCTCATTCACTGGAATGAATTATTCAAAATATTTTTTGGGTTTGATGTTCCTCTCTCCCAGCTTTCCAAAACATTTTGAATTTCTCAATTTTGTTGGAAAATAAGAAACTTATGAGCATTTTACCGGGACTAATCTTTTATGTCTGCACCTTCACAATGACGCCAGATAACTTAACACTTTTTTTTTTTCTTACACTGATCTCTGTGTTGGGTAATCATCAAAAATTTTCCAAACTGCAAAGACTTCCTTCTGTATGCTATTCATGTGGCTGCGAATGTATTCCTCACCTAGCGGCTATATCAAACTTGCAGAGATCTTGACCCAAACAACAAGCGGTGACTTCAATAGTGACCTGTCTTTGAATCAACACCTTATGATCTCCTTAACTTGGCTTCTTCAACAATCACAATTATAAATCCAAGAAGATTTCCTTCTATTGAATAATGCTTATAATTTATTCACAACGTGACCTTATGTAACAGTCTAGCAAACACTTTAACTAATGTGATCAGTTCCAGCCTGGCTTAGATTAATATGCAATCATCTAATCTCATTTATTGGCCTCTTATTTGATAACAATCTTGCCAACTCATCCAGGGATTTAAACATTCCCTGTTCCAGGAGTTCTATCCCTTGGCTAATCCTTGCCTCTATAGCTTTCCTCCTTGAATATAACTCTTTCTCACAAGTTGCGTATTTATACTCACCATTATTTTTAACCTTCTCACAGCTCTTCAAAGCCTTTCCTGTAGATTTATTCTTCTTATTGCTACATGCTTGCTTGCTGCCCTGTTCTTGTACATAGAACAATCTTTTACAAAATCTATTCATAACACATAGAGCTTTTCATCAAACACACCATAATCATTACTCGCATCAAATCTGTTACAATCCATCAATATGCAATCCTTTTCCTGGACTTGCTACCCAAACTTGGTCTCACATTATTGAAATAGTCCTAATTTACTACTAAAACCACTCAACCAACTCCTAAAAAAGCTCAACAATATGCTTTTAAACATAGAATTATTCAACTACCATCTAACCTACACCACTTATGGCTTGACTCTCCTGATTTTACATGGTAACAAGGTTGTCAACCTCTTTTTAGTCTAAAATAACTAAATTTGACCTTCTCAACACTCAAATAGGCCTATACTTCTCCTCTTGACAAGTGTACATGATTTGAATTTTTGAGTTACAATGTTTTGGAGGGAAACCTTTATCCATATTCCTAGCACATCTAAGCACTCCTAAGATGCTCCTGCATCAGATTCCTGGGCTCAAAAAGTTTCATGAGCTCCTGCTTATGAGTTTCATTTGTTTGCCCATTTACAAAGGTAAAACTTTTACAAAACAAATGTCTTCTTCATTCAATTTTTCATACAAATGTGCATGTTCTTGACTACCATACTTGTGTCTTTTTTTGCTTGTTGTATTTTCCTTCCAAACTACATCTTGTTGTCTCTTCATCTTCTTTTCAGCCTTCTTCTTTACATATTCATCCTCTTGAATGAGGATATCAACTTCCATTCTCTCTTCTTGAGCTCTTAGAAGAGCTCTCTTCTCCAAGTACTTGACCTCCTTATCAAGCAAACCTGTACAATCACCATTCAAAGCCAAATTAGAAGTACAAATTTGAGACCCTTGGGTCTCTCCAAATTGTTGAACCCATACTTGTTGTTTAAGTATGACTTCTTGGTCCTTTGTCTTCATTTCTTCTTCACAGCAATGTTCTACCTCCTCAAATATTGTTATAGGACATGTTTTGTTCTTCTCTTCATGGTTAATGGCATATTCTAAGACTGCCAACTCTTCCAACAACTGCTCTTTGTTTTGATAGACAAAAAGTTTGTTTGGTTGCTCAACTAGAAACTCTCCATCAAGGTTTTCTATCTCCTTCAAGATATCTTCTTCAATTGTCAAGGCTAAGCATTTAATCTTCTCTCCATCTTCTTCTTGTAGTTATTCTACCCCTTGGTATACAAATACCCATTCTTGTTTCTTATCAAGCAACTCTCCTTCACCTGCAAATGCTTGATCAAATTGCCATATTTTTTTAAGAGATCTTCCTCATTAGTGATTAGTACATTTTGATCAAAATCAACTATATAAACATTATGCAACTAAAAATTGTCATCTTCAATCTTTTCCAATTCTGAATTTTGATCATTATACCTTTGTTCTTCATCAACATGCAGCTCTTCATTTCTTTTGTTCTCTTGAGTAAGGACTTCTTCTTCCTGCTTGATCAATTCTTTATGTTGGAGTTCCAACTGATCCTTCTCCATGTCTTCATCACTTGAGGCATTAAAACAAGCCTCTTCTTCTTGTCTAAGCACTCTCTCATGAGGTGCTTCACCTCCTTGATCCATGAGCATCTTCATTGGATCATATATTTCTCCTTCCTCCTCAACTTGCTTTCCTATAAAAAAAACATCAAATGAAATGTTAGATACAAAAACATTTGGCCACTTGATCTTTTGAGTGATTACTTGTTGTTGGTCTATTTCTTCAATGATGAGATCCATCTCATCTACCAAGTATTGATCCTCTTCATACTGAAATTCCTCTTCAAACTGAAAATTTTCTCCAAGCTCTTCATTCTTGAGCTTATCCTTTTTTTTATACTTCTTCATCTCTCTCCTTAAGACAACTCTTAGCATTCTTCTTCTTCTTCTCTCCATCACTAATCTAACTGGCCATCTTACTCTTTTCTTCTTCATTACCCATCCTTGCCATGGGTTTTGTATATTTTCTACCATGATTTCTATCATGGCTATCCTTGCTTTTATCTCATTCACTTCTCTTTGGTACTCTTCCTCTCTTTGTCTCTTTTTTTTCTCTTTCTTGTTTCTCTCTCTCTATCTGGTTCATTTTTCTTCTAGGCAGTCCCTCTATCACTCTTCTCAATTCTTTAAACTCCATCCTTTACCTCACCTAAGTCTATTTCACCTTAGTCTTTTGGCAAACTATCCAAGATTATTCTTGGATCTTCTTCTTCTTCTTGAGCAATTCACTATGCTCTTCTTCTAGAGCTTCTCTTGGCTCTTCACTAGCCTTCCTTGGCTTCTTCTCCTCTTAAGCCTCAATGGCTTGACTGCCTTGAACCTGAAACTTCTTCACTACAACAAAAATTAGTCTTTAAAGAGCTTGAAAATAGCTTGCCAATAACTTTCTTATTACCTTCTTCACTTGCTTCAATCACTGCAAAAAAAAAAATTCTTCTATTTGCAACTTCACAAAGTACATTATCTCTGCAAAAACTGATTAGAAGAGTACAAAATTTTCCTTTTTTCTAGAGCTTACTTGCTCTGATACCAATTTGATGCAATTGAGTAGTGGTTACAAACACACCATGGACTTAGATTAGTGCATACACACCTTAGACTGGTTTCATTTCTTTGTCCAACCTATTATAATTATTTTTAATTACAAACATACTATTAGATTGAGAGGTTAGAATAGATGCTACAAGTATGCATTCTTGTGGCCCATAGCATAGAACCAAAACTGCTCATGTCTACCTGCAACCATAGAAATAAATCTCCATGCGTCTGCCCGTAGCGTCATCTAAATTCCACAACAGAGGTTACACAATAATTCACCCTTCTTGTTTAAAAATGCAAATTACTTCCTTAAAAAGAGTCGTAGCAACACAATCTTTTCTATTTTGAATGAGCCTAATCTGCCCGCAACACTGTCATTCACAACACCTATATATTATAGTAAAATCCATCACCTTCTAATGAAAGTTGCTCATTTTCTGGAATGAATTATTCAAAATAATTTTTGGGTTTGATGCTCCTCTCTCCCAGCCTTCCAAAACATTTTTGATTTCTCAATTTTGCTAGAAAACAAGAAACTTATGAGCATTTTACCGGGACTAGTCTTTTATGTCTGCACCTTCACAGTGACGCCAGATAACTTAACACTTCTTTTTTTTTCTTGCACTGATCTCTGTGTTGGGTAATCATCAAAATTTTTCCAAACTGCAAAGACTTCCTTTTGTATGCTATTCACGTGGCTGCGAATGTATTCCTCACCCAGCGACTATATCAGACTTGCAGAGATCTTGACTCAAACAACAAGCGGTGACTTCAATAGTGACCTGTCTTTGAATCAATAGCTTATGATCTCCTTAACTTGGCTTCTTCAATAATCACAATTATAAATCCAAGAATATTTCCTTCTATTGAATAATGCTTATACTTTATTCACAATGTGACCTTATGTAACAGTCTAGCAAACACTTTGACTAATGTGATCAGCTACATCCTAGCTTAGATTAATACGCAATCATCTAATATCATTTATTGGCCTCTTATCCGATAACAATCTTGCCAACTCATCTAGGGATTTAAACTTTCCCTGTTCCAGGAGTTCTATCCCTTGGCTAATCCTTGCCTCTATAGCTTTCCTCCTTGAATATAACTCCTTCTCACAAGTTGTGTATTTATACACACCATTATTTTTAACCTTCTCACAGCTCTTCAAAGCCTTTGCTGTAGATTTATTCTTCTTACTGCTACATGCTTGCTTGCTACCCTGTTCTTGTACATAAAACAATCTTTTACAAAATCTATCATAACACATAGAGCTTTCCATCAAACACACCATAATCATTACTCACATCAAATCTGTTACAATCCATCAATATGCAGTCCTTTTCTTGGACTTGCTACCCAAACATGGTCTCACGTTATTGAAATAGTCCTAATTTACTACTAAAACCACTCAACCAACTCCTAAAAAAGCTCAACAATATGCTTTTAAACATAGAATTATTCAACTACCATCTAACCTACACCACTTATGGCTTGACTCTCCTGATTTTACATGGTAACAAGGTTGTCAACCTCTTTTTAGTCTAAAATAACTAAATTTGATGTTATCAACACTCAAATAGGCCTATCTTTCTCCTCTTGACAAGTGTACATGATTTGAATTTTTGAATTACAATGTTTTGGAGGGAAACCTTTATCCATATTCCTAGCACAACTAAGCACTCCCAAGATGCTCCTGCATCAGATTCCTGGGCTTAAAAAGTTTCATGAGCTCTTGCTTATGAGTTTCATTTGTTTGCCCATTTACAAAGGTAAAACTTTTACAAAACAAATGTCTTCTTCATTCAATTTTTCATACAAATGTGCATGTTCTTGACTACCACACTTGTGTCTTTTTTTGCTTGTTGTCTTTTCCTTCCAAACTACATCTTGTTGTCTCTTCATCTTCTTTACAACCTTCTTCTTTACATATTCATCCTCTTGAATGAGGATATCAACTTCCATTCTCTCTTCTTGAGCTCTTAGAAGAGCTCTCGTCTCCATGTACTTGACCTCCTTATCAAGCAAACCTGTACAATCACCATTCAAAGCAAAATTAGAAGTACAAATTTGAGACCCTTGGGTCTCTCCAAATTGTTGAACCCATACTTGCTGTTCAAGTATGACTTCTTGGTCCTTTGTCTTCATTTCTTCACAACAATGTTCTACCTCCTCAAATATTGTTATAGGACAAGTTTTATTCTTCTCTTCATGGTTAATGGCATATTCTATGACTGCCAACTCTTCCAATAACTGCTCTTTGTTTTGATAGACAAAAAGTTTGTTTGGTTGCTCAACTAGAAACTCTCCATCAAGGTTTTCTATCTCCTTCAGGATATCTTCTTCAATTGTCAAGGCTAAGCATTTAATCTTCTCTCCATCTTCTTCTTGCAGCTATTCTACCCCTTGGTATACAAATACCCATTCTTGTTTCTTATCAAGCAACTCTCCTTCACCTACAAATGCTTGATCAAACTGCCATATTTCTTTTAAGAGATCTTCCTCATTAGTGATTAGTACATTTTGATCAAAATCAACTATATCAACATTATGCAACTGAAAATTGTCATCTTCAATCTTTTCCAATTCTGAATTTTGATCATTATACCTTTGTTCTTCATCAACATGCAGCTCTTCATTTCTTTTGTTCTCTTGAGTAAGGACTTCTTCTTCCTGCTTGATCAATTCTTTATGTTGGAGTTCCAACTGATCCTTCTTCGTGTCTTCATCACTTGAGGCATTACAACAAGCCTCTTCTTCTTGTCTAAGCACTCTCGCATGAGGTGCTTCACCTCCTTGATCCATGAGCATCTTCATTGGATCATATGTTTCTCCTTCCTCCTCAACTTGCTTTCCTATAAACAAAACATCAAATGAAATGTTAGATACAAAAACATTTGGCCACTTGATCTTTTGAGTGATTACTTGTTGTTGGTCTATTTCTTCAATGATGAGATTTGTCTCATCTACCAAGTATTGATCCTCTTCATACTAAAATTCCTCTTCAAACTAAAAATTTTCTCCAAGCTCTTCATTCTTGAGCTTATCCTTTTTTTTAACTTCTTCATCTCTCTCCTTAAGGCAACTCGTAGCATTCTTCTTCTTCTTCTCTCCATCACTAATCTAACTGGCCATCTTACTCTTTTCTTCTTCATTACCCATCCTTGCCATGGGTTTTGTATATTTTCTACCATAATTTCTTTCATGGCTATCCTTGCTTTTATCTCATTCACTTCTCTTTGGTACTCTTCCTCTCTTTGTCTCTTTTTTTTTTCTTTCTTGTTTCTCTCTCTCTATCTGGATCATGTTTCTTCTAGGCAGTCCCTCTATCACTCTTCTCAATTCTTTAAACTCCATCCTTTACCTCACCTAAGTCTATTTCACCTTAGTCTTTTGGCAAACTATCCAAGCTTCTTCTTGGATCTTCTTCTTCTTCTTGAGCAATTCACTATGCTCTTCTTCTAGAGCTTCTCTTGGCTCTTCACTAGCCTTCCTTGGCTTCTTCTCCTCTTAATCCTCAATGGCTTGACTACCTTGAACCTGCAACTTCTTCACTACAATAACAATTAGTCTTTAAAGAGCTTGAAAATAGCTTGTCAATAACTTTCTTATTACCTTCTTCACTTGCTTCAATCACTGCAAACTTTTTTTTCTTCTATTTGCAACTTCACAAAGTAAATTATCTCTGTAAAAACTAATTAGAAGAATACAAAATTTTCCTTTTTTTAGGGGCTTACTTGCTCTGACACCAATTTGATGCAACAGAGTAGTGGTTACAAACACACCATGGACTTAGATTAGTGCATACACACCTTAGACTGGTTTCATTTCTTTGTCCAACCTATTAGAATTATTTTTAATTACAAACATACTATTGGATTGAGAGGTTAGAACAGATGCTACAAGCATGCATTCTTGTGGCCCGTAGCATAGAACCAAAACTGCTCATGTCTACCTGCAACCATAGAAATAAAACTCCACGTGTCTGCCCGTAGTGTCATCTAAATTCCACAACAGAGGTTACACAATAATTCACCCTTCTTGTTTAAAAATGCAAATTACTTCCTTAAAAAGACCCATAGCAACACAATCTTTTTTGTTCTGAATGAGCCTAATCTACCCACAACACTGTCATTCACAACTCCTATATATTATAGTAAAATCTATCACCTTCTGATGAAAGCTGCTTATTCAGTGGAATGAATTATTTAAAATAATTTTTGGGTTTGATGCTCCTCTCTCCCAGCTTTCCAAAACATTTTGAATTTCTCAATTTCGTTGGAAAACAAGAAACTTATGAGCATTTTACTAGGACTAATCTTTTATGTCTGCACCTTCACAGTGATGCTAGATAACTTAACACTTGTTTTTTTCCTTGCACTGATCTCTGTGTTGGGTAATCATCAAAAATTTTCCAAACTGCAAAGACTTCCTTCTGTATGTTATTCACGTGGCTGCGAATGTATTCCTCACCCAGCGGCTATATCAGACTTGCAGAGATCTTGACTCAAACAACAAGTGGTGACTTCAACACTGACCTATCTTTGAATCAGCACCTTATGATCTCATTAACTTGGCTTCTTCAACAATCACAATTATAAATCCAAGAAGATTTCCTTCTATTGAACAATGCTTATACTTTATTCACAATGTGACCTTTTGTAATAGTCTAGCAAACATTTTGACTAATGTGATCAGCTGCAGCCTGGCTTAGATTAATACACAATCATTTAATCTCATTTATTGGCCTCTTATCTGATAACAATCTTGCCAACTCATCCAGGGATTTAAACTTTCCCTATTCCAGGAGTTCTATCCCTTGGCTAATCCTTGCCTCTATAGCTTTCCTCTTTGAATATAACTCTTTCTCATAAGTTGCGTATTTATACTCACCATTGTTTTTAACCTTCTCATAGCTCTTCAAAGCCTTTGTTGTAGATTTATTCTTCTTATTGCTACATGCTTGCTTGCTGCCCTGTTCTTGTACATAGAACAATCTTTTACAAAATCTATTCATAACACATAGAGCTTTCCATCAAACACACCATAATCATTACTCGCATCAAATCTCTTAAAATCCATCAATATGTAGTCCTTTTCCTGGACTTGCTACCCAAACTTGGTCTCACATTATTGAAATAGTCCTAATTTACTACTAAAACCACTCAACCAACTCCTAAAAAAGCTCAACAATATGCTTTTAAACATATAATTATTCAACTACCATCTAACCTACGCCACTTATGGCTTGACTCTCCTGATTTTACATGGTAACAAGGTTGTCAACCTCTTTTTAGTCTAAAATAACTAAATTTGACCTTTTCAACACTCAAATAGGTCTATCCTTCTCCTCTTGACAAGTGTACATGATTTGAATTTTTGAATTACAATGTTTTGGAGGGAAACCTTTATCCATATTCCTAGCACATCTAAGCACTCCCAAGATGCTTTTGCATCATATCACTATCTCTTATCTCTGTTATTAGATGTATGATGAGCCTTAGTGTTTTATTCTTTATCTCACAGATGGGTATGGCGGGTTGGAAGTATTTGTGTTTTGGACATGAGGACTAATTGATGTTGGAAATGATTTTATGCTTGTTTTTTGAATAACTATAGTGGTACTCAATGGATATATGAGAGCCTATCTAGTTGAGGATGTGATTTAGAATAATAATAATCATAGTTAAATATGTTTTTCATGATGTTTTGCTTCTACAAGTGTTAGATATAGAGGATTTCATAGCTATTTATTTGGTGCTCATTGTCTCAAAATTCTATCTCTCTATTGAGTTGTTTCAAGATTGATCATAGTCTGCATAGATCTATTATGTATGGGCTTGAGTGGCCTTGGCTTATTTCTAGGTTTAGGTTTGAAATATTTAAGGTTTCTTGATATGCAAGATCTCTAAGTTGAGACCACAATGCATTATTGCGAGTTATTTTATCTTATTTCATGTAGATATTGGTTTATGAAATCTATTCACTATGTGGAGTAAGATTCTTGTTTAGTTTGATCTCCTTAGGTTTCAGGAACACTTTAAAAAAAATTGAGATTGAGTTTAATATGATATCTCTTGATTCCTATATCTGTTGTCTAGTTTAGGGATCCAATCAAAACCCTCTTTTAATTTTGGTTTGTGTTTATTTTATATGGTTCATCTATTATTTTATTGTGTAATATTTCATACCCTATCAAATGTGCTACAATTTTGTGGAACATTATCAAAACCACTTGAGGTTGTATGTCATTGGATATTTATATCTTCCTTTATTTGTTCCTAGTAGAGGCATTTCTCAAGATATTTCATTGTGATATCCATTATTTTAGGTTATGGGGCATGCCAACACCCTCACTTATGATTCATAGCTATATATCAAAAGTTTTTACCAATAAAAATAATAAAATAATTTTTGTAACCTTTTTTTCCATTTTTTATTTTTGCAATCATTCTCTTCAATTTGTTCATTTATTAATTTTTATTTTTCCACTTCTTCCTATTTTAACCTTTAATTTTTAAACTATTCCTTTTGTAACCTTAATTTTTAATCTTATCATTAGAATCTGTAATCACCTTTTGATTTTGGCCTTCTTTTATGAGAACTTCCTTATTTAGCATGGTTTTTTGTTTGCATTTTCACCAAATTATATTCTAATAACTTTACCTTTGTGATATATTAATTTTTTAGTTGTTCTTTGTCATATTTTTCTTTTTGTAGTCTTGTTTACTCTAATTTTGCCTTGTGAATATTTTTTATTCTAAATTATCCTTTTGTATCCATAGTTTCTCTTTTTTCACTTGTTCTTTAAGAGATATAATCATATTATGAATGGTTTGATTTGTTTAATTATATGTTTTAGTATCACCACTATCAATTATATTTTGTTTTTTGTTTTTCAAATCCAAAAAAATATGTGAATTATTCCCATGTATTATATGATATACACAATAGTATTTTAAACACCTTAAAGGAGGCATAAAAGTTAATGTGATCACCTTGTTTGGAATCATTTCTCTTAGAATATCAATTGAGCTCTTATTATCCTTTTGTATACTTTTAAATCAATAATTTTAGATGTATGTTTCTTTTGAGGCTCAATATATCTAGATGAAGATGCATATACATTATTAGCATGAAAATGCTCTGGATTAGTTGCGTATGTGATCTTATGTTCCAATGATTTGATACTTAAACTAAAAGAATTATTTTGCATTTGTAACTCCTATATACATTTTCTCGTAGTAATAATCTAATATTAAAGGGATTCACAAGCACAAACCTTAGTCTTAATATTTAATATGCACACCATCAAGAGGATATGTGGGATGTGGATGGGGTTGAGGAAGGACATGCTAATTACCTTCACTTGGTACTATAGGGTGGATAAACCTACCTCTTGTGATAGTTATAACATGGATTTAGTTATATGGAAATTATTTATCACCATATTGAGGGTTAAGGTGAGACTTTATATAATATTAAATTAAATTTATCTCTTATTATCATGTTATACTTGAATTTTAAAAAAAAAATCATTAATGCTGCTCATGTTTTAACATGCAAATTAGTTCATTTTCAAAAAAAATGAGGCTAAAAGTGCTTATCCAATATAACCATGTATTGTTTCAAAATAAAGTAACATAAAACTAAAATATAAGATCCCAAAACTAATAGTATTCCAAGTAATTTATTAAATAATTATTCAAAATTTACACCATTATAGCTTTGAAAACCAATTACATGTGGGAGAGCCTAGCCTAGACATGCAAATATTTAATCCCTCTTGGTGTAATGATTCTAATACGTAAAGCCATATCAATAAAATAAATAGAACTATCATATTAGACTATTCTAAAAAACCAAATACCATTGTATGGAAGAATAAAAATTCAACATAGAATAGAAAGACAAATATTCCAGAGGAAATACATAGAGATAGAGACATACTCAAACTATCTCTTATGTGTAAATTCATGGGAAAAAAATTGTTTAGAATAAAATACAAAAGGGAGGATTAACTGAGTATATACAACAAATCACATGGCACAATGAAGTGATTTCAAAGGACTTTGTGCTATCTTAGAATAAACAATTAGTCAGAATGAGAGGAATCAAAATTGAGGGGAATGAAGAATGTAAAGGGGAGATTACCAGGATGAGATATAAAGTTGTGAAAATATTTAAAGATAAAAATCAATAAATTAGAGTTGATGTAGAAGTTCTTTCATACTAAAGTGATACTAAGATTGAAAAGAAGGGTTTTATAAGGTAAGATTTACCTTGATAGTGGTTAGAGATATGCTTGTAGATAATGAAGTATCTGATAGTAGAAGGTAAGTTCACCTTGTTATTTTCTCATAATTTTCTACTAATAAATCACTTTCATGGAAATAAAATTAATTTTCCTTCTATCTCCTTAAATAATTGGAATCATAGCCCTAACTTATCAGATATGTCATAGAAATGATATTATTCATCAAGGGATAATTTTCTTATTGTTCTAACATGATAAATCCCTATGTATCAAATCCCTCCCTAATATCCCTATGAAAGACCCATCTGATGAGGACTTTGGGATTTTAGATAAGGGGGATGGGTCCCCAACCCCTTCTTACTCCCAACCCCCCTCTCCATCTACTAGCACACAAACCTAAAAATCCCCCCTTAAATGTTTAGGAGACACTAACCCTACCTTTTCTAGTAAAAATCCCAAAACCATATCCATTACATGGAAGGTGGAAGGTAAGAACAAGGGAAAAATAGTCTACAATTTAGATGACCTAGATTAGGAGCATAAAAGGAAAATTGGGGATTTTGAAGAGAAATGAATGGAAATTGGTAAAGCCATGGATAGCCTCATTAAGTAATAAAATGAATTAAAATCTAAGAATGATTAAATTAAGTAAAAATATGATAGAGAAATCCCTCCAAGAAAAAAGTCTCTAATGATGTTTCTAAACCAAAATCCACTGAGGAAACTCAGTCGACCCCTAAATCCGAAAAGATACCCATGATTCCACATATTAATACCAAGCATGGTCCTTGTGAAGGATCAAGTAAATGTACTCGTGGTAGAGTGACTCTATATGTGTTTATTGGGTGATTCCTTGTGCATTATTATTAAGTCTATCCATGTTCATACATCAACATTGTCATCATGGTGTTTATCATTGGTGTATTATTTTCAATTGTTTATTGGATCGAGAGTTAGTTCTTATGCATATTTTGGCTAATTCCTCATGGTTTTTTATATCACGATGTATATAGTCATGTGATATAAAAAAATTAGATCAATAAATATTATAATCAATATATCCACATAAATTTATCCCTGGTAACCTTGGAAACTCCTCTAACCCATCTTGATCAAATCAATCACTTGACCATTTTAGTTATATCAATGCTAATGAGGATGAACATCTCTACACTGGTAGGTAAAAATGAATCATTTACATCTATCAATTCCTTTATTCTTCCTATCATCTCTTTTATCACTTTTCACATCCTCATGTGCTTGGTTATTTGTGGCTTCTTCAGTCATTAGACCATCACATCTACATTTTTGCCCTCTCATCTTTAGTCTATATGATAGGTTATATCCTTGGGTTATGCTTACCAATATACCCTACTGGGGCATAATCAAACATGTTTATTCAATCCAGGTCATCTTAATGATTATAACCACCTATGGGAAAATCATTATTTAGACTCATCTTCCCTAATTGGGGCACATGCTTATGCCATTAATTATAACTACCTTTAGGCAAATAAATGTCTCAACCTTTGTTACTAATTATAACCACCTTTGGGAAAATTGGTACTTTTTAAAATCATATGCATGAAAAAATTATTTCAATTGGATTAATCTCCCCATGGGTTAATTTCATTCTTATTCTTTCTTCTTTTCAAGGGACTATCCATCAATCAGATGTGTTAGCCACTCCCTTAAGGGGGAATCATTAAAGGATTCCCAAACATTGTTTAAATTTTCTTATTCAATCATTATCTTCTTTTATTAATGGCTTGGTTCATTATTTGAGAAGATGTTACTATGGTTACAACTTGTAACATCTTCCCAAATAGGGGCAAACTGTAGATACTTAAAACTAGCTATAATTGGCTTCTAACTAGACTCTAGACTAATTGGTACCAACCATTAAAAATTAATCCTAAGAATCACTAAATGTCCCAAATTTGCTTGTGCATCATTCATAAAATCTCATAATCATGTTGATACATACCAAATTGGGGTATTCTATCATATGCAACAATAACCTCTCACATATTTATCCCTAATCATCTTACGACATCACAAATATCAATTTAGACTATGGACCTATTAATTAGGGCACTTACACAATTAAATCTTGAAAGAGCTAAAAGGATAATCAAAATCAATTAACAAGCTAAACTAGATTAAATTCTTAATTGAATTATACATTTGAAATTAATGAATATCTTAAAAAGGAAATTCAAAATATCCCATCCCTTAATCAAATATACTAAAATATCTAATTTTGAGAGCCATGTCTAGTAATTGTAAATCATAATTACTTGAAAAACTATTAACTTAACTGGAGTTATTTTTGACTCACCTAAGTTTAGTTTTAACCCATTCCAAGCCTTAACTCAACCCTAACTCACCTTAGGTGAGAGTTGATTCCCAAGGCTATAAATACAAGGACATGCTTATTGAACCATAAGGTATTTTGGTGAAAACTTATTATGATCAAATATCTTCAACAAGTTCTTTGATATAGTATTGTAAGGCCCAAATTGCCTTGATATTAAGGTTATAATTCCAATTTTTTAATCCAAATCAATCACAAGCCAAGATGCCAAGAGAGAAAGAACCAACAAGCTTCATTTTCCAAAGACTTATTGATGCAAAAGATGAGCAAGCTACTCAATAAAGCATTTGGAGCTCTCAAGGAAGGTAAAAGAGTTATTGTATTTTATGTTTTAGTTGTGCTTTCATTTGGTTTTTGTTACTAAGCTCTCCCTAATATCTAGGCTAGGAGTGTAAGTGTTAGTTTGTTTATTTGAGTTTTACTTTGCTTGAACTAACACTATACTAACATCCCTTCTTGGATTCCTATGATCACACCAAACATGTGATTTACCCTTTTATATTGATATAAAATAACATTCAATTCACTCATTATTCCATTTGGTAATTTGATTCTATATGCACATTTACACTATTTCTTATTAAGCAAAACTTCCCTATACAAACATTCCTCAAACAAGTCACAAGTCTATCTTAATTATCCCAAATAAAATCATGATAAAATATTTTAGCCATTTATATATGCCTTCATATAGTTAAAGAAACAAAATTACACAAAACACTCTAAGTTGGAGAACTACATGGGCTTGAATTCATTCTTGAAACTATTTGTTGATGATAGTGTAGGTTCAGATCTACATATGGAAAAAGAGCCAAACACTGATAATTCTTAACCCAATAATATATCTATAATATTATTTATTCTACTATTAATTTTGTGTTACAAATGAAAACCATATAGGAGTACATATATGAAAAGTTTTTCCTATATTTGGGGAGATCAAAACTCCTCTGAAATCTCTCAAATAAACCAACTTGTAACAAACCACTATTATATGAATATATTATGACTCATAATATATTTAGTAAACTAAAAAATCTAACCATAAGTTATATAGAACTATTAAAAACATATTAATGTATTATTTTGACTAACAATAATAACATCAAATTAATAATGTGAACACACTATACCTTAAAATTCATCCCCTTGTGAACATTATTAATCCTATCTACACCACATTAATGTGAGCATGGGGAAAACAACTCTCCCATATCTACACCTATACTCATGACTTGGTGATTTTCAAATGGAAATCACAAACCTTACATGACAGTTTTACAAATGGTTGACCAAAAACCAAGACAGTGGTTTTGCAAGTGGTTCACCAAAAACCACAAAATAATACCTGATGATTTTACAGATGGCTAACCCATAACCAAAATAGTGGTTTTACAAGTGACTAACCAAAAACCACAAAATAATGGTTTTAAAAGTGTCTTACCATAAACCATGTCATGACGTGAAGTATATATTCTATCTCTCATCATTCTCACAATTTAAAAAAGTTACATATGAATATATAGTTCACTTATAGAATATGTGAACAAGCATACAACTTTTATTCTTATTCACACCACACTATTCTAAAAACAAACACACCACACAAATAAAATGAAAAATGCCACTAAATCAGAAAGTGGTCCCATCACTAGTGTCTAATGAGAGGCATAAAAAGCCTCCTACCTCCATTACTTTTGACCTCTAGTTGTCTAAGTGACTTACTCAAGAACTAAAAAAAATGGTGACAGCCTTGGTGCCTTTAGAAATGACATTTTTATCAAGTTCTCATGTAAAAACATGATGTACTGCTATATGGATTTCCCTAGATGTAAAGGTTGGCTTCTTGTTATGATGAGCGATCATGGATGCCTATTAAGACAATTTATCAAAGATATTATTAATGAAGGAATTAATTATATGCATACCTTTGTTATAAATGTAAACATCTAGGTATGCCTACTTTAGTACCTTAAATATGTAGATTTTGAAATTATTTTCATGTCATTCTGTATTCTTCTTTTTATTTTTTCTTTTACTCATTTTGTCCAAAATGACCAAAATATGATGTCAGTTTTCCACCAATAATGCATTCATATAAATAATTTGAGAAATTTTTCCTAATAATCACCTAAACAAGACCCTAAATTTTGATTTTGACACTTTTGTGATGAATTTTTAATAATGGACCCAAATACACACAAAAAATAATGAATCTAGACAAAATGATTTTTTTTCAATTTCAACTGACATGATCACTTAAAATAACCTACTTTAATATAAATGCAAAATCTAGACTTTAAAAACTTTAAAATGATCTTATGACTCAAATTTATGAATAAATTAGATTTTACCAATAATAACTCTGACTAGACTAACAATTAAAAATCTAATTAAAGATTAGATTTTAAGACCCAATTGACACTTTGTAATTTTTGACAATATTGACAATTTAATAACATAATTAAAAAAATACTATAAAAACATGAAACAAGGATTATAAATCCTAATAAAATTCTAAACTTAATACCAAATTACTAAGACCATAAAACTACCTAATAAGATTTCAAACTAAATCACCAAAAGACTTAATCAACCTAATAACATCTTATCAACATTAAGAAATAAATAGAACTAAACTTAAATCTTGTTGACTACCCATGTTGGCTTGATAGAATAGAAGAGAGATCAGGTGAGGTGTTTAGTCAAAAGCATGGAATAGAATGAATACTTAGTAGAAAAATGGTGATGCACAAGATGGAGATAGTAGGATACATGTCTCTGACTCATGCTCTTTGCTAAGAAGAATATGGCATAACATCAATGCTTTTAGGATTGGTTATTATCTGAAGGATTTTGTGATTTGAAGTATGGTGAGACTGGAGATGAAATGCAAGATCTACATAATAGATATGTGTCTAATATCTAAGTTTGGAATGGTGATCTGATTTTCAAGTCACCGATGTGTAGGATTGAGTACGATTGATGTACAATTGATGCTCTTAATAGTTGTGACTTTTTAGATTATAGATTGATGATATAATCTTTAAGCCTTTCCACATTTACTAAAAGACCCATGCTCTTTTTCACACAACCTCTCAGGGCTCTCATAAATTAGGGAAATATAATAGATTAAATTCCCCTCTCACAAAAATTTGAAAATATATTCTTCCATGAGAAATCTGTGCTCTGATACCAGATGACAATGTAGGTTTAAATTTGCATATGAAACAAGAGTTGAACACTGATAATTCTTCACCCAATAATATATCTACAATATTATTTCTTTTGTTATTAATTTTGTGTTATAAATGAAAACCATATAGGAGTACATATAGGAAAAGTATTTCCTATATTTGGGGAGATCAAATCTCCTCTAAAATATCTCAACTAAACTAAATCCTAATAAACCATTATTATATGAATATATTTTGACTTGTATTATATTTGGTAAACTAACAAATCTAACCATAATTTATATAAAACTATTAAAAACATATTAATGTATTATTGTGACTAACAATAATAATGTTAAATTAATAATATGAACACACTATACCTTAACAGATACATAGGTAATGTTTAGCCATCATGGGGGTGGTTAGGGTAAGCTCAACCAAATTACAATCCACATTTTTATAGTTTTAAGTTTTCAATCATTGGAAGAAATAGTAGGGTTTCCACCTTGGAAAAACTATTTACAATTCATTTCCATTCAACAAATATGTTCATATAGACCTAATTCCATCTATCACACATGAATGTACCCTAGTTTTTATATTTTATGCAAAGGGACAAATCCTTCATGTTTAGGTCAAAAGGGGTATATGGTATTTATCCCAATGGGATGTTCCTAACCTTCTTCATCCTTCTATTTCAATTTTTGTATTTCTATATAGTCTATTCCTGATTAATGGTTTTAGTCTTTTGTCACTCAACATAGTCAACTTATGGACATAAAAAAAACTGATTTTGTCTTTCTATTTCATATTTATTCTTTTTTCAATCATTTTTTTATTTTTAAAAATTCAATCAATTTTATTTAATCTAATTTTTGAAATTAAAATTGCATAATTTTATTATATTCTAATCATTTTATTATATTCTAATCTTTTTATCATAATTAGGGTTAATCACCACATTAATCCAAATTTTAAAAAAACAATGGTGAACCTATTTATTTATTGAGTAATTACAAACTCTAAATTTACCTTAATATTATAACCTTCTAGGGTTTCAAAAAATATATCCTAGGGTTTATATAAATTCCTAAATATTTGACAAAACAAACATTTTCAACTTTGGATCTAAATATGACACTAAAATAGATTGATTTTAACCTCAGATATACTAGTTGACATTGAAAGCATCTTATTTTGACCTTGTATTTCATATGAATTTACTAAGCCTTGTACACATATTTTCCTTCTTTTAGGATTTTTACATTTTAGTTTTTTTATTCCTTTACCTTTATAAGAATATATGGCTAAATTAGATGAACATTTATTATTTATATTTATTCAAAAGTCACATGCTAAGGTTTTAAAATACCATTAAATAAAAAAAATCAAGTCAATAATGACATATGAACAATAGTAGTTATGCGCATTTAAAATATTATAGATCTTCCTCAAAACTAATCTCAAGTACTAGTTAGTTCTCATTTCTTCAATATTCAATCATAACTTTTACCAATTAAAATCAGTCAAAAAAGGGTGTGTATGACTCATTTAATTTCTCCTAATTTTAGACCTCAAAAATCTAACAATTATTATCCCGCTCCCATTATGCACCATCAACTTATATTGGATTTTGTAGTCCATGATGATAAACATCAATGAGGTAGACCAACACATCATGGAGATAGTCAACATGTCCTCCTCAAGCCCCTCCACATCCTATGAGGTAAGAAAATAACTATAAAGGTTATGATATCATGGATCAAGTAAAAAATACCCATGCTAGAATTTTAATTTTATATTTACTCAAAATATCAATAATTTATAAGGGCATGTTACACACATCATTGTGAGATAACATTATTCCTAATACACAACCTACTAATTTTGAATCTATACTAAGTACATTTAAATATATTGAAAACATTATTACTTATAATAATTGAGTGTTAGCTTTAATAGTATCCAACACATAAATCAAACTATTAAAGAATTTGATAATTCTTTAGTACAATTACTTGGAATTATTTCTTTAGATATAATATATGGACCAAAAATAGTGTTTAATCTATTTCATGTTTTAATATAAATTGCATTATAATTTAATACTGGTGAGATTATGGATACACATGTTGGAAAAAATACCATCTAAATTTCATACATGTCCCAAATTCATTCATGAAGGATACACATTTTAATTTTTTAATCATATGTTAATCTTTTTTAATTCTATAAAATTCAAGCATCATAATTACAATTGGATGTTCCATCTATCATTGCCCCTCCTCAAGTTATTCCTTGAGACCAAAAAACACATATGAAATTGGATAGGTAATTACTAATAACAATCAATTGGATAAATAAAAGTTAAATAAAGATCAATAATAAATATATCAAACACAAAAATAAATTAAGCAATTAAAAATAGAAAAAGGAAAGGTGTGAAAGGAAATTCAAATATTGCAAGTAGAACAATCAATATTGTATAAGGAATACTTAGAAATTTAAAATATACAAATAAAATAATTTGAAAAGGATAAAGTACAAAAGGAACAAATTAATATACAAGTGAAATAAGAATGTATACAAAAATAACATCAAGACAATGACAATCAAGAAAAATCTATTCCTAGTCTCCCTTTATTAGCTAATTCAAAAGTACAAGATGGTCATTTTTATAATTATTATGATAGAGATGATGTTGAAGATAACATGGTCGATATGACATATGATCAATTACATAATTTAAACTTAAATCCTTGAGATGAATATTTATTTTTTACTTTATATACACCTATTGTTCTAGATGTTTACTAATATTATTGAAATAAAATTTATGTAATTTGACCATATTCAAAAGGAAAACACATTCTATGTATGCATAAAAATGATAATTTTATCAACTTTTGTAATAATATCTCTCATAAAGAACTTAAGATCAACTCAATGAAAAACTTGGAAATATCATATACAAATATTTCAAAGTACTTATAAGTCATGCCACATCAATATACACCCATGGTAACTTTCAAAATGTTATTGGATAATAAGCTTATTACGTTACCTACTATTAGACATTGATAAAAATCATGTCTTTTACATACATAAGGTAAAAAATTTTATTCTTATTATATAATGTAGTATATGATACATAACATTATAAAACATTACAATAAATAATTAAAAATTTCAATAATTAATGAATTATCATATTAATACAACATCAACAAACATCTCTTACTATAGGGATTCAAAAATCATTACCTACAATTGTAATAGACAAAAAATATCTTTGAATTTTTTTTAACCATCATAGTATATATTAAAGAAGCTTATTTTCATCATAATCAAATTGATAATACTGACAAAGAAATTATGTAGTTTAATATGATTAAAAAAATGGATATACCATATAATACTTACACCATAGTGTAGATTGTGAAGAAACCCTTTGATATATCACATATCTAATTTTTTTTGCACCAAAAGTTGTCAATAGAGAGGTATGGGTTACCCTCATATATATAAAGTATCATTTACATTGGGACATTAATGTTTAAGAAACATGCAAGCTATGATATAAACCAACCAATAATACATCACCTATTCACATGAAACAAGAATAATTCACATATGACACAATGGTACCAATGCATAAGATGATGAAATCTCCTTTAAAATAATGGATAAAATTAAATATGCACAATTAAAAGGTGAAGAACAATATTCCATGTATTTTTACAACTTCAAATATTTCAAATTTGATTATGATGACTTGTTGGATGACCGTTGATAACAATAAAACTTTCTAAAAATTTATAAAACATGAAAATTATTCAAAAAATAAAAAAAATTAGTTGTACATAGCTTATTGAGTGTTGAATCATATTCTACATGTGTTTGAAAATTTTATCATTTGATAAATTCTTATAAACCCTTGAAAATCTTATTAAATTATTAGACATTTGGATTTTCTTTTTCACTTTTCATATCTAAATAGTCCAAAATAATGATCAATTTTTCCATTTTATACTAGTATTTCTCTATTTTCATAGTTGACACTGATAAATATTCAATTTCTACCAAGGCTAGAATAATCTAGTAAAGGTTAGTATCATCTACCATTCCTAACCCTAGGTATATGTTATTTTCCTTCATAAAGTTTCACTTAGAAACCAAAAATAAAGCACACAACCATAATTATTATAATTTCCAGGTTTTTCAATCACTTTAGTATGAAAATAAATGTTTATTCATGAAAACTATTTCTACTTCCATGATACATTGATTATACATGTTCAAAGCTTTTACATGTGTAAATTTTATGAAACGAGGATGTACAATCAGTCATTTGCATACATTTTTTAGTCTCCTATAGATTTATCCAAGTCATAACTCACATATGGTTAGGTCATATTTTTCATACATGTCCATGCCATCATTCTATTTCACCTTAAATTAACTCATGTCATGGATTATTTATATCCTTATTCATTTCATCTACTTTCAAACCTTTTATTGGTACTAGTTTCTAATATTTCCAATTTAGAAATTTAGAAAACTACAAAAAATAAAATATTGCAAAAATACAAAAAATATTCAAAATATTCTAAAATTAAAAATTTCGCACCTGAGCATAATTATACGTATAGTTTACATCATTTTCATATGTTATTTATATCATGATTTGTATATATCATAGCCATTTTATATCACACATTGATTTCATGAGTTTTATGTAGGGCATACAACTTTTACATAGATTAAGATGTTGGACTTGCCTTTACTATGTAGCCTTTATAAACTATGGGTATATTATCCACATGTGACATTATATGCAGGCATTACCATTCTATGAATCCTAAAATGTTGAGCTATATAATATTTACAAATGTGTTTATTAACATCTCTATTTACATTTATGTACATATATATGCTATTACTAGGATATGATCACATTACATATGAATGGTTTAGACTAAATTTATATTTATCTATTCCATTGATGATATTTACTTATACATAGTAGATTACATATTTATTATCTATTATTTTTGGCCCTTGGCCCTTGTGTGTAATTATTTTAATATTTCCATGAGACCTTATTTATGTATGTGTGACATTTGATCATGCCCATTTTATTTTGGCATTTTCCCTATGTTATGTACAATATTTGAGCATATCCATTGTTTGTGACATCATTCATGTCATTTTATGTGAAACTATTTTTTATTACAACGTTTTACAATGTCCCTTGTGTGTATCCCATGGACTTATTTGTATGACATTTTATTGTTGTGTTTATGTGCTTGTTGAAATTTTTAAGTTTTATTAGTGCCATGATCTATATCATGCACTAACCTAATCCATAACTTACTAAATTTATATTATATTATATGAGATTCATTGATGTACATTGTTATATATATTTCCTCTTATGTTACATGCATGATTCAAATAACACATATCTTACTAAGCTAGCATTCCATTTGCTACATTTTTCAATGATCACATCTTACTACTTATATTGAAATTAAGTTTTAATTTGAGATGCATGACTTTTTGGTTCAATCACCACTTCAAAAGGGGGAATTTTATGTGGGATTTTCATACATGAAATAAGCCTTTTCAAGACTAAAAATCAGTTTTGGTATAGAATATACTTTCAAAAATTAGAAAATGGTTTAAAATTTAGTCATTGACACAAATTATGGGGGAATATACCATGCACATGCACTCATACTACATGATCAAATTAAATATCAGATTTTTTTGAATATATCATATAAGTTCATATACAAATTAATAAGATTTTAAAATTTGCATCTACATAAAGTTTTAGAATCTACATTTATCAATGGAGGCATGATACAAGTTCATATACATTATGATATTTTTTAATATTTTCAATATGATTTGCTAAGCTATAGATGTAAGGTATAAGAGGAGCCTATACCATGATTTAACACATACACTATGTAATAGATTCGAACACAAACAATCTAAGAAATATTTTAACACTCAATAATATTGTTTCATTCCTTTACAAATCCATACAAGACATTATATATTTATAATAATATCATTACTATAATCATGGAGACTATCTCTCCATCAATCTCTCACCCAAATCCCTATGATTATGCAAACTCTTATATACATATATTATAATAATATACAACCAACTATCAATTAACTTATAATCATAATATTATTGTAACAATATTATGATAACTAATTATTTACTAAATATATCTACCAAACTAATTATAGGTAATAGTGAATTATTACTCTTGTAATTATTCACATTACGATATACAAATTACTATGAGGGATAATTATTCCCTAACATCCCCCCCTTAGGCATTACATGGTAATTTTTATTTTATAGGACTTAATGAAACTAATGAAGGAACACATAAACTTCTTATCAACTATTCACTATCAAGAACACATCAATTAAATCAATGTGGTAACTTTGAACAAGTACATCTACCACCAAACATTCACTAAGGGAACCGTATCAACCTAAACAATGTGGGAACTTACCAATAGGAACCATCTATTCAAATTTCACTCATGTTTCTCCAAGAATTAGCATGAACAAAATTGTATGCCAATGCATACTCTTATGTCTGCATGATACTATATGGATCTTTCTACACATGACCATTGCTATGTGAAAGAATGCATCCCATGTTTACTTCATGTGACCACAATAGACATGTCATTGACTGATCATCTCCATAAATAAGTAATTCAATTAGAGGATCTCTATAGTTATATACTCTCTAACTATCTTCACATTCCTATTTCTCCTAAACAGCCTCTTTATGTAGTGCACTATGTGGGAAAATAGGAAATACACCTCTTATTCATCACACATACAAATAAGTGCTAAAAATAGAAAAATATATATATGTGCCACTATAGAAAGAAGTGCCTCTTAATTAATGGATAATGAGAGGTGTAGAAAGCCTCCATCCTATAGTATCCTTGAACCTCTAATAGGTTTGTTGCTTACTCAGCCAAATAAGTCATGAATCTTAGATGCATGAATTTTTCGAGGAGAAATACCTCCCATAGTTTGGACATATAACTTAGGATGTCATGTACAAGTGATAATACATCTATTATAATAAAATATTTGATTAATGACATATTTGACATTTGACTTAGCTATTGACTCAATGAATTTTAACTTATGACTCATAATCAAATTCCAATTAAAGATTAGATTTGACAAACTAAATAATACTACTGACATAAAAATGATTCTAACTTTACACTTGACACTTTTGAGATTTTTGATGATATACAAGAAGATAATTTTTTTTTTAATAATTAGACATTACAACTAAAATGACTTTGACAATAATAACTACAAACATAAAGTTTTGACACTTTATAATTTTTTTCAATTACCATATGACATCGAACTACAAATTCTTAAATATAATACTTAACAAATAACATAATACTCTATTCATTTAAAAAACAACATTTAAGTTATTAATTTTGACCGACCTAAAACTATTAAAAAATTAATTTCAATATAACCTAAAATACCAATACCTAGGACCTAAAAAGAAATGGAAAAAAATACCAACTTGGACAACTGAGTAGGGAAGTCAAGGATCCAATGTCGAAATAATCTAGTGCTTTGATCAATACTTGATCTGAATGAAACCTATGGTATTTGATTCATTGAGTTACTTCACAAATACATGGTGAAATGACATGCATTGAACATGGTTGCTTGCATATAGGAATACAAGTATTTCATTGACATTGAATATAATATGAATTTCCATACTATATGCATAGTAGATTGGTCTAATGACATTCAATATTTGAGTCTTATTCTTTTGGGTATACAAATATAGTATGTCCTCTTGACTTACACTAGAATATACACCAATTGAATGTCGATGGTAGACTAGGAATCGATGTGTAGGCTCAAATATGCATTGGTTAGATTGATGACTTTATGGAATATATAGATCCAACACATGTAATTTACTTATATTGTGTCTAAGTAAAACTATTATTAGGTGGGGAACATGTTTAAGGAAGATTTATGGGAGTATCAAGATCTCCACATAGTAATACAAAGTAATTTCAAAACTATTGTCTGACTGAGGCATGAATTGGTCTCAAAAATGCATTGACTAGGGAAAGTTGAATTGAATCCATGATGAGATGATATGAATATTCTAAGAATATTTATGCATACATATTTATTGATATTTCTATATCCCAAATCTTAGATTTATGGTAAGTGGAATGATGCATGCATAAGTCATATGAAGCAAAACATTCTTAGTTGAGCTTGATATCTGCACATACTTTAATATACAAACTACCATTGTTTGGAGCAATAAAACACAAAAATAAATCATGAATAGTGAGTAGAGAATGAGAAAAAACTTTTTCAAGTTACTCCCATCATGATCTAAAGCCTACTCTAATACCAATGTTAGGTATAATAGGAGCCTATACCAAGATTTAACACAAGCATTATGCAATAGAGCTAACCATAGACAATTTGAGAAATATTTTAACACTCAATAATATTGTTTCATTCCATTAAAAATCCATAATTGACATTACATATTTATATAAATATCATTCCTATAATCATGGAGACTATCTCTCCATCAATCTCTCACCCAAATCCCTATGATTATGCAAAATCCTATATATGTATATTATATAATAATATACAACCAAATATCAATTAAACTATAATTGTAATAATATTACATCAACTAATTACTGACTAAATACATCTAAAAAACTAACTATACGTAATAGTGAATTATTACTCTCATAATTATTCACATTACAATATACAAATTACTGTGAGGACTAATTATTCCCTAACAATAGACATGGTAGGAGAATGTATGTAAACTATTCTATTTTGATCATGAATTTAGGGATAAATTTGTAATTTAATCTAAAATACATATGTAGTGGTTAATTATATTTAAATGTGTAATGTATAAATTAGAGGTTCAGTGACCTCGACCGTTATGTCTACAAATCCATTTTATATTTCAAGTTATTTAACATATTGGGTTTGCAAAGACAAGTTGAGTTAAATTGAGTATTTTTCATCCCTTAATGGGTTATATTTTTTATACAAGTGAAAATTCAATTTTAAGGTTTGATCACCTTAAAATTATCCATTGATTCAACTAAGGAACTAATTTATATAATGCTTCAAGGAACCATCATTTCCAAGCAAAGTCACAAAATAAATTTTGATTTCACACTTATAGGGTTTACCAAACTATGGTACCATGCATAATCATATTAATATATCTAATATAAAGTTTTTTTTACACATTAAGGTATATTTCTCCTTTAATATAACAATTTCATTTCTATACTAAATGTGGGAAAATTTTAAACACTTAAATTTGGTTACAAATACTTGATTATGCTAGTTTTGGTCCTCTTCCTCGTTAATTAACTTGTGCACTTAATCTAGACATATTTTGACAACTTGTATTATCCTAAGCACATGTAAAGATATTTTATTATATTTCATATCATATCAAAATGTTCTTTCATTTGAATACACCCTTAAATAAATTTTTTTAAAGGACCTAGAACCAAGAGATTGCATGCTTATTTAACAATAAAAAATGTCTAGTCTGGATCAGGGGTGGCAAATAATCATGGCCCATATGGGACATTTCTAACCCTTATCTTCTTATGGTCATATTTTAAAATCAACCCTCACTTAATTTTTATTCCATGTTTTAGGCTTATGAGTGTGTGATTTCCCCTTTCAGATTGCTATAAAAGAATATTCAAGTCACTTATTATTCCATTTGGCAATTTCAATATAGAACTAATACACATTTAAAAAATATTATCTATTATTAGAGTGACAAAGAGGCTACACAGATCCTAGATATCTATCTAAAATAATAAAACCCACAAATCTCTTACAAAACATTTATTTACACTCAATGATAGGAAATATAATAAAATATTATTGATCGAATTAAGATTGTTGAAAGAATCTAAATTCTCTCTTATGATCTATTATTCACAATATGAATGCATATTATATAGGAGAGTGAATGGGTTTGGACAACTTAATTTTTTATAACAATTTCATAGGTAAATTTTCCAACCTAGGTGTATTTTCACCTAATTAGGAATAACTACAAGATTATGCACTAATCCTATGTAAACACAACCAACTCCCTAATTATAACTTAAACAACTCTAGTGGACATAAATAATTATCATACTAGCTAGGGGATAACCTAGTACAATTTCAACACTCTAATGCCTCCCTTTAGTAAGTAAAGAATGGAAAACACACCAAATATGGGTATCAGATACTAGCACTATTAAAATACCCATGTATGATCAAAATAAAAATAAGTAAGGAAGCAATTCATGCTAAATCCCCCCAAGGAAAACATATTTCACTCCAAGAAATGCTCATAACTAAATGTAAATAGGGGATAGAAAGGGCTTAGTAAAGATGCCAAAACCCTAGTTAATGGTAGGAATTAACTCCAAATAAATAAATCCATCATGAATAATATTTTGAATAAAGTGCATATGAATCTCTATGTACTTTGTGTATACACATAATATATTTTTTACATTATCATTTAATGATGTTTTCTATTTTGAAAGAACCTATCAAGTTTAAATCTCTCTGAGTTAATGCCTTCAAGGGTTCACTAGTAAATGGGTGGGTATAAAATTGGTGTGTCCTAAGACTGTTGTCTAAATCATGCCTATATCCAATAAAAACCCCTCTTACTTGATATCTTAAGTAATTTTCCTCCTAAATAGCCCATAACTAAACCAAGACCTATCTTTTATAATTATATCACAATAGGTCAATGTAGTGTATTCCTCTTCCTTCCAAAATTTTAATTAGGTTGGTTTGGGTTGATGTAGTTCATAAATTCACTTGCACACTTCATAACTAGGTCATCCTAGGCTAATCGAGTTCGAGGGTAAATGATAACTTTTTAACTACATTGAGGCAGGGGAAATGTTGTCAACTAAAATTTTGTCAAGGTTTAGGGTCATCTCACCACTATAAATACAAGGCTCATTTTAATATAATATAAATGAACATTCATTTTATCACTATTATTGCTTATAATTATGCTTTAGTCTATAATTGGGAGAAGCCATTGCTTATATTTTGTCTTGGAGGGAAATAACTTGTCTTGTGGAGTCTTAGATGCAAATAGAATAATTCCTGTATCCTAGATCTGATTTCAACCATTGTTATCCTTAAAAACACAACATCTTGTAAAAAATCATTGGCCAAGGGAGATATTGAATATTGATAGGTTTTATTCAAGGTAAGTATTTCTAATCATATATATTTCATTTCACACACACACACACACACACACACACACCAAAAAAAAAAAAAAACATAATCAATAGTTTTGAATGTATAAATCATTATTTTAATCTCCTCTAAACATAAACTTAGTGTGGATATAGTTATTAAAAACTGCAATTTTCCCACCTTAGACAGCGTAGGCCTCCATTTTCCTACCATTTTTACTTGCCCATTTTAGTTTTGTTAAAACCATCCACCTTATTTGCATTACAAGATTTGGTAACACTAAATTAGATTAATTCCATTATCATTAAGATTAATATTTAGGTTCATTTCATTAGATTGATTTACTAGAGGCTTTGTAACCCTCTCAATTAATGTTGTGTGATAAGTGATTCTCTAGCTAGGTTTAGTGAATCCCATTGGTCATGCCTTGATATAACTAAGTATTCAATGGGTTTTAGATGATTTACCTTTCTAATTCTTGACATATTAGGTAGGATAATTTGTACATCTATCTTAATTTACTACATATATTCTATAAAACCCAACATTAACTAACCATTAATTTTTCCTCATTTGAAAAAATATATTAGTTGATGTTAAAATAGTTTTGTTTTCTTGATTTTTCTATAGATTACATTGATGTGTGTTGATTGAGTCTAATTTGTGTCTATTATCAGGGAAAACTACATCATCATTGTCTAATAATTTTTTAATTATCTTTATATTTCTCAATAGAATGCATCAACACATGTTGATCTAGATTTTTTTTAATCTTTTTATTAACTATCAGGGATTACATCAAGATCGAGTAGTTAGAACAAAGAAAATACAAAATATTAAAAAAATTAAAGTGGATAATGAGTAAAAAGCTATGAAAGAGAGAAAATAAAATGAAATAAATATGTAAATATCATGTATTCCCATCCAATTCACATGAATAAATTATAATAGGTGTTCCAATAGGAGGAAGGAACTGTAACTACCACCTAGAATAGTGGTAACTCTCATACCTAGAATAGTTTGTCAAAAAGTAATCACCAATAGTTAATAATGGTAGTTAAGTAACTTCCCAATACTAAGGACACCTAATCAATCTAATTCCTTATGTGTAGTAATAATCCAAATAAATAAATACAAGGAAAATAATATCCTACACTAATACCCACCTTAAATGTAGCTTAGTTGGGTAAAAGAAATGGGTGTTGGAGAGTTGTAAATAATCTCATGATGATGTCATGAAGGTGTCCAAGTGAGTGGATGAAGTACATTGGTAGTATAAGTGACAATGACAAAGTGTGCAATGTGCTTGTCTTAGTATGCTTGAAGTATGCTTGGTTGATCTTCATTTTTTGCATGATTAGAATTATTTAGGGATGATTTTGGTGATTAGAGGATGTGAAAGAGGTCCCATAATATGTCTTATATGATTTTAATGATTGTGTGAATGAGTGGAATTCATATGTTAGTCCACAATTTTCATCTAGACTTTTTAGGTCCAATGGCAAAAAATTTGAGTAGGAAGCTTGCTAACATTACCATTACCACATGTGGATGAGTCAAGAGGAGTTAGTCATATGGTTATGATCACATTTTTTCCTAGTTTATATGTGATAAATTTAAGGTCATGTGATGAATTACAACATAATATATGCAAGTTCAAATTTGGGCTCCTAGATAGTTTGATAGTGTTCCCCATACTTAGCCAAATTTACAATGTGATAAGAAAAACTGAGTAGGAATTTTGATGGTGTTATATTTCACATGTGTGAAGGTGTGAGGAGAAAATTATCATATGGGTTTATTTATTTTTGTGCCTATTTTATTTTCACTAATTTTTAGATCATGCGATGAAGTGCATCAAAAGATATGAATGTGCAAAATTGGCCTTTCAGGCAAGTTCTTGACATAGTTGGCTTTGTGGTAAAAACAATCTACGTGAACATATTAAAAAAGTTATATCTCACATGTTTTAATGTTTCAGGTATATTTTGAAACATGGTTGGATTATTCTATGTGAGGATATCATATGTTCCAAATTTTAGATCATTCATCTAAGCACAACAAAAGTTTTTAAGGTCCAAAGTTGGCCTTCCAAGTAGATAAGCAATGGTCCCCATAGTCATTTTTGCATGATGTTAAAAAACATGACTAGATGGAGATCCAATGATTTTCAATAGTTCATACATCGAGATATATGGTGTGTAGTAATTCAAATGGGTTATAGTGTTTATTGGATAACAAAGTTAAAGATCAAGTTCTTTACAAAAGGATCAATGGAGCATGTTCATTCTAAGGTGTTAGGAAGCAATGAGATGAGGAAATTTTTTATAGGTTTAATATTAAGAAAATGTAAAGGATAAGGATCTAAATTTTAGTGGGTGTTAATATATATTTATTTAATGGTGTGTACTACATAATAAAGACTTGGCTGATCTACATAGATCAATGATGCATGTTGAGTCAATGTTACAAGATTACACGAGATGAGGTCAACTATTTGAGGTTTAACATTTGGGAATTAGTGCACTATGAAATAAAGTTAGAATAATATCAATTTTGTGTGATTTATCTAAGAATATAATACATGAGATGATAACATGGTGTTTGAGGTTTAACTATGACTATTTGCATTTGAATATTTGAATTTGTAAATGAAAGACTAGTGTCTGGTTTTTGGGCCATATCTTTTGATATAGATATAATTTGCTCATGGTGTAAAAAGATAAATTGTATATGAATCCAAGTAACATATATAAATATATAATTTAAGATCTAAAGTGTGTACAATCAAAGTTATGAAGGTTTAAAGTTGACTGTGTGTTTGATGTTCATATGTTAAGAACCTGAGAAGGATGTTGAAGCTTGTGTTGATGTTGTTTCGATGTCTCATGATGACTTAGTTATTTAAGAGTGTTGTATACTCCATAAACATTCTCTTTGTGTATTTTTGAGGTGTGATAAATATATCTTGACTATGAAAAATGCTTAAGAAGTTGTTTATGTATTTGTTCATGATGTTCCTATACACCAGGTCAGTGTTTGAGTTGTTTAAGCATATGTAGAAGTGAGAAAAGTTAAATATGATATTTTGAAGATGTTTAAGGGGGAATAAATATTGGACCAATGTATTTTAAATTGGTCATGTTTTCTTATTTTTCTTTGAATATGTATCAAAGAGGTGAATGGGTATCCATAAGACCTAAAAAGTGAGTTAGGCTTATTTAAAAGAGAGTTATGCTTAAGTGTGACCCATATTAGATGCCTTAATGGTAAATGCATGTATTATGGCCAACAAGGAAAGATAGTGGGCCTGATTAATCATAAATGATCTATAAATAGTGAAATAAAAGATGATGATTTTTAGATTTGAGAGACTAAGGAAGAGTCTTGTGTGAGAAGCAAAGGAAAGTAAGTGTGCCCAATGGATGGGTTATTGAGAAGATCAGATTGAGGTATGTGTGTATGAATATTTGGTCATGTTTTTTTATGGTGTCATAATAACACTCTTGTATTTTGAGTATATACAAAGAATTCTGAGTGTGCATATGAGGATAGCTTGAGTGAAGAAGGAGAGAGATTGTGGCATGTCTATGTGAGAGGAATGTATAAGATAGAGATGGAGTTTTTACTTGTGTTAAATAATTATATATCTATCATTAGGTGTTGAATAAATTATTTCTAAGGTGGAGGTGTTCATTTCAAAGGAGGGTCTAAAGGACTTGATCTTCCTTAGGGGAAGTTACTCCTTGTGAAATAGGTGTTTCACTAAAGGCCTTTGGTTAGGAGGATTTGATCAAGGTCTTCTAGTATAAATGAGTTAACCAAACTCTTGTTTATAATTTATTATAGGACAAATAGTCCATATGTTGTATGCTTGAGTGTGGGTTTTATTCTCCATTAGGGTTTCTCATAGGAACTATGTCTTATATGCTTGATCTTGTGTATGCATTGAATGAATGGTCTCTCTTGTTAATGTTTCTTGATCAAGTTGATATATGATATTTTTTTAATAGTTTTAAAATATTGAAATTAAAATTGAAATATTTGGGCTCACTAATTTTCACCCCCCTCAGTGATTGTACATATAACAATTGGTAAAAAAGTAGGTCCTTCTTGTAAGTTTAACCACTTAAAGGTGATCAATGGTACAATGGTTGACAAAGAGGTTATGGTTTGTCTTCAAGACAAACTAGTATGTTCTTTATCAAACATCAATTCTAACATGGATGATGTGAAGATGGAAGTGAAAGATATAGAGGCAACAGTCAAGAATCTATAGGTCATGGTGAATAAAGGTCTTAATCAAAGGATGGAATAATTTGAAAATAAAGTCATGACTTAATTAGATGTTCTCTTCTAAGGACAAAAGGGGTTTCAGCTCCACCAAAAGGTTCAAGAATGAAAATTCATGGATTAGTAATGGTCAAGATAACAAAAGGTCAAACATAAATAATGTCTTTAATGGGTATTTCTTCTCTTACAATCAATTTGGTCATAGATATAGGGATTGTGCTCTCTCTCTCTAGAGATTAAAATGGATCTCATTTTATATAATTATAACCAACAAGGTAATATATCCAAAAACTACAAAAGAGCCTTTTGGAAAAAGGATATACAAGTCATTGACACCATTAAATGGTTTAAGAAGACTAAGTCTAAAAATGAAGAAGAAAGGAAGTAGAATTAAAGTAGTCCATAAAATGAAGAGTTAATGTTTGTCCAAGAAGATTTGCATACTTAAGAAGATGGGAACAAGAGATGGTTCATAGATAGTGGTTGCTCAAATCATATGACTAGAGACAAGAGCAAGTTTATCTCCCTCAAGAAGACCAACCTAGGTTTAGTGATAATTGGTGATAACAAATTTGCTAACATTATTGGAAAAGGTAATATGAGTTTGGATAATGGTCATGCTAGTACTGAGAATGTCTTATATGTATAAGGTTTAAAACATAATATTTTAAGTGTGATCCAAATATGTAAGCAAGGAAATGTTGTAAATTTTCATGATGATGTTTTTGAAATAAGAAAGGCAAAATCTAGTAGAGTAGTTTGAAATGTTCATAAAATAGATAAAAACATGTATGTATTCCATGAATCCAAGAAGGAGGAGTCATTCATGAGTCAATTGGAATAAAGTTAGCTTTAACATAGAAGGCTTGGACATATAAATTTTGATAATATGGTGAATATCAGTTCAAAGGGATTGGTAAGGCATATGCCCATAATTTCTAAGATTCCTCATTCTCTATGCAAGGCATGTCTTCATTAGAAACAAACCAAGTGAAGGTACAAGTCTAAGTAATTCTCCACTATAGATCTATTAGAGTTAATTCACACTTATCTATATGGACCTATGATAACTCAAAGTATTCAAGGTAATATCTACATCATGCTTCTTATTGATGATTTTATTAGGATGACTTGGAGAGTCTTTCTTAAAGAAAAATTAGAAGCTTTTTCAAGATTCATAACATTCAAAGCTCTTGTTGAAAATGAGAAAGGTTCAAAGATCAAGTGTGTGAGATTAGACAAAGGAGGTAAGTTTTTGTCTCATAAATTCAATGAATTTTGTGAAGAACAAGGGATAAGAATACAATATTCTACTATTATAACACCAAAATAGAATGGTGTTATTAAAAAGAAGAATATGACTATTCAAGAGATGAGTATAATAATGATTCAAGATGCTAAATTATCTAATGATTATTGGGAAGAGGAAGCCAACACTTTAGTTTACATCTTAAACAAGTGTAAAATTATAATAAATGATGATAAGACTCCTTATGAGTTATGGAATAATAGAGTAGTTAATGTAAAATATGTTAGAGTGTTTGGGAGTAGGTGTTTCATTAAAAGAGATGAAGATAATCTTGGAAAATTTGATTCAAGGTCTGATAAGTGAATATTCTTAGGTAACTCTTCTATTAGTACTACATATATGTACTTCAATAAGAGACTTCACAAGATTTTTGAAATTTCAAATGTAAGGGTAGATGAGATAAGTAGAGTCAAAAAGCCAAAATTGCATGTAAGTGAATTAATTCAGAATTCTATTGAAAGTAATGATGAGTTATCCATTTAAATATATGATGAATATGAAGAGGGGGAAGAAATACAATATACTAAAGCTCTATCTATAATAATTTAAAAATATCATCTAATCTCTCAAAATATTGGAAATGTTAGTGAAAGGTTGCAGACTAGAAGGAGAATGTTGATTAATTAAAGTCAACAAGACTTAACTCTGTTATCCATTATTAAACCCAAAACATTCATGAAAGCCAAAAAATATGAAAGTTGGAATGATGCAATGGATGAAGAAATTGATCAAATAGAAAATAATGAAACTTGGTACTTAGTTCCTAGGCCAAAAGATAAAAATGTGATAGGTACCAAGTGGGTTTTGAAAAACAAGATACATGAGAAAGGATAAGTCAAAAAGAATAAGGCTATATTGGTGTGTAAAGGATATGCTTAGGTTAAAGGAATAGATTTTGATGAGACTTTTGCTCCTGTGGTAAGAATGGAAGTAATTAGACTTTTTTTGGCATATGATAGTTTCAAGGGTTTTAAGGTATATCAAATGGATGTGAAATATACATTATTGAATGGAAACTTAATGAAGTATACTTCATGTCAAGTAATAAATATTTTGTGTGTAAACTGAAGAAGGCCTTGTATGGTGTTAAACAAGATCCTATAGCTTGGTATGACAGGTTAGATAAGTATCTTTTGAGTCAAGGTTTTTAAATGGGGCAATTGATAATAATTTATACATTAAAATAGAAGGCAATCATTAATTGATGGTTGTTGTATATGATAATGACATAGTTTTTGGATATGATAATGATAAAATGAGTAGAGAATTTGTAGATATTATAAAGATTGAGTTTGAAATGTCAATGTTGAGAGAACTATCTTTCTTATTAAGATTATAAACGAATCAAATTGATGCAGGGATATTCATTTCACAAGATAAATACATCAAGGATATGCTAAGGAAGTTTGGCATGATCGATTGTAAGCCAATGGGTACTCCAATTATCATAGGATGAAAGTTAAGTAAACTAGATAACTCATTAAAATTTTATCAAAATTTGTATAGATCCATGATTGGAAGTCTTTTGTACTATACTACTTCTAGGCTTGATATCATACAAGTAGTGGGTCTTGTAGGAAGATTTCAAGATGCTCCTAGAGAATCTCACTTAAAATTAGTCAATAAGATCTTCATATATCTCAAAGCCACCATAGAGTATGGTTTATGGTATCCCAGGAGTAATGATTTCTCTTTGAAATCATATACTGATGTAGATTGGGTAGGATATGTGGATGATAGGAGGAGTACCAGTGGTGGATTCTTCTTCATGGGGAAATGCATGGTGTTGTGGCTAAGTAATAAAAAATACTTAATGTCTCTATTAACTATAGAAGCATAATATATAATTGTTGACTCTTGTTGCACTCAAGTCATATGGATGAAACAATCTTTGGAGGATTATAAGGTAAGACAAAATAGACCTTGTCTTATCTGTTATGACAATAATAGTGTAATTAGTATCTCAAATAATCTTGTTATGTACTAAAAAACTAAGCACATTCCTATTAGATACCATTTCTTGAGATAACAAGTGATTAATCAAAATGTTAAGCTGGAGCATGTGCCTATAAAAGAGTAGCTTGTAGACATTATGACCAAATCACTATCAAAAACTACATTTGAGTATCTAAGATAAAGATTGGGTGTCATTTATTTCTTTTTAAATCAATATAAGGTCTTTATTTAAGGGAGAACAACATGTTCATGATATTACACTAGAGTTTTATAAAGAAGCTTCATTACAAATGTTGAATTGGTAGTCATGGAAGTATCTAGAGAGAGAAGGCTAATGAGCATATGTGGTAGTTATTCATGGTGTATAAAGATTATCAAGAGGTGAAATATATTATAAATATTAATGATAGATATTCTCATATGTTTTTTGGTGATTTACATCAGATATCAATGTTTTTGTGTGTTCTTTCTTCATGAATTATAGTGTTTGGTTGAAGAGAATGTTGGCATGTCGCAAGAGGAAGTTGTCAAGGCAAGAAAAGGTAGGCTCAAGGTAAGGGGTACTTTGTATAATATTTATAAGATTACCCTCTCCTATTTATGGTATTTTCAGGTCCTTAGGATCAGATTGTTCCCACTTTGTCATTATGTCAAAGGGGGAAAAAGTTTCTGTTGTGAGAGTGCATGAAGAGAGAGAGAAGGAAGATGAGTTGTATATTTCTATATGATAGTTTTTGACATCAATGAAAAAGGGAGAGATTGTTGGAAATTTGTTAATTATGTCATGATTATGTAATTAAGGTGTCTATATGAGTGGATGAAGTGCCTTGATATTATAAGTGACAATGACAAAGTGTGTAATGTGCTTGTCCTAGTATGTTTGGTTGATCTTTAGTTTTTGCATGATTAGAGTTGTTCAGGGATGATTTTGGTGATTTAAGGATGTGAAAGAGGTCCATAATATGTATTATATGATTTTAATTATTGTTTTCATGAGTGAAATTCATATAGTAGTCCATAGTTTTTATTTAGAATTTTTGGGTCCAATGGTAGAAAATCTAAGTAGTTTCATGACATCACCATTTCCATGTATAGATGAGTCAAGTGGAGTTGTTCATATGGTTATGATAAAATTTTTGCCTATTTTATATGTGATAAATTTTATTTCATGTAATTAATCTCAACATAAGATATGCAATTGCAAACTTGGGCTCCCAAGCAGTTTGATAGTGTTTTCCCATACTTAGCCAAATTTGTCATGTGACAAAAAAAATGAGTAGGTATTTTTATGGTGTTATATTTCACACATGTGAAGGTGAGAGGAGAAAATGATCATATGGTTTTTTTTTTTTTTCCTTAGTTTATTTTTTTCTAATTTTTAGATCATGCAATGAAGCATATCAAAAGATATGCATGTGCAAAGTTGGCCTTTCAGGTTAGTTCTTGACATAGTTGGCTATGTGGCAGTAAAATATGAGTGAGAATATTAATGAAGATATATATCATATATGTGAAAGTTTCAAGATAAATTTAACACATTTTTGGATTCTCCTATGTGAGGATATCATATGTTCAGAATTTTAGATCACGCGTCTAAGTGCAACAAAAGTTATTAAGGTCCACAATTGGCCTTCTAGGCAGATAAGTAATAGTCCCCATACTTAGTCATTTTTGCATGATGTCAAAGAACAATACTAGATGGAGATCCAATGATTTATGGGAGTTCATAAATCTAGATATATGGTGCATAGTAAGTAAAATGGGTTAAAGTGTTTGTTGGTAAATGAAGTTAAAAATTGAGTTCCTTATAAAAGGATCAATGGAGCTTGTTCATTCTAAGGTGCCATGAAAAAATGAGATGAGGATAAGTTTTTGAGGTTTAATGTCAATATAATTTAAATGATAAAGATATAATTGAGAGAGGGCATTCATAAAAATTGATCAAATGGTGTGTGCTACATGATAAAGACCTGGATAATCTGCAAAGATCGATGGTGCTTGTTGAGTCAATATTACAAGATTACACGAGATGAGGTCAAATGTTCAAGGTTTAACATTTGGGAATTAGTGAAATATGTATTAAAGTTAGAATAAGATCAAAATTTCATGATTGATCTAATCATTTAGGACATGAGATGATAGCATGGTGTTCGATGTTTAACTGTGACCATTTGCATTTGAATATTTGAATTTGGAAAGGAAAGACTAGTGTCTATTTTTTGGGCCATATATTTTGATCTAGATAGAATTTTCTCATGGTGTAAAAATAAAACTTATAAAGGAATAAAATTCAAATTTTAAAATATATATTTTAATATCTAAAAGTGTGTATAGTCAAAGTTATGAATGTTAAAAGTTGACTATGTGTTCAACATTCATCTATCAAGAACCCAAGAAGGATGTTTGAGCTTGTGTTGATGTTGTTTTGATGTCTCATGATGACTTATCTATTTTAGAGTGTTTTATACTATATAAGGATGCTCTATGTGGATTTTTTAAATTTTATCAATCTATATTGAATATGAAAAATGCTTAATAAGTTGTCTATTTATTTTTTCATGATGTTCCTGTGCACCAGGTCAATTATTGAGTTGTTTGAGCAAATGTATAAGTGAGAAAAGTTGACTATGATATTATAAAGATGTATAAGGGGACACAAGGAGTGGACTCATGTATTTTAAGTGGTCTTGTGTTCTTATTTTTCTTACAAATGTATCAAAGAGGTGAATGGGTCTCCATAGAACCTAAAAAGTGACTTAGGCTTATTTGAAAGAGAGTTGTGCTTAAGTGTGACCCATTTTATATGCCTTAAGGGTTAAGGCATGCATTATGGTTTAAAAGTAAATATTATGGACCTTAGTAATCATGAATGATCTATAAATAGTGAAATAAAAGATGATGATTTATATATTTTAGACACTAGGGAAGAGGCTTGTGTAAGAAGCAAAGGATATTAAGTGTGCCTAGTAGATGGATTGTTGAGTAGAGTAGATTGAAGTCTATGTGTATGACCATTTTGTCATGTTTTTTTATGGTGTTAGAATATTTATCTTGTAATTTGATAATATGTGAAGAGGTTTTAGTGTGCATATGAGGATAACTTGAGTGAAGAAGGAGAGATATTATGGCATGCCTATGTGAGAGGCTTGTATGAAATAGAGAGGGAGTTTGTGTAGAGGTTTAATAATCAAATATACATCATTAGGTTTTGAATACATTATTTCTAAGGTGGAGGTATTATTTTCAAAGGATGGTCTAAAGGACTTGATATTCCTTAAAGTCATTTTCTCCTTGTGAAATAGGTATTTCACTAAAGGCCTTTGGTTAGGAAGATTTGATCAAGGTTTTCTAGTCTAAAGGACTTTACTAATATCTTTTTTTAAAAAATTTATAGGACAATTAGTCCATTTATTCTAGGTTTGAGAGTGGTTTTTATTCTTGTGAGGGTTTCCCATAAGAACTATGTGTTATATGTTTGATCTAATCTATACAATGAATGAATGAGCTGTCTTGTTAATGTTCCTTGATCAAGTTGATATATGTTATTTGTTTAATATTTTTAAAGGATTGAAATTAAAATTAAAATATCTGGGCTCAATTATTTACCCCTACCCTCTTAGTGATTGTACCTATAATAATGGATCCTAATAACAATACATGATGAGGTTTATAGAAATCTAATCTTATAAAGTAGAGAAAAAGAGAAAACCCATAGGAAAAAACTCCCTCCCCAAAAAAAAAGAGAGAGAAAATAAGAAGAGAAAGATAGAAGGCTCCCCTGAGGATGATGCTTAAATAATCCACACTCTAAGTACATCTCATAAGATGACCAATGTTGATAATAATATCCCTTACATGAAGACTATACAAGATCATTTGTATCAAATAGTTTATTCCATTTGATAAATAATTAACCTAATGTGTGTACTAAAAATATTTCCATTCAAAAAATGAGGATGAAGGAAACAATATGAATATATTTGAAAGAGGTCCAAAAATAAGGTGTGGCATATGTCTAGTAAGATCATACATAAGATCTATATGTAATGCCACTGAAGTGAACCTATCATAAGGACATGGAAAATTCATTGGTTGAATATCCATGTGAAGAGGAGATATTGACTCAAAAACCTTAAAAATTGAATAAGATATTACAAATGAAGCACACAAATCTATAATATGAATATCCATAGGAATACATGAGTCATCAAATTTCTCAATGGGTGTAATCACACTAGAAATAGTAGACACCTATGAAGTATAATACTATGAAGTATATAAAAGAGAAACATCATGAATAGGTATGGAATTAGAATATGCAATAGGATGATTGAGGTTGGGTAGAATCTCATCTTGTAGTGGTAGATCAATAGAAGGAAGAGCATAGTCCACCATGAATGTGTCATCATAATAAATAAGAATACAAGGAGGGAGTATAATAGTATCTAAATATATGAGAGGAAGATGAGGAGTGATATATATCTCAGTAGGATCTTTGAAAAGAGACTGTAGGATGAGCCAAAAAATGCAAGGACATGATATATGTTTCACATAGAAATAAAGATCCATGGAAACATGTAAGAGTAGGGTACTGAGAACCTTTTCAAAAGAATTATCCCACTTATTTTACCAAATAGGATCAATGGGAATAGGAAACTATCCATATAAGAATGGATTATAATTTTTTATGAGCAAGTGTTCCATATACACATGCCAAGAAACATAGTTGGTCTTTCCAATAAGAACCACTAGTTTAGAATCAACTCTCCTCATTAGCCAATATATCTCAAGTAGAGTCAATATAACTAAGAGTAAAGGCTATAAGTAAGTACAATGATAAAACACTAAATAATGCACTTATTACTAACCCCCTAAGAATAATTATCAATGACCCCCAACATTTTGTAAGCACAAAGTGCACTCAAGTGAATGGATGTTAGGCTTAGCTGACAATATGTCCATGAAGGCAAGGTAAATATGTGCTAATGATGTGAGTACTAGTTTAATCTCTAGTTATGGATGTCAAACTCAATCGACAATGCATAAAAATAGGTAATATCAAATAGTGCACAAATGATAATACATGTCTCAATAAATGGATGTTAGAATCTTCTAAAAATGTGTCCATAAGAATGAGCAATTAGTGTAGTTGACACCAAATTAGTACATGTGAAAATGCAAACATGTGAAGGTGGATGTCAATCTTTACTGATAATGTGTCTAAGTAAAAATATCAACAAGATATAAAAAAATTTGTGATGGCATCTAACTATTTGTTACATCAAACCTCACCCTCTAGTGGAAGACATTACATTAAAGGTATTGAATGAGGGCCATAATGTGGAGGTCTGGGGGTGACATCCCCCAATGGGATGAAGGGTAGCACCACTTGTGGGTTATATGGGAAGAGCCTTGGGCATGTTCCATATTGATGTAGAGGGTAGGTCTTGGTCAACACCCCTGATGCTAAACATAATTTAGAGCTTGTGCTACCTTTGGAATTTCTAAAAATTCTCTAATTTTAACCCAAAAAAGCCCCCAGAATGGACATCAGTTACCACTATATATATATAAGGTCCCTCCACTTTAAAAAAACACTATCGTTTGTGTAAATTACCCACCGTAAGATAAGTTATTCCTCTCATATGCCCTCCAGTCCCCTTACTTTGATTTAAAAATATACTTAATATTAATTCACTATTAGAAAGTTTTTAAATACAAATTAACATTTTAAATGACCCAAAAACCATAACTTTTCATAAGTGTTTTTTGTAAACCACAATTAAAAAAAAAAATTGAACCTATAGGTAGTTTAGGATTAGGTGGTGATAATAGGTGTCAAACATGCACAGTGTATGTGGTTTGGTAAACCCATAGGAGTTGGGAGGTAGTTTGGATGTCTATAAACCAATAAATACCAAGACCATAAACCAAAAAATGGTGAACAATAGAAAAAGACTAGGTGTAAGATGTGTGGATAGTGAAGAGGATGTAGTAGGCCTCATTTCACTTTACACAAGATGGTGGGTGGATAACATGCATACCTCAAATGGTAATTATAATCAACAAGCAAGCAAAAATAAAAAATAGGTCTCCTCCATAATGAAATAAAATCCTCTTTGTGATCATTGTATACTCTAGTTTGGATAACAAGTTCTAATAAAATAAACTATATTTCTTCCCTCAATATAATACTATCCAACCAGAATGGATCTAATTAATGAATCTAAGACATAAGTCGAGTGATAAACATGGTTAAGGTAGTTTGATAATAGAGAATGACCATGATAGGTCAAGATTTGAAGACCATTATCATGCATGTTGGTATTAATGTAAATGACTAAACTCTAGTGTTGAGTAAACTCAATACTACAAATATGAATACCATTCCTAAATGGAATGGTTGTATGAAGACATGATCTCTCATAATTGGACTAGACAAGTCTCTCATGGCACATCAAGGAAGTTATCACAATAGTCAAAACATCACCACAACAAGCAATGACACCATCATAACAAGGAAGCTCAAGATTTAAAAACTAAAACATAAAATAGTTAGACATTCTATTTACCATACCTCTACTTTGATACCATATCAGGGATTGCATCAAGGTTGAATAATAAAATAAGGAACACACATAATCTTGAACAAATCAAAGTGGCTAATGAGAAATAAACTACGAGACAAAGAAAATAAAATGAGATTAATATGCAAATAGATTGTATTCCCATCAAATACACATGAATAGCTTATAATAGGTATTATAAATAGGAGGAAGGAAGTGTAACTACCACCTAAATAGTGGTAAATACCATACCCAAAATAGTTGGTCAAAAAATAACCCCCACTAGATAATATTGGTGGTCAAGTAACTCCCCAAGACTAAGGACACCTAAGCAATCTAAAACCTCATGTGTAAGAATAATCCAAGTAAATAAACAAAAGAAAAATAATATCCTATACTAATATTAACCAACTATATTGTAAAATCCTAATTTAATATTATCTCTTTACTTTTTTTGTATTTCCTGCAAACTATATTGACCTAGGTTAGTCAAGTTCAATTGTTGTGTGTTTTCATAGGCAACTACATCAAAACATGTTGATCTAGTCTTTTTTGTTTTGTGTGTTTTTTATGAAACTAATATATAATAGGAATACAAATAGGGTTAGATAATTTTTAGTGAATACACATGAAAAATAACTTGAAGAACATAATACCCTAAGAATATCCACTAGGTTTAAGTAAGACTAAGAAATGATGAATCAAGTAGAACACAAAACATAAGCATTTATACCTTCCTTGAATGACACCAATTGATATCTAGTCTAAAGAGGTATGTGCTCATTTTGTAGATCTATAGGTATTTGTCAATGTTGACTCCATGTATGGGAAGCATTTCTCCTTGCCTGGTTAGTGTTTTGATTTGAATTGTTAAATAATTATTGAGTGATGTCCTTCATATTTGGAAAAGATTCATTTCACTGGTTGGTCATTATGAAAGAGTGTGAATACCCTTCATTTATATATTTGGAAATTAAATATGGACCATCCATCTTGAGATGAAGATCAAGGTTCCAAGACTTGTCCTCCATTATCATAAATGAGAGAGATGAAGTGTAGAAGAAAGAGGATGGATATGTCATCGAAATGTAAGAGATTAAAATAATAATCCCTCTATGAGTGTGTAAGAGGGGTGTAAGAGGAAGAGTGTGTAAGATAGGTGTTATATATTTGTTGAGATCCAACACACCCCATTTTTTAAGCTAAAAATAAGGACCCCCTTTTTATTTGGAGTTTGGTTTTGTACCTTTCAAGAGTTCATTGTGGTTACTTTCTTAAATCAACCTTGTAAATCTACTATATTATTAGTTATAAGTGACTAAATGTTTTTCATTTAATCCAAGATTTTATCTATCAGTGAGTTATTTTTAACATTTGAATTTTCATAAATTTATTAAGTCTTAGTCTATTTCTCTTCTTGTGTTTTGAAACACATTTTATAGCCTCCCTGTAGACTATTTTGTCTTAAGTCTATAAAAATTATCTAACTATTTTAGATTTTTGTTAATCATTCTCATAATTTATTGAATCCATTCCTACTTTAATTTAATCTAAATTAGCTATGATTTTCATTGTTGCCTTAGAAAATTTCATTAAATTGGACAAAAATTGCTTTTGAATGGTTTTCTTTTGCTAAGTTTTCATGTCCCTTTCTTGCATTTCAAAAGACTTGGCTATTTGAATTTGAATTATCCTATCCTTTTGTTTTAAAATGTTTATCCATTTTATTTCAATTTTAATTTGTTGATTGTGTCTTTTATATTATACCCATATTTGCCTAAGTTTGTGTAGGCACCACATAGCAACCTCCTAGTGGTCTAGGCCCATTTTAAAGAGATGTTTGGCACTTATTTGTTTTCATAAAGTTACCTAGGGAAGTATGACACTTTTTTTCTGATATAAAAGACAGTCAATTTTTTAGAGTTTTCTTAGTGGGTTTCCACATCAACAAAACTCTAGGCTAGGAAAAGAGTGAGATGACACCATGCAGTGAAATCACACTACTCCACTATCTTGTAGATGTATTTACTAGTGCAAAGTATCTAGGCTAGTGGGTTAGTGATATGATTCCATATGGAATCATCCTACTACTATGTTATCCCTAATATGTTCATATATAATGTGAAGCCTTCAGGTAATTAGGTGAGAGATATGATGCCATGTGGTGTAATCTTACTATTGTATTCTACCAGATATTTTTGTATAACATAAAAATGATATTAAAGCCCCTAGAAAATGGGTGAGTGAGATCACACCATATGGAATAATATCAATACTCTATATCCCCAAGGCAGTTCATGAAATATGAGTAGTATATAAAAATAATGGGCAAGAGAGATGACACCACATGGTGAAATATCACTTCACCTTGGAAAGAATAGTTAGCTTCATAGTTTTTTAGGGCCTTGTCATGTGATATTGTTATGTGTGGTGAAATCTCACCTCATAGTGGAAGGAATAGTCATCATGTTCATAAATACCTAATCCAAGTAACAAAAGAGTGAGGAGAGGCCATGTGGCCATGGAGCAACAAAAGTGAGTAATAAATCCAAACCCTGTGGGTTCTGACAAGTTTCCAAGTGGTAAAATGGGACCCATGGAAGCAAATAAAATTATGTGGTAAAGGAAAATAAAGGATAATTCATGTGACAAGGACCCCATTAGATCAAAATAAATGTTATTAGTACTAGTAAGGCATGAACATAAAATTGATGGTCTTTCTAGCCATGAAAATTTTCAAAGGCCCAAAATGGATTATGCATTCAATTTGATTTGTAGAATCAAATCATAGAACAAATAAATCATTAACAAGATAGGAATAATTAACATGGTGTGTATAGTGGGATTATGAAAAGATCATAAAATACAAACCTAACCTTAAAGAGGCATAACAATTGATTACACATAAACATGGGTGGCTATTAATCTTGATGCAATCCAAACTACTTCCTTATTCCTAGTAAATGAACACTAATCTAGAGTTGATTTGAAGTCTAAGGTAGGAGTTTGTTGCAAGTATTTTCATAACAATTATTTAGTCCATTCAAGAATGTGGTAAGTTTTTAGAGAATCTAAGTGGTAGAGAGATAAAGACATTCTCATTAGGAGTAATCAAATGATTACATAGAGATTCATGGAGACAAGAGCTAGAGAAGAAATTGAACTATAAATTATTTTTGGAAGAAGGAGAATTTCATGTTTGAACCAAATACAATAAGGAAAACCTAATTTGATCATATTTTCAATGAATGGTAGCCTTGAAATTTCATTTTTAAATATGATTTCATTAACTTCTTGAAATTGAATGCAATTAATTACCTTGAGCTTAAATTGGTATATTTAATCCTAGTGGTTTGTTTGTAAAAAGGTTTATTTATTTTTCACTAAGATTTTATCTAAATGCTACCAAGAATACACATACAATTATGATTCTGTCTATGCATTGTTTATCTTCCATTATTTGAATATGATTTTGATTGATGCTATAAACATTGTTATTATCTTAAACTGCTACTAGAAATAAAATAAAATTGAGCTATTATAGTTTAATTAAGTTCACTCTATTTATCTATTCTCTCTACTCTAAAATGTTCTTAGCTATGGTGTGAACTTTAGTACTTGCTAATTACATGTGCACTAGATAAAATATTATGGATGAAGTGTTTCCATTTTGTGTGCCTTGGAAGCTTTCATGTTGTGTCATTATGGTTTGTGAATTAGATAGACTAATGATACAGTGGTTTATTATATCCAAGTGACCCTTGATGAGTTATTAACATTAACTAGTTTAGCATATTCACACATAACTTACTATTTGGACTACCCTATCATGTTCCTTTTATGTTTTTTTTATGAGTGATTTCCTTGCCCTCTTTAAATTCATTTAAACAATCTTGACCATACTTATAACCCAATAAATATTCTAAAGTAACAACTAAGTGTGATCCTCTAGTGGTATCATTCATATGTTTTCCCATGCTATGTTTGTTTGATGAAATCTTGGCCCTTGTATCACCATTAGATCCTAAAAAAAAGGGGAATCCATCCTATTAGGTTTGATCTCCAAGTGATTTCTTAGAATGTTCAATCTAACGAGAAACTTCTAAGGGTGAGTCACTTGCTGAGAATAACAAGCTTGTAAGATATCTTACTTGTATATTTGGTATGATTATGTCACCTTAGGTGAGGTAATAATTCAATTTATGTATTTAGAAAATAGATAATCCCAAATACATGGAATTTTCCATTATAATAAAATTAGGCTAATTAAGTGGGATTAATAATGAACTATAAGAAGAATAATGGCCTTTTGAAATTTTATTTTACCAATAAAATATTCATTTAATTTTCTTTTAATAACGCTTATAAATGATCTATTTAATTCAAGGTTATAAGTTGAATTAAATGTTATGATACAATGTATTCCCCAATCAAGGATGTGTCATTACAGTTTTGGATTAAATCAATAATTGTGGGAACAATTGAATTAATTGTTTATTTTGAGTAGATTTGTGTAAGATTATAGAAAGTCAATCCAATTGTAATTTTGACATAAAATTGATGAGAATGAAGTGTTTACATTTTTCCCTTGTTTGAGAAGGTATTGTGAGACACAAACAAAGAAACATCTTTTCAAATAATGAAAAATTCACTAAGAATAAGTTGAAAAATTAGATTAATAAATAATTAGTGACCCATGATACCCCCAAGAGAGGGTATACATGGATGAAAGACATGGATGGGTGCTCAGAGGAATAAGCAATAAGGAGAGTGAAATTAACCCATGAATGAGTTTAGTTCAAATGAACTAATACTTGCAAGATTTTATATCTAATGATGATAGAATAGAAAATTGATTTTCCCAAAGAGGGGGAAATTGAGAAGGATTCATCTCAAAGAAAACAAAACACTTTGACTTGCCCAAAATAAGGCAAAAGCTATGGGCTTAGAATTTGAATAAATAGTGAATAATTAAATTTATCCAAAGAGAAGAGAATTGAATGACTAATGATTTTCCCCAATAAGGAAGATTTTACCATTGGCCAGTCTAAATGGTTTTCCCTAGTAGGGAATATTTTATCATTCATTTGTCTAAATGGTTTTCCAGAGTAGCATATAGGTTATCCATATGATTTAGTAGTTTGGGTTTAGATTGGTAAAAAATAATATTTATGCTATGACATTATTTTGCAGACCTCTAGTAATTGATTTTCAATGTATCCCCTAATGGCATACACCATGATGACCAGGTTATAATGTTAATAATTACTAGCCCCCGATCTAATATATAATTGAAAATAACACACTAATGGTAAAAACCATGATGGTAATACTAAGATATGACAATGATTGGACTCAAGTATGATTATGTGATAGGAATCACCATGATGATGACCTTGTTGGAAAAATGTACTGAGTCAAAGAAATAACCATGAAAGCAAAAAAGTAATCAAACACACACACACAAACTTTAAAATAAAAGCAACATAAATCATCTTATCATTTAACCAATATAAATTCAACATGTGAAGGCTCAATTTAATTATAAACTAGATCGTGAAATAAAGCAAGGATACATGAAAAGGTATGAAATAGGAAAGAAACATCCCAAAACTGATCTATGCACTTGAAATTATCCTAAATAGAGTGAAATCTAAAAACTTGGGTTGATTTGATCTGATTTTCCCCAAAGAAGGTAGAATTGGGAAGGACACATTCTAATGATGTTTTAGGACTAAAATGATTGGATTAATGATTGTTGACTATATTTAGGACAATAAATTTTATGTTGAATATTGTGGCTTTATATCTCTCCTAGAGATATTAATACTTTTGAAAATTTTAGGATTTTATGGATTTATATATCTCATGTAGATTTTAATGCTTTTGTAATTTTTAGGATTTTGGGAGTGTTTTTTAATGTTTTTGGGTTTTTGGTATCTCAACTCAATAGAGTATTATGAGATATAGAATGTTTTAACTCATAAAAATGTGAGAGTGTACCTTATAATTCTCTCAAAAAGGTGAGAGTGTGGATTAGAATGTTCATAAAATGTAGAGAGTGTGGCTTAAAATGCTCATAAAACTGTTACAGCATGGCTTAAAATACTTAAAAAATAGTGAGGGTATGTATTAAAATACTTGTAAAATAGAGAGAGCATGGATTAAATGGTCAAAATATGGTGAGGGTGTGGCTTAAAATTATTTAAAAAGGTGAGAGTGTGGAATAAGGGTCACCTATCTGACCTCTGAAATTAAGTGTTACTTACATAGTCTGAATGGACCTCAGGCCAATGTAGTTAAACCAAAATGGGAAATAATGAATGAAATATGAATGGATAATGTTGGATGATAATGGATAACAATGATGGAAAGAACTAGGAATCTCCAAGGACCATGTAATGTGAGAAATAAATGTGTCTAGTCATCAAAGTGTTATGTGGGTAATATGTCAAAATGTTTCCCAAATAGGTCTTAATATATATTCTACTTATGTAACAAGGTTAATATGGGAAGATTAATGGTCACAATAAGATGGGCTAGGCTAAATATTACTGGATGGTTAAAATAATTGTAATGGATTGGAATGGTCTATAATGAAAATGAGGTTGCCCCTAAGTGTCAAGGTACTTTTAGACAATAAATTATTATGCATGATGCTAAAAACTTAGTTTTCATCATGGTATTTTCCCAAGGTGACACAATCATGATTTTCACTATTTGGATGAATTATTTCTATTTATCTTTTGCTTGTTTTTATTTTTAATTTTTATTATCTCAACTCAATGATGTATTATAAGATGTATAATGTAGTCCCTTTATTTGTCTAAACAATACTTGATCATAATAGTAACTCTATTAATATCATGTTTTTATTGTAGACTACACTCCTATTATCATGAAGATCATTGGTTTTTTATTCTACTTCCTCCAAACCTCTATACAAGATGTCTTTATAGACTCTATAAAAAAGAGTGTTTCCAAGAAGGGTAAATAAAGATAGGCAATGGAATAAGGATCAGATTAGACAATGGAATATAGGCCTTGAATGAATAATAAGATCATAATGGAATGTATAAATATTAGGAGACAAATGAAGATTGGGATTTTTAGTCACATACATGTTGTTGATTTTGGATTCAACATGATTTTGGTTGTGGCGGGGACAAAGACCTCTTGAAATTATCTCAATAGGAACACAATATTTTTATATTGTTTAAGCCAGAGAGATGTTATAGTCTAAATAAGATGTGAATTATCAGTTGTGTCAAGATTAAATTCAATAATGTCTTAATCAAGTAATTAAGAACTAATTGGATAAACTATTGGCACCTCAAAGAATTTTTTACTAAAAAAGTCTTCTTGATTATTCTAATTTAGCTTGTCTAATAGCACTTTAAATAAGGTTTCACTAAGGGATGTTGATAATTAATTTTGATTGTCCGTTAGCACCTTAAGTAAGGTTTCACTATAGGATTCTAATTTTTTATTATAATTATTATATAGAGCCTCAAATAAGGTTTCATTAGAACATGTTGAGTTTCGACTCTAATTCTCCCCTTGTTCCTCAAACAAGGCTTCACTAGGAGATTTTTCTCATTATTGAATGTTGTCTTGGTTCCCTAGAAATTCTACCACTTAGATGTTTCCATAGAATAAATTCAACACTGTGTGATTCTGTCAAATCTCAGTCGATGTTTATGGGAGGTGGTATATCAATATAATGGTTATGGAAATAAGGGGTAATATTAATGAGAAGATAATGTGATTTTAAATCCTTGTAAATTCTATTAAGAAAAGTCTCATTGATGTTGAAGGAAACTTCCTCAAAAATCATGGAAGGATCAAAAATGTTTTCAATAAGATCTACTATAAGTATGTAGTTGATGTCCTAACATATACTAAGGTATGTTAATTTTGTGACTAATTATGACTCAAGTGGATCTTTTAAAAGTGTATACCAATGTCATAATATCCACTAATACATTTTGATTATAACTGAACAAGATCTAAATATAATGTTAACATTGACATTGATTCTACTTCTGATGGTAAATATAATATTAGTTCTAAAATAGAACCTAATTTTGATGTTAATGTTGACAATAATGTTGGTTCTAAAATGGAACCTACTTCTAATGTAAATATAACTACAAATAAGGCTTATCAGATGATGTTGTCCACAAGTATCTTTTTCACCTTTCATTTGGAAATGAATGATTTAGGATGAAGAATTTTATAAAATGAAGAATGTTTGGAAATGGATGAGTAATGGGTTGTTTCTTAATAATAATGTCTCTTTAAAATATGGGATCATCAAATATGGGTCTAGTGTCAAGTATTTTAGATAAAGGAGGACCAACAATGGTTATGGTCTGATCACAGGTAGGTGATTCAACAAAATTGTTGATAATGGGTTGACTATCTTGATCCTAAATTAGAAGTGGATGTATTTGATAATACTTGGGAAGGGGGTCATAACATATCCTGATTAAGTAGTTATTAAACTCAGACACACTTGGGTCATCAATAAATAAGGTCCCTTGGAGAGAAAATGGCATAATATGTCTAGTTTGTTGGCTTTATTATGGTTGTAAGATCAGGTTGGCTTGTAGACAAATGGATGAAATGCCAAGAGTAGATATAAAATGAGACAGGTTTTCTCTAAGATATAAAATTTTATCTATCATGTCTTGATTAAAGAATTATAATACTAAAATTCATTTAAGATCATTATATGCCATGACTCAGATTTAACCTTAAACAAATTCTCCTAAGGATACATGTAAGGGGAATGGATTAGAATAAATTGGATCCAAAGAGGGAAAATTGGCTTAATTATAATGGTCACAAAGAGGGTGGTCTTGGTCTAGCTCAATGTGATTAGCTTAGCTTGGCCTAGCCCCAAATAGGGTAGAATATACTAGATTGGAATATCTTGAAACATTAACAATTGTCTTAGATTAGAATAGGCCCAAAAAGGGAAGATTAGATTAAATATATTGGATTGGTTTGGATTGTACCCAAAAAAGGTGGAATTGACTAAATTGGTACTACCCAAAACATGGTAGAATTAGACCATTATGATTCAAATGAAATGAAAAATGGATGACATGAATTTGTCATTCCCAACTGATAGGGGTGGGATATTCAATGAAAAGACAAGAAGTGATTGGAATTAAGATGTAGGTTAATTTATAATAATTATAATGTGATTCAAGATGAACCTAATTAGCTTAGATTAGCTTGGGGCATGGCTCAAGATGAACCTATTTTGGAATGGATTGGCTTGGTGCATGGTTCAAGATGATCCTAGTTTGACTTGGATTGTGTTGGTACATGGTTCAAGATGAACTTAATTTGGATTAGAATTAGACCTTGGTCAAAGTTGAATTGATTAAGATTTTGAATTTTAATTTGATCTTGGTAGACATTGATTATTTAATTGGTTTTATCAATACAAATGTCAAAGTGGAATAGCTCAATCAAAGTTTGTCAATGGAAGTATCCAAATAGTAAAGGTGTGTGAATCAAACTTGTTTTCAAAAGGGTGCACAAATATTAGTATATCAAATGAATTCAAGTGTTTTTTCTCATAAAATGATGTAAGATTTCAATGTTTGGATATTGAAAATTTGGTTGAAGCTAGTTTGTTTTGAATGTTTGACCTTAACTAAACTAGGTTTTAACCTTTTGAAAATGAAAGGTTCAATCTTGTTTGACCTTGTAATATTTGATCTTGGTTGACTATTGATGTTGGGATGGTAACTAGAATTAGAATTCAAATTTGGCTTGAAATAAAATAAACATCATAGCGACAATGGTTTAGACAAGAGTTTGGACCTTGGTTTTGAATTGTTTTGGATCAAAATTTGATTGAAATTAGGGTTGGTTCAAAATAGACAATATAATGGTATGGTTTAGATAAAAAAATAGAATTTGGTTCTGAATTGGTTTGAAATTGGAATTTGATCAAAATTAGGGCTGGTTAAAAATGGACATCATAACAACATGGTTCAAAAAATAATGGTTTGTATTTAGATAAAGTTTGACATGACACCTATAAGGGGCATTTCTTGACATAGAATATGGACAAAGTAATGCCTTACTATGTAGGTGTGTATGGAATATGTTTTTGAATTGGTTTTGGACACACAATGATTTTTGACATAACATCTAAACAAATAATCATCTAAGTACATGATCCTATTTTAGTGGTAAATTAGGAGTGCACCACAATCATTGATCATTAAATATACTCACTTTGAGATGAGAAATTTAAGATTCATTTAAATAAAATTATTCAAATGTATGTGAAATACCCACCCTCTATTAAGTTATGTACATACAAGGAAATATTCAAGGGCTATTATCTTTTCACCCATACATCACATAAGATTTTACAATAAATAGGTCTTGATATAAAGTTTTCATTAGCTTATTATATGGTCCTTGAAGGGCACAAAATACATTGAAGAAGAGATCCAAGTGTTGGGATGATCATAAGGGATATATCCCTTATAAAATACACCTTGTATTCCTTGATGGTGATGTTTAATAGCTTAGCATTGAGAGTTAAACCATTGCATTCAAGGAACCCTTTATGGGGAATTTTACTACGCCCTAATGAAACCAACCAATAATTTATATACACCATTAGATGTACAGGGCTAGTAAAATTTTTCGTGGAATGAAATCCTAATTTTCACACCCTAAATATCAATGAGAAGGTAATGACACCCCAATTGCATAGCCTAAAATAAAAAGAAGAAGGTATCACCATTTAGGAGTTTTAGGAATCCCATTAAGGGTAAGTAAAGAGAATACTTTGTAAATAATCTTAGGATAAATATAGATGGTTACCTTCATGTTTATGGGTCACCCTTTCAAGGGGGGAGTATACATGTGAAGGAAGTGAACACAACACAAGAAAGACTAGACAAGTGCAATAAAAAAATGAGTTGGAAATAAAGCAGGTTTTAAACCCAAATTGAAATCGTGTGTTCATTTTAAGCTCAAATTGAAGTGTTTGTAAAAAGAAATGTTTTTTTGGTTATGCATTCACTTATTTTTCCAAGGTCTTGTTGTCCCTAAAAAATTCCACTCATTTTTTGGGACAACCTATAGATCAAAATCTTCTCTTCCCCTTTCAAAAATTGTTCTAAGCATTTCGGTTCTTCATTTTTCAAAAGCTTTCTCTTAGATCTATGAACTCTACAAATAGGCTCATTTCTACAAGTTCAACGAGCTTCATGACTTCTGCAGGTGGGTTCAATCAAAATAATTAGTTTCTAACATTTGGTTATTTTTGGAATTGGTTCATCACCTTGGTTCGAACAGAAATTTCCATCGGCAAGCATCAGCATCAGGTTCAACATTTGGTTCATCCTTTGGTTCAATGGTTAGTTCAAACACATGGTTCAAAGCCTTTGGTTCAATGAAATGGTTCAAAACCATGATTCAATGGAGTGGTTCAATAGTTGGTTCATTGCCAAAGTTCAAAGAGAGCCCAAAGAAAGCAAAGGAAAAGCCAGCAAAAAAGTGCTTGATGGAAAAAGATTGTTTGCATCCATCATGCAAGAATGGCAATTTTTGTTGTCCTTGCATTGTTTGGTTTCTTTTATGCAGGAGTAGAAAATTTTGCCACCCTTGCATTCCCATTTTCTCCCTGACATGCACAGGTGGCAATTTTTGCCGCGTATGCACAAGAACTTCTCCAATATGCAAGGGCGGCAATTTTTGCCGCCCATGCATTCCTTCTCTCTTCTTCTTCTTCTCATGCACTTTTGTCATGTAAAAGTGCATACAATTTTGTAATGTGTAATTACATGTAAAGATTTGGAAAAATATCTCAAAAGTCAAAGATGAGTCATCTTTGACTAAGATATTTTTATATTTTAATATTTTCTAATTTAAAAGTTTCTCCCTATATATAGTGGAGACCTCTTTTGTAAATAGATCTCTGATAATTGAGAGCAAAAACTCTATTGAAATTGAGACACTTCTTGAGACTTTGTGCTCAACTTGTAAATCATATTTTGTTAAATGAATGAGAAGCAGGTTTATTTCAGACTTTGTGTTGAAGTTATCTGTGTTATTTAGGAAATAGTTCTTATGTCCTCTTTCCTGATAATCTCTTATTTGTTTGATTTAATAAGCAAAGTGGGTGTGTTGATATTATCTGAGGGTGCTTCTAAAAAAATAAAGAGAGCATTTGAACTACTTTTATCTTTGTGATTATTTTATCTTTTGTAGTTTTAGGCAAAGACTTTGTGCTTCATTTCACTCTATGGTTACACTTGTTTCAAATCAGAGGAGACAACGCAAGACTTTGTGCTTACGCAAGTTTCCTTGTGAACTTTATTACTTCAGGTGATTTTTTGCTCTACGCTACATACCATTCTTGAAAGAAGAGGAATTTTGTTGGCCAACAACTAGGATTTCTCTCTCTTGTTCCTTGTACATCACCTCTAAAAAAAGAGAGGTGGATGTTGTTATACCACACCAAGTATTATTTTCTAATTAATTATATATACATATAACATATAAATATTCATAGGGAACCTCCCCTTGATGAGAGGAGAGATTTACCTCATCTAGATCTGGTAAACCCACACTTTTCATGGTGTAAATCTCCCTGTGTTGTGGTTGATATACCCATTTTGTCATCAATTAGTTGATGACAAAATATTCACCCAATAGTTTTTAGCGACTCTGCTGGGAATGAACGTGCAGTTTGAAACCTCAAGTTTCATATTGAAGCAATCCCTACCCTTATCCATTACATAGTCTAGTGACTCCATTCCATGTCTTACCCATTATCATTATAGCCTTACCACCTCCCTCCATCTCTGTTATATTATCTAGTCTGCAAAACCAGAGCCGCTGGGAAAAACATGCATTTTGAAGCCTCAAGCTTCAACTTGAAGTAGTTTCGGTCCCTTTTTCATTTAAAATATGGAAACTCCATGCTACACAAGAAGCCAGAGATCTAAGGGTGTTTTTGACCCCATGTTTGAGTTGTTGCAGTAGAGCAATTTTGATCTGTTTCCTCCACCGCCTTTCTTCCAAGAATCTAGGTGTCTTCCTCTTGACCTGATCGGGTCACCAACACAAGGTAGAGCTTCTTTTCCTACTGTTAATAGTGCCCTGCCTATAAACACCCCACCAAGATTTGTTCTCCCCACTTTCCATTATCTAATCATGGCAGCTCGGGGCCCCTAGGGTAACTCATTTGGACCACTCAACCTTACTCCACCTCTACATGAGCTTCCACATAGCTCAAGGAAAAACTGCCCCAAATTCTTTGGTGATGGGAAAGTTCACTGTGATGAACACATTGCTGCCTTCTCTATAGCATGCAGCATAATCGGTGTGGAATTTGAAGATATAGTAGTCAGGCTATTTGTAGAAACTCTACAAGGTGCTACTGCAGACTGGTTCTACCACCTGCAGGCTAGGTCAGTGACTGACTGGGACATGCTCAAAGCTAAATTTGAAGCAAGATCTAAATCTGTTGAAGATGCACATGCCTTGTTAGCTCAGCTTACACAGATGAAAAAAGAATCCTAGGAACCCATGAGGGATTTCATAGCCAAATTCAACAAGTTAAGGAACCAGATTCCAACTGTCGCTCAGCCCACGCCAGAGAATCTTAAGTGTTTTTTTATCAACTCACAGCTTCCCAAAGTAAGTTTCCTATTGAGGTGAGCTGGCCCTATGGATCTCGCATTAGCTCAAAATTTGGCCACTAAGATTGAGGATGATCTTATCCTAGTAGGTAAGATCAGAAAAGACCCAAGTAAAAATAGATTCTCTTCATTTGTTGAAAGCTCTTCTTCAGCCACCACTGATCTGATGGTGTAAAAGCTAGCAAATGAATTGCTAGTCCTCAGAAGGAAAATGGCACAAGGTATGTCTTCTGCTCCTCTATATAAAGATATACCAAGGAAGACATTCCCCAATCAGCCATATCAAGGCAATGCTACTAGGAATCAAGGGCAACCAAATTGTCTTCCTCCCCCACAGAGGAACCTCACCTTTGAAGCACCTCCAACCAACTCAGTGGTTGAATATCTAAAACTAGAACACGCTTCCCCTTTCCAACCTGAGTTGGACCAACATGATGATGCTAATCCCTTCAAAGAGTAAGAAGAAGAATTAGCTGGCAACTCCATCATTGGTTACCTAAATTATCAAGATGAACCCAAAAGTGAGGGGAATGCAACTGAGGGATCATATGCCATATTCACTCGGTCCCAAAATTAGTTAGCTCGACAAGCTAATAAAGAGAAGATAGAGGAGCGACCTCAAGCAACAATTTCAATTGCCAAGCAGGGAACCACTCTACCCTTCCAACCAAAGGACCCGATGAATGTTGAAAAGGTATGTACCCCAAGCATCTCTGCACCCTCTACTTCAACTTCACAAACTAGCCCTCCCCCTCCCAAAAACCAAAAGAGTGAACTCCCATCCTCTATGCCTAGTCTAATTCAGACATTTGACATAATTGAGCATGTCAAAAAGACTAAAATTCAAATGTCTAAATTTGAATTTCTACAAGCCCATCCTGAACAGTTGGACAGGTTGGCAAAATGTGTGAAAGGTATAACCATCCTTGTAGGACAAGAAATTCTAAGATTAACTCATGATCTCCCAAAGAATGTATCCACCTAGAATAATCTTGTCATGACTCTTCTAGTTGCTCCCAGGAAAATAGAACCTTTCTACATTTCCCTATTAATAAACAGTCGCAAGCTGAGCAACTACATCATCGATTCTGGTGCATCTGACAACATCATGCTTGCTAAAGTGGCAAAATATCTTGGTCTCACATTGAATAAAACTTTTGGGAGGTGTTTTTCTATGGAAAACAAGCAAGTCCCACTTCTCATTCAAATAAAAGATGCCTAAGTTGCATTTGTAGTGTTCCCTGACAAGAAGATCAAGATGACAGTTCTGGTAGCTGACATCCTAGCTTCATATGGCATTCTTCTTGGATGGAACTTTTGCAAGGATGTCAGAGGAGAATTGAGCATGGACTTGTCCCAGACAAGAATCCCTGTGAAAGGCATGATGTAAAGGTTACTTCCTGAGAGAGAGGTAAAGTATGTGGTCACCCAAACGTCAGCCCCTGCGGCTCAAATTCTATTTGAGTCCTCTAGCAGGGGTAATTATTTTCTAACCATAGAAGAGGTTTATGAAGAGCATGTTAAAACCCTTGAGAATGCCAACCAAAAAATTGGTTCAAATGAAACAACAACAAGTGGGCCTGATACTGCCAATCAGTGGCAGGTGTCAAATGAGGACAATCAAATCAGGTGCTAGATGGAACCAAAAGAGCAACCAATTATGGTAGCTAACCATGCTACTACGCATCATGATCAGGGAAAAGAACTCTTCACAAAGAAAACAAAGATTCATGGTTTTCAGATCAAAAGACAAGTCTTGTTGTGGGGCAAGAGGAGAAAATAAAAGGGAAGGCACAAGAAATTGGTTTTTTGGTGGAGATTTCCATTCACACATCATCAATTTAGGGGAGAAAATGGCCTCTTGCTAGTTTATCAAGATAGAATGCCATTGTCACTGCCTCTCGGGGAGCAGTGTCTGAAGTACTTCAATTCTTGAAGTATCAGATGAGTCCCCCTATACATATGTATATTTATATAGTCTCTTACTTTGTTTTGTTCATTTTGTTTTCATTTTTGGAGCCTTTCTTTTTGGGTAGCATGACTCCATAGCCCAATGACACGCTTCTAAGGCACTGGAGATTCTGGATTCTACTCCCTTCAATCAATTTTTGTAATAAAAGAAAGTTCCCTAACTGGATCCAGCTATTGTCCCCAAAAAATGCCACTCATTTTTTGGGACAACCTATAGATCAAAATCTTCTCTTCCCCTTTCAAAAATTGTTCTGAGCATTTTAGTTCTTCATTTTTCAAAAGCTTTCTCTTAGATCTACGAACTCTACAAACAGGCTCATTTCTACAAGTTCAACGGGCTTCACGACTTCTGTAGGTGGGTTCAATCAAAAGAATTAGTTTTTAACATTTGGTTATTTTCAAAATTAGTTCATCACCTTGGTTTGAACATAAATTTCCATTGGCAAGCATCAGCAATAGGTTCAACATTTGGTTCATCCTTTGGTTCAACGGTTAGTTCAAACACATGGTTCAAAGCCTTTGGTTCAATGAAATGGTTCAAAACCATGATTCAATGGAGTGGTTCAATAGTTGGTTCATTGCCAAAGTTCAAAGAGAGCTTGAAGAAAGCAAAGGAAAAGCCCGTGGAAAAGTGCCCAATGGAAAGAGACTACAAGAGCGGCAATTTTTGCCATCCTTGCATCGTTTGGTTTCTTCTATGCAGGAGCGACAAATTTTTCCGCCCCTGTATTCTTGTTTTCTCCCTGATGTGCACAAGTGGAAATTTTTGCTGCCTATGCACAAGAACTTCTCCAATATGCAAGGGCGATAATTTTTTCTGCCCATGCATTCCTTCTCTCTTCTTCTTCTTCTCATGCACTTTTGTCATGTAAAAGTGCATGCAATTTTGTAATGTGTAATTACATGTAAAAATTTGGAAAAATATCTCAAAAGTCAAAGATGAGTCATCTTTGACTAAGATATTTTTATATTTTAATATTTTATAATTTTGAAAGTTTCTCCCGATATATAGTGGAGACCTCTTTTGTAAATAGATCTCTGATAATTGAGAGCAAAAACTCTGCTGAAATTGAGACACTTCTTGAGACTTTGTGCTCAACTTGTAAATCATATTTTGTTAAATGAATGAGAAGCAGGTTTATTTCAGACTTTGTGTTGAAGTTATCTGTGTTATTTAGGAAATAGTTCTTATGTCCTCTTTCCTGATAATCTCTTATTTGTTTGATTTAATAAGCAAAGTGGGTGTGTTGATATTATCTGAGGGCGCTTCTAAAAGATAAAAGAGAGACTTTGAGCTACTTTTATCTTTGTGATTCTTTTATCTTTTGTAGTTTTAGGTGAAGACTTTGTGCTTCATTTCACTCTACAGTTATGCTTGTTCCAAATCAGCGAAGGAGACAACGCAAGACTTTGTGCTTACACAAGTTTCCTTATGAACTTTGTTACTTCAGGTGATTTTCTGCTCTACATTGGATACCATTCCTGAAAGAAAAGGAATGTTGTTGGCCAATGACCAGGATTTCTCTCTCTTGTTCCTTGTACATCACCTCTAAAAAAAGAGAGGTGGATGCTATTATACCACCTTGAGTATTATTTTCTACTTAATTATATATACATATAGCATATAAATATTCATAGGGAACCTCCCCTTGATGAGAGGAGAGATTTACCTCATCCAGATTTGGTAAACCCACACTTTTTGTGGTGTAAATCTCTCTGTGTTGTGGTTGATATACCCATTTTGTCATTAGTTAGTTGATGACAAAATATTCACCCAACAGGTCCTACAATAAATTAGTCAATAATTTGAAATTAGGTCTAAAATTCACATGAGAAATAGGCAAAAAGTTTTCTTTCAAGATCTCAAGTTTTTACAATAGTACAATTTCACCATTTTATAGAATGAATTCACTACCCTTTAGGATAGTTTTGTTACTCTTTAGGATATTTTTGCTACTCTTTTGGATGTTTTGATTGTTTCATAGTACCTAAAAAACATATTAATATAACATAGATGATTTAATTGATCTATAAGATTTTTTTTATCTTTCAAGATGATTTTACCACTCTGTAGGATAATTTTGGTACTTTGTATGACAAATTTGTTGCTTTATATGATTATTTTGCTACTCTATAGGATAATTTCATTGCTCTTCAAGATGTTTTTTTATCTTAAATATATTTTGATTGATATTCATGATATTTTCACTAATATTTAGGATGTTTTTTATAATCTCTAAGATGATTTTGTTGTTTACTAAATTTTTTTGAAAAATATAGGAAAATAAAATAGAAATGATTTCACAGTTTGCTATTACAACTTCACCATTCTTATAAGATGATTTAATTGTTTTTTAGGCACCTACAAGAAAATAGTAAAATAAAATAGAAATGATTTCATTGTTCTCTATTTTTATATCATTAATATGCATAATGATTTCACTATTTAGGCTTAGAAAGGAATTTAGAATTTTTTTTGAATAAAAAGAGATGAATTAACTTAGAAATTAGGTCAATTCTAGTAGTTGGAAGAATAAAAAGGGTTTAAGTAGGGTTGTGGGATGCGTCAGGTCCCACTAGGCATGTCATTATGTATAATAAGAATCAAAAGAGGGTTATATCATTGTTAGTGAATACATATAACAAATAACTAGAATAAAATAACACCCTAAGCCTATCCACTAGGTTTGAGCAAGACTAAGCAAATGATGAATTAAATAGAAGATAAAACATAAGTGTTTATACCTCCCTTGAAAAACACCACTTGATAACCAATCTGAATAGGTATGTATTTAGGTTGTAGAGATATAGGTCTTTATAAATGTCTATTCCATGTATGGGTAGCATTTTACCTTTCCTACTTGATGTTTTGATTAATAATGTTGAATAATTATTGAGTGATGGCCTTAAGATTTGGCAAAGATATTTTGCACTAGTTTTTCATTGTGAAAGAGGGTGAATGCCATTTCATTTATAGATTTGTAAATTTTTTAGGGATTATCCATCTTGAGATGAAGATAAAGGGTTCAACATTAGTCCTTCATTTTCATAAATGAGAGATATGAAGTGTAGAATAAAATGGATGGAATATGTTATATAAATTTAAGAGATTCAAATCATGAACCTTCCTTGAGTGTGTAAGAGGGTTTAAGAGGAATAGTGTGTATGATAGATGCAATATCTTATAATATATCTTAATTACACACTTGGTATGATGATGTCACCTTTGGTGAGGAAATAATTCAATTTTTACATTTATAAAATTGATAATCCAAAATTCATGGAATTTTCTATTAGAAGAAGATTAAGCTGATCAAGTAGGATTAATACTTAATTATAATAATATTGTAATTTTTTAATTTTATTTTTCCAATCAAATATTCATTTAATTATCCTATAATAACACTTTCAAAGGATTGATTTGATTCAGGATGTTGATGCCAAATTAAATGTTATGATATAATTCATTGCCCCAATCAAGGATGTGTTGTTGTAATTTTGGATTAAATTAATAATTGTGTGAATAATTGATATAATTAATTTTTTTATTATATTTTCATGTGTTTGTATAAATTCATTCCAATTTAAATTTTGACATGAAAGTGACCAAAATGTAGTGTCTACATTTTCCCCTTATTTGAGATGGAATTATGAGGCATAGATGAAGCGACATATTTTCAAAGAATGAAAAAAAAGAAGAATTTGAAAATTATATGAGTAAATAATTAGTGACCCATGATTCCCCCTTAAGAGGGCATGTAGGGATAAAATACATGAAAGGGATATCAAAAATAAAGGAATAAGAAAGGAGAGTGAAATTAACCCATTTTAAATGAACTAACACTTGCATAATTTGATATTAAATGATGATAGAGTATAAAAATGATTTTCCCTAAAGATGGGGGAATTGGATAGGATGCATCCCAAAAAAATGGTACACTTTGACTTTACCTAAATAGGGTGAAAGCTATGGGCTTGGAATTAGAAAAAAGACTAAATAATTGAACTACTCCAAACAAGGGAGAATTAATTGACTAATGATTTTCCCCAGTAAGGAAGATTTGATCATTGATTAGTCTAAATGGTTCTACCCAATAATAAGTATTTGATCATTAATTTGTATAAATGGTTTTTCTCAATAGGGTGGGTTTGATCATTGATTGGTCTAAATGGTTGCTTGATTGATTAAAAAGAATAACTCAAGGATTTAACCTAGTACACAAATTAAATATGAGTAGGAAAAAATTCAAGTGAAAATGGTTTAATGACTTATCAAATAATGAATAATACATAAAAATATAGGAGCATAATAATGCATAAAGTGATGACATAGATGATTGGAAGAACACAATAATGATTGAATAATAATGAGATAATGGTAGCCGAGATAACCCTAAAAATTGAATGTAACTAAGCACTACCTACATAGTCCAAATAGACCTTAGGACAAATGTATTTCTCTCTAAGAAGTGGGAGAGATAAATAAATGATTATGATTTTTTTTATATGATCATTTGTGGATGTATCATGAGTAGCATATAGGTTAGACATGTGATTTAGTTATTTGTGTTTAGATTGGTAAACAAGGAGATTTTTACTATGACATTATCTATTATACCTTTAATAATTTATTTTTGGTATATAAATTGATGGTATGCACCATTATATAAAACACCATGATGATTGTGTCTTCTTGTGCATAAGGACTAGCCCCTGATCCAATAGATAATTAACAATAACATGCCAATGATAAAAATCATGATGGCAATACTAACGTATGCCAATGAATGGACTCAAGTAAAATTATGTGATAGGAAGAGTCATGATGATTAACCTATTATCAAAATGGAATGAATCAAGGAAATAACCATGAAAACAAACACACACAAACTTGAAAATAAAAGTAATAAAAAGTATCATGTCATTTAACCAAGTCAAAATCCATGTGTGAAAGCTCGGTGAAATAATAAATTGGATGATGACCAAATAAAGGATACATGAAAATGGATTAAGTGGGAAGGAAACATATTAAAACTAAGACACATGCTTGAATTACCACCAAACAAAGTGAAAGTTGTAAGCTTGGGTTGATTTGACCTGATTAACCCCAAGAAGGGTGGATTTGGGAAGGACACATCCCAAAAATGTTAGGACTAAAATGATTGGATTAGGGATTGTTGAATAGATTTAGGACAAGATAATTTTTTATGAAATTTTTGGCTTTATATCTCTCTGGAGATAATAAGCCTTTTTAAATTTTTAGAATTTTGTGACTTTATATCTCTCATGTAGAATTTAAGCCTTTTGTATTTTTTAGGATTTTTGGACTATTTTGAACGTTTTAGGTTTTTAGCATTTCAATTAAATACAATATTATGAGACGTAGAATCTTTTTGATTTTAAAATGGTGAAAGTGTAGCTTAGAATGTTCATAACATGAAAAATGTGTGGCTTATATTGCTTGAAAAATGGTGAGAGTGTGACTTAAAAAGCTCATAAAAAGGTGAGAGTGTAAATTAAAATACTCACAAAATGGTGAGATCATGGATTAAAATGCTCACAAAATGGAGAGATTATGGATTAAAATAATTAAAAATGGAGATATTGTGGTTAAAATATTCACATATTGGTGAGAGTGTGGAATAAGGGTGGTCAATCTGACCTCATAATTGAGAAATACCCACATAGTTTGAATAGACCTAAAGCCACTCTAGTTCAAATAAAATGGGAAATAATGAATGAAGGATGAATGGATAATGTTATATAATAATGGATGACAATGAGGTAAATAAAATGGAGTCTCCAAGGAACAAGTCATGTGAGAACCAACTGTGTCTAGTCATCAAAGTGTCATGTGGGTAATACACTAAAATGTTTCTTAAATAGGTATAAATATACCTTCTACTTTTATAACAAGGTTAATATAGGAAGAATAATATTAAAAATAACATGGTTGTGGATAAATAGGATTGGATGGATAAAATAGTTGGAATGGAATGGAATGGTATGTAATGAAAAAGAGGTTACCCCTTTGTGTTAAGGTACTTGTAGACAAAAAATTATTTATGCATGATGAAAGAAACTTGGTTTCCATCATGTTACTTTCCCAAGGTACCATAAGCATGGTTTTCACCATTTTGATTAATCATTTCTCTTTTAGTTTTCTTATTTTGATAGGCAATCGAATAAAGATTTGATTGGATAATGAAATATAGGATTAAATGAATAATAAGATCACTATGGAATGTATAAATATTAGGATACAAATGAAGATTGGGATTTTTAGTCACACATAGTTTTGGTGATTCTATATTTAACATGATTTTGGTTGTGATGAGGCTAAATACCTTTGAAAAGTCTCTTAATAAGAACACAATATTTTTATATTGTTTAGGCATAAAAGATGTTACTATATGAATAAGCTATGAATTATTGGTTGTGTTGAGATTGACTTCAATAATGTCTTAATAAATTAATAAGGATCTAATTTTCTCAACTAGTGGCACCTTGAAGAGGTTTTCACTAACAAAGTCTTTTTGATTGTTCTGATTTAATTTGTCCAATAGTTCTTTGCATAGTATTTCACTAAGGGACATTATTAATTCATTTTGATTGTTCCTTAGCACCCTAATCAAGGTTTCACTAAAGGATTCTATTTTTTATTATGACTTTTGTTTAGCACCTAAAACAAGGTTTCACTAGAAGATGTTGAGTTTAGACTTTGATTGTCCCATAACACCATAAACAAGGTTTTAATAGGATATTGTTCTCATGCTTGAATGTTTTATTGGTTCACCAAAAATTCTACCATTGAGATATTTCCATGAAATAAGTTTAATAATGTGTGATTTTTTTGGTCTCAATCAATGTTTGTGGGAGGTGGTATATCAATATAATGGCTAGGAAAATTGGTTTGAAAAGAAAGGATACTATCAATGAGAGGATAAAAGGTTGCACAATCCTTGTAAAGGCTACTAGAAAAACTTGCATCATGTTAAAGGAAACTTACTCAAAAACCATGGAAGGATCAAAAATGTTTTCAGTCATATAATATATTATAAGTGTGTAGTCAATGTTGTAATATATACTAAAGTATATTGATTTTGTGACTGATTCTAACTCAAGTAGATCTAGTAAAATTATATAGCCAATCTTGTAATATCCACTAATATATTCTAATTCTAAAGTTCATTCTGGCTCAAGAGGATTTGAATCCAATGTTGAGACTGACATTTATTCTATTTTTTATGCTAAATTTGATATTAGTTCTTGAATGGAACATTATTTTAATGTTGATGTTGACAATAATGTTGGTTCTCAAATGGAACATGTTTCTAATGAAAATGTAGCTACAAATAGGTCTTATTGGATGGAATTGTCCATAAGTACCTTATTCACCTTTCACTTGAAAATGAAGGATTTGGGATGAAGGAATTTTTAAAATTGGGAGTGTTTGGAAATGGATGAATAATGGGTTATTTCTCAATAATAATGGGTCTTCAAAATATGGGCTCATTGAAGATGGGTCCTGTGTCAAATATAGGTCCTTTGTTAGATAAAAGAGGACAAAAAATGGTTTTGGTCTAATCAAAGATAGGTTATTCAAAAAAAATGTTTAAAATGGGTTGAATATCTTGATCTTGCATTTGAATTGGATATATCTAATCTTGCTTAGGAATGGGATCATGACATATCCCAATCTAGAAGTTATCAAACTTGGACACACTTGGGTCATCAATAGATAAGGGCCCTTGGAGGGTCAATGCCATAATAGGTCTAGAATTTTGCATTGTTTATGGTTATAAGCTCGGATTGGATTGTATACTAATGGATGAAATGTCAAGAGCAGATGAAAAATGAGATAGGTTTTGGATAAGTTGTAAATTTTGATATATGACATCTTGACTAAAGAACAATAATGCTAGAGCTCATGTAGGATCACAATATGCCATGAATGAGAGTGACCTTGAATGAATTCCCCCAAGAAATTATACATGTAAGGGGAATGGGTTGTAAGACATTAGATCTAAAGAGGGAAGATTGTATTAATTAGAATGGTACCAAAAAGGGTGGTCTTGGTCCCAAATAGGGTAAATAGAATAGATTGGAATTGCCCAAAACATTGAAAATTGTCTTAGATTAGAATAGACCCAAAAAGGGAAGATTAGATTCAATGTAATTGGCTTGGCTTGGCTTGGCTTGGATTGGCCCCAAGTAGGGAGGAATAAACTAGATTGGTACTATCCCAAACATGGTAAAATTAGACTAGTATGATTCAAATGAAATAAAAAAATGGATGACATGAATTTGTCATTCCCAATCGATAAGTGTGGGAGATTGAATGAAAATATAAAAAGTTATTAGAATTGGCATGTGGTAAGTTCAAAATAATTAGAATGTGGTTCAAGACAAACCTAATTGACTTGAATTAGCTTGGGACATGATTCAACATGAACCTAATTTGCTTTTGATTATTTTAGTGCATGGTTCAAGATGAACCTGATTTGGATTACAATTGGACCTTGGCCAAAGTTGACCTAATTTATTTTTTGAAATTGAATTTGACATTGGTATATGTTGAATGTGTAATTAAGTTTTTAAATGCAAACATAAAAGTGGAATAGTTCAATCAAGGTTTTCCAATGGAAGTATCCAAATAGGAAAGTTGTGTGAATCAAACTTGTTTTCAAAAGGGTGTATAAATCTTGGTATATCAAATGCTTACAAGTGTTTTTTCTCACAAAAGGATTTAAGGGTTCAATGTTTAGATCTTGAAAAGTTTGTTGAAATTAGTTTTATTTGAATGTTTCACCTTAAATAAGATAGGTTATGACCTCTTGAAAATAAAAGGTTCAACCTTGTTTGACCTTAGAATAGTTGACCTTGGTTGACTGTTGACTTTGGGATATAAATTAGAATTGGAATTCAAATTTGATTTGAAATAAAATGGATAGTACAGAATAAATGGTTTATACAAGAGTTTTTACCTTGGTTTTGAATTTGTTTTAGATCAAAATTTGATTGAAATTAGGGATGGTTGAAAATGGATAGCATAAAGACATGGTTTAGACAAAAAAATGGACTTTGATTTTGAATTGGTTTGAAATTATAATTTAATATAATTATGATTGGTTAAAAATGGATAGAATAACAACATGTTTTATACATGAATGCTATGTATTTGAATGAATTTTAATGTGACATCTAGAAGGGGTGTTTCTTGCTTCAGAATATATATAGAGTAATTCCTTATTATGTAGGTGGGTATGGACTATGTTTTAGACTTGGTATTTGGACTTTGTTTTGGATACACAATGATTTTTGACATAACATGCAAACAAATAATAATATAATTACAGGATCCTATTTTAGTGGAAAATCATGAGTGCATCATAATCATTTAGCCTTCAATATACTCAATTTGAGAAGAGAAATTTAAGATTCATTTTAATAAAATTATTTAAATAAAGGTAAAATAGCCAACCTCTCTCCAATTTCATATGTGCAAGGCAAGATTTAGAGATTTTTACCTTTACACCCCTTCATTAGTGAAGGTTTTATGGATAATAGGTCTTAATCTAAAGTTTTCATTGGCTTACTAGATGGTCTCTAAAGGGAATAAAATCCATTGAAGAAGAGATCCAGGTGTTAAGTTGTTCATAAGGGATACATCCCATATTAAAAAAGACCTTAGATTCATAGATGATGATGTTTAATGGATTATATTTTGAGTTAACCCATTGATTTCATGAAACCCTTTATGGGGAATTCTAATAACACCTGTCAATAATTTGTATCCCTTGTCAATGATGTATGAGGCTAGTATGAATGTTGGAGGATGAAACCTCAAATTTTCACCCTAAATATCAACAAGAAGGTAATGACAACCCAATCACATAGCCTAAAAGAAAAAGAGGAAGACATCACCATTTATGATTTATAGGAATCCACTAAGGGAAAGTGAAGATCACACTTTGGCAAATCTCTTGGGATAAATACATATGGTTACCTTCATGTTTTTGGGTCATCCTATCAAGGGGAGATCATACATTTGAAGGAAATACAAAAACACACACAACAAATGCAAGACTAAACAAGTGCAATAAGATAAATGAGTTGAAATTCAAGTAAGTATTAAACCCAAATTGAAATTGTGTGTTTATATTAAGCCCAAATTAAAGTATTTTTAAAAATAAATGATTTTTTAGATATGTGTTCACTTGTTTGGCCAAGTCCCTTCAGGAAAATAATCAGTAGCTTGAAGTGAGGTCTAAAATTTGCATGATAAATAGGCAAAAAAAATTCTTTCAATATCTTTGGTTTTTGCAATAGTATGATTTCAACATTTTATAGGATGAATTCACTTCTCTTTAGGACATTTTCTCTACTCTTTAGGTAATTTTCCCTACTCTTCAAGATGTTTTTATCGTTGTGTAGTAAGTACAAAATATAGTTAATAGAATAGATATGATTTAATTGATATGTAGGATGACTTTTTTGATCTTTTATGATTATTTCACTGCTATGTAGGATGATTTCACTACTTTGTAGGACAATTTCACTACTTTGTATGATAATTTCACTGTTATGTATGATGATATCACTACTCTGTAGGATGATTTCACTACTCTTTAAGATAGTTTCATTGATATTCAAGACACTTTCACTAATATTTAAGATGTTTTCACTGATCTTCAGGATGTTTTCTTCGATCTCTAATACGATTTCAATGTTTACCAAAAACTACAAAAAATTGAGTAAAACCAAATAGAAATGATTTCATTATTTACCAATATAATTCCATGTTATTTAAGATTTTTTCATTGATTTTCAATTACCTTTAAAAATAAGTAAAACTAAACATAAACTATTTCATTATTCTCTAGTGTGATTTCAATGTTCTCAAAGATGATTATGCTATTGCATAAAACGATTCACTATTTTGACATGAAAAGGAATTTTGTAAGTTTTTGAAGAAAAAGAGATTAATTAACTTAGTAATTAGGTCAATTATAATAATTTAAATAATAATAAAGGTTTAAACATGGTTGTGGGATGTGTTGGGTCCCACTATGTGTGCCAATATGTAGAATAGGAATCCAAACAAGGTTAGATAATTATTAAATACATATCAAAAATAAATTGAAGATCATGAAACCCTAATCTTATCCTCTAGGTTTGATCAAGACTAAATAAATGATGAATAAAATAGAAGACAAAACATAAGTGTTTATACCTTCCTTTAAATACACCACTTTCTATTCGATTTGAAGAGGTATGTACTTAGCTTATATAGCTAGATGTCTTTGTCAATGTCAACTATAATAATGGGAAATATTTTCCCTGTCCTACTTGATGTTTTGATTAGAAACGTTGAATAATTTTTTAGTGATGGCCTTAACATTTGGTAGGTATTCACTACACTAATTGGTTATTGTGAAATAATGTGAAACCCTTGCATCTATACAGTTGGAATTTTTTTGTGGACCATCCATCTTGAGATAAAGATCAAGGGTCCAAGATTAGTTCTCCATTGTCAAAAATGAGAGTGATGGAGTGTAAAATAAAATGGATAGATTATGTTATATAAATTTAAGAGACTCAAATCATGACCCCTTATTGAGTGTATAAGATGGGTGTAAGAGGAAGAGTGTGTAAGAGAGGTGTAAGATCTTATAAGAGCTCTTAATTTCACACTTAGTGTAATGATGTCACCTTGGGTGAGGTAATAATTTAATTTGTGCATTTAGAAAATTGATAGTCCCAAATCCATGGAATTTTTATTTAGAATAATATTAAGATGACTAATTAGGATTAATACTTAATTATAATAATATTGGCCTTTTGCTATGTTCTTTTTCTTATCAAATATTCATTTAATTTTCCTATAATAACACTTTCAAAAGATTGATTTGATTTAGGATGTTGATGTCAAATTATATGTTGCAATATGATGCATTACCCTAATTAGTGATGTGTCATTACAATTTTGGATTAAATCAATAATTATGTGATTAATTAATGATTTTAAATAAGATTTGAATGTGATTATGGAAGTCATTCCAATTAAAATTTTGACTTGGAAGTGATGAAAATGAAGTGTTTACAACTACATCAATTTAAGCTGATCCAGTATAATTGTTGTGGTTTTCCATAGGAAAATACATAGAAGTAGTTTGACCTAGTGTTAATTTTGTGTTTATCTAGTAGGCTATCCTAATTTAGGATGATTCAATTTTCAAACTTAAATCTATAGTTTCTTCATACACCCAACTACATCAGCCCAAGATAATCTAATTCTATTTTCCATGGATTTTTATACCAACTATATTGACCAAGAAAAATATAGGTTTATTTATATTTATGTTCAATTTTATTAATTAAATTATTTTACATCTATACTTCAAAATTTACATTATGTCAAAAATTAATTCTTCATAGAAAAATATATTGACCCAGGTTGATATAGTTAAAAAAAATCATTTGTTTCCCTATAAAAATTTATCTACCTTGGTCAATACAATTATAACTTTCAATTTATTATCATTAAATTACATCAACCTTAGATGATCTAGTTTGATCTATCTATATTGTCTGAACAAACTACATTGGATTGTGGTGATATAGTTTTGTATTATTTCATTTTACACATAAATAGGGAAATTTAATTTTATTTTTTAGTAATTAATAAAACATTTAATTTCAAGTCGACTACCTATTTATTTTAATTCAATAAAATTTGAAAATTAATTTTCAATATTGATTTTTACCTTTATTTTCTATTTGATTAGCTTTCCTTAGAAACTCTATTCTAGTAGTTTTCAAATTACTTAGCTATTGTAATGAAGGGTTACATAATTCTCTATTTATAATCCTTGTCTATTGTTTATAAACATCATGGCATAAGGTTATTTCCATAATCTTCATAACCATAGTATAGAGATAAATACATTTTTTAGTTTTTATGTACCTCATAGTATCTAGGAAACACTATGATTCTCCTTTGTTATTTAATCTTAAGAAGCCAACCATTCATCTAATTTTATAGTTCATCAGTTAGAGGTTAGAACTAGGAAGTTACTATCAATTCATCTTTGAAACTAGGTTTAGTGGGATATGGGAATGGTACTTCTTCCATAATTAGTGCTCTAAAGTATTGGCCAACACTATATAATGGATAAGCAAGTATCTTTGAGAGTTTACAAATCAATCACATCCTTTTAGCACATCTACTTGATCTTCATTTTGGATAAATATTTAGTTAAAAAAATAGTTAAATTTCCATTTTTGATTATTTTTATTGTATTTTATATTGTAGATTATATCGACCAATGTCTATACAAAAGTTTGCTTTGTGTTATAACTACATCAAATAACATTCATATAGTTGTCTATGTCTAAATATATTAAATTGACCACATTTGATATAGTATTATAAGTTTACTTTCCCTCTAATTGTCAAACTCTATTAATAAGGACTAATACAATTTATTCCTAATACTATTAAATTTTTCTCAAATATGACTATATTGACTAGGCTCTATGTATTCTATTATTTCAAATTTTTACCTATCTAACTACATCAACTAAGTTTGATATAGTACATTTTATGTTCCTAATAATATTAAATTTTCTTAGATTTGACTACAACCAAGTTTGATATAATTTTGACCTTAAAATTTTAGTTTGTGAAACTAAATTGACTTAGCTTGATATATTACAGCTCTTGGTCACTGTCATTCTCTATTTTTCCCAACTACATCAATTAGGCTCGATATAGCTTTATCTTAATTTTATTAGTCTATGTAACTATATAGACCCTAACTGATCAGGTCTATTTTTGTATCCACTCTCTACACATTCTTTTTCTTATACTCCATTAACTCGACTTGATATAGTTCATTAACATTTTTATGTTAAAAATAAATATATCATGTCAGGTCAATAACATTCATTTACTGTAATGAATCATATTTTATATCAATTCTCTAATTTGATCAACATCATGAAATCACCTATTATAATATTTCTTGATATTATTAACCCACTTATATTTCACATGGGTTTCTCTTTCTTACCTATTTTACCCACAAATGAAGACCACACTTCATGGTATAAATACTACCAACAACCATCTAGATATATCAACTTTAACATGGTACAAATAACTCAAAATGATGAGTTATATGAATCACATATCTTTAAAATTTTGAATGAAAATACCCTTTATGCCCCTAACACAAATGGTACTTTATCCAAACTTCCTTACTTCACCATTTGATCAATTGATACTAACCTTGGAAGCCCCCTCTAGTGAATCCTCCCATAACTAATCTAGGGAATTCCCCTCCTAATAATCAAAATCCAACTATTGATACATCTCAAATTATTACATAAATGGCTCAACAAATTAATGTTATACAAACAAATAATAACTCTCAAATGCTCCAAATGAAAAATCACATGATATAAGTGGAAATTCAACCTCTCATCATCTTGCCTCAACATAATCAAATTCCCCTCTTCGCTTTGATATTTTAATGATAACATCATTACTCAACCTATTATGCATAAAAAAATGGTTCAACATCTTCTAAATGAACCTTTAGCTGCATTTATTTTATCTATAGACATTGGAAACATTTCCCCAACTCTTACATATGATGGGACTAAGTATCCATATATTTTCCTTAAGTATTTTGTTAATATTTAAAAGGAATGGGTCCAAAATAATACCTTCACTAATACTAAACTTATTGTCAAAACATTTAAGGGAGATGATATAGAATGGTATAACCAAATCCCTCAACATTCCATTTTGAAACTAGAATATTTATTCAATGCTCTAGTTAAGGAATTTCAACACACTAATATTCTTGAAAATAGCCTTAGCCACTTCATAAATGTTAACTAATTACTTAGTGAATCTGCTCATACCTTTATCAAAATATGGAAATCATTATATAATAAAGTAAATCATAACATGACTAATGATAATCTTTTCAAAATATTTATCATTACCTTAAAAATTTATCTTCAATATAAGGTTCAAATTTTCTCTCCCTAAAATTTAGAATAGGATTTTGATCAAGCGAACTAAAACAATTTATTATAACTCAATTTGAACCTTCCCATAGTCTCATCAAATATTATTTCCAAACATCAACTAATGTAATGACCATTACTAATTATAAGCCTCCTCAAACTAAAAAAGGAATAAACCAATAAGATATTCAAACTCCCTCCTACTCACCCTTGATTATTTTGGAAATGAGGAATTTATTAACTCCTTTAAAAATTTTCATCCATGCTTCCACCACTCCTCCCTCATGGTATGATCCTACACAATTTTTTTGGTTCTATGTCAACATTGGTCATTATCATAAAACATGTTATTATCTTATAAAATTTAAGGTTTCCTTCATGTTAGGAGGTTATTTCGATCATGAATATATGATCAAGGCTCATTATGTTGAGTACCTTAAAGCTTATCAAAAGATTTTTTTCTAAATATACCAATTAACAATCTCAAAAATCTTCTTCTAATCCCAATACACAATATCCAAATTAAAAAAATTATGTTATTGATGATAACTATAATCAATATTATACTAACTCTCAATATGTGAACACAACTAAAGTCAATTACCATTATATACCTATACCTACTTAAAAATATCCTATCACCAAACCCAAGAAGTCCTCCACCAAGGAAAAACTTTTAAAATATATTACAACTACTCCTCAGTTATCTTCACAACCACCCACTAGTGATAAGCCATTCCCTCACATGGAAAATCAAAATAGTTACACTATTCCTACAAATGACATCCTTTCTCGTCCTCCTAAGCCTCATATTAATTCCTCTTCCAAACCTCATTGCATTTTCTTGGATGAACTTTACTCTATGTCTTGTAAAATTACACTCATGGAATTATTCATAATGTCTCCTCATCATCATAAGTTCCTTATGCAACAATTGCAAGACATTGAAGAACCCCCATCTAATGATTCATAAGTACCTATCTTACCTTCTGAATTTCCACCCACAAAATTTCATGTTATGTAAACAATATCTTCTTCCACAAAACCCCCCATATAATTTATTGAGGATGATATTATTAATGATGAAATTATTTTTTGAGTTATTGTTCGACCACTTTTTATCAAAAATAGAATTAAAAATATTTTAATTAGAAAAGTCATGGTAGATGAAGGTTCAATAATTAATGTTACCTCTCTTTGGCTCATCCAACAAATCATATAATCCAAATAAAACCTTAAAACAACTTTCCTTATCATGTATTTGATAAAACCAAAAAAAATTTAATTTGGTTATATTTCAATTCCCCTCACAATTGGACCCAAGACAATTTGAACTAAACTCACCATCCTTGATCTTTATTTATCTTATAACATGATATTAAGAAATATATCAACTCACTGTATGATATCTATTGCATATTTTGGTTGTTAATGTATAAAATTAATGGCAAGCATTATAAGCATCAGGTAGACCCAAACCCTTAGAGTATCTAGATTTAAAATCCAAAATATAAATACCACATTCATATGATTATTAATATTAATATTCTTCCTTTTCTTGAATTCATCAACATGAATTTATATTTATATGTTCATCTTATTAACTCTAATGAAAATGAACCCAAATAATTACAAACCATTTGTAATACCACTCAATTAGCTCCCTATATAGTATAATGGATTCCTCCTTCTCTTATTCCATGAGATCACATAATTCCTTTAATTGATGACATTTCTAATCCATACAACACATGAATTTTCTTATGTAATTTCACTTGTTAAAAATATGGGGTAACCAAACATTATCAAGAAACTTTAGCCATGTCCCCTCATTATTTCAACAACATAGTGTATCTATTACCAATATCCCTATTAAAAATGATACATGTATAATTTATCCCTCTTATGATGGTGCCTACATTATGTCTCAAGCCCAATCATGAGACTTGGATGTAATGCATTATATAAAATGCATGCCCTCAACTTTGATTCTCATTTCATTCATATATCATTTGATATTAAATCAAAACTTGAAGGTTATGTCCTTCCTACCAATCCACCCTTAGAATATACCTCATGGGTTATCAAAGAAATATTTAAACCTATAACCTATGAATAAATTAATAAACTTGATATTTTTCAATCCACGATTTCAAATATAAATATTTTTGACCATAGGATAATGTTCATATTGTTTCTCATATTTTCAATGGTATTGACCAACCTATCATAATTTAATCATCAATTTCTAATTGCTTTAGCTAGAACCAATACCTGGTTGATACAATTATTTTTTGTTCATCCAATAACATCTCTTGACTAATATGATATAATCAACCATGCTCCTATTATTTCTCCACCTATAAAAGTTTCAACTAATACCATTATATCTGACTATAATGATCAACCTGATATCATTAACTTAGAATCTATATCATGTACTCAACATACAAACATTACCTTATATGCTAAGTCTACTATTTAAGATAAATATACTCTAAGTTCAATATCCAAGTAATAAAATCATTGATCTCAAAGTGGATGTTGAATATTATGTAAATCTACCAATGTTTCCTAGTCATGAATCTATACTAGAATTACCCCATGCTCATGAGCCTCAACTTCCCTAGAAACATCACAAGCTTATCCATTTTTATTAAAAGGATTCTTGATTCAATAATTTTGATGTTAGTACTAATCCCAAAATGCATCCTATATCTAAGCTTCCTCTAACTCTATATCACTTCCAAGATGTAAATATCATGATTATTGAGTAAAATATTATAATAATTTATGGTACCACATATGCTCCTTGATCTATTATTTTATATAAAGAACTTTATCCTCAATAACATGATAACTCTAGTATATTTTATGATAAATACCATGAATATTTACTTGGTCCCATGAAGACATGTCTAGTATCGATCCTAGCATTATGTTTCATAACATCATCACCTATCCTGATGCAAAACCCATGTGTCAAAAGTAACATAAGTTTCCTCCTAATATTTATACCCTATGTCACAAATAAATTTTCAATATTATGAATACTAATTTAATTAAACCATATATTACTCAGAATGGGTTTTCAACATTGTTCCTATTCAAAAAAAATTCACTATGGTCATTTTCATATTATAAACTTTCATAATATGAATTTAGCATTTCCCAAATACAACTTTACTTTACCATCCATTAACAATATTGTTGATTCAATGACTGGTAATGAAATTTAATCTCTCATGTATGGTTTTTTAAGCTACAATTACATTCATATCACTCTTGAATATCAACATAAAACTACTTTCACCACTAAATGGGGAACTTATTGTTACATTAAAATGCTTTTTAGCCTAAAAAATGTTGGAGCTACTTATCAACATGAAATGACCCATATTTTTCACAACCTAGTTCACAAAATAATTAAAACCAATGTGGATGGTCTTATTTCCAAGTCCAAGAATAGTGAAAATCATCTTCATGATCTGGCTATTATCTTTGATCAATACATCAAATACAAAGCTATACTTAATCCTCATAAATATGTTTTTAAAGTTACTTCTAAAAAACTCTTGGTATTTTTAGTCTCCCTCATATGGATTGATGTATATCCCATTAAAATAAAAGATATAAACATATGAAAATATCTTATTAAAATAGGTTAAAACCATTAATTTGTTCCTGAGATGGATTATCACATATATTTGGTAAATTCACTCCTTAAAAGGGGTATTTATCTTGAATGGACTGATGCATGTAAAAAATATTTAAATAACATGGAGTCATCCCTTCATCCTGATACTCTTTGACCACATTTTAACGACATCCCCTTCATCTTTTATAATTCATCTACCCCTATATCAATTAGTGCAATGCTTACTCAAAAAGATGAAATAGGCTAAGGATATGGCATATATTACTTTAGTCAGGCTTTAATAGATTATGAAACACATTACACAAAATTTAAATGTGATTGACTTACTATCTATTTGACCACCAAAAATCTTATACATTTTATGCTCTACCATAGTCCTTATGTCATTATACATTCTGATCCACTTCATCATTTCTTTTCCAAAGCTTTCTTACATGGATATAGAATTAGAAAATGGATGGTTCTATTAATGGAATTTGACTTAATAATTGCTACACAAAAATTAGTTAAAGTCTAAATAATTATCAATTAACTTGTTACCACCCCTATCCCAACTACTAATAACCTTTTGGATATTATTATTGATTAAGATATCCTTTATATTGAAGGTTTCAATCAAGTTATCTCACTGAAAGACTATTTTCATAATTTTACCATTGATCTTGAAGCATAAAACCTAGAATAACCTTGCACTTCTATTTCTAAACCTAAATCCAAAGTCATCACTGAATAATTACCCAAAGTAATAATTAATTTATATTAAGAAACTTGTACACTTCATGTTGATGTCACCAAATGCCTTCAGGGAGTTGGGGCATGTTGTGTCTTATCTGACCCTCATGAAAAATTCACACTCTTAGATTTTTTATTAAATTTGAAAGTCACTAATAACATCATTGAATATGAATCTCTCATCTTAGGTATGCAAGTGGAAATTAATTTACACATCCCATATTTGCATGCCCTAGGAGATTCACAACTTGTATGTCATCAAGTTAGTGGTGATTAGCAATGTAAAAGTGAAAATATTATCATATATCATCAATTTTCTACCAATATTATCAAATAATTCACTTCATTTACTATTGAAGAAATCTCATGAGAGTATAATGCTATATATTATTCTCTTACTTCATCAACCTCTCTATTTCACCCTAATCAATCACTTCCTAATTCATAATTTCATATTCATTTATGGAATCACCATCCAATTTAGAGTCAAAAAATTAATCTCTTATTTTCCATATTGAGTTTATCAATACTCACCAAATTTCATGGTATAAACACATCATATAATTCATTGATCATCATACGTATCCTCCAAAATTTTATTCATGTGAAAAGACTTGAATTCATAAGAAAACCTTAAAATATGTATTTAAATATGACAATATATTATTATAATGCTAAATGTACCTTGATATATTATATTATTTAAGATGAGGTTATTGCTCTTTTATCACAAGCACATGGGGAATTTATGGTGGTCACTATATCAGGCACATTACAACCTAGAAATGCCTACACATGGGATACTTTTGGCTTGCTCTTGAAAGATATTCCATTAAATCAATCAAAATTTTAGCAGACATGATCAACTAGCTCAATTTTGCTAGGAAAGAATTTAGTAGTCATTAGGTCTTTAGCTAGGTCAGTTAGACTTACTTCATTTTGTAACATGATTGAGTCCTTTCTAACAATATCAAACTAACTAACTTAGTACGAAAATGAATAAGAATGGTGTCTACTTAATTAGGGGCTATTCTTAAAGGGGAATTACTTATGGAAGTGGATAAGTTATATTTAATTGCTTATGGATTTGGATAAAAGTGAATTGTAGAGGGTTTAGATAATGGTATAGGGACCAAAATTATTTTGAATCATTAAAGGTCTACCCACCCTTTTCTCAGTGCAACCTTTAAGATGTGCACTCAAAGAGATTGAAACTCAAAAAATTTCTATAAGATATAAAACATCTATAAATGATCAATCTTGAAAAAATTATGTGTATACATATGCCCCACTTGAATCTCATTACATGTCACAAAGGTGTAACATGGAATGGTTCTTTGAGAAATAACATAGAAACATAAATTATAGTATAAAGTGAACAATAAATGAAATGAAATTAAATAATTTGTAAATACATACCTTCACTTACCTTTTTGTTGAATTTTTTTTGTTGTGTTTATAGTATTGATCATGGAGGGTGAATGTAGTTGATTTGGAAAAACCCTAAGGATATAAGGCTAGATAAAAAATAAGCAATCGTAGAAAAATAAAAATGTAAAACTTTCATGATTGAATAAACAACTTTGAAAATTAGTAAGCTAGGATGACATATGCTAATTATCAATAAAATACTAAGGAAAATGGATAAAATGAGCAAAAAATAGGTAACTAAAAATCCAAGGCTATTAAATGATTGACATATCCTATAAATGCATCCTAAGTAAGAAAAGCAATGATCCAGATCAAACCAAGGATAAATGAAACAAAAATAATAGAACCAACATCAATGTAAAAGAAGTATAAATACATACTTATACAAATATGGAAAAATAGAAACATAAACAATATCGATGAAAGATAATTAACAATCTAAACTCAATCAAAGATGGAAAAATAGTAGAAAGATGGGAGAAATAGGACAAACTAGCCTAAAAGGGTGAATATAAAATTTAAAATAGGGAAACATGAGTAAGGAAATTATTATAAATATAATTAAATAATAAATAAAACATTTCACAAAAAATTAAAGATTCATCTTCTATTGTATTGATGGATGAACTAAAAATAGTCAAATTTAGAACATGTTTAATCAGTAATGGAAAATAGGAGATCTATAAGTGGGAAAAATATTTTGACAAACTTACCTATCTATGGGTAAATAAAATGGATTTTGGTGGTATAGAAGTAAAAACCAATGTGAAAATATGATTTCTATATCAGAGTCAAGATACTCAAATAATATTGGCAATACTTAGAAACTTGGAAAACTAGTAATACTAGAAAATTCTTACTAACAATGTAGATTTGTGAAAAATAATGAAGTATAAGTATCATCCCATTAAGTCTTATTATGCATGAAAATTAAAATGGACCAAACTCCCCACAACATGTTCCCCTTTCTTCAAGACCCCTTATAGAGCCTTCGGTCTACTACAAAGATCAAGTACTTGTGTGAGAAGGTAGGTGGCACTTAATATATTTATTTTTGAGAGAATTAGATCTCATACCCTAATCTACTGGTATACCACCTCAATGGACCTTTTCTATATCATGAGTCCAATTTTGGAGTTTGAGCTTCGACTAGGACATGAGATGTGCCTGAAGAATCATATCTTTTAGTGGGATTTTAAATTTTGAATATTTATTTTTACATTTTTATCATTGTATTTTGTTTTAATGATGTGACTTTTAACTCTTATGGATTTTATATTATTCCTCCTCTATATATATTTGGAAAACCAAACATGGGCGTTAAAAATTACTATCACTAGAGATTTTACACTTGGTGGTTAGGAACAGAATCTAGAGACCATAGGACTCGTAGATTTTCATGGTACAAAGAGTGTGATCTAAAAATAGACCTTTGTGTGCCCAAAGTGATTTATATTTGTGGAAGAAGATTTAAGTAATCATAAAATTATTATGTTGATTTAAATCATGATTTTTTTTAAAGGAGATGTTACAATGATAGGTAAGCATGAATAATCATCATGCAAAATGACATTTGTGAAGGAAGACATGAGAATAATTTTATTAAAGTTTTACCATACGAGAATATGACTTACTCTAAGTGTAATAATATGAAAATATCAACCATTGAATCATATTTTAGTGAATAATATTAGGTAAGGTGAGGATTACAATTATTTGTTTGAAAATGATAGCATATTTTCTTAAGGAAAGCTTAGTCCTATCCAAGGTCTTACAATACAACCTACAAGCTAAGAATCCAAAGGGAATGTTTAATAAAATAAAATGATATAAATAAATTAGATACTTTGATAAAAATAAACAAATTATTGTGAGGAATGGATGGGTCATATTTATGGTCTTACGATATAACTTACAAACTAAAAACCAAGTGGTGTTAAAACATATAAAGAAAAATAAAATGGGAATGAGAAAAGAGAACCCTAAGGTATATAGATAGTGTGTTTCATAATGTAATAAACACATTTTTTTAATAATACTAAGATAAACAACTATGGTACAAATTATTAATCAGATTTTAGCACAAAAAGATGAAGTGAGATCTATAACTATGTCATAGCTAACACAAGAACTAGACCAAGCCCATAAATTAGAAATGTCTTCATTAGGAAGAATTTTAACCACTTAGTATTAAAATATAAGTGGGTCAATGAATAAAATATCATACATGCCTATTCATGTACTTCAATGTGCCCTTCTTAGTAAAGTTTTCGTTAATTTATAAACTTACCAAAGTAACTGCATAAACTATAAAATAGCCATTACCTCAAAGGGTCAATTATAAAATTTCAACAAACAATAGTAGGAAGTAAGACAAATTCAATATAATAATCATCATATTGAGCTTGCATAATCAAAATCTATCAAATTTACTAGTAGTAGGTAGTGAACATGGAAAAGACTACTTTCAAAAGCAATGAAAAGCTTTGAAATAGTTTACGAAGTTCAAAAACAAGTAAGGAATGAGATTTACATCCCATTGGTAGGTAACTTAAGGAGATTAGTTCAAAATTATAAGTGTATTTATAAATATTTCTAAGATGTTTCAATAACCATGCTTATGTTCCATTTTGGAACATCTTATCTTTTTACAAGATAAGGTTAATCTCAAGGTATAAGTCAAGACATGCCTACTTAATGATATTATTTAAGTTAAGACATCCTTATTATGTTATACAAACATACTTAAAACATCATTATTTTATTACCAAATGAGTTCAAGGTACTCAATGTAATTATATAATGTTTAACACAACCTTATTAAACAAGTGAATCAATCTTTAACTTAGGTCAATGTTAATTAGACCAAGCCAAACATAATCATTCAATACTAAATGTTAGAAGCTTTTATATTTCTTACCTTTCAAGTAAGAATTATTAATTGCATATTAATTATTATGAATCACAACATTATCTTGTTATAATTCTATCTTTATAATGAAATATAATAACTTATTATTATTCCTTATGCCAATTCCACATAAGAAGAAAGTGTTCCTCAAGCACATAATGCCTCTATGAAATATCCATTGGAAATAAGACATTTTAAGAACTTAACTATTTACAAACTGGTTTGATAAATTAGCTTTAACATTTGTATAAGATTTGAATCACGTTAATTTAATCTTAGTTATAATTATTCAACCCATGAATTCCAAATTATACAAGGTTATTCCAAAATAGTTCTATCACTTCAAATAGTGATATAATGGTTTCCAAAAATGATTATCATCAATATATAATTCTTAAGAGGCTATTAAATTTAGACACTTTTTAAGGTATTTTAAATAATCTTGGATATAGAGTCAATTTAATAATTGCATATCTTTAACATAGGTCTTATGTTTTTGATATAGTCAAATGAAGACTTTATATAAGGATATAAAAATTTCAATAAACACAACTTGTATTTGATTAAGTAATATCCTTATAAAAATTTAATAAGAATAATGATCAAATAATTATAAAGTTACTTAAATTAATGTTAATAAATTAATTCACAATCAATCATTAATGACTTCATTATACAAGTACCACAATGTCATCAAAAATAGTTATAAGACTAATAAAATAAAAGTCACATAAAATTCAAAAATATTCATGGACACACATCCATGAAATAAAATAATGAAATGATTTATTCAAATTATGAAAATAACTAATTCAACATACTTAATCAATACATAACTTATTAACGTCAAATAAGAGTCTACATAAATCAAACATTCAATTCACATAATATAAAACCAATGATCGAATTATTTGATATTTCAAATATCACTTTTAATTCAAATTATGAACTAACCTAATTATGTAAGTTATCACAAAATTGATAACATTAATATAATTAATGAATTTAATTGTACATTCATGAATCAATTAATTTATTATCAACTTTAAAAATAATTAAACTAGAAGTAAAAAAAATCAATCTTTTAGACATAATCTAAAGTTTCAAATGCCCACCTCTCCAATCCCAATGAGACCAACCATAAGTTGTCCTAGACCACCCCATCCATTAGTTAGATGTGATTTCATCTAGATGAGATAAGTGAGTAACGTAATTGTGTCTAATGATCTTAACATAACAAAACCAAATGATGAAAACATTCATACAAGATTGTTTACATTCATGGTGAATAACACTAACACCTTTGCAATTATTCTAATTTCTGAAGCTCTTTAAGAGCATTTTAAGATTAAATAATAAGAGTGCAATCCATGGAATTTCACCCACTATCCCCAATCCATCATTACGGTATAACATCCAAAATAAATACAATTATATTACTACTAAAAAACCCGAATACAAACAATATTCTTTAAATATTTCCATCTAGGTAAAATGAACTTAAATGACTCAAATAAATTTAGAGAAATGGTTTAAAATATATACTCAAAACAACATCATAAAAATTTAATCAAATGATTATCAAACTTATAGCAGTGTAATAATGACATCAAAACTCAACTCAAGTTCTTATGCAAGACAACATATTCATAAAAATAGTTAAAATAAAGTCAACCATACTAAACAAACAAAACAACATTGAATATATTTAAAGTGCCAACTCAATCTTGACCAACAAGTTCAAAATAAAAATCATGATAAAAATATCCTAAGGTCATTATCAATAACTAGCAATGATAATAATAATAGAATCCATTCATATAAATGTTTAAAGTCAAATGGTTGAAAAATCATGATGTCTTTAAATCATAATAATAATCCTTTCGATCTAAGTCAAACAATCATGACTAAGAATAAAATCAAAAGACCATTCAATTTTTCCTTAAAATTTTCAAAAACCTAATAATGATATAAATTCATAGCTTAATTGTACATCTTCAATTTCTATACAATAAAATAATAATAAAACATTATTTTATGAAAACCCTAAGAAACTTGACCCTTGTAAAACCTTAAAATTTTCCTTGTTTCCTTTCATGGCTATGGATTGAGAAATACACATGATTTTTTTGTTAGGAAAGGCAACCCAATTAAAAACTTGAATTATAAATCTAGGATTTCCAAATCATAACCAAAATTTTAAAAACAAGAATCAATGATACAATTTTCACAACCATAGGCCAAAACTACATTAATAATAATAATGATCTTCCATAAAATAAAATGAAATTCAACCTAAAATACACACAAAAATTACAACCAATATGCTTTGCCAAAGCCATGATGGATTCCATTTCCATGGTAATGACAATAAATAAAAAACCCAAAAAACAAACACAAACCCTAACAGGTTTAATTCATATAAAAAAGACATTTGACCATTTTCTTTCAAGCTATAGAATAGTAAAATGATTGTCTATTTTTTTCACAAAAATCTATTCCATACTAACAAGGTTAAAGTATAGTACAACTCTAAATTTTAAATACAAAATTTACTTGAATATGAATCAAAAGAATGTAAAAGAATATTTTTTTCACTTTTTTCTTTTCCTTCACAATCTTCTAACCTTTTACACCTTGAATGCAAAGACCATCCAACCCTTTTAAATCAAATTCCACTAACAAAAAACTCTACAAAAAATTCCACATGACTGACAAGACAAATGACTCACTATAGTTTGAACTCTAAAACTCAAATTCACAAACAAAACCCAACACTTCAACTAATGTCATGCCCATGGTGGGTCATGGTCCCCAATTACCTAACCAAAGTAATGCAAGCCAAGACTTGGTATCATAACCATTGAATGCCATAAGAGTTTTAAACTATAAAAAAGACCTCCAAAAAATTAAATGCAAGCCAAAGGCTAATTCAAAATGTTAAAATGCCTTCAACTCATGTAATGGTTATTGCATTTAAGGTCAAAGTGAAACAAGACTATGATTAGAATATCATTCAAGATTCCAACACAATTCATGATTTTGACAAGTCAAATAACACCAAATACCAATGCAATGCCAAATATTGATAATTAATTCACAAGGATAATAATATAAGGAGTCAAACATTAAAGTAACAAAAAATAGTATAGTAAAAAATACTAACTCATTTCAGCAAAGTTGATAAAGTCAAATATTTGAAATCAACTAAGTAAAGTAATGATTGAATAAGAAGTTCAAACTGACTAAAAACCAATTTAAAAATGAAATCAGACTTAAAAATGATAAATACTTAACATTATAAATCAAGTATATAAAAAAATAACTTAAAGTAATGATACAGTTAAATCTCAGTATTTGAAAATTTAATTTCAATGTTTCTTTTTATTCACATTCTCAACCTCACCTGACTGCTTGGAGTCACATCGAACCTAGCTCATATCTATTACCTATAGTCATAAAATACCATTAATAGTATATGTACTATTTAAGAGTAATAAATACAATAATAACATTAAATATAATAATTGAATTGAATTGAAAAATGAATGAGTAACTCATTAAGCACAAAATATCTAATGCTAAAATGAAAAGCCTATCAAATAATTATCTCAACAACAATAAAAATGGATCAAGCATAGATCACATAACTATATCAAAACAATAATCCAAACAATTATGTCCAAAAAATTTCATTAGTAAACCATAGTAGTAAGTGAAATAAATGCAGTCAAATGGGGTCTTGACATTCTCCCCCACTTGAAAGAGAGCCATATTAGTGATCAAAATAGCCAAGGATAGTGTTTCTTGAAAATAATCTTGTCTTCTCAAGTATCACTTCTTTCAAATAAAGTATCCCAACAAGAATTTGGTAAATATCATGATTTTACAGTCTAATGTTGTGGTGGTCCAGGATCTTCATTGGATCCAACTACATATTTTACTTTTCCAAAACCTGAAGATGAGTCCAATTCAACACATAAGAAGGATCATGTAGATATTTTATCAATAATGCAACATGAAAAACATCATCAATGTAGGATAGAGGAGGAAGGCCTATTCAATAGGCAATAAGATTGATTTACTCCAAATTTTCAAAGGGTCCTATAAACCAAGGAGGTAATTTGAAATAATTTCCAAACTTAATCAAACTTTTATGTGGTCTAAATGTAGAAAATATTTATCACCAACTTAAAATTCACATGAAAAACTATTTAAATAATAAGAAATCTTTTTAATATTAGAATTAACCTATAGATTTTACCTTATTATTTCTATTTACCTATCATACTCGTGTAAAACATTAGGACCAACAACAATTCTATTTTCTAAACTTTTCTAGCCAAGTGGAATCCTACATTTCTATTTGTAGAAATCTTCAAAAGGAGCCATATTAATAACATAATGGTATCTGTTATTATAAAAAAATTCAAATAAGTGTAAATAATCCTCCCATTTACCTTATTGATCCATCACATACATTCTTAACATGTCTTCCACAACTTGATTTAGTCTTTCTATCTGACCATCCATTTTTGGGTGATAAGACAAGCTAAAGTTTAATATTGTACCAAAAGTAATAGTCAAAGTTTTCCAAAACTTTGAAGTAACAATTTTATCTCTATCACAAATAATAACTTTAGGCATGCCATGTAGCCATATTATTTATTTCACAAATTATTCAGTAAACATAGATGCATCATCAGTTAAATTTCTAGCAATGAAATGACTAATTTTAGTAAATGTATCTATTAAAACTAAAATAATATCATGTTTTGTTTTAGATTTGGCAAACCAACTATTAAATCCAAATAAATCATAACCCACTTACTTTGTGGAACATCATGAGGTTACTACAATCCTCCTAGATGATAATGTTTAGCTTTCACACACTGACATTCCAAACATTTTACTACAAAGTTAGAAAATTTGTGTTTTGATCTAGAATAATAATACAACATTTTCAAATCATATGTCATCTTCATGACACCAAGATGAGAAAAACAAGGTGTTTCATGCATTTCTTTCAATAACAATGTTTCTTAAATCACCAAACTCAAACACATAAATTCTACTTTTATGTTTGATTAAACCATCCAAATCAACAAAAAGGTCAAAAATTTATTTTCTACAAGCTCATCTACCAATGTTACACTTACCTCTTGGAAAATTTTATCATAAAACTATGGTTCTAAAATTTTAGTTATGAAATTGTTATGCAGAATAGACAAGGTAATGAGATATGTGCATCAGTTGAGTGCATTAACAACATGATTCTCCTTACCTTTAATATATTAAATATTCATATTAAAATTAATTATAAATTCTAGCTATTTATGTTGGTGAGCATTTAGATCATTTTTGGGAAACAAATATTCTAAGTTGTGACGATTAGATTTTACTTCAAAATGTTTACCTAGAAAAAAGTATTTCCATTGCTTCAAAGCATATACAATGGCAATAAGTTCTAGGTCATGAGTGGTGTATTTTTTCTCATGATCTTTTATTTTTTATGAATCATAATCCATAACTAAACCATCCTAAGTTAACAATCAACCTAAAACTTCTTTGGATGCATTAGCCTAGATTTTGAATTTACCATTAGGATTCAGTATAATAACTGTAAGTGATATAGTTAACAACTCTTTAAGATTTTTAAAATTTTGTTTATAATCATAAGTCCAAACAAACTTATTACCTTTATGCTACAAGGAATTTATTGGGTTAACTAACTTAGAAAAAAATTTAAAAAACATTATATAATAACCAATGAGTCTCATAAAACTAGGTTCTTTGTGTACATTTTTTGGGGTAGACCACTCTTGCATAGCTTTAATATTTGTTGAATCAACAACAATGTCATCCTTAGATATTATATAACACAAACAGTGGATATTAGTTTTAAATAAAGTACATTTATACAATTTACCAAATAATTTATGCTATATTAGCATTTACAGTGCTAAACACAAATGGTGTTCATGTTCAGCTACATTCTTAGAATATATATGTATGTCATCAAGGAAAATAAGAACAAACTTGTCCAAAAAATCCATGAATATACTATTAATTAAATTCATAAATGTATCAAGTCCATTAGTTAAGGCAAAGGGTCTTACCATAAACTTGTAATGTGTATACCATGTTCTAAAAGTAGTCTTATGGATGTCTTCATCCTTGATTCTTATTTGATGATATCCTGATCTAAATTCTATCTTATAAAAGATAATTTCATCTTTCATTTGATCAAATAGATCATCTATCCTCAGCAAAGGATAACAACACTTGATATTAACCTTGTTAAACATGTGATATTCAACACACAAATGCAAGGTTCCATCCTTATTTTTCACAAAGACCACATGTGCACCCTAAGGTGACACACTTAGTTTAATACTACCATTTTATAATAGCTCATGCAATTAAGATTGTAGATCTTGAAAATCTACTACATTCATATGATAAGTTAATTTAGATGTAGCAGCTACACCTAGAATTACATCAATAGAAAAGTCAAACTCCCTCTTAAGATGTAAACCAAGTAGTTTTTCTTGAAAAACATTAGAGAATTATTGTAAATACTAGATATTATTAGAATGTGATTTTTATTACAGGTGTTGTTCCATAAATCTATACAACATATAATTTGTAACCTTTATACATTACTTTATTTAGTGGCAAGGTTAATAGCAGCTTCCATAATTTAGGTTTTATCAAACCTTTAATTATTACTAATTCTCCCATGTCACATAACATTTAACCATTTTATTATAGCAGTCTAGATTTTCTTTATGCTGATGCAACCAATCCATGTCTAGAATGACATCAAAATAACCAAGAAGAGATAAAAATAGGTTAACTTGGGTTCTAAAATTACCTAAGTCTAAGCTTACTTATTCAAGACACTTATAAACTAATACTTTTTTGTCTGAACCAAACTCAACATCCCAACCATCCTTCAATGTCATAGGATTTAGTTTATAGTTATTCACTAACTTTATATTAAAAAATATATCCATTGATCCTAAATCAAACAAAATTGAAATGCAAATATCATTTTATTTACATTTGAATTCAACAGGGGTTGCTAGAAAATTTGTGTTTCTAGGATCCATAATTTCATACACCTTATGGTTAGCTGATTTACCTAATTTTAGGTTGGAATAATCCTTGTGATAGTGATTATCACCACATTCTCATTATACTACAGTCCTTCAAGGTGACACATGAATAGTATTTATCCCAGTGACATGTATATTTTGACTACCTTGGGTCTGATTTTTCTTAAAATTTGCAAACTTAGAAGAATTATGATTTTTAAAGTTTTTATTCTGCCCTTGAAATTTATTAAAACCACTAATACTCCTAGTAAAGTTATGATTTTGATCACATTTATTTAAATTATTAGGTGAATGGGATAGATTATTGTTCTTAGATTGATTTAAAATATTGCCTCAACTTTTGATGAACTTTTTCTTTTTCTTCTTTCTTATGATTAGATTTAATGGTAGCAATTATAGTCTTAGGATTAGTCATTTAATACCATGCATCAATATATCCTTGAAACCCATTTTAACTTGATAAATTTAGTCTCTTCATCATACATATAGTATGCATGATACAACAGGTTTAAAAACTTGTTTTCATACTTAGTTATAGACATATTTTCTTTTTTTAATTATAAAATATTTTATTTTCTATTTCTTAAAGTTTAAGATGAGATACCTCTTCCTAAACTACCTTTAAAAATTAGGATAAGAGTCATTGACTAGTAACTCTCTAAGGCATAAATATGGTTCCACCAAAGCATTACATCTCTAATTAAATGATAAGTATTCACTCTTAATTTCACATTGGAGGGCATATTATGAAGGTTAAATTAATTCTATAGGTGAACCAACATACATCAGATGCATCACCATATTTTTCACCTAAAAATATTGGTGGAGGCAACTTTTTTAGTTCCTTGATGATATGATCAATTAGATTAATATGGTTGCCTTGAATCTCTTACTCACCAAATTTCTCTTCTTCTCTAAGAGGAAGTTATTCAGGTGGAACACCCTCTAATTTATTCAATATTCATTCTTGGGTGTCCAAATTATTTTCAAGGCATTCAATTCTATAAGTATACATTTCAAGACTACTTCCTAGTTAGTATTAGGGTTATTTTAATCATGGTTAGGATCTTTAATATTTCTTCTAGCATTGTCAAGAGGAGGTTCCTCTATTTTAGGAGTATTGGCCCTATGACCTCTACCTCTACTAGGGTTAACATCCCTTGGGTTGTTATTTTCCATTCCATATCTTGTTCTCACTATCCTAAGGTGAAATAAACAATAAATCAATAGGAAAAAATTAAGTAAACATTACCTAAAGTTCTCTAGAGTAGTATAATTGTGCTTTAATATCAATATGTAATAACCATAAATTTTTTTATAATATTGAGATAAATAACTATGGTGAGAATTCTTAATCATAGTTTATGATGGAAAGATGAATTGAGATTCATAACTATGTCATATCCAACACAAAAACTAGACCAAGTTTATAAAATAATAATGACTTCATTAAGAAGCATTTTAACCACTTAGTATTCAGATATAAGTGGGTCAGTGTAGAAAGACTCATGCACACCTATCCATGTACTTCAATGTGGCCTTCCTAGTAGATTCATCACTAACTTATACACTTACTTGAGTACTTTTACAGGATATAAAATAGGTGGTAACTCAAAGGGTAAATAAAAAAAATAAGAAAACAAATATAAGAAGTAAGACAAATTCAATAGAAGAATCATCATACTAAGCTTTCATAAATAAGATCTATCAAACTCATAAGTAATAGTAGTGAACATGTAAAAGTCTATTTAAATAATCAATTCAACACTTTGAAACACTTTACGAAGTTCACAAACAAGTAAGAGATGAGATTTACATCTTGCTAGTAGGTAGCTTAAGGAGGTTAGATCAAAGGTACAAGTGTATTGATTAACCTTTTTGAGTTGTTTCAAAAACCACGTTTATGTTCTACTTTAAAACATCTTACCTTTTTGCAACATAAGGTAAGTCTCAAGGTACAGGTCAAGACATGCCTGCTTAATGATATTATTTAAGTTAAGACATCCTTATTAGGTTATACATATGTACTTAAAACATCATTGTTTTATTACTACATTAGTTCAAGGGATTGATGTTCTTATACAAGGTTTAACACTTAACCTTATTAATTAAGTGAATCAATATTCAACTTAGATCAATGTTATTTAGACCAAGCCAAACATAATTATTTAATATTATATGTTAGAATATTTTTTCTTTATTACCTTTTAAGGAAGACATATTAATTCCATATTAATGATTATAAATCATAACATTGTTGTGTTACAATACCATGTTATTATAGAAAAGTCTTTATCTATTAGTTCAGGAACTCATTTGGTTGTCCAAGTTAGTTATGGACTTAATACAACTAGGCAAAAACATGGTATATTTATTCTACACTCAACTTTTAACACTCAACTACACTGACATAAATTCATATAAGGCGCATGCCTTATGTGCTCACCCAAAGCATAATAGAGAATGAAATGGGGCCCATGTTGGGCTAGTTATGCCATGACAGGAGATATCAATTATGGGACTTGGTCATTTGAGAGAATGATTTTGGTAGATTCATTAGCACAAGACTTTTTAAGCTTGATGATCTATAGGTATAAGCCTACTTTAGATGGTTATATAGTATTCAGAGCACAATTTATTGTTTCACTAAGCTGAGCATCATATAAGTGTTTTGAGGGGTCAAGGGAATACTCTCACTTCAATTTTTTATGCCTAGGCTATCACTTCTTAGTAAGGGATTTCTTGGTGCAGGACCCTTTCTATATTTAGGCTATTCCTAAAAGATACATTGATGTCATTAATTAACATAAGGTTGCCATTAATGACCTAAACTATATGCTTGAAAACAACATGCTAAACATAACTATATTTAAATTATAACATTATAATCATCACACATTTCACTAAGAATTCAAATGATGCATGAATTAGAAAGATAACCATTGAGAATAATCACCATTACCATTAATCATATGTAACAAAACATAGTTCATACATATATAAAATAAAGCATATACTTTGATAAAGGTACTTAACTTCCTAGAGGCTCATAGGTGATCTTGGGTGTATAAAAATGTAACCTTAATGGCATTCATGATATTCATAACACTAATGGTGGCCATCATATGCAGAACCATTTATTTAGAACTACACTACCTTCGATTCACATCATTCTACATCACTAGTTTGAACTCATTTTATGGCACACAAGAGCATCTCTTTTCTAGGGTGGAGAACACATGTTAGGTGACAAGATGGATCCTTTGTTGATCATTCCAGTATCTCCATCACCTTGTACCCTTCACACTATGATCACGACATGTTACTACTCCTAGAAGATTCCCTAAAGATCCAAATGCTAATTAACCACCTTCCAACTAGTATAAGATGTGCATTGATTCCCCCAACTAGTAGAAAGATGTCAAAATAGTAATCATTCCAAATGATCACCTCATGTTTAAGTGTTTTGTCATGCTGACATAGATCCATACCTAGCAAAATAGGGGCCCAACATTACCCCATACAAAATTTTTAGTCCACCCTCAGGCTAGGCTATCAAGTCCTTTGACATGCAAAATTTGGGCATGCTCTCTTTGATCTTGGTACTAAAGTATTTAAATAATATAATAATGAGCTTGATCTCCTTAGTGGCACTATTTATTTTCATAGAAGTGATGCTAAACACAAGCATGCCTATCTTTTCTAGATTTTTTTAAAGGCCTCTATAATTATCTTAGCCTTTGTCACTCCTCCATCCAAGATTCTTCCTTAATCACAAGCCTTAGTTTATAAGGTATGAAAGAGTGATTCCAAGTTATATTCTTGGTATTTTATTTAGGTGCTTAATGTATTAACATGCCCCATTATCTATGGATTCTCTAATCTGATCATAGAATATACATGTGCCAATATCTTCTCCTTTTCCTCCTTTGCCTATTTGAGGCATGCATTTATGAATAATGCTTTGTTGGAAAATTTTAATAAGATGACATCAGCTACATTTTATCCCTCATGTAGCTTTGTAAAGAGGTCTTCCACCTCTTTGAGCTTAACATCAAGCTCATTTTGTAGTGAATCATAGGATCTTCCTCTTCTTCTTGTGTCATCTCCAATTTCATCCTTGGGAGCATCTAATCCACTAGCACACAGATCTTATCAACCTTAGAGACATTATATGTATCAATGATGACCAAGAGGGATGGTTTGACTATATCTATATCCTAACATAGCTAATGTAACTTAAAATTCATGGCCTATTCTTCATCTTTAGCATCCTTGTAGAGTTTATTCCAATTCTTTTCTTTGCCATCATTGATGATTTTTTTGTGTGTAACTTCTATGGCCATCTGGATAAATGCATTCCTAGACCAAACTAGGTTCATGGCATAAGGGTTTATGATGAGGGATTCATGCCCTTCCTCTGGTTCATCTACACCCAATATGGCCTTCCAAAGTGCCTCAAATTGAGGCTCATCCATGTAGTTTTCAAACACAAACACAAACTATTAGCACATCCTAGTTGTGGCAACTTCAGGGGGCATAAATTTAAACATATAGAAATATTCATCTATCCACCTTTTCTACACTTTTTCTTTGATGGTCAACTCTGAACCTTATTCCTCAATGATGGCTAGCTCCATTTGATCTTCTTCCTCATCACTAGTTCCATCACTTTCTTTTATGGTTTCTTCCAAGGACTCATCTTCTTGTTCTGCAAGGGTTCTTCCTTAGACTTTCCCCTTTGTCCACTTATTTTTACTAGGGTTTCTTAGTGCTCACCTCTAGGTGTATTCCATCCAAGTTAGCATCACCTTATTTATGTTTGGGTTCCTCCTTATTCTATTTTTTTTCCAAGGTACTAGTATCACCTTATTTTACTTCAAGCACCCCTTCACTACTTGGGCATCCCTATTATGCAGATTCATCTACTTTCTTGAAGGGGGTACTAGGCACCTTCTTGGTTTTCTCAATGGCTAGTTCCATGCTTTTGAGAACCCTCTTTGTCTTCCTCTCCATCTCTTGGCATTCTCTTCCTCAACCTTCTAAATATCTACCTAACTCATGCCCATTTCCTTCATAGCCTTCCTCTTCTTCTTGAGTGCTAGTGACATCTCAATCTCTTCTTTGCTATAGCCCATTTTCTTCCACAACCTTCTCTTCTTCTCTTATATTTATGGAAGATATGTGGAGGGTTCTCTAGATGAGGTGTTGGATAGTTTTTTTTCTTCTTTAATCACAGTGGTTGTGCCACATTTGAGGGCCTTCTGAACATCCTTAGTGCTTGGCTCCTCACCTACTTCTTATATAATGTAAATTTTTGTTCCTTATTATTCCTCTATTTCTTCCTCCTTTCCCTATGCAAGGGCCTCTTCTAAAAAAATTATTTTAGGGAGAAAAATTAGCCCCTTAAAATTATTTTTTTGTTTATTTCTGGAGGAATCAATCTCTAGTGTGAAGTTTATGCACTTATTTGGAGTTAAAGGTGTTACTATTCATTGGAGGTGACCCTCAATCTGATACACTCCTAAATTTATTTATCTCTCCCCACTTCTTCTAGGGAGACTTATGCTATGTTATTGGTGTTGGCTTCCTTTCATTACTAATCTAGAGGGGGTGATTATCATTTTTTTCAAGGTCTACACCTTTATTCTGCTACTTCATCTCGTAATACAACATGAAGATGTGCCCATTTATAAATTCCCTATAGAAGGGATAAAGGTCCATACAGTCAGAGTCATCCTCCTCATCCTTTGTGGATTTATCTCTTGGGTACACATAATGGCACCTCAACCTAATTATTTCTCCATCTACCACCTTTACCAAGATGTCTAGTTGATGCACATTGGGAGTCTTCCTTAGCACTACTATGAAATATTTTATGGAAAACACTTAAGGTAGTTTAAGCTAGATAGATAGGTTCTTGTATATGAGCACCAAGTGCACTAAATATAAGTGTTGTATGGCAATGAAGGTTATAATTCTAAACATATGCTAGGGGATCTCTTATGTGATGCACCATTCAATCTTGAATGTCTTAATATATCGGTCTCACCATCCTAGCACCTTGGTCTTATATTTTTGGGAGGAGGGTGGGTAGGTGAAGTCTTGGTACTTTATCTTTAGGGATTCCTTTTACACTAAGAAGACACAAATATTGTCTTCATCACCATCATACATGTTAATCTCCTCCATCACTATCAATATTAGCATAGACCCCTACCTGAAGGTCTCATATGCTTTGTGGCATTCTAACACATTTTTCACCATCTCCATGTGATGGGTGATGTAAAAGTAGGTCTTGTTGATGTCTATCCACCATCTATTAGGGAAAATCTTGAAAATCATGAAGCATGCTATTACCCTCATACTAGGGTCTTTTATGTATTTAATTAGGAATGAAAACCCTACTTTTTAGTAGCCTAAGAGTTTCACAACACTCTCTACCTTTGTATCATCTCCATCATCTAGTATATGTTCATCTCTATGCCTAGGAGCCCAGTGATTCTACTAATGAGGCACATCAAGATCTACATGCACCTCCCTATGAATTAAAATTGATCACCATGAACACATGAAATAAGGAGTTATACCAATTTCTCTATCTTACCAAAACTTGATAGCTCATACAGTTGGGTTGTATTGATGGGCACTAGCATGTCTCAGATAGAGACATCAAATAACATTACACCTACCTCTATCTTTTCTCCCATGTCAGCCATCTAATCTTGGTTGAGATCTTGTACATTTATAAATGTATAATGATTTTATTCCTTGAACCTTCATGTATATGTGAATGATACCCAAGTCTCCCCCATTATGACCTTAGGGGGAAACTACATTTCTCTATATGAAAGCTTTACACTTTCTTCTGGGTCAACCACCATGATGCTAATTCCTTCCACCAATTATGACTTTTTATTTTTTGTAACTATTTCTTGTACTATCTATACCTTCTTTACATCCTTCTACACCTATGGTAGACCATAACTTAGATGCTTCTTCCCCATTATGAATTGAATACTATCAAAGCATTATCTATTGATCCTCCCAAAGATCTTAATCTTACTTTGCACTTCCTCATAGTCATGGGGTTTATGATTGTGACTTTGGCTCTTGATCTTCATTCATCATTAATGGTATCCTCAACATCACTCAAGATTTATTCTATCTTGTTCTCTCATAATTATTGCTCCACACACTTCTATTCCAATCTCAAATGAAATGTAATTTATCTCCCTATTCAACCATTTTTGTTTATCAATTGTGGGTGATCATGTTTTCACTTGGTATAAATATCAATCTTTGTCTTTGGTTTTACTCTACATTTGGGTTTAAATTATCTTCAGGTTTGTAACCCATTCCTATTGGATGTTTTCTCCTTTATACCTTAATTTTAGCTACCTTATTAATTATAGGTGAGTAATGGCATGGTGACACATAGATTTCTTGAAATTTTCTAAATCCATGAAAATATACCACCAAATTTGCATTTATTATATATGGTTATGCCTCTATCATCACCTCATTAACTTATTTCAATGGTATAGTTAGTGAAGTGACCAATGATTCAAATGGTTACTTCCTACCTACCATTGGGTGGATGCCAACTTGTCTTAATGATCTTCCTCCTATGATTCATTCATTTTGGCATGACCTTCAACCTTCTTATGTAAACCTAGGTGAAACACTTCACATGCATGTGATTTAACCTCCTTGGTTTCACCTCCTCTTCTAGCTACACTTCCTTTCAAGCACGCTTCCATCCCTTGGTCAATTTATTGTATTTTTGTCTCTTGCCTTAGCTTACCCTACCCCATACAAATTAATACACTAGTCCTCCAATACTTCATTTTATTCTCTTTATCTCTTGTTCATGATAATTTTATGCACCTCCTTTTTATCTCTTGCATACTAGCATCTTGTGTGCCTCCCTTTGTTACTTTATACTCATATTTTTATAAATCCGGCAACTTTGTGCACCAAAAAACTTAAGTGTATGGTCTCACATTCTTAGAAATCAATTATGCTCAACTCACCCAATTAGATTTATGCATGTAAGTGATATAAGAGTTCTCTTATGGGACTGAAAGTGCCTCACTTATTCACTCATCATAAACAATTAATGAAAAACATAAGGAAACATTTGGCTTACACCAAATTTTATTCTAGTTACCACATGACAGCTAACTTATGACTGAGAAGTCAGTAACTGATGGTGAAAGTACCATCCTAATTTATATAGGGATTCAATTGGTTGCCATTAAAATACTTAGGGAGCATTTCACCTATCAACATATGCAACTTGCATGTGTCTATCTCTAATATGTTGTGGATGATATAAGGGTCCATCCACCTAATATGTAGCTTGCCTAGGTGTTTGAGGTACTTGGATTCATAAAGTAAGACCAGTGATCCTTTAGTGAGTACCTTGAGCTTAATATGCTTATCATACCAAATCTTTTGGTGTGACTTCTCTATCTATTGGTTTCATCTTACTTGGGCATATATGTTGTCTAAGTGCTCCAAGTCTTCCAGTTGTGAACTCAAAGATTTTTCATCATCTAGATGGCCAATACACATAATACGTAATGATGGAACCTTAAAATCCATATATAAAATGATCTCTACACCAAAAACTATTTGTAATGGTGTAGCCTTTTTCAAAAACTTATATGTCATGTGATAGACCCACAACATTGCTGACACATGATCGTCCTAATCTTTGTGACTAACATCACATATTTTTTTGAGTCACATCCCTAATATCTTATTTAAAGACTCAGTAGTATAATTTTTTTGGGATGATAAGGTGTTTTCTTATGGTGTACTACCATATATTTAGTCAGTAGGATGTGCATGGTTTCAATGATGAAGTGTGCACCTCTGATGCTAGTCAGACTATGTAGGCACCCATAGTGACTAATAATGTTCTCCTAGATGAACCTTATTGTTGTGGTAGCTATGATATTTTTCATTGGAACTACCTCAGACCACTTGGTGAAGTAATCAATGGCTGTTAGAATGTATTTCATGCCTATGTGCCTCATAGAAGGAGTAATTGGCCTAATAAAGTCAATTGCCCATTTTTCAAATGGTACGTAGGCAAGAATAAGAATGAGTGTCATCTCATCCTAGTGGTTTAGTTTTACTATGTACTAGAGGATGTCACATGCCTTAGTACACTCTTTCACATCTTAAAATAGACTTGGCCACCATAAGCTTGATTGTAATACCTTGCATACTATAACATCTCTAATGCAATGGTATCCTACAATCCCCTCATGTACTTCTTTCAAGATTGATTTCCATTCATGTTCTAAGACACATTATCGAAGGACCTTGTTGTGATTTAATTTATCTATTTCCCTACAAATAAGCTAAAAGGGGGAGATATGAATTGTAAGTTGCTTCTTTTCTTTGGTTGTCATAGTCTGGGGTGTGAACCCAAATGTCATAAATGAAATAATATCCACCAAGTATTTGAGCATGTGTTAGAATATATAGAGTTTTTCATCTGGAATATCATTATTAATAGGTGCTACTGCATTGTCAAAGTTGATGCAGGATAAATGGTCTAGACCTAAGTTCCATTTTCAAAACTTTAATACAACTAAGAACTGGAATTCTTGAAATAGATACAAATGTGTCCATAGTGAATGGTCTTGTTCACTAGGTACTTAAGTTCCTCATGATTAGTGAAGAATATGAATGGGGTCACACAAAAATATTGTTTGAATTTTTGTAAGGCATAGACCATGACAAGCACCTCATATTGTATAGTTCTACTCTGACAAGGTTAGTTTTTTTCTTGTGAAGGAGATGGGATGATCCATTTTGATTTCACCTAGTTGTTCCATAATAACATAAATTATATATCTAGATGCATTGATGTGCATGTGGAATGGATTCATCTAGTTAGGAAATTATAGTATTGGTGTGTTAGCTAATTTAAGCTTTAAGGTCTCAAATGCATCTTCTTGTATTGTTCCCTAATAGAACATGCCATAATTTCATAACATATCTTCTAGTGGTACCACAATCTTTGATTAGCTACTTATGAACTTTCTATAGTAATTGTAATGTCCAAGAAAGGAATGAACATCTTTATGCATCGATGGGTTCTAAAGTTAAAAGATGATGGTGATCTTCATGGGATCGATGAGCAGACCCTCTTTACAGATGATGTCCCTAAGCAAGGTGTCAAATGGTGTTGTGAAGATGAAATTTTTGAGGTTCAAGGATATTTTAAACTATCTACACCTCTTAAAAATGAGGTGTAAGTTATCATAATGGTCTTTCACTAGCCCATACATAGTCTAGTCATCTAAGTACAATTGAAGGAACTTGTGAATGAAGTCCTTAAATATGGTGTTCACTACTCTAGAGAACACATTTGGTACATTGTTATGTCTAAAGGGCATCATATTGTATGTAAAACAACCCAATTATATCACAAATTTAATTTTAGGCTTGTCCTCCTCTTCAATATGGACTTGATGGTATCCTAAGAACCCATCAATGAAAGTGTATATTTCACAATCTATGATGCCATACAAGACTTTGTCAGTGAACAGAGTCAAAAAGGGGTCAATAATGTAGGTGACATTCAATAATTCATAATCGATGAAAATACATATATGACTATCCCTCTTGATGTTAATAACCATGTAGCTAACCCATTCAAATTATTGTACAAGGTAGATGATACCTATGGTTAGCATAATATCAATCTCAGTTTTAACCTTAGTGTAAAGATTAGGATTCATCTTATAAGGTTGCTTCTTAACATGTTTTATGCCATAGACTATATTTATGATCATCTTCAAAAAAGATGGTTGGGTACCCTTTTTATCATGGTAATTCTATAGGAATAAGTCTTGGAATTCCTTCAAGAGATCAACAATTTTTGTCAAATCTGTGTCATACCAATATGCACCTAAAGTAGCAATCTTTAGTTCCCCTTCTGAGCTAATATCTACCTTAGTAGTTTTAAGTGATGCATGGTAGGGTTCATTCATTTCCTAATGCAAATCCTCAAATATTTTGCTACCCTCAGTGGTTTTTATGTGAAGGTGTGTAGGGTCTTCTTCTTCTAGAGTATTGTCCTCAACTTAGTGCACTATTCCTTTTTCCTATCAAGTTTGTCCAGTTACATGCCTTCCATGTTTCATCATCCTCATCATTGGAGTCACTATTGAGGGATTGTTCTTTAAAGAATGTCAAGATATCCAACCCATTTTCAAAAAATGTGTCCTTAAATCACTCCTCTAGGATTACAATGTCTTCAAATAATTCCATTTGAACCAGTTGTAATGGCTTAATCAGTTCAAGGTTCTAAGAAGAAAATGAAAAGGTGTACATGAACTAATCCTTAAGTGCATCCCAATTGGTTATTTCTTAATGTGTTTTATTGAAAACATACCATGATTTCACCCATGTATTCAAGGTCTTATAAAAGGTGTGAACCCATAGGTTCATTGGGGCATTTTCACTATAGATAATCCATATTTATTCACACAAGCACACATGCGCTATCAAGTTTGAATCACCAAAGTAGGTAGAGATGTCTAGTTCCTCACTAATTTTCCAAAATATAGTGTAGATGGATACTTTCACATCTTGCCAAGTTGGTAAGCTAGGCCTTTACACTACCCACCAATAAGTGGTAGTGCTCCTTAATGTATATACTAGTGTGCCCATTATATCTACTTCTTTTGGGATGCATGATTTGAGGTTGTGAACATACTCTTCTACAATATTTCTCCCCTCATATCTTGGGAGCATTGCAAGTTTACCTTTAGTTAGACAAAACACTCTCTTTCCATTCTTCTTGGTATAAGGGACCCATCTTTTTGAAGTGTGATTAATTTGTACCTAGCCTATCTTTATTAGTTTTGGTGCATTTTCTCTCACTAAGCAATACTTTAGACCAGTGGTCTCATAAGCTTCCTCAACCTAGAGGTCATAAGCAATATTAATGGTGTCCAAGGTTGATTACCCATCTTCCCAAGAAATCACTTCTTGACCATTATGGTTGAGAGTCTCAGTGCCTTACACCATGATGTTATATATATGGTTAATCTTATCCTTGATATCCACAATTTCTATATGGGGGGTATTTGGTCACTTGAGAGGGGAATAACTACCCTCTTATTTCCATTTTCAAATATCATGTAACATATCTTAAAGTGCATGTCTACATTATTCACATAGCATCATGGCCTTCCCAAAAGCATTAGATAATTGTCTTATTTGGCTAAATCTATTACCTTGAAGTTTGTGCATAACTCAACACCCATGATATCTACAATGACGCTCTTCATAATTCTAATAAGATTCACTTAGGTCTTTCTAGCCATGAAAATAACATGGGAAGAAGGCATCAAAGCTAGGTAGCCCATATTATCCCATGCATTCTTGGTCAAAATATTGACCTTGATGCCTATTTCCACAAGGAACTCACATACATACCATCCATCAATGGTGGCATTCATAAGGAGTTCTTGATTATACTCCACATTTTGTGTATGTCAAACTTTTCACACCTATTCCATGTATGGTACAATGAATTCAACTAGATTTTTACCTGCATGCTCTAAGAATAAATTCTTCAATAAGGGTAGCATTCTTTCTATATATAGGAGGTACATGATCTTCATTAGCTCTTGTATCTCAACCTCCTAGCTAACTTGCTTCTTGTGGGAGGCAATAGCCTATGCCTCTAGGTCTCACACTAGTTCGAGCTCCCCTTAAAAGTTTTTAGTGGCACTCATGGCCTATTATAATACATCTTTCTGGCATGATGGGTCTGGGTAAGGTGCATCTTTGGGTTTAGGCCATGTTATGTGCTTAGTGTGACTCTTATCCCCATATTCTAAGTGTAACTTAGGTGTTGGAACAACTAAAAATTAAGTGGTGAACCCTCTATAAGTAGTCACATGCACTTTGATTATCTCTTTATGGTTTAGATTTACCTTTAGAGTCCACTTCTCCACTTTTAGCTCATACCTGATCATCCCTTCACCCTTGTCTATGGAAATCCTACCTTGGGTTAAATTTTTTTATAATTTGGGGCATTTTTTGATCTTATGGGCCCCTTAATAATACCCACACATTAGATGTGTATGGAATTCATGATGATAGTGTTCTATGGAACCACACTTGTAACATGAGTAGGGTAGGAACCTTCCTCCACCATATCCTCCACCTTGCCCTATGGCACCCCATTGTATCCTAAAGCCTATGTTATGTTGGCCATAGCCTTTATTTCCTTAGTTAGCTTGTCCTTTGACTGCTATAGTGGACTACTTTGTGCCTCTCTCCATGTTCTCATTCATCTCATCAATCACCCATTAATCACTTATTTTATGGGTTTAGGCATCACACAACTACTAATAAATGGTTTTGTTAACCTAGCTAGAAAATTTAAATAATGTATAATTGTGAGCATCATGTGCGTTTCTACATACTTCATAGCTTATAAGTAATGTGTGCACATTCCTTTGACGGTAGTTATTCCTATTATGACCTTCTACTTCATATTTGGTGCACCATAACCTGCTTTGATCATATTTCAATGAACTAGCAGTAAGATTTTGGAGTTGGGAGGCCATGGATGCAATTTGTAGCTCCATGATTAGGCTAATCCCAATATCAATACTTTTGACTTCCTCAACTCTAAGTGCAGCTTTAAGAAATTCACAAGGGTCTATGAATGTCTTCATAGAAAGTGTTCTTCTGAATGGTACAAGCAATCATCCAATGAACCATTATGTATGATGGGAGGGGTGAATATCATAAGGGAGATTAGAAAGGAGAGTTTTGAATCTAACATCATATAAGTTCATGATCTCTAAGAATCCTTGGGTAATCTCCTTGAGTGATATGATGCTTTGATATTCAAACTCTGGTATGCCAAATTCTTTTAGGAATGCTTCCTTCAGGGTTTCATAATCTACCATAGCCTGGTTAGGGTCAAACTTCCTATATCAAGTATGGGCATGATCTAATAAAGTGGTCATGAATTGTGTTGCTTTTCACTCTTGTTGGGCTATGCCTCAAACATGCCATTGTAGTTCACACTTTAGCACATACTCTATGACATTATCCATGCCATGGTATATTGGCAATTGCATGGGCATTTTGTAGTATATTTTTTGTGAGGGAACAATTAATAACTGAGGCACTTGTCCCCTAGGTTCTATCTTGGTAGTGATCCTCCAATACCTCTATCCATTGGGTTAGGCACCAACTTTATTGTTACTACTAGCATCGATTAATTCAATGGCATTATAATACTAACTTGTGGTACTAGACCACTTCTTATAGGATGTTGTCCAATCTATGTAGCTAACATTAGATGAGACAATATGTTTGCACTCACATTACATCTTGGTGAGATAACTCTCAATGGCTTAAAGTTAATTCTTACTCAACACCTTATAAGGAATAAGTTTTTCAATCACAAAATTACATTCCAAGTTTGCAAAACTTCTAAAATCTATACTGAAAATAGGGTCAATTATCACTCTTGTTCTTTCTTCAATTGGGAGATCTAGTGCATGAACCTGGACCATAGGTTTAAAGGGGGTAGGAACATCTGGTGCATCTTTAGTCACCAAGTCTTATAGGATCTCAACACATTTTACACCCATCAACTATTGAGATTGATTCATCCCTTTATTGTTTCTCTCCTCATCACATAATGTATTTCAAGATATCCCTCCCCATGCCCTTCTTACTTACTACAAGTTCTCTTAGCACTTCTAAGTTCTATATCTTTCATTAGCCTATGTTGTCTCTTGTTATAAGTCTATCTCCTGAGCTCTTAGGTGTCAATTTATTCATCCCCTTCCATTACACTTCACCTATGCATTCCCTTCTCACCCTTTGTACTGCTCATATGTGAAATGACTTTATCCTTACATTCCTAAATTTTTAAAGCCAAAATCTACCATTAGTTTTTCAATTTCTAAGCTAAACTCTTTAATAAATGTCCCTCTAGGTTTATGCAAAAATTGATACTTTGCTTTCTTAGAGCATGAGTATATTGAAACTATTAAATTAAACATGTAACTATTTAGTGTTCATTATCACCATTTGTCTATGGCTCTATTCCAAGTGGCATCTAGGGTCTCAAGCCTCTCTAGGCATTCCTTTATCCATTTGTAACATTGTCCATAACTCCTCCTTTTATGGGTTACATATGTAGCCAACCACCAGTACACATGCTCAGGTAATTTGTAGGAAAAAACCTCATACAAAGCATCATATAGGTTTTTCTAAACCCAATTTATTAGCTTTTGTCTTATATAGGCTGGATGCTTTAGTGTAAAGATATCTTAATGTTTTCTAGGGAGAGTTAGAGCATCATTATATCACACCATTGTAATAACAAAACTCAAAATGGGTCCCAGTAATGGAACTAAAATGTTTTAGAAAAGTCTCTGTCTATTAGGTTAAGCACTCATTCAATTATCCAAGTTAGTTATAGACTTAGTACAACTAGGTACAAACATGGTATATTTAATCTACTCTCAACCTTTAATAATCAGCTATGCCATCATCAATTCACATAAGGCATAGGCCTTATGTGCTCACATAAAGCATAGTAGAGAAATAACTAGGGCCTAAATTGGGCTAGTTGTGCCATGGCATGAGATATCAATTATGGGACTTGGTCATTTGAGAGAAGGATTTTGGTAGATTAACTGGTGAAAGCCTTTTCTAATATAATCCTGATGGTCTATATGCACAAGCCTATTTTGGGTGGTTCTATAATCTTAAGGGCACAAGTTATTGTTTCACTAATCTTAGCATCATATAGGTTCTTTGAGGGGCTAATGGAATGCTCTCACTTAAATTTTTAATGCTTATGCTAGTACTTCTTATCAAGGTAATTCTTGGTGCATAACCCTTTCTATACTTAGGCTATTCCTACAAGATACGTTGATGTCATTAATTAATATAGGGATGCCATTAATGACCTAGACTATAAGCTTACAAAAAACATGCTTAACATAACTATATTCAAATCATAACATTATAATCATTTCACATTTCACTAGTAATTCAACTTATGCATAAATCAGATAGAGAACCATTGAGAATAACTTCCATTTCTATGAATAAAATGTAACAAAATAGAGTTTATACATATATAAAATAGAGCATATACTTTGTTAAAGCTACTTAACTACCCAGAGGCTCATAGGTGATCTTGGGTGTATATAAATGGAGCCTTAATGGAATCCATTTTATTCCTAACACTAATGACAATCATCATATATAGAACCATTTCTTTAGAGCTTCACTACCTTTGATTCACATCATTTTGCATCACTAGTTCAAGATCATTTTATAGCACATAAGAGCATCTCTTTGCCATGGTAGAGAGCACATTTTAGGTGCCAAACTAAATCCTTTATTGATCATTCTATTGACTCCATCATCTTGTACCCTTCATTCTTGTGGTCACCACATGTTGCCACTCCTATAAGATGACCCTAAATATCTAGGCACCAGTTAACTTCTTATGAGTTGGTGCAAGATGTGTGTTGATTCCTCCAATTGGCACCAAGATGCAAAAATATCAATCATTCCAAATAATTTCCTTACACTAAAGTGTTCTATCATGTTGGCACAGATCCATACCTAATGAAATAAGGGCCTAACACATGTCTTTATAATGAAATAGAATAACTTATTATTATTCCTTATTCCAATTCCATGTAAGAAGTAGGTATTCCTCAAGCACATCATGTCTCCATGAAATAACCATTGGAATATAGGATATTTTAAGAACTTAACCATTTAAAAACTAGATTTATGAATTGTCATTAACATTTGTATAAGATTTGAATCACTTTAATCGAATCTTAGTTATAATTGTTCAACCCATCAATTCTAAATTATACAAGGTTATCCCAAAATAGTCTTATCACTTCAAAAAATGATACAATGGTTTCCAAAAAATATTATCTTCAATATATAATCCTTAAGAGGATATTAACTTTAGACACTTTAAAATATATTTAAGAGAATATTGAACATAGAGTCAATTTAACAATTTCATCTCTTTAACATAGGTCTTATGTTTTTGATGTAGTCAAATTAAGACTTTACATAAGGATATAAAAATATCAATCAACACAACTTATATTTTATTAAGTAATATCCTTATACAAATTTAATAAGAATAATGACTAAACAATTATAAAGTTACTCAAAGTAATCTTAACAACTTAATTCACAAGCAGTCATTAATTAATTCACTATACAAGTAACACAATGCCATCCATAATTGTTAGAAGACTAATAAAATAAAATAATCACATCAAATTCAAAAAGTTTCATGAACACACATCCGTGAAATAAATAAGGAAGTGATTTATTCCAAGTATTTTAAGAACTACTTCAGCATACTTTATCAATGTGTAACTCATTAAGGTTGAAATAAGAGTCTACATAAATCAAACAATCAATTCACATAATATAAAACCAATGAATGAATTAGTTTATCTCGTGTAGCTATAGGTTGACATTTTCCATATGTCATAAATATAAATGACCACATAATGATTTATTTAATATTTCAAAGATCAACTTTAATTCAAATTATTCACCAACCTAATTATGCAAGTTGTCACATAACTAATAACATTAATATAATTAATTAATTTAATTATCATTCATGAATCAATTCATTTATAATCAACTACCAAAATAATTAAACCATAATAAGTACAACAAGCAATCTTCCACATTTAATTTAAAATTACAAATGCCCACCTCTCCAACCAAATGAGCTAAAACATAAGTGGCCCTAGACCATCCCATCCATTAGTTGGATGTCATTCTAGACATACAAGATAAGTGAGTAAGGTAACAGTGTCTAATGAGTTTGACTTAACAAAATCAAATGATGAAACATTCAAACAAGACTATTTACATTCATGGTTAATAACACTAACACCTTTGCAATTATTCTAACTGTTGAAGTTCATTAAGAGCAATCTAAGATTGAATATTAAGTAGACAATCCATGGTATTTCACCTACAATCCCTAATCCATCATAGGTTATAGCACCCAAAATAAATGCAATTGTATAATGCTAGTAACCATGGATGCAAACAATATTCTTTAAATATTTCCATCGAAGTAAAATGAACTTAAATGACTCAAATAACTTTTGAGAAATGAATTAAAATGTATACTCAAAACAACATCTTGAAATTTTCATGAAAATATTATCAAAATTATATTAGTCTAATAATGACATAAAAACTCAACTCAAGTTCTTATGCAAGACAACATATTCACATAGCTAGTGAAAATAAAGTCAACCATACTAAATAGATAAAACAACATTGGATATCTTTAAAGTGCCAACTCAATGCTAACCAATAGGGTCAAATGAAAAATCATGATAAAAATATCCTAAGGTCATTATCAATAATTGATAATTATAATAATAACATAATCCATCATACAAATTTTTAAAGTCAAATAGTTGAAAAATCATGATGTCTTTAAATCATAAGAATAATCCTTTCGATCTAAGTCAAACAATCATGATTGAGAATAAAATTAAAATACCATTCAATTTTTCCTTAAAAGGTTCAAAAACCCTCATAATGATATAAATTCATAACCTAACTATATGGTTTTAATTTCTATACAATAAAATAATAATAATAATAATAATAATAATAATAATAATAATTACATTATTTTATGAAAACCCTAAGGAATTTGACCCTTGTAAAACCTTAAAAGTTTCCTTGCTTTCCTCCATGGTCATGACTTAATAAATGCATAGGTTTATTTTTGTTAGGAAAAACAACCAAATTAAAAACTTGAATTATAAATCTAGGGTTTCCAAATCATAACCAAGATTTTAAAAATAAGAAGAACCCATAATACAATGTGCACAATTGTAGCCCCAAACATCATTAAAAATAATAATGATCTTCCATAAAATAATGAACTTCATGTTAGGGTGTGGAGCTAAAAACTTCACCAAGGAGCATTCATTATCAGGTTCGGGTCTACACAGACACCGGCGTCGGTCAGGAGCGACTGACGTCGGTCACAGGTAGTTGCAGAGACGCTGACGTCGATAGAGAATCGGCCGACGGTGGTCACAAACAAGCAGCAGGAACCGACGTCGGTTACCTGCGTGTCTAGAAAGCTATTTTCGTGGACAGAAGCGAGTGTTTGCATGATAAGTTTGAGTTGTAGACTCAAGCTCGCGTCTCTATTATTAGCATTACTATTTTTAGAGCCCTTGTTTAAGTGGTTTAACTGCTTGTTGGAAGTACATGCTCAAGTCTCCTAATTCTATATGAAGAATTAGATCTTCCTAGCTTAGTAGTTGTATTGTAGAAGAATTGGTGTGAGAAGAACAGTACAGAATTGAATCAATCCAGGCTTATTGGAGTTGATTGTTCTTGAGAGAGATAGCTCTTGAGGAATAGAGATCTATTGAGAGATCTATACATCTAGGAGAGGTGTGGAAGAAAGAAGCTTTCTTCAATTGTATTCCTTTTGTAAAGAGTTTGTTAATACAAGTTTTCAGGGTGTTTTCTTGTATCTCTTGTTCTTGTTATTATCATTCTAATTACTTGTCAATCTGATTTAATTCCGCATTTATTGCTGTCACAATTGTAATATATTGTTGGTTTGATCCCCCAACAAGTGGTATCAGAGCCTTGGTTACAGGTTTAGAGCTTGATAATTGGTATCAAAGTTCAGGTTCACTAACAGGTAGTTCAGATCTGTGTAGTGTGTATTGATTACAGGTTCTCACAGGAGTTTCTGCAGGGATTTCTGTTTGAGTGGGAGAAGCAATGGTAGATGAAAGTAAATTGAGAATGGAAAAGTTCAATGGAAAAAATTACCAACACTGGAGAATGCAGATAGAGGACTATTTGTATCAGAAAGATCTCTACTTACCGTTAGGAGGTAGTGCAAAGAAGCCCAAAGACATGGAGGATGAAGAATGGGAAGTTCTTGATAGAAAGGCTCTGGGTTCTATAAGACTGAGTCTAGCATCCACTGTGATATCCAATTTATCACAGGCAAAGTCTACGGTAGAGTTGATGACTACGTTAGCAAATTTGTATGAAAAACCCTCAGCTTCCAATAAGGTATATCTTATGAAGCAGTTATTTAATTTGCATATGAATGAAGGTGGATCTGTTTCTACTCATTTGAATGATTTCAATGGTATTGTGAATCAATTAAGTTCAGTGAATATAGTGTTTGATGATGAGATAAAAGCTCTTTTAATATTATGTTCTTTGCCTGAAAGCTGGCATGGCTTAGTAATGGCAGTAAGTAATACTGCATCTGCATCAAATATTTTGAAAGTAGAGGATGTTGTTAGTGTTATCTTGAATGAGGAAATACGCAGGAAAAGCACAGAAGAGGCATCCGGGAATGCTTTAAGTTTTGAGAGCAGGGGAAGGCAGAAAGAGAAGAGCAAGAAAGGTAGAGCAAGATCCAAATCAAAGGGGAAAGGCAGATCTAAATCCAGAAATGGCAGAAGGCCACAATGCTGGAATTGTGGAAAGATGGGGTACATAAGCAAAGATTGTTGGTCAAAGCCTAAGGAGGACAACCAGCATGAAGGAAAGGAAGAAGCCAAGATTGTAGGTATTGCACAGGATGCTTTAATTTTCTCTCTGCATAATAATATAGAATCTTGGGTATTAGATTATGGTGCATCTTTTCATGCTACTCCTAACAGGGAATATTTTAGTGACTATATCCATGGAGATTTTGGAATAGTGTATTTAGGGGATGATGAGCCCTGTAAAATAATTGGCAAAGGTAAAGTGCAGCTGAAGATGCAGAATAACAACACATGGGTGTTGAGAGATGTGATGCATGTTCCTAGCTTGAAGAGAAATTTGATCTCTATAGAAAAGTTAGGGGATGAGGGTTGTACGATAACTCTCACAGTAGAATCTTGGAAGGTGACCAAGGGTGCACTTGTTATGGCCAGAGGTAAGAGAGAAGGTACTCTCTATCTATGTAATTGTGTTACTAACAAATCTCCTTCTGTATTATCTACTTCAGATGTGGATGCTAAATTGTGGCACTCAAGGCTTGGCCACATGAGTGAGAAGGGGATGTCAATTCTTAAATCTAAAGGTATGCTTTCAGATTTAAAAGGCATAGATCTAGAGTTTTGTGAGCACTGTGTATTTGGAAAATAGAAAAGGGTTAGTTTTCTCAAAACTGGGTCTACTAAGAAGAGGCACAAGTTGGAGCTTGTTCACACAGACGTGTGGGGACCAGCTCAGGTTGCTTCCATTGGAGGATCACAGTACTATGTATCTTTCATAGATGATGCCACAAGGAAGGTATGGATCTATTGTATTAGAAAGAAATCTGATGTATTTGATACTTTTAAAGTTTGGAAAGCTATGGTTGAGAATGAAACAGGTAAAAGATTAAAGTGCCTGAGATCAGACAATGGTGGTGAGTTCTACAGTTATAAGTTCAGAGATTATTGTTACATGCATGGAATCCGTAGGCAAAGGACAGTTCCAAGGACACCTCAGCATAATGGTATTGCTGAAAGGATGAACAGGACAATAATGGAGCGTGCAAGATGTATGAGATTGCATGCTGATTTGCCCTTATAGTTTTGGGCACAAGCTGTTGACACTGCAGTATACCTGATTAACAGAGGACCCTCTACAACTCTGGATGGTGGTATTCTAGAAGAGGCATGGACAGGTAAAAAGGTTGATCTCTCATATCTCAAAGTTTTTGGTTGTGAAGCCTTTGTGCATATAGATAAGGAAAATAGAAAGAAGCTTGATGCTAAGTCTATGAGATGCACGTTTATTGGCTATGGCTCAGATGATTTTGGTTACAGATTGTGGAATCTAGAAACTAACAAGGTAATCAGGAGCTGTGATGTTGTTTTCAATGAAAGCGTGATGTATTGTGATCAGCTAAGGAAGTTGAATCAATCTGAGTAGAGAAATGGTGAATTGGATGAGGTGAAAGTCCAAGATGAGCTCGTGGGAAAAAGAAATAATCACTTATAGGAAAACATAGAGACTGACGTCGATAGGTTAAGAACTGGCATTGGCAAGACAAAAACTAGCGTCGGCCATATAGAGACCGACGTCGGCCGTACAGGTACCAAGGTCGGTCAGGAAGAACCGACGTCAGCCAGTTACAGGTCTGCAGGTGATCGAGGTCGGTCACTATCAGAGAATTTGGGTGGACAACGTGTTGTGGACGAGTCTCAGACACCCATCAAGAGGTCAGAAAGGGTGAGTAAGCCTCCAATTAGATATTCTCCTTCTTTATTTTACTTATTGCTAACTGATGGTGGAGAACTAGAGAGTTTTGAAGAAGCAATACAGGTGGAGTCCAAGAGTGAGTGGGAGCATGGCATGGTTGAGGAGTTGGAGTCCTTAAGAGAGAACCAAACATGGGATTTGGTTGAATTGCCAGCTGGTAAGAGAACACTTAAGAATAGATGGACCTATAGGTTGAAGGAAGGTGAGAATGGATAGATGAGATACAAGGCCAGATTAGTGGTAAAAGGATTTGTACAAAAGCCAGGTATTGACTTTGGTGAGATTTTTTCTCCTGTTGTTAAAATGACTTCAATAAGGGTTGTTTTGTCTTTGGTTGCTTTTGAGGATTTGCATCTTGAGCAGCTAGATGTTAAGACAACATTTCTTCATGGAGATTTGGATGAGGAAATCTATATGGAACAACCAGAAGGATTCGAGGTCAAGGGTAAGGAGAAGTTTTTGTGCAGGTTGAAGAAAAGCTTGTATGGCATCAAACAAGCTCCTAGGCAATGGTACTTAAAATTTGACAAGTTTATGACTGAGCATGGCTACAGTAGGTGTCAATCAGACCATTGTGTGTATTTCAAGAGATTTGATAATGGTAGATATATTATTCTATTATTGTATGTAGATGGCATGCTGGTTGCAGGGTCTCACATGCAGGATATCTCAGAGCTTAAGGTAAAATTAGCTCAAACGTTTGCTATGAAGGATTTGGGAGCAGCAAAGAAAATCCTTGGCATGAGCATTAAGAGAGACAGAAAAAATCACAGGTTGATATTGTCTCAAGAAGATTATGTGGACAAGGTGTTGAAACGGTTCAATATGCAGGATGCTAAATCGGTAAGCACACCTTTGGCTAGACATTTTAAATTGAGTAAAGAACAATGTCCTAATTCATATGAAGAGGTAGAGTACATGAGTAAGGTTCCATATTCTTTCGCAGTAGGGAGTTTGATGTATGCAATGGTGTGTACTAGACCGGATATTGCCCAAGCAGTGGGAGTTGTAAGTAAGTATATGGCCAATCCAGGTAAGGAACATTGGAAAGCAGTTCAGTGGATCCTTAGATATCTGAGAGGAACCAGCAGTAGGCACTTGTGCTATGGAGGTTCAGATACTTCTCTACATGGCTATGTAGATTTAGATATGGTAGGTGATTTGGATGGCAGGAGGAGCACTACAGGTTATGTTTTTACTGTAGGTGGAACGGCGGTTAGCTGGATATCTAAGTTGCAGAGGGTTGTTGCCTTGTCAACTACAGAAGTAGAGTATATTGCAGCCACAGAAGCTAGCAAGGAAATGATATGGATGACACGGTTCATGGATGAGCTTGGTAGGGAGCATGAGAGTTGCAGATTGTATAGTGACAGTCAGAGTGCAATCCATTTGGCTAAGAATTTAGCCTTTCATTCAAGAACAAAGCACATACAGCTAAGGTATCACTTCATATGACAGGTATTGGAAGATGGTGAGTTGACGCTGGAGAAAATCCATACAGATAGGAATCCTACTGATATGCTAACAAAGCCAGTTACAAAGGAGAAGTTGAATCTTCATTCAACTTCTATTGGTCTTCATGATTGAGTTGAAGATGGTGGAGCTAAAAGATGTTGCTGTACAGGTACTGGTGCAACTATTTATCTCCAAGTGGGAGATTGTTAGGGTGTGGAGCTAAAAACTTCACCAAGGAGCATTCATTATCAGGTTCGGGTCTACACAGACACCGACGTCAGTCAGGAGCGATCGACGTTGGTCACAGGCAGTTGCAGAGAAGCCGACATCGGTAGAGAATCGGCCGATGACAGTCACAGACAAGCAGCAGGAACCGACGTCGGTTACCTGCGTGTCCAGAAAGCTATTTCCGTGGACAGAAGCGAGTGTTTGCATGATAAGTTTGAGTTGTAGACTCAAGCTCACATCTCTATTATTAGCATTACTATTTTTAGAGCCCTTGTTTAAGTGGTTTAACTGCTTGTTGGAAGTACATGCTCAAGTCTCCTAATTCTATATGAAGAATTAGATCTTCCTAGCTTAGTAGTTGTATTGTAAAAGAATTGGTGTGAGAAGAACAGTACAGAATTGAATCAATCCAGGCTTGTTGGAGTTGATTGTTCTTGAGAGAGATAGCTCTTGAGGAATAGAGATCTATTGAGAGATCTATACATCTAGGAGAGGTGTGGAAGAAAGAATCTTTCTTCAATTGTATTCCTTTTGTAAAGAGTTTGTTAATACAAGTTTTCAGGGTGTTTTCTTGTATCTCTTGTTCTTGCTATTATCAATTCTAATTACTTGTCAATCTGATTTAATTCTGCATTTATTGCTGTCACAATTGTAATCTATTGTTGGTTTGATCCCCCAACACTTCAACCCAACATGCACATGGAAATAAAAACCAATATACTTTGGCTGAGCCATGATGGTCACGATTTCCATGGTAATGAAAATAAAGATAAAACTTAGAAAACAAATACAACCTAATCGGTTTAATTCATACAAATAAGCCATTCAACCATTTTCTTTCGAGATACATAATAGTAAAATGATTATGTATTTTTCAAAAAAAAACCCATTCCATACTAGTAAGGTCGAACTATAAAATAAATTATAATTTTAAATACAATACTTACTTGAATACCAATCAAAATAATGTAAAATAGTGGTGTTTTTACTTCTTTTCCTTACCTTCACAAGTTTTCAAAATTTTACACATCGAATGTAAAGACCAGTCAACCCATTTAAGCCAAATTCCACAAATAGAAAAATCCATAAAACCTACCACATGGATGATAAGATAAATTACTCACTGTAGTTTTTAATTTGAATGAACTTCATGCATCTAACTACATTTATATTTCCCTTGGAAGCCATGCCCAAATTATGGTAGAGTTTACCCAAGCACAGAGATTACAAAAGACATAGCAAAATGAACATGCAATAACCCTAATTAAATTGGAAGAGACTCAACCCACTTGCATCAAATGGTAATCTAATGCCAAAACCCAAAGTCACAAACAAAACCCAACACTTCAACTAATTCCATGCCAACGGTGGGTCGTGGCCCAAAATTACCGAACCAAAGCAAAGCCAAATCAATGCTTGGTATCATAACCATTCAATTCTATACGAGTTTAAAAACATAATAAAGACATCTAAATAACCAAACACAAACCAAAGACTAATTCAAAATGTTAAAATGCTTTCAAACCATATAATGGTTATCACCTTTAATACCAAAGTGAAACATGGCTTTGACTATAATGTCACTTAAGATTCCAACACAAGTCATGATTTTTGACAACAAGTCAAATAACACCGAACACCAATCCAATGTCAAATACTGATAAAAATTCACAAGGAAAATACTAGAAGGAGAAATAAATTCAATTAATAGGAAATAGTACAATTGAAAATAATAACTCATTTTCAATAAAGAAGACAAATTCAAAGATTTGAAATCAACTATGTAAAATGATGATTGAACAAGAAGTAGAAACTGACTAATGACAAAATCAAAAATGAAATTAAAATTAAAGATGATAGTCATTTAGCATTATAACTAAAGTATATAAAAAAATGACTCGTAGCAATGATATAATCAAAGTTCAGTATTATAAATTTTAAGTTCACTATTTCTTTTCATTCACATTCTTGGCCACACCTAACTACTTGGAGTCACATCCAATCTAGCGATAGATCATAAATAGTATCTATACTATATAAGAGCATTAAATTTAATAAAAACACTAAAGTCAATAATATAATTGAATTGAATAATGATTTAGTAATTCATTAAGCATGAAATATCCAGTGCTAAAATGAAAAACATATCAAATAATTATCTCAAAAACAATCAAACATGGATCACATAACTATATCACAACATTAATCCAAATTATTATGCCTCGAATAGTTCATAACTAAACCATAAAAAAAAGTGAAACAAATACAGTAAAATAAGGTCATGACATATAATAAAAACTATTAGTAATACTTGCAAAAAGTGTTAGCATTATAATATGATACTTTAAGTAAAGACATGAAAATACTACCTGATATACATAAGTTAATAAAAATATTTCTTCAAAAATTGTGCATTAGTTGGTTCTTTAAAAGATATGTCCTTCATTTGTTTACAAATGGTAAGTACTAGATCTAAGAATGTATTTGACTAGGTAAGTACCCTACCATTTTTAAACTTATTTGCATTATTTATCATGGGTATAGTCTAATTTGAGCATTAAGTCACCGACATTGAATGTATGAACTTTGAATTTTTTATGTCCTTAATGATGGGATATTTGTATTGGTGATTATATTATAATGTGCCCATACATTACTCATCAAGGAAGTCTAGGGCATATATACAATCTTCATGAATCTTTTCATCTACCATGAAGAGATATGTGTAAGGATGGTAATTCAACTTTTATAGGTAAGACACATTTAGAACCATATACTAATTAAAATGGTTTTTTTAGTAATGATACATATACTAGTGCAATAAGCCCAGAGTGTGGGGTAAAGCATAAGGTACCAATTAGTACGAGATGATTGAATAGTCTTTTGTAATATTTTGTTAATAATATTGTTAGTGGCTTCTACATGGCCATTGGATTTAGGATAATAAGTCATTGACAATTTATGTCTAATTTTTAATTTTACATGTAGTTGTTTCATATATTTATTTTTTAAATTATCACCATTGTCATAAATGATAGTATGATGAATTATAATATGATTTGATTAGGAATAAATTTTGAAATGGGGATGCATGTAACATTAACAAGAGGCATAACTTTCACCCATTTGATAAAACACTCAGTGTTAATGATGATGAAAACATTACCATCTTATGATCTAGGTAATGTTATGGCATTAATTTACACCCTTGGAGAGGGTTCTTCACACTCTCTCCAACTAAGCCACAAAATGGGAACAACCTCAGGATGTGGCTATCTTGTAGTGAGGTTGAACTCTAGATAAGGCTGGATTTTTCTTGGCAAATCACATAAACTACTACTTCTACTTGGAAAAGGGAAGAGAAAGGGTACAAGGTAACTAAGAGAGTTAACAGGGTGATCCACTAGATTTAAATGACACTCACATAATCTTGAAACAAACATTGATTCAACATAAGATTATCCTTTCTCAAAAAATCTCACAAACTAGCTTATTTACATAAGTATTTCATAAACTAGGCTAACTAAACAATGAATGAATCAAAGATGAATTTTAAAATTCACGCCAAGGATACATTAATGGTATAAAGAGCTTAAGTTCAAACCTGAAATTAGATTGAAAACACCTAAAAATAGGCAAGAAATAAGGACAATGGACATGGAAGAATACTTCTTCACAAGGACATCATACACAAGCTTGCTAAACATAATTCAAAGGCAAGAGATAGGTAAAAATTATCTTTATTTCTTTAATAGGTATTTTATACAAATTTTGATAGGGTTTTTCCTTGTCAAATTAGAGTCTCCTTTTAAAAATGTGAGATATAAGAGAAAAGGAGAAGAGAGAGAGAAGAATCGAACAAACAAAATCAGTAAATGAGAAACAACCACTTTCATGGAGCCTCAACCACCTTTTGATCAATTATCATTAATACTTTCTCAACAAAATAACCCTCATTAGTCCAAATAGTCTTTAATCCCTCTCATTGGCTTAGAAATGCAATAGAAGACAAAACTTTTTGAGGATGATGATGTCATGATCCATTAAAATGGAAAAGTTTCTAAAGACCTTGAAACTTCATTGAATGCTCCACTTGTATTTCTCAACCTCCAAACTTCTCTCCTAACTTCTATGCCACCCTCCACTTACACTTCTAGAAGATGCTAGGCAAAAGTCAATTGACTTGGCATTTTATGTTTAATTGACCATGGAGGTCATCTTTTATGTTTACCTTTTGAGGTGTTCTTCTATTTTAAACTTGAATTTGCTCCTCAAACCTAAAATGAAATCCATGATACCTACAACCTTAATATAACCCATTTATGTAGGTCATAAGCTTGAACCACCTTGAATCAACTACCCTAAAAACTACTCCCAATGCTATTTGGCATGCTGAAGACCACTTCTGGACCTGTAAAAGACTTTCAAAATTATTTGTCATGAATATGATGAAGAAAATGAAGGTTTATAAAACCTTCAATGCCTCCATACTTCATCTTGATATTTTCTTTATATTATTAGACAATCACTTGAACTCATTCATCTAATGTCTCTTTTGACACTCCTTTCATAATCACACTTCTGTCCTCACTCCAAACCTTGAACTTAGGTTCACTATAGATGAAAACAAATCCCCTTATTTATTTTAATATAGTAATAATATCAATGAATATCCATAGGTTACTTATTCTCTTGATCATGAACAAGACATAAAACTTTGAAACCCAAGACATACTTCATAACTTGATTGAGCAGACCTTTGCATAAAAATGTAGATTGTCTTGAAATCCTTTTCTTACTTAAAATAGTGGATTTATGAATAATTATAGGGATTTTTAATACATATGAGGGATTTTTTGGGGGGTTTAACTGATAATTATGGCATATGAATTTGAAGTGTTTTCTTTGGTAACCCAAATAGTATTTTGCTCTCATATTTATACATTTACATGCTTGGGTCCAAAAAATCTTTCAATCTAACATGTTTACCTATGTGGAATCTCCATGCCATGTTACTTATTAAATTCAAACTATGAACATTGTCACCTTGGACATGTGTCTTCATCTTTTCCCCCCTAGAAACTTGATCAAATTTTCTCCGTTGATCTCCTTGAGAGTCTCTTGCCCTTGACTTTCAACATTAGCCATTGATCTTTGATTCAGATTTTGAGATTATGATACTTAGTAGCCCCACATGATTTTTGTGTACCCTAATATCAAACACCATCTAGTTAATTCTCTTATTCCACATGGTATCCTCATGTGTAATTTAGGCTCATTGACTTATTGACCCGATTCACATTATCAATCTCCATTTGCATAGTTGAATGCGTTTCATCGATCTTTGATATGCATGATCAAAAGTGCACCATTGATCTATTAATTCACCATTATTGTGAAACATGATATCCTCACATTAAATCTTAATTTACTCTAACCTATTAACTCCAATATTCAATGTAGATCATCGATCCAATTTTATGTGTAAGAATATGCACCATTGATCTTGATCTAGTGGAATTTGACTTATTGATTTGATTAATCACCCACATTCCATTTATCCTTGATCCAATTGAGAAAGGTTTTGAAACTTGATATCCCTACAATCAATTTCTACCTTATTTAATTTTTTTTAATCCAAATGGTTATTTCTTATGGTTTTAATTTGATGTCCCTTAGCACATCCCACATTGCTAGATCATCTTTGAAGGCTTATATCTTGAGATAGGAAACACACCAAGACACAAAACTTGAAAGGGATATTCATGGCACAAAATACATCACTTTTCATGTAGTCCTTCAAATTTGATTTACTTCCCAAGTACACTTATTAAATGCACAACCAAATCGATCTATTCATTCCTACATGATGTGCTAAGATAGTCAGGTTCCTTTAGGCTTGTGCTAATCAACTTTCTCTCTTAAGAAGGATACTAGGAGGAATTGAAACTTTACCAATCTAGGATTTTTATTCAAAATATACAAATTGACCTTAAAAATTGATTAAAGTGTTTCAAAATATTAAAAGTGATATGTGGTAGGGTCATGAGGTCTAACTTCAACTCTCACATCATATCACTCACTCAACTAGAACTCTACTCAACTTCTCACACCACATTGGGACCTCCCAAAATCCTACACTGCATCATTAATTTAGGACTAGAAAAGGACTAGTCATGGGGATAGAAGGTTTTTGAAGGGTTCAAGAGAGTGGCCTAATCCATCCAAGAATTTTTTATGGATTTAGGCTAATTTTGGAAAACATGTAAATTTTCCAATGAGATCTAATACCAACATAGAAAATAGTCAAGGATACTCCAAGGTTTGGAGTTAATTTGGAGGAGAGTGAATGAGATCATCATGAATTTGAAAAGGATTACACTTTTTAATAAAATTAGTGACATGTTTTCAATAGTAGGCCAAAAGTATCCCATGTATAGGCATTTGTGGCCTATGTCATAGTTGTTACAGTGACCATCGCATATGCCCCCATGTGATTATTTAAGGAGAGAATGAACTTATTCTAGATTTACAAAATAGATTAAGGTGTCTATTGTCACCAAATCTTGCACCCTAGAAGAGGGTATTTAATCCTCTTCCATATTTGGGTCACATGGAAACACTTTCAGGTATGTTGGTGTACCTATAGTGGAAGTGAGCCTCTAAATTTAAGGGCTATCTCTTTTAATGTATCTTAGTACTTAATTTTACTAAGAAACAAGGCATAAAAACTAACTTCCAAGTCATATGGATTCTAACATGATTATTTCAATATGAAGGTGAGATGCATGAAAGCTATCTAAGGTAAGTGAACCATATGATAGTTGTAGACACTAAGGCTTATTATACACTTAACATATAGGCTCATACACTTGAAAAAACTTCATATGACCTTTTAGAATAGGAAATCTTACACAAACATGAAAGGATAAGGGAAGAAAGGATAGATAGTTATCACTTTGCATCACCATACATCACTTGCACACTTAGACAATTATTCAAGAACTCAAAACCAGATTTGTATTAATTTTCAAAGGCAAAATATGACATCATTATAGCAAGGATTTACCATAAATGGAGTGGAATTATATTATAAAGTCCAATATGGTAGCTACTTATATAACTTTAGAGAGAGAGGAGAAAAGAAAGAAGTTCAAGAGTCACTAGAACACATGTCCAAGCATGATAACTAGTTACATTGTAGGTGAAACTAAGTGTGAAATAGGCCATTAATGCCTCTTAAGACAAATATCCATATAAACCATGACAAAATTCTCCAAAATAGTGTAGAGGTTCTTATGTTAGCTTTTGTACTACTTCCATCATGGATTATTCCTCAATCTTGTAAACTAAATTAGGAGAGTCGACACATATGTTGTGGTAGTCATAAACATTTTCCTAATTGCTAAATATCTTCTAGAAACCTATATTCACCATATATAGTCCTTCATTGCTCTCTTGGACTTTATTCTTCACATTTGATAGTCACTATTCATCTTGGGTTTTTGATTGAGCTTTTAACGAGGCACATGAGTCTGAAGAGCTTGCTTCATCATAGAATCCTTGGTTTTCATGGCTGCCTATGTATAATTCCCCTTGTCACATCACTCATTCCATTCTAAACTATGTCTATAATAATTTCTTGATCCAATAAAAAATGTCTCTTTAGTTTGACATTTGTCCATTAAAAACCAACTCAAACCAATCACATTGATCCAAACTGCATTTATTCTTGTTGGCCTCATAGATCCTTATTGTGAGATCCTAAATTTTTTATCTCTTAAATGTCATAATATAAATATGTATGAAGGAATGATGGATTTTAATTTTCTTTCATGAAGACCCTTTAACATGTTGACTTTCATTCATATAAATGGATCAAGATGTATGAGTAAATGCTAGCCATAGATCTCACTGGGCCCACTTTCCTATCAATTCATATGCACCATTGGATCATTGGTATGATTTAACATTGATCATTGATCTATATTGGAGCCACCTTCTTTTAAATTGAGCTCATGTCATTATAGCTCTACTCAGCAAAGCCACACCATTAAATCTTGTCCAACTTGTAGATTTTTAAGGGCTTTTAACCCAAGGATCTTTTGACCTATTGACCCAAGAGTGAATCATTAGATTTATGTGTCAAAAAATGAGCTCACATGGACTGTTATATATTTATAAACTCAAAACCCTTTAAGGACTTTTTGAACCCAAATGGTTACTTTATGAAGCTCAAAATTGGCATTTGTCAAATATCTTATGCTGCATGCTCAATTTGGAAGCTCCATAACTCGAGCTAGAGAATTCACATAGGCATGAAATTTATAGAGCATTTTACTATAATAAATAACTATATACCACTACAATATTTTGGCTCATGAGGATTTATGAGATGCATCTATAAAATACACAAGTGATCTGGTCTGCTCATTTTCAAATGATGTCCTAGTGATGGTCTAGATCACCCAGGCTTGTACTTGAACTATTGCTTGATATTTGAAAGATCAAATAAAATCCTTTATTCCTATGCAAATTATTTCAATGATATTTACTATTTAGACACCATGAAAACCTACCACTTTCATATATGACTCTAAAATGGCCCTTAAGGCATTAAATGACATAAGAACTATGCTAGACTATGACCAAATCTAGAATGGCAAATGAAATGACATCAAATGAACTAAAACATACCATATGACATTATAAAAATACCCTATAAAAGATTTTAACTATAGTGGGTTGACCCATTTTGACCTATGGTAAAAATAGTCAACATTCTTGGTGATTTCCTAAGGATGGTATGCTTGTTATGCCATGACCAGTTGCCTAATCTTATCTATTAGGTTAAAAAGTCACTTGTCCATGGGTTAGACACAAAAATTTCCTTTGAAAACACACTAAACAATTAAAAAAACACAAAATAAGACAACCTAAAAAACAACACACTTGTGATTCATGAGCACTTATGGAACACACACAAACCAAACTAACTAACTCAAACATAAACTAATCTAAAATGAAAACTTCCTCTAAGATCAAAGGGAAAGTTTTAAACCTCTCTTGTTTCATGACATGAAGGATTTAATGAGGCATGTATCTTTTTAACCCTTGACATCGATGCCTCCATCTTCTTCATGGTATCTACCAACTTTATTGGCATAGTGTTTAATTAAAACCAAATAACTCCAAATAGGTCAGTTATGGAAATGAAATCCTCTTGTATCCAAATAGTCTCAAGTTTCTCATATGATTCCTCAAATTTGACCTCCAATGGTGTTTCAACAAGGCCTTCCTTCTTGGTTTCCATAGTGTTCTCAATAAGATTGGGTTTCTCTACAACTATAAGTTCTTCAAGCTCATCAACGAGCTCTACATAGTCTATGAAATATTGGTCATTATCCTCTATGGGAAACTCTTTCTTCACCTTGTCATGTACCTGACCTCAACTTGGAAAATACCTTAAATCTCTTGGAAGATCTTCATTTATAGATGTCAATCATATTTTTCCTCCTTGTCATCTAGAGCCACTACTTATTCAATATTCTCTTCTTGATGTATGAGGTCATAAAGCTAGTGTTATTCATGTTCTAATGCATTTAAGGGTGATTTAACAGTAGATAGAGGTATTGAATCTTCTCTAAGAACTATGGATTGTACCTTGATCTCATGATACTCCTTTAGGAATGCAACTTCTTGAAAAGTGACTCAAACTTCATCCCTGATAGTACACTCCACTTCATGCTTGAGATGGTCATCTTCAACATCATGATTAGACATGGAGTCTTCTTCAAATACCTCTCTCTTTAATTCTTAGATGCATTTCTCATATACAATTATAAAAGAGTCTTTAATATGTTTCTCTTCACTCAAGAAGGTGGTATTGCATTTTTGTTCACTAAGGGGAGTCCCTATGGTGATTTCTTCCTCATAGTCACTCATGGCATCTTCTTGGTCAGCCATGGCATGGATTTGTTCAAATTCACTTGCTTCCCTCAATATGGCCTCTTCCTCAAGAAAGGGTGAGGTGGAAGGTTGATGGATAGGCTCATACGAAGGAGATGGAATATGAGGTGTAGTGGAAGGTTTATGAATTGGATATGGAGTGTGACAGGTAGGAAAGAGGTTATGAGTGGATTTAGGAAGGAGGAATGACTAGTAAACTCATAGGGAAGTGATTTTTTGGGCTGATTATAAGGAATAACACCTACATAAATAGGATTTACTTCTTGACAATAGCTTTTTTGAAATTCTTGAACAACATGTTCATTTTTTAGCTCGTTATCCTCCCACATACTCAGCTTATCTATTGAGCATTGAAGGCCCTTATTTACCAAGTCCATTTGTTATTTAGTCTCCCATTGAATTTCATCTTCAACCACCTCCCATGCACTCATACATATTTGGATAAAACTTCTTAACCACTCCATAAGATGATTATAAAGCACATCAAACTCAGCATCCCATGTTCCCATAATATCTTCACTATCTATCAACTCTGGTATGGATGCCAAGAAGGATTGGACATGAGGTGGGGTTGATGGAGGAGGAGGGGAGAAATAATGGGGATAAAGACCAACCTTGGCTTGTTTCATTATTGCCTACAAGAATACACATATTTCCTTATAATATCTTTGTGTAAAATCCATGGAATTATCTAATTCTTCATGACAAGACTCATAAGAGTACTCTTGAGGTTGATAGGTATCATGGTATGAATGATAGAGCTCATATTAGCACTGATAGGGAGGAATTTCTTGGTATCCTTCGATTTCCAAAAACATGGTGTTCATGTGGAGATGGAAATAAGGTAATATAGGGATACCATGGCTTATAGGATTGATAGCTATTTTTGATAGGACTATTAAATAATAAAATGTGGTTCATAGCAATGCTGATAAAGAGGCTCATGATAGGAATATTCACCATAGTTTTTCATATCAACCTCATATGTTATATGGGATATAAAAACTAATCAAAATATTCAATGAGATATACCTAGGTTTCTTACAACTAGAAGTTATCATTCTAAATATCCATTTATGTTAACTTGTTTGATTGCAAAAGCTGATTAGAGGAAAGATACACCAACAATCTTTCCACTCTCTTGGACATTGGTCCCACTATGCATGATAGAAATGTTGTCATAAATAATTCACCCTATAATAGGGTGTTAAATCCTCTTCCATATTTTGGAAACATGGGAACACTATCATGTATGTGGGTGTACCTATAGTGGAAGTGAGCCTCTAGATTTAAAGGCTGGTTCCTTAAATGTATCTTGAAATGTTCACGCCTAATTAACTAGTTAATTATGGGGGAAAAAATTAGAATTTGCATGAAATTAACCTAATATAAGGGGGTGATACACCAAGATGTTTTACATATGACCATCATACTTTACTATAATAAGAAACAAGGCATACAAACTAACTTCCAAAACCTATGGATTCTAACATGAGTATTTCAATATGAAGGTGAGATGCATGAAAGCTATCCCATTTAAGTGAAACATAGGCTAATTTTAGACACTAAGGCTCATTTTAAACTTAAAATATAGGCTCATACACATTACAACACTTCATATTCCCTGTTAGAATAGGAGCTCTAGTATAAACATGAAAGGATAAGGGAAGAAATGATAGACAATTATCACTTTTCATCACCATATGTAACTTACACACTTATAAAATTGTTCAATAACTCAAAAATAGATTTGCATTAATGTTAAAAGGAAAAATATGAGATAATTATAGTAGGGCTTCACCATACATAGAGTGGAGTTAGATTATAGAGGCCAAAATGGTAGCTACTTATAGAACTTCAGAGAGAGGAGAAAAAAAAGAAGTTAAAGAGTCACTAGAACACATGTCTAGGCGTGAGAACCAATTAAGTTGTAGGTGAAATTGAATATGAAATATACCATGAATGCATATTAATAAAAATGTCCATATAAACCATGAAAAACTTATCCAGAATGGTGTAGAGATTCTTTAGCTAGGTTTTGGACAACTGCCTTCATTATGGATCATCCCTCAAGCATAGAAATAAAATTAAGAGAGTTGAGACATATGTTGTGGTATTCATAAACATTTTACTAGTTTATAAATATATTTTATACACCTATATTTATCATTTTTAGTCATTAATTTCTCTCATGGAATTTATTCTTCATATCTAGTAGTCACTATTCATCTCAAGTTTTTGACTAAGCTTTCATGGTAGCACATGAGTTCAAAGAGCTTACTTCATCATAAAATCCCTAGTCTTTCATGGGTACCTATGTGGAATTCCAATTTCCATGTCACTTATTTCATTCTAATATATGTCTATAATACTTGATTGTTCTAGTTGAAAATGGCTCTTTAGTTTGACATTTGTCCATCAAAAACTAACTCAAACCAATCATATTGCTCCAAAATTTCTTTGTTCTTATTGGCCTCATAGATCCTTGATGTCAGATCATAAAATTTTGACCTCATATGTGTCATAGGATCAATATGTATAAATGAATTATAGGATTTGATTTTATACCATAAATATTCTCTGACATGTTGACTTTTGCTCGCACCATTGGATCAAGATGTACGAGTGAATGTTAGTCATAGATCTCATTCGGACCACTTTCCTATTACTTCCTACACATTTTTGGATCATTGGTATGATTTAACATTGATCATTGGTCTATATTGGACCCACCTTCTTATCATTTTATCTCATTCCATTGAATCTCTGCTTAGCAAAACCACACCATTAGATCTTGTCCAACCTATAGCTTTTTAAGGGATTTTAACCCAAAGACATTTTGACCTATTTGACCCAAGTGTGAACCATTAGATAAATGTGTTATAATGTGATATAACATGTATAATAAGATCTTGATAAATTTAAAACCCTTTAAGTACTTTTTGAACCTAAATAGTTACTTTATGGAGCTAAAACTTGACATTCATGTGAATGCCTTATGTTGCAGGTTTAACTTAAAAACTCCATAACTTGAGATAGAGAACTCACATAGGCATGGAATTTGTAGATCACATTCCTATCATGAAGAGATACATAGCACTATAAATTTTTGGCTCGTGAGATTTTTTGAGATGCATCTATAAAATACACAAGTGAGGTGGTCCACTCATTTCTAAATGGTGTCATGGTGATGGTTTGGTTCACCTAGGCTTGTACTTGAACTTTTGATTGATCTTTGAAAGGTAAAATGAATTCCTTGAGGCCTATGTAAATTATTTCCATGATTCTAACTATTCAGACACTATGAAAACCTACCACTTTCATATATGACTCTAAAATGGACCCTAAAACATCAAATGACACAAGGACTAAGCTAGACTATGACCAAAGCTAGAATGGCATATGAAATGACATTAAATAAACTAAAACATACCCTATTATATTATTAAAAAAATCCCCTATACAAGATTATGACTATAGGGGGTTGACCCATTTTGAATTGTGGTAAAAATGGTCAATAGTACCTTAAGCATTATGATAATAAAGGGTATCATATCAAAGTACATATTTTCATGTTTGTTTATGAATTCAAGTTTTTTCATGATAATATGATTATGGATGGTAAGTATGATTATCAATAAATTGGATGATATTATTATACCATAAGTTTTTTTGAGTTATGATATCTTATATGTGGAAAATTAGAAAAATATTCTTGTTTTATGAAGAATAAGGTGACTTATTCATTTGGATAAGGAATTTGGAATCATGAATAATTTTATGAGGATGAAATAAATATATTGATGAAGCTAGAGAATAAAATATATCATTTTATTCTCTTGAAATTAGTTCAATGGTAAATGAAGTGAATTCCTTAAAAATCATAGTAGTGAGTTGATGATGTGTGATAAGTTTTTCACTTTTACATTAATAATTACCACTAACTTGATGACATATGAGTTGTGAATCACCTAAAGCATGTAAATATGAGACATATAAATCAATCATAGATTAAATGCATAATATAAGGACTTAATATTCATCCATGTTTTAGATTGAGGTAAAAGCAAGTTTTGAAGGGGCCTTGAAACCCTTTAACAGAGAGCAAAATAAGAACAACTAAGCCCACAGGCAACGCCTAAAAAACACTACAGTGAGGTAGCAAAAATAGGTTTTGAATGGTCTTGAAACCATAAGAGACACATCCGGTCAAAACCCAGAAACAGAAGTCTGGTGGTACAACAAACAAAAGATAACAAAAGAAGAACAAAGATCAGTACCAGTTTCTTAACCAACAAGGACCAAATTATTCATCCAGTTCCAGTATCAAGTTCATGGCTTCTTTTCCTTTCAAAGAAGTTTCCTGGGTGGTAACCTCCAGCAAAGCTCCTTTTTGTGTATCTTTCTTTCTGGAACTTTGCCTTGTCCTTTTGCTGGGACCCTCTAGTGCTTTGGTCTCCTCATTGGCTCGTTTACCTATATTGATAGCAGTTGCACAAATGTTGGACGTTACTTCCTCCATTTTCTTTCTGTTGTCCTTTATTAGTTCCCGAAGGTTGTTTTCATAAGCTTTGAGCTTGACAGGGATCTCGCTTAACTAATTTTCCATCATGTTTACTTTGTTCCAAGTAGCTTTCAGAGAATCTTCCAAAGTTTCCGCTTTTCTCTTGAGATCAATGATCTCCCTACACAACCAGGAATCTAATTGGGAAGAAGACTCAGCTTTACAGTTAACCCAAGTCATAGGAGTGTGTATTTCATCATTCTGATTCTTCCCTCTCCAATCCTCAGACTTTTTATTGGGGCTATTCCTAGCTTCTTCAAAGAAGTCTTCTTGACTCTTTTGTTCCCGCTCATTGATTCCATCTTGAATTTCCATCTCCATGTTTTGAATATCTTCCTGGACAGAGATTTCCTTTTCATTCTTAGAAGTTGGGTCCTCACCAGGATCTTCCTGGAAAATGTCATCCTCCGCCACTTTCTGGTTTTCCTCCGTCTCTTCTGTTCTAGTAGCAGAATCCTCCTCTGTATTGACTTTATCTTTTTCAATTTCCTCAGATCCTTCTTCATCATTACTAGAGTTGGTGTCCCAGCTCTCAGTTCCATCTTCTTCCTCCGGTTTTTCCTCCTCGGGTTCTTCAATTCTCTCTCGACCCCTTTCTTCTTCTACATTCTATTTATTAGGACTAGGGGTCTTAATTTTTCCTCTTCTGCTTACATTTTCATTATTTTTATTCCCTGGCAACTTATTTTTCCCCTGTTTGGGATACTTAACCAGTGCCCTATTCTTGCAATAGCCTTCAATAAGCAGAATAAGGTCTTCATGAATAATAGGGCGCAAATCCTTTTTCCTATGAGCATAAAGGCTTTGAATCAGGGAGTAGCGAAGATAGAAAGGAAAAGACAAGCTAACCTTATGCCTGAAGTGATTGAGGAAGACAAAATGGAACTTATGCACTCATTTGCTTCTTCCGTCCAGGATGAAGTACTCCCTTATACAGCTTAGGATGTCCCTCCAAATCCCTTTAATCTGATCCAGCTCATAAAAATCCCCATTTTTGACCAACTTCTGCTCCTCCTCATCCGTTTTGGGGAACTTACAAAATGCCTCATTCGAAATGCTGGTCTGCTTTGAAAATTTGATTCCTTCCATTGACAACCCTGTAACCTTAGCAAGAAAATCCTCAGTTAAATTTATAGTTATACCATGCAGGGTGACCCTGTCGTCAGACCAATTTTTGAAGAAGGCCATCGTGATATGCGGTTTAGAGCCGTGGAGTCTTTCCATGTAGCTCGTAACATTTCCTTTCTACAAAATTCTCTAGACTTGATGTTTCTCTCTCCATTCTGCACAGCTCTTGGGCTCCTGTTTACGGGGTTCTCCCTTCCTTTCACGCGCCATACTCATTTTCTTTGAATCCCAATTACTGTGGATATTACCCTGGATCTTCCTGCTGTCAAGTTGATTGGGACATCGACTTTGTTTATGGCTTTTCAGGATCCGCTTCTCCCTCTTGAGGGCCTTACTCTTTAATAATTGGGTTCCTTTCCTCGTGCTGCCACTCCTCCTACTCATTAAGATTTTATTACACTCCAATCCTACCTTCTTTCACATGTGTGGCATTGAGAAGAATGATCGCCCTTAAATCCACGTTCCTTACTAAGGTTTCATCCCACCTCACTTTTTGCCCTTCCCGGATAGCACAATTAGCAAGCCAATCTGCAACACCATTAGCTTCACGGTAGGTATGGGTGATTTTTATTTCTTCAAATTTATTCAAAAGAGTTTTCATCTCCTTTACCTTATCCTCTATGGTCCAAGACACAGTATTCTTATTATTAAGGATATTTATAACATTCAAAGAGTCCCCTTCAAGCCACAATTTGGAATATCCCAAGTCCACAGCTAATTTAAGGGTCTGGAGGGCAGCTGTAGCTTCGGCAATGTGGCTATTAGATATACCAATGGGAATTGCAATAGCATCAATAACCATTCCCACATGGTTTCTCAGAACACCACCACAACCAGCATTTCTCGGGTTCCCTTTTGCTGCACCGTCAAAGATACCTTTAATCCAATCTTGAGGTGGACTAATCCAAGTAACACCTGATCTGGGGTTATCAGGTTTACCAAGAATAAAATCCTTCCTCAAGGGATTATCCACATTGAGATTAGAGCTTAGATTTTTTTGAGAAGAAAAATTTTCCTTTAGAGCTCTAATGATGTTCTGGCCAACCACCCATCCAGGGAGCTCTTTGTTTCTAAATATTTAGTTATTTCTTTCCTTCCATATTCCCCACCAGATATGGGGAAGAGTAATTTTCCATAAGAAGAGAACTTCAGGATTCTTTGAAGGGCAATACCAGCTTTTGAGAGAAAGTTCAACATTTTTTTGATGAATCCATGTAATGCCCCATAGATTGAGAACCTCCTTCCAAACAAGCTGAGTGAAGGAACAATTCACAAACAGATGATCTCTATCTTCAAGGTCTCTCTTACATAGAATACACCTGTTAACAATGTTGATTCTATGTTTCTGTAAATTATCCAGAGTCAAAATTTTATTTTGGAGAAGGGTCCAGAAAAAGAACTTGATTTTAGGAATGAGCCCCTTAATCCAGGCTCTTTTCCATAACGGTTTTCTACCATTTCCCTTGGAGATGAAGATGGAAGAGACTTTAAAATTTCCACTTGGCTCCTGATACCAAACAATTTTATCTTCTTGATTAGGATATAGGGATATAGCATTTAGGGATAATTGAATATCCTTGAGATCTTGATCATAGTCAGTGAGGTTTACCCAAGTGTTGTTCTACCAGTATTGATTAACCATTATGCCCACTCTTTGTTTACATCTTTCTATAACATCTTTATCTTGGATTTCTTCCTGTAAGGGTTTACCTCTTACCCGAATATCTTCCTAGAATTTCACCTTTTTACCATTACCTACTTTCCATGAACTTCCTTCTTCAAGAACATGTTTTGTTCCCTGGACTGCCCCCCAAATAGCAGACAGATGAGAAATATCTAGAGTAGTAAAGAAGTCATGAAGTGACTGTGCCTTAAATAAATACTTATGCTTCCATATTTTACTCCATTCTTTATTTTCCTGATAGACCCTCCATCCCTGTTTAGCTAAAAGGGCAGTGTTCATACTTCTTATTTTCCTTATACCAAGTCCACCATCCTTAACTGGTTTGTAAATGTTATCCCATGCAATAAGAGGCATTCTCCTTTTCTCCTCAGAACCTGACCAAAGAAAGTTTCTTTGGATTTTTTCAATTGCCTCAGCAAATTTAGAGGGGATTTTGAAAAGACTCAAAGCATACGTAGGTATACTTTGAAGACTTGCTTTGAGGAGAGTTAACTTTCCTCCTTGGCTAAGAAGACAGCCTTTCCATCCCACTAACTTCTTACTAAATTTATTAATAAGACCTTCCCAAAAAGCTTCAGGGGCTTTCAATCCAAAAGGGAGACCAAGGTATATGGAAGGAAAAGAGCCTATAGAGCAATCAAGAATTCTAGCAATTTTGTTATGTCTATAAATAGGGGTATTAGTAAAGAAACACTCATGTTATTTATTACATTGAAGGTTCAATGAAACACTAGAAGTTTGATTTTAAAATGGGGGTCAACTAGCACATAACCTACCCTTTCTCCTTGAAGACATTTTTCTCCATCAAGGTGAAGTGTCCAAGTTTCCTCATGAAATTTAATTTTAATTATTGGTAGATGACCAATTTAGATTTAAAATTAGGATGTCAATTTATTCAATATTATTTACTTTAAGATCAAAAATGAAGTTGTGAAAATAGTCTTTGTGTGAAACTACTTGATTAATACCTTAATTATAAAGAATATCTTCATCAAGAAGAGTATTAGTAGTTGGTAGAATGGTATCTTCAAGTTGATATACAAAGACTTGTCATTTGATGAAATTTTTTGTAACCATTTGTAGATAAAATTTCATTAATAATACCATCCATTTGCCAAACCTATCTCCAAGTAAAAAAGCTTTGGAGAAGAAATGATTAAGTGGATTAAAATGAACAATAATATAAGTAGTTTGATATATTATATAATGGAATATATATTTCATCTATGAAAGAAATATCTAAATTATCATGTTCTAATTTTGTGTAACATATTTTTGTAGTTTATTATAGCTTGATTGATATAATATACCGTATATTCTCTACTAGTTTCATCTTGTTGAGAAATAATTGCCATAAATTATAAGGGGATAGATGAGGTATACAAGATGAGTGGATGATCATTCAAAGGTGGTCAAAGAGTAGGAGGATGAATATAAAGTATTATTTCATTTTATTGAATTATTTTTGGCATGAATTCATACATTATAGAGCATTACATTTCTTAAGGGAATTAATAGAGTATATATGATAAGCCATTTCAGGAACAAAATGATGAATTGCCCTAAACTTTCTAGGATATGTGTGTATGTATGGAATAGATCGAGGAATAGACATTTTGATAATATATTTGATTTTATTTGGATCAGTATCAATGCCTCTACAAGATGCTAGAAATCCTAAATGTTTACTATAAGTAACACTAAAAATGCATTTGAAGGGGTTAAGTCTAACTTTGTATTTGATGAATCGATCAAAGATTATAGCTAAGTCATGAATATGATTGTCACAATGTTTATTTGGAAATAATATCATCCACATATGTTTCAACTATTTTTTGAATGAGATCATGAAAAATATGGGCCATTACACATTGATAGATATCTCCAAAAATTTTGATACCAAAGGGCATTTTAACATAGCAATAAGTACCCATTCAATGTTAAATGTTGTTTTATGTCAATCCCCAAGATCTATATGAATTTTTTTATGTCATGATAAATTATTTATGAGTGAGAACATTTCATATCCAACTATGGAATCAATAATTACATAAATTGATGGTAGGGAAAATTATCTTTTAGACATGTTAAGTTTCGATTATGAAATTCTCTACATATGAAAATAACCATGGTGACTTTTTTATGGATGGGGAAAATGTTTGAAACCCATTCTGACTAATCCATGTGTTTAATGAACTTATCATCAAAAAATTTAATGATTTTTTTACGACATAGATTGGAAATCTTAGGAGGTAATTTTTGTTTCTTTTGTCTTACAAGTTTGGAATCTAGATAGGTAATGATAGTATGGATAATGATGTCAGGATCAATTCCTAGCATGTATTAATATGACCAAGTGAAATCTTCATGATATTTGTCAAAGAATAGACTAAAATTATTGTGTTATTTAGGGGTGAGCTCTTTAGAGACATTAATAGGTAAATAACATGTCGGTCTACCATATTTGATTTTTGTATTTTCTTAGATAAGCATAGCATTTCCATCTCTTAAATGACATGGAGTATGAGGAAGTGATGAAATAGGATGTGTTTTAGGATCCACACTAGCAATGAAATTATAATAACAAGGAACCTTTTGATGAAAGTGGCCAAGATTTTGATGTTAGTGTGGAATTTTAGGTTCTCTAGCATGTAGAAGTTCTAATATAACTTCAACATTAGGAAGCATGGGTAAAGGTCAATTATAGTTGATATGCACTTTAATAATGATGATTTTATTACCTTTGTTATCATATTTAGAATGTATTTGTCTCAAAGTAATATCTTTAATATATAAAAAAAAGGAGGTAGATTAGAGACTAAATATTTTATTTTGATGGTATCAAGTTGAGTGAAATAAACAAGGTTAGTATTAATTATATTGGTTTATTCAATAGATACAATTGTAGGTGATAAATTAGGAATTTTTTTAAAATTGAGTTATGTTGGATAGGATTTAAAGGTAGTGGTTAAATATCATTAAATTGATCAATACAGTCATGAGAAGGAGAAAATTTTAATTATTTTCAATGTTATTTATGGTTTGTAAAGTAGGTTGTAATGACTTGAGTTGATTTAGAAATGTAGAATATGTAATAGTAGGGACTTCTTGGATTACACACAAAGTATATAATAATGGTGGGTTAATAGGGGTACATAACCTTTAGGTTCTAATTTAGTATCAGATGATATAGAATGACATGAATATCATGGTTGAACGTGTGTATTTTAGATAATGTTTTTTGATAATGTTGTACATATAAATCATGTGATCAATCTTGGGCCACACTATAATTATCATTGTGGGTATGAGAGTTAGTCCACACATTAGTTTTCATAGGAGAATCATTAGTAGAGACACCTATTTTGATAAATTTTTTAGGAGACATATCTAAAGGATATTGAAAATTTTTAGCTACTGCATATTCATTACAATCAAAATCATCCTCCATGTAATAAAATTCATATTTGTTGCATGGGGGATAACTCTTAATAATATTATCAACTAAGGGAATATTGTGAAAACATGGGAGTAGGGAAAGAGGGAGCCATTTCTATATATAAAGAGGTAATCAAATGATATTACAAGTGTTTTGTGATTCATTTAGTTCATCATCATCTAAATCTATGAGAGTGACATGTAAATCAGAATGCATTTTAACAAATTCAAGAAGAGGTGGACTATTGATGTGAGAAATAATAGGAATGCAATATTGAGATTTAAGATTTGGTAATTGGATGCTACAAGGATTAGGTTCAACCTCATGTTTTTAATTTTTTACATTATGTATGAATTTGATAAACTACCCTAAGAGACAATAGTGTTTTATCCAACATATCCCCATTATTATTTTATCATAATAGGGACCCATTATCTTTGGGTAATTGACCTTATTCCATATCAAAAAGTCCTTTAAAAATAAAGGCCTCATGTATTGTGCTTAATTTATTATTTGACAGGCATATGAACTTATGTACCTTTTATATTCTTAGACTAACTTACTAATGATCTTTAGAGGTTATGTATATGCAGGTTTTATATTATCTTCTTCAACAAATTACTTTGGTAGAACTATTTAGAACAAAAGGGTCATCAGTGATTTTGTTCAGCATTTTTGCTTAATGAATTCTTTTAACAGGTTCTATTCTGTAGCACTTTGTTTGGTGATAATCCTTAGTGATTTTAATTGACAAATCCCTCAGATGTATTTTGGTCTTTGGGACTTTTCACTCCACATATCTCATATGAATTTAATTCTTAGGCATTTTCCTTTAGAATAAGCATTCAGAATAGAGTATTCAAAAATTTAGGGTATGAGACCTGAAGCCACATTCTCTAGGTATTATAATTATTCAATACTTACTCTTTGACCATTATTATTTGAGAACTAGGTCTCCAATTTTACATTTCAATTTATCTTGCTCTTTAGAAAGATTTATTTGGTAGTTTTTCTCAATAGGTTCCTATGACATATTTGGGTCTTCAAAAATTTAGTTTGGTAGAAGAGTTTTGCATGTTTTTGTCTTCGATGAGAGTGTTCAAAAATTTTATTTGTAAAAATTTCTTGACACATTTAGGTCTTCAGTAATTTTTCTTAGTATAAGAGTTTTGATAGTTAGGTCTTCGAAAAAAGTGCTTAAAACTTTTGTTCAAGATGCTCATTAATAGTGTTATACCTTGACTATCAAATTTTAAACATAAAAGATTCATTATTCAGTGAACTAAAGTTGAATAAGTGATGAAATAACACTTGGAAAAGGGAAATGGTGTGGCACTCCTACTAAACAAAAATAGTGCCTATGTGGCATACCTACCAAATGTCATAGAATATTTTAAATTAAACAAATAAATTGAAGTTATAGACATTTGAAATTAATGGCACACAAACTATAAATCAATGCAAAAATATATATCAAATTAGTAAGAATGATGATGTGCCCATTCAATCTCAAGCTAACATGCAAGTTCACTTACTCTATGATAGAGCCCTATACACCAACATATTTTAATTAACAACATACTTAATACAACTGAGTGATTGTATTATAAACCAATAATAATTTAATTGTAAAATAATGGCATCCTCATCCAGGTCATTCTATGTAACTCTCCATCCTTCTAGGTTCTCTATCAAATATTCTACTGAGTACATAGACACACTCTTTAAATCTATTGTATTCAATAATGACTATAATAAATACTTGGAATTGTAGGATGCCATAAACTAGGTTAATGCATAGACACATGAAGAGAACCTGACTCCAACCTAGTGCTAATTGGCCATAGACCTCCTATTGCTCAAGAGATAAGGGATACACTTTGTAGTTATGAATTAAAAATTAATGCCATGTATTGACCTCCTTAAAGACTTGTTCTTCATAAGGAAGATATTTTTAATAGTGTACTTGCATCACCTCAAGCACAAGATAGTCACAAAGTGCATCTATGGTGATGCATTTCAAAGGTACCTCTCACTACCCATCCCAGACACCACCTATGACCTACATAGAGTAATGGCATGAAATAAAGATAAATTTATCGATAAGGTGCTTAGTAATTAGATGCTTCCTAGAGAAATAATCAAATTAAAAGATAAGCAATCCACCCTAATACCATAATATATAAAGGGAATTTAAATTAGGATTTCCCTATTAAATAAGATATTTTAGTACCCTACTATTGAATTCCTCTAATTGGAATGGGTTTTGTTGTTAAATATGCTGAGGATGTCAGAATTGACCTTTACTCTAGGAGAAGTTATTAGAGCAAGGTTACAAGAGCAAGTTTTGTATAAAGACAAGAGGCCTCCAAGAGACCATTTTTACATGATGTCTTAGTTTCTCAATGTAATCCTAAGGATGGTCTATATCCACAATGGTTCACTTTGTAACCACCCTCTAAACTATATAAATAACATTATATGTTAATATTACTCCTTTATGCACATATATGCATAAACTTACCATATTGTACACATTGTTGAATATGTTTACCCATAGGTATGGATGTTTATCCATGAACCCCCATTACCCAAGATATCAAAGAGTATTATGGAAACACTACTAGTTAGGGGAGACTACTGTCTATACCCTGACTACATAATCATCATTCTAATTGGCCATAAGATAACACCCCTAAAACTCCATAAGTATGTCATATATAAGGTGGTAGATCATGAAATATCCTACCAGCTATGGTGGGGAATAGATGAGGATATGCATAAGATGTATAAATATTACTTTCATGGCTCACACTTAATGATTAGAAGAATGTGTCACACTAATAGGAATAACTTTTATGAGGCTAGAAGATATAAAGAATAATACTCCTTGGATTCATTTTTACACAAGGATGAGGATGCCATGGACAAGTTCAAAACCATATTAAGGGGCTAGGTATTAAATATCAACACAATCCTTATGATCATGAATTCTTATTCCTCAATTCTAAAAATAATGATTAAGTAATGAAAGGGAATGATCAGTCTCGATTAAGGAGTACCATATAAAGATTATTTAAGGGGTGATTTCCCTTTCCATAAAGGAGGCATAAAATAGACTCCCTTTAGATAAAGGATGGGACACATCTAATTTTTGGATTAGCAGACCTTCTCAGGTAGCATGGGAATAAGGGGAATAAGGGTAATCTTCCCAGACACCCTTTGTAACACTTAAGGAAATAAAGAAGGAACTAGGGCTGTCAAATACCTCACTGGGGGAAATTAAAATGAGTCCATTTGCTTGGATACTTTAGATTCTAAGGGCCTAGACAAAGGTGATGTTTCATCACCTCTAGAGATTCCTTTTGTGTTTACCTCAACCAAATAATCATCTCTTTTTAAATTTCTAAAGACTACCATCTATTATATAAGGAAGCTAAGGTCTCATTCTCTTCCATAGAGCCTAGCCTTGGAGGGAACTTTGATGGAGTTAGTTGTATAGGAGGCAATTAGAGAGGATATTCTAATGAGGAGGAATAATTACAAAGAGAAAAAGTTTTGAGCCTCCAAAACTCAAAATAAAAAGCACCATTAGATCAACAAACAATAGGTGAGCCAATACCCTCTCCAATTTATATCACTCATGATATTTCCTATATTTATATTCCTATAACTAGTTCATTTATTCCCACTACATTCACCCCTCCTAGCCCCTCTCCTCTCTTGGTCCCCAAGAAGGAGGTGGATCCTATTTAGTCAATTGTTCAACCAATTTTATTAACTCCAAAGGTAGAGGATCACTCCTCTACCCTTGTAGACCCTTATTATACAATTATTATTCCTCCCATTACTCTTCCCACATCCACTCCTACTATTCCTAATGCAATCCCTTCCACTATTACTCCACCCACTATAAAACCCAAGAGAAAATCCACAAATAATGTGAAGAGAGAAGTATCCACTCCCCAACTGCATGTTGAATATACACAATTAAGTCTACTAGTTTACCCCTATGAGTCTTTCTTAAGAGACAATAGTGATAACCACTAAGAAGGATAAGAAGAAGAAGAGGCTAGTATATGCAGTCCATCTACTACCACAATATGGTGGAGTGGATTGGTCAAAGATCATATGGCCCTAACTCCATAATCCCCTCTTAGAGGAAACTTTGAATCAAACATCAGGTAAAATAAGGGTTGAGACTATAGCCTAGGACACTCAACCCATGGACCCAACCTAGCTAGTCCCCCTGTAGTGGGAAATAGACATGCAATCAAGGGCCTATAAAAGACCTAATCTTGTGATTACTAAATTTATCATTGTGAGTAAATTTTTTGATAAATCTATAGGGAATTTAAAGAGGGTGAGGAAGAGTAAATTGGAAGATGACACTAGGAGAGAAGTCATTTAAGAATAAAGAGAATAAATGTTCAACCTAATAAAGAGGAAAGATAGGAAACTTGGGAAATCCCCCTATATAGAAGATTTTAAATCCTATATGGAAACACACAAATATGTCCTAATATAAATACATGATGTGATAGAAATATCATGAAGATATCTAGAACAAGAACTAGAGAAATGAACAAAAAAATAACAAACTATTCACATTCTAGCACAAATTGAAATGGACATCCAAAGTGTAGCATCCACATTATACAATACCATTGAGGTCATTAGTGAAATTAGGTCATAATTATCACCCCACATAGTAGAGACCACCAAATTATTGAATTGTTTTAAGATAGATCAAAATAAAATAAAGTTCCTTATTCTTTTTATAACTGGTAAGTCTTATGCACATTTGAACCTGATGGCTCTATTGGAGGCTAACAATACCCTCAACTTGGTAGCCATCAAAACATAAGAGTCCAGGGAATGGGTTGAAGAACCTGATGTAGTAATGTTGAAGTATTTAGAATATGATACTCACTCCTAGAAAATTTTAGATGAGCTGAAGCTTTCTTAGGATCTCAAGACAAGGATTTAATAGGAAGACTCATTGGCAAGGCCAATTTTGATAATATTTTGTAGCAAGATTTAGATAATTTAAAAAAGGACATTTAGGGGAAGACCATATAAGGCAAAGAGATAGAGCTCAATTTCACTATAAATAAGGTGAAGTTGAGATATTTAGATCTAACTTTAAGACTACCAAATCTAAACATGCAAGGCTCTTAGAGAAATGAATAGGGTACATAAGCCTCTGACCTTTACATGGATATAATAAAATATCAGTATGACATTAGGAACAAGCACTATCAGGATTTGGAAGTGAAGAAGAATGGCAACACAATAACTCTTATTTTAAGACAAACATCCACTTTAGTTCCTCTAACAACCTTGTCAGCCATGCAATCACCTAGTTAACCTTGAGAAGAAGTCCAATTTAGTATGTATATATGTGTAATTTAATCATAATTTACCTATAGCTAGAATATACATGTAAATTTTCCTGAGCTATTATAAGCATGCACACATTAAATTTCATTACATAGGCCAACAAATTTTGATATAAATGTAATTAGATAGAAGCATGCAAAACATGCAATTTTGAGACTACATTTAGAACTAAGGTTCTAATTGTAACATGTGAATAAGATTTTATGTATACTTGGAGGATGAGGCATCCCAACCCCAAGTCTATAAATCAATGTAATTTTACATTTCAAAGGGTTAGAAGATTAGATAAATATAAAAAGAAGTCAATTTTTTATTGTCATGCAATTGCATCGGTGTTTTCTTCTTCCAATTATGTGATATTAATATTCTCCTTTTTTGGTTGATATAATATAGTCATTTGAAGTGTGAAAAATCTATGGATAAATTTTGGTTGTTTTAATCAATGTATACTAGCCGTAGATGGGCAAATGCTATTGAAATTTAGTAGATTTTGTTTAGTAATTGGTTTAAATTATGTTATTATTATTAGTGTGTATGATTAGTTTCTATTGGTATAGTTTTATAAGTGTGTGCTACATCTACCTTAGATGCCTTCTTCATCCAAGCTGTAACCTTCCAATTAAGGGTGTGTAAGATCTAATCTAAAAGAATAAACCTTCAATATAGAACATCACGTTTCCTACATCATCCTCCCCTAGACTTCATAAATATGTTTACCTATAAGTGTGCAATAGTTGAAAGAAGTAAGCATTAATTTTGAGAGCATTTTTCCACTAAGAAAGTAACAAAGGAAGTGACACTTTGAGATCACATAACCTTATTTTCTATTTTACACTTCCCTCCTTTTGAATTTTATTTGACTAAGATCTACCCACTCTAGATTAGGTATCTCTCATCCATCTCACCTATTTAGGTTTGATTTTTCCAATATATTAATTTCACTACAATGGAACCTAGTTAATAACCTACCTACTTTACTTATTGTTCCACCACAAAGTTGTTTAATCCATACCAATAACTCATGTTCTTGAATGGAGTTCAACTCCACTGAGATCCTAAAACGTTAAAGGATACCTCATTTAAATTTTGGTTGGTGCATAATACCCTATCAACATAAATAAAAATTTAGCATTAGAAGGAGGGCCACTTGTGTGATTCCCTTGGTGATAAATTACCCCTTAAATTGAGTTGTACCAAAGACACCCAAAATAGTTATTAGGTCTAGGTCCCAAACCAATATATTGGTTTCACCCTTATTAGTACATAGAAGGCCTAGATCTACACCTATTGTTCATAATATACCAATGGCTATAACACCATCTCTGATCAATAATATCCATCGCATTAATTCTCTTATGGCCCAAAAACACCCTTAGTTAGTTGTATCTACCATTTCCATCCTAGGAGACATGCATAATTTACTCATAAACCTAGAAAAGTATCTACCTTCTTTTACCCCCTTAGGAGGAAGAACTATAGAAGAATATATTAAGTCTTTTAAGTATGCATTAAGATTAATGAATGTTAATAATGAATATGTTACATATAGTATTTTTTCATTTACCTTACAAGATGTTGCCTATGATTGGTATCTCAACCTTTAAGATAATTTGATCACTTCCTAGAATACATGTTAGAACACATTTATTGCCTAGTTTAGACAAGTTACCAGTCCTAGACTGGTATATCAACACTTTACCAAGATGAAAAGGGATCCTAATGAGCCAATTTAGGTTTTTAATGCTATATTACATAAGATTTACACTTGGATTAACCCAAAGTACACACCAAATGAACTATTAACATTGAAAATGTATAGAAATGCTCTAGATGCAATCACTATGGTGTTTTTATAGATATTTATTGCTACCACCACTTTATCTTTATCATATGAAAATGCTATAAAAATTGATAGACAATTAAACCCTCAAATACCCATCACTATGAATATTGATTCCAATTTTTCATCTCTGAATATATTCCCTCATGTCAATCAAAATGTCCTTATTTTCAACTAGAATAAACTATATGAATTGCCTCCTCTAATGCATCAAGTGCCCAATCAGAACTATGGTTATGTGAAAAACTAGGTACAAATGAATAATCATCAATAGAATCAACATTCACTACCCTATAATGCTATAGTCATATAAATAATTGATTCTACCAAAGTAGAATTGGATTCTATCCAAATAATGGTCCAAAAATTGAGCAATGAATTTTTGACAATGCAGAGAAATATTTGAAACACCATTGGCTATAATAAGAACCAAAATCCTAGGTTTCAAATATATAATAGGCCTGTTAATAATGAAGAGCAACATCCCAATAAGTTGATAGAGATCAACATAATAGAGATGTCTCTACCCAATTGGTGAAGTCTTTAATACATCATATCATGGTGAACTTGAATGTGTAGAGTTATGTGCAACATTTAAAATATTCTTGAGATAAATGGTAAGGCAAGACTTGATGAATAATCCACTAGAGTTCCATCTAAAATTTGACTCTTTAAACATAATAATGGTATTTAAAATGCATGAGTCTTTCTTCCTAGAAGAATATGATAATGAACTAGAAGATAACTATAATGAAGTGCAAGCTTTCTATAAATACTAAAAGGGCCATTGTAACTTAATAAATAATCATCCCTTCACAACATCTACTCCTCCAAACAACATTACTACTCCATTAAATTCAAGAGCTAATAACAATCCACCTCCCCGTAAAGGGAATGAGTAGCTCTAGAATAGATAAGAGCAAGTCAAAGGGGGGTACAATATTGTTGAATACATGAAGAATATTAAATCCAACATTATTATTCATGAATTAGCCTAGATTATAAAAAAAAAAGGAGCTCCTATGGACTTCTATCATAGGGAAAGCAGTTGTCAAGAAGATAAATTCTTCTCACACCAATGTCATCTACAAAAGTAAACTTGAAGTTTCACCTTTATTATTAACTATCTAAGATTTTGGAAAGAACATCCATAATTTTTTAGTTGATTCTAGAGCTTCAACCATGGTGATGCCTACTTTAATTTTCTAAAAGTTGGGTTTGACCCTAAATCCAGCTAAGAAAATGATTTCACAATTGGATAAGACCATGGTCCCTACAATAGGAGAGTTGAATGATGTATGAATCCAAGTAACATCTAAACCATGAGTGAAAATGATGATTGACATACTAGTAGTAGCTATTTTGGAAGGATACAAACTCTTCCTTAGTAGAGACTAGTCCAAGATATTAAATGGGTATGTAGCAAAAAAATTCTCTCACATTTGATTACCATGGAGAGGTATTCCATACTAGATTTTAATTGATTGAGAGTCAACAATGATGAATCTAATTACATAATATCATAAAAGTAATGAATAAGTAAGTTATAAATCTCCTAACCTTGGGATTTATACCTTCACTATAAAGTATGAAGTACAAGAATCAAAAGTCCATGGACCTTCCTAGTTGTGGACCCTCCAATTTTATGGTGCAATATCAAAGTAAGGATCAGGCATTGGCATCAAATTAATGGATCCATAAGGTAAGAAATACATAGAAACATATAAAATCTAGTTCCTTTGTACCAATAATAGAGAAAAATATGAAACACTAATATTAGGATCACATTTTACTCTCAAAAATAACATCAAACAACTATTGATTTATGGTGATTCAAAGTTGGTAATCTATCAAGTGAGAAACAAATAACAATGCAAGTTGTCATATCTAAAAAGGTACAAACATAGATCATAGGATTTTATTAAATATTTTGAATAATTTAACATCATGATTATACCTAGAGAATAAAATCAATTTGTTGATTCATTATATATTTTTTATGTCAACTTGGCACCCTTATAGGTATCCAAGGTACAAATGTCTCCATTGAGCTAGTACATTATCCATCAGTTCCATACAACATGGAATTTTTTCAAGTCTTTGATGATGACCAATAAATTTTCCAATTTTTGAGTAACTCAGGATAATTTGAGTCCCAAATCATTGATGATAAGGAAATTAGTTACTTATTCCAAGAGGAATTAGGAATAGTTATTCAACTAAAGGAAAATTGCCTCCCTTTGGGAATGGTTTCCTTAGAAAAGATGTTTGATTTAGATCATCAATATCAATAGTAAATTCAACCAAAAGTAAATAAATTTTAATTTAGAAAGGAAAATATGGGAGATGAGTGTAACTCATGCTATGTCAACATTGATCTTATTTGTAATCCATAGGAAAGACATAAAATGAATAGTTTGATCACTCAATACAAGGCTATGATTACATGAGCATATGAAGAACTAAAGGTTTTCAACCCAAGGCTCATCAACCATATAATTCCATTGAAGTTGGTTCACAAAAAATTTAGACAGAGGTAAAAGCTAACAAACCCTATCCTAGAACCCCTTATTCATAAGTAAATGGAGAAAATGTTGAGTGAAAAAATAGTTTTTTCTATCAGACATTCTACTTGGGTGGATAATTTAGTCCCAGTCAGGAAGAAAATTGGAGAGATCAGGCCTTGTGTTAATTTTAGAAACTTAAAAAAATCCTATGAGAAATAAAATTATCCATTACCTTCCTTGGATGAAGTCATCTAGATAATGAGTGGTTCAAGAATGATGTCTTTCATGGATGGGTTTTTAGGGTATAACCATGTGTTGGTAGAATTAGAAGACATAATGAAGATAGAACTCACCAAAAAGTGGGGTACTTATGCATATAAAATGATGTCATTCATCATAATTAATGTAGGTGCCATGTTTTAATGAACTATGGACCATGCCTTCTAGGGGCTGATAGGTAAATGTATAATTATTTACATGGATGACCTCACCATGTTTTCAAAAGTAAGGATTGATCACGTAGGAGATTACGATCAATATTCAAAAGGTTTAATAAGTCTATAATTCATCAAACCCCATGAAAAGTATATTTTGTTTTACAAAAGGCAAGATCCTAGGTCATATCATCACCAAATATGGGATTATGATTGACACAGATAGAATTCAAGTAATATCAATGATTGATTTCCTAAATAGCAAGAAATAACTCAAATATTTATTTAGGAAGATAAACTTCATGAGAAATTTTATATTAGGCTTTTTATAAATCATTAGACCTATGAATACAATGCTCAAGAAGGATTGTAAAGTGGAATGAACAACAGAGGCTTGAAATATTTTCAAGACATTAAAGATGCAATATCCTAGGCCCCTACACTGATAAGTCCAAACTTCACCAAAAACTTCTTATTATAATCATTCACCTTAAAACACACTAGTTTTGACATGCTCACCTAGAAGAAAGAGGAAAGGGAGCATCTTATCACGTTCATGAGAACAAACTTGAAAGAAGTAGAACTCAGGTATTCCATGATATTTAAACAATTTTTTTCCCTTGTCAAAGTGGTGAATAAATTTTAACATTACATCTTGAGGAACAAAATAATTATCATTATATCGAATCCTATTGTCAAGCTTACTTTATCAAAAAATGAATTAGGAGAACATAGAGGGAAATTTATGGAAAAGTTGAAGGAATTCAACATATATATCAAGCCTACCAAGATAGTTAGAGGTCAAGGAATCATTTATCTCATGACTAAACCTAACACATGCATAACTATTGAAGAGGTTTGTGAAAAATAATTATCTAAAAGGGAATGGTATATTTTCATTATTCAATATTTGGTCATAGGTACTCACTCTATAGAGCTCAAAAGAGAAAAAAAGAGAGATTTGAGACTCAAATCAGCTCATTACATGATCATAAAAGGGATCTTATCTATAAATAATTATAAATGCATCTAATTGAGATGTATATCATAAGAGGAAGATCAAAAAAATTTGGAAAATTTACACCATAAGATAGGTAGTGGCCATCCCTCTAGAAACACCACTGCCCATTGGATCTTAAAATGGGTTATTATTGGCCAATAGTATTCAAGGATACACATTCTCACATCTTAATGTGCCATGAGTGTCATGTCCTAACAAAGAGGGAAGTACATGAGGCCATGCCTCTACAACCTATGATTGAAAGAAGACTGTTCACCCACTGGGGCTTAGATTTCATTAGGGTCATTAATCTCAATTCTTCAATAGGACACAAGTTTATACTCACTATTATATATTATTGTACACGATGGATGAAATCACTAGATACAAATCATTCAAGAGAATAAGATGTGATCAAATTTCTATAGGAAAATATCACAACTAGATTTAGTACTCCTATCTCTCTAGTCTATGACAATGACCCAATATTTTAGTTAGTTGAATTTACTAAATAGGCCCATAATAATCAAATAACCATTAGGTCATCATCAAAACATTACCCATAAAGAAACTAGTTGGATGAATCAATAAACAAAAACCTAATTGATGTAATTAATAAATATGTAGCAAATAAACCTAGAGATTAGCACAATTTACTAAAGTATACACTCTAGGTTGATCAAATGAGATATAAATAGGCATTTAAAGCCTTACCTTACTAGTCTATGGAATAAAATCTATTTTACCAATTATTATTAAGTTTTTGACATATCAGTTTATGAATGAATATATGGAACCAAGTGAGAAGGTGGAATCTCAATTACTAGACATAACATAAATGGAAGAATCAAGGATTGAAGACTTACATAATTTCAGTAAACCTCAAGATATAATGAAAAGATTGTTTTACAAGAGATCAAAATATAAAGAATTGTATGGGACAAAACCAATGAAAATAAAGGATAACATGCCAAGTTTACCCCACTTTGGATTGTACCCTATCAAATTTCAAAGATCCTAGGTAACAATGCTTTCTATCTAAGATACCTCCAAGGCAATGAGATGACATATCCAGTTAATTGATATTTTTTGAAGCATTACTTCATGGTCAGTACCATCTAGAAATGTTCAAAAATGAAAAAAAAGGTTATGGTAAGAGTATGCTTAGGGTAGATTTACAATTTTATTATAATAGATTTTATGGGTTTCATAGAATAGTTTCCCCACTTCTTAGATTATCTTTCCCAATTTTTAACAATCTATTTTATAGAATAGTTTGCCACTTTTTAGATTAAACATTTCCTTTTGTCTTATGGAAATCTGATTAATTTTTCTTAGTATGCTCAAAATCAAGTATACAACCTTACATAAGACTTTTTTTAACATGTTCAAAAGCCTAAGGATCAGCTTATGGGAAAATGTGCCAAAAATAGGTACAAAAATTTATTTATTTACAAGATCTTGCACCCATGTAATATATATTTTTAGAATTTAGGTGTATAATAGGAAGATGGATCATAAACACGCTAATAATAAATACTTTAATCAGGCATATAGATGCTTATCTCATTACTACAAATGAATTTTAGGAAGTCTTTTCACTTTCCCATGATCAAATGCACTTATCATATTAATAATTGTTTGAGGAAATAACCATTGATATGGGTATAGATGATAGGGATACTATGGTAAACTTATGTTTTGATAAATACTAGCTCATTGTGGTTTCTACCATCCTTCTCCAAAGTAATGTTCTTCAAAATAAAATATAGAAAGGATAAAAAATCCTCAAAATAATGATCCAACAAGCATGAAAGGAAAAATACAAAGGTGATCAAAGAGATTAAAATGATGAAATAAGGTCAATGTACCATGCATCATGAAAGAATATTGGAGAATGGAAGAGAAGAAACCCATGGGACCTATATCAAGGCTATGGATGCCTGACTAGCAATAGAGAAATACCAAATCTTCCCCAAATTCTAAATCTTTTTTCAAAAACCATAGTGAAACCTACAATTGTCCCACGTATATGCTAAAGTTATCATAACAAGGATAAAAGGAAATCACTCCCCACACACACAAATCCAAGGTAAATGAGAAGGTAAGTATGTTGTATGTTGTTGATGGGATTCTCTTTTGTATAACTAATTTGATTATCTTGTGTATGATAGTTCATGTTTAATCTAAGAGTTTTTAACCAGGAGTTTTGGATTCTCAAATAATCAAGATTATTTTCCTTGTAATTTGTCATTTTTTGTACCCAACATACCCCCATTCTTATTTTATTAGAATAAGGACACACTATCTTTTGGGAATTGATCTTATTACCTATCAAAAAAGTTTTTTAAAGGGAAAGGCCTCATGTATTATGCTAACTTTCTTATTTAGTAGGCATATGAACATACATACATTTTATATTTTTAGACTTACTTCCTAATGATATTTAGAGGTTATGTATATGTAGGTTTTAGTTCATCTTCTTTGGTGAAATACTTCAATGTAACTACTTAGTGCAAAAGGGTCTTCAATAGTTTTGTTTGATGATTTTGTTCAGAACTTTCATTCAACAAATTCCTCTAGAAGGTTCTAGTCTTTAGTGTTTTGTTCAATGAGACTATTTGGATATTTTACTCAATGAATACATCTGACACATTTTGGTCTTCAACACTTCACACTCAACATATCTTACTATAATTTATTTATTTGGTGTTTTCCTTTAAAATAAGTGTTTAGAATAAAGTATTCAATAATTTAAGGTATGAAAACCAAAGTCAAATTTTACATGTATTATAACTATTCAGGTCTTATTATTTGGCCACTATTATTTGGGAATTAGGTCTCTAGTTTTACATTTTTGTTTATCTATGTCGTTGAAAATATTTCTTTACTAGTTTTGCTTGGTAGGTTCTTCTAACATATTTAGGTCTTTAGAAGTTTTGTTTGGAGAATGGGTTTTGCATATTTTGGCCTTTAACAAAAGTGTTCAAAACTTTTGTTTAGAAAAACTTCCTGACACATTAAGGTCTTAAGTGATTTTGATCGGTAGAAGAGTTCTAATAGTTAGGTCTTCAACAAAAATGTTTAGAAATATTATTAAAGATACTCATAGAAAGTTTTATACCCAACTCCCAACTTTTAACTACCAAATATTTGTTACTTAATGAACTAAATTCAAAAAACCAATGAAATACACTTATAAAATGACAATGATGTGACACTCCTACTAGATGACAATAGTGCCTATGTGGTATACCCATTAAATAAGGAGGTAAAGTGTTAATTAAATTTATAGATGTTCAACATTAATGCTGCATGAATAAAAAATAAATGACAAATCATATATCAAAGAAGTTCAAATAATGACATGGCCATTCAATCTCAAGATAACTTGAGAATTCACTTACTCTCCTATGATAGAGCCCTATCCACCAACATTTTTTCCTTAACAACATACTTAAGAGAGATAAGTGATTGACTTAAAAACTAGTATCAGTTTAACTATAGAATATGGCATCTTCATCTTCAGTTTTACTAGTATATGTAATGAAATTAATTCAACAATAAAGTAGAATAGCAGAAATAGATCCAAATATGACTAAAATATATCAGAATATATGATAATAGACAAGCCACTTCGAGGGGAAAACCTCCACAAGTTTTAATAAGAGCATAATTCACAATATGATCATAAACAATTGCCCATGACCTCCTATATATAGTCTATCTAGGCCATGATTACTCCATAGGCTGACCTACTAACCAAATGAATGCATAGAGAAATGTGATATAGCATCAAAGAGGGATAAGTAAGCCACAATTTGTCTATTCCTATCCTAATACATGTGATAGGTTAGGGGTGTAGCATACCCTTCCCCTTCAAACCAATGTTGTCCTCAACATTAAACAACTCTGGCTGCTATTATAGAAAATATTTACCTTCCCAAGTTACATCTTCACTACTCAGGCTCTTCCACTTGATTAGATATTCCCTAATCTCTCTAGTTCTCAAACTCTTAGTACATGTTTAGAGTATCTTCTCTGGTTCCAAAATGACTCATCCTTCTTCATCTAGTTCTAGGAGCTCTGTTTGGGATGAAACTTTCTATCCAATGACCTTCTTCAAATAGGAAACATGAAATACTAGGTGTATGCAAGATGAATGAGGTAACTTGAGCTTGTAAGCCACTCTTCCAATTTTTTGTAAAACTAGATAAGGGCCATAAAACTTGTCCTTTTTTTGTTACTTTAAGGGAATATACTTGTAAGGCTAAAAATGTATAAATACCCAGTCACCCACCTCAAAATTTTACTCACTATGGTGTTGATCTGCTTATTGCTTCATCTTATTTTGTGCCAAGGCCAAATTCTTTCTCAAACTAGCCAAAACTTCTTGTTGATGTTGAATATGATCTTCCACATCTTGAACCTTGGTTTGCACCTTTAATGAAGTGATAGAAAGCGGATGGTAACCATATAGTGATGGAAATGGAGACATTTTAGAAGAGGTATAGAAAGATGTGTTATAACACCATTCTACAAGTGGTAGTCATTTAACCTAACATTCATGTTTAACTAATACAAAACAATAGAGATACGCCTCTAGACATTTGTTAACCACTTCTATTTATTCATCAGATTGGGGGTGGTAAGATGAGATATGAGCTAGCTGAGTACCCAAGCAGGAAAATATTTCAATCTATAAATTACTAGTGAAAATAGGATCACGATCACTTACAATTATTTTTTGGGTTCCATGTAATTTTAGAACTGCCTCTAGAAAAATAGTTACTATTGTACTTACTAAAAATGGGTGTGAGAGAGCAAAAAAATGGGCATATTCTATAAGTTTATCCATAATTACCAAGATAACATTCTTACATTCAAAACAAGGCAACCCTATGATAAAATCCATGGAAACCTCCTCCCACCTTTGATTAGGAAATTCTAACAGTTGCAACAGACCTAGGGTCTTAACTATCTCACCTTTATTTTGTTAGTATATCAAGCATTATACCACAAAATTTTGTACATATCCCTTAAGTCCTTCCCAAAATAATTATTTCTTAATTCTATGATAAGTTTTAAAGAACCCTGAGTGTCCCCCAATTGGAGATGCATGCAACTCCGTAAGAATCTTATGCTTAAGCTATGAATCTTTGCACAAGTATAACCTACCCTTATACCATAGGACATTACCTTTCCATTCAAATTTGTTAGAGGCTAAATTACCTTGTTGGAGATTCTAAATCAGATCCTATGTATCCTTTTCTTGCTCCCATTCTAACCTGGCTTCATCCACCCAATCTACTTGCAACATGGACGTTGCACAAAGTAATGCTTCTATTGATGTATCTCATCTGGATAGTGCATCTGCTACTACATTATCTTTACCCTTCTTGTAGATGATTTCAAAATCATAACCCAACATTTTGGTTTCTCACTTTTGTTGTTCCTCATATTATAATCTTTGTTCCAAAAAGTATTTGAGACTATCATGATCCATTTTCACCTTAAAGTGTCTACCCATCAGATAGGGCCTCCATTGTTTAATTGCATGAATAATAACCATCATTTATTTCTCATAATTTTTTTTTGTACATTATTACCTTTGAATTGATGACTCTCAAATGCAATGGGTCTTCCTACATTAGTATTGCTCTCAACCTGGATCTAGAAGCATCACATTCAACAGTGAATGTCTTTGAGAAGTTTGGAGTAGCCAAAACTAGAGTGGTGCACATAACTAATTTTAGTTTATTAAATGCTTTGGTGGTGGCATCATTCCAATGGAAGGCATCCTTATTTAGAAATTTAGTGAGTGGAGCTTGTATGCTACCATAACGTTTCACAAATCTTAGGTAGTAATTTGTTAGTCCTAGGAACCCTTAGATGTTTTTGAGAGTTTTTTGGCATGGGCCATTTCATCATAGATTTGATCTTCTGGGGATAAACTTTGACACCTTCATGGGAAACAATGTGACCTAGGTACTCTACCTCTTGTACTCTAAAAGCAAATTTGGATGGATTTGCATAAAGTTGATGCTTCTCCAAAACTATCAACACATATTTCACATATTACAGATGTGCTTCTCATGTCTGACTATAAATCAATATGTCATCAAATAAAAATAGCATAAAATTCCTTTAAAATGCCTAAAAATAGTGTTCATCAATCTCTAAAAAGTAGATGGTGCATTTTTAAGACCAAAGGGCATTACCAAAAACTCATAATGTCCCCCATGCATTCTAAAATTAGTTTTATGAACATCTTCATCCTTGATTCTAATTTAATGGTACCCTGAGCGAAGATCCAATTTTGTGAAATAATTATCACCATGCAACTCATCAAGTAAATCATCAATTACTAGAATAGGAAACTTATCTTTGATGGTGTACTTGTTGAGTTCCCTATAAGCTAGGTACATCCTCCATGTGTCATCCTTATTCTACACCATGACCATTGGTGATGAATATGAACTTTAGTTGTGCTTGATGATCCCTACCTCTAGCATCTCATGGAACATGTTTTTTATTTCACTCTTTGATGTATATGGATATTTATATGGTCTGATATTTGGTGGTTGACTCCCTAGAAGTAGTTGAATGGCATGATAATGTTCTCTTTTTGGTGGTAGTCCTTTTGGCATGGCCCTAAAAATAGATGGGTGGTCATCAAGAACCATCTATAGATCAAGATGTGTAGATGCCTATGTGGGTTGAACTTATATGGAACATAATCATGAAATAATTCCCTCTACCCCCTTTTTTAGCATCTTGGTCATCTGATGTGAACTAATCAATTATGGATATTTTGCCTGTAATCCATGTAGTTCAATTTTATTACCTTTAGAATGAAAGTGCATGAATAGTTCCTAGAATTTCATCTCAATGGTACCCAAGGTTGTTATCCATTAGACTCCCAAAACAATGTCTATGCTACCCATGGGAATAGAAAACATAGGAGAATCAAGATTGTACTCACCCATAGCAATCTTAATACTATGGCATTTTCTTGAACAATTAATTGCACCACCATCTACAATCATGACCTAAAATTTTGGTGTTGGGTAGATGAAATAGTTCAATCAAGTGGCCAAATTATGGTTGATGAAGTTATGTATGCTCCTCAAATCATTCAACAGTGTCACCTTTTATTTCTTGAGGAAACCCACCACCTTAAGAGTTTGTGGAGTGTTAATACCTACAAGTTCATGATAAGAGATTGTAGGTTGGGAATCTTCAGGTACCTCCTCTATCTCTTCCTCATCATCATTAGAGGCATCATCTTCTTCTTCATTTTCATTGGATCCCTCAATGTAGAATAGCTTCTTCTCAGCACATCTATGTCCTTTGCTCCACTTGCTGTCACAACTGAAACATAATCCTTTTGGACACTTCTCTTTAGTTTATTGAGGGGTCAATCTAATAGGTGGAGGCAATGTTGGTGTCGATATGATATGATCTTTGAAGTGAGTGAATGTTTGTTTCTTGTTAGCTATGAACTTTTCCTCAGATCTATGTGCCATGATAATACAATCATAAATCTTAATTGGATTAAACATGCATACCTCATGTTGAATGTGGTCCTTGAGTCCACCCAAAAATAGGTCATTCAAGTTCTCCTTAGAAATTGTCTCCAAATGTAAGGATAGGTTCTAAAAATGATGAATATAATCCTTGATAGATCTAATCTGTCATAATTTTTCTAGTTGGCTAAAGTAATTCTTTGTCACACTATTGCCATAGTGTAATTGCAGCTCCTCTATAAAAACTGACTAGGTGACACTAAGAGTCATCTTTTTCTTTTGAGCACGCAACAATCGATACCAAATGAATTGATCAGGTTCAAGATACAAGGATGCCATGGTAACCTTCTATCCACCTAGGATCTGATGTAGATTGAAAAAATTATCCATTTGGTTGATCTAATTAAGTGGATCTTTTCCATCAAATTTGTGCATATTTACCTTTGGTAACAAGTTCCTCTGTGGTAATGTAGTTGGATTTGAAGTAGACTGGTTGGGATAACCACCCTAGTGGGGTTGTGAAATAGCGATATCTAGATGATTTGAATGATTATTTTCCAAAGCCATCATGATATCTACCAAATTATCTTGTATGGATTTCATATTAGATTGTATGCCTTGCACCTCACTTTGAATGCCTTGCACACTATAGTCAAGCTAGCTCACTTTATGATCTATGTCAAAAAACCCTGGTATAAAGGATCTAGTACATTCCCCTTATGACTCCATCTATTCCTTGTTATGATTTTTACCTAGAGTTTTAGCACCCTTTCTTTGGCCCCAAGTTTGTGGACCTGCCATAAAAGGGCTTTACGATGTCGACCCTAATTGGCACTTTTGACCCAACTTTGACCAAGATATTTTGGACTTATTTTGGCCTCAAATCAAAACATACAAATAACATACCCTAGACAATTTTTTCTAAGATTCTAAAAATTTAAATAACTTATAAAAATTATTTGAATTGTGCACTATAGAGCAATTTTATGAAAAAACCTAAAATGGAGATAACTTTTGTAAAATAGATCCAAATGAGCTGAAATTTTAATTAAATATTAATTTAATTATTTCTCACCTCCAAAAAAAAACAATTAGATAAATTAGTAACTGTTTCTTATATATAGCCAAATTTAAAAAATTAAGATTTCACCCACAAGATTGCCCAAATTGCAGCTCTGATACCACTTGTAATGAAATTAATTCAAAGATAAATTAGAATATCATAAATATATCCAAATATGACTTAAATATATGATAATAGACAAGCCACTTTGAGGGGGCAACCCCCACAAGTTTTAATAAGAGTAGAATTCACAATATGATCATAAACAATTACCCACTACCTCCTATATATAGTCTATCTAGGCCATGGTTACTCCATAGGCCAACCTACTAACCAAATGAATGCATATATAAATGTGATATAGCATCAAAGAGGGATAAGTAAGCCAAAAGTCAGCTATTCCTATCCTAATACATGTGATAGGTTAGGGGCGTAGCATTTGCCTTAACAACATACTTAAGAGAGATAAGTGATTGAATTACAAACTAATATCATTTTAACTATAAAATCATGGCATCCTCATCTAGGGCATTCTATGGAAATCTTACTTCTTCTAAGTTATCCATCAAAGATTATAATGAGTACACAAACACACTCTTTAAACCTATTATATTCAATAATGATTATAATAACTACTTGACATTATGGGATGCCATAAACTAGATTGGTGCACACACAAATGAAGAGAGCCTAACTCTATCCTAGAACCAATTGGCCATAAACCTCCTCCCTCTTAAGAGACAAGGGATACACTTCACATCTTTTAAGCTAAAATTCATGCCTTATATTGACCTCCTATGAGACTTTTTCTTCATAGGCAAGATATCAAGAGGAACACCCTTATATCACTTTTAGAATAAAATAATCACAACATACATCCATGGTGACACATTTCAAAGGTACCTATCTCTTCCCATCCCATACACCACCTATGATCTACATATATTAGTGGCATGTAATAAAGAAAAGTCTATCAAGAAGGTGCTTATTAGTTAGATGCTCCTTGGAAAGACAATCAACTTAAAATACAAGCATCCCACCCCAATAATGAAATTTAGAATGAGAATTAAAATTTAGATATCCCTATTGAATAGGATATTTGGGTACCCTACCATTGAATTCCTCCAATTGGAATGGGTTCTACTATCCGATATGATGAGGATATTAGATTTGATCTTTACTCTAGGAGAAGTGATTGGATAAAGGTTACAAAAGTAAGTTATGCATAAAGATAAGAGGCCTCTAGGAGGCCTTTTTTACATGATGTCTTATTTGCTTGATGTAGTCCTATGGACAACCTATATACATAATAACTCACTTTGAAACCCCCCTCAAGATTGTATAAAGAATAATATATGAAATTCTTACTCCTTTATATACATATATGTGTACACTCACCATATTATGTGCATTTATGAGGACATTTACCCATAGGCATGGATGACCATCCATGACTCCACTTTTCCCAAAGTATCAAAGAATATCATAGATACACTATTGATCAAGGGAGACTATTGTCTAAACCCTAAATACATAGTCATCATGGTAATTGGATATAAGGTTACACCCCTATAGCTCCCCAAGTATGTCCTCAATAAGGTGAAAAGTAGGAAATATCCTACCAACTATAGTGGGGCATAGATGAGGATATGCACAATAAGAAGAAATCCTACCTTCATGTCTCACATATAATAATTGGAAGAATGTGCTACACCAATATGAATAACTTCTATGAGGCTAGAAGATATAAAGAATACTATTCCTTGGATTCACTACCACACAGGGACTGGGATCCCCATGGACAAGTGAAAAACCACATTAAAGGGCTAGGCATTGAATATTAAAATAATCCCTATGATCATGACTTCTTGTTCCTCAATGCTCAAAATGATGATCAAGTATTAGAAATGGCATGATCAGTCTAGATGAAGAATGATATTCTAAATATCATTCAAAGGGAGCCTTCCCTTTCCATAAAAGAGGCACGAATCATACTCCCTTTGGCTGAAGGATGGGACACATCTAATTTTTGAAATAATAGACATGCTCAATGAGTATGGAAACAAGGGGAATAAGGGAAATCTTCTTAGACATACCATTCAACACAAACTAGGGGTGACAAATACCTCATTTGGGTAGAAATCAAGATGATCCCATGTATCTAGATTCCTCAAATTCCAAAGGCCCTCCCCAAGGTGATGTTTCATCACCTCTAGAGATTCTTGTTGTGGTTACCTCAACCACACAATTAAATCCTTATATATCTTTGAATACCACCCTCTATTATATAAGGAAGACAAGGTCTCATTCCCTTTCATAGATCCCAACAATGGAAGGACCTTTGGTGTAGCTAGTTGCACATGAGGCAATTAAAAAGGATATTTATGATGAGGAGGTATAATTAAAAAGAGTAAAATTATTGAGCCTCTAAGATTAAAATGGAAAGGCACCATTACATAAGCAAACACCAATTGATCTAACACTCTCTCCAATTTCTATCACTCTTATTATTTCCCATATTTTTATTCTTACAATTAGTTCATTTATTCCTAATTCATTGACCCCTCCTATCCCCCCTCCTCTCTTGGTCCCCAAGAAGGAGGTGGATCCTATTCAGTCTATTGTTCAACTAATTTTTCTAAATCCAAATGCAGAGGATCCCTTCTCTACCCTTATATCCCCTATTTCTACAAATTTTATTCCTCTAATTACTCCTCCCACATCCACTCCTACCATTCTTATTTCAATCCATTCCACTACTACTTCATCCCTCATAAAACCCAAGAGAAAATCCACAAAGAAGGTGAAGGAAGTAATATCCATTCCCCAATTTCATGTTGCATCTACATAGTTATGTCTAATAGTTCCCCTTCACAATCCTTCTCAAGAGATCATGGTGATAACCACTTAGAAGGATGAGAAGAAGAGGAGGCTAGAATACACAGTACATCCACTACCACAATATAGTGGAGTGGACTAGTACAAGATCATATATCCCTCACTCCTAGATCCCCTATTGGAGGAAAATTTGAAGCACATATCAATTGAAATAATGGGGGAGACTACAAACTCAGATACTCAACCCATAGACATGGCCCAGCTAGTCCTCCTGAAGTGGGAAACACACATGTAGTTAGGGGCCTACAAAATACCTAATCTTGTGATTAATAAATTTCCAACTTTGATTATTTTTTTTAGAAATATATGGGGAGTGTATAGAGGGTAAGGAATACTAAACTATAATATGACATTGGTAGAGCAATAATTTCATAAGAAAGAGAAGAGATGTTTTCCCTAATGAAGAGGAAAGATAAGAAACTAGGGAAATATCCCTATATAGAATATTTAAAATACTATATTGTACAACACAAATATGTCCTAGTATAAATACACAAGGGGATATAAATATTAATAATAGATTTAGAACAAAAACTATAGCAACTAAGATAATAGTATCAAACTATTCATATTCCAACATGAATTGAAATAGACATCCAAAGTGCACCATATGGATTATATAATACCATTAAGTCTATTAGTGAAATGAGGGAATAATTATCACCCCACATAGTATATAACACAAAATTATTAAATTATTTGAAGATATATCAAAATAAAATAAAATTTATTATTCTTTTTATAACCGGTAAATCCTATGCACATTTGACCCTGATGGAACCATTAGAAGCTAACAATGCCCTTAACTTGGTGGACATAAGAAAAAAAAATAGGCTAGGGAATGGGTTGAGGTATTTGAAGTAGTAATATAAAAGTATTAAGAACATGAGACTCACTCCATGAAAATTTTGGATGAGCTAAAGCTTTCTCATGCTAAGGATTCAACATGAACATTCATTGGCAAGGGCAATTTTGATCAGCTTTTGCAACAAGATTTAGATAATTTCAAATAAGACATATAGGGGAAGACCATAGAATACATATAGGTATAGCTAAATTTTAATTTAAAGGTCATTAAAGTTTATATATTTATATCTAACTTCAAGACTACCAAAACTAAACATTTAAGGCTCTTGAAGCAAGTGAATAGGGTGCACAAACCTCCACTCATTAACATATATATAATTAGATATCAATATGACATTTGGTACAAGAACTATCAAGATTTTTAAGTGAATAATAATTCCATCACAAAAAATCCAAGTTAAACACATGTGTTCACTTCAATGCCTCTAATAACCTTATCATCCATGAAATCACCTAGTCAACTTTGAGAATAAGTCATCTTTTGTATGTATACATGCACAATTTACTCATATTTTACCTACAATTAGACTATACATGTAATTTTACTTGATATGTTATAATCATACACATTTTGCATTGCATTACATAGGCTGACTAATTTTGATATAACTATAATTAGACATAAGCATGCAAAACATGTAATTTTGAGACTATAGTTAGAACTGAGGTTCTAACTGTAACATTTAATTAAGAGTCTATGTATACTTAGAGGATGAGGCATCCCCTACCCAAGTCTATATATCAATGTAATTTCACATTCTAAAGGGTTGGAAGATTGAATCGATACAAAAAAGCTAAATTTTGACTATCATGCAATTACATTGGTGTTTTCTCCTTCCACTTTTGTGATATTAAGGTTTTGCTTTTCTAGTTGATTTAATATAGTCATTTTAAAAATCTATAGATAAATTTTGGTTGTTTTAATCAATTTATGTTAGTTGTATATGTGTGAATGCTATTGAAAGTTAGTATATTTTATTCAACAATTGGTTTAAACTATGTTATTATTCTTAGTGGGTATGAATGCTTTATATTGGTATAGTTTTCTAAGTGTGTGCCACAACTACCTTAGACACCTTCTCGGTCTAAGCTATAAAATTTAAATTAAAGGTGTGCAAGAGATATGCTAAATGAATCAACCTTAAATATAGATCATCTACTTTCTTATATCATCCTCCCCCAGACTTCATAATTGTGTTTCCTTGTAAGTGTGCAACAACTGCAAGTAGTAAACATTAGTTTTGAGAGCATTTGTCCACTAAGAAAACAACCTAGGAAGTGACACTTTGAGATCACATAACCTTATTTTTTCTCTAAAAATCCCTCTTTTTTAAGTTTGCTTGATTGATATCCACCCACTTTAGATTAGGTATCACTCATCCATCTCATCCATTTAGGTTTGATTTCTCCACTAGGATTCATTTCATTACAAGTGAACCCAGTTAACAACCTACCTCCTCTACTTGTTATTACACCAAAGGTTCTTTAAACCATACTTGAAAATTATGCCCTAGGGTGGATTTCACCTCTAATGATCTTAAAATGTTAGAGGCTACCTCATTTTTTTATTGGTGCATAAAACCCATATAAATAAATTACATACATATGATGGGTCTATGGATGACCTAGGATCATGTTTTAAGTTAAATTAAAATCAATAATGATAAGCTTGGTGTGAATTATCATGGGTCCAATGGTAAGAGGGATCCAAATACAACCAAGGGGTTTTTTATTGGCTTTATCAAGTCCTTAACATGTTGTGATTCTATGAATTTGATGATGAAGGTGAGGTTAGATCAAGTGTTAGTCTTATAATTAAATCAAAATGACAAAAACACACTAAAAAATAATAACATATTCATGCCTTGATAATAAGGGGAGATTGGTGAACAAATAAATAATGATAAAGCTCAAATAAAATGTAAATAAACTTACAAATTTTCCTTACCTTCCTTGAATTATTTGAATTAGTTGTTCATTGGATTGCTTGGATTGTGCTTAAGAAGTCTTCAATAATGGGGTTTGGCTATCTCCATCTCCTCTTAGCACCATGGTTATGGTTTTGGATTTGATATTTATTGAAAGTGTCTTGGCTTGGCTTAATTTTGGAATTATAACACTATGCATTTGCTTCATGAATCAAATCTTGCATTATAATTTTACTATGTCCCAGGATCCCTAAATGAAGAGCTCTAGGCTTACTTTTATAGGGTTTGAAATGAATTGGAATGAGTTAAATCCTAACATTAGTTGGATTATTTAACCCCAATAGGGTTAAAAGGTGTCAAATGGTCATGGTTATCATGGAATAAGCATGGGTGGGATATTTTCCAAAAATGACAACTCACAAAAGCTAATGATGAAAACCTAGGATATTCATTGATTTTAAATTTTTCTTTTTAATAATTACTTTAATTACTCATGGATGAATTCAATTAGGATTTGATTATGATTTAATGTTAATTAATCTATTTTAGTCTTTTTAATATTTTTGTAAGTTTGGATTTAAATGATGTGGGCAATTACTCTTTTTAATTGATTTATGGGCCAATTTGATTTAATTGAATGTGATGAAGCCAAATTTGAGATGTTTAGAAATTATTAGGATATATGTTCAATGATTGATAAGAATTATTCTAAATTAGGGTATAAATTCATTGGTGTCCAATTTTATGTCTATAATTTTCCCCTATTTGGGAAGATATTGTAAATCATAGGCACAATAATGTATTCTCAAATAATGAGAAAAAGTATGTATGCCTGAAAGAAGATGATGATTGAAGAAAAAGCTCCAAATAAATGTTTAGGAAGCCTATAATTATGTCCCCTTGAGGGAGTGACCATCACATGTTTGATGAATATTCCTTCAAAAAGAAGCAAGAAGAAAGGTGGAATTAACCCAAGGGTGAGATTAATCCAAACGAGAAAGTGATTGCATGCATTGATTTGTTAAAAAATAAGTATTGATTTGCCTAGAGGTGGTTATAATTAGTAATAAAGGCTTGTATACCTAAAAAATATGATGAGTCAAAAAATAATGATTTTCCCACATGTGATTATAATCATTAAGATGATTGGGATTAGATAAAGATGTTTGTTTGATTGTGCCCCAGTAGGGCAAATTAGAAAGTAATAACTCATGGATATAACGTGTTACATAGATTAAATATGAGTGGATACAAATGTAGATGCATTATTCTAATGACTAAAAAATCCATAAACAACCAGGCACATGAGGATGCACAAAGTGATGAAAAAGATGAATAGAAGAATAAGAATTGATCAATGGAAATAATTTAGTTGTACCTACCAATGAGGAGATGATCATCTTGATCAGTATGTATACAATTAGAATGGTCAATGTGTTGATGTGATCAACGATGGGAGGGAGGCTTTGCCAAGGTACCAAGGAGATACTTCTCTACCACTCCATTTATTGTAAGACGTCTTGAGCTGATTTTTGATATAACACTTGATGGTATGACTCATGATATAAAACACCATGATAACTTGGCTAAAATGTGCATAAGAACTAAATCATTATCCAATAAACAATTAAAAATAATTCACTAATGATAAAAACCATGATGACAATGTTGACATATGAATATGGATGGACTCAAGAATAATATGTAAGGAATCACCTAATGAACACATATAAATAGAGTCAAGGCAATAATGCTGAAAAAACAAATAGAAAAGTAAACAAACAAACAAACAAATAATATAGCCTAAAAATAAAAGCAATAGAAAACATCCTAACAATGAATTTTCTCTAGTAGGGCAGATCAAGGATAACTAACTAGGCTTAAATAGGACAAAAATTTTTTGGATTTTGAAATGTTATGAATCTTTTTGGAATTTTTGAAACATCTCAACCCAATTGGGAATTATGAGATATGAAATGGTCCTAGCTCACAAAATAGTGAGAGCATGGCTAACTTGAATGTATGCATGTAAAATGATGAGAGCATAATGGTAAAGGGTGACTAAACTATCCTCAACATGAATTGAGAATGACCCATATAGTCCCAAAATATCCCTAGGTCCTAGTAGTTTCACCTTTCAATAGAAGAATCTAACTAGTGTAGCAGCCAATTCAAACAAAATAGGCATAGTTGGCATAGTGGCACAATATGACATAAGAATGGATAGTTGGTTTGTTAAGCCATAATAAACAAATGTTTCCCCTAGTTTTCCCATAGGCAGTTGTAACTAGGATATAATTGATCAGATCAATGATACTAATTTGCCCATAGGCAGTTATAATTAGTAACAAGATCGGTGAAACACTTATTTTCCCCTGTAGATGGATATCATTAGTATCACATAAACATAAATGATTAGAATGAAATAAGAAATAAAGGATGTAATTTCCAGAACTTCTATCATATTACTCCAAAATAATTCCTCTATCTATAATTATTGAAACAACTACTAAAATTGATCTGATTCTTCATGATAAAAGTGTGAAACCAATGGATGAACCAAGGTCAAACAGGATAGGTGGGGAGTGATCAAAACATGTTAAGTTGATAGATAAGGAATGGTAGGATAAATAAGTGATAGGTAAAGTGATAAGATGATATAATTATATGGTATGAAGAAGAATAATGATAATATGGTAATAGGATTTCCCCTAAGTGATAAGAGGAATGGAAAATAAAAATGGCAAGGTTGTTGGCATGGTAAATGTTTTTGGCTAATGATGGTGGTTGGTTTTTATTTTTTGTCCTAGGTATATGATTTTATTGTTATTGATAAAATGGAGATGTACATCCTGATCAACAATTGATACAAATACAATAATCAATCATATAAATTTCTAGCCTACACCTCTTCTATATAGCTACTCTATCAAGAACTGGCTGCAAATTTAGATGTCAAGAATGTTGTTATGATCTTCATTGGTCATTGATTTTTATTCTTTAAAACATCAATACAAGGTATCTTTATAACCTCTAAAAAGGAAAGTGTGGTTAGGGATGGTAAATAAGGATAAATTTTGGTTGATAGGCTTGATTTGGAAATGGAATGGTGGAGGATAATAAAATGGATGATGATTGGGAAATAAATGAAGATCAAAGTTTTCAAGCACACAAAATGTTATTAATTTTGGATTAAACATAACTTTGGATGTGGTAGGGTCAAATAATTATGAATATTCTCTCAATAGGACCACCAAATGTTTCTATTATTATGGCTTAATAGTAGCTACCATTTAATTAGGCTATAGATGGGAAGCTATATTGATTTGATATTTGATTTTGTCTTCATCAAGAAGTGAAGAAATTTTATGCTCATCTATTGGTGCCTTGAAGAGGTTTATACTAATGAATTTGTCTTGATTTTCCCATAGTGCCTCTGAGAAGGTTTTGTTAAGGAATATTGACTTTTGACATTGATTGTCTTATGGTGCCTCCAAAAATGTTTCACTAGAAGATGTTGAGTTTTAACTTTGGTTGTCTCTTAGCACTTTTGAAAAGGTTTAACTAGGAGATTGTTCTTATTCTACATGAATTTGGTCTTGTCCTCCTTACTATTCTTCAACTAATACATCACCATGGATGAAGTTCAATAAGGTGTGATTCTATCAATCCCAATCGACACTTATGGGAGGTGGAATGTTAATGTAATGGCGATGTTGGTTGGTGGTAATGGAATGGGATGAGGGAACATAATCCTTGTAGAAGATACTAGGAAAACTTGTGTTGATGCTAAATTAATCACACTTAAAAAATGTTGAAGGATCATAAATGTATTAAAATTGATCTCCAAGGTATGTATAACTAATATTGTAATAACCATGAATATATTCTGATTCTAAATTTGATTCTAAATCAATAGAATCTGAATCTAATGTTGATAATGATGTTGATTCTAATTCTAATGCTAAATTTGATATCGGTTTAAGAATATAACCTGATTCTAATTTTGATTCTTCATTTGGTATGGATGTTGTTATAATGATGTTTTATTGAATGTTTGGTTTTGGACAAGTAATGGCCTGTGATGGCATAGTGGGCTCCATAAAGACTAATTTGTCAAAGTCATATTCTTCAACAATGCTAAATAGGTCAAGTCAAAGGGAGGATATTGAAAAATAGGCATATGGTCAAGGTAATGATTTTCCCAAAGGCAGTTATAATCATTAAAAAGTGACTCAATAAAGACTGGCTCATCAGAGTGAGACTCCTTGACAATAGGTATAGGATTGAAAGGTAATTTATCATAGGTTGACTTATCAAAAATGGTTGGTTCAATAAAAACAACTTGGATTGGTTGGTTCTCTTGGCCTTGTTTTAAAATCAATTGTAAAAATACTAGTTTTGAATATAGCTTGGTCCTCAAATGATTGGCTCAGTTAGGGTAATAATTGGATTAGTCAGGGTACTTATTGGATCAGTTGGGATATTGATTGGATTGGTTGAGGTTATGATTGAATTGGCCAAATAGGTACAGATTAGCTTAATTAGGGTTTTGATTAGATCAGTTGGGGTTTTGATTGGATTGGTTGGGGTTGTTATTGGATTGGTTGGATAGGTACTGATTAGCTTGATTGGGGTTTTTAATAGATTGGTTGGGGTTTTATAAAGTGGGTAATGATTGGTAATATATGAGGAATGGTCAATGGTTGGATAATGGTAAGGTGTTAGGGAGTGTGATTCCTCACATAAGCCACAAGATAAATTCTTGCAATGATAATGATAGGGCATTGTTAAGCTTGGTTTTTATCTTGATCCAAAGGATAAAGTCTTGGAATGATATGGATTGGGAATTAAGGATCTTGGTTACTTACATAAGCCAAAGGATGAGGTCTTAGTATGATATGTATGGGGAGTTATGGAGCTTGGTTGCTCACATAAGCCAAAGGACTAGGTCTTGGTATGATAAGTTTAGGGCATTATGGAGCCTAATTACTTGCACAAGCTAAAAGATGAGGTCCTGGTATAAAAATGGTTTGGAATAATGGAGATTGATTTATCACATAATCTAAATCCTCCTCAAAATCCATATCATCCCAGTTGGTAACTTAATTTGGATCATAAACTGACATTTAATTTTTTTCATCAAATAGGTCATGATTTTAGTTAAATTATACATCCATTCTATCATAAATTGGATTGTATGTGACTCCACCATAAGTGTATCTAGACATATCTGCATTAATGAAGAGATATCCAAAACAAAGAGGTTCTAGAGTTTTACAAACTCTAAAAAATAATGTCTAAAGGATAAAAGGTTCAAACTTGGTCTAACATGTTCAAAAAAGAGGGGTGGAGTTATATCTCCAACAATTGTCTAAAAATGGAGCTATATCTCCAAAATGGTTTATGACAAAACTTAGAATAAAATAGTCTAACATCAAATGTCTAATGTCAAATGTCACACACATAAAAGGTCAAGTATCTAAATAAAAACCAACATGTTAAACTTTATGTCCAAAGTGTTCCAAGAAGGTCTAACCTAGGAAATGGAAATGTTACTAAGTCTTTTGTCCAAATGTAGATTCAAAATCTAGACTCAAACAGGTTGTGCTAGGACTTTTGGTCAAATTAAACATCAAAATATAGACTTTAAACAAAGATTATGATGAGATATTAATCTAACAAGCTTGAAACACTTTGACATAAACCCAAAACATGAAATAAAACATAAACATGATCAGTTGGTATAAGGCACAAGGTAAAAGGCACTTGGAGAAAGGTTGTGTTCTCCCAAATAAAGGCACAAATAATGATAAGGATAAGATCTATGAACAAAAAAATAAGCAATAGTTTTTAAATTTGGGTAATCAATTAACTTAAGTTATGCAGCCTAAAATAAAAAGATATGTGTATCAACCCTTGCAAAATGAGGCCTAAAACAAAATCAATCAATGTTTGAATTCGAACTTGTCAAAGATAATTAAAAAAATTCAAGTGTTAAAACCTTAGGCTTTAGTTTACCAAACAAGATAGACAAATTTTAATAGCATGACCATGTTAAATAAAGATCCAACAAGGTTCAAATGATTATTTTTTAAATAATGATAATTGAAACACAAGATAAGACAAGTCTTGTGAAATAATTTGGGTAGTGCACCGATGTTATCACTCCCAAAAGATGTGATCAATGTTTTGTTTCAAAGACTTATAAGGCACAAGACTTGTAATGATTTGGGAAGCATAATGGTACTTATTTCAATCAAGTGTCATACTCAATGTTTTTTACATGAATTTTTTATAAGTTAAATCAAGGTGTAAAATGGATGACATAACACCTCCTTAAATAATGGAGTAAGTTTGACATAAGACTTGTTCATGATGTGGTTTAAACAACACAAGTTTTAGATCTAACACACCAATCAATAAAGAATAAATGACAAAAATAAAACTAAGTATATCATCTTAGATCTTATAAAGGTGTGGTAAAGTGGGGTTGACTAAAACTTATAAGTTATGACCATATAGATTGATCCCATGTATATAAAATTTCATGTTTGCACATAATAAAATTAGCACATCAATTGAATCCATGTCAATTGGCTTGTTGTGAACACGTCTTATCCTTTTCATAACCACTACATCCATCTATTGCTCAATGTATTACAATGTCTTGATTGATCATACATTCTAGGATAACTTTCCATTAACGAAGATGGTTTAATTGCTTAAACCACCATCCCAATGGGGCGATCCCAATTTATATACCCCCCATGGAAAGGGTTTTAAAAATTATTGAGATATGAAGCCTTAGGTCAATGCTTCCCTAAAGAACTCATGAGAGGCAATGACACCCCCTTCACAAGCCAAAATGAATGAAAATAAAAGACAAGTAGAAATACTTTAGGGTTGCTTTCAGATCACCTAATACTATGCAAGTTTGGGGAGAGCCTAGGCAACTTTCTTTCTATGACTTGGACTAGGCACCAAATTTAATGGAAAAGTGTTTTTGATCCTACAAATTCCCTATAGGGGACATGAGGAGATCATACACATGCTATCCTTTTTTTGAAACAAATAATAAACAAACAAGTTTTACAAACAATTGAATGAAGTTGGATTTTTAAACACCAAATTGAATGTGATGTTGTTCTTTACTAACCCTTTGGCTTAAGTTCAAAAAATTAAAATAATATTTTCACAAAAGACCAAATTAAACAGGTCATCTAGTTTGTTTCAAAACCAAAAGTCCAAATATGTAAGACTTAGCCTAAGAGTTCATTTTAAAACACTAACTTGAAATATTCATGATTTAAGAATTTGTTTTAAGCACTAAAAATGAAATGTTTCTAAGACTTAGCCATCCTAGATTCATTTTAAACACCAATATTCAAATGTGTGAAAGCTTAACATGTTCATTTTAGGACCCAAATTAAAATGTGAAAGATTTTCCTAATTATTTTTAAAATCCTAAAATGAAATGTTTGATTAGTCGAAACAAGAAAATTTGGTGTTCAAATTGATCCTTCAACCTATAATTATTAGATAAAAATGACCTGCTTTAAAGCACTTTCTTGGTTAGGCAAATGATGTTTGATTTTTAGCTCTTGGGTTTTAATTTACTTCACACAGTAACCATGGATGGTCATAGATGACTGACATCAATTTTAAGGCAACCATGATGGCTAGTTAATAAGTAACCACCATTGGTTAATAAGAATCAATGCCATTTGATAAAGATCATCATTGATAACTTGTGAACTTGAAGGCAAAACCAAAAAATGAAAATGTGTTAGGTTAGGTAATGGTTAGCAAAAAATATGGGAAAAATTACAAGGCAAAGTTGAGTTGATGAATTTAAATGATTTTGAAACCTATAAATCAAAAATATGAATGATGAAAAGAATCAAAATGCAAGCTTTATGAATGTTTTTCCCTTGAAACCCAAAAATTAGTGGTTCACATAGAATCAAGATTGGTTGGGCATAACCATGGTTGGTTTAGGCCAAATTGTCACTAGTTTTACCTAACCATCACCGATATCTATGTAAATCTAAACAATAACCCAAAATCAAATCCAACCAAAACAATTTTAGAAAATCAATTTTAGAGAGCTTCAAGCATCCAAATGAATATTTAAATCTGCATATTGATGTCCTTGGTATGTGTGATGCATTGGGTCCCACTGGGCATGCCATTTGTGATGCTAAGAATTTGACAATGGAGGAAAGCTTAGATAAAGTGTTAGTATCATAATGAAATCAAAATGACAAAAACACACTAAAAAAGTATAACATCTCCATGCCTAGATCATATGGGGAGCTTTGTGAACAAATAACAAATGATAAAGCTTAACTAAAATGTAAATAATCTTATAAATTTTCCTTACCTTATTTGAATGATCTAAATGATTTGTTCATTGGATTACTTGCATTATTCTTAAGAAGTCTTCAACAATGGGGTTTGGCTATCTCCATCTCCTCTTAGCACCATGTGTATGCAATTATAAATGCATCATATCTACAAATCAATCCTAACTCAAAGAATATAGAGCATACCTAAACTTTTGATTGGGAATACATTTTTTAAGTGGGAACATGACCAATATGGGGATCCACTAGACCTGATTAAGGGATCATTTATCATAATAAACTATGTTAACGAGGGTTACAAAGCCTCTAATCTAAGACAATCATGCAATAACCCTAAGGGGGTCTTGTGTTTTGATATTTCACCCAAATTAATAACAAGTAAATTTAATCTAGTGCTCACCAAAGCTTGTAGAACAAAGTGGAGGTTATAAATAATAAAACTAAACATGTATAGAAAACATATACTCATGTCAATGTATACAAAATCCTAATTCATGGAAGAGAAGCAAAAATGCATTATCTATCTACTCTTATAAAGGAGAAATAAAGTTAGGAATACTTACCTTTGAATATGAACCCATCGAGCCTCAATCTCTATTATGGCCAAGGTGCTTCACAAAAGGTTGTTATGGTATGTAAGGATGATAAAGATAAATTAGCTCTAGGCTACACAACCTCTCAATAAATCCAAAAAACTTCTCCACAAGACAAGATCTATATTTACAAAGAAAGTATGGAACCCTAAGCTTTAATTCTAAAGTAGAATGGTCAATAAGCATATGTTCATTCCCTCTTACTTATTATTTCACTTATTCATTTATCAAATGATGAAAATAAACTTTTATTTATAGGTGGAGTTGGCCCTAAACCCTTCTACAAATCCTGGCTGACTGGGTTGACCCAGTTGACCTAACACAATTTTGGACAATAATTCACTAGGTCATGAGCTAGGTCAACCAAAGTTCAACCAGCTCCTAAGTGAAAAATACCTTGAAACTATATAAGGTCAACCCAGTTGACCCAATACAACTGACTGATAAAAAAGGATTTAGGTAAGGAATAGGAGGATAAAATGCCTAGAATAGGTACAATAAAGAAGAACAAGCTTAGGGATAATGGTTTTAGGATATAAGTGTGTAGATAACATATCGTAAAAGGGACAACAATCCTATGAAGCACCAATGGTCTACCCACCCCTTTCTCGATGCATCCCTTAAGGTATGCACTTAGAGAGATTGAGATTTGATGGGTTTTTACAAGATAATAAGTATTAATAATAGATAAAAGTTTTAAAATATTATGTATACATATGCCCCACTCGAATCTCATAACGTGTCACATGAGTGCAACACAAGATGGTGCTTCAAGAAATAGAACATGATAACACATAACATTGATGCTAAGTAATGTGTAGTAAGAAATAAATAAGATAAAAGAAAGGATAAAATTGAAAAACACATACCTTTACTTACCTTAGTGTTGTAGATAAAGAATTAGACTAGAAGAAAGGTGAAGGCATCCACTGTGAAGAACACTAGGTGAACCTATAGAAGTTAGTGAAAAAATAGCCAAAAATCAAATTTTTTGGAAAATATGCATATGATATTAGAAAATATTCTCTACATCATCATGAATCCAAAACATTTTATGGTTCAAAAAATGGATGAGTAAAAACAAAGATAGAGGCAAAACAAGGAATCTACCAAAAAATAATTGAAAGATTTAAATTGTGAAAATTTATTTTAAATAGGGTGAAATGAAAGTCATTTGTTATTTTTAACTTGTGAAGGAGAGAAAAAAGAGTTATGAGAGACTAAATGAGCTAGGATGGCAAGGAGATGACAAGATAGGCAAGAGGGGCCCTTAGAGGTGACAATGGGTGTAAGATAGGTAGAAAACTCAAAATCTTAAGCTAGTTTTCAAATATTTTAGTGATTTAAGTGTATTTTTAGAAATTTGTAATTTAAAGCATTTTTAGACATCAAAATGAACCTAAAATATAAGGGTAAGAAAACCATTGAGGGAAATCGGTTTGAAGGGTTTGGGGAGAAAACTACTAGAAGACACTTTTTTTGTATAATGTAAGGGGTCAATAGGAAAAACAATTGGGTTGACCCAGTTAACCCACTAGGCTAAAATTTGGCAAAATCCACACTATCAACCCAATAGGTATGTGTTAACCCTGTACATACTATAGACTTCTTACCTAGTATAGTTTTTCAACTAAGCAGGAAAATCTAGTATGACAACGCAATACTAGGGGGGGAAATAAGAGGGTTAACTTAGATTTTTAAGTCATAGGTCAAAAATAGGAATATTTTGGTCAAACTAGTTTGACCAAAGAACTAGAATAATACACAAATGTAAGTGGCCAAAAAAGTGATAGAATGACCCATAATGACTAACTAAGGGCTAACAGGTCTAAGTGGGATGAAAAAGGTTGAATTAATTAAGAATGAAATAAATTAAAGTAGTTTAGGCTTATTTTTGTGATTAAAATTTGAAAAGAATGTATTTTGATTATACATGACATGAAGGATCTAATACATCTTTTGTTGTTTTCTAATTGTAGGGGTGACCTAGATTATAGTGTTTAGTATATACATCATGGCTACTAGATCTATTGGAGTGCCTGGTGATAGAGGATAGGGTGATACTGATCTTTGTAAGCTTAGGTAGCATAGCAGAGATGTGTAGGATACCCTTAAGCTCATATCTATTAGTCATGTTCTTGGGATGCTAGTATTAATTGACTAACACCTTCATGTGGGCATCACCCTTGAGGATAAACATGTTATCCTAGGATTTTTGATAATAGGGACACCTATGACAACTAAGATACCTAATAGCGAGGATGTGAGGAGATCCTTAGCTATATGGGATACAAGCTTAAAGATGTTATATTTAGGTCAAAGATTAAGTATGTTTGGTGTGTATACCTCGTAGGTTTTGTATATTCAAAAGGCTATGATAGGACTTATGATAGCATGAGTGTTATTCTATAAGTTAGATGTCAAGGTACTAATCTTCGTGATAGCTTTGAGCCAGATGATACTGGAGGAGAGGGTGTTATATGATCTAGGGTCTGTCATCTAGGTATAACTCACGCATGATATGTATGGAGTGTTGTCTAGAGGGAAAAATTCTATTAAACTGATCATTTTACTAATGACTTGGGTCTATGATAAGTTCCTTAAATATCAATTATCTAGGTTACCCCATGTGGTCGATGATAGGTCACTTTGGATGTAGAAATGGAGATAGGAATAGGTAGTATGGGTCATGCCCCACATTCTAGTATTGCAAATGGTGATATAGGTAGATATAGTATGGAAGCTATATTGGCACATTTCTATGACATGGACTAGTTGGGACATAGTTGTACCAGTTTTAGCATGGATGGAGGTGATAGGGCACTATACCTAGTGGATAAAGCCACATTTGGTGGCATGAGTACTACGATAGATGGGTTTGCCTCACCTAGTAGTGTTGATATTGGTTCCCATGTTTTAGGCCTAGCATGTTAGAGAGCTATGAGGATGAGGAGGACTAACGCCACCAATGGTTAGGTTGATGCTCATGCCACATCATGAGAGACCATAGACTATTTGAGCATGATAGGTAGCAAAGTAAGAGGATATGGGTATAGATGTAAGAACACTAGAGGTACCACCACCAACTCTATAATAGGATGAGTAGATACCATTGAGGACATGACATTGATAGAGGTAATAGGAGTAGGAGATAATAGAGATAGTAGATGTCTTAGATGACTCAGCAAGTGGGCCAAGGTAGAGTTGGATGAAAGAGAGGTCATTCAGGCGTAGGCTGAGATGAACTCAAGCTATGACTATAGTATTTTTTTATGAGGTGATCAACAGAGGAGGTTTTGGGAGGCTATGAAAATGGGGAGACCATGATCTATTATCAAATAGATGGTGAGATTATGGTGGCAAACATAGAAATAGGTAATAAAAGATGATTAACTTATTTCTTAAGGGTATTTTTAAATATACTATAGATAGATACATTTGAGATATATCAGTGATCTAATATCTATTGGTGTGGTTTTTGTAGGTGTAGTAGAGGAGGAGGAGATCAAATGGAGCTACCTAGTGATGGGATCACTCCATGATGTCCTAGATGAGGCAATGATGTTGTATGACCCCACTATACTAGAGGACCCTAGGGTACCATTTTCCCCAGCTCAAGTGAGCTAGTTTAGACTAGATGAAGAGGTAGTGAGGCAGATACAAGTATAAAAATATGAGATGCAACAACCAATATATATGGGTGTAGTAGATACATGTTGGATAGTTATCAATGATTTCATGATGATGTTATGAAGGTGTCTAGGTAAGTGGATGAAGAGCCTTGATAGTCTAAGTGATAATGGCAAAGTGTGCAATGTGCTTGTCTTAGTATGTTTGAAGTATGATTGGTTGATATTCTATTTTGGAATGGTTATATATATTTAGGGATGAGTATGGATTATTGAGAATTAGAAAAAAATACCTAAGATATTTTATAATATTTAAGTGCTTGTGTGCATGAGTGGATTTCATCTTGTTAATCATTGTTATCATCTAGACATTTTAGGTCTAGTGGCAAAAAATGAGTAGGTAGTTTGATGACATCACCATTTCCACATGTGCATAATTTAGGGTGATTTTCTCATATGGTTGTGATCACATTATTCCCTAGTTTCTATGCACTAAATACTAGGTCATGCATCTAAGAGAAGTCAAAGATATGTGGGTGCAAAGTTAGGCTCTTAGGAATTTTGATAATGTTTTCTATGTTCAAATAGAGCTGAGTAAGAATGTTGATGATGTCAAAATTTGAATTCATGGAGGTTTTAGGAGTAAATGGTCACATTTATTTGTTTAATAATGTGCCTAGTTATTATCTGCTAAATCTCAGGTCATACACCTAAATACAATCAAAGATATGAAAGTGCAAAGTTGGGCTCCCAGGTAGTTTGACATTATTTTCCCATACTTAGCCAAATTTTCATAAGGCAAGAAAGAACTAAGTAATTAGTTTGGAAATGGAATATATCACACATGTGGATGTTTTATAACAATATAATCATAGGGGTTTATTTAGTTTTGTCCTAGTTTATTTGTGTTAACTTCCAGGTTAAGTGTTAAAGCATGACAAAAGATATGCATGTTTAAAGTTGGCCTTCCAAACAATTCTTGACATTGTTAGCTCTATGATAGAAAAATCTAAGTGAGTAGATTAATGGCATTATATCTCACATATGTGATGGTTTCAAGAGTATTTTGACATATGGTTGGATTATCTTATTTGAGGATATCATATAGTCTAAATTTAAGAATATGCAAGTGAGAGAGGTAAAAGATATGAATGTGTAAAGTTGGCCTTCCAGACATATAAGAAAGATTCCCATACTTATTCATTTTTGCACAAGTTAAATTTCAAACAACATCGATGGAGTGTGTTACTCCAAGAATTCAAGAAGCATGGAGATGGTGTCAAGTGTTTAATATTTAATGTTGTGCAGAGATAAATATTGAGCTTCTTCCAAGGATCAACGGTGAGTGGGTGATCATATAGATAGAGGTAAATGATGTGTATTAAATTCATGAGTTTAAAGTGATAGCTATTTATCATTGTTAAAGACCAATCTACATACAAGATATCGATGGAGTGTGTTGATTCAAAGTTTGTAGAGTGCACAAGATGAGGTCAACATGTTCAAGGTTTAATGTTTGGCATTGGTAGACTATATGTTAAAGGTCTAGATTCATATAGTAAGATCAATGGTACATGTTTAATCTGATTAATGAGGACTTGAGATGTGAGCATAGTGTTCAAAGTTTAACTATGACCATTTGCATTTGAACATTTTAATTTGAAAAGGAAAAACCAATGCTCTTTATTTTGGCCATATCTTTCGATCTAAATAGAATTTACTGATGGTGTAAAAATCAAATTGGTAAAGGACTCTAAGGTGCATCTATCAATATAGTTTTGAATATCTGAAAGTGTGTATACTCATAGTTATGAAGGTTCAAAATTTATTTTGTCTCTATTTATGTCTTACAAGTGACCCAAGAAGGATGATCGAGCTTATGTTGATGTTGTTTCAATGTTTCATGTTGTCTTAGCTATTGGGGAGTGTTTTAAACTCCATGAGGATAATATATGTGAATTATTAAGGTTTTAACAATCATATGTAGTATGATCAAAGGTTTATAAGTTAGACTATGCATTCATTCATGGTGACTGTGTGCATAGAATGTTGATTGAGCTTGCATAGAAGAGTGAAATGATGACTATAAGCATTTAAAGTTGACTAATGGGTCATGTAGTGTGGACCTATGATTTTAGAAGAGGTCCTATGTTCTTATTTTGCTTTTTGATGTGATAAATGGGTGAATATGTCTCCATGAGACCTATAAGAGCTATAAGGGCCTTATTAAAAGGTGTACCTACTTAAGGGTGACCCATAGATGCTATGGCTGACCTATGATGATTGTATAGAGTTGTCTTGATGAGATAGTTTCCTTAAGGGTCAAGGAATGCCTAATGGCCAACCAAGATGGTGATGATCATGAATTATCTATAAATAGTGAAACCAAATGTGTTAGTTTCTAAACTTAGGAGAGAGTCTTGCGAATGAAGAGCCAAGTGAAAGTGAGAACCTTTGAAAGAGAAGGCACATGTTAGTGAGGACTAGAAGAGAGTGAATAGGATTAGATTTGTATATCTGATCAAGGTGATGAATTTGATCACATAGGTCATTAGACCTAATAAACTGAGAAGAGGCAAAATAAGTGAGTATTCTCAAGATGATGTTTGAGAGAGTGTGTATGGTGAGCAAAGATAAGGTGAAGGATGTGTGTGCCCAGTGGATGGGTTGAAGGGTAGAGTAGGTTGATGATGGTGTGTATGATGTTTAAGTCATATTTTTTTTGTCATAATAGTACTTTTTTAGATTTTAAGATTCAGTGTGAGTGAAGGTGAAGAGTGATAAGTAAAGGTCCATCATCAGGTGTTGAAGGCATTAGTTTAAAGGTGGAGTTATTTATAGGTTTTATTATGTTAGCTCAACATCAAATGGGCTTGTTGCCTCCTTGAAAAGTGAAACTTGATAAAGGTCTAGTTCTTATGGTAGCTCATATAAACAGGTGTAATAGCTCTTTAAGGGATTATAGTCTCACTAAAATAAGGGATGGTAGTTCCTTGATCAGTTGTAGATAATCTAAATTGGATCTTGTTATTATAGTACTATAGTCCATCTTGTAGGGTTTAGTGGGTTTTATTCCCCAAGAGGGTTTCTCACATAGATGCATTGATGTGATATATGCTCTTGTTCATGATTTGAATTTATTTGCTTTCATGTTTATGTTACTATATCAATTTGATGAATGATGGAATGATTTGGGAATTGAATGTTCATTGTTGTCCACTAATTCACCCCCTCTTAGTAGATACTTCCAACAAGACATAGGAATGGTAGACCTTGGATGAGGAGAGAGTTACACATCTATCTATAATGACATAGATAACATAGGCACATGCCCAAGATAGAGTGATATAATTAGTGGTCCTAACCCATATGACATAGGTATAGGAATAGGAGAGAGTGACACATGCAATGACCCTGACCCATATGACATATGGATAAAATTAGGAGAGAGTGACACATTTTGTGACCCTAACCCAATTAGCACAAGTTTAGGCTTAGGTGGATCATCTATAGGGGTTGGTGTTAGGATTGAGATCTTGAAAAACTCATTACAACATTATGTTCAGAGGAGTCAGACTAAGACATCAATGGGTAGCATGTATAGGCCATGAGATAGCCAGGATGAGGCCCAACCATAGATCTAGAGAATTATATATGGTTAGATTATTGTATTAAAAATCATGATGTGTGTGTGTGTATATACATACATACATACATACATACATACATACATACATACATACATACATACATACATACATACATATATATATATATATATATATATATATATATATAATTTTGGCATTCTAGATATTTTGTTGCATGTGTTGTCATTATGATTGTGATTGTTGATGATTGGATATATTTTTGTCTAGAACATGTATTTAGATTTTGTTGTATATGTTATAGGAAATATATGAGGTGTGGTTTATTTTATAGAATTATGTATGACACATTCATGGTTAAAAATAAACAAGCGAAAATGAATTGGTAAAATATAATCAATCAAAAATATACTACACATGATTTCAAGTTGGGAAATGTGTAATAACAAGAAAATGACTAAGCATAAAGAATCAAAGGGTGGTAAAACAAGATGGTAAATTTTTTTTTGTTAAACCAAATGAAATATTGGTACCAAATTAAAATAATTAAAATCACACTAAATCATGTTGGGAAGTATGAAAATAATGTAATAAAGTAGAAATCATGTAAAAGGATAAATGGTATAAAAACAAATCAATTACTTCAATCGGTCATACTAAATCATGTGGGGAAATATAAAAGAAAAACAACATTGGAAAAATTTGGGTCTTAAACGTATCACACTAATTCAATATGTGAAGTATGAAAAATTCAAGAAATGGTTGGATTCTCATATGCAATTGAAAAATAAGAAGATAAAAGCAAAAGAGAAAGGAAGTAAGCATAAAACATACTAAATCAAGCTATAAAAACATGTCAATGATGTATAAATTCATAATTAGTCACATCTTATCTCAAATTTGATACATGTAATTTTTATTGTGACTTGGATTATTGGAAAATTTTGTGAGGAAGGCTAGGTCCTATCCATGGTCTTATACTATAACTCACAAAGGGAACACTAATGAGGTGAAATAAATGTGAAAATTTGGGTAATGAAGGATGTGGGAAATGGGAATGTGAATTTATGGTAATTTATGATGAATTATATATCCTATCTATTTCTTACACTAAAACTCATAAAGGGAACACTGATGAGGTCTTACAATGCAACTCACAAATAGAATCCCAAGGGGAGTGATCAATGAATAAAAAAATATTTCTCAAGAGAAAATATTAGGAATTTAGGGAATGAAAATTAGAGTGTAAAAATCATAACTTAGGCATCTTATGATAAGACCTTAGGAGATAGGAGGCATACTAAGGGCATGGTAAGACATTAAGTGACTAGTGACCATCAATGTATAAAGGAGACATGTTTGTTATAGACACAAAGCTTTGTAATAAAATAAGCATGATACTAAGATTAATTCATGAGGGTAGATTAGTAAAAAATAATAAAATGGACCTACCTTCCCAATACATATTCCCTACTCCTCACAACCCCTTAAAGAGCCATCAGTCTACTATGAAGATTGGGTACTTACGTGAGAAAGTATGTAGCACTAAAATATTTTTTTATTTTCCTCTTCTAATCTACTATCCTACTACACCCCAATGGACCTTGGCTCTATTATGAGGCCAAATGTGGAGTTTTATCTTTGACTAGAAGAAAGAGATGTGCTTTTAATCATGTCTTTTAGTGTGATTTGAATTTTAAGAATTTTGAATGTTTTTGCTTTTTATATCATTTACTTTTGTTAAATGATTTGGATTTGAAGTTTTTATTAAGGATTTTTAAGATTCCTCCTCCAAACAGACTTGGAATGACCAAACATGAGAGATAAAGTGATACACAAAAATGAGCTATAGGCTTAGGCTAAAGGAAAATAAGTAACCAAAGACAAGATGGACTAGGACACTTAATCTTAACAATGAACCAACATGTTATCTCAAGGTTCATCCATGTATATGCTTAGTTTGTGAAAAGGAAAGAAATGGAATAATGAAGTCCAAAGTGTATTAGTGAAATGAGTGTATAATAAGATTAATTTTGCTAACTCATCACATGGTAAAAGAAAAAATGGCTAAAGGGAACTAGTTTTGTATAACCAAGTCACAATGATAATTAACCATGAAAAATAGAGATAAGAAAGAAAACAAATCATGAAGATAAAATAGAAGAGTTTTAAGAAAGAAACTAAAAAATTAAAATAAAGCAATGATATGAAAAGACATCCTTAAAAGAACATAAATGATATTATAATAAATGTAAAGTGTGAAAGTAAACTCACCATATAAGATAAATAAGAATTTGACATAGTGTCAAATGATATAATAGATAGATAAAGACAAAATTGGAGCACACATCCAATTTAAATGTAAATGTAAAAGGACCATGCATGTGCTCATAAATACTAATAAATCTACCCACACACATTATCCAAAACATTTGAGAGATCTCTATGAAGTTGGATATGAACTACTACTAAAGTCTCATCTATCTTTAGTGAAAACTCAAAAAATATTTCTCATCTAATCTCCTAAAAAAAGTAAGAATGCTTGATGGATCACGTTGAGGAGGCAAATTAGGTAATGAATGCTCAAGATAATTCATGGGAGTGGGCTCTATGGGAGATGCAATATTCACTGATGGTTAATGGTCCATGGGTGAGGGAATCATAGGTGGATAAGGATCCATAGGTGAGGGAAGGTACATATGTGGAGGAGTCATGGGTGGAGGCATGGAAGGTGATGAAGGGACCATAGGAGGGGACTGAACAATAGGAGGTGGAACAATGGGAGAAGAAGGATGAATATTATTATAGGAATGACCTATGGTAATAATGTTAGAATTCCCAAGAATAACTATAAGATGATCCTTAAGGTGTTTTTGAAGGATGTGACAATGATCAGTGTGATGGGTGCCACATTGGTGCCACAGATAATACACCCTTCCATACTTAGGCATATATTTAGGAAGTACCTTTGGGGGAAGCATGGATTTATCTGAGGATTGAGGGGAAGAAGGATTCAAATTATAAATATATTATCATAGCTTATGATAATGGGTGGATGAATTATTATTAGTTCTATGGAAGTAATAGATATGCTTATGAGTGGTCTTAGTAGATGCACTCACAAGAGGAGGTGTAATAGGAAAAAAAGAGTTATATAAAGATCATCAACCCATTTGGTGGGTAAAAGAGGCCTCTGAGGTAAAGGAAACAAACCATCACTAAGGGAAGGTGATGGTGGGTAAGGAACAAAACTAGGATCAATGAAAGGAGTAATGGGATTAGAAGTAGAGATAGACTTAGCAATAACAAAAGTAGAAACAAGTGAAACTATAAAAGGATTAAGAATGGGCTCTATTTCAAGTTCCACTAAGGGAGGGGAGAGATCTATAGAAGGCCAAAGAAGGGTCACACTCATCTTAGGGATAACTAGACTATAAGGGTCAAGGTACCTAGAAAAATGTTAAGGCCTCATAACATGATCCATGAGCATACTCTTATGAGGTTCCTCATAAGTTAAAGGTGTCAAAACCATATATACCCTATGATAAATAAGAAAAATAATAAAATTAAGAAATATAAATGATGGAAAATGAGAGATATATTAAAAAACTAAAGCAAAGAAGAATGATAATGGATAATCTTAGCATCACAAGCCTGAACAAGACCACTTAGGAATGTATCATCTAAAGAATAACCATCATCATAGTTAGGTGTGTGAAGATCAATGTAATACATAGGGATGACCTTGTCGTCCATTGAGGTGTGATTAATGGAATGTTGAGTCCTATTTAAAATGATGGGAATATCATCACAAGGAGGTTTACAAGAATGAGGCTTCAAAGAAGATGGAAGCTGCAAGATGAGACGAGGTGAGAGATCAAAAGGTTTAATATTTAGCTTGATATCATAAGGCTCATCATCATCAAAATCTAAGAGGTTAAGAATAGTATTCCCAATGATTTTGGGATGCCTTCTATAACCTTGAGTCAAATTAATGAGAAAATTGAAACATTGAGACTCACATAATGGAACATTGGGCAAAGGTTCAATAGTAGAATTATTGAAGACACCATAGTCTTGGAATTATTTGAAATTCCAAGGGTTAATATCACCTTGAATTATATAAATGGATCCATTGTAAGATAATTTAACACATTGGTAGGAAGAAGAATCAATTGCTCTCATACAATAAGTCCAAGGCCTACCAAACAAGATGTTATAAGAAAGAGAAAAGTTAAATATCATCACCTTCACACAACCGATGATAGGTAGAACAGTAATGGGAAGCCACACAAAACCTAATGAAGGAATTTTCCTTTGATCATATCCTTGGAATGTGTTTTGTGTGGACTTGAGATTAAATTTAAAATATCCAAAGGTTTTTATAAAATTGAGAGAGGTGACACAAGTGTCACAACACTAATCAATCAATGCACACTTGATTTGGATATCACCTATTTGAACAATAATGAATAAAGGAGGATCATTTGCATGAAGTAAAATCTCATTGGAAATCATAGAAGTGATAGGTAATTTGAAGGAAAGATAAGTTTCCATTGTTTCATTGACATGGATGGACATCTCTTCACATTATTTTAATATGTTATCTTTAGATCTAGATAAGGCTGATTCACATCCTATTAGGGAAGGACAAGGGATGTTCATTTCAAACAATAGTTACATAATATGGCTTATATGATGTGGAGAGGTCCTCATAATCTCAAGGAATAAAATTTTGGATGGGATATTAGTGAGTTATATAATGGGATCCCACTCATCATAACCCATAATAAGGTCATTATAAATAGGTGCATAGTGATTAAGAATATCTTCTAAAGGAGGAACTGAAGTGCATTGGAATTTATGTTGATAAGAAGGATAAGTTTTAGAAAAAGGTTTTAAATTATATTTTTAATATGAAGTAGTTGGTTCAAGTTGATGTTGAGAATAAATAGAAGAAGTGTTAGTAAAAGCTTGATTATCATTGGTGTTAGGTAAAGAAGATGGAGGGATGGTATAAATAGGGTGGGAAGTGTTATCCAAGGGAGAATTTAGAATTCGATCATCAAAGGTTACAATTTCATCTTGCCTCAACTCATTTAAATGAGTTGGAGAAGAATCATGGATAACATGGAATTTATGAGATAATGGAGGAGTGTCTATAGGTTAAGAATCAATAAAAGCAACCACTCTTCACATATTAGTCATGTTAACCACATTATATTTAGAAGTGGGGCCAATAAGTCTTTCTACATTGTTAGTAAAAAGGGTGGGTTTATCTTGGTTGTCTTGATTAGGTTGGTGATTAGGAAGAGGGTATTTATAAATAGTCAAATGAGCATTGGCTTGATTTAGGGCTTGAGATTTAGAATGTGTTTCATGAGCCTTAAAAGTAATGTCATAGGCTTGTTAACACTTTTGAATGATAGAATTATGATCAAAATTAGGACCAATAATAAAATCCATGGATAAATTATGGAGTTACCTATAGCTCTCATGATAATGATCACAACTAGCGTGAAACAAAAAAAATTGTTAAGATCATACGAGGATTTCATAGGATGAGTGGGATCAAGGTCTCTTGGTAGAGGCCTAAGTAGATGCTTAAGTAATTTAGCTAAGGATTAAGGTTTTTGAATGTTAATGGTATTAGGTGATGATAAATTAGGATTGGCATAATGCTGAGAAGGGGGAGTTGGTTATAAATATTGGTTAGGAATGACAACTTGAAAAGTGTGAATGGTGTTATAATGATCCATGATGCCATCATTGGTAGCATTACTATTTTGTACTTAAGTAAGAGATGAGGACCCACATAAGCTTTGGATGGCTCGAATTGATGCATAAGGAAATATTGATGTTTATCTTGGTTAATATCCTCCTCAGAAGTATGTAGAGAGAGTGTGTAGATCTGATATTGTAACTTAATAAAAATAGCATTAGTTAATATATGGAAAAGGTTATCATCAACCATGTTATGTTCATATTTGTTGGATAAAGTTTTCCACCTTTTAACAAAAGCTTGGGTAGTTTTGTTTTCATTTATTTTTCAATTTATGAAGTGGGACAAAGTGTTTTCATAAATATCATTACTTTGTAATTCTTGAACTAAATCAATCACTAAATCCTCCAAGCTAGCAATAGAATGAGTTCTAAGTTGATTGTACCAATCTAAGGCATAACTCATGAGGGTTTCAGCTAACATCTTGGTAGTAGAAAAAGTTTTCAATTTGACCCAATCCTTATAAAGATTTACAAATGTTTTAAGATGAAGGGTAGGATCAGTTGATCAGTTATAAGAAATTATAGGGGTGATACCTCCTATATCAATATTAGAAATTTGAGTGGTAAGAGGCCCATTTTGAAGGTGTTTAATGGGCTTGTTGACCAAAGGAGGTTGAAGAACAAGATTGCCTTGAGAATATCAAAGAGGAGGGGAAACATATTGATTATACATGCCCCAAGTCATTTGTTGAGGATGAGTTTGAAGATGGAGAAGGTGATTTTGCATTTGCATCATTTGATTTGTATTATGAGATTGAAAGGTTTTCATTTGATTAAGTGTTTACAATAAGATTTGGTGGGTTTGATTAACATTATTAACATTATTTAAAGAATTATATTTGGAATTAGTGGCTTGGGTACCACTATTGGTGTTGATAGGAGCTTGAGATGAACTATGAGAATGTGAAGCACTAGTGGAAAAAAATTCTTGTGAAGAAAAAGATGGACTAGTGAAGGAATGAGAAGAGGAATCACTAGAAGCATGATTACCTTGGGTAGTAAACAATGCACTAGTGGAAGGATTAAAAGTAGTAGCACTTTTAAGAGGCCCACTCAATGTAGAACCTACCATGTTAATGGAGATACTAGGCATGGAGGTAGAAGAAGTTAAAGAAGAAAAGGTCATGGTGTGAGAAGAGGTCATAATCGAAGGAAGAGGCTAAGAATAAAAGAAGGTGGTACCCAAAAATACATTTGAGAATGTGGGAGTAGGTGAATGAGGTTATTCAACTTTACCACTAATCTTGAGATGATAAATGGTAGAGGGATCCTTTCCTTAATGTTGAGGAAATTTAGAAATAAAGAAAAAAATTTCAGGGGTATATTTTAATTTGGGTTGGTCTTATAGGGAAAAGAGATGATTACACTCTCAAGAGGTATTAGGAGGGTTCACATAGTTTTTTGTGTGAGTGGTTATGTGAAAATTAATTTTATCCAGGAGAGGAGCCTTACTCTACATATGAGAGACCCTGTGAGGATTGGGAAAAACTCATTGTGTTTGTTGAATTCAACTTAGTGTTGTATTCAAATAGAAAATTCATGATGAAGGAAAATAACTAATAACTAGACAAGAGAGATGTAAAATCAAGGAACCAAGAAGTGACAAAAATAGTATAGGGTTGAGTGGGTCAACCGAGCATAAAGAATAGGGTCCATAAAATATACAGGGTTGATTGTGTCAACCTAGCACAATGAGAGGCTAAAAATTTTATAGGGTTGACTAGGTCGATACAGTACAACAAATAGGGAAAATTAGATAGCCTATAATAGACTGTGTCAACTAAAATGATTGTAACTGAGACAAAAATAATTTTTCAAGTATTTAATAAAGTAAGAAATGAAGAAGAAAACATAATCAATTGGATTAATGAGGGTGATCCAATTGAGGCACATATCACAAAACCTTGCACTAACACAGTTTAATGCAAGTTTTTGTAATACAACACATAATTGATCAAAGAGCAAGAAATCAGCTTGGAAATTAAAATCTAACTAAGTGGTCAACCTGAATGTTGTTAGATTATTAAAGTATAATTTTAAATGTGATAGGAATTTGGCTATAAGAAAGGAACTATAAAGCAATCTAAGGATGTTTTTAGGAATTTTGGGCTGAAAGAGATCTGTATTGGTAATAGTATAGGCTTGGTATTGGGGCCTACCCCCTCACTTCACACACTATAATGATAAGGGTTTCAGGTGCTTAGATAGAATATAATATTAACTACATGTTTATACTTGGCCAGAAAACCAAGTTGACTTCCCCCTTGGTGATGAAATCCAAGTAGGTAGGCCTTGGGTAGACAATTGTTAAAGTTCTTGTTTAATTTTTTTTGATTTGGTAATGTGTGCTTAAAATATAAAATAGTGAAACTAAATGGTATATTTAAATCCACCTAATTATACTATGTGATATATTCTAAGCATGTAAGCAATAAGAAATGAAAATATAAGCTAATTACTAGCATATAAAGGTTAATTCCAACTTTGAAACATGGTACAATATCGATGTAGTTGATAGTGTATGCATAGAATATAAAATAGGGTCAATAGTGTTATCTTTATATTGTGAAAGCAAAGGTTTTAAAATGAACAAGGTCAACATAGTCAACCTAATTATCTAGATAACACACATAATATAAAACTAGGTCGATCCAATAGACTGTATAAGGGTAGTTTTAAAGATTGAAAAATATGAAAGGAAAGACTATAAGAAAAGAGAGAAAGGATAGAAAGGAACCTTGGTGAGTCTAAAGATGTAGATAAATTATATTGTTGTTAAAGAACCCTAACAAATGCTTGTAAATATTACTAATAGGGTCAGCTAGGTCAATCTAGTAAAGTACCTAAAATGTACAAGGTCAACCTATTAGTCTAGACCAGAAGTCTAAAATTTTGAAAAACTATACTAGGTCAAACTTATAGCCTATACCTAAAAAATAACCTATAAAGAAAGAACATAGTCATTTGTATGCAACTGTGTGTTGAACCTGTGCACAAAAGTTAGAAATGTGTTGATGCAATTGACCTAGTATTGTGAATATATAATAAAAATAATGATAAAATAATGAAAAATAAGTGAAAAAATATTGAAAGGGTTAGTTCACATTGGGTTCACTATAATTTATGCAATTATAAATGCATCATGTCTATAAATTAATCCTAACTTAGAGAAGATAGATCATACCTACACTTTTGATTAGGAATACATTTGTTAAGAAGGAGCATGACCAATATGGGGATCTGATAGACCTGATTAGGGGATCATTTATCACAATACACTATGATAAGGAGGGTTCTAAATCCTCCAGTCTAACATAATCATGTAACAACCCTAAGGGGGTCCTAGGTTTTGATATTTCACCTAAACTAATAACAAGTGAATTAAGTCTAATCTAGTTATCACCAAAGCTTGTGGCGCAAAGTGAGGGTTAGAAACAATAAAACTAAACATGTATAGAAAACATATACTCACATCAATATATATAGAATCCCAATATATGGAAGAGAAAGATAGATGTATTATCTATCTACTCTTACAAAGGAGAAATAAAGTTAGAAATACTTACCTTTGAATATGAACCCATTGAGCCTCAATATCTCCCTTGGCCAAGGTGCTTCACAAGAAGTTATTGTGGTATGTAAGGATTAAAAAGATAAATCATATCTAGGCTACACAACCTATCAATGCATCCAAAATACTTCTCCATAAGACAAGATCCATATCTCCAAAGAAAGTATGGAATCCTAAGCTTTACTTCTCAAGTAAAATGATCAATAAGAAGATTTCATTCTTTCTTAATTATTATTTCACTTCTTCATTTATCAAATGATATAAATGAACTTGTATTTATAATCAGATTTGACCCTAAACCCTTTTGAAAAATCTTGAATGATTGGGTTGACCTAGTCAACCTAGTACAATTTTGGATAATAATTCACTAGGTCAGTTAAAGGTCAACTAGCTCCTAAGTGAAAAATACCTCAAAACTATATAGGGTCAACCCAGTCAACCTAGTATAGCCAATTGATAAAAAGGGATTTAGGTAAGGAATAGGAGGATAAAATGTATCAAAGTCTTGAAATGGGTACAATAGAGAAGAAAAAACTTAGGGTTAATGGTTTTAGGAGAAAAATGTGTAGATAACAAGTGGCAAAAGGGACAAAATTCTTGTGAAGCACCAATGTTCTTCCCACCCCTTTATTAGTGCACCCCTCAAGGCATGCACTCAGAGAGATTGAGATTCGATGGGTTCTTAAAAGATATAAAGTGTTAGTAATTGATAAAAGTTTGAAAACATTATGTGTATACATATCATGTTAGATTAACCAAAAAATATGCAATCAGAAATGCATCATGTATATAAATCAATCTTAACTTGGAGAAGATAGAGCATACTTATACTTCTAATTGGGAATACATTTGTTAAGCAGAAGTATGACCAATATAGGGATTTTTTAGACTAGATTAGGGGATAATTTATCATAATACACTATGATAAGGAGGGTTCCAAAGCCTTCAGTCTAACACAATCATGTAATATCCCTAAGGGGGTCTTATATTTTGATATTTCACCTAAAATAATAATAAGTAAAGTAAATCTAATCTAGTGCTCACAAAATATTGTGACACAAAGTGGGGGTTAGAAACAATAAAAATAAACATGTATAGAAAATATATACTCACATCAATGTATACAAAACCCTAATGCATAAAAGATAATCACAAATGCATTATCTATCTAATCTTATAAAAGATAAATAAAGTTATAAATACTTTCCTTTGAAGATGAATCTGTCGAGCCTCAATCTCTCCCTTGGCCAAGGTGCTTCACAAGAGGTTGTTATGGTATGTAAGAATGACAAAGACAAATCAACTCTAGGCTACACAACCTATCAATGCATCTAAAATAATTCTCCATAGGACAAAATTCATAAATCCCAAGAAAGTATGGAACCCTAAGCTTTACTTCTCAAGTAAAATAGTCAATAAGTAGATAATCATTTCCTCTTACTTCTTATTTTGATTCATCATTTATCAAATGATGGAAATGAACTTGTATTTATAGGTATATTTGACCCTAAACCCTTCCAAAAATCTTGGCCAATAGGGTCAACCCACTTGACCTAGTACTGTTTCAAACAATAATTCACTAGGTCATGAGCTAGGTCGACAAAAGGTCAACTAGATCCTAAGTGAAAAATACCTCAAAATTGTAAAGGGTTGACCCAGTCAACCTAGTATAACTAACTGATAAAAAGGGATTTAGCTAAGGAATAGGAGAATACAATGTAGAAAATGCCTAAAATGGGTACAATAGAGAAGAATAAGATTAGGGGTAATGGTTTTAGGAGACAATTGTGTAGATAATAAGTGGCAAAAGGGACAACAATCTTATGAAGCACCAATGATCTGCCCACCCTTTTCCTAGTGCACCCCTTCAAGTGTGCACTTAGAGATATTGGGATTTGATGGGTTCTTGCAAGATAAAAAGTATCATTAATCAATAAAAGTTTGAAAATATTATGTGTATACACCATTTTTATGGTTTTTTATTTTATATGGATTCAAAGTGGCTTGACTTGGCTCAATTTTGGCATTATAAAACTATGCATTTGCTTCATGAATCAAATTATACATTATAACTTTACTATGTTCTAAGCTCCCTAAATGAAGAGCTCTAGGCTTACTTTTATAGGCTTTGAAATGAATTATAATGAGTTATAACCTTGGTTGGATTAGTTAACCACAATAGGGTTAAAAGGTATCAAATGGTCATGATTAGCATGGAATAAGCATGGGTGGGATATTTTCCAAAAATGACAACTCACAAAAGCTAATGATGAAAACATAGGATATTCATTGATTTTAGATTTTCCTTTTTGATAATTACTTTAATTACTCATGGATGAATTCAATTAATATTTAATTAGGATTTAAATCTTAATTAATCTCTTTTATGCTTTTGAATATGTGTACAAGTTTGGATTTAAATGATGTGGGAATTGCTATTTTTAATTAATGTATGGGCCAACTTGATTTAATTGCATGTGATGAAGCTAAATTCAAGGTGCTTAAAAATTCTTAGGCGAGATGTTTAATGATTGATAAGAATTGTTCTAAATTTGGGTATAAATCCATTGTTGGCCAATTTTAGATGTCTACACATGTGAGATGTGTTTGTTTGAGATTTTATATAGTGTATTCAATTTATTGAATTAACCAAAGAGAGATGACATTAATGCCATATCTTTCATATACTATGTTGAATAAAATTATGATAAAGAGAGGAAAATCATCTACTCAAAAAATAATTTCATCATTCATCATATCTTCTTCAAGGAATTATATAGAGGATTTTATGGTTGAAAAAAATATTTCAATTACATGAACTTCTTTAAGGGGTACAATATCAAAATGGGGTTATGAATCATGAGATTTTGGTTCTTTAATATCTTTTAATTATTGCATAAGTAAGTTATAATGATAATTAAAAGTTTAGACTAATTATATAAGGTAAAATTTTCAAATCATTGAGTTAAGTTCTTCCAATAAATTTCAATGAGATTTATAGATGAAGAACTAGTATGAGGTTTATGGGAAATAACATTTTTCATAGGGATAAAATACCTACGTTGAGGTTCTGGTTGTGGAAGTGGTTCATCAATATTTGTTTATAAAGATGTTGGAAAAGTATTTGTAGTATCTTTAAGCAATTATTTGTCAGTAAGGGATTTCTTAGGTTTAGTGACAAGATTGTTATGATCAAGTTTATATCAATAACTAACTTTAGCCATGTTGCATATTGAGATTTAGTGTAATATTGATCATAATTAAAATATATTGTAAAATTATTATCATTTAAATGTTGTGTATTAGGATTAGAAGAGGATTTATAATATTTTGAGGGTATGGTTTTGATAAATTGTTTCTTTTGAGAAGCTTTGAGATAATCAGGATGATGTAGTTTGATCATAACATCATGATCAAATGTATCATCTAACATGAAATAAACCACAAATTTGATAATCACACAACATGTGTATGGATAATGACCAATGTCAATGTGGATTCAATAAAATTTATTAGGATCAGACCATGATGGGTGGGGGATATTGTTATAGATGAAAGGTTTATATAGATATAATAATTGCTTCATTTTTGATATTATTAATGGTGAGTGGGAAAGAGTTTTATTATCCAATTTAACTACTATGATATTTTTTAGAGGGGATTGAGAGTGAAAATTTTCACTTGTAATTTCATTAGTTGAAGTTTGGTAAGATTCCTTGATTGAGTTTTATGATGGCTCAAATTAGTGGGTAAGGAAATCTTGTCTTTTAGATTGATCAAATGCCTCTTTTAATGTTTGTGTGGAAAAATGTGAACCTTGATTGAAGGTATGGTTTTAAATTAGTGAAAAATAATTTAAAAATATTATCATCATTCATGTTATGGTCTGATTTATGAGCTAATTGTTTCCATTGTTTAATGTAAGTGTGAGCTAATTTAGAGGATAATTGCTTAGCATTAATGATATGACTAAGACAATTTCTAGGGAGATAACTTTGTTGAATTTTTTTAACTAAGGCATTGAATAAATCCTCTAATTATGAGATGGAATGTTGAGGGAGATTACTATACCATTCTAAAACATCTCTAGTGAATGTTTTGACTAGACACTTAGTGTTAGTGAAATATTAATTTAGACAATCCATACCTTGTAGAGATTACCAAATGATTTAAGAAAAGAGGTAGGGTCTTTAAATCCATCATATTTATTGGTTAGATAAATGTTTAAATATCGATAGATACAATGAAGGGAACTAATGGTTCATTTTGCATATGTTGAAGCATCTTGTTATGCATAAGAGGTTGAAAAATGATATTCCCATTAGCATCTCTAAGAGGAGGGGGAATATTTTTTTTGTTATTTTTAAGGCATGAGAAAATAAGGTTGATTAGTCATTTTCAAGATATGATTTTGCATTTTCATCATTTGTGAATTGTTGGTTGTTTTCATAACATTCATTTATTAAACCATCTGAGCAAGAATTTGAGTGGTATTTGTGGGTTTATTTTTATTACTAGATGTGTGAGGTGAGGATGAATAATATGTTGAATATTAATATTATAGGGAGGATAATTCCAAAGATTAGGGATAGGAATGTTTCCTATAGGAGGATTCCATACATGCAAATTTATTATGTTAGTATCAATCACTCCAATGGTATAATAAGGAAGTTTGGATATCTATCATTAGGAGTTTAGATGGTGTTATTATGGGAAGTATAAAATTTTTTAGATCCATACAGATCATCACTTTGGGTAAATTTAACCATATTGCAATCAATGGATTTAGATGAGGGTCAAGAATAAGTGCACCACAAGGATTCTCCTCTTAGGTAGCTAAGGTAGGTAAGAAATAACAACCCATATACCTTATTAATGGGTTAAGATTATCAATAAATATTTTTATATGTGATTTAATGATGCTCATTAATGTAGAAAGAAAAATTATCAAGTGCAAGTTTTAAGGAGAGAAAAATACTTAGAAATAAAACTAGATCAACCACCAACAGAACTTAGATCGGCTAAATAATTGAAGAATTTAGGTTTATAATAAATCATTTAAATAATACAAGATTCATCAAGTCGATATAGTTAAATATTTTGAAGGAAATTATAGTGTGGTATTAAGCTAAGTTGGCCAATACCTACATAATCAAGTAGGGCGACCTAGTTAGATTCTAAAAAGGAAAAACAATGATCTAATAATGAATTAAGTCAGCCAAGACTTATGTAATAGAGCAGGTTGATCTAGTTAGATTCTAAAAATGAAAATAATGAACTAAGTTAGCTAGAAGATATGTAACCAAGTAAATTGATCTAGTTAGATTTTGAAAAGGAAAAATAATGATCCAATAATGAACTAAGTTGGCCAGTAACTACGCAATCAAGTATGTTGATATAGTTAGATTTTGGAAAGGAAAAATATCCTACTAGATCAAAATGGTAAATTTAGTTAAATAATAAAATCAAAGTAAGCATAAAATATAAGACTAAGTCAAGTTGTTCAACATAGTCTATTTAGACATAGGTAACTATATCAAATTAGTTGATCTAGTTGAAACACATAACATATAACTTATATCAATGCTAATAGATACAAAATACAATGAAATAGAGAATAACAAGTAATAAGTATAAAATTTAATTTTTAACTACTAATCTTAAATAATTACCCAAAAATAAGATCAAAAAGTTATACTAAAATGTTATGTTTGACAATGTAAGATTCCAAATATACTAGCTTATCTTTTGGATGGTGATAGTCCAATGTTTTAGAGAACTAAATATGGAGGAAGTATCATTACCATATCCAACTAAGCCTAGTTTCAAATGTAATCTATAAGTATCTTCTTAGTGCTAATTATTAACTAATGCATCATATAATAAAATGGATGGTTAGATTCCTAAGGTTCAATACAAAGGGTAATCCTTGGCACTTCTAAAATATTATGAGGTATGTAGAAACTAAATACCATGTTTAGTTCTATACTATGTCTATGAGTATTAGGGAAAGCACCTCATACCATGATATCTATAAACATATTATGTTAGATGAAGAGCTTTGTGAATATCATTTACATGCCTTTGAATTCATTAATAAGCAATGTATAGGTACATTACAACATAATCATCAATACGAAGCTTGCATCACAAAATAAAATAATAAAAAACTCAAATTTTGTATATTTAATTTTGGTGAATTGGTGTTCAAAATAGATTATACCCATGATAAAAAAAAGGTAAATATGCTAAAATATGGTGGGGTCCTTACCTATTTAAACACATTCTTGGATATATAACTTACCGGTTGTAAACCAATGAAGGACATATATTTAAATAACAAACCAATGCTTAGTTTCTTAAAGAAATACTTTGCTTAGCTTATGTATATCATGAAACATTTTATAGTCTAGTTAATTTACTCTGCTTATGCTAATATGAAACATATAAAACAAATTGAACAAGTCGATCTAGTTGAGTAAATATTATAGAACAAGTTGAGATAATTGATATATTATGCTATAAAATAATACCCAAAAAAACTATATCAAGCATATTGATTTATTTTTATGGTAGAAAACATAGACACAAAACTAGATCAAGATGGTTGATTTAGTTTACTATGTGTGTGTATAGTTTGATTGAATTAAAAATTGAGGAAATAGTAAAGAAAATTTTGAATAAAAAATTAAGAATTAAAAATTGATTAAAATGACAAGATAAAAATTTTAATCTATTAATAATGAACCTAGAAGATTGAACACAATCGACTTAGTTGATTTAGTTACATTTCTATTTTTTTATTGATTGGGTTATCTAGGTGAGATTTTAATCATGTAAATGTAGAAATATAAAAACATAGCTAATACATAGAATTGAACATATACATCTAGTTTGATAAAATAAAAAATTCAAATATTACAAATTAGATAAAATAAATAAGATCAATTTAGTTGATTGTAAGTAGAAAGTGGGAAAAAGACTAGATCAACCAGATTGATTTAGTTAGTTGAAATTGAAAGTTTTGAAAAAAAATAAAGTAGATTAATTTTGTTAAATATATAAAAAATTAAAATATTTAGTTAAATGACTAGATTGACTAGTTCTATCTAGTTTTCTAAAACTATAACCTGTAAAAAGAAGATAAAACTAGGTCGACCAGTACGACTTAACTGACTAAAAACATGCACCTACATACAAAGAAAATGACTAGATCAACCATATCAATCTAGTTATATGAAAACATTAGACCTATAGATAGATAAAAATACCATATCAACCAAATCAATCTATTTATCTTAAAATTAAACATCTATTGATAAATTAAAACTTGATCGACAAACTCAATCTAGTTGAATGTGACTGAAATTTTAAAAATGCAAGGGTTATGTTTATGTCAGGTTCACTAAAATGTATGAAATGAATTAGGATGGATATATAACTTATCCTAATTAGTGAATTACAAGATTAAATAAGGTATTCTTACCAATAAATCATTACATAGTTATATATATTGTGGCATGACCTATTTGCATCTGCTAAACCTACCTAATGGATCTCTTATCACACAACATCACTAGAAAGGGTTATAAATACTCTAGTCAAGTAACACCACATAATACCCTTATCTAGGCTTAAAATACATAAAATAAATCTAATATAGTACTCATTAATATTTTGGATTAAAAGGAGATATTTAACAATAGACAACACAACAAATAAAACTCTACTCAAGTCAATGTAGATGTAAACTAATCAAGGAGTAAAACATACAGCTTATTACATTATGAAATATCTATCTACAAAATTAAAGAGTAAAATTTAGGAATAATTACCTTTGGATGAACCTATTTTTCCTCAATATCTTCCTTTTCTAATGGTACTTTAAAATGTGATGTTGTTTTTTTGTAAGGATAACACTATAAAAATCAGCTCTAGGCTAAAAGACTCCTACTTTGAATCCAAGACTTTCCCACAAGATAATATTATTTCCTTCCAAGGAGAAACCCTAAGAAATGACTCCTTAAGTGTAAAATTTATAGAATTATGAGCTAAAATAATGTGAAAAAGAATGTTCCTTTATATTGGAGTGAAGTGAAGGTGGTATTTATAGCCAAGGTTTGACCCTAAACCCTTTATGAAGTTTAGTTGACATGATCGACCAACTCAATTTTGTTAGGTGGGAAAAGTATCTATTAGGTATTGAAATAGGTTAGTTAGGATGACTTATATAATGTGTGTTGAGTCCTTTGTAACAAGATCACCCAGTTGAATTAGTAGGAAAATAAATAAGAAGGGTGTTTACTTAGTGATGGGTTATTTTTAAAGGAGAATTGCTTAGGGAAGTGGATAAGTTAGATTTAATTTTTTAATGATTTGGATAAAAGTGAATTTTAGCAATTTTAAGTAATGGTATAGGGACTAAAGATCTTTTGAAGCACCAAAGGTCTACCCACCCCTTTCTTGGTGCACCCTTTAAGGTGCACACTCATAGAGAAAGAAAATAAATAGGTTGCTACAAGAGAGAAAGTGATAGTAAATGATAACACTTAAAAATATTATGTATACACAAACTCATTCATTCTCCTCCAGCTAAAATTAAATCCTTGGAGCCTCATTAGCCATTTTATATGCAGGGATTAGATCTTATCTATAAATTACATAAATCACAAGATAACTATTTCTTCATTATTACTTCAATTGAATATTTTACCAAATGGGTTAAAGTTGTACCTCTTGTAAATTTTACTAGCATCACTATTTTAAAATTCATACTTAATCAAATAATATATCATTTTGGGATTCCTCACACCATCATTTTTTATAATAATGGGAACTTCAAAAATAAAGATATGAAGTAAATTTTAATATCATCACTATTTAAAAATTCATACTTAATCAAATAATATGTCATTTTGGGATTCCTCACATCATAATTTATAATAATAATAGGAACTTAAAAAATAAATTTATGAAACAACTATTACAAAATTCAAAATTATACATAAATATTCCACACCATATCACCTTTAATTTAATGGCTAAGTTAAATCCACTAACAAAATCCCTTAAAAAAAATAAAAACTACTAGTTATTATCACTCCAAATAGGACCTATGTCTCTATCCTACACATTGGGCTTACCATACTAGCATTTGCACTACCATTGGAGAATCTCTTTTCTCATTAGTATATGATTTTTAACTTGGCTTACCAGTAAAAATTGAGTTATCTTCATTTCACATTTCACTTCATGGAATCATTCCTAATGAATAACTTCATTAAACCCATCTTCATGCCTTCATTTTACTTGATGAGTAGAGTATGGATGCATTCCAACATAACTACCAATACAAAGCTTGCATTGCTAAAAAACATAACAAAAGGGTCAAAATCTGCACTTTCAATGTTGGTGACTTAGTGCTCAAGTTAGATTATGTTGATAATAAAGAAGGAAAATAACCCTAAACTGGTGGGTTGCTTACCTAAACAAAGATATTTTTTAACCTAGTGCATACCTATTATAGACTAAATAAGTGAACATCTTTAAATAACTAGCCAATGTTTAGTTTTTGAAGAAATATTTTTCTTAATTTTGTGTTCAATATATATTTTTATTTTGGTATGATTTACTTACATGTTGACACTTAGTTTTGAATATAACTCTGGAGATAAAATTTATTCTAGGTCTTATTTAAATTTTTTATTATGTATCATAACATCAACTTTGTTTATTTTCACACCTATAGTTTTCTCTTTATACACATTAACCTTAGTCCCTAGTTTTAGTCTTTTTACTCTTCTTTGTCATTTTTAACACCATTATGTTTTTTAGTCTTTTCAAAACCTCTAGTTTCATTATTATTTTTTGTGGCTTCATTCATGCCTCTTTGTTTTTTAGTTTTTGAGTTCAATGTAATACCTTGGATATGACCAGGGCTTCCTCAGAAATGCTCATAAATTCACAAAATTGATTGTGTCTTCAATCATAGCTATGTGTCTTCCCTGAATGATAAGGCAATGATTGAGAGTTGTAATTTCATATACCAAAAGTATATCATATTATTTTTTTGTAATAAATCTAATGTTATATTATCATGTATTCATCCATATTCACCATTTCTCATGATGATAATTCATTCCTACCTGTCATTGCACCATCCTCATTATAAAGATTTTTGTGATTTAAGGCAACCAAATCATTATATGCTCATTTTTTCATAATTTTACCTTAATCCACATCACTATAGGAACACCAAGGTTAGATTAGATATTGTAATTTAATCTAATGTATAAGTCTAGGAGTCTTAAACACCATAGTATTTAATTTCTCTTCTCTAAACCACCCAATGTAATCTCTCTTGAGATAGTCATTTTTAGCACCCGTGCTTGTTTTTTCAAATTTTTATGGAGGAATAATCATAAAAGCCAAATTTTTTAAGATCCATATCATAAAAAAAGGAAATTATCAAAACGAAACATTTATAAAATTTAGATCACACCAAAATACATGATTTTTATTTAAAACATCTCTTATTTTTAGTCAAATATAAAACTCCATGGTTGGACTCATGATAGATTTAAGGTACATTAGGGAATGATAGGTTGGTATATTTGAATAGGATGTCTAATAGTCATATACATACATAAATTTCACATACTTTCTCATGCAAGTACACAATCTTCATAATAGATCAATGACTTTGTAAGGGGTTTTGAGAAACATGATTGTGGGAAGGTAGGTCTATTTATATTTTCATGCATACTAGCCTTCATTGGATGATACTTATACTTAAATACTTAGTTCAAACTTGTGTAGTTTGGTAGAGTTATCTAAAGAACATTGATGTCAAAAGATTCTTAGTCTTCTTAGCTTGATGTGAGTATTGTTTTCTCTAGTAAAGATTATGTTGTCACTTAGTGCCACCATTTCCCCCACCACCCATTTAATTTACTTCCTTAATAGGTATGTTTATTTAAAAATCTTATCCCAAATTTATTTACCTATCATTTTCCATTTATTTTGGACATGATCAAAATATGACCATTTTAGTTTATATATCATTAGAAAAGAAGCTATATTTTTGTGTTTTTATGAAATGATTTATTAGTTATTATATTATCCTTCTCGGATCTCCCTCAGTTATGTTTGGGACCTTGAGTTTCATTTTCACACTTTTCAAACCATTTTATCCCATTTATTTGATTAAATTTTGGTTTTCCATTGTTGATTGAGTATGGATTATTACTTTTCTTACATATGTTGTTTATATTTTTGGTTTTTAAATATTTGTTTGAGTATGGATTGTTACTTCTCTTACATGGATGTTTATTACATTATTTTATCTCATGATTCCTTGGTTTGATATGGATTTTTAATTTTTTTACTTTGGATACATGTTTGGGTGTTTTGGTCATTTAGTAGCCTTCGATTTTTTAGTTACCCAATTTTCACTTATTTTTGTCATTTAACTTGTGTTTATCCCTAAAAATCTAGATTAGGGAATCTAGAGTGAAAAGGGATAGAGCTAGCCTAGGCTAAAAGATGATAAACTATTTCTATAATAGGCCAATTATTTTTGAAACTCATATAAAACATATACTAAATTTATTATGTTGAGATGATAATGATAGAAATTACATATATGATAGATATTACAATGATAATGAAATAAGTACTTAGTTGGTTATGATGATAATATAAATATGGATCTAGAATAGGTAGGTTGTAAGCTGGAAGATCATTCTAGAATAGTTTTCAAATTTTGAATTAAGTTCCCATATAGCCTTAAACACTTGCATCAGCCTAGAATGATTTCATTGATGTCAATGTCTAGATTGGATGCATGTGTCCTATATGGTATACTTGTTAAAAAATATGCAATCACCTGTATTCTTCTAATTATTTTTTCACCTTCACTCCATTACATTTAGATTTGGGTTATGGACTATTGTTCCTTATCAAATATTAAAACCCTAATTCTTCCTTCTAATAGAGGATGTGGGAAAAAATGGGTTATTAGGCACATGGTGTCAAACTACCCAAAACACCCCTCTATTAGTGAGTGTTGCTTACATACACAATACTATGAATAGGTCCTCATACTTATATAATTATCTCCTATAGTTTTGATTGTGTGTGAATCATGCAATGTGGAAAGTAAATACAATAATGACCTAGATTGTAACTTATAAAATATAGATCTTAGGTTATGTATTCAGTAATTAATACATATAGATGTGTTATCCCTATGACTAATATGTAAATAGGATAAAATAGGGAAACTTTGCTTTATTGAATGATTTTGATAAGTTCCCTTGGTTTGTGATAGGTGAGGAATGAATGAGGATTGATCTTATATTTATACCAATCCCTTTATAAAATAAATCACATTAAATCACTTGCATTGACCATTAGAATAAATTTCAATTGTAAATTAGATGACTTTTATGGAACTAGACACTTGCATTAGAGTAGGACACTTGCATCAACATAGGTGTCTATTTGGGACACAAGTATCTAAGGAGAAGGAAAATAGGTACAAGTTTAAAACTTGTAGAGGCATAGGATAAGTAGGTTTTAAGCATTTTGGGTAAGATAGAAGGCCTATGTCATTAATATAAGATTGGTTAGAATAAGGGATAGGCCAAGGGGCACAAGATAGAATAAATATGAGACTTGTAAAAGAAATAAAGGTATAAAACTAAGAAGAATAACTAAGTTATGAGTTTTCTAAGTGTACAAAAATAAAGTGCTATATACTTCAAAAATAGTGTCTATATTTCCCACCCATTTAATCTAGTAATGAAATTTCTAATTTAAAGGAAAGGAATGCATACTTGGGTGTGTATAACACACCTTATTTTTAATTGAGTCTAAATGAAGTGTTTTACTAGTGACTAGCCTACAACCAATAACATGTTACAGTACATAATCAGTGCATATAATCTTAAATTTAAAATATTGAAATAATTTTGAATTGAAAGATCAAGGTTTAGGAGTAAACATGTGTATTGATGTAAACACCTTGATTATTGGCATCTTGATTTTAAAGATGTATCATTATGAATCACTAAAATTTACATTAGGAAGAATATAAATATGGAAAGTGCATATATCTAAGGAGATATATAGATATATATGAGGTCCCATGCCACCAACCTTAGAGAAAAGATGAATTTCCACCTGGTAGTTGAGACTATATCAATTTTGTAACCCAATCATACTTATAACATGGTGAGTATGATTGAACCATGTCAACTCACAATATCAAATTGATGAGGCTATATGATAAAATAAATTCCAACTTGAAAACATTGAAATATTGAGTTATTTAAACATCTCAACCATACAAAAAAGGTGAACCAACTATTGTAGTAGATTGGCTCAGCATAGTTCATAAAAGTCTAATTTGGTGGGTAGAGACAGTCCTTGAGAGTGTTTTGAATCTAAAACTAATTTTATTTTGAAATATTATGTACACATTGCATAACATATGAAAATTGGTTGTCTCTTGATAAAAATGTGTATAATAATGGTACCAATGTATAGAATTCAACCATAAATGTGTATCTAAATCATATAACTGTGTGATCTAGCCAATTTAGAATTTTGAACAAGTGTGGGTGACATGTTACCATAATATGCACCCACTATACATGGAGAAATATTAAAATTTGTATATGTGCCAATATGGAGGACATGTTTCCAAAAAATTCCCCCATTATAATCTAGGCATGCTTAATATTGAATAAGTGTGGATAACTTGTTTCCAAAACATACCCCCACTATATATTTAGAACTATGAATATATGGAAGCCATGTCTCTATGACATGTCCCCATTGAATTCATAACTATAAATGTGTGAAATTTGTGCCTCTATGATATGACCCCATTGAAATTTTCCCCATTTAAAGTGAGATAAGAATATAAATTGGTATTTACTTCACCTCAAAGGGATACGATAACCATATAACCATGAATGATCTATGTAACATATAGGAGAACATATCTAAGTAAATGTATCATTGAAGTGAATAAAATATGATCACATCAAGGAGTAATATGCATGATGAACATCATGGCCACATAAAGAAAGTAACAATACAAGCTCAATAATCAAATGAAACACACACACACACACACACACACACACAAGAGCACTCAAAACCAAGTCAAAGGGAAATGGTCTAAGGAGACTAAAACTAAGGGGCATGTTCAAATGCCCATAATCTAATGGAAATGACTTAGTCAAATGTCCATAAAATTAATAATGGCATATTCAAATGTCCATACAATAAGAAATGACATATTCAAATGTCAATGAAGAAAATAAAGGCATGGGAACCACAAACAATGGAACATATTAAAATTTTCAACAAACAAGTTAATAACAAGGCAAGAAATTAAAAGAAGTGAAAGGAAAAATTAATAAACCAACATAAACATATCATAATATCCCTTGGATCTAATTTTTTAGCAAGAAATATCAAGTACATAACATATCAAGTATACTATGAAAGCTATAATCATGGATAAAAGTATGTGTAAGTACATATATGACTCAAACATGATAATGTAAAGTTACCATAGAATGATATAACCTAGATGTATCATGATCATAAAGGTGGATGCCCCCAATGTATTGGTGATGTGAGTAGAAGTAAATCCCAACATTCAAGAGTTCATATATCATGTATCTATTTATGTTTATATCACACTTGAATAAAATTATAAAACACATGCGATTGTAGAAGTAACTGATATGATATCCATAAACATGGAACTAACACATAAATGCCAAGGAGCCAATAGAATATGTAGATGCTGAAAATATTTTTATATTTTAAGATGTTTTTAATTTTTTGGTATTTTTATAATATGTGAAAGGAAAATACTATTCTATGATCCCATCCAAAATATAGTCATAGATATCTCCCCACTTTCAACCTGGTGTAATAAACTAGTGATGTTGTTGAAGAATGTGTATATGTGAAATACATATCACTATAATATCTATGTATTCAAAATAAGACTCTATGGTCTTGAATAAATCCTAAATTAATATGAGTAGGGGTTCATGGAAGACATCATTGAGCATTTTATGATTTCTTTGTGACAAAAATAATAGGAACTATTGATATTTTTTCCCAAAAATGTCAAAATGTCAAGTACCCTAAGGGAAACCCATTAATTTTTTTTAAAAATGCCTTAAATTAACCCAAAACACTCATTTTCATAAGCCTATGAAAACTAGAGATTGGATTGCAATTTAAAAATTGCAAAATTACAAATTGCTTTCTAGACTTCAGATCCCACATTACATTAGCTAGTAGAAACTAGAGATCTGATTACAATTTGCAATTTTCAAAATTAAAAATTACATCTAGACCTTTGCCTCCCACTAAACACTAGCCATTGGAAAATGGAACCTACTTACAATTTATAATTGGAAAAATTGTAAATTGTAAGTGGATTTTTGCTTCTTGCAAACCAAATACCCCATGAAAATGACAGATTAGACTACAATTTATAATTTGAAATTTTGGAAATTACTTCCAAACATCTACTTCCCATACAACATTCTAATTAGAAACTAGAAATATAGTTGTAATTTACAACTTAAAAAGTTATAAATTTCAATCTGAGTTCTATTTCCCATCGACCACCTTCCCTGCATAATCCAAAACTCTAAGTGCAAATTATAATTTACAAAATTGTAAATTGTTTCGTGAGTTCCACCTTCCCATTTTCAAAGGGTTAACTAAGACAAGAATATGGAATATGGAGGCCAAATTATAATCAATATAATTTCAAATTTTAAAATATGTTTGAAGACTCTAAATCTATACCAACTACCACACTCGAAGAATTTATTTTAGGGGTCTATATAAATAAAATTAGGGATTTGTTAAGTCAATGTTTAAATTTTATAATTAGAATTTAGAGATTTTCACCTTGAATTGCAAACCTGCTAGCAACCTTGAGACATGACACCACACACTCTTTACCATGCACTATCCCTGCAAACCATGCAATGATGCCATTAACCTTGCATAGTATTCCTTTAGACCTTTCTGCATTTTAAAGCCATATTTCCTACAAATCAAGATTGTATTAAGTTATTTTCTTCACCTAAATTCTTTGAAGATTTGATATATTTTTTTAGGGTTTCATTTCTTACTTAGGCATTATTAGGGTTTTAGATTTTCATCATGGTGTTTTAGAGGCTCATTTTGTTGTTTATTTTCCCCAAAGGTCATTTTCTAAGAAGTTGAGAAAATTAGGGTTTTGCATCATACACCAATGAATATTTCCTAGGATTTCCCAAACCAGTCATGAATATTCCATTAAAATATTCCCCAATAGTCCCCATAGACTTTCCATTTATAATAGCAACTCCAAATTTTGAAAAGATTTCAACCTGTAACTACAACTTATAATCCTAAGGACTTTTCCATTATTTTGAACAATCTTGATCTCTACCAGAGTTTTCACCAAGAAATACAAGTGTGTTTTACACCTACAATCACTACCAAAAATTTGTACCTGCATTTGTAACTCTAATTTCTCATGGAATTTTTACTTGCATAGAATAACTCTAAGTTCTATTAGAGTTTCCACCTAAATTTTACACCTACAAATCCCACCAACTTTGTACTTAGTTTTCCCCTAGTAATTTTTCTAGAATCCATGTATGGGAAAGAGATGAAGTTAAAATATAAATAACCTATTATCACTCTTAGTTTGGAATCCAATATAACTAAGATTACAGACATAGACCTAGGTCACATTGACCTAGGTGATTTATGGACCAAAATCAATGCTAAATTTAAGAATGACTAGATTTAGATCATTTGTGACTCTAAACTACCCTAGGAAATAACTTTCCCCCTTATTGTGCAAAGCCTTGAGGTGGTACTCATGCTATTAAAACATTATGATATTGATAAGAGAGAGGTGTTGAATGATAAAGGGGAAAGGATTCTAAACCTGGACCCAAACTTCATTAAATCCATGTTATTGTTACCAAAATTTGATATTTACTTAGATATAACACCATAATCCTCAAAAAAATTCTATCAAGACAAAACATAGGATATAAGAGAGTAATTAACAAATAATGACTAAGGATCCCTAGGTCTACATCCACCATATTTCTTAAAACACCAACAAGGATTGATTTTAAGGATGAGGTATGAGATATAATCATATTACTACATAGGATCACTGGTAGCCCTAATGCAAAGATATTCCAATATTATATGTATCAATATATATGGGTTAACCATGAGAGAAAATAATACATCCATTGGGCACAACTCATCAATGACTCCCTCCATAAGTAGTTGATGGAGGTCCAAACCATAGGAAAATTATACATGACCTCTTATCTAGTATATATATTGGCCAAAGGAAGAGCTTTCTTAGGGCTCAACATAGTATTTAATGAGGCAAATAAAGTGTTCAACTATTAATCTAACCTCACTCTTGAGGTAAGTAGGTAGCACTTTGGGAGAGTGAATGATGCATTCATCTACTACATCATAGTTATGTTCGATAAGGAACTAGATAGGAAGAGATTCTATGATGTTGACACTTAAAATATTACCAATTGGGGTTCTTATTTCATCTAATTTAACACCTAATCTTGTATTAGGGTATGTAAATTTAACAATTTCCCTTACACCCTTCTGAGATATGTGAGTGACAAATGGGCTTTCATAGAGCTCATAAAGCAACTTGTTAAAACACATAAGCTATTATCTATCAAACACATCAAGAATTCATTTCCCCATTAGAATAGGTAGGTACACATGCCCCTCCTTATCAAAATCCAAGTGTGTAGATGTAGAAATGACCTCGAGGGATTTGGAGGTAAGGCCATTCTATGATGATCATGGCAACATCACTAGCACACTAGGAATTTCAACATATTCCCATGTCCCCTACTTTGAAGACTACTAGGAAGACTTGGATGATGATGAGGAATTAATACTAAAGGAATACTCCAAAATTACCTTAGATCAGGTTAAATCTTTTGTCTTGGCACTAGTACTCAAGGACTTGTTGGATAATGAGTCCCTAATAAACAATGTCTATCATGATAATAAGATCTACTTGCAACCTCTTCTAATAGAAAGGTGGTATGTTCATAAGCCTTTCTCTCTAATAGATGGAACTACCTACATGATAAATAAAACACTTATCTATCTCAAGAGTAAAGGGGTCCAAGTGACCAAAGAGACAATAAGTATAAGTGAAAAACTGTTGGAACTCAAGGAAAAAAGAAGTTTCACCATTAGTAGAGGGTTCTAGTGTTGGATCACTCCTAGAATAACTAGATAGGCAAGTGATCTCCTATAAGAGAAAGAAGAAAACAAAGGCCTAAAAGGGAAAATCAACTAACCAAGAAGAAGCAACAAATCAACCAATAATCATTTCATCTAAGGATATAGTTATAGTTGAATCAACAATAGCTTTAAACCCCCCATCTTAGTTATAATTACAACTCCCATATCTATGATACATTCTCCATCTATTTCTATCATTCCTATAGATCCAACACCTTTTCCTCTTGTCTCACTCTTCCTTCACCTCAAGTGACTCTACCCTCCATTCCCACTAGTTTACCTATGTCAATAATTCCATTTCCAACCATATAATAAAGTCAATTGGACACTTATGTCTCAATTCAATTAGATACTCAAGTCTCCATTCCACTTCTCTCTTCCACAATCTCACTCCCCTTTCCATAATTCCTTCCTTCTCTTCTGCAATTCCTTCCATTCCATTGATCACCAACACTACCCAATAGTATATAGCCATAGATTTAGTCATTATGATTATAATCCCACTGGCTATCCTAACTCCTGAGATAAATACTACTTCATCTCTATCTCCCTTCATTTTCAATACTTTACCAACATTGAGTGTCCCTACAAATTTGATTGACTCAATTAAGGATTTGGACTCCACACTTCCATAAGTTTGTCAATTACAAATCCCTATGTCTACTCCTCTATTGGTATCACTTCCATCTCCCACACCCCTAGTAGACACATCCATTTCCATTACCTATACTTATTCCACCTCTATAGTAACCCTAAACCCTATAGAGGAGATAGAGAAGGATCAAGTCACTAATGAAAATGTATACCTTTAACTCATGGATGAAGAAGAAGTTATAAAGTCATCTACTAAATAATCAATGGAAATATCATTAAAGGATACAACACTTATCACCATGCCCACTAGTAAAGCATCTTCAACTATAGATTCTCAATTGATAGTGTTAGAACAATAGGATACTACCCCTAGTTGGTTAGCATAGACAATGGGGAAGAAACACAAGCTAATGGTGTTCTTGAATACAATGGATTTTGGTCTCTCAGATGCACATAATAAATCCAAGTCAACTCCCATACCATTTTAAGAACATTGTATGACTTATCAGGGGAAAAATATGTAGATATTGTAGTCCCCCATTAGATAGATAGAAAGAATATCTAGTGGTGGGGGATTATCAGGTCTTAAAATTTCACCTTGGATGTCCTACGAGGGAGGGGTTGAAACATGATGTTAAATCCATCTTTAACTCACTCTTTGATAAAATGGAAAGTGACAAAGTCATTAAGGATAAGCTAAAGAACAAGGTTGAATAACTAATTATTCCACTTAATAAATTCATCGATCCCACTATTCAACAAACACCACCTGTCACTCAGATCACAAATCAGGCAACACTTGATGCATTGACATAAATTGGTAGCATGGGAAGGACCACTAAGAAATGGGAAGAAGAGCTCATCTCAAAAGGCAACAAAGTTATTGAATTGGTAATGGACCATTATACAACTCTGAGGGAAATAAGAGACACCCTATGAGAATAAATAAATAAGTATAAAAAAGAGATATAAATATTGAATATTTTTTATCTAAAATAAATAGTTATAGACTCAATTGATATTGACATTCTCCTTGTATAAAAAATATTGAAAAATGATGGATAGCAAGAGGAATTAGATAAATCAACTCAATTCTAAATAAATATACTCATAGATAGTGCTAATAAAGCTAAGGGTGCATATGATAAGACCACCTACATGTTATATGACATTGAAGAATTATTGAATAAATTGTCATGTCTAGAAACATATTATCAAGATCAATTCCTTTCAGTGTAGTAAGTTCAGGATAAATTCAAACAAGTGGTTGAAAGAGAATTATCAAGAGATACAACCTTTAGATTGAGCTCTATCCACCATGTCATCAAGTACCATAACACATTGGATCAAATGGGTAAAGAGACTCAAACATATAGAGCCTTAGGAAGTGAACTCTTTGATACAATAGTATAATGTGAGATAAGTAACCTCTACTCTTTTGGTCCTGATGAAGATACAATCTTGGATATTTTAAAGGGTTTTGATGGATACATTAAAAAAATATAGGTGAATAATGATAAAGAGTTAGCAAATGTTTTGATTCTAGTTTAATTCTTTCTATCAAAATCATTCTTATATATTGTATTTTCATTATTGTAAAAATATTGTAAAGTTGAAAAAACATAACTAGTAAATTGTAGCTATCATTTTGACAGCTCTTTTTTGAGAAAGATCCATGTGTAATTTAAACTTTTTATTTTGACAGGTTAAAATTTTTAAAAAGCAAACTTGCAAATTACACTTTTAAGTTTGACAAGTTTTAAGTTGTTTAAGTTGTAAAAGCACATATTTTAAAATGTAATTCTAGTTTTGAAAAGATTGTGTGACTTATAATTTTTCAAAGTCCCAATTGAAAATTACAACTTAGGGTTTTACAGAAAAGTAACTTAAGTTATGTTTTGTTCTAAAGATTGATTTTCACTTTGGTGCCCCCCATTAGATGAAGACTCATTGTAGTTGAACTAAATAAGACCAAGGCATTGAATGAAGATTTCCAACTTCCCTCCATGCCTCTAATATATGAATATCATGCCCAATTCTTGAATGTTCTTTTACAAACTTGTTCACCTCACTAAAGATACCATTACAGTTGTATATCATGCCTCTTTTCATAAAGTTTCTATATTTTGCATGTTCTTCAACTAGGTGTGGATTTCCTTGTTAACTACATCTATTTTATGAGATTTTTTATATAAATATTGGAAATATTGTGTATCCCATTTATATTTTTTCTTCTAGAGACATTATTCTGCATTTTGAATAAACTTTTTACATGTTGTAACTTGGAGAATGAGAATAAATTGAAGATTTGCCTTTCTTGTCTAAGAAATATTTGTGTATGCTAGGTTATTTAAATATTTGTGGATGTTTTAATTATTATTTCATTCAAAAAAATTCATTTTTGGTATTTTATATCCATTTGGAATATTTCTTTATTAAAAAATAAAGAATCTTGGCCCTTGTATGAAAAATACCAAATATTGCCTTCGATTGCACATTTGCATGAGTTTGTGCTCCTATAAAATTCAATATATTTATCATTTTATGGTGTTAATTAAATCAAGAATTAAAACCCAATAAAAAATATTTGGTGTAATCACTATTTTCATTTTTTCAATTTCATTCTAAAAACTCTTTTCCCTAGTCAAACCCTTGTTTAAGAGCAAGATCACTAAGAAGTGGAATTTATATATAGGATGGTAATTTATCAGTTGAAAAAAAATTGTTAAAATATATATGGCCTTCTCTAGAGGTTCATCTCAATTTTCCAAGGTCCTATATCTTGTAGGTGATCCTATTATATCATTATATTTTTGCACAGTGACTTAAGATATCAAGAACATGTGCAAAATCTATGTGATAATAGTTTTTGGAATGCCCGGTGGGACCAAAAAATTATAAATAGATTGGTTCTATTCTAAGAAAGAATTGTAAAATCCCATTACAAATTCCAATAGCACCTGGTGACTCCACTATCTTACAAATTTTGGAATTCAAGGTTGACATATGCCAAGCAAATAAATAAGATAATCTACTAAAGGTAAGAGAGCTGATTTTTTGGAATTATCATTTCCTTCTAAAAAGAGATCAAGATAAAGTGTACCTTACCCTAGAGTATATACTAAAAATTTATTTTAATTTACTTCAAGTTCTCTTATCACTTTCATACCTCTCATTATGTCTATAAATTTAAATTTCATATCTTTCAATGGAGGCAACCCACTCTAATTGGTCAAGTATGATGATATACCTACCTCAGCTTTGAAAATACTTTCATATTTTACTAGTGAAACTTCCACCATTCCTATGGAACATATACAAGATATTTCTAATCTTTGTTCACTCCATAATATGGTGTAAGATAATTTTGAAATCAGACTTCTAGTCTCCTCTTTCAAGGGTAAAGCCTTACAATGGTATAGAGGCCTACCTCCCAATTCCATCCATGTTTAGGATGACTTAGGCACTACACTATGCACTCAATTCGAAGACAAGAGTGACAACCTCTACCTAGTTAAACAATCAATTATTATTCAATGAGCTCCTCATGAGCACATGAAAGATTTCAATTTCCATTTTCAAAAGACATGGAATAGAATTTTAGTATTAGGCAAGCTAGCTCCAAATAATGCTTTCCTATATTGCTTAAGATCCTTGAATAGTGATAAAGCTATTATTATTCAGTCAATGGGTGGCACCACACTTCCCAACACCCATGAAATTATAATAAGGTCTTAAAATTGTATAATTCAAGTAGGAAAAATTACCCCAAGGCCACTAATGCCTCTATTTCTACAAATACCTCCTACACCACCTATAATTGCTTCAATTCCCACCATGAGAAAAAAATAAAATTTAACTCCCACTCCTATAGATGATTTATATGAGGTTAATTCACTACTTAAGAGTTTTGGTAATAAGTTAGTATAATGAAGAGGTAGTAATCACAAAACTATAAGCCTTTTTAGCAAGATAACTAAGCATACCAACCTAATAGGTAACCATACCAACATAATTCATAATTTCAAGGTTAAAATATGAAAGTGAAACCTCCAAAGATTGATGATCTACATATACTAGGTGATTCCAAACTATTGTACCTATTCAAAACAACCTAGACTAGAAGTATGAGTGGTGTTATTCTTATGCTCAACCACATAACCAGAATACTTATCCTAATAGTGTTATTAGTAAAGACTTGATGGTATAGGTCATATCAAATACATAAGCATAGAAATAATAATCCACTTCTCAACAAGCAGATACATAAGAACCTGATCAGGGCAAGGCTACTCTTCTAAACTAGAAAGAGGAGGATTTTTATGGTGTAAATGAAGAGGAAACATTATTCAATGGTGGGGGTCCAATGGAAACCAATACATGTTCAAAGGAAAGAGTAATAGAAAGTGATCAACCCCCATGGTAGAACAAGATACAACTTTGAAAGTGGTAGAATAACCTACAAAGAGCAACACAGTCCAAAGGTCACCCTTTGTGCCCTTGGGCCATTCTAAAGCAAAAGTACTGACTTTGAATCTTTTAAAAGAAGAAAACTCTTGAAAACACACCAGTGAAAGTTGGTAACATTCCTTTCAGTATTGTGGAGTAAATGAAGAATACCAATTTGAATGTCACTATGTAGGAAGAACTATCCATTTTAGTGCAAAGATATTTTCTATAGGAAGCTTTAAAAAACTTACAAATAATAGACAAGGTTCCAACCAAGGGACCTAATGCTATAATTAATTTATGTAAACCAAAAAATAACACTAAAATAAATAAAAATGGTAAGCCTCACCCCTTATGTCTTTAATTCATATTATGGAAGCATCTCATTCATAATTACATGGTAGATTCAGGGGCCATCATTTCCATTATCCCCAATAAAATAGCTAATGCCCTTGGTATAAAGTATACATCTATCAATAAATTTATGGTTCGATTGGTTGGGACTATTATTTAAATATTAGGAAAAATACAAGTTTTAAACATCATTATCCACACATGTCCAAACTTATCAATTTCCAAAGATATCTTCGTTATTGATCTTCCCCCTTATTTTTTCATTTGTCTTTCACGAGACTTCACTTAAAAAATGGGAGGATATCTATTTGAATACTAGTCTCACTATTGCTTATGATGAGATATAGAATAAGATTAATAATAGGAGCTGAGCCAATCATTAAAGACCATATTGAGTGATACAATCCTATCCTTGTAGACATGAATTGCACACACAGGACTAGGAAGAGGAGATTGATCATGAAGTTGTAACACCCATAAAAGAGATTCTAGAAAATCATATAGACAAATGGAGATCAACTCTCCAATTTGATCCTTATGACTATGTATAGAAAATTAGGTTGGATACATATTGCATTCATGAAAATGATGTAATCATCCCAAACCTAATAAAATTAGTTGAAGATCTTCAAGGAATGTGGTAATTATTATTCAATGGTTTGAAAAGCAAGAATGGTGTAGGTGCAAGTATTATCTTGATCTCTCCATAAAAGGAAAGTTATTTCTATTATTTTAGACTTCAATTTAGCTGCATAAATAATGTAGATGAATATGAAGCTTTGATTGGAGGTTTATAATTGGCCAAGAAGAGAAGGATAAAATCCTTACAAATATTTGGTGATAGTGAGTTGATTATTCACCAAGTGAAATAAAAAATCATAACTAAGATTAATTTACTAATATATTACAAGCATAAGGTTTGGGACCTATTAGAAGACTTTACTGCTTTAAACATTCAAGTGGTACCAAGAGCATAGACTAAATATATTGATCATATGGCCTTGATAGGCTCCCAATATAACCTATTTGAAGAAATTAAGAAGGAAAATATCTAGCATGTAAGGTTGATAATAAGGCCACCTATTTCTAATAATATGACCAATTAGCAGGTCCTCAACAATGATCAATTAACTTTTTGAGAAAATCAAAATTCTTTGATAGAAACTAGTCAAGACTCCAAGATTAATATGGAGATCAAATCATCTAGTTGAAGACATACAAACTACCTATGGGTCTTGTTACTCTAGAAAACATCTTCAACTCAGAGGATCAATTGAAGGGAAAAAATAAGAATATCATGGTAAATGAAGATGACTACAAGCCAATGGTCATCTTAGAAGGGAAATCATTGAAGATAGGAAAGGTATGCAATGATTCTAAAAAAATAAGATTTTATTGAGTTGTGTCAATAATATGATAAATTCACTTGGAGTTATCATGATCTAAGGTGGTTTGACCCTATATTATCCCAACATACAATAGATCTTGATCCAAATACCAATCATGTTAGATAGAAGAAGATACTAATTAATCTAAAAATAGAACCCATGATGAAGATTAAATTATCGAAACTGATAGAGGATAACATCATCTTCCCTATCAAACACTCATCTTGGGTTTCTAATTTGGTCCTTATAATAAAGAAGAATGGTGAAATTAAACTTTGTTTTGATTGTAGGGATCTGAGCAAAGTGTCTCTAAAGGATAATTATCCCCTTCCACCCATGGAGTAAATTCTACAAACTGCATTAGGATCTGAAAGGTTTTCCCTTTTATACGGTTATTTTTTATATAACCAAATCTAGGTGAAAGAATCAGACTAGTTTAATAAAATATTCACCATAAAATGGGGTATGTATGCATATAAAAATATGTTTTTTGGTCTAACTAATACTGGTGAAACATTTCAGAGAGCCATGGATATGGCTTTTAGAGATTTGATAACTGAGATTATCCTATTATACCTAGATGGCATCACTATTTACTCAAAGCATGTTGATGCACACTTAGATTACCTTTGGAAATTTTTTGAAAGGTGTAGAGAGTTTAGAGTTTCCCTCAATCCAAAAAAGTGCATTTTTGTATTTCATGAAGGGAAACTACTAGGACACATTGTTTCAAATGAGGGTCTTGAAATAGACCCAGAGAGAATAAGTGTTATATCTATATTAGTACTACCAAGCCATAAGAAGGTATTAGAGAGTTTTCTCATAAAAATCAACATTGTAAGAATATTTTCTCTAAATTTTGCCTTTATGGCCAAACCCCTTACTGCAATGCTCAAGAAGGGTATCATTTTCAACTAGACACAAGAAGGAAAAGACAACTTTGAATCCATTAAATAGGCTATTTCTCAAGCTCCTACCGTAGTCAACCCCAATTAGGAGAAATATTTCATTCTCTATGATTTTAAAGAGGAAGGAAACATCTCATCTATTCTAACTTATCATAATAAAGAAAAATTAGAACAACCAATATCTTTCTTTAGTTAATCCTTGAAAGATTATGAATAAAATTATAGTTTTATGGAAAAATAAGTATATGTTATAATAAAACTCTCAAAAAGTTTAGGCATATGTTATTTAATAATAAAATTCATCTAATGGTTAGTCACCAAAGTGTCAAAGAGTTCTTGTTGAGCTGGGAAATAAATGAAAAAAGAGTAAGATAGATGATAAAAGTCATGGAATATGACATGGACATAAAAATAAAAAATATTGTAAGATAAAAAGGTTTATGTTAATATTTATATTATGATATTAAGACTATTGAAATGGAATATGAAGTAGTATATGCTCAAAGTGCATCTTGTCCAGCCAATCCACCTCTTTTCAACAACTAGATCTGTGACATGACCATCTTCCTATAGATTGGAGACTACCCATATGAATTTCAATAGTTTAATAAAATGTATTTTAGACTCCAATCCATTAATTATGTTATTTTTGATGGAATATTATTTTTAAAATATATGAATGGAGTCATGCTAAGATGTATCGATCACAATCAAGTCCCCAAGGTTCTCAAAGAATTTCATGATGGCCTATCAGGTGGATATTTATATATAAGAACCACGGCCATAAAAATAATGAGAGGAGGATATTATTAGCCTAAAATATTTAAATATTCCCATAAATGGGTAAGGAACTATGATAAGTGTGCTTACTTCATAGGCAAGCAAAAATTAGCAACTTTTCCTCTCAGACCAATTCAAGCTGACTAGCCATTTTCTCAATGGGGATTGGATTTCATTGGTATGATCAATCCACCATCGAGTGAAGGCCAAAAATAGGTCCTTATAGAAATAGACTATTTCACAATATGGACTGAAGCAATTTCAATGAAACATGTGATGGAGGCATCTATCCTAGTATTCATGGATGGCATAGTCTCAAGGTTTGGTGTTCCTCACACCATTATCTTAGACAATGTCAAAGATTTTGTGGGCACTCAAGTGAGTGAATGGGATGAAAATAACATGTATACCTAATTAATTATTCCAATTATTACCATAGGGTAATGGATTGACCGAGTATACCAACACAAACCTTATAATAATTATCAAAAGGACAATGGAGGACAACCAAAGGACATAGAACCCAAAGTTAAAATCAGCACTATGGGATGATAGGATCACTTCTAAGAGATCCATTGGAAACTCTCCATTCATTTTTCTATATTAAATGGAAGATCGAGTCCCACTATTGATTAAGGTACCATATCTAGAAATCAATCATCAATTGGATTGGATTGACAATGATGAAATGATAGTAAGACTAGTGGAACTCATGGAACTAGAAGAAATCAAGAACCAATCAATGAAAGTTTTAGAATCAAATAAAGCTAACAAAAGAAAACCTCCAACAAAAAATCATTTGATAAGATCTTTAATGAAGGTGACATGGTTCTCAAATGGGATGCAAACAAGGATAAACTAGGCAAACACACCAAGTTTGATTCAATATGTAGTAGTCCATACATTATAACTCAGTGTAAAGGAGCTAATGAATTCTAACTATCCAAGCTTAATGGATCACAATTGCTTATCCTAGTCAATGAGATATACCTCAAATCTTTTTCTTGAGGTTGGAATTCATTCCAAAAAATAAAATTTTGTATATAATAGGGTTAGTTGTGTTTTCCAAATAAGTGATTTCACACAATTCAACTCTTTAGTATTTTTTTCCTTTGTTTATTCTATTTTTCCCTATTTTTGCTTATTTAGACAAATCCCAATTTTGTTCTTCATAGTTAAAGTGTGTTAAACTTAAAATGACTCCATGCCTAATGAACTAGAAGGCTAATGGAAATAAACTGATTAGCAGGCAATAATCCCATAAAGGTTTCCAAAAATATTTATATTTTTATCCCAAAAATGTCAAAATTTCAATTAACCCAAGGGAGACCCATTATTTTTTTGGAAAAATGCCTTAAATTGACCCAAAACACTCATTTCCCTAAGCCTGGGGAAACCAAATATTGGAATGCAATTTTTAGTTTGAAAAATTGTAAATTGCTTCCCAGACTTTGGATCTCATAATAAATTAACTAGTGGAAACTAGAGATCTGATTGAAAGTTGAAATTTTCAAAATTTTAAATTACATATAGACCTCTACTTCTCATTAAACACTTGCTGGTGGAAATCAGAACCCCACTCATAATTTGTAATTTGAAAAATTACAAATTACAAGTGGATTTTTACTTCTCGTAAACCAAATATCCCATAGAAACCAAATATTAGACTACAATTTTCAATTTTAAAATTTTTAATTTACTTCCCAGCCTCCACATCCCATGCAACACTCAAACCAAAAACTAGAACTCTAGTTGTAATTTGTAACTTGTGAAGTTATAAATTGTAATTCAAGTTTCCCTTTCCACCGACCACCTTCCCTATGGAATCCAAAACTCTAAGCACAAATTGTAATTTTCAAAATAAAAAATTATTCCCAGAGTTCTACCTTCCCACTTTTTAAGGGAAACCAATCAAAGACCATGAAATTTGGAGTTCAAAGTGTAATTAACAAAATTTAAAAAATTGCAAATATGTTTTAAAACTCTATATTTCTACCAACTACTACCCTAAAGCATTTATTAAAAGGGTATATATAAATGAAATTAGGGATTTTTAAGTCGTTATTTAAATTATAATTGGAATTTAGAGTTCTATGCCTCAAATTACAAACTTACTAGCAACCTTATGCCATGAAATCATGCACCCTTCACCATGTGCCATGATTGCAAACCATGCCACAATGCTATTAACCCTACATGGTGTTCCTTTGGACCTTTTTGTGTTTTAAATCCATATTGCCTACAAATCAAGCTTATATTAAGTTATTTTCTTTTCCTATGTTCTTTGAAGATTTGATTTCATTTTATATGGTTTCATTACTTGCTTAGGCATCATAGGGTTTTAGGTTTTATTCATGGTTTTGTAGAGGCTCATTTTGTTATTTATTTTCCCTAGAAGTCTTTTTATAAGTATTTGAGAAAATTCGGGTTTTGTATCATATACTAGTGAATATTCCTTAGGAATTTCCAAACTAATAATGAATATTCCATTAAAAATTTCCCCAATAGTCTCTGTGGACTTTCCATTTACAATAACAACTCCAATTTTTGGTGGGATTTCAACCTAAAACTACAACATATAACCCCATAGACTTTTCCATTACCTTGAACAATCTTGATCTCCAATAAAGTTTCTACCAAGAAATGCAAGTGTATTTTTCACCTATAACCTTCATCAGAGATTCTTACCTACATTTGAAACTCCACTTTCCCATGGAATTTTCACATGCACAGAGTAACTCCAAGTTTCACAAAGTTTTCACCTACATCTTATACCTATAAATCTTTCCAACTCTATAGTTAGTTTTCCCCCAACAATTTCTCTAAAATCCATGTTTTGGAAAGAGATGAAGTTCAAATCTAAAGGATATAGTTTCACTCTCAGTCTAGAATAAAATACAACTGATATTATAGACACAGACCTAGGTCACATCTAACTAGGTGATTTATGGATGAAAATTAATGTTGAATTCAAGAACGACTAGATCTAGAGCATCTATGACTCTAGATTACCCCAGGCAATAACTTTCCCCTTGACTATGTAAAGCCCTAAGTTGGTACTCACACTAGCAAAACATTATGATGTTGATAAGAGAGAGGTGTTGAATGATAAAGTGGAAAGGATTATAAATCTATACCTACGATTCATTGATTCCATGTTCTTGATTCCAGAATTTGAGAGTTACTTATATATAACTCTAGAATCCTCAAGGAGATTATATCAAGATAAAAACACATGATGTTAGAGAGTAATAAACAAATACTGGCTAAGGATCCCTAGGGATACATCCACCAAATTGCCAAAAACATTTGCAAGGATTGATTTTATGGATGAGTTAGGAGATATAACCATATTACTACATAGGATCAATGGTAGCCCTAATGTGAAGAGATTCCAAGATTGGATGTATCAATATATATAGTTATCCATGAGAAAAAATAATACATCCACTAGGCACAACTCATCAGTGACTCCCTCCACAAGCAGTTGATGGAGGTCTAAACCATAGGGAAATTCTACATGAATTCTTATATATATATTGGCCAAAGGAATAACTTTATTAGGGTTCAACATAGTAGCTAGTGAGTAAAATAACATGTTCAACTATTACCTTGGCCTCACTCTTGAGGTAAGTAGATAACACTTCAGGTGAGTGAATGATGTATTCATAAACTAAATCATAGTTATGTTTGATAAGAAACTAGAGAGGAAGATATTCTATAACACTATCACTTTAGATATTACCAATTAAGGCTATTATTTCATCCAGTTCCCCACATACTCCTACATTAGGGTATGCAAATTCAGTGGTTTCCTTTACACCCTTTTGAGATATGTGAGTGACAAATAGGATTTGATGGAGTTAGTGAGGCAACTTGTTAAAACTCATAAGCTATTATCTAACAAACACAAATCAAGAATTCATTTCCCCATTAGCATAGGTAGGTACACACGCCCCTCTTTAGTAAAATCCAAGTGTGTAGATCTAAAAATGACACAAATAACCTTGAGGGATTTAGAGGCAAGGCTATTTTATGATGTTCATGGTAACATCACTAGCACACTAGTAATTCCAACATATTCCAATATCCCCTAATTTGAATAATAATGGGAAGAATTGGATGATGAAGAGGAAGTATGACTAAAGGACTAATCTAGAATGACCTTAGATTAGGTCAAATATTTTGACATGCCATCAGTTATCAAGGACTTGGTGGATAATGAGTCCCCAATAGACAAGATCTACCATGATAATAAGATCTACTTGTCACCCCTTCTAGTACTAAGGTAGTTTTTTCTTGAGTCTTTCTCTCTAATAAATATAGCCACCCATGTGATAAATAGAACACTCATCTGGCTCAAAATTAAAGGGGTCCAAGTGATCAAAGACATAGTAAGCATCAGTGAAAAACTATTAGAACTCAAGGAAAAAGGAGTTCCACCATTATCAAAGGTTTTAATGGTGGATCACTACTAGAGAAACCAGATAGGCCAGTGATCTCCCACAAGAGAAATAATAAATCAAAGGTTAAAAAGGGAAAATCAAGAAACCATGGAGTAACAATAGATTAACCAATTATCATTTCATCTAAGGATACAACTATAGTTGAATTAATAACAACTTCAATCCCTATCTCAATTATAGTTACAACTCCCATCTTTGTGGTACATCCCCCACCTATTTTTGTCATTCTTTTATCTCTAAGACCTCCCCCTCCTATCTCCAATCCTCCTTCACCTCAAGTGACTCTACCCTCCATTTCTACTAGTTTATTTGTGTCAATAAGTCCATTACCAACTATTCAATTAAGTCAATTAGACACTCAAATCTCTCCTCAATTGGATACTTAGTCTCCATTCCACTTCCCTCTTCCACAATATCACTCACCCCTTCCATAATTCCTTCCATCTCATCTATAATTCCTTCCATTCCATTGATCACCAATACTACCCAATAACATATATCTATGGATTTAGTCATTTTGACTAGAATCTACTGGCCATCCTAACTCCTAGGATAATTATTGCTTCATCTCTATCTCCCTTCATTTTTCCTACTTTACCAACCCTAAGTATCCCTACCAATTTGATTAACTAATTTAAGGATTTAGACTCCACACTTTCACAGGTTCCTCAATTCCAGATCCCTATGTGTACTCCTCCAATAGTATCACTTAAATCTCCCGCACCCCCAATAAACACATCTATTTCCATTTCCCCACCTCTTCCTCCTCCATAGTAACTCCAAACCCTATAAAGGAGATAGATAAGGAACAAGTCACTAATGCAAATGTGGACCTTCAACCCACAAATGGAGAAGAATTTTCAAAGTCATTTTCTAAATAATTAGTGGCAATATCAGTAAAGGATAAAACACTTGTCATCATGCCCACCGGTATAACATCTTCAATTGTAGATTCTCAAGTGACAGTGTCAACATAATAGGATGTTACCCCTAGTTGGTTAGCATAGATAATTAGGAAGAAATGTAAGTATATGGTGTCCCTGAATACATTAGATTTTGGTCTCTTATTACACACAATAAATCCAAGACAACTCCTTAAACCATTTCAACAATATTATATGACTCAATAGGGGAAAGGTATGTATATATTGTAGTCCAAACAAATAAAAATAATATCTAATGGTGGGATATTACTAGGTCTAAAAACTTCACCTTGGACATCCTATAAGGGAGGAGTTAAACATTACATTCAATCCAGCATTAACTCCCTCTTTGAGAAAATGGATAGTGATAGGGTCACTAAGGATGATATGAAGGACAAATTTGAATAACTAGTGATTATACTCAAGAAATTCATCGAGCCCACTATTCAACCAGTACAACCTATCACTTAGATCATAGATTAGGAAACACTTTATGAAGTGATAGAAATTGGTAGCATGGGAAGGGCCACCAAGGAATGGGTAGAAGAGCTCATCTCAAAAGGAAATAAAGTTATTGAATTAGTAATGAACCATTATACAACTCTAAGGGAAAGAAGGGGCACCCTGAGAGAACAAATAAATAAGTATCAAGAAGAGATAGAAAGATTGAATATTTTCTATCCAAAATTGACAACTGTAGACTCAATTGACATTTATATGCTCCTTGAGAAAAAAATATTGAAAAATTATGGAGAGAAAGAGGAATTAGATAGAGAAACTCAATTTTGAATAAATATACTCATAGATAGTGTTAATAAATTTAAGGATGCATATGATAAGACCACTAACATGCTATATGACATTGAAGAATTATTAAATAAATTGTCATGTTGAGGAATAGATTATCAAGATCAGGTTCTTTTAGTGAAAGAAGTTTAGGATAAACTCAAACAAGTGGTTGAAGGAGAATCAAAAATAGATATAACCTTCAGTTTGAGATTTATCCACCATTTCATAAAGTACCATAACACATTGGATCAAATATGTAAAGATACTCAAGCATACTGATCCATAAGAAGGGAACTCTTTGATACAAAAACATAATACAAGATAAGCAACCTCTACTCTTTTAGTCCTGATGTAGAAAAAATCTTGGATATTTTCAAGGGTTTTGATGTATTCATTGAGAAAATACAGGTGAACAAGGACAAAGAGTCAATGGATGTTTTGATTGTAGATTAATTCTTTCTATCGAAAGCATTCTTGTATATTATGTTTTATTTATTGTAAAAATATTGTAAAGTTAAAAAAATATAACTTGTAAATTACAACTATCATTTTGATAGCTCTTTTCTGAGAAAAATCCATGTGTAATTTTCACTTTTTATTTTGACAGGTTGAAAGTTGTAGAAAGCAAACTTACAAATTACACTTTTCATTTTGACACGTTTTAATTTGTTTAAGTTGTAAAAAAACATATTGTAAATCATAATTCCATTTTTGACAAGATTGTGTGACTTAGAAGTTGTAAAATTCACAATGAAAATTGCAACTTAGGGTCTTTCAAAAAAGTAACTTAAGTTATCTAAAGTTATCTTTTGTTATAAAGATTGAGTTTAACTTTGGCACCCCGCATTGCATGAAGAGCCATTGCATTTGAACTAAAGAAGTCTAAATAATTTCATAAATATTTTCAAGTTACCTCCATGCCTCCAATAACTAAAGATCATGCCCAGCTCTTACATGTTATTTTACAAACTTGTTCACCTCACCAAGGATGCCATTGTAGATGTAGATCATGCCTATTTTCAAGAAGTTTCTAGATTTTACATGTCCTTCTACTAGGCATGGATTTCCTTGCTAATAAATCTCTTTTATGAGATTTTCTATATAAATATGGCCAATATGGCATAGCTTATTTATATTTTTGTTGCTAGAGACATTATTCTGCATTTTGAATAGCTTTTCTACTTGTTGTGACCTGGAGAATGAGAATAAATTAAAGTTTTGCCTTTCTTGTCTGAGAAATATTTGTGTATGCAAGGTTATTTAAATATTTTTGGATGTTTTAATTATTATTTCAGTCACAAAATTTCATTTTGGGTATTTTATACCCTTTTAGAAGATTGTTTGATTAAAAAATAAAGAATCTTATCCCTTGTATGAAAAATACCAAATATTGCCTTTGATTTCACATTTGCATGAGTTTATGATCCTATAAAATTCAATAGAGTTATCATTATTTGGTGTTCATTTAATCAAGAATTAAAATCCACTAAAAAATATTTGGTACAATCCCCATTTTTAGTTTTACAATTTCATTATCAAAACTCTTTTCCCCAGTCAAACCTTAGTTTAGGAGCAAGATCACTAAGAAGCATAATTTCTATATAGCCTAGTAACTTATTAGTTACACTGAATTTAGTGAAAATAATCTAGCCTTCTCTTGAGGTTCACATCAATTAACCAAGGTCTTACAACTTGGAGGTGATCCCACTATATCATTATATTGCACAGTGAGCTATGACATCAAGAATGGGTATAAAATCTATGTGATAATAGGAAAATGTGTAGGTGCTCTAGATATTAGAATATGGCTCATAGTAGATGAGGATTTTGTATAATCCATTACATGTATTTTATGGAATGGTCTCTCTAATACTGGCCACCTAGTAAATGGTATTACATGTTTCTTACCATTTTGCAATGAATTAACCTTAGTAGGCTTTATAATTAACTATTTGGGTATAAATTTTTATTTTTCAGGAGGATGCTCATATGTAATTTTGGAAATTTTTATTTCCTTTTTGGCATGAATGTATTTTACACACCCATGCATTGTATAATATACTACTTGAAAAGTATGTATCCAAGGGTATCCCAATAACATATTAGATACACCTATGGAAAGTATAATTAAAAAGGTAGTAACCACATGTGAGGGATGTACCTATAAAGGTAACTAAATCTCACCAAGAACCTACTATGAGGTCCCATCGAATGATCTAACTGATATGGTAAAAGGGTGTAAATCATGATGAGAATAACCCAAGAATGTAATTAATGTCATAGTGAAAAATTTATCCCATACACCATTATAAATCATCACACTGTGTATAGGTTGTTATCAAGGCATGATTGAATGAATTAAGATTTAATATTTGAATCATCATCATTGATCTTATTGTCATCAAAGATAATAGAAGGTATTTAAACCATAGGAGGTATATGCCATGTATAAATACTAATAATCCCATCTAGTGGGTGATGACAATGTGATGGATGAGGATGTGTATTGTATGCCATTTTTACTTATAGTTCTTTATTAGAATGCTCTTACAAAGGATTGTTAAATATTTTAAGTTTGTTGTGATCACTAGGTTGTGAACCTGATTCCTTTGGAAGATCAGTAAATGTAATATTTTGGTCATCAATAAGGTCTTGGATATTATGCTTCAAGATAATTCATTTATTCATATAGTTCCCTAGTCCCTTGTGATTATCACAATAAGCATTCAAATCATATCCTTTGGGTAGAGGAAGACTCATATCAACCTATATAGGATAAGGGAGAGATATGCTATGACAATCTACTATCTATGTGAATAATAAAGTGGGAGGCTTGAATAAATCTGTAAATTACCTCCTTGGTGCATTAGATAAGATAAGATTACTAGGTTGCTATGAAACTACATTAACCATGATGGTTGCTTCCTTTTTACGCTCAAGAGGCTTTAGCTTATAACTTGGTTTGATTGTAAACATGGAGTTGGATGTAGATGTAGTCAGTGTGTTTGATGCATACTTAATTTTGTTTAATGAGATAAATTTCAATTCATGATCTCAAATAATATGACACAAGTCATAAAAATATTTAAACTTTTTGAAAATGATGGACTTGTGTAAAGGATAAATCAAACTTTGTTTGAATATTTCTTGAAGTTATTTATTTACCATAGGATTGATCATTTTATTTGACACTTTCTTGTACCTCAAGACATATTAATTTATAGGTTCAATAGTTCCTTATTTAATTTTTTTAATTTGGGCATAAGAAACATTTTCAAAAATGTTTATAAAAAAATGTGCCAAAAATTGATCTACAAGAGGTTTGAATGCTTTTACAGATTAGAAGGTTAAATCATAAATCCAGATCAGAGCATAATATTTAAGGCTTGTTGGAAATAATTTGGTCAAAATTTTATCATTAGAGGATTAATAAAGGCATGACGTATATAAAGATCGAAGATGCTCCTCGAGATCACCCTTTCCATCATAAAATGGGAATTTAGATGCACCAGAACTAGTTATAAAAGGGTGTAAAGATATCTCAAGTTTAAAATGGTTATGCAACACATCTTGGGAATCAATAGCATGAGGAGACTTTAAAGTGTTTTATTCAATGTTTATCACCTTTTCCTCTAAGTTATTTATAACTTGAAGGATTTTTTTAACTTTAGACCCATTGGGGTTTAAATTATCAAGTTGAGTAGTCAACATTGAAGAAGTGAACATGGTTTGAGTATTAATAGGCTTGAAACCAATATTTGATTAAAATAATTGGTAATTCCATGTTAGATGTAGAAATAGTGTTTTTAGGAAACAAAGGTTGAAATATAGATCTCATGCCCTTAGTAGAAGTATTAGGTTGTAATGTGTTTAATGGGAGGGTTATTGGTATATGGGGATGACCCATAGATCTAATAGCATAATCAATATATGGATCTTCTTGGTCATCGATGTTTTTTTTGTTTTTAGTTTCTATTATGGTTTTTAGGATTTCATCAAGATCTTCAAGGTTTTGATGAATATGTTCATAAAAAAGGTAATAGATTTCACTTTTTCATAGTATATTTATTCATGTTCATTTGTTTCATTGGATTCATGGTTTTCATTTTCATAATTTTACTCTATGGTAACTTAATCAACATGTTACTCATTCTCAACATGGGTATCATCATGGACCATGCCATTAGGTTTCTCAATGATTTAATACATCTTAAGTGGTAGAAGGGGAATCTCAATGTGTTTAATAGGAACACCTCATGATCTAGGGCCATGCCTAGCTTACATGAAAAATAATATAAGTAGTAAATGAAAGATTAAAAAAACATAAAACCCTAGCTATATGAAAACCCTAGGAATCATAAATTTTTACACTAATATGAATTGAGTTAACCAAATGTTTAACCCTAAAAATATAAATTAGTGAATCTAAAGTTAAATGAGAAAGATATATCCTAGGGCACAAGGATTATAAACTATCTCTATATAAGGCTAATTATTTGTGAAATTCACATAGGAAATATACTAAATTTATTACATTTAAATGCTAAAGATAAAAAGTACAACTATGCTAGATATTGCAATGATAATGAAATAAGTACTACGTTGGTTTTGATGCTAATATAGATCTAGATATAAAATAAGTAGGAATCACACTAAAATAATATTCTAGATTAGTCACCAAATTCTAAATTAAGTGCCTCTATAACATCATACACTTGTATCAGCTTGGGATGGTTGCATTGATGCTAATGTCTAGGTCAAATGCAGGTGTTCTATATGAGATACGTATTGAAACAATATGTGACCACTTGGATGTTTCTATGCTTTTTTCACCTTCATTATGGTTAATTTATATCTAGGACATGGACAATCACTCTTTATAAAATATAAAAACCCTATTTCTTCCTCCTCATAGTGGTTGTGAGGAAAAATAGGTTAGTGGGCACACAGTGTGGAGCTACACTAAATACCCCTCTATTAACAAGCACCACCTACATATCAAATACTATTAATAGGGCCTCAAAATTATATATTTATTTCTTATGTGTTGAATTATGTGTGAATCATGAAATATGTGGAATGCAAGTACAAAAATGACCTAGCTTGTAACTTAGAAAATATAGATCTTAGGATGCTTCAATACTTTATAACTATATATGTGATGTCCCTATGACTAATATGTAAATAAGAGGAAATGGGTAATATTTTCTCTATTTAATGCTTGATTGAACACTTTAGATAAGTTGCTTTGGTATGTGTTAGGTGAGGATTAAATGAGAGTTGATCTTATATTTATACCAATCTCTTTGAGAATAACTTGCATTAAAGCACTTAGGATGACCATTAGGATACTTTTAATTTTAAAATTAGATGACTTTTAGGTCACTGTACACTTGCATCATCTAGGGCACAAGTGTCTAGGGACTAGGAAAATAGGTACATGCTCAGAACTTACAAAGGCATAAGATAAGCATGTTTTAAGCATTATGGGTAAGATATAAAGCTTGGGTCATCAATATAAGACTGGTTGGACTAATATATAGGCCAAGGGTCATAATATTTTAGATGCAAGACTTTTGAAAGCAAGAAATATCTAGAATTGAGAGGAAAAACCAAGGTCTGAGTTTACTAAGTGTATAAGACTGAGGTGTTATATAATTCAAAAATAGTGTCTACAACTTGGAATGTTTGGTTATAATCTAGAATTTTTTATGCATGATTAAAAAATTTTATATGTAATTATAATTATCATTAAATTTATTCATTTAATTTAATTTTCCTATGATTATTTTTTTCTCTTTAGCCTTATATCCCTAGGTTTTATCTAAAGCAGTTATTTCACCATCCACGATCAAGACTATAAATATAAAATACAACCATTCAATGATAAAGTTATGTCAAGGTATGTTTATGGTACTTTTATTTATTTCAATTATTCACTTTCATTCCATTTCCAATTTTACTATAATTTATTAGCTTAGTTAGTGTGTTGTTATGTTCTTCATCAAAGCACCATCCCATGTTATAATTTGGTAACATATGATGAGATCTGAGTGTGGCATATGTATACACATAAATTTTTATAACTTTATCATTTAATTATGATTTATCTCTTTTAGAAGCATATCAATCTTCAATATCTTTAAGTTCATGACTTAAAGGGTACACTAGGAAAAGGGTGGGCAAACCATTGGTGTTTCATAATATTGTTGTCTAAATCATGTTTATATCCACTACAAATCCATCTTACTTGATCACTTAAGAAATATTTATATTAAATAACGCCTAAATAATCCAATATCTATCATTTCTAACTATATCATCTTAGGTTGATGTAGTGTATCCTGCTTCCCATAAAAATTGAAACTAGGTCAACCTGGGTTGATGTAGTTTTGAAAGTCATAATGCATTCTTTGTAACTAAGTCAGCTCGGGCCAACCTAGTTCCAAGATAAATGGTAAATTTTTAATTACATCAAGGTGGGCTATTTTTATCAACTAAAATTCCAAAATGGTTTAAGGGTTAACTCACCACTATAAATATAAGGCTCATTTCAATCTTATAGAGAGGAACATTCATTTTCACACTATTATTGCTTGTAATTTTGCTATATTCTATATTTTGGAGAAGCCATTTCTTAGACCTTGTCTTGGAGGGAAATAACTTGTCTTATGGAGTCTTGGATTTAAATATAATAAGTTTTGTAGCCTAGATCTAATTTTTACCAGTGTGATCATTACAACCATAACACCCTCTTGGAAAACTCCACTGGCCAATGGAGAGATTAAGGCTCAATAGGTTTTATTCAAGATAAGTATTTATAACCTTAGCTCTTTCATTTAGTATATAGATATTGCATAATAAATAGTTTTGAATATATAATTCCTTGTTTGAATCTCCTCTACGTGTGAACTTAGTGTGGTTATAGGGTTATTCAAACTTTCCATTTTCCACCCCTAGGTAACCTATCCCTCAATTTTCCTACCATGGTTACTTACCCCTTTTAGTTGTGTTTAACCATCCCCCTCATTTGTATTTCAATATTTGGTAACATTAGATTAGATTAATTCCATTGATATTGTATGATAATTTCTCCTCTAGATATTTTTAGTGGATTCAATTGGTCATGCCCCTATAACTAAGTACTCAATAGGTTTTAATTGATTCACCTTCGATGAGTTCAGGTATATTAGGTAGGATAAGTTACATGTATATATTAATTCATTGCATACACTTTGTTTATTGATTCTCAATAGGGTTATGTAATTTGAAATTAAAATTTAGTTTTCACATAAAATAATAATGGGACTATGTTGTGGGAAGCCAAATTCACCTAACAACTTGGAGCTTAAGTTCCTCATAAACATATTTTAAAAAACCTCCATATTAAGCCTTAGTGGAAGACAATGCAAAAACTTTTTAATTTTTTAAATCCTATAAAACTAGATCAAAACTAATTTCTTAGAAATAACCACAAGTGGACTTGTGAGTATCAACATCGCTTGCCTAATCAAAGTCTTGATATCCCATAATCTTTGAATATTTTTATGGTGTGTATTGAATCCAAAAGTGTGTAGTGCCCAAAATATATAAAATAATATGATTTTCCACTTGCCAATGACTCTAATTATGTTTATGGAATAACTGAGAGTTAAAGTTACCCATAAAATTGATATCGGGGTAAGTTTGAGTAGGTTATAAAAGACTACCCATTAGTTATCAATATAATGTCTAATCAACTAGAGGAGTATTTAAAGTAGAAAATAAAACAACTCTTAGCTAAAATAGAGTGGGTGTATGCTTATAATAAACTATGTTTAACTGATGAATTAAGTCATGGGCATAATTTTGATATCTAATGGATATCCTTTCAGAAGACTGATGAAGCTAAAGGCTAATAAAATTGTTTAGAATTCATATATCTATCATGTCAAATTAATCCATCAACGTGCATTTAATATCCTAAATCATGGGGTCTAAACTTACCATGAGAATGAGATCATACACATATACAATAAGTATCATAATATTATCCACGTGTTTGTATCTATAGACATTAGGGTTGAATGAATAATGGGTGATACTATAACTAAGTATTAAATTATCCATATTCTCATATCAATCTTGAGGAGATTGTTTGAGAACATATAGAGAACATGAAAGTCTACATATAAGTGAATAAACCTAAAAAACTCCTAGTGGCTATTCCACGTATATCTTCTCTTATATATCATCATGTAAAAATGATATCATCATGTCCATCTAATATACTGATAAAAAATGTGTTGTATGAAAATAAATTATAAGACTAACATAATCCATCTTGGCAATGGGGGAAAAGGTTTCAAAGTAATCAACTCCTTTAAACTACGAGAATCCATTTTTTACTAGATATGCCTTGTAATTATCAACAAAATAATTAGCTACATATTTGGTCTTATAGACCCATTTACAACACATAATTTTTATTCCCTTAGGAAGATGAATCAAGTTTCACATATGATTCTTCATGAGTGACAAATATTCCTATGACATAGTAGCATCCCACTCAAGTTATCTAGTTAACTCAAAAAATAAAACTAGGTCATCATAAATAACATGAATCAAAACAATATCAAATGTGTAAGATCAAGTACATTGAGGATCTAAAGGAACACCAACCAAAGATCTCACTACTTGTAGAATATAATTATCCCATTTTGGCATAGTGTGAGAAGCATGTAGAGGAGGAATTAGTGAAAGTGCATCATCCCTTTCATAAAAAAATAGGATGTAAGTCCTTGGAATGAGAGGAATGAGGAGAAATGAAATATTTAGAAGAATCCACAACAATATCATCATACAAAGGAGTTTCCCCTCACAAATAAAAATTAAAATCATGCTTTAACTCATAGTTTCTCCAATTTTGTAAGTTTTATGTAATATATAGTTAGGTGATTCACATAAATAATACAAAAAATTAGTGTCATAAAATATTTATAACAAAGCTTCAACTATAATAGTATATATGCCAAATAAATATCATTTCTTTTAGTGTGACCAAAATTTTAATATAAAATATTACTTTTAACATTGAATTTTATTATGATATGGTTTTTAACTCTTTTAATGTTTATATTTCCCTCCTCCATATGGATTTGGAAAACCAAACATGGGTGATAAATATGACTACTAGAAGATATATTATGAAACTAATGAACTATACTAGGTTGAATAAAATAGTTAGATAAAACTACTAGATTATATTGGGTTGGTTGATAAAGTTAAATAAAATTACTAAATGGTATTGTGATCAAGGAATCCAAGAAAGGGTGGTTAGATCATATGTTAGCTTCATAATTAAATCCAATAAAAATGAAAACAAACACATTAATATGCATAACACTATCTTGCCTATATCAAAGGGAGGAACATGGTGAAGAAACACAAATGGACAAAACACAACTAAAAATGGAAAGAACTCACACAATTCTTTACCAATGCCTTGAATGCTCTAAGAGGTCTCTTCATTTGGCTTGCTTGGATTGTGCTCAAGAAGTATTCATCAATGGGGTTTGTCTATCTCCATATGCTCTTGGAACCATGTTTGGCTTGGATTTTGATATGGATTTGAAGTGGTTTGACTTGGCTCAATTTTGGAATTATAAATCTATAGCTTTCATTTTTGTCATAAAACCTGCATTATAACCTTACTCTATCCAAGCTCTCTAAATGAAGAACTCTAGGCTTGCTTTTATAGGATTTGAAATCAGATTGGAATTATTTAAATCCTAACCTATGCTTGCTTAGTTAACCTTGATAGAGTTAAAAGGTGTCCAAACCTCATGATTAGCATGGAATAGGTGTTCTTTGAGATATTTTGGATTTTGGACAACTCACAAAAGCTAATGATTACTTCCTATGATATTCTTTGATTTTGAATTTTCCTTTTTGATAATTCATTTAATTGATCAAGGATTAATTAAATTAGATTTTTTTTAGGATTTTCATGTTAATTAATCCCTTTTAGCCTTTCGAATATTTTCAAAGTTTTTAATTTAATTGATTTGGGCAATTTCTCTATTTAATTAATTTTTGGGACAAATTGATTAATTGCATGTAATGAAGCTAAATTCAAAATGTTTATAAATTCTTAGGCTAGATGTTTAATAATTGATAAGAATTTATCTAAATTTAGGTATGAAGTTATTGGTGGCCACTTTTAGGTGTTTATGTTTACCCTTGTTTGGGAAGGCATTGTAAAATGTAAGCACAATAACGTTTCCTTAAAGATGAAAAATGTTCTTTATGCTATGACTTCAATGATAATGGATGAACTATAGGGTGCCCCTTTGAGGGAAAGGTTGACAAAAGGGGTGGAAAATGGTCCCTAAAAAGAAGGAAATGAGTGGACCAAACAAATGAAAAGTGATGGGGTGATAACACAATGATTTTCCCAAATTTATCCAAAATAATTGAGAATGTAGGTATGATGGTGTATAATGGTTCATACAAAAGAGGTTATAATCATTGTACCCTGATAGTGGTAAACAGGGTATGATAACATAATGATTTTCCCAAAGGAAGTTATAATCATTGATATTATAGAGTTGCCCTAGTTAGGATAAATAAATAAGATAAAAACATGCCTCAGGTAGGCTAAATAAAGTGAATGATTTGCTCAAAGGTGGTTATAATCATTAACCCTCAAATTGGTGATAACATAATGATTTACCCAAAGGTGATTAGAATCATTGAGAATGTAGGTGGGATGGTGTACAATGGTTTTCCCAAAGGTGATTATAAGCATTGTACCCCAATTATGGCAAACAAGATCGATGGTTGATGATTAAAAACATGATGATGATAACTTGATATAGAGGATAAAGATGAATTGAGACAACTTGCTAATAGGGAGATGTTTTCCAAACCAATAAAGGTTGAAATTATTTTGTTGTTTAATTACTCTATTTGGGATATGATTGATATTATTTCTAGTGCTAGTGTCGAGGAGATATCGATGTTGCATTATTGTGTAGAATTCTCAAAGATAATTTTTTTATATAGCACTTGAAGGTAGGCATCATTATAGAACACCATGAGGACTTGGCCAAAATATGCATAAAGACTAACTCTCATGATCCAATACTCAAATTAAAACAATGCACCAATGATAAAAACCATGATGACAATGTTGAAGTATGAATATGGATGGATTTAAGAATAATGTGCATGGGTTCACCCAATGAATGTACATAAAGTGAATCAAGGCAATAATACTTAAAGCAAACAAATAGGCACACAAATAAACAAACAACTATTTTTAGAATTTTTTGTGTCTTAACTCGATTGAGAATGGTGAGACACTAAATGGTCCAAGCTCACAAAATGGTGAGAGTGTTTAAACTTGGAATGGTTAATCATAAAAGTGAGATAGTTACAAAAGGGGGGACTAAGTGGACCTCAACATTAATCAAACATGACTCACATAGCCCCAAAATGGTCTTAAGTCATAGTAGTTCCACCTTACAATGGAAGAATCTAACTAGTGTAAAAGCCAATTCAAACAAAATAGGCACACTTGGTATAATGGCATAGTATAGCATAGGAATGGCAAGGTTGTATGTCAAGGCACAATAAACAAATGTTACCCCTAGTTGACCCATAGGTGGTTATAAATAGGATGAAATGGATCATATCAATGATAATAATTTGACCATAGGTGGTTATAATTAGTATCAAGACTGGTGAGACACTAAGTTTCCCTTATAGGTGGTTATAATTAGGCTCCTATAAACATGATATAGAACAGAAAATAAATGAAGGATGCAACTACCAAAACTTTTATCATACTACTCCAAAATACTACCTTTGACTAGAATTTTTGAAACAACTACTGAAACTAATCTAATTATTCATGTAAAAAATGTGAAACCAATGGATGAACCAAGGTCAAACAAGCTAGTATAGGATGGATTAATAAAATGTTTTGGTTGATAAAATGGAATGGTTGAACAAATAACTGATAATAAAAGTGATAGGATGGTAGATTGATAGGTTGGTAGACTGATAGAATGGTAGGATGGCAAAATGGTATAGTACAAAGAATAATATCGATAATATGATACAAGTTGAAATGGTCATCATAGATAATACACTGAGTCACTCAAGTGTAGTAATGCTTGAGGTGGAAAATGTTCATAGGCTCATGAAGTATGTCTCCATCTAGTGTGTCAATCTTGTATACTCTTGCATCATAGTTTACAATAATGATTTAGGGACCAACCCAGTTGGGTTTGAACTTGCCTTTATGCTTATTTTTATTCATGGTATTCTTTTGGTTTTCTTTGAGGACAAGAACACCAAGTTCAAAGTTTATATGTTTCATTCACCAATTGTAGTGGCCACGGAGTCAATTTTGATATGCTTGTAGATTGTTCATTGTGCCCTTGTATGTCTCATCAAGTAACTCCAACTTTTTTAGGTAATCTACTTGATCATCTTTGTCATCCAAGACATGCTTCAAAGAGATGTGTAATGATGGTAACTTGACCTCAATGGCAAGCATGGATTCAATGCCATAAACAAGTGAGTATAAAGTGGCACCTATGAGAGTGTGGTGATGGTATGGTATGCCCATAAGTCATGTAATATCTAAAGGTGCCAATCATGACCATCATCATTAATAATATTTTTAAGGATGTTGACATTGGTTTTATTTTATGCTTCTGCTTGCCCATTATCTTGAGGGTAATATGCCATAGAAAAATGTTGAGTAATCTTGTACTCAACACATAGTGATTTGACATCCTTGTTCTTGAATGATCCTCTATTATTAGATATAATGTTGGAAGGGATATTTTAGTGGTAAATTAGATGGTTAAAGATGAATTTTGAAATTTGTTTTCTAGTCATGTAAGTGAGGGGTATAGCTTCAACCCACTTAGTGAAATATTCAATGGTGGTAAGGATATGTTTATGGTTGTCTGATGAGGTGGGTTTTATCTTCCTAATGAGATTGAGGCCCCATCTAGAAAATGGCCATGGTGTTAACATTGGTTTCAAATTATTGGCTTGGTAATGAGTTAGATTAGCATGTCATTAACACTTATCACATATTTTTAAATATACAACTACATCTACATATATTATTGGCCAATAATAACTAGTACACAAGAGATTTTTGGACAAGACTGCCCTAGTGGTGTGTGCTTCACATACTCCTTTGTGAACTTCCCATAACACTAGTATAGATTCTATCAAAGGTAAGTAATAAAGTAGAGTTCCATTAAAATTGTAGTGGTATATGGTTGGTTTGACTAAGGTATAACATTGGGCATTATGGATGAAGGCTTTGGTTTTTTTAGGATAAATTTGGTGGTAAAACATTGTCATGTAAATAGGCATATAGGTTTGAATACTAAGTAGATTTGGGACCAATAATATCATATATTATTGTAATGATTTATGGTTCATGTTGTGGCACTAGTAAATTTTCAATGAGAAATTGGTAGTCTTTTACCATGTTTTTATGTCAAATGAGTGACCCAATGGTAGTTATTGTGTCTAATATTTTTTTCTTTCCCTTGGTATATATTCAAACTAGATGTCAATAATTTGCTACTTGAGAGTATCGACCATGGCCTTATAGGGAATTAGCTTGTCAAATTTAGTCTAAAAGTGGTTTGTAACCTGATCGATGATTAACTATGAATCACCATAAACCTTTAAATGACATATGTTCCATTGTACTACCTCTTGAACCCCTACCATGAGTGCTTCACATTTAGCCATGTTATTAGTATAAGGAAAGTTGATTTTGAATGACTTAGGGATTAGATCCCCTTTTAGAGGAATAAATAAAAGTCCTACCCCTAATCCATGTGTTATGAATGATCTATCAAAATACAACTTCTAATGTTTCTCCTCAAGAGGTGTTTCAATGATGGTCATAATGGATTCATCATGAAATTGGAATGTGAGTGGTTCTATATCTACAAGGGGTGTTTTATAAAGTTGATATGCAAGAACTTACCCTTTAATGGCTTTATGGTTCAGATATTCTATTTAAAACTCACTAAGAAGCATGATCTATTTATCCATGTGGATTTATAGCATTATTTTAGATAGTAGATACTTGAGTGGATCTACTTTTGAAATGACCATGGTCTTATTGTTCAACATGTAATGTTATAGTTTTTGAGCTTCAAAAACCATAGATAAATAAGATTTTTCAATGGATATATAATTTTGTTCATACATGACTAATGTATGACTTATTAAACATCATGCTCTTTTCCATTATCATCGTGTTGAGCTAAAAATGCCCCTAGGGCTTTTTCTATTGCTAATAGGTATAAAAGGAATGGTTTTTCTTACATAGGAGTCAATAAAACTAGTGGATTTGATATATAGTCCTTTATCTATTAAAAATATTTTTGACAATCATCATCCCAAAGAAATGCAACACCCTTCTTCAAAAGATGTGTAAAATCATGACACTTATTAGCGAATTGAGATATGAAACATTGAGTAGACTAGATTTTTCCCTACAAACTATGGAGATACTTCAAATTGGTTAGTGATGGCATATTTGTTATGGCTCATACTTTATTTGGGTCAACTTATATGCCATGAAGATATATAATAAAGCCTATAAATTTTCCTAAAGTAATTCCAATCACACATTTCTTAGGGTTGACCTTGACTTTGTATTCTTATAGTTTCTCAAATATCCTCATTAAGGCTACTAGATGATTGACCCTAGTCTTTAATTTTCTTAGTATGTCATCGACATAGTATTCAATAATGCCATTCATTATATCATGAAATATGACTATCATGGATCTTTGATAGGTGGCCCCTACATTTCTGAGACCAAATGACATAAGTTGATAACAAAATATTCCCCATGGAGTGGTCAACATTGTCTTATATTGGCCTTATAGTGTTATTATAATCTAATTGTAGCTTAAGAATCCATACATTAGTGAAATCATCTCATAACCTATTGTGGAGTCAATAATCATGCCAAAATTTGGCAATGAAAAGTCATCCTTTAGGCAAACTTTGTTAATGTCCCTAAAATGAGTATAGATTCTAATTCCTTCTAGATTCTTACTAACTGGTACTACATTAGATATCTATTCAGAGTAATTGATTAGCCTAATACATATCACTTATAAGATCTTCTCCAAATATTTTTTTACTAATACAATAATATAAGGATGTATTTTTCATAATTTTTTATTCACTAGTTTGGCATCAGGATATACCACAAAGTGGTGAACAACCAAGGTAGGGTCCAAACCAAGCATGTTAAAATATGCCCATACAAATATATCTACAAATTCATATAATAGGTCTGTAAGATTTTCACACTCCTCCTTAGTGAGTTACATTCCTAATTTTATCCATTTTGGGTCATCTAGAGTCTCAATGTTTACCTCTATTATGTCCTCTATTAGAAGGGTCAAACCATCTTCAAGAATAGTGGGCAAAGATTTGAACTATTTGGCTATGATAGAGTCCTTTGTTAGGATTTATTATTAAAGTTATCCTATACATGATGAATAATAATCCCCTAATGGCAGATTTGTCCATGTGACAAATATATTTGGAAACTCCTGTATGATTTTATCAAAGGCTTATTATTCTTTAAGACTAAATTTACATCCATGGTTAATTTTTTTTCCATTAGTTCCCTAGATGATTTGATCAAAATACTTTTCTTATTCAAGACTAAATTCAGACCCATAGATAATTTAATCATTGGTGGTCTCCTAGTATATGATTGAATAAGGTTGAACACCCACATCTAATGGTGCCTAAAATAGGTTTTTACCACTAGACTGGCCTTTATCTTTACTATTTCCTTGGTTTGAAAGTGCCTCACAGAGGTTTTCACTTTGGCACCTCAATGTTTTAATCAATTGATTTTGGTTAATGGTGTTCACCCACTCTCCAAAATAGGCTTCAAGATCTAATTTGATTGAGAACCATTGTTTGTGATCTCCCAATGGAACATTGTCCCTAATGCATAAAAATATGAAAAAGGCCTCATCATTTTGGAATTCATCAACTAACAGATTAGATTTTTGTTGGCCTTAGTTTATATTTTGGGGGTAATACAATGGTATTGGGTTATGATGAATGATTGGTAAAAGGGTACAAATGGCTTTATTTTCAAATAGATTGGTTTGGGCTAAGTCATCAAATTGGTTATGATTAGACTCTGCTTCACTACTAGCATCATCATCACTAGTCATTGGTGATGAAACTTGAATAAGATATGTGGGGTCATCCCTATGTGGTTTAAATCTAAGCCCATAGGTTCCTTTATACTTAGTCATAGAAATTGGCTTAAGTATTCATTGGTGATTTGGCCTAAGACCTCCTCCTTCATAGTCTTGATTTTTCATGATCTGATTAGGAATGGGATACTTGGAATTCTTATAATAATCAGCCAATTTATCATTATACAACCACGATTCATCACTTTTGAGAGGGTTTTGTTCTTGGCTAGAGGATGGTATGAAAGTGATAGGTATTGGATTGTGTAGATGGCCTTTGCCCTTTATGTGCCATTACATGAGTGGTTAAGCTTTTGGTCTTCCAAAGGACTTTGGGTTTTGTGGAAGCTTTGTAATATGAAAGGTGTCATGGGTCAAATATTCTCTTGGGCCATTATCTAATATGGTAAAATGATTGGACATTATAGGAGGTGGCATGTGGAAAATGGAATCAAGGGTATCAAGGTCAATATAGTTGGTCTCTGGTAAATCAATAAGTATCACTTTCCCTTTGCCCTATTTGGTAACTAGATTCATGTTAAAATGGTAATTTTAGCTCTTAAACTCAACCTCTAGATGTTTTTAATTCTCATATGGATGTAAATATCTTGGAATAATAACCTCCATCCTTGAATGGGATAATTTGATACATGGGTGCAATGTTTATGGGACTGCATGAATCTCGTGTAACTAAGGTTTACCTAAAAGCATATTGTATGATAAATTGAGATCTAATACATGGCAAAGTGTATCATGGGTCAAGGGCCTAATGGTAACTAGCAAGATAATGGTGCCTTGTGATTCTCGTTCTTCATTATTTTAGGCTCTGATGGTGATTGTTTCTATTTGGAGATCTAATTTCATGTACCCAAGAAGCTTGATGAGATTTAGAGACACAATGTTTAGACCTAATCCATTGTCTATGAGGACACATTTCACTTCATACCTCATTATATAAACTTCAATGTATAATGGATTATTATGCATTAGGCCAAGGGATGACATATCTCTTTGGTTGAAGGATACTTGTTGGGTTGGATCTAGGTGTCCAACCAAAGCTTGAAATTTGTTAGGAGATATGTCATTTAAAACTATGAATTGACCAAGGAACTCTATTAAGATGTTTTTATGGATGGTTGATGTACACAACAAATCTAAAATGGATATTTATGCTGGTGTCTTTTAAAATTGTTTCACAATGTCAAACATATTTTTTGGGATAGTGGTAAATGGATTGTTCTAAGGTAGAATAACTAGTTGGATAATGGGTGAAGTGGTGGATGGTTATGGACTTGGTATGGTTATATTTGACCTTCTATTTATGATTGCATAATCAAGATTAGGTATAGGACCATTATTTCTAACAAATGATGGTGGAGGGGGATGAGATAGGATAAGTCTTAATTGTGGATGAACTTGTGTGTGGTCACAAACTAATAATTTATCAGTATAAGGTCCTAACATAGGAATCCATGCTTGTTGGTTTACCTCTGTGTGGTCCTAGGTCAAGGAAAGATTACCAGAATGGTTTGGTTAATTTGATATAAATAGAAATGGTCTTTTTTTATTAGTACTTGGTATTTGATTAATATAAATGGTGGTAATGTGACCTCCTACAATATGGCCTACAATTGAGTTATAGTCATGTGCACTACATGGTAGGTCTATTGGTTGTTCGCACCATTCTAGCCTTAGTTATATCCATAATTTTGATGTTATTGGTTATACTATTAGATATATTGAGTATATTGGTTTAGATTTGGTTTTTTTTACTATTGTTGTTGGTGTTGCACTGGTTGTTATTGTTGTTGTTGTTGATTATGTTGGGGAAAAGGATTCTAATAAATGCCAAGGCTTTGAGAGGTGAAATCTCCATGATCCAATGTGACCTCTCCATTTTCTAGCATATTATAAATTACATGTCTAATTTCACACAACACTAAAAATTATGGCCATTGACCTTATAAAAATAATAGAATTATTCTACCCTGTACTAGTCTAGCATGTTAGTGCCCTCACGAATTTGTTCTTTCTAAATAGGCCATCTAATCAAGTTAGATTCTATGAGCTTGTGATATAATGATTCAATGGGTTCTCCAGGGTCATTAAAAACACACAAATTAGTCATGTTTCTCCTTGGAAGAGGAGTTTATTTCAAAGGCATAGGTATTTTTTGCATTTATTGTGTTGGTCTAGGATGTTATGTTGTTTATGTGTGTTGTGGCTACTAAAACGGTTGTTGGTTAGGATTTATTTGGAAAGGTGGCATAGGCTAAGAAGATGATGTTTTCACCATTTAGACATGTTATGACTATGTTACTTCATTAACTATAACATTATTGTTAAGATTGAATTGCTTGAGTCTATCATTGTTATTGGCCTATATTGGTTATGATGCTTTTGTTTAGATTAGATGTTAATTTTTGCCACTGTTCTAATTTTGATTTGAGATTTGATTTGATGAATCTAGTTTAATGATCCCTTTATTAGTGAGGTCTCTTTCAATCAACAAACCTTTGTCAATGATCTCTTTGAATGTGTGTGCATACTGTAACTCCAAATTGTAAGATATCTCACTATGTATATTTTTGGTAAACATAACAACTAATTGTTTATCTAGTAGATTATGGGTGAATTAGATTGTAAAGGATATCCATTATTACAGATAGATTGCAAAGCTTTCACCAACTTTCTATTTTTCATATATTAAATCTACCTATGAAATCTCATACTCAAGATTGTAATAGAAGTGGTGTATGAACTTGTTTGAGAGATCATCAAAATTAGTTACTAAATTATTAAGAAACTTCAAGAAATATTCAAATGCTTGCCCTGATAGGCTTTGTATAACCAACAAAAAAAGTTAGATGTCATTATAGGCCATTGATTGGCACACAATAAATAATTCTATCAGATGGGCCTTGGAGTCACCTTTCCCCTTGTATTTTTCAAACTTTGGTGGATCATACCCTAGAGGAAATGGTATCTACAAGTAATCCATGTTGAAAGGGGAAGAACATAAATCATATACCTTGAACTTTTTGGTATGTTTCCCCACTTGAATGAGGGTAATTGTATCCTTTATTTATTATAATTTTTTTGCAAGGAAACTATTAGGATCATTGGCATGTTAGAGTGGAGGTTATGTAGTCATAAGTGGATTACTTTAACTGAGGTATGACGGATGTATTTACTAGGGAATGTTGGATTGGCTAGGGAATAGACCATGAATACACATATGTGGATTTGGGTGTAATTGTTAAAATTTCACTTATGATTATGCAATATTCTAGTTGGGGTTAGGTATGTTGGCTTGATACTATGGTTGAGATGGAGTAATATAGACATATTATTCCTACTAAGGTTGAATAGGGACACATTGTTGACTAGTCATACTGGCCTGATTGAGAAGGACTTGTGAACCAAGACCTTGTCTTTAAACTTGTGGCACATTTTGGATAGAAGGTAATTGTTTCCTAAAATGTACTTGAGGAACATTGAAACCTTTTTATTGTGTGAATCCTTATTGGGAAGTGGATGCATGTTAGATATTTGACATTTATCACTAATTGATATTTACACATTATTGGTTATATAGTATTTAGTGTTGGAAATATTGTCATTGATGTCAAAGGTTTTGTATTATTAGTGATAAAGGCCCCATTACATTTAATATTGTTTATCTTGGCTAATATGAGTTAATATTTATTTAATATTAATGAATATATTTTTGGTTGCATATGAGACAAAATAAGGGCCCAAGGAGAAGACGAAGAGTCATGGGATAAAGACAAAAGAAGGATGGGATGCATTTTACCATGAAGAGTCATCTTGGGGAATACAAGAGTCACCAAGTGAAGACAAAAGAGTAAAGGGAAAATTTATCATGAAGGGACACTTAAAGGAATACGAAAAGTCACTAAAGATAAGGACAAAAGTGGGAAAGACATTTTTGGTCATGAAGGGTCACCACATGACTTTTCAAATGCTTGGATATGAAGGGTCATCCAAGATTGGCACCATTTTCCATGAGGAATGAAAGGTCACAAAGGGGGAAGGCCAAAGGTCATTTGGAAAGCTATAAATAAAGGCTTGAGTAGCCATTTGTAAATGTGGATGTGAGAGGTTGATTTGATATTGTAATATCTAGCTTAGAAGAGCAAAAGTGAGAGAGAGGAAGGTGATGTTGTATTGATCTATCATTTGTTGAGATAGCAACATTGAGAGATAGGTGTGTGGTATACACAAAGGGGTTGGTGCTCCTATGGGTTGGTGCTCACAAATTGTTGCTGAGTTGGTGCTTGGCAAAGGGGTTGGTGCTCCTATGGGTTGGTGCTCACAAATTGTTGCTAGGTTGGTGCTCAGCAAAGGGGTTGGTGCTCCTATGGGTTGGTGTTCACGAATGACAGCTGGGTTGGTGCTCAGCAAAGGGGTTTGAAGCTCCTATGGGGTGGTACTCATGAATTGAAGCTTAGGTTTGTACTTGGCAAAGGGGTATGGTGCTCCTGTGGGGTTGTTCTCGTGAATATATTTGAGATTTATTCTCTGTGGTTTTTCCCACATTGGGTTTCCATGTTATATTTGGTGTCTCTCTCTATCTTGTGTGGATGTTTATTGTTTGAGTTTTATTGCATATCTTGAATGTTTGATTAAGTGCAATTTGGTTAAAGGAAAGATTTATAAGATATATAATATACTGATTCACCCCCCCTCTTAGTATATTCCATGCTTAACAATTGGTATCAGAGCAAGTTCCTTTTGAAAAGTTTTACAGCTTGAAGATAGATCGGGAAAGCACGATGGCTAGGTCACAGGAAGGATTTTCTACAAATAAGACACCTTTATTTAATGGGATGAATTATGCTTTTTGGAGCATGATAATGAAGGTTTATTTGATGGCCCTTGGATTTGACATATGGAAATCAGTGGTGGAGGAATATGAAGAGCCACAGACATCTAAAATTACTCTAGCAGAAAAGAAGGCAAGTGAATGTAATGCTAAAGCTTTAAATGCTATTTTATGTGGTTTATGTGAATCTAAATTTGTTAAAGTTATGCAATGTAAATATGCTCATGAAACTTGGGTAAAACTTGAGAATATTTACAAAGGTGATGGAAAGGTACAGCAAGCTAAATTGTAGACTTTTAGAAGGCAATTTGAAAGTTTGAAGATGGAAGAAGAAGAAGATATAGCAAGTTATCTTTTATGAGTAGATCAAATAGTAAATCAGATTCAAGGTCTTGGAGAAACATTAGAAGAGTCAACGGTGGTGTAAAAGGTTTTGAGATCTCTACCAATGAGATATATGCAAAGGTTTCAGCAATTGAGGAGATGAAGAATTTAGCCAAGCTGAAGATGGATGAGCTTCATGGTATTCTCAAGGCATATGAGATGCGAACAGAACAAGATAAACCCTCAAAGAGAGAAGTGGCTTTCAAGACATCAAAGAAGGAGAAAGCTAAGATTCAAGAATCAAGTGATAGTTCCAGTGATGATGAAGATGACATTGAAGCACTTTTCATTCGCAAGCCAAAAAGAGGAACATGTAAATATCAAGGAAAATTACCTTTTAAATGTTTCAATTGTGGAAAGATTGGACATTTTTCAGCTAGATGCCCAAATAAGGTTAAAGATGAAGAAGAAGAAAAACCTACATACAAGAAGAATTTCAAAGGCAAATCCAAGAAGGGATTCGAGAAGAAGAGCCTATATTCTAAGGACCCTAGCTCAGTTGAAGATAGTGGAGTCAGTGATTTAGAAGATGGAGAGATTCTATTCATGGCCGTACATGAAGATGATCAAGAAGAAGAGGAGGAGGAAGCTAAAGTAGATATGGAAGGAGAACTCAAATGTGCCCTAGAAGAGTTAGAAGCTATTCAGAAGAAGAATCGAAGGTCAAAGCGCTAGATCGAGAAAAATGAACAAGAGTCAAAGGAAATGATTGAAGATCTACAAGCAAACTTTGAAGAATCCAAGAAGAATGAAGATCTCACAGCACAGTTGGAAATAGCAAGATAAGAATGTCAAAGGTATGTTATTGAAATCTCCTCCTTAAAGGAAGATATTCAGAAAGTAGTCAATGATAAAGTAGTGAGTGATTCAAGATTTGAGGATAGCACTAACATGCTGAATAAGATATTGGAAAGTCAAAAAGCAAATTTAGATAATACATGGATCAGATTTGAAAAGAAAAATATCTATGTCGAATCTCTTACACAAGAGGAAACAAAAAGGGGAGAAGTGAAGAATACAGAGGACATTCCAAATGGAGAAGGATGGAGAGAACAAAGCTACAAAAGGCAATCAGGTCAGAGATATACAGATAGGTCTTATTTTTATGGCTATTGTTTTTATTGTAATGGATATGGTCACAAGAAATTAGAATGTAGAAAAAGAGCTAACAATTTCAGAAATAAGGAGAAGGAAAGTCAATTAGAGTCAAGCAAAAGCCACAACTATTTTGCTCCTCTATCAAGCTTTAATGAAGAGACCATAGTGTGCTACAAGTGCAACAACTTCAGACACATAGCTCAATATTATAGAAGTGTGTTTGAGTCAATCAAGAAGGATCAGAGGTTCAAAGCTCCATTCATCAAGAAGAAGAATCAGAGTGTCAAAGATCCATTCATCAGGGAGAAGGTTCAGACATGTTCATGGTAAAAGAAACAACATGAAGATTATATGATGGTGCAGAGAGCTCTGCATGTGGGAGGTAAAGATCAGCCATGGTTAATTGATAGTAGATGTTTGAGGCATATGAAAGGAGATAAAAGTAAGTTCATTTCTCTAAAGAAGATTAATGGTGGTATAGTGAGGTTTGGAGATAAAACCACTGCCAGGATAGCCAAAAAAGGTACTTTGAGTTTAGATTATGGTATAACTAATACAAAGAATGTTTTATATGTAAAAGGTCTTAAGAATAATATGTTGAGTGTTAGTTAAATATGTGATCAAGGATATACATTAAAGTTTCATAAAGAGGGTTGTGAGATTAGAAGAAAAGATTCAAATAAGTTGATTGCAGATTCTCAAAGGATAGGGAAAAATGTGTATGTATTGTCAGATATCTTCTCAAAGGCATGATCAAAGGATACATTCAAAGATCAGTGAGAGGAGTTGGGAGTAATTTCAATTACTTCTTGCCATTAATGTTCAGCATCAAGTGAGGGGGAGCTAAGTGTTAGCTCCAGGTAGGCCCTTTGCCATTGATGTCAAAGGGGGAGAATAATAGGTACAGGTACAAGTGTAGAAAATAGGTACAGGTTGCTACAGTAAGGGGGAGTTACTATATGTTTTCAGATGATGGTATGTGTAGGTGACAGGATGTGGTAATTTTAGGATTGAGGTTGCCATCAATGACAAAGGGGGAGATTGTTGGAAATATTGTCATTGATGTCAAAGGTTTAGTATTATTGGTGATAAAGGCCCCATTGCATTTAATATTATTTATCTTGGCTAATATGAGTTAATATTTATTTAATATTAATGAATATATTTTTGGTTGTATATGAGACAAAATAAGGGTGCATGGAGAAGATGAAGAGTCACGTGATAAAGACAAAAGAAGGATGGGATGCATTTTCCCATGAAGAGTCATCTTGGGGAATACCAAGAGTCACCAAGTGAAAACAAAAGAGTAAAGCGTGAATTTCTCATGAAGGGACACTTAAAGGAATAGGAAAAGTCACCAAAGATAAGGACAAAAGTGGGAAAGATGTTTTTGGTCATGAAGGGTCACCACATGACTTTTCAAATGCTTGGATATGAAGGGTCATCCAAGATTGGTGCCATTTTCCATGAGGAATGAAAGGTCACAAAGGGGGAAGGCCAAAGGTCATTTGGAAAGCTATAAATAAAGGCTTGAGTAGCCATTTGTAAATGTGGATGTGAGAGGTTGATTTGATATTGTAATATCTAGCTTAGAAGAGCAATTATGAGAGATGATTTGTATTTGTTATATCTAGCTTAGAAGAGCAAAAGTGAGAGAGAGGAAGGTGATGTTGTATTGATCTATCATTTGTTGAGATAGCAACATTAAGAGATAGGTGTGTGGTATACACAAAGGGGTTGGTGCTCCTGTGGGTTGGTGCTCATGAATTGTTGCTGAGTTGGTGCTTGGAAATGGGGTCAGTGCTCCTGTGGGTTGGTGCTCACAAATTGTTGCTAGGTTGGTGCTCAGCAGAGGGGTTGGTGCTCCTGTGGGTTGGTGCTCACGAATGATAGTTGGGTTGGTGCTCGGCAAAGGGGTTTGAAGCTCCTATGGGGTGGTGCTCATGAATTGAAGCTGAAGTTTGTACTTGGAAAATGGGTATGGTGCTCTTATGGGGTTGTTCTCATGAATATATTTGAGATTGATTCTTTGTGGTTTTTCCCACATTGGGTTTCCATGTTATATCTGGTGTCTCTCTTTATCTTTTGTGGATGTTTATTGTTTGAGTTTTATTGCATATCTTGAATGTTTAATTAAGTGTAATTTGGTTAAAGGAAATATTTATAAGATATATAATATATTGATTCACCCCCCTCTCATTATATTTCATGCTTAACATTTGGTTTTGGATCGACATGTTAGTTTTTTATTGAAGAGGTATGTTCATTGTTACCTATGAGGTGGAACATTGGTTTCCCCCTATTAAGGTGGTAATATGTTTTTCCTCTATTGAGTGGGTACATTAGATGGTGCCTATTGTGGAATATTACTAGTCACCTATTGGGGTAGATTAATATTTATCACATTTTATTGTTGTATGGCACTAGTCATTGGTTGACTATTTAATCCTTAATGTTGTGTGCTTGAATAAGTAGCTGGTTAAGGATTAGAGGTAGTTTGATGAGGTTGGGAAGTATAAAATCCTACCCCCTAATTTTGGAGACCACTTTTGGTGTTATTTAAAGGCACATTTTGTTGTTGACTATGTTATAAATATTGTCATTAATGTCAAAGGTCTAGCATTATTAGTGATAAAGGCCCCATCACATTTAATAGTGTTTTTAATATCCATATATTGGCTAATATGTGTTAATATTTATTTAGTATTAATTAATATATCTTTGGTTGTATATAAGTCAAAAGAGGGCCCATGGATAAGTCAAACAGTCACGGGGTAAAAGATGAAAGAGGAATGGGATGCATTTTCTTATGAAGAGTCATCTTAAGGAATTCCAAGAGTCACCATATGAAGACAAAAAAGGGTATGGAACATTTTTTCATGAAGGGAAACTTTGAGGAACATGAATTTTCACCAAGATAAAGACAAAAGAGGAAAGGATGCTTTTAATTATGAAGGGTCACCATATGACTTTTCAAATGCAAGGATATAAAGGGTCATGTAAGTTTGGTGCCATTTTCCATGAGGATTTAAGGGTCACAAAGGGTGAAGGCCAAAGGTCATTTGTAAATATATAAATAAAGGCTTAAGAAGCCATTTGTAATATGAAAGAGAGTGCATGGTTTTTATTTATTTTCAAAGAGAGAAAAGCAGGAGATATTGTAGAGTTCTATCATTTGTTGATAAGAAACATTGAGAGATAGTTATGTTATATACAAAAGAGGGGTTGGTGCTCTTATGGGTTGGTTCTCAAAAATATTTTCAAGGGGTTGGTTCTCCTATGGGTTGGTGATCACAAATAGTAGCCATGTTGGTGCTCGACAAAGGGGTTGGTGCTCCTACAAGTTGGTGCTTGCAAACTTTATAATTTAAGTTGGTGTTCAATCATATACTTGAGATTATTCTCCATGGTTTTTCCCACTTAGGGTTTCCACATAAAAATATGCTCTCTCTCTCTCTCTCTCTCTCTCTCTCTCTCTCTCTCTCTCTCTCTCTCTCTCTCTCTCTCTCTCTCTCTCTCTCTCTCTCTCTCTCTCTCTCTCTCTCTCATGTGGTGCATATTATTGTTTCAGTTTTGTTACATATCTTGAATGTGTGGTTAAGTGGTTAAAGAAAATGAATTTGATTAAGAAATAAGATATATAATATACTGATTCACCCCCCCCCTCTCATTATATTTAATTTTAGCACTATGTGTTTATTTATTAACACCACTTTAGTTTAAATTGGATGTTATTGGCATATTATCCACTATGTTTGGTCATTATGCTATGTAGAAGTAGAAGACACTTACTCAATGGTTGGGGTATTAATCATGTTTTCTCTCAAAGTATTTTTCATAATTGGATCAAAATATTGATTCTCTTAACCTATCAAATCAAATAAGACTCGTGTTGAAGGGAATGACTGAATGAGAGGTACATTTGACATGGCCATATGATTAAAGTTATGTGTTAAGTTGTGGTATGTCTAGTATGTTGTCTACATTTGAATGAAATGATCCTCCATAAGGAATATTTATGTGACAATCATACACAAATATTGATATGACATCGATACAATGGCATTAGGGTTTCTAGAAGAGGCTTGTTCATTGTAAGACACATTGTAAGGCCCTCTTACTAGATTTGGCAAGTTGTCACGAGGAAAGTTGTAAGGCCCCAAAAACTAGCCCCTATCTCTATGGATCTATTAGGATCATAATATGATGGAATTGTAACATAATAAGGTTATTTTTGAACTTTTTTTACAATTAGAGGTATGCTAGATAAATAATAGGTCATCTATTTTTGGTCTTGATCTATGTATGGAGGCATGCTAACCAAATAATTGGCCAAAGGATATTTACTTTATTACCCTTTTTGAGTGTTGTATGGTGGATAATAATCTATCTTATAAATAAAATCATTTTCATAAGGGTCTTGAATAAATTCCTCTTATGTGACAACATTTCCATATCCTAGATTATACATAGTTCCCTACGTGTGTAGTGAGACATGGTCAAATAAAATGGTGAATGTTTTATGATAAGAGAGGATTAGAGTTTTTTAAACTTTAAAAATCTATGTCTAAAAAGGAAAATGGTTCAACTCTATCTAACTTGGTCAAGGGTGGAGTTGTATCTCCAAAAAGCCTATGTAAGAATTGGTAAAAATAGTATAATGTCAAATTTTTAATGCTAAATTTCTCACAGAAATAATGTCAATTAAAATGACCTAAAAAATAAGATGCCAAAATATAAGTCCAAATATGTTCCAAGTAGGTCTAAACTAGTAAAGGGAAAAGAGTTGCTAGGTCCTTTATCCAAACATGGAGTCAAAAGCTAGGATCAAAACAGCCTATGCTAGGACTTTTGGCCAAATGCGGTGTCAAAAGCTAGACTTGAAACAAAAAATGATGATGAGATTTTAATCTAACATAATTGGAAAATTTTGGCATAAATAAGGCACTTGATTCTAAACATAAACATGATCAAATTGGTATAAAACACAAAACAAAAGACACTTTGAAGATGGATTGATTCTATTAAATAAAGGCATAAATAATAAAGTTTCATAATTTGAGTAATGAATTAACCTAAGTTATGCAACCCAAAAGATAAATATCTATGTATCAACCCCTGCATGTTAAGGCCTAAACATAAATAAATCAATGTTTGGATCCAAACTTATACAAGTTAATCAAAGACTCAACTTAGCTAAACTAGGGTTTTGATGATAACCACCTAAGCAAATTTATATAGTGTGACTTTGCTAAACAAAGATCCAATAATGAAAAAATAATTGGTTTCAATGATAATTTGGACACAAGATAAGACAAGTCTTTTTTAAAAATTTAGGTAGCATAACAGTGTTATCACTCCCAAAATATGTAATGATGATTTGGTTCTAAGACTTATAAGGCACAAAAATTGAAATGATTTGGGCAACATAATGTTACCAATCTCAATCAAGTGCCTCACTCAATGTTTTTGACACAAAAAGTCTTTTAAGTTAAATCAAGGTGTCAAATGAATGACATAACACCTCCTCAAACAATAGACTAATGTTGGACACAAGAATCATTTATGACATGGTATACACAACAAATTTTTAATTATAACATACCAAGAAATAAATAATAGATGACAAAAATACAACTAAGTATATTGTCCTATCAAGGTGTGGCAAAGTGGGGTTGACTAAAACTTACAAATTTATGACCATCTAGATTGATCCTATATGTATAAACTTTCATGTTTCAACATAAGATAAGAGCAAGCCAATTGAATCCACATCAATCATCTTGTTGTGAAAAGGTCTTATCCTTTTCAAAACCAGTACATATATCAATTGCTTAGTGTAGTGTGATGTTTGTATTGATCATACATTCTAGGCTAGCTTGAAACTAATGGAGATGGTTTAACCACTCAAACCACCATCCTAGTGGGGTAATCCCAATTTATATACCCCTCATGGAGGGGTTGAAGCATTATCAAGAGATGAAACCCTAGGTCAATGCTTCCCTAAATAACTCATGAGAGGTAATGGCATCCCCTTCATAATCCAAAATGTATGAAAAATAAAGACAAGTAGATAAACTTCAGGGTTACTTTTAGATCACCCAATACTATACAGATTTTGGAGAGAGTCTAGATAAATTTCTTTCTACACCTTAGACTAGGAAACAAATTCAATGAAAAGGTGATTTTAATCACTTGAGTTCCCTATAGGGGAGAGGGGGAGATCATACACACACTATTCTTTTTACAAAAATAACACACAACAAACATTTTGAAAATAATTGCAAGTGAAATTTGATTTTAAGAACCACTTTGAAATGTGATAATGTTATTTACTTGGCCCCTTAACTTAAGTGTAAAAGATTGAAATAATTGCATAAAAAAAAACTAAATAAAAAAACATCTAGGTTTGTTTTAATCCCAAAATCAAAAGATTCAATACTTAGGGTAAGTTCATTTTAAAACACCAACTTGAAAGGTTCATGATTTAAGCATTTGTTTTAAACCTTAAAAACAAAGTGTTTCTAAGATTGAGCCATCCTAAATTCATTTTAAACAGCAACATCCAAATGTGTAAGATATAACATATTCATTTTAGTTCCCAATTTGAAATGTACAAGATTAGCTAGACTCCTTTTAGAAACCCAAAAGAAAATGTTCTCTAGTCAAAACAAGCAAATCGGTGTTCCAACCAATCCTTGAACCTCTAACTATTAGATAATAATGTTCTGCTTTAAATAAATTTTGGTTTTGATCAAATGATATTTGAAAAAGGATTTCTTGGGTTCTTAATCAAAACACATAGTGACTAGGGTTGGTCAAAGATGATCGATGCCAATTATAGGCAACTGATGCCTGTTAAGTCAAAGAGAATTGATTCTAGTTGTGAAGAATCGATGTTGGTCAGTTACGACCATCATTGATCACCTATGAAATCAAAGGTAAAGTCACAAAAATAAGCATATTAGGTTAGGTAATGGTTAGTAAAAATCTCAATAAAACATGCAAGGCAAGGATTAGATAAAGAAAATACAATTTAATGAAACTAAGAAATAATTAGAAACTTTTAAAAAGATTCAATATCCTATTTCAAGATTTTGTTAAAACATTATGCAACTTGAAGTTAAACTGATAACATATTCTAAAAATTTATAAGAAAACATGTGGTTTTAAAAAAAAAAACATCAAAAATAGAAGATGGCTTATTAGCTTGCTATCCTGCATAATGATCTTGGGATGCACATAGTGATCATACTCAGTTATATATGATCGATGTCAGTTAGTTCATAAAAAATGTTGGTTATAGAAAACTGATGTTAGTCTCTATGTAAACTTGAGTGATTACAAAAATAAAAAATATGGAAAAATCAAAGCTAAAACTACAATACTAAAGGATTTTAAGCATTCAAATTTCAATTTTTGACTTATATCTTCATATTATTGGTACATAGGATGATCCTTGTCCCATCGAATATGATATTTGTGATCAATGAATCCAATAAAGGGTGGTTAGATCATATGTTATCTTCACAATCAAATCCAATCAAAATTAAAACAAACACACTAACATGCATAACAATATCTTGCCTAGATAAAAGAGAGGAGCACGATGAAGAAACACAAATGAACAAATCAAAACTAAAAATGGAAAGAACTCACACAATTCCTTACCAATTCCTCAAATGATCCAAGAGGTCTCTTCATTTGGATTGATTGGATTGTTCTCAATAAGTCTTCATCAATGGGGTTTGGCTCCTCTTGGCACCATGTTTAGCTTGGCTTTCGATATGGTTTTGAAGTGTCTTGGCTTGGCTCAATTTTGGCATTATAACTCTATAGCTTTCATTCTTGTCATAAAACCTACATTATAACCTTACTCTATCCAAGCTCGCTAAATGAATAGATATATGCTTACTTTTATAGGCTTTGAAATCAACTTGGAATGAGTTAAATCCTAACCTAGGTTTGCGTAGTTAACCCCAATAGATTTAAAAGGTGTCTAAACCTCATGATTAGGTTGAAATAGATGTGCTTTGAGATATTTTGGATTTTGGACAACTCACAGAAGCTAATGATTACTTCTTAGGATATTCTTTGATTTTGAATTTTCTTTTTTGACAATTCATTTAATTGCTAAAGGATGAATTCAATTAGAATTTGTTTAGGATTTGCATGTTAATTAATCCCTTTTAGGCTTTTGAATATTTTCCAAGTTTTTGATTTAATTGATTTGGGCATTTTTTATATTTATTTGATTATTGTGCCAAGTTGATTTAATTGCATGTGATGAATCTAAATTTGAGACATTTAGAAATTCTTAGGCTAGATGTCCAATGATTGGTAAAAATGATCTAAAGTTGGGTATAGAGACATTGGTGGCCACTTTTAAGTGTCTACAAGTATCAAACTAGTTGATACAATTTTATTGAAATATAAATGATGATTTTGATGATGTTTCTAAGAAGATAAATGGATAAACATGAAAATGATCCAATCAAATCAAGGACAATATTCATGTCAAGTTCACTCTAATGTGTTCTGATGGTGAAGCCAAAGTGAATACAACACTAAGAGGAACATGCAAATGTGCATATAATCCAACCAATGGTGGGATAAGATTCATTTCTTGTTTACCAAAATATGTGCATGAACTAGGATGACCTAAAATCATCCTCTTTATCTCCGTAGGCTATGATTCAAATAAGATCAATCAAATATAGTCTACATATACTTGGATGATTAGGTAAGAACCAATGAATTATATAGATCTACTAGAGGGTATACTACAACTCAAATACCAAGAGGAAAGGATTCCAATGTGTAAGCCTATGGCATAAGGATATATATCTCACTAATCCTCAACAAAGATGAATGGTTTTAAATATGTAAGTAGAGTAAATGGTTGTAAATGGATACAAACTAAGTTAAAATATGGGTTATGATTATTGTAATGGGTTAAATGCAATGGTCAATCAAAGGGGGTATATAGAACCTAAAGTGATTAATGGAAAGTCTAATAAATGATGTATCTACACTAGTTTATTTATTAAAGGGAAGAGCCTAAACAAGGATATGCACACATACATATATACTGCAATAAACAAAGTGATATCTGATCTACTGAGAAAATAAAAAAATAGTGTATGGATATAAATACTTACCTTAGGGTGGACATGTTGACACTTTAATCTCCCATTTTACTGAAGTGGAGATTTGAAACATAATGTTGTAGGTTTAATACCTTAAATGTTTGGATGGATACCTAAATACCCTCATGTTTTAACTCCCAATGACTTTTCCTATTGAGCTTTAATGACACCACAATATGATATTTACAAGATAAGGTTCTAAGCCACTACCTCTCCTAAATACTTATTTAGGGTATAAATGGGATTGAAATTAGAGTGTATGAATATGATATGAAATTAAATGAATGAAAATTAACCATATATATATATATATATATATATATATATATATATATATATATATATACACACACACACACACACACACACACACACACAATTTCAATACCCAAAACCATCCCTAAACTCTAAGATGATGATATTGTATAGACCCATATACTTGGAATTCAGATAACACAATATAGTATCAACCAAGTTGATATAGTTAAAATTTTAGAAAATACACTCATAATTTTATTAGGATAGTCAATATAATATGGGATGGATAATGGTACAAAATAGATGGTATTCATTAGGATGATACTATAGGATATAAGGAACCTATAAAACATGGATAGGAAGTAGATAGAATGTATATATGGATAGATAATTCTAGGAGGTTAGACTGATAGTAGTAATAGTTTAATCAAGATAAAATCCTAACCTATCTCACAAACTACCATGAGTTTCTCCCACTCCATTCTCGATGCACCCTTTAAGGTGTGAACTCAAGGATTTTGATACATTCACTAGCCGATAAAATAGAAAGTGTTAGTAAATGATCAAGTGAAAAATATTATGTGTATACAAGTTACACTTATCCTTGTCTAAGCCTAGGATGTGTGCATACTATACTAAGTCAACAAATCTAAATAAAGCTACGTAGACTAAGTAAAACTTAAATAAAATATACATATATATAAATATTACACTAACAAGCTTGATTATTCTCATGTTATTCTAGATTATGGGTCATTAATTTACCTATCATTATCACATTCATTTTAGAGTGAAATTATTGTATATACACATTATGCATACAAATTTATATTCACATTTTGTATATATTTATTACAAGGAATAAATTTAGCAATCTACCCTATTTGAAAAGAAAATTTTTTATGATAACTTCATATGAATGTATAATAAAAGTGGTATCAATTAAAAAATATATATTTATATGTTGGTAATGTGTTTGGTTCATAACACTTTCTTTAGATATAATGATTTGTCATAACATATCAGCCACTAGGTTCCCAACACTTTTGTTTAGATATAATGGTTATTGGGAACTTAATAGCTGCTAGGTTCCAAATGTTGTTCTTTGAAATGCTCCCATCAATGTTATTTATATATAATGTTTTTGGGAAACTAGAGGTACCATGTTCCCAATGTTTTTATTTATAAATAATACTTGTTGGTAAACTAGTGGCCACTAATTTCCTAATGTTGTTCTACGACTAGGCTCCCAAAATTGTTCTTTATATATAATGGTTCCTAAAATTATTAAGGGTAGCTTTCTTATTTTTATATGTTTTTTAAATGCAATACAACACTTTCTATGAATTTTAGTTTATATTATTAATGTATTTTATAGAATGGATGAGCTTGATATCATTGTTGTTATTATATTAAATAAGGTGAAATATTAAGGTACAATTACAACTTTAATAATGAAAATACACTTATGAAATATGAAAACCCATTGACCACTTAGTTATAGACATTATTATTTTGATATAATGTTGCTTTGAACCTAGTGACCATTAGGTTCTAATAATTTTATTTTAAAACATTGGGTTTTATTTGTATTAGGATTAGTCATGTTATTTCGATTCCAAAAATTTGTAATTGATATCACTAATGTCAAATACACTTGTTGAGAACCTAATATCTTCCAACTTTCTATCATTACTCTTTAGATATAATCAAAAATGTCTATGAATGTATGAAATCATTTTAAAAAATGAATAGACATAAAATAATGTTAGGAATGTGTTGTATTTATAACTATAGATACCTAGATTTGGTACAAACCTCGTTTCATAATTTTATTCTAGGTAACTTTACATTTATAGATCACAAACTATGAACTAAGTACTTATTCATGCATTTATATTGGTGTTTTGATTGTTTTATTAATTCTATGTGGCTATGTGACACCTTTATCTTATCATGTCTAGCCTTAATTTACATATTTTATATATATCCCTCCCTTTAACCCTAGATTCATTTTAGGTCATGGGTCACTTCCACCACTTAAATTCGATATAGTTGTTAGCATTGACCAAATATAGTGGAACTAACCTAGGTCCCCTTTTATTTTATTTTATGAATGTTTAATTTTTGACCATTTTTTTATAATGTTAAAACTTCATTTGGTTAGATTTTTCATGCCACTATGTTCTTTATTCAAATTTAGATACTCCTATATATATAAATCTACTATAAGGTATTTTGGGATAATCACATTACATCATAAAGGGATATTAAATATTATATATTTCAACTATAAAATTATTAGAATTGAATCTAAAGTTTATAAGGGTCAATTAAAATATTGATACTTATATTAAGGGAAGGATAAGAGAAAGAACATCTAGACTTGCATCTACAATTATACACAGACAAATTAATGGGAGAACTATGTTCTAGTTTGATCCCTCTTTAGAGTATTCATAATCTAGATAAAACTAACAACTATAGGTCAATATTGATTGTCAATACTGACCTAATTATTTAGGACTCACCATAAAAATTATAAAGAATCGAATCATATAAAAAAAACTTTCATAAGCCTAAGATACAATATTTAGATAACCAGAACTCAAATTAGTGTCACAAACAAGCTAAGAGCCTTCTTTCCTCTTTTTATACATTCATTACTATATTTATCATGTATATTTATAAATTATGAAAATTAGAAACAAGTCATTATTATATTAATTTTTATCCTATTAGGGTTGTAAAAAAATTTGGGTAAAACATATTGGTGAAGCAAAATATTAATCAAACCATTCTTCCAAGATTTCATATTTTTATCCTAGGGTTTCAAAATACATTTTTGATTTTCATACACAATTTTTTTTTCATATTTTTAATAGTAGGGTTTCATAGTTGATTTTTGATTTCCATACACAAATAATCTTCTCACCTTCATCCTTAGCCTCTCTATGTTTGTTTACATATTTATATTAAGTATTGTATATATTTAGATATATTTTTTAATTCCTAAAATATCAAATATGGATAATCAATTATAATCCCCTATTGAATATCATTTTATATATTTATTATTATCTAAAACATCTATCCCTTATGCATATGATAATGCATGGACAAATAGCCAAAAATGTGTGATTAATAATTTTAAATTATATAAATGATAAATACAATAGTGAAAGAATGGATTATGACAATGAATATCAAGAGGATTGGTATGATAGTGAAGACTATAGTGAAGAAGAAAATGAATACACTAATTTTAAATTAGAAAATCCTCCTTTTCCTACCTTTTATTTACATTCTTCTTTAAATCATACACTAGAACTATCAGAGTGGATTCCAAGATATCTAGATCAAGCGAATGCATAGGTTTGTGATAGGCATGAGTCAAGCATGTACACAACACAATATCTACAATAAAATGAAATTATATACATGTTAATATTTCATAAAAAAGATAAGAACCAAAAATAATCTTCCATTGAATAATATCTCACAAATAGAGATGTAGAAATAGGAGTGCATGAATAACTCCCCCAAGAGAGGCGATCAAAGAGACAATAATAGAAGAGTAACTCCCATACCCAAAATAGTTTATCAAGGGAGTTGTTTCCTATTCATTTGGTCAAAATGAAACTCCATGTACACCTAATAAATCTTATCCAAAAAAGTAGGAAAAATCTAAGTGAGGGAAAAAATTCCATAATAAATAAATATGGGGAAAAAAACTATTATAACACCCCCTCATAAGCATAGGTTAGGTGGATAATGTACAAAAATGGGTCCCAATAACTAGGCCTGATCAAGTACCCCATACAAATTATTCTCCCATCAGTAGATAAAAGGGAAAACCCCATTTAAAAAACTCCCCTCCCCCAAAAAGAGAGACATAAAACAAGTGAAGAGACTAAAAGCCCCCACCCAAAGATGATGATGCTACTGCTAAGAAGATATCATAAATAAATGAAGTTGTTCTTAGTAAAGGGTTTGGTAAATATATTTATAACCTACTCTAAAGATTATCAAAATCTCAATTAAATGACATGAACATGAATAATATCATAGATAAAATGCATATGAATCTTAATGTGTTTAGTCTGTTGGTGCTAAACCATATTCCTACATATCCATATAGTACTTTGGTTGTCATAATATATGATGGTGGGTTGCCTAAAAGGAGTGCCAAACTTAGATAAAATCCCTTAAAGTTAAATACATTTATTATTTTCATTAATATCTCTCATTTACTATACCTCTATGGATGTTATATAAATAGCATTTTACTTCTTCATAGACCAACTAATAAGACCATAACTCAAAGAAAAACTATAACTTGAAGTGAACTTGTGATTTTGAGTATCAATAGGCCAATTTGAATCTAAAAACCAACCTATTCAACCTATATGATAGATATGTACTAAATCCTAAATCTATAAGAGCCCTAAATATAGTACAAGATCATCTTAACTTATTTATAGTGTAACTCATGGGGTTCATGCATGAATCTAGAGACAAATCCTAATGTATGTGAAATATCAGGCCCAGTATGAGTCAAATAAATACAATTGGTAATAAATTATCAATATCAAGTGGCATGGATATGTATTACAATCAACCATGTGAAAATGAGCCAAAATATTGAGAGCATACTTGGGCTATGTAAGTGAAATCCCTAAATTGGATTATGAAATCTCAATACTGAATCAATAATAAAAATGACCCAAGTATGTCATGTCAAATATGTCCTATAGAGTTATCTTCACTACTACAATAGGTGATGAAGAACTCTTAGTGATCAAAATATCATCAACATAAAAGACCAATATCGGTAAAGAATCATCTTGTTGCAATAAGTATACAATATGGTCTGAATGACAACTAATTAAAATTGAATCAAGGAGGAAGGAATCCATCTTCGTATACCAAGGTCGAGGGGCATGTTTGAGGCCATAGATGGATTTCATAAATATATAAACTAAGGATGAATCGTAAAAAATTCTAATTGGTTTCTCCATGTAGATATCCTCCTCAAGGTCTTTATGAAGAAAAACACTCTTCACATCCATCTGGTGCACATACCAACCATGTGTTGCATCTATAGCTAGTGTGAGTCAAATAAAATTCATATTTATAATAGGTTAAAAGGTCTCTAAGTAGTCAATGCTAGCTACCTATGAAAACCCCTTAGTAACTAATCATGCCTTATACTTATCAACTAACCCATATCCTATAAACTTTGTCTAATATATCCACCTACATCAAACCATCTTCCTTCCCTTGGGAAGTGAAGTAAAATCTCAAGTGTGATTTTTAATTTAGGAAAAATATTCATCTTGCATAGTACTATCCCACTCAAGTATGCCTAAATCCTCTAAAAATATTTTTTGATCCAAAACTAAATCAAAGAAAGCATGTGGACCACTATGATAATCTTCTTGAGTACGTCTATCATCTACTAGATCCCTACCCAAGTGGATGTACTCTAAAGTGTCTACCTATCCCAAAGATACTTAAATGTGGTTGAGTCAGGTGTTGATTCCTCATCCTCTAAAACATGAATAGAGGTGGATGTAGATGAATCCCAATCATTATCCTCATTGTCATAACTAAAAGAATAAGAATAAGACCTTGGTTTAGGAACCTACTCTAGATGATCTAAGTTATAAGAATAATCAATTCTAAGTAAATATAATGAAGGAGAATAAGTGTCAAGTGTTTAGTATTTAGGACTCATTTGAAAGTGAAAACTTATCTCTATGAATAACTCATGTGTGGTTGGATGTAGAAGGTGGTACCCCTTGACACTATATAGATAGCTTATAAAGATGAAAAGCTTGGACTAAGGCTCCGTAGATGGAGATTTGAAAAACCTAAAGTGTTAAACATCAAGTTTCCTTCCATGCTAAACTTCAAATGGTATTATGCCTTTCAAATCTTTGTGAGGAACCCTATTCTGAATATAACAAGCACAATTAATGGCTTTGGCCTAATACTGAGGTGCTAAGGACTTAGAGTGAATCATATATCTGTCCATCTCTTTCAAGGACATGTTCTTGCATTCTAAAACTTCATTATATGAATAAATTTAAGTAACTTTATGATACAAATCAATACCCTCTATGGTATAAAACTACTCAAATTTATTGTTGACATATTCACCTCCATTGTCATTTCAAAAAACCTTGATGGATTTCTTAGATTATTTCTCAACAAGTGCCTTAAAGTCTTGAAAATATTAAAACACTTTATATTTTTGATTTAAAAAATAGACCCATGTATATATCGATAAATCATCAATGAAAGTGATAATGTAATTAGCCCTTATAAAAGATAGACTAGAAAAAGGCCTATATACATCACTATGTACGAACTCTAATGCTTGTGAATCCCTCAAAGATTGCCTTTGATAATTTTTTCTTCAGGATGCTTTCCAAGAGAGAAACCTTCACAAAGTCCCTTAGATAATTAGACACAAATAAATCCTATGACCATGTCATTTTTTCTAAGTTTTTTAAGGTAGCGGTAGTTTAGGTGGATAAACCACTCATGCCATAATTTTATAACTCTACTTGAATGAGTCATTAATGAAATAAGATAATAATTAGGTGAAAAATGTGAGAAGGTTTATAACCTATCTTGGTGATTTTCCCTACCCACTACCACTGTAGAATCACTTGTAACTCCTTGATGATAACTAAATCTGGTAAAAACTCAACCCTCATACCTTTGCTAATATGAGTGAGTTGAGACACTAATTTGATATTAGTTTAAAGGGAAAGGATAATTAAAATATTATTGAATGTTCCTCCTTCCATTTAAATAGACCCTATATAACTAGTACATAAGTGTCATCACCGAAATTGATAGAAGACATGTTACAAGGCTCTAATGAAAAAAACTCAACTAGTGAAGAACCCATGTGGTGAGAAGCACTCAAGTTAATAATCCATGAATATTTTGAATATGTGACTACTAATAAATCCTTTCTCTTTTATTTTTATATCCTCTTTCCCTTTACCTTATTATAATCTTGGTTTGATGAATTCCACTTAACACACTCATGAACACCTATGTTGTTCTTCTCTAGGAGATGAGTTAGGTGATCTATTTGGTTCTGCATGCACTTGTGTTCATCATGCCTATTTTTGATTATAGTAGGCACACTTAACCTTCTCTTTATTAGGTTTGTCATCAGAAGAGGAGGCTTCAATATTGGTTTTTTCAAAGGTTTATTCTTTCTTCTTTTCTTGATCCTTATTCTTCTTCTTCTCTTTGTTTGAACTCTTTGCATTCCCATTCCTAACAATTAGAGCTTGAGGTTTTATAGACTAAAGTTTTCCCATCTAGATTAATTTGTCTTTCTCTCTAGTTAAGTAGACAATGAAATTATCTAAAGAGGTAATTTTCCATGTAGTTCCCAAAGTAATTTTAGCGACATGGAAAGTAAAAATAAAAAATGAATAGTTAGGACCTAGTTAAGAGAGTATAGAATTAATAAGTTGGTCATCTTAGTTATTTATCCCACATTATTTCAACTACAATATCAAGGGCTTTTAATTAGTGAAGAAATTATAAAAAGTGTCAAATTTTCAAGGACTTAGGATAATGAGTTTATTCTCAATCTCATGATGTCTCATCACATCTTGCTCCCCATGTAGCTTACCTATAATTATCCATACATCATGGGGTGATTTGGTAGGCTCTATGTGAAATAGGATATCGGGTACTATAGAAAGACATAATAGATAATATACTTCATAATTATGGTTATACCACTTAAATTTCTCTACATATCTATTGGGTTTATTTTCATCACCCATGGTTATCCTATACAAACCCTTACTCATTGTAATGATTACCATGTTGATTTTCCATTCATGATAGTTAAATGGAATTAGTGTGTTTGATGAAATTATAATCTATTTTAATGTTGAGTTAGTTTTAGTATTACAAGTTGAATTTGTTACATAAATTAAAATGCAATCATAATGTAAAGAGTGACTCAAAAATCAAATTACCCCCTAAACTATGAAATGATGAACCTCCCCAAATATTGTAAATACACGCTCAAAAGCTAGTAGACTTAGTAGATAGTGCATCTTGAGTAATCCGTAAAATGAGACAAAATATGAGATTTTTCAAACAAAAGTGGATGTTGGACTCATATTATAATGCATCAAAAGAATCAAGTACAATGTGAGTAAGTGAAAAAATGAATAACAGTTTTTTTTAAATATTTCCCACAATATAATTTTTTATTAAAAATAATAAAAAAAAAATCACTAACAATGTTAAACTTGACCAATCCTCTTAACATTACATTTGAATTAAAATAAAAGTAGCCTATTTGGCCTTTTTTTAAATCAATCTATTAAAAAAAAGAATTTTATATGCTAAAAATAGTTAGCTAAAACTTGGATAGACTTAGAATGTTTTGGAATAAACTTTCAAGCCTTTGAAACTATAGGAGCCTTTTGTGCTACTTCTTCACTAACTCATGCACTAATAAATTTTACCATATAGTTTATTGAGTATTTTCATTGATTTCAAAGGTACATCTTGTGAAGGATGATGTCAAAGGTGATTAAGAATAGTTGGTAGTGTGTGATGTGACAAGGTGCATGGAAGAATGTTGTCACATGAAAAGGTATGTACATCACAAAATGAATGAACATAGACATGGGAAGGTTTTATCTCACTATTTGAGCAAGTAAGGTATATAAGTGTTCATGAGAGTTTTAGGGTGAGCCTATAGGGGTAAGACCTTTAGTCTAAGTCTGCACCTAGACCACTCTTAGACCTTACCTGGCCTAATGAGGTATGAATATAATATTTCAAGGAAATTATGAACATGTAGGAATTTAAATAGGTGATATAAGTTATTTTAGGAATTATCACAAATTTTGAGATGAATATTTGAAATAAAATTGCATGAATCACTATTTTAGGCCTTCTTGAGCTCACAAAATGAGGTTTCAAACTTGAGAAGCACTTTCAAACATTTTTTGGCATGTTTAAACTCTACATGGGATTATAAGATATTAAGGAGAGATTTGTAAGGTTCCTATCTAATATATCCATGTATTATTTTTGTATTCAAGTGGTAGTCCTTTATTAATAATCATTAACACCAAAACCTATGTTAAACCTCCCTAAAACCCTAATAAGGACTTGATGTGAAAGATCTTGTTAAAATAATCTTAGGATGGATTAAAATGCATAGATAAGATATTTTATCATGTATTAAACTCTTCCAAGTATCTCCTAGTGGTGGTGGTTATTAGATGAGAGAGAAGATGTATAGATATAAGCTTATTTGTTAAGAAATTATTATAGCTCTCAAAATTTGTATTGGTCAAGAAGAGAAAATGGATGGAATAAGAAGATAGAGACTAATTTTACATGTCCATGATGATTTATGTATAGGTTACATTTTTCGAGTGTTCTAATTTGGTCATCCAAATAAGCTAATCATAGACAAACCTAATGGTGTGGATAGTGAAAAACCCAGATAGAGATGAAGAGATAGATTTAAGGAATTATGCATGATATATTAATGAAATAAAGTGAATAATGAATTTTATTTCATAATAATTATTTGCATAATATTTGGAGGTCAGTGTATATAGTGAAAACTTTGCTCAAAAAATGGCATGTCTGGCTTAGATAGGACTGTGAGATATAAGGTTAAGAAATTGGTTTACAAGACCAATATTTTCCATTAGACCATATGAAATTTATATCTAAATATGTTATAGATATCTCATAGGATAATTTTTATGAATTATAAATCATGAAAATTTTCTACACATGAGTTGGAGGTTTAATTCATCATGACTAATTTTTGAGGTGAATTGGCAGTTCTGAGTAAATGAGTTAAAGAGATGGTCTTGAGCCTTTATCTTCTGATTGAAGATGTTAAAAGAATATGGTGATGAAACTGAGGTCATGGAAAATATTTTTACATGTTTAATCTTTTAGAGTTAAGTATCTTAAGGGTGTTTAAGTTTTGGTATTGTAAGACAAACTTTTGATGTACACAAGTCTAATAGGGTAGTTTATCTTAATAGAGCTTTCATGGTATAAACAAAGGATATAGGTATAATAAATCATATAATAGGTTAGAAGAGTTCATTGGATAATTTATTTAATGGTTTTTTATTGTTTGAGAATGTAATCTGGGATTTAAAAGATCTAGTTTTGGGGTTAAGAGGATAGATTTAATGCAATTAGGTCTCTATGAGACCTAAAAGAGGAGTGAGGCCTAATTGAGAAGTTGCAGACAAAAATTGATTCAAATTATGATATGTTGTAATTTATTTAAGTATGATGTCACTAATTTCAAAGTGTGTTGTCATTGATGTCTAGATGCATCTAGTGAAGATACATTGTGAGTGGTCTTTGAGGTATGCATGAGTGAAAGTTGATGTCCAAGTAAGCAAGGATAGTTGAGGTATCAACATGAGGTTGTCAAAGCTGATAAATGGTCAAGGTCATTACTCAGTATTGTATTTTTTTATTTTAAGGCTTGATCAAGGTTGATGTTTTTTTAGTGAAGGATGATCAAGGTTAGTTATCAAGTTCTTAGCAAAGAAGAGTGTTATGATGAGGTTTATATGAGTTAATTAAAGAGAGTGATGTTGTGGATAGTTGAGAGTTTTTATGATGATATAAGTGATTAATAAATAGATCCTTATGTCAAGTATCAAGATATTAAGGATTATTATCATGGGCTAGTCATGACATGAAGAGACCTTGTGTGAAGGCATGGGCTTGGTTGCTTGGTGAGATGAGTGGTCTCTAAACCTTATGAGAAGGTATGAGTATGATGGATTGGTGAGATGAGTGAACATAGGAATGAATGGATGTTTAATGTTTCTTTATAATTTATGTAAGGAATTATAAAAGTCATAATAGTCTCAAGGTGAGCCTATAGGGGTAGGACCTACAAATCTAGTCTGCAACTAGACCATTTATAGACCCTACTTGGCCTAATGAGCCATCATGATATATTTTCAAGGCATATGAAGGATGTAAAGTAGTGTTTTATAATTATAGATGTTTATTAAGTTTTTTAGTAAGGTGGAGATCTTGCACAGTGGTTAGAAGGTTTTTTTGAAGGACTAATGTGGTTTGTAGGTCAAGGTCTAGAGAGTAAAGAGAGTGATGGTGACCAAATGAGGTATGAGATTCATATTTCAAGATAATAATGAGAATGTGAGAATTTTTAGTGGTGTGATATATTTTCATAGGTTTTTTTACCAAGTATGAGGTCAAATTTTGAAGGTTTAGGTTTTAAAAAGTGTTTTAAGGTCTCTCAAGTGCATAGGATGAAGAGTTATCTATCGAGAAGTTTTTTCAAGTGTTTGTTGGCATGTGAATAATATTAATGAGGACCTAAAATATTCATGGTATATGGAGAGGGGTCATATCTCAAATTCAAAATCATCATTTTATGGAATGAGGAGATAGGCTTTATGAATGATTGTTAATAGTGGAAGATGGTTTAAACCCTAAAAGAACCCTAATAGTGACCTGATATGAAAGAAGTTATTTCTAAAGTGATAAGAATGGATTGGTATGGATATTTTAGTTATTGGAGGTTGTAATAAACTCTCCCAGTAATGTATATGTGTGATCTATTATTTATATGAGTGAGTGGACCATATAGGAAAGGCCTTGTTTCTTGAAGATTTATTGTAGCAGTCAAAGTTGATCAAGTCAAAGTTACTAAATGGATGAAGGACAAAGTTTGAGAATTTTAGTTTGTTTCAATGAATATTTATGGAAAAATTTTAACCCTTAGTTATGAAAAAATGGTAATCCAAGTTATCCAATCGCCAGCAAGCCTAATGAAGAAAAATAGTGCAAAACCTAAGTAGTATGAAAAGGTGGCTTTTGGTGTGATTTCATGAAAAAGTGATGTATTTAAGTGCATAGATATGTTATTTTGGATTTTTATGTCATATTAATTCTTTTTATAATGTTTTTTAGTCAGTGAAAGTAGTGAAAATTTTTAAACTAAAATGGCTTGTCTATTTGAGTGAGGTATGTGAGAGAGAAGGTCAACAAATTGGTTTGTAAGACCAATAGTTGCCAATAGAGATTATGATATTTTTATTGTAGGTTGTTTTTATGATGATGTAAAATAATTTTAAGTCCTTTATTTTTGTATTTTAGGTGTCATAAGTTCAAGTTTCCATAACTATGTTTTTAGGCTAGTTGGTAGTTCAGAGTGAGCATTGTGCATAGAAGAGTTTGAGCCTATATACCCTAATTTGAAGTATATAATGATTTTTTTGATAACCATAAGATCATTATGTTTCTTAATATGATATTTATTTCCATTATTATTCATCTAATTTTTTTTAATATTATATAGTTCAAGACATACTTTATATAGGTTTAAAAACCTAATTGTGAACAGTGCTAATGGTGTGCTTCAAGTGGTGGTTGAAGATAAAAAGTTTCATGGACCTAAAATGAGATTATAAGGGGTAAATTTGAGTCACATATTAAATTTTATTATCATGTGAATATTTTTAAAGTGTTCCAAGGAGTTTAAAGGGTAATGTGTGCTAATGAAGGCCTAATTGAATTAGGTCTCCTTAAGGCCTAAAAGAAGTTTTGGTCTTATATGCTATGAACAACCTATTTTAATGATTGATTCATGTATAAAAAAAATTATAATACATATTTAAATGATAAATATAAGTGTGAAATTTTATATTTCTGACTAAGAAGGATATGATCAAGAGGCTTGTATAAATATAAGGCAATTTTAGGCATATTTGGGAGTGTAGAGTACAAGCGGATGAAAGAGCATATTGAGGAGTATAAGGAGGTAATTGAGACCATAAAAGGTGTGTAGAGATACATTAATGAGTATATAATATAATTTATAATTATGAATATCAAGTTCAAATGACCTAATCAGTCTTGTAGAGACCTAGATGAGTGAAGAGGCCTAGAAGGCAATTTGAGAGAGATAGAAATGTGAAGAACTAAAGATGTGATCATCATATATTGGTTGAGAAACATATTTTTATGAAGGTGAAAAAATAAATTATTTGAATAAGTTGGTGTTGAGTCATCTATGGGGTTGGTGCCTCATTTTAAGTGGGTGTTTTCTAAAGTCTAGTTGGGTAGGTGCTTAGCTGGTTGTGGTTGGTGCTCCATGTGAAATTGGTGCTTCACTAAATATTGGTTTTGGCCTTATAAGACTATAGTCCATTTTTAAATATCAGTGGGATTTATTCCCCTTTATGTTTTACCATATATATTATGTGTTATCTTGTGTTCTTATGTTTCATGCATATGTGGATGGTTGCTTAGTCATTATTTAATCTACATGTTTGAATGAATGTTCATGAATGCCTAAGTGGAATTGTAGTAAAGGTTATAATGATTTATTCACCCCCCTCTCAGTCATTGTGCTTCTAACAATTGGTGTCAACTCAAGTCCTTTGAGATAGGACTAACATCCTAAAGGTGATCCTAAGAAGCACAAGCATGGATTATGATGATGATAGTGTTTATTGTGATAGCAATGAGGTCTATCCATAGAAATGGATAATAGATTTTGTTCTAAAGAAGAAGATCATTTGAAATCTCAGAGTATAGATAGTGGTTTTTCAAGCCACATGTTAGGAGATAAGAGAGGTATTAATTCTCATGTGTTTGATCAAATCAGTAAGGATGAAGAGTTGACTGAGAAGAAGGAGGAGGACAACATGGATGAGTCAAATTTTTTATCCCAAGCCAAGGATAATTATAGTAAAATCAAGATGTTTGAAGCTCCTATAGTGAAGAAGAATAATAAAATCAAGGTACGGAAGCCAAATGTAGTTAATTTGAGTCATGATCAACTCATAAACCAAGGTGGGTTGTTTGCTATTGTAAATCATAAGTCATATTTGAAATAATGTCAAGAGTATTCTTTATCACCTAAGTTACCAGTCAAGCCTAGAAGGATGTCGAAGAATATTCAATCTTGTGATAGTATGGAGATCTATGAATCTCATAAATTTATGTTGTTCTAGTGCCCTATGGAAGGGTTGAATCTATTAGGCTTCATGGAGACACTCATCAGTATGTGGAAGCATGGTGTATGCTTCTTGAGCTTTGACAGGTATTGTATGTCAAGAAGGTATGATGGCATATTGAAGATTATTGAGTTTGATCTAGAAGTATGGTATTTTGGCATGTCAAGAGGTCATTCATGGCCAATAATATGTTTTGAGGGTCTCATAGATGATTTGGTGAGGTTCTACAGATCTCAATTTTCATTTGAAGAAAGCAAAATGCATATCACAATCATGTAAGCATAGATGTAGTTGACAAAATGATGCAAGGAGGATGTCATGATGAGTTTTATGGACATGAAGGAGGTATATTGATGTAATAACAACCTATGAGATACCATATGGACATGGAATGAGTGATATTTTATCTATCATGGAGGACTAGATTGTTCCCTTGGAAAAATATCTTTGATTACAAATAGACCTAATAGATAAGCATTGATTATAGAGATGTTTTATGCTTATAGAAATTGAGTGTGATTACTCTAGGAATTTGAAAATGAGCTTTGGGTCATGTATAATAGGTTTATATGATTATTATTCCTTGGTTGTTTGAGGTGAAGGTGTTCAAGCAAGATAGAATTCTAGCAGATAATGAAATAGGTGTTTTATAGACCTAATGAGTAGTAAACTTATACAAGAAGGGTTGTCATGATGTAGATGGATCATATATGGCCTATATATCTCAAATAAGATCAAAATAGATTATTTTCATAGGGTTTAAATGGATAAAGATAGATTGAGGAGATTAAAATTCTCAAGAAGAATTTGAATGAGCATGGTTGTGTAGTTATGTATGATATTTCTTTGTTGAGTTTTTGCATTAATTAATATATGCTTTCTCTAAGGGGGATCTTGGTAGCTTTGAGTTATCTTTAAAAAGAGTGGTTGCCTTTTTTATCTAAATAAATGTAAGCATGGAGTTAAGTGGAGCATGATTTTTGAGATGTTTCATGATTTTATTTGTTGAGATAATTATGAGAGAGAAATTTTAATGATTGGGGAGAAGTTTCTATGACTGGTTACCATAGTTTTTGCATAATCTATGCCATCTAATGTATTTGAGAGATATAATTAGCTTAGGGGAGAAAGTGATTTTCCAAAATTTGTCTGTGATAACTGGCATGAGCCTAAGGTGAGTATTTGGTCAACATTTCATTTTGTGATTTCTTGAAGTTCAGGTCTAAGGATCAGATAACTATTTGTGGAAAACCCTTTGTCATTAATGTCAAATGGCAAGACAGACCAGTTTAGGGGAGAAGAGATTGATTAGATTATCGTGTGTTTTAACATCAATGACATAGGGGAAGTTTTTTGGCATAGTCTTGTCATTGATGTCAATGTCATTAATGTCAAAGTGTGTTGTCATTGATGTCTAGATGCATCTAGTGAATATGCATGATGAGTGGTCTTTGAGGTATGCATGAGTGAAGGCTAATGTCTAGGTAAGTAAGGATAGTTGAGGTATCAACATGAGGTTGTCAAAGGAGATTAATGGTCAAAGTTTTTTCTTAGTGTTGTCTTTGATTTTGGAAGGCTTGATTAAGGTTGATGTTACTCTAGTGAATCATGATCAAGGTCAATTTTCAAGTTCTTAGCAAAGAGGAGTGTTATGATGAGGCTTATATGAGTTCATTAAAGAGAGTGTTATTGTATATAGTTGAGTGTTGTTGTGATAATATAATTACTTAATAAGTATATCCTTCTGTCAAGTATCAATAGCTTAAGGAGTCTTATCATTTCCTAGTCATGGTATGAAGAGACCTTGTGTGATGGCATGGGTTTGGTTGTTTGTTGAGATGAGTGGTTTCTATACCTTATGAGAAGATATGAGTATGAAGGATTAGTGAGATGAGTGAACATAGGAATGAATAGATGTATGATGTTTCTTGATCATGAATGTGAGTCATTGGAGCACTCATAAGAGTCTCATGGTGATCCTATAGGGGTAGGACCTATAGATCTAGCCTGCAATTAGACCATTTTTAGACCCTACATAGGCTAAAAAGGCATAATGATCTATTATCAAGACCTATGAATTATGTAAAGTAGTGTTTTAGCATGAGATAGGTTTATTAAGTTTTTGAGTGAGGTGGAGAGCTTAGGTAATGGGTAGAAAGTCAGTTTTAAGGACTAATGTGGTTTACAGGTCAAGGTCTAGAGAGAAAAAAGAGAGATGGTGACCAAATAAGGTATGAGATTTAGATTTAAAGATAAGAATGAGAATGTGAGAATTTTTAGTAGTTTGATATATTTTCTCAGGTGTATTAACCAATTTTAAGGTCAATTTTTGAAGGTTTAGGATTGAAAAAGTGTTTTAAGGTCTCTCGAGTGTACAGGATGAAGAGTTATCTACTTGATAAGGGTTTTCAAGTGTTGGTTGGCATGTGAAGCATATTCATGAGAAGCTAATATATTAATCATATATGGGGAAGGTAATGGATTGAATTTATAGTCATTATTTTTTTTAATGAGGGGCTAAGATTTATGAATGATTGCTAATAGTGGAATATGGTTTAAACCCTCAAAGAACCCTAATAGTGACCCAATATGAAATAAGGTGTTCTAAATTTATTAAAATGTATTAATATTGATATTTTAGTTATTTGAGGTTATATTAAACTCTCTCAATAATCTCCATGTGTGATTGAGTCTTTAGGCAAGTGAGTGGGCCATATAGGAAAGGCCTTGTTTCTCAAAGATTTGTTGTAGCAATCAGAGTTGACCAATTCAAAATTGCTAAATGGATTAAAGATAAAGTTTGAGACTTGCAGTTTGTGTTCATTAATATTTATAGACAATTTATATCCATTAGATGGGAAATTTTTGTGATCCAAGTTGGCCAGTCACTAGCAAGCCTAATGAAGAAAAATAGTGCAAAACCTAGGTAGTAAAAAAGGCAACTTTTGGTGTGATTTCATGCAAAAGTGATGGATATAAGTGCATGGATATGTTTTTTTAAAATTGTTTGTACAAATAATGTTTTGTATAGGGTTTGGTTATCAATGAAAGTAGTGAAAATGTTGAAGCCAAAATAGATTATTTGGCTGAGTGAGGTCTGTGAGAGAGAAGATCAACAAATTGGTTTGTAGACCAATAGTTTCCATTAGATCTTATGATATTTTTGTTGTATGTTGTTTTGATTATGCTATAGGATTATTTTCATGCATTTGAATTCCTTTATTGTTTTTGTTTAGGTGTTAGAAGTTCAATTTTACATAACTATGTTTTGAGGCTTGTTGGAAGTTTAAAGTGAGAATTTTGCAAAGAAGCATTTGAGCCTATATACCTTGAGTTGAAGTATCTAATGAAGTTGTGATGACCCTGAGGTCATGAAGTTTTTGAATATGAGATTTATTGACAATATTGTTTAGCTAATTTTTGTTTAATATTTAGTATTTAAATATGGAATTTATGTAGGTTCACAGGCCTAATTGTGAATAGTGATAATGGTGTGCTTCAAGTGGTGGTTGGTGTTTCTATAAATTTTCACTTTTTTCTTAGTTTTTTATGAGAAAAGATAGAAACACAAGATGAAGGGTGTGTACCTAGTAAACATTTGCTCAGTGATGACCAGATGAAGATAGAACTCCTTTTTTTCTTGGAAGGAATACCTACAATAAGACAACACTACCACAAGCTTGTCGATTATACAAAGATCTAGGGTAGACTGCCTAGCATATGCTAGATCCAAGAAGCTAAAGCTTCATTGGATTGATGTAAATCCACTCCACTAATAAAAAATAAAGGTGATAAAATAAAATAAAATAAAATAAAATAAAATAAAATAAAGGTTATTGAATTTAAATTAATGATAAATTAAATTTTAAGTACAAAAATAAATGATATACTTATTCAAATAAAAATGACTAAATCTAGCACATGCTAAAACTAGTCAAGGCAAGGCCATAGTTTTGGGGTTTGGGTAAAATGGTAAGGGTAAAAAGGATTATTTTGTTGGGTTGGGTTAATGATCAAGGCTGAAAATAGACAAAAAGGGTAAATAGATAGATGAGTCAAATAATAGAATATTTCAAGTGTGGCAAAGAGGTGAAAGAGGTCAAGTGAGGAATATGGAAAAGAGGGAAAATGTGGTAAAGGGGTAAAAGGGTAAATGGTAAGATGAGGAAGGGATGAATACAATAATGGTGAAGGGAGTGAAAAGGTTAAGGGAAGAAAGGATAAAAGGAAATAAATAAAGCAATTGAAATAACAAAATAAAATATTACCTCAATGTTTGTAGCTGCTTATTGATGAAGATGGTTTGTTGAAGATTGTTGATGAAGATGTCTTGAGGCAATTTCAATAGAGCTTCATTAATTTTAATTATTTTCCTCCAAGTTGTGTAAGATTAATGACCTCCTTAAAATGGTTGAACACCTGCAATAAAATTTGGGCAGCAATACTCTAATTTTTCAACCTCTTGTCTTGGGTGAAGGAGAGGGGGGCATTTGTAATTTTTTGTGAGGAAACATGACAAAAGAGGGAATCTTGGAAGTATGAAACATTTTTACCCAAATTTAAGGATAGGGTTGGTCTAATATTCCTATGGGGGTTGTCAAGTGTCCCTACCTTGCATGCAAATCTAAGTTTAAAAGGAATTGTGCACATGGTTTAAAAATGGGACCGAAGACTTTATTACACCCTTATTTGTCCTCATTTATGAATTTTAAGAGTTATCCCACTGAATATGGCACAATTTTTCAAGGGGAAATGGGTGAGTCAAGTTGAGGTGGGTGAAGATTCTAATTTGCATTGATAAGTCTCTTACTAGGGATAAGAAGTCCAAAATGTGGGCTCTTTATCTCTTTATCTCTCCCAAGGTGTTAATTTTAAAGGCTATTTTCATGTGAAAATGCAAAACTAGGTCAAATGACTTACCCGTGAGGATAAATTCGACCCATTTAAAGTGGGGACCCTTGTGATGCTTAAATGAGGTCATTAAGCATCTTGGAAAAAGGGGCTAAAGGTGGGGTACCAAGCCATGTCACTTTGCCACATCATTTTTCCATGTCACATGCCATGTCATTTTCCATTTCATATGCCATGTCATTTTCCATGTCACTTTCCATGTCTTATGCCATGTCATCATGAATAGTGAAAGTGGGTCCCATAGTGAATAGTGTTTTGTGAATCATGATTTCAAAAACTATTTTTGAATGGTGTTTTAAAATAATACTTTTTGAATATAAATGGGTAGAATAGGACTTTGATTAAGTTAGGAGGGTGGTAGAAGGGGTTAGGAAGGTTTTACAAGGATTTAAAGTGGTCTTCAGGAATTCAAACACCTAGAACTATAAGTGTGTATTTTTTTAGTGTCTATATTTTGCCCTTTTTTGTTATGTATCTTCGAATTGAAAATTTAAAAAACAAAAATAGATTGTTTGGTCAAAGGTTAGGGTTTCCTAAGTATGGGAGGAGATGTTCACCCTCAAATTGAGAGTCAATGAGGAGAGGCTAAATTAGGTGTAGGTTTGATAAGCATTTGGTGGGGAAGCACTAGGTGGTGCCACAAGGTAGTGGGGTATATGAGATTATAATAGATGCATAAAATATGACTAAGCATGGTAGTCAAGATTTCACAAAGATGAAAGCTACCAACATTGGTAAAATAATTTTAGTGCTAAGAAGATAGGTGACCAATAGACCACATGACTATTATTGTGATGGCTGGGTACACTTGTTAGCCTTCATAACAAAAGGGCCAATGTCTATGTGGGTATCCAAATTTAGGAATGATCCAATGTGTGGGTAACTAAAATTGGAAGTGATCCTATGTAAAACACCAATGGTCAGGTCATGTACTAGGTGGTACAAAATATTAAATGTTAAAATGTTTAACATGGCAAAATTAGTTGGCATGGTCAAAAATACTATGATGAGGTCATCATAAAACATATAAATAGGTTAAGTAAAAAATAACCAATGTCAAGGTAGACATGGGCAAGGTGGTTAGGTGGTTAGAATGGGATTGCTGAGCGGACACCATATGCATTAGATAAGTGGATGCTACCTACATAGCTCTATGGACATAATGTCCAAAATGAACTTTAGGTCTAATGTAGTTATTTTAAAAGGATGTCTAATTGCTTTCAAATGAAATGCCTCAATTTGAAATACTATGAAGCTTAGGTTAGGTTGGTTGGATGCAAAATTGATAAGAGGTCATAACTGGTTAAGGTTGGTTTTGGTTTGTTCATGGTTGATGGTGAAGGGTAGGAAAGGGAAATGTTAGTGGTTAAGCTATTTGTAAGTGGTGCCTACATAGTCCATAGACATCAGGCCAATGTAGTTCCAAATAGGGGTTGGGTTAGTGGTGTTTAAGTGGGTTACCCTAATTAGATGAACCACATGGGTTGGTTTGGGCTAATGGCAAAGGGTTTTGTAGCATAGAGGTGTTGGGTTATGGTGAAGGTAATGGTGAAAGTGCCTAGTGTTAATTGGTGAATAGTTACCATAATGATCCCCCATGTCATAGGATGAGAGGTGTGGATGGGTAAGGTAGGGTAAATAAGAAGGGAATACTAGGCCTAGCAACATAAATGACCTTCAATGGAACTAATCCAAAGAAGAGGTGTCTTTGTTAAGAGGTTACACCTTCTAAAATTATGTGAGGGTAGGAGTTTGGAGATAGTGTTTACCACTATAAACTAAGTTTTAGGAGGTGTGGATCTATCTAGGTCTATAAATTTACTATGGCCAAGGTTCATCACCACTACAAGCTAAGTTTTAAGGGTAGTAGTGAAGTGACAACCTATAAAGAATTTATTTAATGGCCAAGTAGATTATATAAGGAAGATACTAGTGTGGTTAGTGATAGAGGATGAACCTTACCTGACCCAAGAGCTATATGGGTAGGCTAGACAAATGGTGGTCATGTCTACATCCTCTATCCCAGCTCCATGGAACCAATGACTTATTAGTTTCACTAGATTAGGCCTAACCAACTAGAGGTTGCATGGCTGGGAGAAGATGGTGGTTCTCTTGCTATGAATAAACATTTGGTTGGCACAAAAGAAAAGACCACCATGTTTGAGTAGACACTACCAATGGTTGGGGTCTAATGCTTAGATCATTTGGTAGTGGGCTAGTAGGAATAAGAGGGAAAAAGGGTTGAGAAGGTGAATGTATCATTATAAAATACCTAGAGTAGAGTATGATTCTTGCTTTATGGGGATGAATGTGAGAGAGGAGAATAGAGTATACCCTTTATCATTTTTTTAGATAGGGAATGCTACAGATTAAGTACAAGGATGGTTGAACACAAATCTAGAGTCACCAAATAATTGGTTTAATGCGTAGGTAGGAAAATAATGTATGCCTATGTGTTAGGCAATGCATGTGTAATATAATAAAATACTACATGTGTCATGTGACTCCTCACACCACAAATAAAATATTGTATAGTTTAACTTAAACATGTATCAAATGTATTGGATGTTGTTGGTTGAATGATATGGTTATGGTTATGAATGGTATGGTGATGGTTATTGTATTCTCACTCAATGTAAAAGGAATGACTATTGTTGTTGCAACGTTAGATGGTAAAAGTTGCAATGAAAACATCAACCAAGTACTTTAATATGAGAATAGGACATGATGATTTATTTTTGGTAGGGAATAAAAATGGACCCGAAGTATGATTCTCTTAATGAATATAAGTCCTTTAAATTTTACGCATGAACATTCGTTAGTTGATTTTAAAAAAAAATCTTGATCACAGGGTGTCAAGTAAGATTTAAATCCCTTGATTTATAGATAGTCAAAAGGGAAAATGGGTGATAGGTTATGTGAAGGGTAATGGGTGATATGTATGATAACTTCATGTGAATTAGTTTTCCCCTTTTATAGGTGACCTAAGAATACTATTAGACAAGTTTATGTCATATGCTATATGTAGACTGATCAATGCAAGAAGGCTACATGGGAAAGTTGATTATGGCTTCCAACTTATTATGTTGGTTGAGAGTTGATTGAAGCTTTAGAATTAGTTTTGAAATTAGGCCTTTTGATTTATTGTGTTATATGAGAACTTGACCAATATAAGAAGCTTCCATGAAATTGCTCTACTTTTGACAAAGTTGACTCATCAATCCTTCAAAGGATTGGTCTAAGATTATTGGATTTGTTTGAATGGTCTTTATAGCTATCCTTCAAGGGAGTAGTCTACCTTGTATGTGGAAATTTTTATTTTTGTTTTTGGGTAGTTTTCCTTCAAGGGAACAGTCTACAATGCTTAATATATTAACCCAATTAATTATTTTAAGATGAAATGTGTTTAGACATGGATCGTTCTAAGTAGGTTTAAAGGTTTGCCTTTACGAGGGAAAAACTTTACACAAGAAGGTTAACGATATGTGAAAGGGTGTGGTTTTGAGATAGACTAACCATGGGATTCCATCTTGTTAGATATGAAAAGTATCCATGAGAACCATGCTATGGGTAGAGCTGTGGTACGCATATTTAAGATTAGGCTATGACCATGATGGTTAATAACATGGTGATATGTTGTAATCAATCATACTTAAAAGGGGAAGAGGAAGGTGGGTGAAGGCTAAAATATCATAATCAAAGGATGAGCTTAAGTTAGACAAATAGGTGATCTTGATTCTTATTTAACAAAAAAATGGATACAGATGTGAAGCATTGAGAGGATTAGGTTCTAGTTTGCCTTCAATACAAGACAAATGATAATCTCATAATCCATACTTATGGGTGATGATGTAGGGTCCAAGCCAATTGAAAACAAAATTGCCTCATTTACTCTTCTCCATGCTGGTCACATGTTGGTTTTCCTTTAGGATGAGATCTTTGATATTGAATTCTTGAGGTTTAAGGTAAGGTTGGTTAGGTTTGATAGATAAGGGTATTTTCTAATGGTTCAATGGGAGAATTTTAATCCCAAATAGGTCAGGTGGTGTCCAAATGGGTTCCCCCAATTTGATATACCACTTAGTTCAACTTGGGTTGACAAATAGGTTTGGTTGATAGGTTAAGGCAAAAATCCAAGGGTTAGTTTAGTTAATGGTTAAGGTATGGTTGAAGTTAATAAATGTTTAAAGATTTATGGAAGGAAATTTCCCCCATTTTAATCTTTGCATGGGTGGGAAAAATATCCCAAGGTGAAGGTGTTTGTGGTTGGGTTTAGTTAGAATGTTGAGGTTTTAAAGGGTATGTCTATGGAATGGACATTTTAACATTTCCCTTATCCTTTTATTGGACCTAAGAGTGGGTAACCCTATAAATGGTGTGGATAAAAGCAAGTATTGGTTTAGCTTGTTGCTTCAGTTCCTCCTTACTCTTAGGTGAGAATGGGTGAATAGGCAAGTGTTGGGTAGGTTGGTTGATGGTTGGGTTGGTAATGGGCTCAATGAAGGTTCATTTGATAACATATTATCCTTGCCATAAATTTGGTGGATAATGGTTTTAAGATCCTTGCATTGTTGTGTATCATGGCCAAGTATCCTATGGTAAGAGCACACATGGTGTTTATTATACCATGATGGAATTGGGCATGAGGGCTTGAAAGTTTTGATAGGGTAAAAAGGCTTGATAGGTGGTAAGGTTAAGGAAGAGGTTTGAAATAACCTTTGTAAAATGGTTGAATAGGATTAATGAAAAGGTGTTGGACGTGGTAGGTTTTTAGTTTTGAGAGCCTTCTTAAAATTAATTTTTACTACAAAAGTTATGGGTGGTAGGGTAGTTTTGGTTTGTCAGTGAGGTTGGGTTGGATTGGTTAAGGGAGGTTCATCTAATAACATTATCTTCATATAAGTTATGGATGAGTTCTTGTAGAGATTTTCATGCTCTGTGTCATGTCTAGGTGTCCTATGGTATGCACAAACTAAGCTGGCATTAAACCATTTTAGTTGAGGACATGAAGGGTCAAAAGTTTTTATAGGTTGGAAACATTTGAGAGGTGTTAAAGTTAAGGAGGAGGTTTTCAATAACCTTTAGAGAATGGTTGAGTATGACTCCACTAAAGGTGGTAGGGGTTTGGTAGTTTTTGGTTTGGGTGTTGAGATAGAAGATTGTTTGGTGATAGGTGATTTTAAGTTGATATGTTTTCTAAATGGCTTTGGTTTAGGTAATATGATTGACAAGGTAGAAGGAGAGGATGGTAAGGTAGGTAGCTTAGGTATTATTGGTGTTAGTAGGAGAGATGTTTTAGAAAGGAAGTGTGATGGTGTAGCTAGTAAAGGTGGTAGGGTTTTTGTATAAATAATGGGATTCATGCTCAAGGTATAGGGATGAGGACTCAAGCTGGAGAAACAAGGTTAAAGGAGGGAAAATTCAGGATTTTGGGTTCTTTTGTGGTTTTACCACCTTGGTTATTTTTTTTGGTTTTGAAGGAGGTTTAGCTACTTTATTTGTTTCAAGTGGTTGAGGGTTGGTTAGTTTAGTAGAGGTTTTAGATGGTTGGGTGGAGGTTTTAGAAGTGTTATGTTGGTTTACCAAAGAAGGGGTTAGGGGTTCTAGTTTGGTTTTCTTACCCTTGTCTTGGCTTGTGATAGAAGCTTCCATAATTAGAGGTTTGGTGGATGAGGCTATCTTTTCTTTTGAGATAGCCTTCAAAGAGGGAATAGATGATTCTATAATAGGGGAGATAGGTGTGGAAGCTTCTATTGAAGGTTTGGGTATGGTTACTTCTTATATTTGGGTGTTCAAAGGGGTAGAAGGTAACTCTACTTATTTCATAGGCAGAGGAGAATTGGTGGGTTGATGAGTAGGTTCTTTATCATCGAGTGTGTCATGAACCATGTTGATGTTATGGGTGTTGGGAGAGAATTTGATGTTATTGCTCTCATTTTTGTGGGAGAATGGTTTGGAAAAGGCTATTTGAATATGTTGAGAGCTTGATTTGGTGGAGCATTGGGGTTATCTAATCTAAGCTCCCCCTTGTTGATGAGGGATTGGACAAGATTATTAAAGGTACTACATCTATTAATATCATGCCCTACGACCTGATGAAAGACACATTGGTCATTCTCATTATACTATCCTGGCAAAGGGTAAGAAGGATCAAACTATTGAGGTGATTTAATCAGTGGAAGTTGAATGATGTTGGATTTTAACAATTTTTCCAAAATAGAAGAATATATTTCTCCAAGTGGAGTTAATTGCTTCTAATTATTCCATGTTTGGTTTCTTTGGTTTGAAGGATTTGAGGAATTATAGGTTTGGTTATTCAAGTTTTGTTGGTTGGTAGATGGTGGAGGTGTGGCTTTGAGGATAATAACATTGGTGGTCATTTTGTCCTTAGTAGTGCTATTGGTTAGGTTGTTGGGTTTAGATGAAGAGGGCTCGTTGGGTTTGTAAGTTGAGTTTTTATTTTTCAACTTTAAATTCCCTTCTTTAATGGCTTTGTTTTCTAGTTTATGATCCATGGTAAAGGCTTCATCAAATGTCTAAAAACTTTGGACACACAACATGGAGGAAATGTTTTTTGCACATGCTCGAGAAAAAATCTCTATGAGTTCCAGTTGAGCTAAGGGGAAGGAAAGTTGGTTTATTAAGCTTCTCCAATGAGCGACAAAGTTGGCAATAGACTCATATTCATATTGATGGATAGAGTAGAGGTTAGTAATGGAGACTTTCTTGGAGATATTGATTGAAAAGTGTTCCAATAAATTTTGGACCAGTTGAGCGAAGGAGATGATAGAATGTTTAGGTAAGGCACTATACCAATCTAAGGTTGGTCCTGCTAGAGACATGGGGAATGTGTGGAGAAGCAAGGAGTCATCATGGGTGATTAGGTAACATGAGTGTTGGAATGCCCTAAGATGTTGCTGGGGATCCTCCTTATTTTGGAACTTAGTAAATTTTGGGAGTTCCCATTGGGGAGGGTAGGCATGGATTGGGATGGATGGAGGGTTCATTACATATTTAGTCATAGGAAATGAAGTTGATAGATCTTGAAAATGAAGATTCAATATTGTTAATTGTATTGATTAAAATCTTAACCAATTCATTTTAGGGCTGGGTTGGGGTGATAAACTGATAGGATGGTTGTGAAGAGGGAATATGGTGGTAAGAGGTTCATGCTTATTAAGGGGATACCCCATAAAAACTTTTGGGTATGAATGAAGAGGTAGGGGAGATATATGTCTTGTGGGTTAGACACATATTGATAATAGGTAGAATTTATTTGTTGGGGAAAAGTTATGGTTAAGGGAATGGATGTATGAGAAGGTTGGGTTTGAGAGGTTACCCAAGTTTAGATGGGAGGAAGTGTTTGGGGTATTGAAAGTAATAGGTTTTAAACATAGGTGTTGGTTGGTTGGATAATGGTAAGATGGGAAGAGGAATTAGTAGTAGAAGTTTGACCTATGGTTGGTAGGGTATCAGTGGGAAAGGGTACACTCACCTCTATGTGAGATGATTCAGTCAAGGTTGAGGGTGCTTGAGTAGTGGTCAGGATGTTCGATTGGGTTTGATCTATTAGAGAGCCATGAGTTGAGGAAGAATCATGAGAAATAGAAGGTCAAGTAGAAGTGACACCCACCATGAGGTGGTGTGACATGCCATAAGGTAGATTCAAGAGAGGGATGGAAGAGGTTAGGGTGTGAAGGGCCAAGGTGGCAAGGTAATGCTATAAGGCCATTAGCTTATTATCTAGATAGGTAGTAAAGTTAGCATCCCCTTTGGGGACCACTGAGGGTTTATTAGGTGAATGAGGCATATGAGGAGAATTATGGGGTGTCTCCTTGATGTCCAAGATGTACTCCATGGGTAAAGATGAGGAAGGAGGTAGGGGTAGGTTGGTTTGGTTTCTCACTTGTAGTCAGGTTAAGACCATGTGAGAAACCAAAGAGATGAAGTTGAACCTCACATCTCAAAGAAGAAGCAGTTGAAAAAATAAAAGAAATCAAAAGAAATTAACATGATCTAGAGAACATTAAGCCCTAGAGTTTTAATTATCTCTTGTTGGCTTAAGCCTTAAATGAGTATGAAGGGAATTAGATTAAAAAGGTCCTAAACAAAGCCATATAAGTTTAACTTTAGGATGTTTAGGCACTCAAGAGTCAATTTTGCACTGAATTGGGTATGTGGCCTAGTACTAGGAGCTTTCTCCCTACACTTCATGAACCTGAAGCCAATCTAGGCTACTTAGCCAAAATATACCATTTATTCAGAGTTTATACTCTACCAGAGAATGGAGTTGGTTAACCCCTTAGTGATTAAATCTGAGTACAAAAACTGGGTAGGGGTAAGGTTGCCACTTGGTGATGAAATCCAAGTCAGACATTGTCTCAAGTATTATTTTGGTGTGTTGATTATGAAAGTCATTTGGTTTGTGTGTGAAGAAGAAAAGTGAATCTATGAGTAATTTACCTATTTAATTAAAGCTACGTGAGCTAATTAAGAAACAAAACCATGAATGCACTTGATTTTAAACCAAAGGAAATTTTTGATGTCTTTGAATGAGCATAGAATAATGCAAAGTTTTATTTTATGACAAAGGAAATTTCAGATTCAAAATTGATGAGAATAGAATAATGCAAGGATTTGTTTTATGCCAAAAGAAATTTTAGATTTCATATTTCATTCGATGAACATAAAATAATGTAAAGATTTACTTTATACCAAAGAAAATTTTAGATTTCAGATTTCATGAGTATAAAATAAAGGATGAAAACATGCAAATGCAAACTATGAAAAATTGGAAGAAAAGGTCACCTAGATGATGTTAGGTCCCACTGGGCATGCCAAAATATTTCTGTAAATTTTTGCTTTTTTCTTGGTTTTTTATGAGAAAAGATATAAACACAAGATGAAGGGTGTGTACCTGGTAAGTGTACACTCATTGATGACCAAACTAAGAGATAACTCTTTTTTTTCTTGGAAGGAATACCTGAAATAAGACAAAACTACCACAAGCTTGTTGGTTAGATAAAGATGCAGGGTGGACTGCCTAGCATATGCTAGATCCAAGAACCTAAAGCTTCCTTGGATGGTTGTCAATCCACTCCCCTAATAACAAATGAAGATGATAAAATAAAATAAAGTTAACTTAATTTAAATTAATTATAAATTAAATTCTAATTACAAAAACAAATGAAATACTTATTCAAAGAAAAATGACTAAATCTAGCACATGCTAAAACTAGTCAAGGTAAGACCATAGTTTTTGGGTTTGGGTAAAATGGTAAAGGTCAAAAGGATTATTTTGTTGGGTTGGGTAAATGGTAAAGGCTGAAAATAGACAAAAATGGTAAATGTATATATGGGTCAAATAAGAGAATATGTTGAGTGTGGTAAAGAGGTGAAAGAGGTTAAGTGAGGAATATGACAAAGAGGCAAAATGGGGTAAAGGGGTAAAAGGGTAAATGGTAAGATGAGGAAGGTATGAAGATAAGATTGGTGAAGGGATTGAAAATTTTAAGGGAAGAGAGGCCAAAAGGAAATAAATAAAAAAATTTAAATAAAAAAATAAAATATTACCTCAATGTTTGTAGATGTTTATTTATGAAGATGGTTTGTTGAAGATTGTTGATGAAGATGTCTTGAGGCAATTTCAGTAGAGCTTCATTACTTTGAATTATTTTCCTAAAATATGTGGAATAGTAATGACCTCCTTGAAATGGATTAACACCTATAATAAAATTTTGGCAACAATACTCTAACTTTTCAACCTCTTCTCTTAGGTGAAGGAGAGGAGGGGGCATTTGTAGTTTTTTATGAGGAAACATGCCAAAAGAGGGCATCTTGGAAGTATGGTGCATTTTTACCCAAGATTAAGGATGGGGTTAGTGTAATATTCCTATGGTGGTTTTCAATTCTTCCTAACTTTCATTTAAGTCAAATTTTAAAATTAATTTTTCACATGGTTTGAAAATGGAACCAAAGACTTTGTTACACCCTTGTTTGTCCTCATTTATGACTATTAAGAGTTCTCCCACCAAATATGGCACCATTTTTCAAGGAGGAATGGGTGAGTCAAGTTGAGGTGGGTGAAGATTAAAATTTGGGCTGATCATTCTTTTATTTGAGATAAGTCCAAAATGGGGGCTCTTTGTCTCTCCTAAGGTGTGAAAGGGGTAGGTAAGTCAATTTTAAAGGCTATTTTCATGTGAAAATGCAAAACCAAGTCAAATTACTTATCCTTGAGGATAAATTCGACCCATTTAAATTGGGTACCCTTTTTATTATTAAATTAGGTCATTAATCATCTTGGAAAAATGGGCTAAAGGTGGGGTCCCAAGCCATGTCACTTTGCCACTTCATTTTGCCATGTCATTTTTCCATGTCACATGCCATTTAATTTTTCATTTCATATTCCATGTAATATTATATTTCACATGCCATCTCACTTTCCATGTACTATTCCATGTCATCATGAATAGTGATAGTGAATAGTGTTTTATGAATAGTTTTTTGTGAATAGTGATTTCAAAAACTATTTTTGAATGGTATTTTAAAATAATAATTTTTGAATATAAATGGGTATAACATGGACTTTGGTTAAGTTATAAGTATGTTATAAGGGGTTAGGAAGGTTTTAGGAGGATTTAAGGTGGTCCCGAGGCATTCAGACACCTAAAACTATAAGTGTGCAATTTTCTAGTGTCTATAGTTGGAAATAAAAAAATTTATGGACATAATATGAGATTATTAGGGGTATATTAGAGTGAAATATGATATTTTACTTTCATGTGAATATTTTAAAAGTGTTATAAGGATTTTAAAGGGTAGCGTGTTTTAATGAAGGCCTAATTGAATAAGGTCTCCTTAAGGCTTAAAAGAGGTTTTGGTCTTATATGTTATGAATGACCTATTGTAATGAATGATTCATGTATGAAAAGTGATATGAGTAATATTTAAATGATAATTGTGCAAGTGTATATGGCTGACCAAGAAGGATATAATAGGAGGCTTGTATAAATACAAGGTAGTTTTAGGCCTATTTGGGAGTGTTAAGTGCAACCGAAAGAAAGAGCACATTAAGGAGAAGAAAGAGGCCATGTACACCATCATAAGGGTTTATAGATACATTAATTAATATATAATATAATTTATTAGTATTACTATCAAGGTCAAATGACCTAATCAATCTTGAAGATACCTAGATGAGCGAAGAGGCCTAGAAGGCAATTTGAGAGAGGTAAGAATAAGAAGAGATAAAGAGGTGATCATCATCTATTGGTTGAGAAACATAGTTTACTTAAGGTTATTAATTAAATTAGGTGGTATATTTGGTGTTGAGTCATCTAGGGGGTTAGTGCCTCTTTGAAATTGGGTGCTTACTAAAGCCTAGTTGAGTGCGTACTTAGTTAGTTGGATTTGGTACTCCATGTGAAGTTGGTGCTTCACTAAATCTTGGTTTTTATCTTATAATAATATATTAAATTTGAAAATATTATTGGGTTTTATTCCCCTTGAGGTTTTCTTACATATATGATGTGTTATCTTTTATTCATATGTTCATGCATATGTGGATGCTTACTTAGTCATTTTTGATCTACATGTTTGAATGAATGTTCATGAATTCCTAAGTAGAATTATAGTAAAGGTTTTAAATTATAATTCACCCCCCTATTCATTTTGATTCTAAAATATAATATGTTCTAAAATGTATTGTTGGTTAACCTAACAGGTTGAAGGTTTGTGACTTACCAAGTGGTGTGTGATCATGTGTCTAGTATATATACAAGGTAGTTTAAGTCTATTTAGATGTATAAAAAAAGTGAATAAAATATTGAATGGTTGAGTAGAAGGAGGTATTTAAATGAGTTATAGACTATAACAGAAGACCAAAGGTGTGAATGTAATCAAAATTCATGAGGTGGTTAATTTGGTCCTTCCTTGCAAGTAGGTGCTCATTAAATCCTAGTCAAGTGGGTGCTTGACTTTATTGGGGTTGGTGATCCAAGTTGAGTTGGTGCTCAACATAATTTGATATTTTGTTTTATAATACTGTAGTCCATTTGTATAGATCATAGTGGGTTCTTTTCCCCTTAATGTTTTCCCACTCATATTGTTTTATAGGACTATAGCCCATTTGTAGATATCATAGTGGGTTTTCTTCCCCTTGAGGGTTTCCCACTCATATATGTGTTATCTTGTCTCATGTTCATCTGAATGATTCTTTATGATTTCTAGATCACTATTTTTCTTTCATAGTTCATTAATGACTGAGTATAATTAAAATAAAGTTTTTAAACATTGATTCACACCAACCCCCTTAATAATTATGATTTTGATAATTAGTATCAAAGCCTGGTCCTTTGAAACATGCCTAATAGATTAAAGGAGATCCAAGAAGCACTAACATATTTAGTCATCAAGTAAAGGAGGTTTCTCAACCAATAAGGTTCCTCTTTTCAATGTGACTAACTATGCATTTTGGAGCATCAAAATGAAGACCTATCTAATGCCCTCTAGCTATGACATATGGAAATATATTATTGATGGACTCACTCCACCTCCTACACCACTAACTGATGAAATAGGAAAGAAGTCAAGTGAAAACACCTTTAAGGTAATGAATTCCATCATGTGTGGTCTTTTAGAGGTAGAATTTATAAATTTCATGCACTATGATATAACCATAAGGATTTGGTAAAAATTTTAAACCATCTATGAAGGAGACACCAAATTCAAGTTGTCAAAGTTGTAGACCCATTGAAGGTAGTTTGGAAGTATAATAATAAAGGAGGATGAAAACATTACATCTTATCTTTTGAGAGTATATGAAGTGGTAAATGTCATAAGAGGTCTAGGAGAGAAGTTGGAATAATCAATAGTAGTATAAAAGGTATTAAGGTCCCTAACCTCTAAGTTTTATTCAAAAGTCTCTGCTATAAAGGAGATCAAAGATATCAACATACTATATATGGATGAGCTTCATGGCATCTTTACTACGTATGAAATGAGAACAAGTGATGGAAGACCTTCTAATAAGGAATATGCAGTCAAAGATGAGAAAAATTCACAAGGTAAAAAGGTCAAGGATGATGTTGACACATATATTGATGATGACAATATAAAATCCATGTTTTTTAGAAAATTAAGGAAATGATTAGGTAAGTATAAGGGAAATTTTTCATTTAAGTGATTTAACTATGGTAATATTGGTCACTTTTTATCCAAGTGCCCTAACAAAGATAATAATGAGTATGATGCAGAGCATGATGAACATCATGGTGATGATAAGAAGTATGATAACCTTGACAAGAGAAAAAAACATTTTAAGAAGTATGAATACAAGAGAGGTTCATTCAATAATAAGAAAATTTCCTATACCAAAGAAGACAATAACTCTTCTAATATAATTGACACAAGTATATCTGATAGTGATGATGACAGCAATGATCATCATAGAAATGACACCTTATTCACGGCCATAGAAAAAGACAATGAAGGTTATTCAAAAGGTAAAAGTCTTATGGAAGATGAATAATTAGATGAAGACAAGGCTAAAGTGAACCCTAAGAAATAATTGGTGAGTGTTATAGAGGAGTTAAAGTTTCAAAGAAGGAAGAATCAAAAACTAAGATCATTGGTTAAGAGTTATGAGGAACAAATCAATCTCTTTGAAGAGAGAATAATTAACAACACTAATGAACATGAGGATCTAATCAAATAGCTAAAAACTTAGATTGATATTATCACTGCAAGTCTTAAGACTAAGGAGGAAGAATTCACTACAATTAGAATAAAAATGGAGTCTTTGAAGGCAGAATTGGATCAGGAAACAATCAAGTTGAAGACACATCAAAAATTTGAAAAAATCATTGAAGTCCTTGTTGATATTTTGAATAGTCAGAGGTATCCACATGACAATATAGGTATTGGGTTCAAATAATACCAAAAGGAAAACAAGGAGAGTCAAACCTCAAAGGACAATGGACTATAAATAAGTGATGGTACTGACATAGTAGAGGCATATGTAGAAACTCTCAAATCTAAGACTCAAATTGATCATCAACAAGTCAATAACAATGTGAGTCCTTTAAGAGACAAAAAATATATAGGTGGATCATTTAACATTAGACAAACAAGGTATGTGAAACCTTTCAATGGTTACTATTTCTCATGCAATCAATATGGGCATAGATCTATAGATTGTAGACATCATGCTAGAATCAAGTCATCATGAGGGAATAGGATGAATGCTCATTTCAATAGTAGAAGGATAAGTTTGTGTTATAATTATGATAAGAGAGGACATATTTCAATGGATTTTAAGATGATTCATATGAGGAATATCATTTAAGACAAAAGGTTATATATTCATACCATTGAGAAGTGGATCAAAAAGTTAGACCCTATGAAAAATTGAAGGAAGAGCAAAAGACTAAAGAATAAAAATCTATATTAGTTCAAACTAATTTTCACATCCAAGATAAAGGCATGAAATGGTAAATATATATTGGTTTATCAGTCCACATGAAAATGGATAGGATCAAGTTTATTTCATTGAAGAATAATGTTTCAAGGACAGTGAGATTTGGAGGTAAGATAAATGCCAATATTGTTTGCAAGGATATCTTGAGTTTAGACAATGGGAATACCAAGATAGAGAATGTGATTTATGTGGGAAACTTGAAACATAGATTACTTAGTGTAATTAAAATTTTCAACCAAGGACACACTCTAACCTTTCATGATAGAGGGTGTGATATAAGGAGAGCCAAATTAAAAAGGCCAATTGTCAATGCTAAGAGCACTAAGAACAATCTATATTTCTTGAATGAGATCAAGAAGGAAAGATGAATTATGAACAAGATAGATGAATTTTGGCTATGGTATAAAATGTTTGGACACCTAAAATTTGATAATCTGGTCAAGATAAGCTCTAATAAGCCTATAAATAATATGCTTAAAATCACCAACCTACAAACACACTTTGCAAGGCATGTTAACATGGTAAACAAACTAGAATAAGGTTCAAATATGAGGAGTATTCTACTAAAATAAATTTATAATTAATACACACTAATATCTATGGACCTAAGGGAATCCAAAGTATTAAAAGAGATAGTTATTTCATGTTACTCATAGATGACTACACAAGAATGACTAGGGTAGTTTTATTGAAAGAAAAGTAAGAAGTTCTTGATAAGTTTGAGGCATTCAAAGATTTAGTTTGGAATGAAAATAATGGAAAGATAAAATGACTAAGATCTAATAGAGGATGAGATTTTTGTTCTAATTAATTTTATGACTTTTTTGAGGTCCATGGGATAAGGAGATAATTCTCAAAAAAAGGACACCTCAGCAGAATGGGGTAGTGGAAAGAAAGAATAGAATAGTTCAAGAAATGGCAAGGACTATTCCAAATGAATCAAGGTTATTTGATGGATACTAGAGAGATGTGATGATTAATTTAGTCTACAGTTTGAAAAGAAGACATATAAGTATTAATGGTAATAAAACTCCTTATGAACTATGGAAAGGCAAACCTAATAATATGGAGCACTTTAGAGTGTTTAGAAGCAAATGCTTCATCAAAAGAGATGAGGAATATTTAGTTAAATCTGATTCAAGGTATGATGAAGGAATATTTTTTGGTTACTCATCAGTAAGCTCAACTTATAGATGTTATAATAAGAGGCTATAGAAGATAGTGAATAGCACCAATGTAAATATTGATGAGACCAGTTCTAATAAGTCATACTCTCAATCAAAGGATGCATTAGAGAATTCAGACTTCAATAATGAAGAAGAAACAATAGAGATAAATGAGGAATAAGAAGAAGTTAAGGAAATATAAGATTCAAAAGGTCCTTAAAGATATATTCAAATAGATCATCCTAAATCATAGATCATTGGCAATAAGGATGTAGGTATGCAAACAAGGATAATGTTGGTAATCAACCTAAATCAAGAGAATGGTGTTATATTGTCTAAAATTGAACCTAAAAACCTTGTAGAAGCAAGAAAAGACAAGTTTTGGATAGGTGTTATGAATGGGGAGTTATACCAAATAGAAAATAATGAGACTTAGGAATTAATTCCTAGGCCTAAAGACAATAATGTCATTGGCAAAAAATGGGTGTTTAGGAATAAGTTGAATGAATATGGAGAAGTCACTAAGAACAAGGCTAGATTGGTATGTAAGGGGTATATTTTGAGGGGAAATTTGGACCATTAGCAAGATTGGAGGCTATCATATTGTTTCTATCATATGTAGGATTCAATGGGTTTAAGGTGCATCAGATGGATGTCAAGTTAGATTTTATAAATGGGAACTTGGAAGAGGAGGTGTACATAGAGAAACATGATGATTTCTCATTATCGGGTAACAAGGACTATTTATGTAGATTAAAAAAGGATATTTATGATCTAAATGAAGATTCTAGATCTTGGTATGCCATATTGGACAAGTACCTATTAGACCAAGAATTCAAGAGAGGAGTTTTAGATAGTAATCTATACATAAATTTAAAAGATGACCATTAGTTGATAGTGGTTGCCTATGTGGATGACATCATATTTGGTGGTAATAATGAGAGTATGACTAAGGCCTTTGCATATGTGATGAAGAATGATTTTGAGATGTTCATGCTGGGATAAATATCATTATTCCTTGGGTTACAAATAATTCAATGAGAAAAAGGTATATTCATTTCAAAAGATAAGTACATAAGAGAGATGTTGAATAAATTTGACATGGAAGATTTCAATATAGTTAGCACACCTATGATCATAAGGTGTAATTTAATCAAAGAAGCTAAATATTAAAAGGTCAATCAAATATCATATAGGTCAATGACTGGAATTTTGATATACATTAATACCTATAGACCTAAAATCATGTAATAAATAGGTCTTGTGGGAAGATTTCAAGCATACCCAAAGGAAAATCATTTGTAAGAAGTCAAAAAGGTACTTAGGTATCTCAAGGGGACTATGTAATTTGGATTGTGGTATCCAAGAATCAAGTATTTTTATCTAATAGACTATATAGATGCAGACTAGGTAGGAAGTTTAGATGATAGGAAAAACACCTATGGAGGAGATTTCTTCTTAGCAAAGTGCCCAGTATCATGGATAAGAAAGAATCAACCATCAATGGCATTATCTACTTGTGAGTATGAGTACATTGTATTAGATTCATGTTGTAATCAATTATTATGGATGAGGTAGACCTTAAAGGACTAAAAATTATAGTATGATAGTCTTAGTCCTATATTTTATGACAATACAAGTGTTATAAGTGTATTACAGAACCTAGTTATGCACTCAAGGACTAAGCACATTCCATCAAGTATCACTTCCTAAGAAAATAGGTAAGTAAACAAAATTTCAATCTTGAGTATGTATGTACTAAGGATTAGATTAAATATATTTTAACCAAGCCACTTCCAAAGACAACATTTGAACATCTAATATGGGAATTGGGTCTAATTCTTGCCTTAGAAGTCATTAAGGAAGTCAAGTGCTTAGGGGGAGATAATTAGGTAGTTCATTAACTCCAAGAGTAGGAGAGTAATGCCAATAAGTTATGCATGGACATAGGGGAACATGTTTATATTATGTTCCATAGACTCATAGTCCTATGTGTTTAGTTTTTGGTTGTAATAGATGTGATCTAAGAAGTTGCAAGTACCTCTTTATTATTAATGTCAAAGGGGGAGAGAGCTTAGAATGGGGGAGAAATATCCTATTGAGATAAGTTTTAGAGAGATGTTTCCATCAATGAAAAAGGGGGATATTGTTGAGTATTTTCATTGATGTCAAAGGTTCATCTTGTGAAGGTTGATGTCAAATGTGATTAAGTATAGTTGGAAGTGTGTGATATGACAAGGTGAATGAAAGAATGTTGTCACATGAAGAGGTATGTGTTGACCATTTTTGGTCTGACAGGCCAAAATCAGTCCCCTTCTTTCCCTATTATTCTGAGCCAGTCTATTTTTTGATTTTACACAAGTCTTGAAGTTTCTACAGACTCTGCAGGGAATTTCTACAAAATCTATAGGTAATTTATACAGAATCTACAAGAAATTTCTACAGACTCTGTAGGCAAGAAATAGGTTCCCAACACTTAGGCACAAAATGGACCATTCCAAGTTCAATAACTTGGTTCAAGTGCTTGGTTCAACAGCTTGGTTTAGTCAGTTTGGTTCAATGGGTTGGTTCAAGTAGTCGATTCAAGCACTTAGTTTAATGTGTTGGTTCGATGTCTCAGTTCACTTAGTCAGTTCAATAGCTTGATTCACCTAGTTGGTTCAATGCTTTGGTTCAATGCTTTGGTTCAAAGTTTTGGTTCAATGCTTAAGTTTATCAGCAAAGTTCAATCAAATGGTTCAATGGCTTGGTTCAAAATTCGGTTCAATGTTTGGTTCAAAGGAAGGATTCAACAAAAAGGTTTAAGAGAGTCTCCTGAAGGACTAGTTCCCTTGTAGAGGGTAGTTTCAGACCCAAGTGCCCTTGCAGAGGGCAGGGAACACTTGAAAAAAGGACCGAAAAGTGAACAAGGCTGAAAAGGTAAGTTTTCTTTAGAGTGTTTTGTTTAAGGCAAGAGGCAGAGAATTTATTCAGACAACATGTCTGAAGGAATTCCTTCAGACATTCTATCTAAAGAAATCCTTTAGAAGAAAATCCCGTAAAATGAAAAGACCAAGGCAAAAGCAAGAAATGATTCTTTTAGACTTTTGTCTAAAGGAATTCCTTCAGACAAAAAGTCTAAATAAATTTGAGAAGAGCCACAAGAAAAAACCCAAGAAAAAAACTCTGAAGGAAAGGAAGTGAGCGAGACAATTCTTGCAGACATTTTGTCTATGGGAAGAATGGCTGAGACAAAAGCCCGACTGAAGAGAATTTTGAAGGAAAGTAGTGATCATTCTTGTGAAAATTTTGTCCATAGGAAAAAGGGTCAAAAGAAAAGCCTGACCAAAGAGGACAAAAGCCCATCTAAAGAGGACAAAAAGCTTGACCGGGGTAGAAAAGGCCAAAACAAAGGAAAAAGCCAAAGAAGGGAGGGTGACGGGTGCACAGACGTCAAAGTTGGGCACCATGAACTAACCATTGGTTTTCAAATGGAAATGGGCCCATGAAAATTGATTTTATGGCAATGAAATAGCTATTGATCTTTTGAGCACCAACCAGAAGGGAGCCTAAAGAGCTAAAAGAGAAAGAGCCCAAAGAGCCAAAGAATTAGCAGAAGACAACCCATGAGGGCCAAAGGAGACAGAGAAGACAAAAATAGGAAGAGACAAAGTGCAAAAATAGACAAAATAGCCTAGGTGGAAAAGGGGAAGGAGTTACTCTAGTGGTTGGAACATTGTCTACCAAGTGGTCATCAAGGGGCGTGAACAGTGAACGGTGCACCTTGTTTTCTCCACTTTGCATTTATAAGTAGATAAACCACGTAAATATCTAAAGGGAGCAGTCTATTTTTAGAAAAGAGGTGTGGCCCATGCTTTAACATTAATGTTTGAATGCCAAAGTCAAATCAGGAGCTGACACAACATTATCTATCAAGCGGCTTCCTCTTCCTAATGCTCTCAATGCACATGGGCCACTTATAAGAAGGGCGCCAAAGTCTTTTCCAGAAAGTGCCAAAGTATTTTCCTCTTCTCTCTATATATTGTAAACTTATCATTTGAAAAAAATAATCTTCTTATCCTTTAAGGCAAAGCTCTGCCCTAAAATCTCTGGGTTTGTAAGGCGGAACTCTGTTGGATTTTTACCTTGAATCAAGACTTAGCAATTTTTACCTCCATTTTGAACTTACACTCACACATATGTCTATGCATTTGTTTTATGCTAAGTCATATTATTTTATGATTTCATAAAATGATCCTAGCATGTTTAATGCATTGTAAAGTTTCTTCTTTTGCAGGTCTATCAAAAGTGTCTAAAGCAGGAACATAGGCGCATGTGAACAAGCTACCATAGTATGTCTCAGAACACCTTTGATAGTTCTTCCTCCCTGTATCTCCAGAGGACCCCTAGCTCACTAATGCAAAAGATTTCCCCATATCAAATGAAGTGTATACTAGCTTCTCCTTGGTGAAAAGTGTATGTTCCAACTAGGTAGATCAAACTTTTTTGGTGTATCACCTTTTAGTTTAGGTTTAGGTTCTATTTTCATCATCCTTCTCCCTTTTCAACCTCCCCTTTTTCATTTATTTATTAGCAGTAGGAAATCCAGGACCTAAAAGATACATCAAAGGGAACTAGCCCTTATCTAGAGACTCTCCCCCTAGTTTTTCTGGGCCCACAGGCAAGAGGGGAGTTTCCATTATTGCACGTGGAAGGCAGGAGCTCAGCCTCCTATCAAGGGTTCAATCCGTCATGTCAACAATTTTTGGCACACTCAGTGGGACCAAATAGGACAATTTTTGTCTAAAGAGTTGAATAATTTTGTTGTGTTCTTCAACCAACTAGCCTTTGGAGGCTTTTTCATCAACACCAATGGTGACTCTGAGTTGAATCTAGCCAAGAGAATTGTAGATTTGGAGTCTAGAGTGAGATTCCTCAACCAACGTGTGATGGATGCAGTAGTTTCCATGTCTGAACACACCCCATCTACACATCTCCAAGAGAGAAATTAGGCCACACCTAATATAGATGAAATGTTGGCCAAATGGAAGGATGAGAATCATTCGATTCTAGCACAAGGACTGCCTCCTCTTCCACATGGTTTTAATCATCAGCCTTCCACTTCATCCCTTCTCAAGGAGGAACCTATTTTGTAGGAGGTGAGTGAGGAAGAGAAGATCTAATTTGTATCTCTCCAAGAGGCTATCATGAGTTAAAATAAAGAGGAAATCATAATATATGCTCCCTCTAAAGATGTCATTAGTAATGGAGAAGACGCAGGTCATGCATACATGCAGATGTTCCAGCAATACGAAGAGGAACGTAAGCATGGTGACCTCTCTCCTCCTTTATTTGATGAACTTCCTTATTGCTTTATGAGGAGGATGACTATGTTGAGGAGCCTAAGTTAGAGGAGGATCAAATGGATGTCTTTGAATAACTAAAGACTCTGATCCTTGACCAGGAAAAGGAGAGGCCTGTCCATCTTGAGGATAGCTTTGAAGAAGAGATCTTTGAACAAAAGGGTGATGTTCTATGGGATGAGCAATTAGTTTGTGATTCCATTTTAGACATCACAATAGTCACCCTTCTTCAAGAAAGCCATGAAGGAGTAGAAGATGAGTTTGATAGGGTCTTCAATAAAGCAGAAGGAAATGGGTCAAACCATGGTGCACTGCAAAGGGACTATGCACATCAAAGGGCTTATGGTGATGAGCCAACAACCATCAATTTCTTGGTGAAATGCACCATCATGAAGGACTAGTATTCAACAAGCTTCCAAGAACAAGAAGAGTACATATATTTTGGAAGCATGTTTGACTCTGATCCACTGGGATGCAAGCCAATCAAGGTGGTAGGTAAGAAGAGCAGGTCACCAAATCTCCATTTCATTTAGCCACTTGTTTGGCACCATAATTTTTCTTGCCAAGAAGGGGACTTAAGAAATTTTCCTTTTAATCTAGGAGGGAGAAAAATATACCTAGATAGTTGTATATAGTAGTTTTCTTTTAGTTTTCTTTTCCTGTTTTCCCTAAGTACAATTTACACAAGTAGTGTTTTTAACCTTGTGTGTGTTTTCCTTTGTGTTTGGGGTAAAATCTTCACAATTGATTCTTGGATCTCTCAAGGCTATTGTTAGCCTTTTTCAAAGCTATATTATGACTCCATGCCCAATGGAATTTAAGGCAACTGGTTTCTAAGCATAGCAGGCATGCTTTCCATGAGAGTCACCAATTTATTGACCATTTTTGGTCCAACAGGCCAAAATCGGTCCCCTTTTTTCCCTGCTATTCTGAGCCAATCCATTTTTTGATTTTGTACAAGTCTTGAAGTTTCTATAGACTTTATAGGGAATTTCTATAGACTCTGTAGGGAATTTCTATGGACTCTGCAAGAAATTTCTATAGACTCTGTAGGCAAGAAATAGGCTCCCAACACTTAGGTGCAAAATGGACCATTCCAAGTTCAATAACTTAGTTCAACAGCTTGGTTCAATAAATTTAGTTCAATGGGTTGGTTCAAGTAATCAGTTCAAGCACTTAGTTCAATGGGTTGGTTTGTTGTCTCACTTCACTCAGTCAGTTCAACAGCTTGATTCACCCAGTTGGCTCAATGCTTTGGTTCAATTCTTTGGTTTAAAGGTTTGGTTTAATGCTTAATTTCATCGGCAAATTTCAATCAAATGGTTCAATGGCTTGGTTAAATAGTTGGTTCAACATTTGTTTCAAAGGAAGGGTTCAACTAGAAGGTTTAAGAGAGTCTCTCGAAGGACCAGTTCCCTTACAGAGGGAAGTTCCAGACCCAAGTGCCCTTGTGGAGGGTAGGGAACACTTGAAAAAAGGACCAAAAAGTGAACAAGGCCAAAAAGGTAAGTTTTATTCAGAGTTTTTTGTTTAAGGCAAGAGGCAGAGAATTTATTCAGACAACATGTCCGAAGGAATTCCTTTAGACATTTTGTCTGAAGAAATCCTTCAAAAGAAAATCTCGTAGAATGAAAAGACCAAGGCAAAAGTAAGAAATGATTTCTTTTGGACTTTTGTCTGAAGGAATTCCTTCAAACAAAAATTTTGAAGAAATTTGGGAAGAGCCACGGGAAAAAACCTAAGAAAAAACTCTAAAAGAAAGGAAGCGAGTAAGACAATTCTTGTAGACATTTTGTCTGTGGGAAGAATGGTCGAGACAAAAGCCCGACTGAAGAGAATTCTGAAGGAAAGTAAATGATCATTCTTGTGGAAATTTTCTCCATGGGAAAAAGGGCCAAAATAAAAGCTTGGCCAAAGAGGATAAAAATCCCAACCGAGGTAGAAAAGGTTGAAACAAAGGAAAAAGCCGAAGGAATTGACCAAGGGAGGGTGATAGGTGCACAGACATCAAAGTTGGGAACCATGAACTAACTATTGGTTTTCAAATGGTGATGGGCCCATGAACATCTATTTTATGGCAATGAAATAGTTGTTGATCTTTTGAGCACCAACCAGAAGGGAGCCTAAAGAGCTAAAAGAGAAAGAGCCCAAAGAGCCAAAGAAGTAGCAGAAGATAGCCTACGAGGGCTGAAGGAGATAGAGAAGACAAAAATAGGAAGAGACAAAGTGAAAAAATAGACAAAATAGCCTAGGTGGCAAAGGTGAAGGAGTTACTCCAGTGGTTGGAACAGTGCCTACCAAGTGGTCATCAAGGGCCGTGAATAGTGAATCACGTGCCTTATTTTCTCCGCTTTGCATTTATAAGCAGAAAAACCACATAAATATCTGAAGGGAGTAGTCTATTTGTAGAAAATAGGTGTGGCCCATGATTTCACATTAATTTTTGAATGCCAAATTCAAAGCAGGTGCTGACACCACATTATCTATCAAGTGGCTTCCTCTTCCCAATGCTCTCACTGCACATGGGCCACTTGTAAGAAGGGCGCCAAAGTCTTTTCCAGAAAGTGCCAAAGTATTTTCCTCTTCTCTCTATATATTTTAAACTTCTCATTTGAAAAAAATAATCTTCTTAGCCTATAAGGCAAAGCTCTACCCAAAAATCTCTGGGTTTGTAAGGCGGAACTCTACCAAATTTTTACCTTGAATCAAGACTTAGCAATTTTTACCTCCATTTTGAACTTGCACTCATGCATATGTCTATGAATTTGTTCTATGTTAAGTCATTTTATTTTACGCTTTCGTAGAACAATCCTAGCATGTCTAGTGCATTATGAAGTTTCTTCTTTTGCAGGTCTGCTAGAAGTGTCTACAGCAAGAATATAGGCGCATGTGAATAGGCTACCATAGTGTGTCTCAGAACACCTTTGATATTTCTTCCTCCCTATATCTCTAGAGGACCCCTAGCTCACTGATGCAGAAGAGTTTCCCATATCAAATGAAGTGTATGCTAGCTTCTTCTTGGTGAAAAGTGTATGTTCCAGCTAGGTAGATTAAACTTTTTTGGTGTATCACCTTTTAGTTTAGGTTTAGGTTCTATTTTTAGCATCCTTCTCCCTTTTCAACCCCCCCTTTTTCATTTATTTGTTAGAAATAGGAAATCTAAGACCTAAAAGATACATCAAAGGGAGCTAGCCCTTATCTAGAGACTCTCCCCCCATTTTTTCTAGGTCTACAGGCAAGAGGGGAGTTTCCATTATTGCACGCAGAAGGCAAGAGCTCAGCCTCCTGTCAAGGGTGTAATCTGTTGTGTCAACAGTTTTTGGCACACCTAGTGGGACCAACTAGGATAAGTTTTGTCTAAATATTTAAAGAATTTTGGTGTGTTCTTCAACCAACTAGCCTTTGGAGGCTTTTTCATCAACACCAATGGTGACTCTAAGTTGAATCAGTTGGTTAAGCAGTTTTGGTGCCATCAAGAAATCTTATTTTTATATGTATAATCCCTTTACAAAAAATCATGGGCCTTGTATTCCTTCATATGGTTTTAATATAGCTCAAGTTTTTCATGCAATCACCTCAAGCAACTCTCCTAGTTGCCCTTTAATAATAAGGGAAGTAGCATTAGAGTTTGAGAAGTAGGTGGTGGAAATAGACAGATCAAATGAGTAGTATAGATATCAGCAAGAGCTAATGTACAAAAAGGAGTGTTTATTCAGGCAAGCTCAGGCCTTGCAATCCATGGAGGAAGATGTAGCAAAATGGAAGAGTCCATTCAATCAAGGTAGTCAGCCTTGTGTGCCCCATCCTATTCTAAAGAAAGCCCCCTCTTGTGCACCAAATCCTTTCTATCAAATAACACTAGCTCATTCTAGCTCATCTGATGCATCAATCAATCCTTCTCTTAACCCTATGAGCATAGCCTTCAAACATTAAAGGGAGCTAGAGTAACCCCCCATGGAGATGAATCCTCTCAATTCCTTAGATTAAGAATCTTCCTTTGGAGGGAACATCATGAACCAACTCATCTATCTTGAAGCAGCTCTTCTTGTACATCAACAGACCCTTCCTAACCTTCCCCAACTTCCTCAGGTCTCTCAGTATGATCTCCAAATTATAAGTTAGAAGAGGGAACATCATGAACCAGTTCAGGACCTTGAAGAAAATAAAGTTGTTCCCTGTTCACAAAGGGAAAATTCCAATCTTAAGGTCATGATTTGGAAGCTAATAGTGGAATCTTGGGGTAGGAAGGAGGAGAAGAAAGATTTTGCTCAAAACCTCGAAGAAGATGAAGCTGCTCCTACTCATTGTGATGATGATTGTGACCTCCAAGAAAGGCTCTTATAATAAGATCTAGCTAAGAGAATTACAGATTTGAAGTCCAGAGTGAAATTCCTTAGCAAACGTGTGATGGATGCAGTAGTTTCCATGTCTGAACACACCCCATCTACACACCTCTAAGAGAGATATCAGGCCACACCTGATATAGATGAAGTGATGGCCAAATGGAAGGAGGAGAATCATTTGATTCTAGCATAAGGACTACCTCCTCTTCCACATGGTTTTAATCATTAGCCTTCCACTTCATCCCTTCTTAAGGAGGAACATGTTTTATAGGAGGTGATTGAGGAAGATAAGATCCAATTTGTAGCTCTCCAAGAGGATATCATGAGCAAAAATGAAGAGGAAATCATCATGGATGCTCCCTATGAAGATGTCATCAGAAATGGAGAAGACGTAAGTCATGCATACATGTAGATGTTCCAGTAATACGAAGAGGAATGTAAGCATGGTGACCTCTCTCCTCCTTTGTTTGATGAACTTATTTATTGCTTCGATGAGGAGGATGACTATGTTGAGGAGCCTAAGCTGGAGGAGGATCAGATGGATGTCTTTGAACAACTAGAGACTCTGATCCTTGAGTAGAAAAAGGAGAGGCCTGTCCATCTTGAGGACAGCTTTGAAGAAGAGAGCTTTGAATAAAAGGATGTTCTGTGGGATGAGAAATTAGTTTGTGATTCCATTTCAAACATCACAATAGTCACCCTTCTTCAAGAAAACCATGAAGGATCAGAATATGAGTTCGACAAGGTCTTCAATGAAGTAGAAGGAAATGGGTCAAACCATGGTGCATTGCAAAGGGACTATGCACATCAAAGGGCTTATGGTGATGAGCCAAAAACCATCGATTTCTTGGTGAAATACACTAGCATGAAGGACTAGTATTTAACAAGCTTCTAAGAATAAGAAGAGTACATATATGTTGGAAGCATGTTTGACTCTGATCCACTCAGATGCAAGCCAATCAAGGTGGCAGGCAAGAAGAGTAGGTCACCAAATATCCATTTCATTTAGCCACTTATCTGGCACCATAATTTTTATTGCTAGGAAGGGGACTTAATAAATTTTCCCTTTGATCTAGGAGGGAGGCAAATATACTTGGTTAGCTGTATATAGTAGTTTGCTTTTAATTTTCTTTCCCTTTTTTCCCTAAGTGCAGTTTGCACAAGTAGTGTTTTTAGCCTTGTGTGTGTTTTCCTTTGTGTTTGGGGTAAAATCTTCATGATTGATTCTTGGATCTCTCAAGGTTGTTGTTAACCTTTTTCAAAGCTGCATTCTGACTCTGTGTCCAATGGACTTTAAGGTAACTAGTTATTAAGCATAGCAGGCATGCTTCCCCTCGGAGTCACCAATTTATTGACCATTTTTGGTCCAACAGGCCAAAATTGATCCCCTTCTTTCCCTGCTCTTTTGAGCCAGTCCATTTTTTGATTTTGCACAAGTCTTGAAGTTTCTACAGACTCTATAGGTAAGTTCTACAGACTCTATAGGGAATTTCTATGGACTCTACAAGAAATTTCTATGGACTCTGTAGGAAAGAAATAGGCTCCCAACACTTAGGCGCAAAATGGACCATTCCAAGTTTAATGACTTGGTTCAACAGCTTGGTTCAGTTAGTTTTGTTTAATGGGTTAGTTTAAGCAGTCGGTTCAAGCACTCGGTTCAATGGGTTGGTTCACTGTCTCGGTTCACTCAGTTAGTTCAATAGCTTGATTCACCCAGTTGGTTCAATGCTTTGGCTCAACGATTTGGTTCAAAGGTTTGGTTTAATGCTTAAGTTCATTGCCAAAGTTCAATCAAATGGTTCAATGGCTTGGTTCAATAGTTGGTTCAATGTTTGGTTCAAAGGAAGGGTTCAACCAAAAGGTTCAAGAGAGTCTCTTGAAGGACCAGTGCCCTTGTGGAGGGTAGTTCTGGACCCAAGTGCCCTTACGGAGGGCAAGAAACACTTGAAAAAAGGACCAAAAAAGTGAACAAGGCCAAAAAGGTAAGTTTTCTTTGAAGTTTTTTGTTTAAGGAAAGAGGCGGATAATTTCTTCGAATAACATGTTCGAAGGAATTCCTTCGGACATTTGTCTAAAGAAATCCTTTGGAAGAAAATCCCACAGAATGAAAAGACCAAAGCAAAAGCAAGAAATTATTTCTTTTAGACTTTTGTCTGAAGGAATTTCTTCAAACAAAAAGTTTGAATAAATTTAGGAAGATCCACGAGAAAAAACTTGAGAAAAAAACTCTGAAGGAAAGGAAGCGAGCGAGACATTTCTTGCAGACATTTTGTCTGTGGGAAGAATGGCCAAGACAAAAGCCTGACTGAAGAGAATTCTAAAGGAAAGTAAGTGATCATTCTTGTGGACATTTTGTCTATGGGAAAAGGTTCAAAATAAAAGCCCAACCAAAGAGGAAAAAATCTTGACCAAAGAGGACAAAAAGCCTAATCAGGGTAGAAAAGGCCAAAACAAAGGAAAACGCTAAAGGAATTGACCAAGGGAGGGTGATGGGTGCACAGATGTCAAATTTGGGCACCATGAACTAACCGTTGGTTTTCAAATGATGATGGAAATATTAGACCTAAAAGATACATCAAAGGGATCTAACTCTTATCTAAAGACTCTCCCCCTAGTTTTGCCTAGACCACAGGCAAGAGGGGAGTTTCCATTGTTGCACGTGGAAGGAAGGAGCTCAGCCTCCTATCAAGGGTGCAATCCACCACGTCAACAGTATGTGCATTGAGAAATGTATGAACACATGCACTTGAATGTTTTATGTCACTTTTTGAGCATGTAATTAAGGTATAAAATCATTCATGAGAGTTTTAGGGTGAGCCTATAGGGGTAGGACCTTCGTCTAAGTTTACACCTAGACCACTCTTAGACGCTACCTGGCCTAATGAGGTATGAGTATCATATTTAAATTAAATTATGAAAATTTGAGCATGAAATAGGTGAGATAATTTATTTTATGCATGATAACAAAGTTTGAAGTCAATATTTGAAATAAAAGTTCATGAATCACTATTTTAGGCCTTTTCAAACTCATAAAATGAGGTATCGAACCTGAGAAGCACTTTTAGACATTCATTGGCACATGTAACATATGCATGGGAGTTTGAGATATTAATGAGAGATTAGTAATGGTCATAGATAAGATCTTTAGGAAATAGTTTTGGATTCAAGTGGCAGTCATTTATGAATAATCGTTAATACCAAAACCTATGTTAAACCTCCCTAAAAACCTAATAAGAACCTGATGTGAAATATGTTGTTCAAATCAGATAAATATGGATTAAAATTCCTAGATAATATATTGGATCATGTATTCAACTCTCCCAAGTATCTCTAGGTTGTGGTGGTTAGTCAGATGAGAGAGAAGATTTTTATATATAGGCAGATTTGTCAAGAAATTATTGTAGCTCTAAAAATTTATAATGGAAAGAAGATAAAATAGGTGGGAGAATAATATAGAGACTAATTTTAAATTCCCATGATGATTTATGGATATTTTATATCATTTAAGTGTTCTAATTTGGTCATCCAAGTAAGCTAGTCGTAGATAGACCTAATGGCGTGAATAGTGAAAAACCCAGGCAAAGATGAAGATATAGATTTGAGGGTCTATACATGATATATTGATGAAATTAAGTGCATAAGGAAGTAATTTATGAATTTTATGTCATAATAATTATTTTTTAAAGCTTTGGAGGTCAGTGTATATGGTGACAAATTCACTCATAAAATGGTCTATCTGGTTTAGATAGGACTGTGAGATATAAGGTTAAGAAATTGGTTTGCAAGACTAATATTTGATATTAGACCATATGAATTTTATATGTTAGGATTTTATATATATATATATATATATATTATAGGACTATTTTTATGCATCATAAATCATGACAAGTATCTACAAAGGAGTCAGATATCTAGTTTATCATGACTAGTTTTTGAGGTGAATTGGCAGTTCTTAGTGAGTTAAAGAGATGGTCTTGAGCCTTTATCTCCTGAGTGAAGATGTTCCAAAAAATTGGTTTTGACCCTGAGGTCATGGATAATATATTTACATGTTTCATTTTTCATATTTTATTAGCTTAAGGGCGTTTAATCTTTAGTATTGCAAGACATACTTTTGAGCTACACATGTCTAATAAGGTAGTTTATCCTAAAAGAGCTTTCATGCTATGAATGAAGGATATAGGTGTAATAAATAATATACTAGGTTATTAAAGTTAATTTAATAAGTTATTTAATGGTTTTTTATTTTTTTATAAGGCAAGCTAGGCCCAAGAAGATCTAGTTTTGGCATTAAGAGGACATACCTAATGCAATTAGGTCTCCATGAAACTTAAAGGAAGAGTAAGGCCTAATTGAGTTGTTGCAAACCAAAAGGGGTTGAAATTATGATTGAACCATACTCATAAGATGTTATAAAAAAATTTGTATGGCTGACTTAAGAGGATGAATTTGTGTGTCTGACCAAGTGGTGTGTGACCATGTGTCTAGTATATATATATATATATATATATATATATATATATATATATAAGGTAGTTTAGGCCTATTTAGATATATGCAAAACAAGTAAATAAAATATTGAATAGTTGACAAAAAGGAGGTATTAAAATGAGTTATGGACCATAACATAAGATCATAGGTGTGAATTTTATCAAAATTTATGAGGTGGTGCTAAGTCACTTAGGGAGTTGGTGCTTCTTACAAGTAGGTGCTTGTTAAATCCTAGTCAAGTGGCTTCTTGACTTTATTAGGGTTGGTGCTCCAAGTTGAGTTGTTTTTCAAAATAATTTTATATTTTGTTTTATAGTAATATAGTCTATTTTTAGAGATCATAGTTTGTTTTCTTCCCCTTGAGGGCTTCCCACTCATATATGTGTTATCTTGTTTCATACTCATCTAAATGATTCTTTATGCTTTTCTAGATAACTATGTTGCTTTCATAGTTCATGAATGATTGAGTATAATTAAAAGAAAGTTTTTAAACACTAATTCACCCCCATTTAGTAATTGTTATTCTAATAGAGGCTTCATGGAATGTTAGTTCTGACTGGTTGATAATGAGAGTAGACTCTATAGGTGAAAAATTTATAACTAAGGGTCATTTGAAAGAAATGCAAAACTAGGGTCAAACATGCAAAAATATATGAGGTCAAGCATAGGCCAATACCTAACAAAGGAAACCATACTTAAGGATATATGGAGGCAAACAAGTTTTTTTTAGAAAAATTCACCAAGGAAAATAGAACACATAGTAATAAAGAAACCACATAAATTGTGGTAATATCTGCCAATAAACTAGTTCTACAAAAAAAATAACTCCACCAAAGACAAAAAAACTCCCACAAATGGATTGTGAAAACTATATTTTATTTAAAAATAATAAATCTCATGATTTCAAATGAAACTAACAACAATAGAAAACCAAATAATTGAATACCAAAGTTTATCTAATATCATATCGAAGTGTATGCCAATAACTCTGAATCAAGTGAATACACAGGTTTGTGTTAGGCACACGTCAATAATGTAAAAAACATAATATTTACAAGAAAGTGAAATCACATACACGAGTATATTATGTAATCACCTAAAATTTGTAATTAGATGCTAAGAGTGTCTCTTGAGTCACCCTATCCATAAGCTAGCCATAGACCTATCCTTGAGCATTAAACTTACTTTTCCAGTCATTCAATAGACCAAAATCACCTATATCTAGTCATAACATAATCCCATAACTATCATCTCATACCCCAATCCAAATTTATTAGTGATTTGTAAAGAGGACATTAACACCATGTTTTAGACACTATAGCCACATGGTGCTAGTGTCCCCAATTGGGTGCTACTATCCTCAACCCTAGATATTCCCAATGGATAATTTTTCAAATGTGTGCCTCTCATAATGTCTTTATAAGCTCATTTTATTATCCACATAAGTAATAAAACCCTATAAATACAAGTCTAATCCACCTCTTTTCAAACCAAAGATAAAGTTATGCAAAATCAAGGTATTTAATCCCTATTCTACCCTAATTTTGACATACTACCATCTATAATAACCCTAAGCCTAATTTTCAAGCATTTCAGAGCTTAAGCACATTCAAGGCATCTAAGGCCACTCTCATTCTAGCATTCACTTGCACATAAACACTAGCTAGGAGAACTACATCAGACTAGATCCCTCTTCAGAGTATTGGTAAGTAGGAAACTCTCTACATATTGGGGTATTGAGGGTGTCCGTTATATCCTACTAACATACACAAAATTATTTCTCATGCCATACTTGCAAGAAGATTAAGGTTTTCATATCAAATCAAGTTTTCTAGGCATAACATAGAGATCCAAGTTTTGGTCATGTAGGAACATAACATAAAAACATAGGCATAGGTGCCCCTCAAAATAGGAAAAATCCTACGAAGGGGACACTAGTGCCACATTGAGGACACTACACATATATGACATTACTATCCAAACTAAACACTACCATCTAGTGAGCAGATGAACACTAGAAACCTATTGATGACATAGACTACTGCCCAGATCTCAACTTTCATAACCTAGATCATTCATGATAGTCAATTCTTAGATAAGTCTCTATTTATCCTTATTTATTGATATTATTAGAAATTAAAACAAGTTCAAAATTTTTTAAAAAAAATAGTACTTAATTATTGCACATTTATTTAACTAGTTTAGGCATCTTATCCCTTTAATATAAACATAGGTTTTTCATTGTAAACTCCTAAATGTTAAATTTAGGGTTGAATACTTCTAATTTTTTAATCTTATTTAGACAACTTAATTAAAATCAATTTTACATTAGGGTTTAAATTTATTTTACATCTAATTTAAATTATTGCAAAATAAACCCTAGATTTAAAAACCTTAATCCTAGACACACTTAAGGTTTGTATCATTTTATATTCATACTAAGATTTTAATTCTAAAAATATGATATTTACTATTATATTTAAATTTTTCAAACTTTCATCAATTACTATTTTTAAAAGGTTCAAAATATACAAAACTTGTTTTTCTATCTTTCAACCTATAATGGCATAATTTAACACTAGATTTGATGAAACTGATAAGCATAAATTACATAATTTTTTTTCCAAACATAAGGATATCTAATATTATTTCATAAAAATTCTTCAAGAGGAACTCCAAAAGATAAAAAATGGTCAATCTTCAACCCCTCTAGTTAATGATGTTGTTACACCTTCAATGGGGCCCACTCAACCAACTCACTAGCATAACCCAATATTGTTATTCGACCATTAGTGGTAGCTACACCACTTTTGGCTAGTTTTTGTACTCTATATGTATAATCCCTTATGCAGGAGGTTCTTACTCTATAGTCTAAGGTGTTACATCTTGAGCAAGGAGTAGTTAATCCATCACATGCCTTGGATTCCAACATTTTCTTGCTTATATTTTTGACACATCACATACTGGAAAATCCTTTTCCATTTGGTTTTATATCACCCAAGCTCATATTATATGATGGTAAGGGTGATAGAGAATCACCACATAGATTTTCATGTAGCATGTTTGGACTATGTGTCCAATAATTATATTCTTATGAAACTATTTCCATGTAGTCTCAAATATTATGCCCTACAATGGTTTTATGATTTTCCAAATAAATATATCATGGCATTCAATCATTTAGCCAACTTTTTCCTAACACACTTCTTTATCAACATTAGTGATAATATGTCATATTCACAAGTGGAATAATTAAAGCAAAAGTAAAATGAGCCCATAACTGATTATATCTTATGATACAAGACACTATTATCAAAATTGACTAGCCCCATGGCAGACAAAGAGTATATATAAATAGAGTCTATTACCAATACTTCATGAAGCTATCTTATTCAATAAGTTTCCAACATTTACTGATATGTGCCACACAGTCAATGAAAGAGAGGTTAAGCTCTTAGTAATGGGAAAACTCAATTAAAAAAATGGAAAAAAATAAACTATTAAGAGTACAAACAAACCTCCATACAAGGTAAGGGCCATAAACAATAAAAGTGATAAAAAATCCATAGTCAAGATAGCTTTAAATCCTTCTCCCAAATTGGTTTTATTAGCTCCTCAGCGTAGAGTCTTCACTAATATACTAGAGTCACCAACATGAATTCTAAAAAAACTATTAGAATGAAATTTCATATCTCTAACTCCCATTAAATAGGTTGATATGACATGACCTCTTACAAAGAGTTATAATTCAAATGCATTCTATGAGTATCATAGGGAACCATATCACATGACAAACAGATGCATTAGCTTAAAGCACAAGATACAAGATCTCATTGAGGCTAACATTATTGATGTATGCACACCCATAAAGGCATCAAAATAATAGACACAGGTAAATGCACTTAAAATATTTTTATATTATTTACTAAATCACATAGCTAATGAGGCAAGGGGCACATTAGGTGTTCACTATACATACCAAGTTCATCCACTGATGGCTTCCTATCACAAAGTTATAGAAGAGACACATCCATTACATAACATTATTGGCATGTATCACACCATAGTGACACCTTGACCACTTATCACATTTTTAGAGTGGGAGATTGTGGATGATGACACATATTTACATGTGTTCTTCATATGAGCATACATAGACCACCATTATATTTAAAGTGTTATGGTTGAAAATAGGTCAAACATAAGCATGTGCACCATGACACTTTTATATAATATGTGCTACACATAGCGAGATATATTCCCCATAGATATAATAATTAGTGGCACAACCATGTTTAGAGTTCCATTTAGGAGATTTTTCTTCCATTACAGGTTGGATTAGCACACATAGCCACTCAGTTCTTAGTAATACCTAGTGCAAGTGTATTTGATATTTTATTTGGTAAGCCATGGTTACAGTAGCTCTGAGTTAATCCCATATATAGTACACTGATTATTTAAGTATATACATATGAGTATCATCTTCCCATCTCATAGGTAGTTCTAACATAGATTTCAAACACACTTCTAAGATAGACACTAGTTATAGATCTAGTTCCACTACCAGATATTGCATGGTTATTAGTTACAATAGAGAGTACAACTCCTATGCATACATCATAGTGTTTATTAGAGTCCTAAAAATAGTCCATGTATACTCCTAAATTATCTACATGCATGTATACTCTCCCTTAGAGACCATTACTAGATATAACATTACATCAAAGATGCACCATAATTTCTAGAGGACCTTCTTCTACTCCATTTACGCTAATATTAGTTATATTAGGGTTTAAGGGTTCTCAACATAGGGAACCTACATAAAATATAGATTCTAATTCTACTAGATGGGTCCATAAGATCCCTAAAGTTCATAAGGCATCATATTCAATGCCATAACATCATAGCATCACTACTCAAGTAGTCTTAGATTCAAATTATATAGCACACCAGATCATGGGCTCATAGTTTCTGTTTCACATTACACGCATGATCATAGTCCCCCTATTCAACATAGTTTATGGTGATGGTGATTCTCCCATGAGACACATTGGTTAGTATGGTTCCTAACCTTGTACATACTTCCTTCACTATCTTACTCCTTGTACATAGTTTATTTTCAATTTCTTTCACATTGTTCATACTTAGAAAACACAAAAATAATATAACATGTCAAAATACAAAAACATTCAAATATTTTAAAACACAGTTTTTACAGATTGTATGCATTGCTATGTTTACATTTATACTACTTGCTAGATATTGCATATTGCTAGTTATCCTAGTATATTCAGTTTTATCATACACATATACTTCACTTATTATTTTCAAGTGCTTACAAATTATAGACATGACTCTAATCCACTACACTGATATAGACAAGTTCTCATCTACCAATTTGGGGCATTTACACCGATCCAAGTTTATAAATTTGATACATCTACCCACTTGGGGGCATTTCATACATAATTGATATAACCAGGTTTTATCTTTACATACTATACATTTTAATTTAGGCATTGATTTATTTTTATATTGATCATTGTTCCTCATTGCTCAGATTTTTTTACTGACTATCACTAGTTAGACTTAGTATATATGCATCCTAGAATCTACATAAATTTGTATTACATATTTATACATGCTTTCATTTCTAGTTCCTATATTAGATTTAATTTTTTTCCTATGCTTCTTCCATCTTTGAGGGCATTTGAATATGCCATTATTATTTGGCTTATATGCCACTTATCTATTTGTATGCCTTTTATATGTACCCATGTCCCTTTCATGTGATTTTTCATGCTTCTATATGTGGACATTTGAACATGTCCTTCTATGTGTATCTATGCCAAATTACTTATTGTTTACATATATGGACATTTAAACATGTCCTTGTATGTTTTCATTCTCAGATTTAGTGGCATGTGCCCATGTCCCTTGTATTGTGGCCCCTTAGCTTACCTTTCACATGCCTCATATATTTGTGTGTTTTCTTCCTTGTATGAGTCTACACCATGACACTTGTATTTTATTGTTACACACACACACACGCCAGTTTTTGATGCCATGAGAGATAATATGCATCTACTTATCCTACTTAGATGTCATGATGGACATCATGCTCCATCCCCTTAGGTTGTAGACACTAAAAATCTACACACTTGAGCTTATGAATGTCTAAAAACCCCTTAGACCTACTTAAGACCCTCATGGGACCAATTTACACTAATTTGGCCTAACCAAGCCCACCCGTAGTCAGATTCACAAGCTAACTCAACCTAGCCTTTAGGACCTCTTTCTTTTAGAACCTAACCATCAATGGTCACCATGGGAAACCCTGACTATCAATGGTCAATATCCACCTTAAATAACATGTAACCACCCACCAAGATTTTCTAAATATAGCTCATCTAAATCTTGTTACGTTCCTTTACATAGATGAGTTATATTTAGATGGCCTAGTTGCACCTTGACGTCCACCTCTTGATTATCCTTATAAGAAGAAAGGAGCCTAGGAGGTCAAATACTTCTACAATAATTATCAAGAGCTTAGGGATTTAGGATTTTTATTTTATAGGTCAATTAGTGTCATCAATGTTATTGAAAATCATCAACAATCTTATTAAGAGCTAACTTGTTGTCATGTCTCAACCAAGTTCTCGAGTATTGTTACTCTACCATAATCAAGCTAGATTCTACAAACATGTTAACTACTTCAACTAATTACCCAGTTGAATTTTGGTAAGATGAGTACTTATTTGTTAATATGCATTTACTTTATTCCCATTTTTCAATCAGTCTAGCCCTTGCCCATCACCTAGAATCCATCTTTTGAATCCTGTTATTCAGCAATTAATAACCCATAACTAACATAGTAACCATCAATGGTTGACTCAATTGTCGATGATCAATTTGACCACTGATGGTCACCTTAACCACCAACAATCATTATGATAGTAAAAACTAATAATCTATTTTTACCCATCTACCTTCAACTAAACCTACTTCTTTATGTTTCTAAGCACTCACAGACCTCTTTCAAATTTTTTGAAGCATAACCCAACCATTTAGCACTAGTATTAATTAGTCTATCACTAATTTGATCATTTTTATTCTATTTTCTAAGAAAGCATTCTTATGTTCAATTTCAGTACCTTTTGATTATTGATGCAAGTACCTTATTTCTAGTTATGTGAACTTAATTGTTTAAAATGTGTGTATTGACAACCCCTAAGGAAGCTCTCACTTTCAAGATCTAGTTATCACTAGGTAGTCCACCCAACTATCTATTTAGAGAACAAGTTTGCTTCAGTGATTTCTTTTCTATAGGTCTTCCTCCCAATCCAAAGAGGAGATATTTGTAATCTTCTAATTCAATGCATGCACAAATAAATATGTTTTTCAACCACACCCATATCAAGTTTCTTTTTTCTCTTCCCTAGAACTTAAAGTAAAAATTTACATGAAACATTCTAGCATGACTGGTGGGACCTAGAGTCATTACTCACATTTTTATTTCCATTTGTATGCTTTTCTTTGTATCTATGCTCATAATTAAAAATTAAATTTATTTTGGGATTAAAATAAACTAGATCCATTACTTGCTTTTAACATTAGTTCACTTTGAATTAAAGCACAATAATTTTATCATAGCACCACTTTTGTTGCACACACTAGCCAAACCACTTTCATCAATCAAACATAAAAATAATTTGAGATAAGGCCCAACTAGGATTTCATCACCTAGTGGTCACCTTAACCTTTCTCAACAATCCTACTTGGATGTCATTACCAAGGGGAGAGCCAACTTAGCTCTCTAGTTGAGTATAAACTCTGGGTATCAATATATATTAGCCAAGCACCTGACACCCTTATCATTGTGATGTGTGAAGTGAGGGGGTAGGCCCCAATACCAAGCCACATATTGATTCCAATAAATATTTTTTTATCACCTAAACAACCCAAAACTAACCATAGATTGCTTCTATAGTACCTAATCTACAAGCCAACTTCTATCACACATTCTCATAAACTAAGGTATAAGCCGAAAGTGAGATTAAAACTAACATATAGGCTTAACATACTTTATAGTGTGTGTCTTGATTGACTTGATCATTTTATTATAGTTTTCTTGTTTGAGTGGTGAGTTTATTCTTTTTTCCTTTCCCGCTTTTATTGCATGGTTCTCACTCACCAGCAATGAAGAGACCTAGTAGAGTAGAACCCATCACTCAAATCAACCTCTTCTACCTCCTCATTTATGGAGTACATCTCTAAAGTATAATACTCACCTCATCCATTGGGAAGCCTAATTTTATTTAGGTATTTTCCCAAGGAGACATAGAATTTACCAATTTTTAGACAATAATCTAGTTTTCCTTTAACACTACCTTAACACCTCACCTCACAATGCCCCAGTTCTAACTCCACCTCAGGATCCTCCTTATGGCATGCCATCCCACCTTATGATGGGTGTCCCTATTATTGTAGTCACCACCCAACCTTCAACAACCTAGGCATCTTCATCTACTAACCCCTTTGATGCCACAGATAAAAAACAATATATCTAACCAACTTCTACCCCTACACCTTCTACCCCTACCAATGACAACTCCACCTTAGGAACAACCTAGCCATTAACCCATAATGCTCCACTTAGTTTTGGAGAACCTAATACTAGCACTACCAACCTTCCCTTTATTAACACTAACCTATTGGTCAATACCCCTTTACCAAGCTTAGTAATATCTATCCCTTCTACTTCACCACCTACTAGCACGAATATCACTACCTCTCCTTTTTTTACCAACCCAACTACCATTCATGCCCAATCCATAAGAATCCCTCAATAGGTACCCATCATTCCCAACCTTGGATACATCCCTAACCCATAAGGTAATGTACACACTACCCAACCACCATCTTCTACCTACCCTTACATACCACCTACCCACCCTCTAGCATCCACATTCCAATATGTGGTATCCCGTCAACTGCCAACCAATTACCAGTATACCACTCAACCACAACCAAAGTATTCACCTTATAATCTTTTGGGTGTACCACCTCAAGACAACCTAATGAAGATGCTCAAGGATAAGATGACAAACCTTGAGTCATCCATTTTGGAGACTCATAACATCCTATCTTATGATCATATTTGCAATGAACCTATCCATCCTTATGTCCCCATCAAACCTTATCTTCCTCAATGGGAGCTTCCAAAATTTACCAAATTTTAGAGTAGGGAAGACCCCCAATAACACCTTAGGGATTTTATACATGCATGTTAAATTATTTATTATGATGATTCCATTCTCCTTCGAACCTTCCCCATGTCTTTATCCATCCCAACACTTGACTAGTATAGTGCCATTACTAGGCATTCGATCTTTTCTTTCATCTAACTAGCTTAGGTCTTCTTAGATCACTTTTCCATTAACATTTCCAAGAAATTCTCTATCACTAACCACTATTCTATTAGGAAATTTGATGATGAGTCCATTACCAATTTTTTCATCTTTTAGAGAAGCTTGATTAATTATCTTTCATTTTCCTTGCCTCAACCTAAACATATAAATCTTTTTGGTTGAGCCTATGCCAAATATATATCTTCTACACTACATGTCCAAAGCTTCAGAACTTTTGATGAAACTTTTACCATGACACATAAGCTATAAAAATGAGCCATAGATGAAGGTAAATTAAAGTTAAAAAACAAGAACTCTACCTTAAAGACCAATGAAACCTCCTCCTCCAAACCAGACAACTAAGCCAATCTTAGAGCAAAGAGGAAGGGAACTATGAATGCCATTGTCTTTAAAGCCACCCCTCCACCTAATGTCAATCAACAAAGTTATCCCATTACCTCCAACTAAAACATAAGGAACCCAAACCAAATTAAAAAAAAGTTCACTCTGCTTGGAGAATCTTATTCCTCAGCTTTGGATAAACTAATAAAAGCTAACCTTATACAACTTTCACCCATCAAACCTCCCTAGCAGTTTGATTCTTCTCATTTGGCACCTGCTTGGTACAATGAGAATGACCTTTGCACTTTTCATTAGGTAATTAGAGACAACATTAGCTCATGTAATACCTTTAAGAATGTTGTTCAGAGCATTATCGACAAGGGGGAACTCATGTTGGATAATCCCAATGCCCCTCAAAATCAAGCTCTTAACATCTTCAGGAAACCCTTTCCCAACCATGCCCCTGCCAAAACTGAGGACATAGACTAAATGTTTTCATGATGCCCACATGGTCAATATGGTCCTTGATACAATTATCAATGGTAAATCTATCATCCAACCTACCTATTTCTCCCTTTACCTGTCAAGGTGGTGGAGTCACCTTCCCTTCCTTTAAAAGCCCAACTTGAGGAGGTTCCTTTTTCCTTGGATGCACTCATAAAGTATTTAAAATCATCAAGCACCCCTTTGAATAGCCTATCTAAATAAACAACCATTCCTAATCCACCATCTCCCCTAACCATGGAACAAACCACAACTATGGACATAATGCCTAGGGGAGCAAATTTTTCATAAGCACCCCTCACGGAGCAACCACCTAGCCTAAACTTACATCCCTTACCTAAATAAATAGATGAGTTTAGTAATCCTCCTCCTCAACCCATAGGTTTATCCTTGACACCCACTAATTGAGAGGCTAGACTAGTCTACAGACCTTTTTCTAAACTTGTTCAGAAGTTAGGCATGGTCACAAAACTAGACATGTATCAAACCACTTTTTGGCAATAGTTAGGGCTCACTTATATCAACAAACCTAAACCTTCTATCATGCCTTTAACCAACCAATCTATCATTTTTCCACCACCTCTTAAACTAACCAGAACTTCTACCAACCCCTCACCTTCTTAGTCAACCAAAATAGCCTCATCTTAAATGACCATACCACCAACTAAACCTTTCAAAAATCTTGGTGCCTTCCCTACATGAAGTTTGGTTCACCCATCCTTGAAGGTGGAATTAAACCCATCCAAGCCTATACCCAAATGTCAACCCAAATCAACTAAGGGGGTGAAACAATTAAAGATCCACATGGCAAGGATTATACCTCCCTCTACCTTACCTTCTATCTTGGGGACTCATCCCTCAACTTTACTTAAAAATCAAGCTCCTTTTAACATATGTCATCCACCACCATTGGTTATACCAACCCACTTAATTTTTGATGCACTATTCCTTCTCAAATTACCAATTTTTAGGATACTAACCCTGAACACCCCAACCATTGGCATACCCAAACCAAAACCATTGACTAGAAACACCACCTTACCTAAACCCTCTCTTATTGAACCCATTACTACCAAAATTCCCACCTTACCAATTAAAACCATAACCTCTAGACCTTTCCCACTTATATCTGAATATTATACAACCATTTTTAAGGGTTTTTACAAGACTCTTACTTCACTTTACACCTATTAGGCCCTTCGATCCTCTTGGTTTGAAACTAGCTTGTTATAATGACTGTCAAATCTATTCCTATCATAGGACACCTGAGCATGACACAAAGAACTACAAAGCTATCTAACCTATCATCCATCAACTATATGAGGAAGTTGGCCTCTTATTAGATGAACCCTACCAACCCCTCTAGCAATGCACCTAATAGCCATTTACCTAAGCCAACCTGATTATCCACTCTCACTACAAAGTGAACTAGCACTTACCCAACCTCATGCCCTATCCTTCCCTTCTATCCATACCATTAATGTGGTCACATGATCACAACAAAAGGATAAAGGAAAGGCCAAAGTGTTCATTCTATGGACATACCCAACTTCTCATCCTAAACCACACCAAATCCCAATCTCTTTAGCTAAGCCTAAAGTTACAATCTTAGGCACCTCTAAGGCTAACCCCTCTGAATCCATTAAGAGGGTCATTATTAAATAACTCCACTATACTCTAGCTAAGATGAGCCTCTATGAGCTCATTTCCACCTCACCTCACCATCATCAGGACATGATAGAGGCCATGTAAAATATTAAGGTCAGCTTAGGAGACTCCTGAATTATAGACGCTTTTATAGGTGTTATCCAACTCTCCACCCTTGTTACCTTTAAGGACTCAAAGATACCCTATATCTACCTTGAGGACCTAGATATTCCTATCTTTATTACTACCCACATCAACCAAACCCACATCAAATGAGTTATGATTGATAGGGGAGATAACATCAACACCATCTTTTCCCATGCCTATGACCAACTTAAATTACTAGACAATGTCATGTCCCAAAAATTAGCCATCCTTCAATCCTATAACAACACCATGACCACTATCTTGAGAAATTTTATCCTCCACATTCAACTCAAACCATGCATGCTCCCTAATCTCTTCTATGTGGTCAAAGGTGAATTCTAGTACAATATTTTGCTAGGAAGATCTTAGATCTGTGTTATGGGTTGTGTACCTTCTACCCTTCACTGTTGTGTCAAATTTGAGCACAAGGGTTAGGTTGTTACCATACAAGCTAACCCAATCCATTTTATATCATACAACATGACCTCTTGACCTAGTGACATCCTATTACCCCTAACAAAATCACCCTAAGCATCTATCACCAAGCCCTCAACCACATAAAACTTAGCCATTCCTCCTCCTTCCATAGATACATCTACCAATTCATCTATTCCCATAGACCAAAAATCCATCATTGATCCCTTAGAATTTACCTTACCCTTAGATAATACTGACTCCTTACCCTTGATTCTTTTGTTACTCCCCAAGAGTACAAGAAACTCATCCACCAACTACGTTATGACCCCAACATTAGAGACATTACTCACTTGGGGATTTTAAGCTATCAAACCCATATTATGTATGAGGGAATTGACAAGCCACTTGATGCTACCATCACTCCCTCTTCACCACAACTATTCACCCCTACATTCTCTTACTTGGATAACCCAAACTTCACCAAATTATACCTTCACAGGTGTGCCTAGAAAGGGTTTGGCTTAGGATGATACAAGCATGGCCCACACACATTGATCTTGATTGAGACCTTTCCCACACACATTGATCTTGATTGAGACCTGAAAGCCTCAAGATAATCATGGACTTGGATTCATTCTACCCAATAAGAAGAAATCCACATGACCTACCACTACCATTGTTAAAAAAGAGCCTCATCCCTCACCAACATCCCCTCCACCTAAGTGTGAGGATGAGGCCATTATCCTGCCTAAATTTTTTTGTCAACAATATTACCCTCGACACCATGACTTATCAAAAAGAAGGGGCACTAGTATCTATACCTTTGACCCATCCTAAACTACTGAGATATGACTCTCCTACCATTCACACTATTCAGTGCCAGGATGATGATTCTATTCTCACCTACCTTAGTGCTCCCAATTCCTCCATCTATAAATCTTTAACTCCCTAAACCTCAACCATGATGAATGAATCCACTATGTATATTGACATAGGCAATTTAGTAAACCCTCATGTTTTCAAACTTGGCCAATCTCTCACCATTGAGGAACTTTAGGACTTTTATAAATTCCTCTAGGATCGTAGCATTGTATTTTCCTAGTCATATGTTGATATGCATAGTATTGACCTAACCATTACCACCCATAACATTGTAACCAATCATGATGTTAATCCTATCAGATAGAAAATTTGATGAATGCATCTTCACATAGCCCTTATTGTCAAAGAAGAACTTTAATGCCTCCTTTTTTCAACTTCATTCAACCCATTGATTATCCCCAATGGGTTTCAAATATCATGCCTATCACTAAAGTCATATGGGGACTACATATCTATATGGAATTTCATGACCTTAACCTCACCTACCCAAAAGATGACTTCCCCTACCTAGCATCAACCAACTTTTTGATCCTACAGTAGGCCACGAGATGTTATCTCTCATGGATAGATTCTTGAGTTATAATCAAATTTTAATTTCCCTTGAAGATCAACACAAGACTACCGTTATCACCTCATGGGGGACTTTCTATTATAGAGTCATGCCTTTTGGTATTAAGAATGTTGGTATAACCTACCTACACATTATGACCTACATCTTCCATGACCTTATCCATACAATCATCAAGGACTACGTGGATGACCTCAAAAAATCTAAAATTTTCAAGGACCACTTAGCCATTCTCAATATTATCTTTGAGAGACTTATCCGTTACCATGTCTACCTCAATCCAAGGAAATGTATTTTTGGGGTCTTTTCAAGAAAAATCCTTGGCTTCATCATTTCCCTTCAAGTAATTGAGGTTGATATAACTAAAATCAAATCCATCCTTGAGATGCTACCTTTGACCAATATTAATTAACTCCACACCTTGCAAGGGAATCTCCAATCCATTCACCACTTTATTTCTCAGCTCTCTGACCATTGCCAACCTTCCATCACCTATTGAAAAAGGACATATCTTTCAAGTGGGACATCAATTGTCAAAAGGCCTTTGATTCACTCAAATATTACCTTCTATCTCCACCTATCCTTATACCCCCTAAGGATGACCAACACTTTTACCTTTATATCTCCACCACTGACCATTCCTTAGGAGTAATACTTACCCATTAGGATGAACACCATAAATAAAAAGTTGTATATTACATAATCCACACCCTTTTAGTGTAAAAAACTCATTATACTCATACTAAGAGACTTTACTTGGCCCTACTCTTCATGACCACCAAACTTTACCACTACCTTATTATCCACAAAACTTTTGTCATAACCAATACCAACCCACTCAAGTACATGAACTCCAAGCCATACTAAAACCAACATATGGCCAAGTGGCTCATGATTTTAGCTAAGTTTGACCTTGATTTTTTGTAGCATAAGTTAATTAAGGGGAAAGTCATTGCTAACCAATTGGCTGATGTACCTATAACAGATAACCAACCGCCTCCCCTTGAATTTCTAGACAGTTCTATCGTAACCTTATCTCAAGAAGATTTCACCTATCATGTCACCATTTTATTAAATGGATCAAAGTGTCAGTGTGGTGGGGGATCTAGTATCATCCTTATCCCTCTTATTGTTAAACCACTTCCTTTATATTTTAAACTCAACTTTGAATGTACCAGTAATGTGGCTAAATATGAATCCCTAGTAATAGGTCTCCAAATTGTATTGGCCTTGGGGGTTAGAGTAATTAACATCTTTGGTGACTCCCAACTTGTGGTCAATCAAGTCTATGGCATCTACCACTGTAAGAATGATATTATAACTATACAGATAGTTAGTCATGAAACTCTTGATATCATTTGAACACTACCAGATTCAAACCACCCCATAATCTACCAATAAGTTTGTTGATACCATGGCTTCTCTTACTTCCTAAATCCCATCAGTACCATTGAAATCTAAGCTATTAGTCATTTTCCATCACCTCACTAAACCATCCTACATCAATTCAAACACTCCATTCATCTTTAATGTAAAGGAATCCTACCTGACCTTTGGTATCAATGAACCTTCAACTACCTTAACCTTGGCATAGTTCCATCTAGACTCTCTAGGAATGCCCATCAAGCATTTATTCAAATCACTTCCCATTATACCATTATGGGATGCATCATCTATAAACATAGTTTTGACAGCCTCCTATTTTGTTGCCATCATGGTCTAGAAGCCTCTCATTCTATCAAAGAGATGTATGATGGTATCCATGGTGGTCACTTTAGTGGACTCGTTATGGCTAAGCTCATCCTCCACCTAGGTTATTATTGGCTTACCCTTAACCAAGACTATTGTGATTATCTGAAAAAGTATGTCAAGTATTAACAGCATGCTAATTTACATCATGCACCTAGCCATAGTATTTAAGTTTCCACTAACTTTTAGCCTTTTTTAGAATGGGATCTAGACCTTATTATTGAAATTAATCCCCACTAAAAATCACTCTATCATCAATAAAACTGAATATTTCACTAAATGGGTGAAGGTTATTCCTCTTGTCTTGACTAAAGCTAAAAATATCATCAAATTTATCACCCATCACATCATTTTCCACTTTGGTATTCCCCATAAGAGCATCACCAATAATTGAAAATCCTTCAAAAACAAACAAGTTCAGGTTCTTTATGACATATTTGGTATTAAACTAAGCTTTTCATCACCTTATTACCCATAATCAAATGGACAAGTAGAAGCCTCTAACAAAACCCTTAACAATAAGCTTACAAAATGGTCAATGCCTTAGGTTAGGATTGGCACTTTCACATCCCTTTTGCCTTGTGGGTATATCACACTAGCATTCGAACCCCTATAGGTGCTAAACCTTTTCTCTCATGTTTGGAGCTGAGTTTGTGTTTCCCTTCAAAGTTCAAATACTATATTTTTGCATCTCTTTGTGTGACCTTATTTAAGAAGATGGTTATCGTCAAGAACACTTAGCTGAACTTGAAATACTTGATGAGTGTCATTTAGCTACTCTTTCTCATCTCCATGTATATCAATAATGAATCAATCATGCTTATAAAAAACACATAAAAGTGTGAGAATGTAATATTAGAAACCTCATTCTTAATGAAAATCATTAGGTAACCAATATGGAGAAAATTAAAAGGGGTAAATTTGATTTCAATTGGCTTGGACCCTACATCATAACCCATAAGTATGGATTAGAAGCTTATCATTTATCCTATCTCAAAGGCAAACTAGAACCTGAGCCTCTTAATCCTTCACATCTATGTCACTTATATTGTTAAATAGGGGTCACAATCATAATTGGTTTAACTTAAGTTCATCCCCTATAACCGCATTCATTTCCCTCTTTTTAGGGGTAACCAAATATAGCTAAATCATATGATTATCCATCACAGTCATAACTTAATCTTGAAATATGGGTACCATGCCTCTACCCATGGCATGATTCTCATGGTACTTTTTATCCTTTTTTGGGATAGATTCCCATGGTCATTATCACCTAAACCTCTTTTCACCTACTGAACCTTCTTGTGCCCTTAGTTTTGCCTTCATAAAGGTAACCCCTAAGCATGTATAAGCAAGTTTATGTCAAGAAAAATCAAACAAAAGCAAAAGCAATATCAAATTCAAAACCAAATCATGGGTCATTCTTAGCATTTATAGATTGCTCCCTTGAAGGACAACTATTAATACCTTATTTGAAATTGTAAAATATAAGGTGAACTCCTCCCTAGAAGGATAGATATCAAAATTATTTAAAATAATAATATAAACTTAGATCACTCCCTTGAATGATGGCTCAGTAAAGCATTTTTCAAAGCTAACAATTTCTTGGAAGCTTCCCACATCGATCAACTTCTTTGACACTAAAGAAAGATCAAAATAGTAAATGACCCATAAGTAAAAGCAAAATCAATGAGAAACACCATAATTAGATCTCTTAAAAGTAATAATCTTATAAATCTACAATCAGATTTTCTCAGTAGACTTATTGCATTGATCAGTCTACACTTTATATATGAGCATAGACTTAGTTATACTATCCTCTTGGAAGCATTTGAAAGAGGCATGTTAGTCTCACAAAAGGTTCTAATTTCACCCATCCTCCCTTAATATATAATATGCATGGGACTATGAGCTTACTTAACCTAATGTGATCAAGATACCTATTTATCAACCTAAGCATGCTAATGTGATGTATTTGAAAGGCTTATTTTCATTAAGCCAATCCAACTTCCTCTTCTTATCTTTTATTGGTTCATGTAGACATACCTCTCATGATTCCTCTCATCATCATAAACTTTTAGTTTTTTTATCTACTTACTTTATGTATTCTCATTACATCTTAAACCATACTCACATTTTATCTCCATGATCATAAACAACAAATATCAAATCCAAAGTGTAACATTATGAACCATATCCATGAACCACATTATCTATCTATGAGCAAAACACCATGACATCACATCATATTATAGCATATCATGAGTATTATCCTATCCATCTACTATCAATACATCACGTGAACATATATCACATCATAAACCATCCTAATTATTCCATTCATCATCTTGATCAAAAACAAAACCAATGAGCAAAACATCATGAACCATATCATATACCAATCTATCCATTTACCATAACATTACCACAATTCATCTTATAACATCAACTCATACAAAACATCAACATAACCATAAAAAAATACATTATGATTAAATTATCATATGACATACATCCATTAATAACACATCCCATCACATCCATGAATAAAATTAGAACATCATAAATATCTTTTTGGCATCACATACCTAGGCTACTGAGTCAAAATCTAATAAAGCATATGCAGGAAACCATAAGCCATCAACCATAAACATGAACATAAATAACCACATTAGCATATAAAATATGAAACATAAGCATACATCATATATAAAACCATACATCATATACATTGTGTCATCATAAATAATACATGTGATAATGTATAACCTCTCTATTAAAACATGTACATCTTGTTTCATCAACACATAGGATGGTATCAAAATAATGTACACCTATCACTGCCAATATATCAAAACATGTCTAAAATATGATCATGAGGTACCACTACTACTAGTCCCACTTGCATCTACACCACTACTACTAGTTCCACCTATACCTTCACCTACACTCCCATCTAGTGGTGGCCCCCCTGGTATCCTTGCATGGCACATTATATAGTCTCATTATCCTGGAGTATCTAAAGAGGGACCCCCTACCAAGCTAGATTGGTACACACCATATCTCATATCAAGAGGAAGATGAACTAACACTATGGCCTCATAATACCTGGGCTCCTTCACATTTTCTAGATAATTTTCTTATGGCACTATGTCCAATGGTCCTCCCACTGCTATGATGGTTTCTCATACCCTCTACCTCAATGAGTCTCTCTTTTATGTCACCAACCTAACAGAGATCCTCACTTGTTCTTTCTCACTAGTTAGGGTCACCACATGTGCCTACAATGTCACAACCTCTCCCTATAGTGTGGCCACCTATCCTTGTAATATTTTTAACTATGTCTGGGATACATCTAAATCTACACCTACCTGTCCATCATGACCAGTTAGATTTATAGCCATAAACCTCATGCCTCCATCATCTCCACCAATATTTATAGTTACATATATGGGATGGTACCAAGCCATATATTTATCTACATACCTAACATCATCTATAGGAGCCATAATAAGGAGATCCTCATAACCACCATCTAAAAATATTAGAGTAGGCTGGGGCACTGGTAATAAAACCTATAAATCCTCTCTCTTATACCTAGGTAATGGGTCTGGGATACCTTATCCCAAACTAAACTATCGATACACCCTATCAAATAGGATTAGCTCACATCTCTCTCTTACCTACCAATGATCCATCTATAGATCTAAAGGGAAAGGGTCTACCTCCTATACCCTAGCCATATTAGAAATTGCACATATGACCTCTAGGTTATATATTCAACCATTAATGCACTTAGCATACACCTAAACCACTCAACATCATGGGCACCACCCCCTATACCTGATGTAGCCAAATAATTTTTCCATTACATAAAGCCAATAGGGAACTCTATCTACTTATAACTGGCTCATGACAATCCTACTGGTCTCAGCACTTGAATATGCTCATAGTCCCAATAATGTAGAACTAAGATGACACTAATGCCATATCTCCTATGGTACCTAAACCCCCATATCTCTCTAAAGATATACACAAGTGAAATATGGACCTAACCAAATACCATCTAACCTAGTATAAACTCCACCAAAACCCCTAGTAACAAATAGGGAAACCTCCCACTACTCAAATTCAAAAGCCCAAAACATGTCACTATAATCATGACCATGGTCATGAGCCTTCTCTCAACTAGAGCTCTCTGATACATTGTTGAGTATTAAAATCCCCCAACATACCATTGGTCCTAATATCTCTCATCCCCATATAAGTACTTGATGAAATCTTCTTGCTCCTCACACTCGATATGATAAAAACCTTATCATGTAGTGGGAGTTTGGTAATCCTATATACATCCTGAAGGAGAATAGTCATCTCCCTAATTGGGAGCAAGAAGGTGTTCATAGTAGGATCCCATATCTCAATGAGTGTTATGACCATGGATGCATCTTGGGACACATGCTAATAGTACCTCATATCCCTAAACCCTAACTCCTCCATATGAACCCAGTCCTCTAGATTCATCCCCTCATGTATCTCAAAAAAGATGCATTGTACATGACCATGCATCTGAATCTACTCCCTATCCTGCATCATATCAAACACTTGGCTTAGTCTACACTATTTTTTTCTACCCTAGATATTTACCCACTTAACTTATTCCCTTATTCTTCCTAACCATCTATCCCATGCTTTCTCTATTTCCCTCTAGCATCTAAGACTTACATATCAACACATATCCCCTTAAAACACATTGGAACAACTTCCCCTACCTTACCCTTTAAACACCTAACCTATTCTATCTATTTACCCATTTACCCACCAAGTATACCATCTAAAACCTATAATATATAGCTACCTAGCAAACCCAACCCATTTAAACCTTTTCTTTAATAGGTGGCCATTGATGGTCATGGTGACTACTGATTGTTAGGCAACCATTTTCATATGGGTTTCCACCATCAATGGTCAAGCTTGACCATTGATGATAACTATGGGCATTCCATGGATAGAATGCCTAAACCCTAACACGTTATATTCTATCTTTAAAATCATACAAAATAACCATATTTTCTACCTTTAACCTCACCCAACTCAATTTACCTACCCACCCCTACCATTCCTATTTTACATGCAAATTTACCCACAAAACCCAAAACCCTACCTAGGGCATTCCAACCCAAAATGAGTATTACTAGCACAACCCTAACCTCCTAACTAAATTAAATTACATAAAATCACAACTAACTACCAATTAAAGACAACACATACCTCATTTCTTGATCTCTACCATGGTTAGAGCCTATGAATAGCTACCTAACCATGTCCACATGTTCCCTACATGTTGAGCCCATAAAGATCAAACCCACACTCCTCTAACCAATGAGCAGTCACCAACTCTTTAAGCAAACTCTCCACAAACACCAAAATTGCCTGAGCAAAGTCAACCAAGAAGAAAAGTTACAAATGGTAAAAAGTAACTCTATTTTCACTTTTTACCCCATAAATTTTTAAGGTTTTCCCTAACCATCGATGGTTAGGGTGACCCTCAACAGTCACCTCTTGGGAGCCCTAGTCATTGATGGTCAAGATGCCCCAAATTTACTCTTGTACCTAGAGTAGCCCTTCTTAGTAAAACTAAACTAGGACATACCCACTTTTGGATATTACCTTCTCCAACCAACCTAACCACCTCATTACCTCACTATTGGTCTATTTTAACCCATCTGAAATGCAATTTTAGACACTTTTGTCTAGTTTTTTAACTGTAATGACAACATTACCATGTTGACCCTTTTAGATCTTACACCACATCACGTATACTAACTTGATTTTGTCTTTTCAAGAGCACTTCCTACCTCAGATACCCTTGATACTTAACCAATTTATCTTTTCATTGGGAGCACTTCTTACCTTGGATACCCACCAAAAACACAAAAATTGCTTAGGAGACTTATGTTTATAAGTGTTCCCAACTACCATGCCTATAGGTGGTCATGTGGTTCACTTGTCACTTATCCTTGTTGACGATGACCCTTATTTTTACCAGCATTGGCAACCTAGTATATGCATGATCTTGACTATCACATCTTTTTGTCACATTTTATGTGCAATTTTGTATCTTGAGTGACCAACCTATCATTCACCCATTTTCATTACCAACTACCATTTATCAAACCCTAACTTGATTTTAGTTTTACCTCATCAACTCTTCATTTGAGGGGGAACACCTCCTCCTACTACTCTTAGGGCAACTAGACCTTGAACCATACTCTATTTTTATTTCACAGCTCCTTCACAAGTAGCATATTAAAAAGGGGAAAACATAAACACTAAAAATATGCACACTTACACTTCCAAATATCGACAAAACCCTTAGACCTACCTAGGATAGTTTTGGGACCAATTTGGTCTAACCAAGCCCACCCATTGTGAGATTCAAAATCTAACTCAACCTGGCCTTCAAGACCTCTTTCCTTTAGAACCTGACCATCCAAGGTCACCATGGGAAACCCTAACTATCGATGGTTAGGGTCCACCTCCTTAACAAAGAACATGCAACCACCTATCAATATTTTCTAAATATAACTCATTTAAATCTTATTATTACGATCCTTTACATGGATGAATTATATTTAGATGGCATAGTTGTACCTTGACTTACACCTCTTGATTATGCCTATAAGAAGAAAGGAATCTAGGAGGTTAAATCCATCTACAATAATTATTAAGAGATCAAGGAATTAGGAATTTTATTTTTCAAGTCAATCAACATCATCAATGTTATCGAGCATCATTAATAATCTTATCAAGAGTTTACTTGTCATCACCTCTCAATCAAGTTCTTGAGTATCATTACTCTACCTAAATCAAACTAGATTCTACCAATAGGTTAACTACTTCAACCACTCACCCAGTCAACTTTTGGTATTTGTCAATATTCATTTACTTTATTCCTATTTCATAATTAGTCCAACCATTTCCCATCACTTAGAATCCATATTTTAGATCCCATTATTCAATAATTAATAACCCATATTTCACACAATAACCATCGACGGTTGACTCAACCATTGATGGTCTACCCAATCACCAATGGTTACTTTTACTATCAACGGTCACCTTAATCATTGATGGTCACTGTGGTAGTGAAAACCAACAAGATATTTTTACCCATCTACCCTCAACTAGACCTATTTTTTTATGTTTTTGAGCACTCACAGATCTCTTTCAAAAAATTTAAATCATACCCCAACCCTTTAGCACTAGTATAAATTATTATATCACTAGTTTAATCATTTTTATTATATTTTATAAGCAAGCATTCTTGTGTTTAATTTTAGTACCTTTTAATTATTGATGCAAGTACATTCTTTCTAGTTTTATGAACTTAATTATTTAAAATATGTGGATTGATAGCCCCTAAAGAAGCTCTCACTTCTGGGATCTAGCTATTGCTAGGTAGTCCACCCAACTATATATCTAATGAATAAGTTTGATTCAATGTTTTTTATCTATAGGTCTTCCTCCTAAGCCAAAGATGATCTCTTCATAATCTTTTTATTTAATGCATGCACAAACAATAGGTTTTTCAACCATACCTGTATCGAGTTTCTTTTCTCTCTTCCCTAGAATTTAAAGTGAAAATTTATATGAAACATGGGTAGTTACTTAGATTTTTTTGTTATATGCATTGCTTACATCTATCTTGACACCCTTATGCAATGATATATTACAACATACATCTTACATTTCCTACCTATACTTAGATACATTTACATTCTAATGTAATGTTTATACATTATATTGGGTTATCAAGTGCATGCTCTAGATAACACATTTTGCATAGATAATTCTTTAGAGGGTAATTCTTACATAAGTTTTGAAACTTCCCTTAAAAGAGAGAGCATTCATAGGGGTTTGTCACAGAGATCAAGATCCTACATTATTTTTCACATATACATTTTAGCACATAGGCTCAACTTTAGGCATCAAACTTAGGGCAGATATAATATATAATAGAGACACAATAATCTATTCAAATAACTTAAAAACTAAAATAGGTAGTCATTATAACCTAGATTGGGACACTAGTGCCACAGGGTGATATTGTCTACTATAGGGTGTTAGTATCTAGTATCCCTAGATTTAGGATATTCTGGATCATTTAGACCAATACACCATGAACAATACAAATTTTCATAGATATAATCATAAGTTTGATAGTTATGTTCAAAATTAGCTTAGATACATTTATTTTAGCTCATATTCATACCAATTGCTTATATTTATGGGCATTATGCATGATATGATCACTCCTCCATTCAATTTAGTTACATAGATTCAATTATTACATACTTGATTTAGATTTAGTATACTCAAAATCAGATTGGGGGTGTGTACATGACACATTAGTTTTAATATACTTAGCTTGAGACAGTTGATTAGATGGAATGGAAAATTCTATGTCATTCTCTATGCTATATACACTTATTATCACATTCTAGTATTCCACTAGATTCATGCCTTACTCCACTAGAATGGTTGGTATTTTTGAGTATCCCATAGTTGCTTAATATACTCGAGTGGTTATCGAGCTGAATACATAATTACATTTACCCAGTTAAATACTTTCAACACTTTATGTAGTTAAGTTATAGATGCATCTACTTCACATAGGGGCAATGATGGAGTCATGGCTTACTTGAGTTCTTAATCCACCTACATGAGATGTTTAGACACATTTATGGTCTTACTCAAGCTATTAATAGATAGTAAGATCCATCGAGTAAGGGTGGGCAATGATGGAGTCAAAACTAGATTGAGTTCTTGAGCCACCCATATGAGTATTGATAAAGCCATCATTTTAGTCCAATATATTCAATGATATGATCACTATGCATACTCACACATACAAGTTGTCACCAAGTTCATGTATTGGTTTGCATACCCAACAATGTGTATTCATTACTTTCCTCTCTTTACTTAGATTTACTTAGTTATTTCATTTCAACATAGTCTTTTGCTTTTGATCATCTCTTAAGTAAGGATTATTTTTTGCATCTTTCATTGTAGGAAATTGCTTTGGATCATGTTTCATATACACAGACCCATATTCACATATTCAAACTCAGATACATAGGCTTTGATTCCAAAGTAAATCTATGTACATTTATTTTTCCTTTGTAATATTCATTTCACTTTGTTGCATTACTATCATAAAGGGGGGTAGATGTAATCACTTAAAAGTGGTAATTGGAAGGTAAGAGTTTCATTTGAGTCACCCTATCCCTAGTCTAGCCTTAGAACTATCCTTGAGCATTATACTTACTTTTCTAGTCATTCAATAGACCATAATCATCTACAACTAGTCATAACATAGTCCCATAAATATCATCTCATACCCCAATCCAAATTGGCTAGCAATTTATAAAGAGGACATTAACACCACATTTGAGACACTACAACCATGTGGTGCTAGTGTCCACAACTAGGCATTACTATCTTTAGCCCTAGTTCTTCCAAAAAATAGTTTTTCAAACATGTACCACTCCTATGGTTATTTTAAGCTCATTTTCTTATCCATACACGAAACAAAACCCTATAAATACAAGTTTAATCCAACTCTATTCACTATATGGAAAATAGATGCAAAATTTAATCAAACCAAAGACAAAGTTGTGCAAAATCAAGGTATTTGATTCCTATTATACCCTAATTTCTACATACTACCATATAAAACAACCCTAAGCCTAGTTTTCAAGCATTTCAAAGCTCATTCACATTCAAGGAATCTAAGGCCACTCTCATTCTAGCATTCACTTGCACATACATCAAACACTAGGTGGGAGAATTACATCAAGCTTGATCCCTTTTTAGAGTATTAGTATGTAGGTGACTCTCTACACAATGGGGTGTTGAGGATGTCTAGTCCATCCTACTAACACACACAAAATTATTTCTCATGCCATACTTATAAGTATATTAGGGTTCATACATCAAATCAAGTTTTCTAGGCATAACACATAGCTCTAGGTTTTGGTCACACATAAATAGGACATACAGACAAGCATAGGTGCCTCCAAAAAATAGGAAAAATCCCACAAAGGTGGCATTAGTGCCACATTGATGACACTACATAGATGACATTACTATCCAAAATAGGCATTATTATCCAATGAGTAAATAAACATTAATAAATCTTGTTGATGACATATATTATTACCCAGATCTCAAATTTTAGAACCCAGATCATCTGTGATAGTTTTTAGATAGATCTATATTTATCGATATTTGTTAATATTATTATAAAATAAAAAAAGGTCAAAATCACAACAAATTAATACTTAATTATTACATATTTATTTAACTAATTTAGGCATCTCAACCCTTAAATCTAAACATAAGTTTTTCATTATAAAACCCTAAAAGGTTAAATCATATTGCATAAACAAGATAAGATCAAAAACTAATCTTCCATTGACCAATATCTCACCAAGATATATGTATAAATAGGAGTGCATGTGTAACTCCCCTAGAAAAGGTAGTTAGAGAGCCAATAATAAAAGAGTAACTTCCATACTTAAAACAGTTTGTCAAGGGAGTTACTTCTGATTCATCTAGTGAAAATGTAACTCTAAGTACACCTAAGTAAGCTCATGCATGAAAGTAGAAAAAATCCAAGTGAAGGAAAAAAATCCATAATAAATAAATATGGAGAAAAATAAAACTCCTACTCTAACATGGGAAAAATAATAATTAATACATGCACATTTCAAGCATCTCATATAAATTAAAAATAAAATATTATTTCTCTAATACACCATACTTATCTCTAAAATTATCCACTACAATTCATCTCTCTAATTGTTATAAAACACAAAGGCATAATCCCTATGTATACACATAATATTTTTTAACTTTATACATTACAAATGTTTTCTCTCTTGTAGGAACTCATTGAATCTCAATCTCTTTGAGTACACACCTTAAACTATGCACTAGGAAAAGGGTTGTTATACCTTTGATTCTTCATAGGATTGTAGGCCCATATATGACCACTTAAAGCCAATACAAGTTAATCTTTTCCATTTCTCTAAGCTTTGAAACCCCACTTATAGATTTTAATAAGATCACTACCCAAATAGCTACTAACTAAGAAAAAAAACCCTTTTACCATGTTTCCTAATACATTGATCAAGTCAAACCCATTTTGAGTTTAACACACATTACATAACTATGTTGGCTTAAGCTAACATAATTCAATACCTAACTAATTTATTTCCCACCTAACAAGGTCAACTAGGCCAACTGCATTGAATAAATTCCTAGGAGGGTTTAGGTTTAATCCATGGCTATATATACACCCTTTCATTTCATTTATAATAGAGGATCATTCAATTATGAATCATTAATGCTTGAAAATAATCAATATGAGGTTCCATTGCCTACATTTTTGCCTTGAATAAGTAACACTTATCTTGTGAAATTATTGGATGCATAAGAAAAGTTTTATAGCCTAGAGCTGATTTGTAATTTTGACCTTTACAAGCCAAACACAACCTCTTGCAAAGCATCATTGTCTAAGGGAGAGATTGAGGTAAGACAGGTTCAATTAAACAAGGTAATAATATTTGTATCCCTTCATATTTTGATAAGTATATGTTGTAGAGTTAATATTTATTGAATTATATCTCTCCTTTCTTAGATAATTTCTATGTTATAGATATATTTGTCTTTTCATGCTTATTATCTTCCCTATTTATGCCATAAGCTTTAATGAACACTAAATTATCTTGCTTAGTTGTTTTAGTAGATTATCTTACTTAATATTATTACAAGCATAATACATAGCTAGGGTTATCATAAGATGGCATTTGACTAGAGGCCTTGGAAACCTCTCCTTTTTCATAGTGTGATAATTAATCCCTTAGTATAGGTTTAGAAAATCTATTATTGTTCATGAACCTGATTTAAATGTATTTCCAAGCATACTTGTTAGTTTATTACCTTCTCTAAGCTTGAATATTATTGAGTAGGATAAGTTATAAAATTATGTATTTTTACTTTCATACATTCTAGTGAACCCAACGTGAATCTTTCCCTTGTAGATTTCTAATTTTTCTTTATAGACAATAGGATCAACCTTTTCAACCCAATTTAACACTTTATACTTAGGTTTCTATACTTAGTTAATCTTGTCAACTTTTTTTAGCTCTGTGTATAGGTTTTTACATCTTTATCAACCTGGTTGACCTAATTAGGGAATATTTTTGTATATTTTCCAATTGAGGTGAGCTTGTCAATTTTGTTAGGATTTCTGTGTATGCAATTTTTAACATTGAAAACCTAGATCAATCTAATCAATACGTTTCTATTCCCATTTTTAACATCTAACTAAATTGATCTTTTTGATTCTTTTATTTTGTTCTTTTTTCCTTTTAAATTACTATATCAATCTAATTGACATAGTTTTATTTGTTATATCATTTACCAGTCTTATTTATACTTAGTCGACCAACTCAACTCTATTTAGATATTCTATCTTTACCTTAACAAGTTCAAAATTCCATCAAGACAACATAATTCAATATAAAAACTCAACATCTTTAGTAAAAAAATTGCATCAACATGATCAACTTTGTATAATTTACTAGGTTCACTCTAACAAGACCAATAATTTTTTTTATATAATTTTTTAGTAATTTCATTTTATTGCTATTTTTCAAAATTTAAATTTTAGTATTATTTTTATTAGATTTAGTTCTATAAAACTATACCTTTATAGAAAACTAAGTTAACTAGCTTGACTTAGTTATGTATTTGCTTTATTTATATAGAGTTAAGTCAACTCACTTGACTACGTTCATTTTGGGCTATCTTTTAATAGACTAAGTTGATTAGATTGACTCTGTTCTAATATGTATGTATAACTAAGTTGACTAGCTCAATTTTATTGCATTTCTTTTCCTTATAATTCAAGCAAAGGGAATTAACCTACATTGATAGTAATTAAACCCACTTTATTTTTATTTGGTTTCCTATTTATTTACTTTCCAAAAACTACAAATTAGCTTTCAAAACTTTGATTTTCCCTCTTATTTTTTAATTTTTTTGGTTTCCCTAGAAACTATGTACCAATAGTTTTCAAAATCCATAGATACTATTTTGAATTGTTACTCGATACTTTGTTTATAGTCCTTGTCTATTGTTTATAGATATCATGGTATGAATGGATTTTCCCAATACTCAGCCATAATACATAGCTAAACATGTGATTTAGTTTCCACCTACCTCACGCTATTTTGAGAATGACTAGGATTTCCATCTTTATTTAACTTGAAGAATCTAGAAATCTATTTTTTTATGTGATACATCGATTAGTAGCCAGCACTGAGAAGTTAATTTTATCTTACCCTTGAAACTGGGTTTAGTGGTCTATCAGAATGGTACTTATTCCATAGTAAGTAATATTAAAAATAGGGTTGACACTATCTAAAGGATAAACAAGTATCTTTGGGAGCATATAATTTCAATGAAAACCTTTAGTATAACCTCCTAATATTTTCTATCAATTAGTTAGCCTCTAAATTTCACTATTATTTGTTGTTTTCTATTCTATATTGTATTCCAAATTTTATTAGCCAGTATTAATACAAGGTTTGTGTTGTGTGCTACAACTTGAATGACCAACTTGACCTAGTTTCCTATGCGTTTAGTTATTTTTTTGTGACTAAAACTAAATCATCCAAACTTAGATAATTTTAAAAAATTACTATAAAACTAAGTTGACCTGCTCAACTTATTCTTTTACATATTGTTCTATTTTCCTTCCTATAAAAATAAGTCAACCTACTCAGCCCAATCTTTTATAGACTATTTTATTTTATTTTCTACATAACTAAGTCAATATGTTCAACCTAGTCTTTTACAAACTGATCTATTTTCCTTCTTGTAAAACCAAGTCAACTTATTAGACCCATTATTTTGCAAATTTCTTTATTTTCCTTTCCTTTTAACTATATTAACTTGTTCGACTTTATATTGCCTAGTTAATCTAGTCTATTAATTATCCTATCATTTAGGCATTGACCTATTCATATATGTAGTACTATTGATGCAAGAAATTACACCTGGGGCAAGGAGGTCAAATTCCTACCTTTTCTCCGCAACATGGAAACTCCTCTCTCACCTGTGGGATGGTGAAGTAGGAGAGGAGAGTCTCTAGTTAAGGGCTAGCTCCCTTTGATGTATCATTGTTTGTTTCAGGCAATGCAAAATATAGATATATAGATAAACTGGGGGGAAAGGGAGGAAGAGGTAGAAAACAAACAACCTACTCTAAAAGAGATGATACACCAAAATAAAATGTTGACCTTCACACATCCACTCTCAAAATCAGGCAAATACATACATACTCTACGCACTTGGCAAAAGGAACAGGCTGCAAGAAATTAGCAGGGAGGCTTCAATGGAAAATCCAAAATAGAGGTCACCCAAGGTGCTATGAAACACACACTTATGAAGTAATTTCTTCTGCTCCTTCACTCCCAAATACTACTCTTTTCCTGTCAACTGCAATAATGGCACCTTGTAGACAGCAGGTCTGCTGGTGTTGAACCTGTGTGAGCATCAAAAGACAATGACTAGACACAAGCAAACACTCAACACATACATAGAAATGTCTATCCAAATGGAGGTAAAAAATTGCATTTATATTAATCCAGGTGAAATTTTGCAGATCTGTGCCCTTTACAAATGTGGAAGGCCCTTTTTAATAATGAGAAGTTTGTGATAAATAGGAGAAAAACAAGAGAAATAAACTTAGCGCTTCTTTTGCAAGTGGCCAGTCATGTCCCTCAATGGGAAGAGGAAAACACTGTTGATGCATCCTCTTCTAGAAGAACCTACTGGAACCATGCCATATAGTTGCCGAACTTGACTTTGGCATTTAACATTAATGTCGAAATGTAGGCTGCATCTCCTTTCTGCCAGCAGGCTGAAATTTCCTGTCAAGTTCTACAGTTTGTCCCCCCTTAAAAACTTGGACCATGCCTCTTGCCATTCACACCATCTACCACTTGGGCTGATTTTTCATCTTTGCACCTTCTCTCCTCTTGCTTTGTCACTTTTGTTTTGTCTTCTTCTGCATCCTTGTCTTTATTTTTTTGTCTTACCCAGCTGCTCAACCCCTTTGGGCGAACATACTTGGCGGGTCACTACATTCAGGCCCTTTTCCTTTAGCACTCCCCTTTGTCTTTTAAAACATAAATGGCTAACTCCCTTTTGTAAACTTGACGTCCACATAGGATGTCCTCAAGCCTGCTAGCTTCTCTTTCTAAACTTCTTTCGCAGCCTGCTAATGTCCTTCACGGGCACCCTTCCCTTAACACCTCAGCGGGTCTATGCTGGCTGTTTGGCTGCTGATGGGCCTTCATGTTTTATGTGTACTAACTTAGCCTTATTGTGGCTTGCCTTAGATGGTCTGTGGCTTACCTTAGATGGTTTGTGGCTTATATGCTTTGCATCAGGCTTTTAAAGTCCTATGGACTTTATTTGCTTGGCAGACTTTGTTTGCTCTCATGGGTTATATTTTGTTAACCCACAGACTTTGTCTGTGGGCATTTCCTGCAGACAAAAAGTCCATGGAAATTTTGCCCAGGTCCATTTTTGTTTCCCCTCCATGGTCTTTTATCTGTGGGCATTTCCTGCAGACAAAAAGTCTGTGAAAATGTCCTACCTACCTCAAGCCTTAGTATTTTCCCACGGGCCTTTGGTTTTGCCATGCCTGAGCCTTTGACTTTGAACTTCGGGCTTTGTGCACAAGCAATTCTTGTGGACAAAAAGTCCATGGAAATTTTGCCTAGGCCTTTGCCTTTGAATTTGAAAGCTTTGGTCAGGATTTAGCAAATTTTGGCAAATTTGAACTTAGACAATAAGACTTACCTAGATTTCCCTTTGAAGCACTGGCCCTCCATTAGGGCAATAAACTTGGATGCTGTATGGATTAGGCCAATGAACCCACTTAGTTAAACCAAGAGATTAAACTAGGCAAAGTAACTTGCCTTCGAATTTGAACTAGGCCAATTGATGAATTAAGTCGAGCCAATGCTTGAAATGAGACTGTCAAACCCTGAAGACGGACCTTGCAACCTGAAAATAACTGTCATTTGAATAGTAGGTGAAGAAAGTGACCAAAATTTTGCCTGTGGGAAAAATAGGTCAACAAGTACTTACCTGGCATAGTTATTTGCATTCCCAAAAATCAAATGGTTGATCCCATACAATAACTAGCCAACTTTATCTTATTTCCTTAATTTTTATCCTTAAACATAATTTTTACTTTCTCATATTTCTTTTTACCTTGTTTAAACATCATGAAATCACCTATCCAAATATTTCTTGAAAAACTTAACCCCTTTAGATGATACATGGGTTGTTTTTTTTACCTACTTTAACTACCTAAGAGGATAATCACTCTTGGTGTAATTTTTCTTGTCTTTCATCTATTGACTGAAACATGGTTCAAATCATCCAAACTGATGATGCAGATGGTTCTAATCAATTTCACACTTTTTAAGATACCACCTTATCCAAACTACCTTATTTTACCATTGGGGTAATTGATACAAGCTTAACGAATAACCCTATAGGGAATCCTTTAATAAGGAACATCCATACCCCTAAAAATGGAATATTTCCTCCTATCAACACTAGCATTCCTCCTCTTAACAATCCTAATATTACACATTTTAAATACTAATAATCAAAATACACAAATTGAGATTACTATTATGATCTACACTTATAATATTTGGAAATGATGCAAAATATAATGTATATCACCAAAATACAATAGATATTGGTGGAATAAGATGTCCAAATATTTAATATATGCAAAAATATAATACCCTTAAGATAGGGCAACACCATACAATACTCCTTTAGGAAGAAATAACTCCACAAATGTCTCTTTGAGGGGACAACCTCCAATATCCTCTTACAATAGAAGACTCACTGCTTACTTGATTCTTTCTAATGATAATCATCTCTTTTATATATACCTCTATCTAACTAACAAATGGATGGATAAACTCTTAATCTTAATGTAGGCTAACCATTATCCAATACTCTAATTCCACAAGTTACTCTATTAGCCTAATATATTGGACCCATATAACTAAGGGAGATGTGTGCCACATGTCAACATCTACATGAACCTATATATATTAATATATCATGTTCCTAGATACATAGCATTACTTCCTTCCTTGACATGTTTCATCCCTAAAACATAGGAAGAAACCATATAATGAGTGTGCTTCAAATCATTGCACACTTGTCTCCAATATTGATCATCTAGCCATCCATATGTGATCCTGATAGGTGATAGCTCTCCAATCTTGTTTCCAAATTCCATTATGATCCTCTTATTCCATTCATGATCATAATTTTAATTCTTTAGTGTCCATTCATAATTATTCTTCTTATGATTTCATGTACTATATTATGTTGCTCTACTTTGATTCTATCCATGACCATAGGAAGTATTCTTTGGCTTCCATGCATATTCATAGTTATTGGAACTCTAATTTCTTATATAGCCAAAGTGCTTGTTATTATGACACTCTCTCACATGGCTCCATGATTTTTTCCTCTCATGATGATGTGGGTGTCTATATACCTCAACTTTTTTCGATACTTTGACCTTATCAACCTTTTCTTCTACCTCTTCCACCTTTTGCTTTGGTGGTTATTTTATCTCTTGAATAGATGAAGTGTTTTGATTTGATTGTATTATTTCTTCATATATATCTTCATATGAATCTTTCACATGATCTTCATCACCTATTTCAATCTCATCCTCATGATCTACCTTGACTGTTATTAGTGCCTTTCCCACTATGATATCCTATAAAGTGACCTTCTTCCTATACCAAAACTTTAAGAACTTATTTTGAACATTAATATTGATTGTTCTCAATTTTTCTAACCATTGATATCCAAGAACCATATCCACATCATCCATATCAAAATCATAAAAATATGAATCTAAAACATATTTTTCCATAATAGTTTCAAATCCTCAAACACTCAAATATTCTTACCATCTACTTGAACCTCCTTAATATTCTTTTCTTGAATATGTAGATGCTTGGCCACATTCATGTTGATGAAGTTATATTTGTTGTTAGGTTTTATGGACACAACAACCTTATTCTTTTGAATTCATCCATGAAATTGAAAAATTGACTTAGATTTTCTTAGAACCAAATTATTTGAACCCTTATCATCTAATTCTTATTCTTATTCTTCACTTACATGTTTTTTCTCATTGTCATTATTTTCTTCCACTAATTTTTATTATTCAACATCTTCATTATCATCATTATTTTCTTCTTCTTCTTCTTCTTCCTCTTTTTATTTTATATCCCATTGATCTAGGAAGACCCATTCCATTACTTCCCTTGAATAATACTTTTGTGTGAAACTCAACTAATTAAACCAATGTTGTGCTAATCTAAACAAAGAAAGATACAATTGTTTTTTCCATAAAATTGTTTGAGTATTATTCTCCTTAAAAATGAGCCACCATTCTCTAACATCAATATCATCCTCCCTTGAAAATACTTGCAATTCTATGATCCACCAAAACATAGGGTTCATGAAACCCTAAAATTTCAATAATGAACTCAAAACTGATAAAATAAAATCTAAAAATTTTAATTTAGTTTTTCCTTATGATATTGTAACTTCAATAAAAAAATTGTGAAAAAAATCCACAAATTTTGGCCTATAGAGCGAATCTATGAAAAATCATAAAATACTAATAACTCACTCAAAATAATTCCAAAAATTCTAAAATTTTGTTCATATATTTCTTGTATTATTATACCTCATTATTATTGATTTCATATAAAAATTACTTATATTTAGGAAGCTATGAGAAAATAATTACAAACCCTAAAATATGAATAACTCCCTCAAAACTAATCATAAAGGCTCTATTTTTTTATTGAGACTTTATTGAAATATTATTCATATCCAATACAAACATTGTCAAAAAATTCATAATATATTGAAATATATTGATGATTCAAAAAATATAGGATTTCACTCCACACAAATTGCCCAAATCAAAGCTCTGATACCACTTGTTATGATCCACACTAACAATATTTGGAAATAATGTAGAAATTAATGTAGATCAACACAATACAATATATATTGGTGGACCAAGATGTCCAAATATTCAATATATTCAGAAATAGAATACCCTTAAGGTAGGGCAACACCATACAATACTCATTTAAGAAGGAATAACTCAACAAATGTCTCTTTGAGGGGATAACCTCCAATATCCTTTTACAATACAAGACTTAATGCTTACTTGATTCCTTTTAATGATAATGATCTCATTTATATAGACCTCTATCTAACTAATAATAGATGGTTAACCTCTTAATCGTAATGTAGGTTGACCATTACCCAATACACTAATTCTACAAGTTACTCCATTATCTTAATATATTGGACCCATATAACTAACTAAGGTGGATGTGTGCCACATGTCAATATCTCCATCAAATTATATACATTAATATATCATGTCCCTAGATACATAGAAATTACTCAAATACTTGCACATAAACAACAAACACTTATCAAGCTATGCAAATACAACATCATTTATTATAAATTACTAATCAACCTCATCTCATATTAGCTCAAAATAATTAAAATTTTATTCCTCCTCCTCCTAGAGATGCAAATTAGAATATGATTTAATAACCCATATGCATAATATGATTCTTAAAACATCCAAAAATAACCTTTAGCTCTTTTCATTATCACCATTGATATTGGAAACAATTATCTAACTATTAAATATGATGGAACTAAAGATCTTGCATCTTTTATTAAGGAATTTGGAAATATCTATAATGAATGGATCCAAATAAATACCTTTGATACTAATAAATTTTTAGTTAAAATATTTACAAGTGATATTTTATAATGGTATACTCAATTATCTCATCATTCCATTACAAAATTAAAAGAATTAGTTAATGCTCTAGTCAAGGAATTTCAACAAAATGATCTTTCAAAAAATTGTCTTAGTCATTTTATCAATGCTAAGAAATCAACCTTAGAACAACTCATGATTTCATAAAATTATGGAAATCATTTGATCACAAATTATATCATAATATGAATAATGATAATCTCTTTAAATTATTTATCATTTCTTTAACATCTTAACTTCAGTATAAGGTCCGAACTTTTTTCCATAAAATTTAATTGAAACAGTTGATCAAGACAAAATATAATATTTACTTATGAAATAATTTGATCCAAGTCGTAGATCAACCAATGAATCTTTCCAAACCTTAACTAGTGTAATTACATTTACTACTCCTAAAAAAAAGCATGAGTAATCAAAGTATGTAATCAACATGTCTCCCACCCACCATTAATAGTCCCACAAATGAAGTAGTGATTATCTCCATCTAAACCATTCACCTATAATAATGTCATACCATCATGGTATGACCCTTATATATATATATATATATATATATATATATATATATATATATTTATTGGTAAATGGAGAGGTTTTTTTAAAGAGGGTCATAAATCCTATGTATGAAATAAGCTTAAAATTTATTACAACTAGATATAACAATCTGATTGTAACAAGGAACACCAACCAAGGCCACACAAATCAAGAATTAACCAACCTAAAAAAATAACCTCAAGATAATAAGGAAACAACACTAAATCTCACCCAAATCATTATTATTATGAGACCTTAGGATCATGTAACAACCCCTCAAGGCTAATTATAATTAGGTTGATTTTTTTAACTCAATAATATAATTAACTAGGTATTAATGATCCTTAGCTAAATTCATAATTTGATATAAACTATGTTATTAACCAACAAGTCAAGTGTTTTATTCATTTAGCTAATGATCATAAAAACATATATTGATTTGCTTTCATATAATCAATAATATAAAGTATAAAATAATCCAAGTTAATAATTTAGCCATTGATAATTAAATAGTACAATAAGTACATGCATATATAGCCAACTATTATTGTTATACAAATAACATCAAATAGTACAAGTATACAATATCACATATCTAAATATCATATTAAAATTGTACAAGTTTCCATAAAACATACAAGTCTCAATGAACTCATTAATATCCAAAATAATCCTGAGTAAAGCCTCTATCAGTTGAATAATGGAAGGAGAGGGAGAGTATCATTTGAGAGATTTTCTACACCAAACATGGAATATTTATCCCCTTCATAAACTCCTAATAAGGGAATGTCCCTCCCTTTATGGATGGGTAGATAGTAATAGTACATAAATCATAAAAGTCAACAAAAAACCTATGTGCTATAAGATAGCTATCACATACAACATATCATAAAGAAATGCATTATAACATGATATCATGCAATACATGCAAACTAAATCAAATAGGTGAAATGACATTGTTCAAATTATAAACATTACTTTGACTAAAGTTTTAATATAATTGTTCCATATCTAAAGATCAGTCATATTCACACACTCAACTCATTTGAATAACCTCAATCTATCATTTTAATGGTACTAAGTATATGAATTCCATTACACCTAATTATGTAATGTCATTAATAATGATGATGATGATGATGATGATGATGATGATGATGATGATGATGATGATGATGATGATGATGATGTTAAGATCCATAGATTTGATACATATAAAAATTCACATAAATAATGACAATTTATATTAATACAAGATATCAAATTCTCACAGATATTCCTCTTTGAGCATCTAAAATATATCAATCAACTAATTGGTATTTTAATAAACCCATTAAGATAATTAGCTGATATGTAACAATAGTAACAATTATTTAACCTTCTCATTAGATAATGATCTATCATTTAAAACCTAATTGTATACCAAGTTTATATTATAAAATAAACTAATCTTCACATTTATATTTCCTTATTTCCATTAATGACCTCAAGACTTTCCATATTAAAAAGTATCTACAAGTCTACATATCTCAAAATTTATAACTCCTATTACATCAACCTTCTGTTTATCTTATAATACAAGTGTATGATCAAAACTCACACAAGAGAGATAAATGTACAGGGAATATTTATTTACCAAAATAAGGTTACATAAACCCAACAAATAACAGATGATACGCAACATATATTTATATGTATTACAACTACACACACACACACACACACACACACTAGATCAGTTTGGATTATAGGGTATATTACAAAATGCAAATATGCTAATATACTATTTTGTAACCATCACACAATAAAAATCTTTAAAATCATATGAAAAATAACTAAATGTGTGTGTGTGTGTGTGTGTGTGTGTGTGTGTGTGTGTGTGTGTGTGTGTACACCTTATTTATTTTCAAGTCTTAGATTTAAATTATTGGTTGAATATTTTAAGACATATAGCAATGTTTTCTTATTTCTAGCTTAACTCTTTTAAAACTCATTGTTCCATTCATCACACAAAAGACATTAAACGTATCAGTTATAGGCTTGACTCATTTTGATTCAACTAAAATGTTAACCCCATTTAAACTTCACTAAGTCCTTTTATAAATAAACATACTAGATTAGATATTATGGAGATAAACCTACCTCCAATCATTTTATAAAAACAAAAATATAGTCCATACCTATTATGAAAATAATCAAACCTTGAACCTTTTTCTAAAAACCAACGCATAGTCTTATCAGTAATAGACTTCAACTTGAATTGACACAAATTTCATTTTGAAATCAACTCTGCCTAAGTCTTTACCAAAACAAAAAAATTATAAAATAATAAAACTAACATGTAATTGTTATTACACCATTAGTTGGCTCAAATTAAATTTATTACCAAACTCTTATACTCACAAATTCCAATTCTAAAGAGTCATAAAAGATTATGAAGGATACGAATAACCAAAGACTATTTTAATCACTCACAATGTAAAGGATTTTAAACAAATACAATTTACTATCCTTATTTACCTTAAAATAATACACAAAAATTTAATAAATTCTTGAAACTTAAATGGTTTTAGAATCAATATATAAACATAACCATAAAATACAAGGTTCAACCCATTTGTATTTGGCCCTATGGGTGGGTTGAACCCTGACATAGGGTCATATACAAATGAAACCCTTTTAAATAATGTTTGAATCTATAAAAAATTGTAATAATTTCCATGTTTAAAGGCCAACACAACATTTTTGAAACCCATGAAACCCTAGACACAAAATAACATGGGTTTCTATTTTCCATTTTAACATAATATTATAAATACACACATAGTCATTCAAAAATGGGGAATATAAGTGTTCAGCTCTATGGGTAGGTCATACCCACCTCCAGGCCAATCCACTTATTTATTTATTTACAAAACAAACTAATAAATTTTCTAACCCATTTATGATAAAATGGTAATCAATATTTTAATATATTTTATCAAATGGAAAACTAGAAATAATATGTATAAACCTTACCTCAAAGGCTTCTCCAAATGGTGTAATATCAATTTTCTTCTCTTCTTTCCTCATCTCTCCTTGTCCACAATCCTATTATCAAACCCCCTCATCTCCATATATCCATTCGACTATGAATTTTGCATGCTAAAATTCCCCAAAATAACTCCATAAAAGTAGGTACTTTTAACAAACACCATTTCTCCATAATTATTCTATGAAATCTCGACATGATAACTTACCCAAAATCCTCAGTAGTTGAGTTAACCATTCAAAAAACCATAATGACCAAGCTATGCAGATAAACAAATTCAATGTGATTCACATAATGACTCAAAGGGTCTAGAATAAAAAACTTAAAGAAACCCTATATTTTTGAATATATAAAATGAAATAATCTCATTTAAATTTTGAAAATGGTCTTTGACCAATATAATATGCCAATAAAATAGCCATACAAATCAATATCTCCATCATAGACTATATTAAGCCATCAACCCTTTTCACATGCAATATGCCCTTGGATAACAGTAATATACTTTGATTTAATTTGTAAAACCTTCTTTAGCTCAAACTTAAGCTAAGCAAAACCATAAAAAAAAAGACTATTCAAGCCCTTTATATTATAACTAAAACTTCAAATTAATCAAACATGTACTCAGACCTTACAATATGAAATATGCATTATAAAACAACATCATAATTACTTTACATATCATGATATTATGGCATTCAAACCAAATATTACTAATAATAAGTGCAAGCATTATCAAGACAACATAATAAGACTTTGCATCACACCAAAATCAAATAAGGGCATCGAAGCACAAGTTATGATCATTATATACATAAAGTGAAAATAAACAAAAAAAATAATGCAAGTGTTTCCAAAATACCTAAATCAATATGAAATCATGATAATCAACACTACCAAATGATAAAAAACACATTAGTAACTTAATGCATGTTGTAAGCAATAATATTAATAACTAGCACATAATAGAAAGACATCTATTTTATGTGGTGTGAGTAGGGTTCCCATCTCATTCTCTCATCCCCCACTTGTTTCCATATGCTCTATCCTCTCTGATGATACCCTCATTTAGTTATAATTAGGAGGGTGGGCTCCATCCTACATCCACCTTAGTACAATAAATATTAGTTAGATTGTATAATAAAAAAACCATAATAAACTAGTGTAACAGAATAAATTGCATAATCATGATCAAAATGTATCACAATTGTCATGTCCCCTTTTTAGGTGACATCTTTAGACTTGATGATTAGCCTATTATGCGACCTTCGTAGGCTGATAGGATGGATAGAGGGTCATAATGGAGCTTGGCTTGGCTTCGATTAGCAAAATTTCTACAGTTGGTTTTCATTCGGGTTCTTTTAGACATATTTGCCTGAGCTCCTATTATTTAGGGATATTTGACATGTAGAGGAGCACCCTTATTTTAGTATGGTCATGTGCAGAATCACTCCTTGATTCACCAGCTTTAATCGGTTTGAGGATCTGACATGTATTGAGGGAGATATTAATATTTGATTGATTTAATCAAATACTAATTATTTAGCCTATTTTTAATTAAGAAACCCTAATTCTAATTTAAGAAAACCTTAATTATGGCAAGCATATCTTTTGAGGGTATAAGGGTTTCTCATGGAGGCCATTATTGATTATGCATTGATTATTGATTTTTGATATTGAAGAATTCTTCTATGAAGACTGAGCCAAGGGTTCCAGGATTCCATCTGCATTGGAGAACATCCACTTTTCAGTGTGTGATTCAGAGGCTGTGAAATACCAGTTGATCTATTGCCAAATTAAGAGATAGCTTCATACAGAAGTTATCATAGAGGTTTACAGATTTGAGAAGTAACTTCATACAGAAGTTGTCACAGAGCTTTTCTAGGTATTTATTTTATTAGGTTTTTGATTCAATAAGTTATACAGATATAGATCTTCTGTATTAGAATCATATATCTTGAGATCAGGTTGTTCAGCTATCAAGGTGTGTTATATTATATTGGTGGCTGTATGAAGTCTATACAGATCCGTACAGATCCACGTAGATATCGACATCGGCAGACAGAGATCCCCAGTGACCGACATCAATCGACTGAAGACCGATGTCGATAGAGAAGGACCCATAGTGACCGATGTCAGTAGTATATTGACTGACAATGGTGACTGTGTTTTTGACATAGTGACCTAAGAGCCGCACAGACCTAGGGTTATTTCTAGTTTGCTAGAGGAATTAGGTTTTCAAGACTGTATTTTCATATTCTATATATGCATGACAAAGGACAACTATTGCAATCATCTAGATGAATAATAAGATCTTTGATTGGCAGTTAAGAGATTTACTGTGGTTTATTGTTTATCTTCTAAATTTATTCTGCAAGATTATATCTTTGTTCAGAGCTTTTGTGTTTCTATATTCCTTGTTTAAAAGGGGATATTACAGTGGTATCAGAGCTTTTGCTTAGAAAAAAGAGCCCCTAAATAAGGGACATTACAGTGGTATCAGAGCCAAATTCCTGCCAACCTGTTGGGTAGTTTGGGTAGATTGGACATGGAATCAGTTAGTAAATCATGATGACTTCAAGTACTTAGAAATAGTGGGACAAGGATATGGAGAAGCTGAAACAAAGTTTGAAGAGGTTAAATGAATTTCTTTCATACCCTACATTCAAAGACAAATCCACACGATATATGATAGCGAATGAGGAGTGGGAGTTATTATCACCTCAGGCTCGAAAGAGGGTGTCTTTTGATCACTTTGTTAAGCTGAGGAGGGAGCACTATAGATCAGTTAGACAAGATAGCAACATGTCCCATGATTCTTATGAGATAGGAGATAACAAGTGTGCTACTGTTAATAGGAGAAAGCTTTGCTTATACTACAAAGATCCATATGATGCCAATCACAATTGTCATTTGAGGCCTAAGGGCAAGGCATATCGTGTAATATGGGAGTATTATGAGGATTCTAAATCAAAAGATTTTGAACAGCATGATAGTTCCAAGGAGTTAGAGGCAGAGGCTTTAGAGTCTAAGGTAGAGGCAATGAAGGTGGCTCACTAGGATTTTGAGAGACATGTGGATGAGCTTAGTCATGGGGATTCAGACTCTCAGCTAGTTGCAGAGGACGAGGGAGCTGGAGATTGTGATCATGAGGTAGTTTCAGTAGTAGTTTCTTCAGAGTTAGATGAGGATGAGCCTGACACTAGCATTTAGAGTGTGGAGGTATGTTTAGAGGATATTACATTGAGTGTTGTTGGTGATTACATTCCTACAGTTGTAGCTGAGGAACATGTTGTTGGAGCTGACACACATGTTCAGGATTTAGGAGTACTTGGTCCTGATGAGTTTGGCATACCAGTGGAGTCGAGTCTCTAAATTGATTCTTCTCACATAGATGATAGTGTGGTACAGTTGGTTGTGCCACTTTTACAGAGGGATCAGTTATGGGATAGATTGGCACCATCTTTTGCAGATGGAATTGGAAGTTTGAGTTGCCCATTCTACTTGGGTTATGATACTTCGAGAGTTTGTTTCTCAAGGGTTCCTAACTATGGTATGTGTAATCTTGGAGTTTGGTTGAGTTTCATGCACCAATTTGATTATCGATTCCTCTTTGTTCTACTTCAAAGGATATTGTAGGAGCTTGCATTAATTGTCATCAGTATAGAACATGACTACATTTGGGATCCAGGTGGATTGAGTGGTTCATTGTCTATGATTGCTTGGGGTCAAGCAATTTTAGGAGGGGTAGATTGTCATGTCCCCTTTTTAGGTGACATCTTTAGACTTGATGATTAGCCTATTATGTGACCTTCGTAGGCTGATAGGATGGATAGAGGGTCATAATGGAGCTTGGCTTGGCTTCGATTAGCAAAATTTCTATAGTTGGTTTTCATTCGAGTTCTTTCAGACATGTTTACCTAAGCTCCTATTATTTAGGGATATTTGACATGTAGAGGAGCACCCTTATTTTAGTATGGTAATGTGCAGAATCACTCCTTGATTCACCAACTTCAGCCAGTTCGAGGATATGACATGTATTGAGGGAGATATTAATATTTGATTGATTTAATCAAATACTAATTATTTAGCCTATTTTTAATTAAGAAACCCTAATTCTAATTTAAGAAAACCCTAATTAGGGAAAGCATATCTTTTCAGGGTATAAGGGTTTCTCATGGAGGCCATTATTGATTATGCATTGATTATTGATTTTTGATATTGAAGAATTCTTCTGTGAAGACTGAGCCAAGGGTTCCAAGATTCCATCTGCATTGGAGAATGTCCACTCTTCAATGTGTGCAATTTAGAGGCTGTGAAATATCAACTGATCTATTGCCAAATTAAGAGAGCTTCATACAGAAGTTATCATAGAAGTTTACAGATTTGAGAAGTAACTTCATACAAAAGTTGTCACAGAGCTTTTCCAGGTATTTATTTTATTAGGTTTTTGATTCAACAAGTTATACAGATATGGATCTTCTGTATTAGAATCATATATCTTGAGATCAGGTTATTCAGCTATCAAGGTGTGTTATATTATATTGGTAGCCGTACGAAGTCCGTACAGATCCATACAGATCCATGCAGATACCGACATTGGTAGACAGAGATCCCCAGTGACCGACATCGACCGACTGAAGACTGACATTGGCAGAGAAGGACCCACAGTGACCGACGTCGATAGTATATCGATTGATGACGATGACTGTGTTTTTGACACAGTGACTCGAGAGCCGCATAAACCCAGGGTTATTTCTAGTTTGCTAGAGGAATCAAGTTTTCAAGACTGTATTTTCATATTCTGTATATGCATGACAAAGGAGAACTATTATAATCATCTGGATGAATAATAAGATCTTTGATTGGCAGTTAAGAGATTTATTGTGGTTTATTGTTTATCTTTTGAATTTATTTTTCAAGATTGTATCTTTGTTTAGAGCTTTTGTGTTTTTATATTCCCTATTTGAAAGGGGATATTACAACAATAAAATAAAAATATCTAACTATCAATTAACTATCATGATCATGAGTAATAAACACTATCTATAATCAGCATATTATTAATCCAACCACTTAACAAATTAAGTAAACCAAATCACTAACCATAGAATCCAGTAATAAATAGATCAATAAGTCTAGAGAAAAATTGGGATGTAACATCCTTTCTGTAAAGCTATTCATCATCCTGATGACACTTATTTCAACAAAAGTTCTAAAATAATGTAGTGTTTAACAGAAAATAAACATAATATCTAATAAAATATTAACCAAACAATTGTGGAAATAACTTATAAAACTCTTCATAATCTTCCCAAGTATCATTGTATTTATAATATTATTACCACTAGACCTTGTGTTGTGACACTTGTTTGTTATGCAAACTAGGTTTGTGAGTGTCAATTATTATGAGTGGTTCCATGTGATGACCCCATGATCCAAAAATTATAGATCATTCTAATATAATACATGACAAGGATCAAAAACATACTTTTTAATATATGACACATGAAAAACATTGTGTATGAGTGCTAAAATTGGTGGTAAAGTAAGCATGTATGCCACATGATTGAAAAATTCCAAGATCTCGAAGGGTCCCACATATCTAGGAAATAATTTTAATGATCTTAAAAATTTAATAAATCTTCTCTATAGTTTTAACTAAAAAAATACTTTGTCTCTAATTTAAAACTACCTTACTATTCTTTTTAGATTAGCATAGCTTTTTTGTCTATCATTGAATTAATCCAACCTTTGTGTTATTACCTTAACTTGCTCTTCTATTTCAAGAAGTATATCTAGACCAAAGACTACCTTGTCATCCAATTGGTCATATCTCATTAGTTTTATACACCTTCTTCCATACAATATGTCAAATGGATCCATTTTCAACACTGATTAGTATAAGTTGTAAGTAAACTTAACCAATGGAAGATATTATTACCACCTGTACTACTAGTCCATGCAGTACATCCTTAGAAGATATTCTAAAACTTGATTCACCATCTTTGTTTGTCAATCTATTTTTTCATGGTACATTGTACTAAATTTAAGATGAGTACCCAAAGCTCAATCAAGAGTTAACCATAATCTAAAAGTTATTTTTGGATACCTATCCAAAATAATATTTTCTAGACACCAATGTAATCTATACACTTATTTCATGAATCTCTTTAGAAGCTTGGATGCATCATCTAAAATGATATAAAGAATTAAGTGAGTTATCTTGGTGAGTTTATCAATAAAAACCAAAATCATGTCATGTTAGTTCTAAGACATCGATAACCTTTGGACAAAGTCCATGCTAATGACCTGCCACTTCCATTCTGGTATAGTATGTAGATATAGAAACCTAATAGGATGCACATGCTCAGCCTTAACTCAAATTCTAAGCATCAAGAAATAAAATCTATTGCATCTTTCAAAAAAAAATTCCATAAATATAATGGCCTCATCTCTTCCAAGAGCTTAGTCACATCCAAATGGAGTGAATAATGAGCATTATGTAGTTCTTAGAGTACTACACTCCTCAAATTCTCCTTATCTCATACATAAATCCTTCCTTTATACCTCAATAAACCATCATCTTCAAACTTGAATCCTTCATAATTAGGATCCTAAGAATTTTGAGCCAATGACAACTTTAACTATTCATAAAATTCATATCTTGGAGATAATTTCAACACTTGATCATGAAAGGTACTCCTAATATTATCCAAAGCTAGTATATACCTTCGATGACTAAGGGCATATGTGACCCTATTTTTCTTGCCTTTAATGTAGTTAATGTCAAAATCATAATATGCCAATAATTATAACCATCACCTCTAACATGCATTTAAGTTAGTTTGGGTGAAGGTATACTTGAACCCTAAGTTATCAGTCTTGAGTTTAAAAAGTTTTCCAAATAGATAATGCCTCCAAACTTGAAAGGCATGAACTATTGCAGCAAATTCCAGATCATGTGGGGCATAATTTACTTCATACAGATTCAAATTTCTAGACTCATAAGCTACAACAAAACTTTCTTGCATGAGAATCCTCTAAGACCATCTTTGTAAGTAGTAGTTATTATTGATAATTGGCTATTTAGATCAGGAACTATCAACATTGGTGCCAAAGTAAGTCTTATTTTCAAATCCTAAAAATCTTCCTCACACTTCACTGACCACACAAACTTTTAATTTTTATGTTGAATAGAGGTAATAGGATTTCCTATCTTATAAATTTTTAGAACAAACTTCCTCTTATATCTAGCCAAACCCATAAAACTCCTATTTTCATGGATGTTTTTAGGTGGTGGCCACTCCATAATGTCTTTAATATTCAAAGGATCCACAGATATTCCTTTTATAGATATAATGTGTCCAAGGCACTGCACATTTTTATGAAATAAGGCATACTTTGATAGCTTCATAAAAAGTTTTTATGCTTCTACAACCATTACAGAACCAGCTTCAAAATCTCTAGATGTTCTTCCTTAAATTAAGAATAAATAAGGATATTGTCTAAAAAGACTAACATAAAATGATCTAGATAATCCTTGAACACACTATTAATGAGATTCAAAAATTATGTTGGCACATTCATTAGCCCAAAAGGAATAACAGTGAACTCATAATGCATGTATCGAGCTCTAAAAGCTATTTTTAAAATGTATTCCTCTCAAATCCTCAACTAATGATTTCCTACTCAAAGATCAATCTTTAATAAAATTGATGTTCCATGTATTTAATCAAATAGATCATTAATGTGAGGTAAAGGATACTTATTTTTGATCATTTCATTATTAAACATCTTGTAATTGATACATAAATGAAGGGTTCCATCCTTATTTTTAATAAATACAACTAACTGTTTCCTACTATTTATAACTCTATTTCTAAATTTCAAGAAAAAAGAGAGAAACAATAGATGAGGGGTGTGTACTTAGTTAAAGGTTTCACTCGTTGATGACCAAATAAAGTAGGAGCTCCTTTTTGTTGAGGAAGGACTCAATGTATGATGTAAAGTGGAAGTCAATGACAAGTTGAATGAAATTGGATAGCATAACAGTACTCAGCCTTTAAAATCTATGTGGATAAAGTTTCAAGATCTTGGATGCCTACACAAAGAAAATAAAAGAGCCTAAATGCAATTTCCAAATCCATGTCTCTTCTAAGATGCCCTAATTTATAGCCTAAAGTTGTTAAGTGAGGACTTGCTAAGTTGGTCCAGGATAAAGATGTTAATTCAAAGAGATGGAAAGCTATAAGGTGTGCATGGGAAAGTTTCCATTTTACATATGCAATCTTATCTACAACTAGGAGTTCTTATTTTATAATCTTGGATACCTGACCATTGATGTTTAGGATAACCATCGATGGTTAGGTTGATCATCAACGGTCATACCCCAAGCACAAAAGGGTGAAAATGGGTTCTAAGTTGATGTTCTAAAACATTTAAAAAAGGGTGTCCTAGGTATATTAATGAGTGTTAAAGTATAGAAAAGGTATTTTAAGGGTGAGTTAACTAGGTGAATATCTAACTAAATGTTGAGAATAAGTCCAAGGTAGTTTGACATCAAAAATTGGTCGAGGGGATGTTTTCAAGTGTCTACATTTTGACCTATTTTATTCTGTGGCTTTAGGTCAATAAGCCATAGAACAAACATGAACTATTGATTGATCAAGGTTTGATTTCCTTAATTATGGGAGGAGGGTATTCCCCCTTAAACTAGGAGGTGATGAGGAAAAATTGAAATTGGGTCATGGTTTGAGAAAAGGTAAAATGGAGGTCACAAGGTTGGTGACTAAACGGTGTAGGTAGTTGAAACATAAATACATGTGTAGAATGTGACTAAGTATATGAGTCAAAATCATGAAAAGACTAGAGTTGCCAATGTTGATAATATTAAGTTTAGGTTCTAAGAAAAATGATGAGGTAACCAGTCCCTAGCATTGGCCATAACTAATTGGGTCACACATATCAAGTCTCCTAGATAAGGTTGGTGTTTGCTTAAGTATTCAGGGTAGGAAGTGTTCTCAAGAAAAATCACAAATGGTTAGATCATGTACAAGGTGGTATGAAATACAAGAGTTCACATGGAAAAACTGGTCAAAGCAGTCAATCATGATCAAAGCAAGGTCATCACAAGGCATGTGAATAGGTTAGTTCAAAAAGTGGCCCAACATCAAGGTGGACATGAGTGAATGGGTTTGGTAGGGAGTGTTCGAGCTGAGTCCTAATGCACTAGGAAAGAGGACACTACCTACATATATTATGTACAATGGATCTAACATGGACTTTAGGCCTAATGTAGTTCTTATTGGTTAGGGGAGAGGGTTACTCCCAAATAGGTCAAGGTATGGTAAGAAATGGGTTGCCCCACTTTGGTGTACTATGAGGTTCAACATAGGTAATAAAAGGTGATGAGTGTAGGGAATAATGAGTATAACCCTAATCATCAATGATTAGGGTTAACCATAGATAACTAGGGTTAACCATCAATGGTTAGGGTTAACCATCGACAGTTAGATAACTATTGATAGTTGGGTAAAAACCCTAAATACATAATAAAAAGGCAATTGATGAAAGTTAATCATTATTTGAATATTAACTTTGGTAGTTTATACTTGTCTGAGCATTGGGTATGAGACTTTCCCATGATTGTTGGAAGTGTGTTGAGGTGTCAAGAGGGTATTGGTAACTGTGATTGAGTGGTAGATTGAGTAAAACTAAGATGGATGCTAGCAATGAATGTGGTTAGGTAGTTATACATGGGCTAAGGTGTCATCATCATTCATGAAATGAGGTAGGTTCCATTTTAAATTTGGTATGGATTGTAATTTAATATTTATAAAATGCATGGGATTGCATGGGAGTGGAAAATTATTCAGGTAGAAGATGTCATAGGTTTTTGTTTTCTAAGGTTTAAGGGTTTAGATTTTATGAAAATTTGTGAAAAAAGAGGGAAAATAGGGTTAAGGGTAGGAAAGTGTAAAATAATGTGGTTATAGGATAGGTGGTAGAGGAAATAATGTGATAAGGAGGGATTTTAGAAGTGTTAGAGGAGGTTGAGGGCTCAAGGCTCTCCATTGATGGTCACTAATAGTGACCATCAGTGGTTGACCCACCAGTGATGGTCAACTTGAGGGGTAAAAATACACTAAAGAGACTGTTGATGGTTGAGGGATCCATCAACGATCGATGAAGGGTGGATTTTAGGTGGGAAAAAGAGAGGGGTAAGTAGGTTGGAGTGTATTTATTTGTTATATCATTTTATTAAAAGTAGGTTACTTTATTGGGGAAAAGGAATGAGAAGGGGGTAAGTGTTGGTTTGGGTTTGATGAATTGATTCATATTATATTATATTTGTGTCATATTATAAATGGTTTTTAAATGTTGGTTTTGTTCTTGTGATAATGTTTTTAAAATAATGGTTGGGTGTGTTGTAAATTTTAGAAATGGTAAATTATTAATAATTTTAGTTGAAGATAGGTCACTTTGTGAAAAATGTAGATAGTGTGTTGATGATTGGGATAGAATGATTTGAGTGTTTTAAGGAATGGTTGAGGTTTTGTAGGTTAATAAGATATAGAGAATAGGTATTTGATTAGAGATGAGATGTAGGTAATTTTTTCATTGATATAATATCCATCTAAAAAAAGATGCAAGGTAGGATAGGATGATTACAGAGGTAAATAATTGATTAGGGGATAAAATGTTGTTAGGGTGTAGATTGGTATAGATGAGATAGAAGAAGAATGTTTTAAGGGTATGGTGAAGCTTTGTATAGATAATCGACACTTGACTAGAGATGAGAGGTAGGTAGGTGTCTAAATAATTGTTTAGAAAGATATGAAGGGTAGGATTGAGGTGATAAGAGTAATTAAAACTGAGTAGGTGATAGGGGTATGAAATCTAGGAAGGGTTGAAATTATTGTTTATAGTTATGAGAGATAGGTGTAGGAAAGGGATAGATGAAATATTTTTAGTAGGTGTATTAGTGATTGATAGTCATCATATCTTGGGAAATGTAAATGGGGATAATTTATCACCTTATTCTAGATATGATTATGTAGCAGGCTCAAGAGTAGATCTAGCTATGGGATTAAGTGCATGAGATTTTTATGGAGGTATGAGATGCTATGTCTATAGAAGACTAGAAATATATGGAAGTGGTTAGTTTTGGAATGATGCACCATTACCAGTGCTTTCTTAGAGATGTTGTGATGATATTTTCCCTCATAAAGAGGTAGGACCCAGTGACTAACACATTCTAGTTAATAATTAGAGAGATGAGCATCTTACTGGAGGATGTGCACAAGATCACCTAGTTACCCATCCAAGGGGATGTGATGTATCATATATAGAGAAAGGAGATATATGAGTGTATGAATCTATTATTCATAGAAGATAGAGTGCATGCATATTTCCACTTTGGTGGATTCAACATTATGTCATTATACCAATGGGCCCAAGGAGAGAGACACCTATTATGATGATGTAGCTGGCGGTGACTTGTTATGCTCTATCAAATTCAATTAGATGGAGGTTATCTTATACTCTATGGCGGTACTAGTGGAGCTAGTACTTAGGAGTATGGTCTTTAGATGGGCCCAAGTTCTATTAGTGTAGATCTATATAGAGATATAGGGCTTTAAAACACACAAGCATTATGGTATTAGTGTGGGGTTCATACTCCATTACTGGGTGTGCGAGCACATACAAGTGTTGAGACCATTGGGCCTACCTATAGAGAGTTACTTATCGATGGACTATAGAGTTAGACTTTCATAATGGAGGAGGGATGGGGTGATGATAAGGGATGGTGGTGGTGTGAGGGATATTGATTGGTTTCGAGATGCCTTGGAGGGCTTAAGACCTAGAGATATAGTTTTGAGGCCGTATAGGACTTGGCTTGTATGGGGTGGGTATAGATATCATACATTAGCCTTACAGAGTAGAGATGGTTGTTTGGGAGGTAGGATGGTGAGATGGAGTACATCTCATTTTATAGAATGTGTAGATAGTTTCAGATTGTGTAGGGTATGTCACTTGATTTTGCACAGTATAAGAGGGAAGAGGAGTTGGATCATGAGGAGCTACCCATCAGAGAGAGATGATATATGCATTATATTTGATTATCTTAAATGGTTATAGGGTAGATATGTGGTAGTAGATTTTGGTTGGAGGGATGGGGATCATGGGCCTATGAACATTGATCTAGCATAGGAACTAACACAAGGTGATCTTCAGGTAGCAACAACACTAGCTATGGCCTAGTCCCAAATCACAGAATTATAGAGGTAGATTTTCAAACTTCAAGGTTAGCTAGGGGGAGTTATGATGGAGAGGGATTAGGTAAGGGTTTTTCTTGGTTTATTTACATAAGAGAGAGACTTGTTGTGATAAATAAGTGGGATAATAGTGGCACCTCTCAATTTTGTTCTATAGGCTCAATATTTAGTAGCTATATAGGAACTATGATACTATGAGGGCATTATGATAACATAGTGCCCTAATGAGACAAGGTGGGGTGAGTATCAGATCATCTTAGTTGGTGGACTAGTGTTTGTAGCACCAAGTCAGTGTGCTATGGTAGTGGGTCATCTAACAGGACCTCCACCTATGATGAGCATAGGTACTGGCACATGCATAGGTATAGGTATAGTTACAAGTGGGGATGGGGCTAGTGGTAGTGGTACTCTAGGGTGCTGAGATGTTTCTAGTTGTATATAGATGTATAGTTTATTTTGATACCGCCTATGTATCATCGATGTGAGATGTATATGAGTGAGATATATGTATATGTATTGGCATGTGTGTGTGTGTGTGTGCATGTGTGTGTGTGTGTGTGTGTGTGTGTGTGTGTGTGTGTGTGTGTGTGTGTGTGTGTGTGTGTGTGTGTGTGTGTGTGTGTGTGTGTGTGTGTGTGTGTGTGTGTGTGTGTGATTTAGATGATTTATATGAGACGATTCAGATGTTTATGGTGATTATGATTTTATGTTTTATGAGATGGATTTTTGTATGTTTATGATGTGGTGATTAAGAGTGATGTTGATGAGTGACTTAGATGTTTTTGACGTTATAGATGATTATTGTTTATAGACTTATGATTATGATTATTATTTAGATCGATGTTCTTAATATAAGCATGTGATGATATATGGTTTAATGTTCTTGTTCTAGATGATGTTGTTGATTATATATGTAGATTTTGATGTGGGGACAATGTTTATGATGTATATGCTTGGATGTGATGAAAATTTAAGCAATGTGAGAATGTGATGTTACTCAATGTAACTTGTGAAATAAAATGGTTTATATGATTTGTTCATGTGTATTTTATGGTTCATGATATGTTGTTCATGATATAGTTTATGATTATGGTCTATTTTAAGAATGTTGTGATGTGTATAGATAACATTTAATGTTTTAATGAAAATACATAAGGTAAGTGTAGGTAACAAACTTAGTTTAATTAGAGACAACATCTTTGTGAACTAATATAATTGAGAAAAAGGCATGTTGGGTTCATTGGCTTGGACTTTGTTAAACCCAGGGTGGATTGATCTTAATGAAAATAAATCTTTCATATGCTTCGTATTAGCATGATTTTACTGAAAAGGTGTCATCATAAATGCAGGGTGCCAAGTGAGCTCATAGTCCCTTGATTTATAGAGGGTATATAGGAAAAGGGGATGATAGGTAAATGGAGGGAAAAGGGATGATGTAGGAACTTGATGTGGATTTACTTACCCTCTTTATAGGTGACTTGCCAAAATAGACAAGTCCATGTCTTTATAAGGTGTAGAATGATTGATGTAGGAAGTCTAAAAATATAATTTTTCATGAGAGAACTAATTGTGGCCCTTTTGGGATAAATATCTTTTGATGGGGTCATTTATTACTTGCATTTATGAAAAGGGTGAAGTTGATCAATGTGAGAAGCTTCAAATGCTTTAATAGAGCTGATTGTAACTTTTAGGAAGAGATTAGGTTTGACATGTTGGCTTATCCATCCTTCAAGGGAGTGGTCTAAGTCTAAATACAATAAGTGTTTGATAGTTATCCTTCAATGGATTAGTATATCTATTTTGAATTTATTTGGTAGCCATCCTTTGAGGGGGTGGTCTTTACTTAATAAAATGGACCTAAATAATATTTTATATCCCATGTAGAATTTTTTTTTTAATGATGTTTTAGACATGGGCACATCTATTCAAGTTTATAGGTTGACCTTTATAGGGGTAATATTTTTACCACAAAAGGTGGTTATGAGGTAATGGAAAGTGGTTTTGGGAAATAAGTGACCATAAAGATGAAAAGTATCCATGAGAGACCATGTCATGGGTTGGGCCATGGTACCCATGTTTAAGACTAGGCTAGAATTTATGACAGGTAATCACATGGGTCTGTTGTAATCACATGTCCCTAAGAGGAATAGGGTAATAGGGTAAGGGAGGTGAGAATCTCATAAACCAAGGGATGAGCTTAAGTTAGATAATAAGGTTTATTAGATATTCCTTAATAGTAGAAAGGGCACATATGTGAAGCATTGAGAGGCTCGGGTTTTGGTTTGCCTTCAAGAGAGGACAAACAATAAGCTCTTGATCTATACTTATGGGTGATGACATAGGGTCCAAGCCAATTAAAAGCAAATTTTCCCTTTTTTACTTTTCTCCATATTTTTTACATGTTGGTTTTGTTTAAGGATAAGGTTTTTGATATTGAATTACCATTCTTTCAAATGTTTATTATAAGCATGAGTGATACGTTATTTGTATATGTGAAGATGGTTAAGGGTAGTAAGGTGATTCTCATCAAGAAAATCAAGGTTCATGAGTTGTTCTTGATAATAATCATCTTTAAAAATGATTTCTTATAAGGATATGTGAAAAGATGGGATATAGACTTCGAGAGGTAAGACAACCTCTATGGCAAAGACCAAGGAAAAAGGTGTAACACCAATGGAGGTTTGAATGCTAGTGAAATAGGACCACAAAGCAAATGGGATGTGTAAGTGCCAATCCTAACCTAAAGAACTTATAACTTTAGTTAGCATCTTGATGAGGGTTTTGTTGGAGGCTTCTACCTATCTATTTGCCTATGAATGATTAGGTAAGGAATGGCTGAGCTTGATGCCAAAGGCATCACAGAGGGATTGAACTTTCTTGTTTTTGAAGGATTTGTCATTATCAGTGATAGTTTTGTGAGGGACACCAAAATGATAGATGATGTGGTGATTGATGAAATCAATAATTTTTTGGGCTTTGATCAAGATAAGGGGAATGGCTTCCATTTATTTATTGAAATATTCAGTAGTGGTGATGATGTATTAATTTCATTAAGATGAGTGAGGATTGATTTATCTAATGAGATCAAACCCCCACTATGAGAAGGGTCAATAGTCTTTGGATATCTAAAGTCTTTGAGTGGGCACGTGATGCAAGTTAGCATTTTGTTGGCATTTGACACAATTATTTACATAGTCACAGTAGTCTTGATTGAGGGTAGGCTAATAGTAGCCAAGGCATAGTATTATTTTAGTGACAATGAGGCCACTAAAATGTCCCCCATAGAGTCCATCATGGGTTTCCTTGATAGTGTGGGAAATCTCATGACTATCTAGATAACAGACAAGAAGTCCATCAAAGCCACATTTGTAAAGGATTCCTCCTAGTATAGTATAATGAGAGGTACTTGAATGAAGGATTTTTTAGCATTATTTGAGAGGTCAAGTGGAATGATGCCAAGGTTAAGGTAGTTAAAATTTGGGTCATACCAAATGTCTGAAGGAGATGCCCCCACACTGTAAATGGTAGGAAGGTCTGAATTGATATATGAAGGCTTGATGAAATAATGGATGGTGATAAATAGTTTAGATTCAATAGGTTGAGAGGGAATTTGAGTTTTAAGGGATTTCATTTTATTTGCAAATTTGTTAGTAGATTGTGGCACTAACTAGATCTGGTAATGTTCAAAATATGTTAAGATCTTGTCAATGAGAAGCTTATATTTTTTCAAAACATCATTTTTACATTGATAGGACCCGTTGACTTGGTTGATCATGAGTTGGGAATCACTGAAGGTAGAAATGATTTTGATTCCAAGGGTGAGAGTGATTTGGAGAATGATGACTAAAGCTTCATATTCCACCATGTTGTTAGTGCATTCAAAGTTGAGTTTAAAGGAAAGTGGAAGAGGTTCTCCATGAAGGGGAATGAAAATTACACCTGCATCCCCACCATGTTGGCATTTAGAGCCATCAAAAAGCATGGTAATTTGGTAAGGGGGTTCTTCCTGAGAAAGAGTCACAATAGACTCATCTTGAAATGTCAATGGAATGGGTTGGTTATTTGGGAGGGGAGATTTAGTCAATTGGTCAGTGATGACCTACCCTTTAGTGGATTTTTTTTGAAGAAACTCAAGATCAAACTCATCTAGAAGCATGATCCACTTAGCCATATGCTAATTTTGGTATGGCTTGGAGTGCATATACTTGAGTGGGTTAGTGTTGGTAATAACATATGTTTTATGATTAATAAGGTAATGATGAAGTTTAGAGGTTAAAAAAATAAGAGCAAGATAAAGTTTTTTAGGATGGGGATATCGTGTATCATACTCTAGAAGCGTGTAGTTGATAAAATAAACAACTTTCTCTTTGTTTTGTTTATCTCGATGAGCCAACACTGTACCTAAAGAGTGATTGATGGAGGATATGTAAAGGTGGAAAGGTTGGTCATCCTTAGGTGGGATAAGAACTGGTAGATAAATTAGGTAATCCTTGAGTGAATAAAAGGCTTGTTGATAATATTTGGTCCATCTAAAAGAGGTATATTTATTTAGGAGATGGTGAAAGTGTTGGCATCTATCTGATAGCTGGGAGATGAAGCGATGGATAGATTGGAGTTTTCCCTATAGACTACAAAGTTGTTTAAGGTTTGTTGGAGGAGGCATTTCCAAGATGGCCTTGAACTTGGTAAGATAAATTTAAATTCCGTGGAGGGAAATGATAAATCCAAGGAGTGTCCCAGAGAGAACCCCAAAAATGCATTTCTTGAGATTGATCCTAACATGGAATTGGATTAGTTGATCAAAAATGATAACAAGAATAACTAGATGATCCTACATGTGTTTGTATTTCCCTAAGAGATCATCCACATAGTATTTTACAATCTTATGGATAAGATCATGGAAGATATAGGTCATGGATCATTGATAAGTCACTCCTACATTTTTTAAATCAAAAGGCATGACTAGATCATATAAGGTCCCACCAGGTGTGCCAAAATGTTTCCTACTATTTATAACTCTATTTATAACTTTTAATAAAAAGAGAGAAAAAATAGATGAGGGGTGTGTACCTAGTTAAATATTTCACTTGTTGATGACTAAACAAAGTTGGAAATCCTTTTTGGTGAGGAAAGACTAATTTTATGATGTAAAGTGGAAGCCAATGACAAGTTGAATGAAATTGGATAGCATAACAGTATTCCAACCTTCAAAAGTTACATGGATAGATTTTTTGGATCTTGGATGCCTACAGAAAGAAAATAAGAGAGCATGGTTGCAATTTTGAGATCCACATCTCTTCCAATATCTCTCAATTTATAGCCCAAAGTTGATAAGTGAGGATGAAGGAAGTTGTTAAATTGGTCCAACATAAAGATGCTAATTTGAAGAGATAAAAAGCTATAATATGTGCATGGGAAAGTTTCCATTTTTCCCATGCATGTCTTGCCTATAAATAAAAGTTCTTGTTTTTTAAGCTTAGATACCTAACCATCAATTATTAGAATAACCATTGATGGTTAGGTTGATCATCGACAGTCATTACCCCAAACACAAAAGGGTGAAAATGGGTTCTAAGTTGATGTTTTAAAATGTTTAAAAAAGGGTGTCCTAGGTACATTAATGAGTGTTAAAGTATAGAAAAGGTATTTTAAGGGTGAGTTAACTAGTGAATAGTGAATATATAAATAAAACTGGTCGAGGGGATGTTTTTGAGTGTCTACATTGATGTATTTTATGGTGACACATTTGATTAAATCAAATACTTGGATAATAACTCTTGAAATTGAGCCTTCAACTCCACTAATTTGGTTGTAATAATTTTTTAGGTGATTTAGACTATAGTTTAGACCTTGAAATGATGTCAATTGAGAAATTAAATTATCTCTTAAGGGGTAAACCTGGCAATTTTTTAGGGAAAACATCTCAAAAATATTGGATAAAAGGATAAACTTTGATAGAAGGTTTATTTGATTCGTCCATCTCATTTATCTTTACAATAAATGATTGACACCCTTTTCTCTAAGCTTTATTCAGTTAAATTATTGAAATATGTCTAATCTTAAACTCCCTCTTTACTCCCTAAATTTGTGTTTGATTACCCAAATCATCTAGACATTCAACCCTTTTAAATAGACAATATACCTTAGATTTATATTAAGATAACTAGTTTACTCCTAGGATCACATCATATGACCCTAATGGAGCTAAAAACATATCCAATACTATAGTAAATTTAGGTAGTTTGATTTCAACTTTGACCAAACATTTATCAACATTGACCTTAGATTCATTCTCGTATTGAACCAACCATGAATTTTTCATAACTCCAAATTTTATAGACTACTTGTTAAGCATATTAGGAGAAATAAAACATTCATTGTCTCCTATTTCAATCAAAATTAAAATTGGCTAACCAAATAAAGTACTTGATAGCTCAATAGGATAAGCTTGAAACTCAGCTTGAGGGTTGTCAATAACTATGTGAATTTTCTACTAAAAATATCTTTGTTGTAGAGTGGAACCCTTATTATTACCATTTTATTTTTATTGAGTGCATTAAATAGTGTAATTATCACCTCCATAGATGAAGCATCAACCAAGTGGTCCTTTCCTATCAGATTGTTGACTTCACTTGAAACCATTTCCTAGTTTTTTGGTTCCTAAATCATTGTTAAACTTGGCAATCTGATTCTTGAACTAGTTTTTAGAGTTACCACTCCTATTTCAATTATTATTTTTGAAATTAATTTTAAGACCTATAAAATTTGTATTGAATTTCTCTCTGACTTGAGCAAGTGACTTCACTTTCTACTCCTACTTTACTACCTTTTCAAATACTTGATCCATAGTAGATGGCCCATATACATCCAATTTACATATTATTTGAGGTTTTATTCCCATAATGAATTTATTGATGTGAAACCTCTTAACTTCCTAATATTAAGGAGCATATTTTATGAACTTAGTGAATTTCTCCTAATATTCATTCACTATAAGTTCTCCCTACTCTAGATTTTGAAAATCTATCTACTTTTAATCAAAATAAAATTAAGGCAACCATCATGATATAAACAAAGTCACTGACTATTCCCATGTGGTGGTGGTAGAGTCAAAATTCATGTTTAATTTCTTATTTTCCCACCATGTAGATAATTCACTAACCAACTAGTAAGCTTTGCAAACTACTTTTTTAATTTCAGAGTAATTCTAAATATCTAAATATTTTTCCATCTCTCAAAATGGTTACATCAAACTTAGGTGGATTAAATTTCTTCATGTCACATTCAAACTCAGTAGCAACATGTGCTCTCACATATTGAGGCACTTCTTATTGTCTAGGTTCCTGAGGAACTTATTAATTAGTAGGATGTTCTTCAAGTTCATTTTGAATATTATCCTTGGCATGGCCATGAACTTCTTGTTCAAGGGCAGATATTTATTCCTTAGTATCATTCATGAAAGCAAGAATCTAATCAAGCTTTACAACTTATTCAATGGTAAACTAATTTGGGTCAATTAGAGGGTTAACATTATTGGGATTTGATGTACCCTCACCAACTAGCCTTCGATGAGACATTATTATTTATGAATATATAAGAATAATAATATGTTAGTGGACTCATTAGTTTCAATATTTTGAGCCTTAGTTATGATACCACAATGTAAGAATCCATCAGGGTTAACTAGAATTAGGTTATTTTTTTAACTCAATAACATAAATGACTCAGCATTAATGATCATTCACTAAATACATCAATTAATGTAAACTATATTATTAACCAACAAGGTAAGTGTTTGATTTATTTAGCTGATGATCATAAAAACATATTTTGATTTTATTTCATATAATAAACAATATAAAGTACAAAATAATCCAAGTTAATAATTCAGCCACTACTAATTAAATAGTGATATATATATATATATATATATATATATATATATATATATATATATATATATATATATATATATTGTTGTTGTTGTTATAAAAATACTATCAAATAGTCAAGTATATAATATCACATATTTGAATATCATATTACAATTATACAATGTTCCACAGAACATATAAGTCTCAATGAACTCATTACTATATAAAAATAATTATGAGTAAAGACATTATTAGTTGAATACTAGAAGGGGAGGGAGAGTATCATACAAGTGATTTTCCACACCAACCATAGACCATTGATCCCCCACACAATATTCCAACAAGAGAATGCCCCTCCCTTCATGGATGTGCAGATAGTGATAATGCAAAAATTTAAAAAATTCAACTAGAAACCCATTTGTTGTAAGATAACTATCACATGTAGCATATCTTTAAAAAAATACGTTCTAACATGATATCATGCAACACATGTAAAATATATATAAAATAGGTTAAATGACAATGTTCAAACCATAAACATTAATTTGGCCAAAGTTTTAATATTATTTTTCTAGATCTAAAGATTATTCAAATTCACATACAAATCTCATTTGAATAACCTCAATCTATCTATTTAATGGCAAAATATAATTATATGAATTCCATTACACCTTTTTATTTAATGTCATTATTAATAGATAAGCATAATAATGCTTAAGATCCAATGATTCCATATATACAAATATTCATGTAAAGAATGACACAATTTATATTAGTACAAGATATCAAATTCTCATAGATATTCTTATTTGAGCATCCAAAAGCTATCAATCATTGAATTGGTATTTTAACAAACCCATTAAGATAAGCAATTGATATATAACAATAATAATTATTCTTTAACCTTACTGTTAGATAATGATCTATCATTTAAAACCCAAATGTCTACCAATTTTATATTATCTAAACAAACTAATATTCACATTCATATTTCCTTATTTCCCTTAATAACCTCAAGACTTTCCATATTACAAAGTCTTTACAAGTCCACATATCTCAAAAGTTATAACTCCTATTAAATCCACCTTTCATTTAAATTATAATACAAGTGTATGACCAAAAATCACATAAGAGAGATAAATGTATAGGTAAGATTTATTTATGAAAATAAGAGTATATAACCCAATAAATAATAAATGATACACAACCTATATATATATATATATATATATATATATATATATATATATATATATATATATATATATGACCAAAAATCACAGAAGAGAGATAAATGTATAGGTAAGATTTATTTATGAAAATAAGAGTATATAAACCCAATAAATAATAAATGATACACAACCTATATATATATATATATATATATATATATATATATATATATATAGGTTGTGTATCATTTATTATTTATTGGGTTTATATACTCTTATTTTCATAATAAATCTTACCTATACATTTATATATATATATAGGTTTACATTATAAGGTATATCACCAAATGCAAATAAGATAATGTATGATTCCATAACCATCAAATAATTCAAAGATTTAAAATAATATGAAAAATAACTAAATGTAAATATCTATATACAATCATATAAAAATACACCTTATATATTTTTTCAAGTCTTAGATTTAAATCAACAATCGAATATTTTAAGACATATAGTCATATTTTTTAATTTCCAACTTAACTCTTTTAAAACTCATTATTCCATGAATCACACAAAAGACTTTAAATATATCAATTGTAGGCTTGACTCATTGTAATTGTGTTTATCCTCCAAATTAAACATTAACCACATTAAAACTTCACCAAGTCCTTTTATAAATTAACACAGTCGATTAGTTATTATGGAGATAAACTTACCTCCATCCATTTCATAAAAACCAACATACAATCCATACCCATTATGAAATAATAAAACCTTAGAACTTTTTATATAAATAGACACACATTCCTATTAGTAATAGACTTTAGATCAAATCGACACAAATTCCATTTTGGAATCGACTTTGCCTAAATATTTACCAAAATATAAAAATTACAAAATAATATAACCAAACATGTAGTTGTTATTATGCCATTAACTGGTTCAAATTTCATTTATTACCAAATTCTTATACTCAAAAATGCCAATTCCAAAGATTCATAATAGCTTATGAAGAATACAAATAACCATAGACAATTTCAATCACTCACAATGCAGAGGATTTTAAATAAATACTAGTTTACTATCCTTGTTTCCTCTAAAACAATACACATAATTTAATAAATTCCTAAAACTTAAATGGTTTTAGAATCAATATATATATACATAATCATAAGATACAAGGTTTGAACCATTTGTGTTTGGCCCTGTGGGTGGGTCAAACCCTTCCACAAGGTCATATACAAATGAACCCCTTTTAAATAACATTTGTAATCATTTCTGAGTTAAAAGGTCAACACAACATTTTTAAAACTTGTTAAACCCTAGACACAAAAATACTTAGGTTTCTATTTTCCATTTTAACATAATATTATAAATACACACATAGCCATTCAAAAATGGGGAACATAATTGTTCAACCCTATGGGTGGACCATACCCACCTATAGGCCCATCCACCTTTTTTTTTTACAAAACAAACTAATAAATTTTTAACCCATTTTATGATAAAATGACAACCACAATTTTAATATATTTTATCAAATGGAAAACCATAAATAATATGGACAAACCCTACCTTGAACACTTCTCCAAATGGGTTAAGATCAATTTTATTCTCTTCTTTACTCAACTCTCCTTGTCCATGCTCCTCTTTTCCAAACATCCTCAGCTCAATATATCCATATAACTATGAATTATTCATGCCAAAATTCCCCAAAAGAACTCCATAAAATTGAGTCTTTTAAACCAAACACCAATTCTCCATAATTATTTTATGAAATCTCAACATGGTAACTTGCCCAAAATACTCAATAGTTGAGTTAACTAGTGGAAAAATTATAATAACCAAGCCATGCAACTAAACAAAGTCAATGCGATTCCCATAGTGACTCGAAGAGTCTAGAACAAGAAATTAAAATAAACCCTATATTCATGAATATACCAAATACAATAATTTCATTAAAATTTGCATGATGGTCTTTGACCAATATAACATGCCAATAAAATAACCATGCAAATCAATATCTCCATCATAGACTATATTAAGACATCGACCCTATTCACATGAACAATGCTCTTATCCAACACTAATATACCTTGATTTAATTTTTAAAACCTTCTTTATCTCAAACTTAAGCTAAGTAAAACCATCAAATAATAAGACAACTCAATCCCTTTCTATCATAACTATGACTTCAACTTAATCAAGCATGTCCTCAAACCTTATAATATGAAATATGTTTTATAAAATAACATCTTAATTACTTCGCCTATCATGATATTATGGTGTTCAAATCATATATCACCAGTAATAAGTGAAAACATTGTCAAGATGGTATAATAAGACTTTGCATCACAACATGATCTTAAAAGGACATCAAAGCATAATTTATGATGATCATATACATAGAATGAAACTAAGCAAAATGTTAAATCATGAAAGTATATCCCATATACCTAAATCAATATGAAATCATGATAATCAACACTACCAAATGAGAAAAACACATTAGTAACTTAATGCATGTTATGAGCAATAATATCTAATAGCTAACACACAACAAAAAGACATATATTCTACATGGTGTGTGCAGGGTTCCTATCTAATTCTCTCATCCCCCACTTGTCTCCATATGCTCCATCCTCTCTAATGATACCCTAACTCAATCATAATTAGGAGGGTGGACTCCATCCTACATCCACCTCAGTACACTAAATAATAGTTAGACCATATCATGAAACAACCACAATAAACTACTGTAACAGAACAAACTACATAATCATGATCAAAATGTATGATAATAGAATAAAAATATCTAACTATTAGTTAAGTATCATGATCACAAGTAATAAACACTATCCATAATCAACATACTACTTAACACATTAAGTTAACCAAATCATTAACCACATAATCTAATAATAAATAGATCAATAAGTCTAGAGGAAAATTGGGATGTAACATCCTTCTTCTCTAAAGCTATTTATCATCCCAATGACACTTATTTCAATAAAAGTTATGAAATAAAGTAGTGTTTATCAGAAAATAAACATAATATCCATCAAAATACTAAGTAAACAAATGTCAAAACAACTTATGAAACTCTTCATAATATTTTTAATTAACATTATCTTTAGAATATTGGTCTCACTAGACCTTGAACTATGACACTTCTCTATTATGTAAACTAAGTTTGTGAGAGTTAATTATTTTGACTGGTTCTACTATGACCACCCTACGATCCAGAACATGTAGAGCATTCCAATCCAATACATAAGAAGGAATAAAAACATGATTTTTAAGATAGAAAATATGAAAAATATTATGAATGAGTGTTAAATCTAGTGGCAAAACAAGCATGTATGCCACAGGATTGACAATTTCTAAGACCTCAAACGGTCCCACATATCTAGGAGATAATTTGTCTGGTTTTACTAATTTAATCAAGATTTTTTATGGTTTTACCTATAAAAATATTTTATATCCGACTAAAAACTACCTTACTATTCTTTTTAGATCAACATAGCTTTTCTATCTATCATTGGCTTTAGCCAACCTTTGCCTTTTTAACTTAACCTACTTTTCCCTTTCAAGAATCATATTTGGACCAAAGACTACCTTGTCTTCAAAACTATCCTAAGCGATTAGTGTTCTACACCTTATTCCATACAATTTCATAAATATATCCATTTTTATCACTAATTGATATGAGTTGTTTTAGGGAAACTCAACCAATGGAAGATATTATTCCCACCTATACCACTAGTCCATGAAATACATCCTTAAAAGATATTTTAAAACCTAATTCACCCTCTCTATTTTTCCATATATTTCTGTATGGTATGTTATACTAAAGTTCAACTGAGTACCCAAATCTAAATTGAGAGTCAACCAAAATTTAGAAGTCATTTTTGGGTCCCTATCCAAAATAATATTTTCCATAAACCCATACATTCTATACACTTCTTTCACAAATCTCTTTGCAAGCATATGTGTATCATTTGAAATGTTACCAAGAATGAACTAAGCTACCATGGTGAGTTTATCACCAAAACTAAAATCATGTCATGTTGGTTTTGAGACATAGACAAACCTTTAACAAAGTCCATGTTAGTGACCTACCACTTCCATTCTGGTACGGTATGATGATACAGAAACCCAACATAATACACATGCTCTACCTTAACTTATTGACATTCTAATCATAAAAAAAAATCTACTATATCTTCTTAATTCCTTTCTAGAAATATAATGGCCCCATCTCTTCTAAAAGCTTAGTCACACCTAGATGGCATAGATAAGGAGCATTGTTTAGTTCCTTGAATATTACACTCCTCAAATTCTCCATGTTTGGTACATAAATAATTCCTTTATACCTTAACAATCCATCATCTTCAAACTTGAACCCTTCATACTTAGGACTTTGATCATTTTAGGCCAATGTTAACTTTACTTGTTTATAAAATTCATCTCTTAGAGAGAATTTCAATAATTGATCATGAAACATACACCTGATAATAGCCAAAGATGCTATATACCTTCAATGAATAAGGGAATCCACAACCCTATTTTCCTTGCCTTTAATGTATTTAATCTCAAAATCATAATCTGATAAGAATTCTAACCATCACCTCTAACATGCATTCAAATTAGGTTGGGTGAAGATATAATTGAGCCCTAAGTTATCAGTTTAGAGATTAAATAGTTTTCCCAATAGATAATGCCTCCAAAATTGTAAGGCATGAACTATTATATCTAATTATAGAGCATGCAGGGCATAATTTTCCTCATACAACTTTAATTTTTTGGACTCATAAGCTACAATAGAACCATCTTGCATGATAAATACTCAAAGACTATCTTCAAAAGCATTAATTATTATCAATAATTAGAGTTTAGATTAGGAAATCTCAACACTTGTGTTGAGGTAAGTCTTTTTTTCAACTCTTGAAAAGCTTCCTCACACTTCACTGACCACATAAACTTATGATTTTTCCACTGAAGAGAGGTATTAGGATTTACTATCTTAGAAAAGTTTGGAAAAAAATTCTTATAATATCCATCTAAATTCATAAAAATATTAAATTCATTGATGATTTAATCTTCAATGGATCCATGAAAATTCCTTATGCAGATATAATGTGATCAAAGTACTGCACCTTTTTTTGAAATAAGGCACACTTTGATATCTTCCAAAAAAAATTATGATTTGGAAACAATTTCAGAACCAACTTCAAATGATCTATATGTTCATCCTCAAATTGAGAATAAGTGAGTATATCATCTAAAAAAACTAATACAAAATTATCTATATAATCCCTGAATACACTATTCATGAGATTCATAAATGTTTCTAGTGTATTAATTAGCACAAAAGGAATAACTCTGAATTAATAATGCTTATATCAAGTTCTAAAATCTATTTTTATAATGTCTTCCTCTTGAATCCTTAGCTGATGATATCCTACTTGAAGATCAATCTTCAAGAAAACTGATGCTCCACACATTTGATCAAAATGATAATCAATGCGAGGCAAATGATACCTATTTTTATCATTACCTTATTCAACATCCTATAATAAATACATAGGCAAAGAGTTTCATCATTATTTTTAATGAATAGAACTAGTGGACCCCATGGTGATACACAATTGAATCAACCCTTTGGACAATAGCTCTTGAACTTGAGCCTTCAACTTCACTAATTTGGTTATCAAAATTTTGTATGGAAATGTATACTATGGTTCAAAACCTATAATGATGTCAATTGAGAAATCAAATTCTCTTTTAGGGGTTAAACCTAGAAATTCTTGAATAAAAACATCTTAAAAATCCTAGAGAAAAGGATAATCTTTGATATAAGGTTATTTTTATTCTTCCATATCAATTATCTTTGCAATAAATGATTAACACCCTTTTCTCTGAGATTTCTTCAACTAAATTGCTGAAATCTATCTAAGATTAAATTCCCTCTTTGCTCCCTGAATTTGGGTTTTATTACCTAAATCATCTTGACATTCAACCCTTTTAAGTAGATAATCTACCTTAGCTTTATGTTGAGCTAACCAGTTTACTCCTAGGATCACGCCATATGACCCTAATAGAGGTCCACACATATCCACTACCATAGTGAATTTAAGTAGTTTTATCTTAGCTTCAACTAAGCATTTATCAACCTTGACCATAAATTCATTCCCATATTGAACCGGCCATGCATTTTCTATAACTCCAACTTTTATAGACAACTTGTTAAGCATATTATGAGAAAGAAAACATTCATTATCTCCTATGTCAATCAAAATCAAAATTGGTTAACCAAATAAATTACTTGATAGCTCAATAAGAGAACCATAACACTTAGATTGATAATTATCAATAGCTACATGAATTCTTTATTAAAAAAATCCTTATTGTAAAGAATAAGCCTTATTATTACCATTTGATCTTGCATGAGTACGTTACCTAGCATAATTATCACCTCCACATATGAAGCATCCACTAGATGATCTTATCTTATCAAATTATTGATTTCACTTAAAACCATTTCATGGTTTCCTGGTTCCCAAATCATTGCTAAACTTGGCATTATGATCATTGAATAGGATTTTAGAGTTACCACTCCTATTCCAATTCTTTTTGAAACTCATTTTAGGACCTCAAAACTTCTTGAATTTCTCTCTAACCTGATCAAGTGACTTCATCTCCTACTCTTGCTTTAATTCCTTTTCAAATACACGATCCATAGTAGATGGCCTGCGTACATCCACTTTGTATCTAATTTAAGATTTTAATACCATTATCACATCTTGATTTCTCATTAAGCTAATTTACCTGATTATCCATGGAATATTATGGTTAGTAAATTGATTTAATTACTGTTTAACTAAGATTTAAGTCATATGCTAATATGGGATAGTTGTATGTTACAAGATTTTATTTCTATAAATTAGTTGTATTGTATATTATTTAAATTATGATCATGTTGATTAGTTGTTACAATAGTATTTTATGATATATGTTATGATGTTATGGGATAACTACATACTTGTCTTGAGTTGGATGCAGGAGAGATTCATCCCTCAGATCATAATGGAGGGAGAGAATCATCGGAAAGGGTGGCATAGATGGAGGTGTTGGGGGATGATAGAGGAACATCTAGAACCCATGCACATACCACATTAGATATCACTCATAATATGCATTGTTTGATTTGTTAGATTTAATACATCTTTGATGTTATCTACTTTTAGATAATTAATTATGTGTGTTAGTTATGATTTAGTTCTATTTAATGCTCATGTGAGACTAATCTTGTGTGATTATATTATGGTTGTTATATGTATATTGAGTGTATATTGGTGTTTTATGATTATGTCATGTTATTGTATTTATGATTGTTAATATGTTCTGAGAAAATAAATCTATGTGAATAATATCTATTTACTATTATCTATAGACTAACCAAAATGTCTTTGTAATGTTTTATAACATTAGCTAGTTATCCTAGTGCACACGCATGCCCCCTGCTCCCTGTGCGCGCATGGAGACTTTGAACGCAGAGGGCATACAGGCACAAGCGTGTACTTCCAGCCTGGTCTAGGCAGCTGTAGATCTGGCGGCTGGTGTGGCTGAACCTTTACCAGTGAATGGGGATAGGATTTTGGTCGTGGAAGGGGGTTCTTCTCCAATGACGGATTCAGTAAATGGCCCTATTTTTGGGTCTATCCCTGGGTCTAAGGGAAGAACCTATGCGGACGTGGCTACTTTTGAAGCCAAAATTCATGATGTGAATTGCCAAGCTTCTGCTGGAAGACTTAGAAAATCACTTGTAAGTGTTTTAAAACCTGTCAAGGTTAATCTTGATCCTGATACTGTTAAAGAAATCTTTGATCAGGTAGAGTACTTTTCAAAGTCTGCAGCTATTTATAGATTTCGTGGCTTCTGGCCATCTCATGCCAATTTACATGGCTAGATATCCCAGACATGGCTACCACTAATTGATGGAAATGTTGAAATTTATCCTTGTGGTAAAGGTTTCTTTATAGCTTTATTTCACATTGCTGAGGATAGGAAGACTATTCTTTCCAACAAAAATTTCTTCTGGAAGGGTAAATACCCTCTCTTCGCCAAACGGTGGCATATGGACTTCAATCCTGTAATGGAAACTTTCAACAAGATTCTTGTCTGGGTTCGGCTCCCTAATTTACCATTGCATCTATGGCATGATTCAGTGTTTAAAACCATCAAAAATGCTATAGGGGAATTTTTATTCATGGACGCAGAAACCAAGAGGTATTTTAGATTGACCTGTGCTCGCCTTATGGTTGAGGTGGATGTTTCTAAGGGCCTCCCTAAGGTGATTTGTCTGGATTCCCCTAAGGGATCTTGGATGCAAATGTTAGATTTTGAAGGGCTACCTATTCGATGTAGAAAGTGTCATCTAACGGGGCAAGTTGCAGCCCGGTGCATTGCAAGGAAATCCAGACCCAAAATATCTCCTTCTTGGTGGGCAGAAGCTAATCATGATCACTATATTGCTGAACAACCTGAGGAAGCTTCGACTGATTCTGAGAATGAGAATGAAAAGAGCATCTTATCTATTTCAACGGATCAGAAGTCGCAGCTGGAGACGGTTGTTGTTGAAGGTTTGGTGGAGATTGGATTATGTAATCTACCTGAACTGATTTTCGAGGAGGTGGTGGTTCCTCCACCTATTTTGAAGGTTTCCCCTAGGAGTTAGTTGTTGGCTGGTTCTCCTAAGGTTTTGGCTGAGGTTTTGTCACCCTCTGGGCTTCATGATTCTTGGCCTCCTATGGAATGGGTTGCTGAGGCAGCTAAGGTAGAGGATGGCTGGACTACTGTAAAGAGGAAAAAATCTAAGCCGCTGGTCCCTCCTCTAGATATGAAACTTTGGTCTTGTAAAAAAAATAATAACTATCAGTTGTTGTTTGTCTAGCTTTTGTAAGCTGTTTTTAGATTACTGGTTTATCTGGTTTAGCTTTTGTAGGTTCTAAGTTATTTTGTTTCCTGGAAGTGCTTAAGGTTTATATCTTATCTGATGTAAAGGGTTTCGGGGCCCCTTCAAAACCTATTTTTACCTTAATCTAAAACATTAGCTAGTTATCATTATGATATTCAATAAATGTCATTGTATGGCTTAATGCCTTAATATATAAATATAACTAAAGACATTGGATAGTCTATATAAAGTAGTGATAATAATGACTACATTTTTATAATACTATAATTTTTTGATATAGTAGTTGTTTGATTTACCATTTTGGTTAAAATAATATCATCAACTTACATTAGTTATATTTTTATTAAGTCATGATGTTGGTTATCTAAACTAATTTATTAATAAAATTATATTATTATCCTAAACTATCATATGAACTAAACCTAGTCAAATACTCAAATGCCTAGACTATAGTGATGTTCAAAGTGTTAGTTATCATTGGTAATTATGTAAATAGTGGAATTTTATGAATTTGATATTTGGGCATGTAACATCAATAGACTACGTAGGATTTAAGAGATTAAAATAATTATTAAGGAATTTTGGGGAAAGTTCAATAATTTGTGGGTTTCTTGCTTGAGTCAAATTAGGGTTAACCTATTTAAGCAAAGAGATTTATGGCTAATGGATTTTCTACATGAATGGATTTTTTGGAAACTACAAGCTTTATGTTAGTAGTTACATCCATTACATAAAGACAAAAAAGGTCAGTGGAAAAGGATAAGAAGGGAGAAGGACATGGATGGAATAGAGAAGGAGAGAAGAAAGAAGAGTAGAGAGAGAAGGTCAAAGATTATTTTGATTCAATTAATATCAATTTTGGAAGCTATTGAAAGGTTGGTGATGTTATTTAATTATTATTTGAAACAGGAGAATTCTAAGTATATATTTATATCTTAGGGTATAAAAAAATGATTTTCATTTTATTATGAATATCGGCTTAGCCCTATGGATGGCTCTGCCATCAATAGAACTAAGCCAATATCCTCTAAATCCATATGAATGCAAACTAAAACTATATGTGTGTAAAACCATAGGGTTAAAAGGATTTTTGTTGCTATGATGGAAATATGCCCAAGATAAATATCAATAGGCTTTAGCTGATGGTTTTAATAAATACTATGATTAAGTTTTTGGTTTTGAAACTCAAGATACACACACACAAATAGGTATATATCAATATGCTGAGCATATATATATATATATGAATGTGTTTATATACTTTGAATTTATCAAGTGGGGTAATAATTCAAAGCTTGAGTAATTTGAGGAGTAAACAAATTGATATATAAATTATTTATATTGCTTATTTTTGAAATTCATTTAGCGTTTGATATACATATAAATAGCACTATGTATATTTTTCAATCAAAACCATGAGTATATATATGTATGAACTAAGGTCATTTGTCTTAAAAATAGTGAACATATACATATACGAATTGTGCACTTTTGTTTTACAAGACTGTGAAATTATATATATATATATATATATATATATATGGACTGTATACTTTTGTCATTCAAACAATGAAAACATATATGTATTGTGTATATATTTATCATTTTAAGCCATGAATTTATGAGTATAAGGACTGTGTCCATTGTCATTTCAAATCATGAACATATATATATATATCAGGATTATATGTAATTATCATTCAAACCAAGTGTGTGTGTGTGTGTGTGTGTGTGTGTGTGTGTGTGTGTGTGTGTGTGTGTGTGTGTGTGTGTTTGAGTTTATTTATTTCTGAAACCATGATCCTAAATAACAAGACTATGTGCATTTTTGTATAAAACCTAGTGTGATAAGCTAAGTCTGAATAAATTAGCTATGCCTGGGTCAAGGGATAGGTTAAAAATATCTTAGAATTATATAGTGAATGGTTAAAGTGATATGCCCACTATGTTTTCATAATATATAAGTATGTGTTATGAGAGGTGGTTGTTATTAACTTTTAGGTATTCGATAGCATATACCAGTAGTGGTTATTTACATTGATTTGGTAACTATATTACTGGGATATTATATTCATATTATTTTGGTCATGAGACTTGTGTTTTGTTATTTAGTTCAAAACATGTATGGAAACAATTAATGTATCTATACATATATGGTTTTTTAATATATTTAGTAAGTCAACAATGTTGAACTTGGAATAATACATAATTTAATATGTTTGGACTAAGCATAGACTATATAAGTTTAAATTCTATAAATATTGTGTAATCCTTATTCAATTCATCATGAATTGGAGTTAGAGTTGACTTTATTTGGATGATACTTGAGAAACTTGAAATGGTATATAAACCTAATGACCTAAAATAGGGGGAAATAGGGGTTAAGAATGTTGAGACCCTATGTTAGATCTTAATTGTTATTTCATGAATAGTTAAATTATAATGGTTTGTTTGAATTATATGAAGTTCTTATTTGAAAACTAGTAAATGACTGTTAGTATGACATAATGGTATTTATTTATGTGAACAAATATAGTTATGCAGTATATAGTATGCATTTATTTGATGAGGAACACATATGTATGAAATATATCTGTATGAGGACTTAGGTATTCATATACATATATAATATACATTTGTATATTAATGTGTGCCTATAATTATATTTATTATTAACTATTAAATTAATTGATATAATCTTGAGTGATAGGACACTATAATTATATTCATAAAGCCTCTAAAAAGTATAATTTGTATAAATGAAAGATTATGTTTCATATGGGATATGACTTTGTTTATGAGATATTTGATCTCTAAAATTATCATGACTAGCTATTTGTAATTAAGTAATGTGTACATAAAAATAATATACTATGATATTTTTGTTTGTCATAGAATTTTGAATCTACTTGTAGAAATTAGAACATGTAGTCTAAGTATATATTATACCCAGTTGGTATAGATAATACATTTTTATGTTTATTATTTATGTGATAAATAATATAATTAGATCCATTACATATATTTGATGGACTAAATGTATGCACTTTGATTATTTCTATATTTAGCATGTTTTATGCCTACTAATAAGAATTAATCCATATGAATATATTGGTTATATATTATATTAACCAAAACTCACATTTTTAGTACTAATTAATTAATGAGACATGCTTCACTAGCTTACTTAGTATCACCAATTCTAGATGAAATTAATCCGATCAAGTGGTGTGTATGATTTTGACTAATCCTAGAGATCAAAACTATTAAAAACTTTAGCCAAATTAATATTTATTTAACCATTTTCATTTTATATGTATTATTTACATGTTTGTGTGATATCATATTAGAACATATTTTTTAATGTTACACATCATGTATTAGAAATCTTATAGCACATGGGTACTAGCTTTTCTCTCTAGATTTGTCCACCATCACTATCTGCCCATCTGTGAAGGGAGGGCCATTTATTGATTGGGGATTATGTGAGGGATTGATATTCTATATTTTTTGTGGAAAATCACTTTTATGATTCTCTCCCTACCCACAAAATTACTTATTTTGAGACTACACTTGAGATTACCATAGATACTAGAGTTCAGAGAACTCATGTTCCATGGAGCCTTATGTCTAGTATTATATTTATTATTGATACATTATTCTTGATGAAATTTAATTATTTACTCATTTTTAAATTGTTAGAAATGGTTGTATTATTTTACCATTCATGGTTGAATTTTATGTAATTACTTTTTGGAATGAATGCAGTTAAGTTTTGCTTATTTGTTTCATATGATGATAGTGATCAGTAACAGGCAGATTTTACATGTTTATGTTATGATTAACATACTTAGTGTGTTATACTAGGGTCACTAATTATAATTTTATGATGAAATCTAATGAAATAATATGTAGAATTAAATAAAAAAATTATTATGTTATTTTAGTAAATCTCAGTGGGGATGTTACAACTATGATAGATTTCTTGATGTGAAACCTCTCATTTTCATAATACTAAGGAATATATTTCAGGAGATTAGTGAATTTATCCTATTATTCATTAACTAAAAGGTCTCCTTGCTTCAAGTTCTAAAAATCTGTCAGTTTTTTTATCAAAATAGAGTTGGGTCAACCATCATGATCTAAACAAGGTCACAAACTATTCCCATGTGATGGTAGTAGAGTAAATTTTCATTTATAATTTATTTTTTCCCACCACATAGCTACTTCACTATAAAAATAGTAAGATCCCCAAAATGCTTTTGTAACTTTAGATTAATTCTAAATCTCAAAATATTTTTACATCTTGGTTAGCCATGCTTCAGCTCCATCTCCTATAATGGTTCCATCGAGCTTGGGTGGATTAACTTTCTTCATGTCACAAAGCTCAAAATCTATAAGTGATTTCACATATTGAGGCACCTCCTCTTGTCTAGGTTCCTAAATAACTTCTTTCTTATCAAGATTTTCTTTAGGTTCATTCTAATTATTCTCCTCAACATGGCCATGAAATTCCTATTCAAGGGCAACTCTTCAATCCCTAGTCTCATTCATGGCTACAAGAATCTAATCAAGATATACATATTGTTCATTGGAAAATTGAATCAAGTTAATTAGAGGGTTAACATTATTATAATTAAATTTACCCTTTCTATATATCCTTAAATGTGACATTCTTATTTCTAATTATAGAAGAATAAGAATATGTTAGTGGGCTAATTAACTCTAAGAGTTTGAGCCTCAGTTCTGATATCACAATGTAACAACCCCTTAGGGTTAACTATAAATATGTTAATTTTTTTAACTCAATAACATAATTAACTCAGCATTAATGATCGTTAACTAAATACATCATTTAAGGTAAACTATGTTATTAACTAACATATTAAGTGTTTAATTCATTCAGATAATGATCATAATAATAGATGCTAATTTTATTTCATATAATCAAAAATATAAAGAAAAAAATAATACAAGTTAATAATTTATCTAGTGCTAATTAAATATTAAAATAAGTACAAATATACATATCCAATTATTGTTATACAAAAAACATCAAATAGTACATGTATATAATATCACATATTTAACTATCAAATTACAGTTATACAATGTTCCATAGAACATATGAGTCTCAATGAACTTGTTAATATCCAAAAATAATCTTGAGTAAAGCCTCTATCATTTGACTACTTAAAGGAGAGGGAGAGTATCATATGAGTGATTTTCTAGACCAACCATAAACCATTGATCCCCTAAAAAATATTCCAATAAGGGAATGGCCCTACCTTAAAATATGTGTTGGAAACATAGCAATTGAGATGGGGGGTGAATAATTGTCTTTAAAACATACATTTCATTCCACTGATCAATTATGAAGCATTCATTCAATCACATAGATCAACCAATGTATAAACAAGTATACACAAGAGCATGAAACACAAACCACATGATATATGTGGGAAAACATCAAGGGGGATAAAACCAATGAACCTTTCAAATTTAATATAGTTATATAATGATAGTATTCAAATTTAGTGAAGCAACAACTCCACAAGGAGCACCAACCTCTACCTAGTCAAGCACCCACTCAACTAGTCTTTAGCAAGCACCAACTTGCAAGGAGGAACTAACCCCTTAGGTGACTCAACACCAACTCAGCTAATTAAAAATTTTTTATCACCTTAGGACACCTTTTTCTTACTCAATTGATGATTATAACCTTTTTTTAATCTCCACACTCTTCTATCTCTCTCAAACATCCTATTAGGCTTCTTCGCTCAACTAGTCCTCTTCTTGATAGAATTAGGTCATATGACCTTACTCATCATACTAAAAAATTCTATTGGATATTTATGAATAATAATATTATTCCATATTATGTTATAAATTACCTCCTTTTATCCTCAAAGTGATCTTTTATTCTCTTTCTCTCTCATTCTTCTTACTAAACCAAATAGGCCTATTATGTCTCCTTTTTATATTTAACTCTTGATCTCACCCACCTTGGTCAAAAAAACATCTATCCATACTTGTATCACACTTTTAATAGGTCAATAAATACATTTAAAATTTTAAAAACCCACTACATAAGTTATTTTCCACCCATAAGGACAAAAACCACCATTAGGCCTAATAGAGACCTAATGAAATTAGGCCTTCTCAAAGCACACGTTTTACCTTGACCACCTTGGAACACTATGAGACTCAAAAAATGGATGATTAAATTCAAACATTATTCAATTATACCCTTAATAATCTCACATTAGTTCCCAAACACCATTTATCTCATTTCACTCCTTGAACCACATAATTAGATCTACTCATATTTAGGCCTTGTCACTGCCAGAAAGTCTATCTTACAAATATGAAGCATACACTTAACTTTGGCATATAAAAATATTAATAAATAACATGGATAGTAAATTAATTACCTTATTTTCAACACAAATTCCATTATATTTCACCATATATCTAAAAATACCTCAAACTAATAATCTTCATATGCTCACTTCGAACTATATACAGACTTCAAAAACTGAGTCAAAAGCCTTTGATTTTTCACACAATCATAAGAGTTTATTATGAATATAAATATATTTAAAATAAACTATAATATATCTATACAAACTTCATGTAAATTTTAATTTCAACTTTAAGCAAATTGACCTAGGAACATCAATCTCACTCATACACATAAAACCGCCTGTAGCTCCAAAAACACAATCATGGAAAACAAGACTTAAAACACCTGTGTGAACACTTTTATGAAATTAAAATGGTTTTATATTATCCTTATATATATATATATATATATATATATATATATATATATATATATATATTACAATGTTCAATATCAATATTGGTTTTACAAACCAATATCATGCCTTCACCCTACATAAACTTCATTGTGTTAAACAGAGCACATTGAGAGCAACATTTTGCTTGTATATGAGCATATTAAAAAATTATAACCAAATGGGATATATGATATATGTATTTTAAAATAAACCCATGCATTTTTATCCATCCCTAATCCATAGTAACATATCCCTACACTCCTTCTCACTTCTGCCTAGTTTTTCTTATTATCTTCCTTACTAGGATTTTTATCAATAGATCATATTTCATTAATAGTTTATAATATTTAAGTTGTGAAACTTGATAAAAAAAATTAAATTATTATAAATTAAAATTCTCACACATTATCTTCCAATAAGTTGAATGCTTTGACTTGGTCAACCTTGCCTACTACATCAAAAAATTGAGAAATAAGGGTTTTCATGTAGCTTCCACTCACTCTTTTATCATACCAATTCCACTTGGAGGTACTTGGGAGAGTCTTATACATTTTAAAATCATAAAAATAGGTCAACCAAACCATTTTGACCATTTCCAACAAGATATTTCATATCAGGCCATTATGAGGGTTTTAGTAGGGTTTTAAACTAGTTTCCATTCTTAACATTTGTTCATAAAACTCTACCCCTGAAACCAACTCCTAATGATATAAAAAATTTATATTACCATTTTCCATATCTCCCTAATAGATAATATTCCCATGAAATATTCACACATGCCAATAAGCATCAAAAGGTCCTTCTCGGGTTTATAATTCTTCATTTTAGCACTAAGAGACCTCAAGACCCACTTTTCATGCTTTCTCCTTCAAATCAAGACCTAAAACTTCATGATAAATATTTAAATAGAATTTCACACATATTGAAAACTTAAAATGATCTATATCACCTTTAAAACTTACTTTGACCCCTCATTAGGCCACACTAGGTCTCTTTACATATTAGGCTTTGAACTTCTAGTCACACTTAGACCTTGAACATATCTTGAGACCTCTTGTATTAATCTCAACACCTCATAACCATGGAATAAAACCTCATACCATGCTCAAAAACTTATTATATTCTTATACTACTCACCTCATTATGTAACCAAGCATGTGCCTTTTTATTAGGTCTCTTCATGAAAAGACTAAGCCAAGAACTGACCTAGAAACCTCCTCCAAAATATTTAATACCTTATACACATGATAACATAGTGTCTAAAATATTCTCACATGATCTACAACTAATTTTCATAAATTCAATCTCATACACATCCATATCACCACCATCATGCCTCTACAAGCCATATCCATGCTTAAGAACAAGTCCATTCAAATAGACTTACTAGGCACCATAACACTTTGAGACCTTACTGACACTATAGATTCACTTTAAGATTTATTCTCATGATAAACCACCTTTATAAATTATCTCATTTCTTTACTAACATAATTTACCAAGCTTAATTATGATTCATGCATACACCCTCTCATAGGGCTAGACGAGGCTTCTCAAGACACCTAGTAATCAAAAATTTAAACTTAAACAATATATCTCTCAATGATATCAACCAATAACATTCTTAAATTATTTTTCTCTAAATACAACACTATTTTTAATATTATCATGAGCTTATTACACCATAACAATGTGACAAGACCTCATACAGAACTCAAAGACTACTAAACCAAGTTCAATGTCATCATGAACACTCACCATGCAACATCATAATAACATCTATGGGACATCAATGATAATAAAAAACCTTTGACATAAATGAAAATATTAATTCCTCAAACACAACAATATTAATATACCTCAAAAATCTCCCCCTTTGTCATTGATGGCAAACACTCTAACAAAGTAGATCATTCTCATCTCTCCAAGCTAGATCTCCCCCAAACTAGTCTTTCTCCCAATCAAGTCTTTCTCCCCCTTTGAAATTAATGACAAAGGTTCATATCTAACAATATTAATGATCCTTAGACCTAGAGTAACTAAAAACCCACCTTTTCTCTTCAAACAAGATTATTCTTCTTTTGATTAATCCAAATAAAATCTCACCTCACCTTAGGCTCATATCTATTGAAGTAGACAACTTCTTAATCATAGAGCTACAAAGTTCCACCTACGACCATCCTCTACTCTCAAGTTTTACCAAAACATCATAGGCCTTCACACACATGAACATCACTCTTCTTGTATGATATTTGGTAATACCTAAAGAAGGAATTTCGTTTTTGACAAAGCATCTTCTTGGAACCATCTTAAATTAGATCTTATAGAGACCTACACATATTAGGCCCATCTACAAACAATAAAATTATTCCAAAAAATAATCTTAGTCATAATATACACAAACATATTCATTGTCCATATGTCATATCAAAATATTCTTCATGTAACAAACTATCCCCTTTATGTTTCATAAGCCATCATGGCTCAAACTAGTTCGAATTAATTTCCACATAACAAACTACCAATTAGGTCTAAGAGACCTCAATCTCTATGGCAAACCTCTATCAAACAATCATCAAAATATATCAAGACTATTATGGCATATCATACCTCTAAGTAAGAGTACTCTAATTAGTTTTTTACCTCACACACTTTATCAAGGACCTCATACACTATCCACATGTATTACATTATCATAATGTCACTTTGACATTCACCAAGATCACTCAACTCCACATGGTTCACTTCAAGACATTCCATATGATATCTATTGAACTTCACTAGTCTTTACAAGTTTATTCACTTCATTAAATATTTTCTAGGTTATGGAGTCGTGAAACCCTCATTACATGTCAATCATGTCATATGCTTCAAACACTTACATCATCACCCAAACTGACTATACAAAGCATATACTTATTCTTTATGATCTTAAGGTCATATTTCAAATGCATAGGACAAAATCTTTCAATATTTATGACCAAACAAATATCTCTGCTACTTACCCTTGTCCACCATTAATCATGCCCATAAGGTACAAACATCTTCTTAGGTCTTTATACACTCAGATGCATCTTTAGCATTTGCAAACACTAAATTGAACAAAGTAAACATACAACAATCTCCCCCTTTTTTCTTATACTTGATAACCTCATAAGATTTCTAAGAAAATTCAACCTAGTATCACTATGTATATAGGAAACTCACATTTTTGCATAGTTAACCACCTTTGACAAGCTCTTGAAACCAATTCCAAACCTCAACATAGATCAGACTTCACAACCAACTATCTTCATGACTGTTACAGACCTTATCATACACACCTACTCTTCGAGCATGATTGGCTCCCCTTATCTCCATGAGATATTTAGACACTAACATGAATGTGACTTGGTTTGATCAAGTCATCATATAAATACCTTGTAACACATTTATTACAAACACAACTTCTCAAACACCTTGGCTCACTTACTTCACTAAGATATATGCTCATAAATTCTTACAAGGCCTATAACAAGGTTCTTCAAGACACCTTGATGCCTTATCATGTACCTTTCTCTCAACATGTCTTCAATGCCCTTTTGATTGTCAACTTAGGTTTGACCTTTGACTTGGATGTAGCATAATCCTTCTGAGCTGGCAAATAACACTTTTGACATTCTTTCCAATTTTACTTATGTCCTATAGTAACACACAAATCACCTTGGTTTAAGTGTTGATCATGACTCATATTTCCATTCTTCTTCTTAGTCAACTCTACCAATACCATCATTCTTTGGTAGACCATCATTATAATCATGATAAACATTGTCATCATCATACTTCAAGCTTGTGCTTCTTAGGATCACCTTTAGGTTGTTAGGCCTCACCCAAAGTACTTACTCTAATACAAATTATTAGAAGCATAACCAATGAGAGTGGGGGGTGAATTAGTTTCTTCAAAACATACATTACATTCCACTTATCACTTATGAAGAATTCATTCAATCACATAGATTAACTAATGTATAAACAAGCATACACAAGATCATGAAGCACAAAACACATCATATATGTGGGAAACACTCAAAGGGGATAAAACCCATTTAAACCTAAAAATGGAATATATTCCTATAATTATAAGATATAAATTTAGTAAATCACCAATTCCATAAGGAGTTCCAACCCCTACCTAGTCAAGCACCCACTCAACTAGTCTTTAACAAGCACCAACTTGTAAGGAGGCACCAACCCCCTAAGTTTTTACGCACTAACTCAGCCACTTGAAATATTTAATCAACTTAAGACACCTATTTATTACTTAAATAATGATGATAACCTTCATTTTCTCTCCATACTCTTTTATCTCTCTCAAATAAGCTATTAGGCTTCTTCACTCAACTAGTCCTCTTCTTGATAGATTTAGGTCAAATGACCTTGCTCATCTTACTAAAAAATTATATTCAATATTCATGACTGATCCTATACTCCCATATAATGGTCTAAATTATGTCCTTATTCTCCTTAAATTGATCTTTTATTTGCTTGCTCTCTCATTTTTCTTACTAGACCAAATAGGTCTATTATTCCTTATTTTTAAACTTGACTCTTACTTTTACCCACCTTGGTTAGCCAAATATCTCTTCATACTTGGATAAACCTTGGAATAGGTAAATACACATGTTTAACAAGTGAAACACCTACAAAATAGTTTTATCAACACCCATAAGGACCAAAACCACCATTAGGCATAATAGATACCTAATGCAATTAGGCCTTCTCAAAGCACATGTTTCACCTTGACCACCTTGGAACACTATGAGCCTAAAAAAATGGATCAAAAACTTCAAAAATTATTTAATTAGACCATTTATAATATCACTTTATTTCCCCAACACCATTTATCTCATTTCACTCCTTAAACCACATAATTAGGTTTACTCACATTTAGGCCTTGTCACTACCATAAAGTCTATCTTGCAAATCTGAAGCATACACTTAACTTTGGCATATAACCATATCAATAAATCATATTTATATTACCTAAATGACCTTATATTTAACACCAAGTAAATTATATTTCACTATATAGGTAAAAATACCTCAAACTGATCATCTTCATATGCTCACTCAGAACTGCATACAGGGTTGAAAAACCCAGTCTAAAGTCTTTAAATTTTCACACCTTCATAAGAGTTTATTATGAATAAAAATACATTAAAAATAACCTATATATATATATATATATATATATATATATATCATGTTCATTTAATTCTTCAACTATGTGAAAATTGACTTAGGAACATGAATCTCACTCATACATAGAAAATTGTCTGTAGCTCCAAAAACATAGTCATGAAAACCAAGACTTAGAACACCTATGTTAACACTTTTATGAGCTTCCAATGGTTTTATATGATCATTAAATATCATTATAACATATTTAAATATATATATATATATTATAATTTTCAATATCAGTATTGGTCTTATAGACCAATTTCATGCCTTCAACCTATACAGACTTCACTCTATTAAACAAGTCACATTGAGAGTAAATTTTTGGTTGTATATGATCATATTAAAAAATTATAACCAAAGTGGATATATTATATAGGTATTTAAAAATAACCCAATGAATTTAGATCCATCCCTAATCCATGGCAACATATCCCTACTCTCATTCTCACTTCTGCGTGTTTTTTCTCATTGCCTTCCCCACTAGGATTTTTAGTGATAGGTCATATTTCATGACTGGTTTAGCATATTTAAGGTCTAATTTTTTTTATAAAATTACATTATAATAAATTACAAGTCTCACATATCATCCTCTAATCATTTTCATGCTTTAACCTAGTCAACCCTACCTACTACATCAAAAATCAAGAAATAAGGGTTTTATTGTAGCTTCCACTCACTCTTCTATGAAACCAATCCCACCTAGATGTACCTATGAGAATCCTTTACATTTTAAAATCACCAAAATAGTTAAAACAAACCATTATGATCCATTTCCAATAAGATCTTTCATATTGGTCCATTATGAAGGTTTTAGACCGGTTTCCATTCTTAACATTTGTTCATAAAACTCTACCCCTGAAACCAAATCCTAATGATTGGAAAAAAATTGGGACCCTTTTCCATCTCTCACTAAAATCTCATCTTTCTATGAAATAGTCACATGTACCAACAAGCATAAAAAGTTCCTTCTTAGGTCTACAACTCTTCATTCTAGCACTTGAGAGACCTCAAGAGCCACTTTTCATGCTTTCTCCTTGAACTCAAGAACTAAAAATTAATGATCACTCTTGAAATAACCTATCACACCTATTAATAATCTCACATGATCTCTATTACCTTGTAAAATATCTTTGACCCCTCATTCGGCCAAACTAGGTCTCTTTAGATATTAGGCCTTGAACTATCAATCACACTTAGACCTTGAACATACCTTGAAACCTCTTGCATTGTTATCAACACCTCATCCCAATGTCAGACAAACTCATACAATGCTCACACACTATCATGATTCTTATTACAATTCTTAGATTTCTCGCCTCATCATGCAACTAATCCTGTGCCTTTTTACTACGTCTCTTCATGCAAAGACTAATCCAAGAACTGATTTGAAAACCTCCTATGAAAGATTATATACCTTATACACATGCTAAAAAATTATCTAACATATTCTCACATGCTCTACCATTAATTTTCACAACTTTAATCTCATACACATCCATATCACCACCATCATGCCTCTACAAGCCATATATATGCTTAAGAACAAGTCCATTCAAATAGACCTACTAGGCACCACAACACTTTGAGACCTTCATACCACTATAAATGTACTATTCTCATTCCAAACCACCTTTATACACTCTCTCATGCATGTGCTAACATAATTCACCAAGCTTCATTATGTTTCATGCATACACCTTCTCATAGGGCTAGACTAGACTTCTCAAGACACCTAGTACTCAAAGATTTAAACTTAAACAAGATATATCTCAATGATATTAACCAATAAAATTATTCAATTAAGATTATCTAAATAAAAAATTACTCTCAAAAAGCTCTTGAGCTTATTACACCATAATAATGTGCCAAGACCTCATACAAAACTCAAAGACTACTAAACCATGCTCAATATAATCATGAACACTCACCGTGCAACATCATAAGAACATCTCTGGGACATCAATGATACTCAAAATCCTTTGAAATCAATGAAAACATTAATACCTAAAACACAACAACATGAACATACCTTAACAAGCTGGGTAAATAGTGATAGTGTAGAAATCAAAAAAATTAATTAGAAACATGTGTGATATAAGATAACCATCACATGTAGCATATCATAAATAAATATGTTCTAACATGATATCATGCAATACGTGCAAACTAAATCAAATAGGTGAAATGACAATATTCAAATTATAAAAATTACTTTGGCAAAAGTTTTAATATAGTTTTTCTAGATTTAAAGATCATTCAAATTCACACACGCAACTCATTTGAATAACCCCAATCTATCTATTTAATGACACTAAGTACACATATGAATTTCATTACACCTACTTATTTACTATCATTATTAATAGATAAGCATAATAATGCTAAGATCCACAGATTCCATGTATAGAAAAAAATCACATAAAGAATTACACAGTTCATATGAATACAATATATCAAATTCTCATAGATATTCCTCTTTGAGCATCCAAAATCTATTAGTCAAGTAATTGGTATATTAACAAACCCATTAAGATAAGCAGTTGATCTATAACAATAATAACAATTATTTAACCATCTCATTAGATAATGATCTATCATTTAGAATCAAACTATCTACCAAGTTTATATTATCAAAATAAACTAATCTTCACATTCAGATTTCCTTATTTCCCTTAATGACCACAAGACTTTCCATCGTATAAAGTCTTTACAAGTCCACATATCTCAAAAGGTATAACTCCTATTATATCCACATTCCATTTATATTATAATACATGTGTATGATCAAAACTCACATAAGAGAGATAAATGTGCTGGTAAGATTTATTTACCAAAATAAGTGTATATAAACCCAAAAAATAAAAAATGATAAAAGAAAAACTAGGTTTATATGTATTACAACTATATTTATTTATTTATATATTTTTTCAATGACCTAAATGGAATACAGGGTATATAAATTAGATTAGTTTGGATTACAGGGTATATTACCAAATGCAAATATGCTAATGTATGATTCCATAACCATCAAATAATTCAAATATTTAAAGTCATATGGAAAACAAATAAATGTATATATATCTATATACAATTATCTAAAAATCCACCTTATAGATTTTCTCAGGCCTTGTATTTAAATCAATAGTTGAATATTATAAGGAATATAATCATTTTTTTAATTTATAGCTTTACTATTTTAAAACTCTTTTTTCCATGCATTACACAAAACACCTTAAATATATCAATTGTAGTCTTGACTCATTTTGACTGAGTCGATCCTTTAACTAAAATGTTAACCACATATAAACTTCATTAGACCTTTTATAAATCAACACACAGTCGATTAGCTATTATGGAGATAAATGTACATCCAACCATTTTATAAAAACCAACATATAATCATACCTATTATGAAAATAATTGAACCTTGGACCTTTTTCTAAAAACTAACACATAGTTTTATTCGTAATAGACTTTAGCTTGAATTGACACAAAGTCTATTTTGAAATAAACTATGCCTGAGTCTTTACCAAACTAGAAAAAATACAAAACAATAAAACCAAACATGTAATTATTATTATGCCATCAGTTGGTTCAAATTTCACTTATTACCAAACCCTTAGTCTTGAAAATGTTAATTCTAAAGAGTCATAAAAGATTATGAAGGATACAAATAATGATAGGCTGTTCCAATCACTCACAATGTAAAGGATTTTAAATAAATATTAGTTTACTATCCTTTTTTCCTTTAAAACAATACATATAATTTAATAAATTTCTAAAACTTAAACAGCTTAAAAATCAATATATAAACATAACCATAAAATATAAGGTTAGACCCATTTGTATTTAGTTTTGTGGGTGGGTTGAAGCCTTCCATAGGGTCATATACAAATGAAACCATTTTAAATAAAATTTGAATTTAAAAAAATTTATAATCATTTCTAATTTAAAAGGTCGACATAACATTTCTGAAAACCATGAAACCCTAGACACAAAAATACATGGGTTTTTATGTCCCATTTTAACATAATATTATAAATACATATACTACCACTAAAAAATGGGGAATATAAGTGTTCGACCTTGTGGGTAGGTCATACCCATCTACAGGACCATCCACTTTTTTTCTTACAAAATAAACTTATAAATTTTATAAACCATTTTATGATTAAAAAAATAGCCAAGATTTTAATATATTTTAGCAAATGGAAAATCAAAATTAATATGGACAAAGCCTACTTCAAATGCTTCTCCAAATGGTGTAAGATCAATTTTATTCTCTTATTTTCTCATCTCTCCTTGTCCACACTCCTCTTATCCAAACCCCCCTAGCTTGATATATCCATTTGAATTTGAATTATTCATGCCAAAATTCCCTAAAAGAACTCCACAAAACTAGGTCTTTTTAACCAAACACTAGCTGTCCACAATTATTTTATGAAATCTTGACATAATAACTTGCCCAAACTAATCAAGTTAACTAGTTGAAAAACTATAATTACCAAGCCATGTAGCTAAACAAAGTCAGTGTGATTCCCATAATGACTCAAAGAGTCTAGAATAAGTAACTTAGAGAAACCCTATATTCCCAAATATACCAAATGAAATAATTTCATTAAAATCTATATGATGGTCTTTGACCAATAAAATAACCTTGCAAATTAGTATCTCCATCATAGACTATATTAAGCCATCAACCCTTTTCACATACAATATTCCCTTGGAAGACACTAATATACCTTGATTTAATTTTTAAAACCTTCTTTAGCTCAAACTTAAGCTAAGTAAAACCATCGAACAATAAGACAATTCAAACCTTTATATCACAACTATGACTTAAACTTAATCAAACATGTCCTCAAACCCTATATTATGAAATTTTCTTTATAAAACAACATCTTAATTACTTTTTGTATCATGTTATTATGGTGTTCAAACTAGATATTACTAGTAATAAGTGCAAACATAATCAAGACAATAGAATAATAGTTTACATCATAGTAAGATCATATAAAGACATCAAAGCTCAAATTATGATGATTATATACATAGAGTGAAACTAATAAAAAATTTAAATCAATATGAAATCATGATAATCAACACTACTAAATGATAAAAACACATCAGTAACTTAATGCATGATACAAGTAATAATATCTAACAAATATCACATAACAAAAAGACATATATTCTATGTGGTGTTTTTGGGGTTACCATCTCATTATCTCATCCTTCACTTGTCTCCATATACTCCATCCTCTCTGATGATACACTCCCTCAATCATAACTAAGAGGGTGGACTCCATCCTACATCCACCTCAGTATAATAAATAGTAGTTAGACCGTATCATGAAGCAGAGATAATAAATTGTTGTAAAAAAATAAACTACATAATAATGATCAAAATTTATCATAAAAAATAAAAACAAATAACTATTAGTTAACTATCATGATCATAAGTAATAAACACCATCCATATTCAATACACTACAAATCTAGTCACTTAACACATTAAGTAAACCAAATCACTAACCACAAAATGTAGTAATAAATAAATAAATAAGTCTAGAGGAAAATTGAGATGTAATAGATCATATGCAAATCCTTATTTCCTTATCCTTTATTTATGTTTTTCACTACCATTTATTCAATTAGGTTTCTCTATGTTTTTCCATAAGATTTGAGATGCATCCTTCATTGAAACAACCTTCAAATGTTCTATCTGAGATAATTCATGATCAAGATTATATTCTATAGGAAGAGGTTGAGTTAGAGCTAAAAATAAATATACAAGAGAAAAATAACTAACCAAAGAGGTTCCATCATTGAGAAGTATATTTTAAGGACCCTTGATATGAACATGCAATTCTAGGGCATCAGGAGGTGGATTACAGCCATTATCCTCAAAAAATTTGACCACGATAATAAGATGAGAAGGGATAAAATCATTCCACTAGAAATATTTATTATGTATTCTAAGATTTTTTAAATATTTAGTTATACTATGTGTCAAAATAACTTCAACATCTAGATAAGAGTCCCTCATAATTAAGGGGTTGTGACCTAGAGCGGTCACCAACTTGCAAAAAAATATTTTCAAGGAGGTCTTTTGAGGTGTCAATACTAACCAATAAATTTGTGTGGATAAATTTCTTAGTCTTATTGTGCATTTTCAATAAATTTTCAATGGAATTAAAAATGTCTTTGAATCTGGTTCATTCCAAAACTATAATGGAAGGTATGGAAGATGGACCCATATAGATCTCTCATTAATAGGTTCGGTGAGGGGATTAAAGAGTGGAGACCAAGGTTTTATGATCAAGGGATGTTGACTCCAAATATAATATTAGATTTGAATCCTCTCTTTATTATTTAAGCAATAAAAAACAACAAAAAAAAATAACTTTTAACACGGGTAAATTTCAAGGTTACCTTACAATAATGGTTTCCAAATTCCAAACATCCATTAATGGAGAGCTTGAAATTTTGGCCAGAATTTTACAAATCTTAAAATAATCCCATTGGATGAGAACCACCATTAAGAGTGAATAAAAAACTCAATATACTTATTAAAAATCACTATAGAGCTTTAGGCACTGACTTGGGGACCCTAACAAGAATTTTCTTTTTTCTATCAATTTTGACCATCTCGTTGTAGCTCAAACCCCTATTAATGAGAATATGGGTCTTCAAACTCCACTAAATATTGTATGAAGGTGATTAAATGGATCCAATAGCTAAGTTCCACTTAATTTATTAAAAATCTACCTCCCTCGGATAGATCTACATGGAAAATGTCCCCTACTTAGAAAACATAGCACCCCTAGTTATCATTGAGTCTAGGACTGGAGATACCTTGGCTGCTTTGGACCCATCCTTTACTTTCAAGGATATTATATATCTAGGAAGAGTTATGGAGGACACACCAAGGTTTTTTCCATTTAAAAATCTAATAGGTAGTAACAGGAGTGCCATTTAACTAATTTGGGTCATTTTCATGAAACATGTCTTTGGCTTGTTATATTTGTTATTTCTTTTATGTTAGGAGACACATTTGACCATGATGTTATGATCAAATTATGTCATCATGATTATTTCAAATCTTCCTAAAATAAGTATATTACCAAAACCACATCTTCTAAACCTCAAAAGTCTTCATCTACCCCCAACATACATCAAATGATAATATTTGTGTGATTGATGCTGATTATGATTAGTATTATGTCAATTCTCAATATGTGAATGCAAAAAAATATCAATTATAGATGATAACCTACTCATAAATACCCTATCATTAAACCCTCCACCGATGAACAAATACTTAAAGATACTAAAACTAGTACACCCATATCTTTCAAATCAAATGAGGAAACACTTCCATAACCAGAACCCCAATCTAGTTCTCTTATTCTTACAAAAAACATTGTACCTATCAATTCTTGATCCTCTAATTCACATTAGAATTTTTTAGAAGAACTTAATTCAATGCCATGTAAAATTATCCTCATGGAGTTATTTCTTACTTGTCCATATCATCACAAATCCCTTATGCAAAATCCCTTCTAAATATTCTTCACTTACATAAGTATATATAATTGAAACCAATTCCACATCCTCTAAAATATCTATAGAATTTCTTGAAGAGGATATGATTAAATATGAAATTATTTTTTGAGATAATAATCCACCCCTCTTTATTAAAATTGTGATCAATATTAACCTTATTCAAATAGTCTTAGTAGATAAAGGATTGGGTATTAATGTTACCTCTCTTTGGTTAATACAACAAATTGGATACACCAAATAAAATATTAAAAAAACACATATCATGTGTATAGGATTTGATTAAAAAAATCAAAAACCACTTGGTTGTATTTGGTTCCCACTTTCTATTATACCTAATACAATCCATATTAAGCTCATGGTTCTTGATTTACCACTATCTTACAACATACTCCTTGGTCACTCATGGACACATCCTATATGGGTCATTACCTCTTCAAGTAGTAAATGCATTAAATTCATTAATAATGGAAAACATTATAAACATTAAGTTGATCCTAATCTATGGAGTATATAACTAACAAATCCTAAATCTCAATATTGCATTCAAACCATTCCCCACATTAATAGTGCACCTCTCCCTGGATTTGTTAACATGAACCTTGATTTACATGTTAATCTCATTGATTCACATTATGATGAACCTAATGAATTAAAAAACACTTGTAATACCACTAGACTACCTCCTCATATTGTGGAATGGCTTCCTCCTTTACTTTCATGTGATCACACCATTCCTCTAATCGATGATGTTATTGAAGCTCCCCTATATGCAATACATATGAAGCTTATTACATAGAATATTAATTTACATGTGATGAATATGGAGTGGCCAGATTGTTTCAAGCTACTTTAACTATGTCTCATAAATTTTGTATCAATTTAATTTTTTCAACTACTGAGTCTCCCACATAAACAAAAGCCTGATCTATTTCTCACACTTATGATGATAACTATATCATGGTCCAAGCCCAATCATGATATTTAGATGTAAAACATTATCAAAAGACATTAGTAATAATATATGACTTCAACCATGACATCCATGTCAATCATATATCATCTAATATTGAATCAAAACCTAAAGTTTATGTACCTCCTATTAATCCTCCATCATTGGATACCCCATAGGTAATTGAAGAATCATGACTTAAGGAAATTTTAAAATTTCTACAAAAACTAATATAATAAAACCTATTCCATCTTATGATTCCATCAATACCACCTAATTTATAAAACTCAATATGAATGAATCTTGACTTATTGAACAAACTAAAACAAACATTACCAATCCATTTGAATCTACTTAATCAAATATCCTAAGTATGAAAACTATAACCACTATGACACCAAAAATTACCTTAGATGCTAAATTCATTGAGTTTATACAAATACATTCTAAATATGATATCAATGGTAATAAAATCATTTACTTTTAAGTATATGTCTAATATTATAGACCCTTACCCATGCTTCCTAGTGATTAAGCTATTCTTGAGCTACTCCATACTAGAGAACCTCAGCTTCCACACCAACATCATAAACTTTGTAACTTTAAGAAAAAGTTTCCTTATTTTAATAATTTTATGACTAGTTTGGATCATAAAACATATATTATTTCTTCCCTTCCTCTTTCTCTATACCATTTCCAAAATGTAAATGTTATGCTCATTGAGAAAACTACAAAAATAGAAAATGGTACACTAACATGTCCTCCAACTATTATTGTTTATAAAGAGCTCACTCTTTAGGAGCATGATAAATTTGGTTTGTTATTTTACAAATATCATGAATCATTCACTTGGTTATATGATTATATGCTGATAATTTATCCTAACATCATTGTTCATAACATCATCACTTATCCAGATGTTAAACCCATTAGATAAAAAAAGTTCCCCCCTGAATAAATTTCTACCTTATATCACAATAAATCATTAAAATTTTGGATGATAAATTCATTAAACCCATGGATTACTCAAAATGGGTATCAAACATTGTTCCCATTCATAAAACATCACAATGGTTATTTGTATATGCACTGATTTTCATAATCTAAATTTATCACATCCAAAAGACAACTTTACCTTACCTTTAATAGATTTTATTGCTGATTCTATAGCTAGGTATGAAATGTTATCACTTATGGATAGTTTTTTAGGCTATAACTAAATTCATATAACTCCTAAAGATCAACATAAAATAAAATTTACTATAGAATGGGGCACCTATTGCTATGTTAAAATGGTTTTCAGTCTAAAAAATGTTGGGGCCACATATTAACATGAAATGACTCATATTTTTCATGATCTTATTCAAAAAATTGTTTAAACTTATGTGTATGACCTCACTTGCCAAATATAAAAGTTTTAAAACTCAACTTCATGATTTAGTTATCATTTTTGATCGACTCATTAAATATAAATTCAAACTTAATACATATAAATGCATATTCATAGTTACATCTAGTAAACTTCTAATTTCTTAGTTTACCTTCAAGGCATTGATGTTGATCTTGTTAAAATCAATGATATCATCAACATGCCTATTCCCCATTAGATTACTAACATATGAACATATCTTGGGAAACTTGGGTCAATTCATCTATTTGTTCTAGAAATGGCTTACCATATTTACTCCATCAATTTTCTTCTTAAAAAACATAATGCTTTAGAATGTATGGATTCATGCCAATAAACTTTTGATAGTATGAAATAATATCTACTTCATCCTCCCACTCTTCATCCACCTATAAATGATTATCCATTAATTATATATGCATCCTCTACCCACCATATCAGTTGGGATAATGCTTTCCCAACAAGATGATATTGGTAGAGAATATGTTATTTACTATAATAGTCGATGTTTAATTGATTATTAAAAATGTTATACCAAGGTAGAATATGATTATATTTCCATATATTTCACATCTAAAAATATTCATCATATGCTCTATCAAACCACTTACGTCATTTTTCATTCTAACCCGCTTTGTCAATTTTTATCCAAAGATTTTTTACTTGGAGATAAAATCATCAAATGGATGGTCTTATTTATGAAATTTGACCTTTAAATTATTACACAAAAATATGTCAAAGGATAAGTCATCACAAACAAAATCATGGTAGCTTCCTTACCAGCTACAAATCACCTTCATGATACTCTCCCTAATGAATAAATTATTTATATTGAAGGTCTTAACCAAGCAATTTCTCTCAAGGATTAGTTTCACAATTTCATGGTTGATCTAGAAGAAAATAATCTATAAGAAAAAGATTACACTCTTGATACCACTAAATCTAAAGTATTCATTGAATAATTATTGGAAGTTACAATTGAATTACATGAAGATAGGTGGACACTTCACTCTGATGGCACAAAATGCTTACAGGGAGCTGGGGCAAGATGTATCCTAGACAACCCACATGGTAAAATTATACCTGTAGCATTTTGATTAAATTTTAATGTCACCAATAACATGGCTAAATATGAAGCTCTAAGAATTATTGGAAGTTACAATTGAATTACATGAAGATAGGTGGACACTTCACTCTGATGGCACAAAATGCTTATAGGGAGCTGGGGCAAGATGTATCCTAGACAACCCACATGGTAAAATTATACCTGTAGCATTTTGATTAAATTTTAATGTCACCAATAACATGGCTAAATATGAAGCTCTAATACTATGCATGCAAGCCCAAATCAATTTATACATCCCATATTTACATTATTTAGGAGATTAATAATGTATATGCCATCAAGTTAGTGATTATTATCAATGCAAAAGTGAAAACTTAATTGCATATCATCAAATTGCTACTACACTTGTAAAATAATTTATCTCTTTTACCATAAAACCCATTATAATAGATCAAAATTCTATAATTGATTCTCTAAATTCATCAACATCTTTATTTCACCCTCACTAAGTACTTCATGATTCTCAATTTCTTATTGAAATAAGAAAAACACCTTCCTCTTTACAAAACAAAAATGATTCTCTAAATTATCACATTGAAACTATTACTATTTGGCAAATACCATGGTATAAAAACATTATTCATTTTATTGAAAATCAAACTTACCCTCCAGACATGGATTCTTATGAAAATAATTGAATACATAAACAAGATTTCAAGGATGTACTTTGATACACCACCCTTTCCTATCATAATACAACAGGAACCTTACTACACTATGTAATGCAAGAGGAAGTTCATAATCTCATAAAACAAGCATATGTGGGAATTTGTAGTGGTCATTATATTGGTCATACTATAAACCACAAATGTTTGTGTATAGGTTGTATGTAATTGGAAATGCAATAGGTATACAAATCAATCCTAGTTCAAAGTAGATAGATCCTACTTAAACTTTTTATTGAGGATACATTAGATAATCAGGATCATGTCTAATATGGATCCACTAGACCTAATCAAGGGATATATTATCACAAATACTATCACTAAGGAGGGTTTCAAATCCTCCAGTCAAGAAAAACTATGCAGTAACCCTAACTAGGTCCTATCTTTTCATATTCACTAAACTAATAATAAGTAAAGAAAAATATAATATAGTTCTCACCAAATTTTGTGGCACAAAGTGGGGGTAATAAAAATATAAATTAAACATGCATAGAAGACATATACTCACGTCAATGTATATGAAATCCTAATGCATAGAAGAGAATTACAAATGCATTACAACCTACTCTTACAAAGGAGGAAAAAAGTTATGAATACTTCCCTTTGAATACAAACCCACCGAGCCTCAATCTCTCCCTTAGACAATGTGCTTCACAAAATATTGTTGTGGTATGTAAGGATGATAAGGATAAATCAGCTCTAGGCTACACAACCTATCAATGCATCCAAAAGACTTACCCACAAGACAAGATTTGTATCTCCAAAGAAAGTATGAAACCCTAAGCTCACTCCTCAAGTAGAATTATGGATAATTAGATGCACAATATATATTAATTCTTCTTCTCTTCTTTTATAAATGGCAAAATGAATGTGCTTATAAAGGTAGATTTAACCCTAAACCTTTACAGAAATTTAGGCTGACAATGTTAACTTGATCGACCTGTTATTGAAATTTGTAAAAAATAACTAATTTATGAACTATGTCAACCATGACCGACCTAGTTCTTAGTAATATTTTGTAAATAATAATACAATGTTGATGTGGCCAACATAGTTATGTAAACTACCAAAAAGGGTTTAAGTTAGGGAAAGGGATAATGAAGGTGGTAAAAGACTAGATAAGGGTGAAAATAGGAGGAAAATCTTAGGGGAATGGCTATTGAGAGACAAGTGTGTATATAAAAAGTATAAAAAAGGGACATCAATCATACAAAGCACCAATGGTCTACCCAACCCTTTCTCAATGTACCCCTTAGGTCATGTACTCAGATAGATTGAGATTAGATGGGTTCCTATATGATAAAAAGTGTTATTAAGTGGTAAAGTTTGAAAATATTATGTGTGGACATATGCCCCACTTGAAGCTCATCATGTGTCATGTGAGTGTAATAGGGGATGGTTCTTTGAGAAAGAACATAGAAACACATAAAATTGAGATAACTAAAAATGACATACAGAAAGTAACAATAAAATAAAATGAGAGTAAATAAAAATACCATATACATACATTAACTTACCTTTCTACTGAATGATTATATGCAAACATCCTAGTCTTGATCATGGAGGGTTCAGTACATATATTTGAGAAACCCTGGGGATACATGACTAACAATAAAAGCAATGTGTGTGTGTGTGTGTGTGTGTGTGTGTGTGTGTGTGTGTAAGATGGTTAAAGTAGCAATGAGTTACTTATAAAAATTGGCAAATTAATATTTTTAAGGCAAGGTTATAATATTGAAGGCAAATCAATGTCAAAATGATGGTAAATGAATGAAAAATGATTTTAGAACACACTAAATCACATTGGAAAGCATGTAAAACATAAATGGCAAAAAAAAGAATGTAGAACATACTAAATCACATTGGGAAGTATGTAGAACATAAATGGCAAGAAAAATGTAGAACATACTAAATCACATTGGGAATTATGTAAAACATAAATTGAAAATAAGAATGTAAAACATACTAAATCATGTTGGAAGTATGTAAAACATGAATTACAAATGAAATGTCCATGCAATAAAACTTTAACAAAGATATGTAAGTGACAAGTAACCCTATGTAAGATAAGCATGTTGAATCAAACATAAACAAAAATATGAATGATTGAAAATGATATGTAAGTCAAGATGTAAGACAAACATGAATAAAACATACATAAACAAAAACATGTAAGAATGCCAAATGTCATATGTAATATAAGTTAAGTCTACAAAAATTAAACAAGAACATGATAAATAGATGAAAATAAAAAGCTCTAAAGGATGAAAACTCAAACTTAGTATTTGTTCTAAGATAAAATGTAAGAAAACACAACCACCTAATGACATGAATAGTATAATAATGAGATGTTATGGTAAATAAATGGTGTAAGGGTGTTTGTGAGGAAGGCTTGGTCCTATCCAAGGTCTTACAATGAAACTCATAATTTACAAACCAAGGGGAATAATAAGGTAGATGTGATCAACTAAAAGTGATATCCAAAAAGGGGATTATAAGTAAAATATGATGTAAATGAGGAATGTGAGGCACCACATGGGTGATGTGAACATCTTTAGCAAGAATGAAACACACTAGGCAAGTGATAAAGGCTAAGAACTATCAACACTAGGGACTTAGGACATTTTGACCAATGAACACAAAGCTTGGGATAAAAGTGAAGTACATAGATCAACCCATGAAGGATATATACATGAAAAATAAATGGACCTACCTTCCCACAATGTGTTCCTCATTCCTCAAAACCCATTATAGAGCCATCAATCTACTTCAAAGATTGGGTACTTATGTGAGAAATTAGGTGGTACTATATACTATATGATATAATGATACCTCCTACCCTAGTCTACTAGCCTATCACATCTCAAGGGACCTCGACTCTATCACAAGGCCAACTATGGAGTTTGAGCTTGGACTAAGATAGGAGATGTGCCAAATATAGATCATGTATTTTGGTGTGATCTAACTTTTAAGACTATTTTTTCCTTTTAATCAGTGCCTTCTATTTGTATTTTATGATTTAGATTTTAACTTATTTTGGATTTTTCTATTCCTCCTCCTCCATACAGATTTAGAGAACCAAACATGAGTGAAATAGGTGAGAAACATAAGAGAGCTTAAACTTGGTCACTAGAGAAAAGAACCTAAAAACTAAGGTGTCTAAAGACTCCTAGACTTGCCCACAAGTATGCAATCTCAAAATTGACTGATGTGAACCTCAAATGAAAAGAAATAAGGGAAATATGGGGGTAAGGAGATATCCATTTATGTAATAAGTGATACAATGATGAATATACTTGTAGCTGATCATAAGAAGGTAAAATAGTGTAATAAAATGGATGGGGCTATGTTATGATAGTTATGTCACTAAGAGAAGCCATACTAACTTACAAAATATCTAGTACAAGCACCAATCAAAGTAGTAATCATCCTAAAAAGTGATGTATAGATGTTTTAATGTGGTAATTTGTGAGGAGAGCTTGGTCTTATCCATGGCATTACACTACAACTCAAAATGTGGATGCCAATGAGGTGAATGCTAAATAATGGGGGAAAATAATCATAAATCTACTAAGGCATAAAAATGTCATAAAAAGACACAAATGAAAGAGATATATAAGAACCAAAAAGAAAAAAAATGCCAAATGTAATGTGTAAGAAAACTAAAGAACCTAAAGGTGATAATGATGCTAGTAAAGTGTGTTAACATAAGTCAAGTGCACAAAAACAAATAAATATGAGAAAAAAAATAAGTAAGATCTATGATAACATCTTTATCAAAGATGAGCATGTGAAATAAAAACCCATGTGTCTCAGAATATTTATTAAAGCTAAATTTATTTGTTATCATGCATTGTAGAATAAGAGTGGGCATCATAAGATGCCCCAATGGGTAAGTGGATGTAGGGATGGGCATATTAAGATACCTAAGGTCTAAAGGGACATGTGGATGGGCATCACAAGATCCCCCAACATGTGAGGTGGAGTGAGGGAATATTGAACCATTAAAATGATTTACATTGGGTTGGTAGGTGCATTTGGATATAGGTAAATGTGTTGGTTTGTTAGATTTTATGGATGTTGAATGTGACATGTGATGTGTTGGAGAGGTATAGGTAAGGAGGACCATGTATGATATAATTTTGAGTAGGAATTTGAACTAGGTACTCTTTGGGTTCATGTGACCTAAGAGGTTGATGTTCAATGGATGCAAAGATAAGTTTAAAGTTGTTCATGTTAGCTATCCTTTCCTTATTCGTGTAGGAAGAAGGATCAACTGTGGTTTGAACAACATTAGTTGATGAGGTGTATGTATGGGATAAATTTTTTTTTCATTAGGTATTTGATGTTGATGTGATTTAGATTCTTTAGATTGAATTTGAGAATATTGAAGATAGTCTTGATAACATTATTTCATGAGAGTATCAATATTGAAATATGGACCAAGGAAGCAAGAAGAAATTGATGAAGATCATAGAAATAGTTATGAGAATGACCTATAGTAGCATGCCAACCATAAAACTTATCATGATTCTACCATTTTGTAGGAGGTTTGTAAGGATTAAAGCTCATGGGTTTAGAGAGTGTAAATTTATTCTTAAGTTATTTTAGACTCAAGGGAGGGAGGGTGGGTTGGGTTAAAATTGGTTGAATTGGATGCTCTATTTTGACGTTGGGAAGGCTTGGATGAATCAATGTTATGATAAAAAGAATAAAAAAATTCTTTAGTAGTTTTTTGAGGTGTTTCAAATTGAATCATAAAAAAATCTTGCCTATTTGATTGGTCTAAAGCTTCTTCTAAAGTTTTAGGGGAAAAGATTTAAACTTTGTATTGAAGGGGAGATTTAACAGTAGTAACAAATAATATTAAAAGAGTATCATCATTTATGTTATGGTCCACTTTTTGAGATAGATAATTCCATCATTTGATGAAAGTGTGAGCAGATTCATTAGAAAGTGTTTGGCATTGATGAAATAGCTAAGGTAATTTTCAGGAAGGTCATCATGTTTGAATTCCTTCACTAGAGTGTTGACTAAATCATCTAGTTTTGAGATGGAATGTATAGGAAGTTGGTTGTACCATTGAAGTGCATAACCAACAAAGGTTTTGGCTAAGAGCTTGGTGGTAGCAAAGGTGTTAATTTAGACCCATTCCTTATAGAGATTACCAAAAGACTTAAGAAAGATAGTAGGATCCTTAGTCCCATCATATGTTGGAGAAATGTTTCCAATATCTATGGATGCAATTAATAGGGATAAAGGTTCATTTTGAATATGTTGAAGTATTTTTTATTCATTGGAGGTTGAGGGATGATATTCTCATTAGCATCTCTAAGAGGAGGGACAAAATTTTGATTTGATTGAAACATGATGACTTGAGATGGTTGACTAGTCATGTGTAATAAATGTTGGTGCATTTTCATTATTTGGAAATGATTAGTCACTTTATGATGTTCATTTGTTGAAATATTTATGAAAGAATTTGAGTTGTGTCAATTTTTTCATTAGTATTTTGAGGTATTAGTTTTATTAGGAGGGGGATTATTAGTTGTGGGACGAGGAAGGGTATTGGGTGAAGGATTCCCAACATTGGTATTGGGAGGAGGACTAGGATGAATGACCTCAACTTCATTACATTATGTAGTGATTGGTTTTGGATTAGGAAAAGATGAAGGAATAAAGTGAATAGCTTCATTTGAAGTAATAAAATAAGTGAGGTTCTAATCTAAATCCTTAATTATGCAATGTTCTTGACTAAGTAGAGGCTAAAAAGATGAAATCATTATGAACTAAGACTAGATAACCACACATAGAATAGTATCAACCAAGGTATATAGAGTCAATAGGGTTGACTGTGTACTATTTATAAGGATTTAAAATGAAGATAAAATCAACCAAACATAGAATAGGGTCAACTAGGTTGACGTAGTGGGCAGAAGATAAGAAGAACTAGTGGGATGACTTAGTAGTAAGTGGCTGACTTAGTTTGTTAGGTGAAAAACTAATAGGCTGAATTAGTAGTACATGGCCAACTTATTTGGTTAGGTGAAAAACTAATGGGCTGACTTAGTAGTAAGTGGTTGACTTATTTGGTTAGGTGAAAAACTAATTGGTCAACTTAATAGTAAGTGGTCGACTTAGTTGGTTAGGTGCTAAAAACTAGTGTGCCAACTTAGTTTATTAAGGGATAAAATGGGACGTAAATAGGGTGTGAAATTGAGATTGATAAGGCTATAAGGTTGACCAATTAAACTTAGTATTAATATCTGATAACAAGAAAAGATTACAAGGTTGACTAGGTCAACTTAGTACTGTAAATTGATTGGCAAGAAAGAGTACAAGGTCATCTAGGTCAACTTAGTACTATAACCTAACTAGAAAAAGAGAGTATAGGGTTGATCAAATCAACTTAGTACTATATAAAATTAAAAACATATGATGATAAGGATACAGGGTTAACCAAGTCAACTTAGTATTGTAACATGACTATAAAAAGAGAGTACACAATTGACAAGGTCAACTTAGTACTACAGATAGGGGAAAACATAGTTTGTAATAGACTTTGGAAAATAAAATGACAGTGTTCTAAAAATAATGAAAATTTTGAAATGTAATTGAAGCAAGTAATATAAGCAAACACATAAATAATTGGATCAATGAGAATGATCCAATTGGGGCACACAACATAAATCCTTATACCAACACTAGTCAATGCAAGTTTTTTCATTACAACAAATAATGATCAGAGAGAAAGTAGTCAATTTAAAAATTAAATTCTAATTAAGTGGTCATCATAAGTGTTGTTAGATTATTATCAAGTGTTATTTTAAGTGTGATAGGGAAGTTGGCTGAAAATAGGGAACTAGAAATCAATCTATGGATGGTTTCAGGTCATTTAGGCTGAAATACATGTGTTGGCAATGGTACTAGCTTGATATTAGGGCCTACCTCCTCACTTCATAATCTCTCAGTGATAAGGATGTCAAGTGCTTTGCCAATATATACCATTAACCCTATATTTATACTTGGCTAGAAAACCAAGTCAGCTTCCCCCTTGGTGTTGAAATCCAAGTAGGTAGGCCTTGGGAAGACAAGTTTTTAAATGATTTTTGAATATTGTGTGATTTTATAGTGTGTGAAAAAAGAAAAAAATAGTGCAACTAAATGGGTATTTGAAAAAACACTTAATTATATTATGTGAGCTACTCTAATCATGCAAACAACTAAAAATGAAAGAGTGAATTAATTACTAGCAAATAGTTGTTAATTCCAAAATTAATAATGCTATAGAGTTGGTTTAGATGACACTATATGCAAATAGTACATAACATAGTCAATTGGGTTGATACTATTCTATGAAAGTAAAAGTCTTTAAAAACAAATTTGACTAGGTCGACTTAGTCTTTTAGATAGAAGATAGAATATAAAACTAAGTTGACCAAGTCAACTTAGTTTGATATATGATTATAGTTTTAAAGACTAAAAAATTGCACAAAAATGAAGTAATGAATTGATAAAGAGAAAGAGAGGAACCTTGGTGGGTTGGAGGATGATGAGGATTATAATTTTTTTGCTAAAGTTCTTTGAACGTTACTTTCAAGTTTTGCAAACTAAGTCAACTAGTTTGACCTAGTTCTATAAAACCCTGTGTGTTAAAGCAATATAACATGACTAAGTCGACCTACCCAACTTAGTTTGTTGATCTGGATGTTGACTAAAAAACTAAGTTGACCTACCTAACTTAGTTTATTGATTTAGATGTTAATTGAAAGACTAAGTCAACATGCCCAACTTAGTTTGTTGATCTAGATGTTCATTAATAGACTAAGTCAACTTGACTGACGTAGTTTATTAATATGGATGTTGATTGAAAGGTTAATTATATGTACCCAACTTAGTTTTTTGATATGGATGCTAACCAAAAGACTAATTCAACCTACCTGACTTAGATTATTTATTTGGATGTTGACTAAAAGACTAAATCGACCTACCTGACTTAGTTTGTTGATCTACATGCTGATTGAAAGACTATGTCAAATTTTTTGACATAGTTTGTTATCTAGAAATAAATATGATTATTGTGTCATCCTATCTGATCTAGTAACCTATATCTAATGAATACCTACATAGAAAGAACATAGTCATTTTTATATGACTTTGTGTTAAACATGTGCACAAAATTTAAAACTATACTAGCCTAGTTGACATAGTATCACAAATATATAAAAATAATAAAATGATAAAAATGAAAGCGTAAAAGAAAACCTATAAGGGTTATATTCATGTCGAGTTTACCAAAATATGTGATGGAAAATTCAACAGGTCTACAAATAAATCCTAGCTTAGAGAAGATAGATCCTACTTACACTTCTGATTGGGGATACATTAGATAATTAGATAATTGGGGTCATGACCAATATGTATCCACTAGACCTAATAAAGGGATATATTACCATAAATAATATCACTAGGTAGGGTTCCAAAGCCTCTAGTCAAGCAAAACTATGTAATAACCCTAACTAGGTCCTATGTTTTCATATTCACTAAACTAATAACAAGTAAAGTGAAATCTAATCTAGTGCTCACCAAAGCTCATTACACAAAGTGGGGGTAATAAAAAATCAAATAAAACATGCATAAAATGCATATACTCATGTCAATATATATACAAAATTCTAATGCATGGAAGAAAAGTACAAATGCATATCTATTTACTCTTATAAAGGAGGAACAAAGTTAGGAATACTTACCTTTGAAGATGAACCCGTTGAGCCTCAATCTCTCACTTGGGCAAGGTGCTTCACAAGATATTATTGTGGTATGTAAGGATGATAAGGATAAATCAATTTTATGATACATAATCTATCAATGCATCCAAAATACTTCTCCACAAGATAAGATCTATATCTCCAAAGAAAGTATAAAACCCTAAGATTTCTCCTCATGAAGAATGGTGGATAAGTAGAAGCACAATATATCTTAATTTTATTATCATATTTTATAAATGGATAAATGATTGTGTTTATATATGTGGATCTAACCCTAAAAATTTCTAAAAATTTAGGCCGACAAGGTCAACCCAATTGACCTGGTATTGAAATTGGCAAAAACTAACTAGGTTATAAACTATGTCATCCATGGCTAACCTAGTTCTTATTAAGCTTTTGTAAATAATAATACAAGGTCGATGTGGCTAACATAGTTATGTAAACTACCAAAAATGGGTTTAAGTTATGGAAAGTGATAATGAAGGTGGTAAAATACGAGAGGAGGGTGTAAAATAGGAGGCAAAGCTTAGGAAAATGGTTTTTAGGAGATAAGTGTTTAGATATCAAGTGGCAAAAAGGGATAACAATTATATAATTCACCAATGGTATACCCACCCCTTTATTGTTACACCCCTTAGGGCATGCACTCAAGAGACTAAGACTTGATGGGATCTTACAAGATAGAAAGTGTTAGTAAGTGGTAAAGTTTGAAAATATTATGTGTATGTATGGGTTACTTTTGGCTTACTCTAGAAAATATACTATTAATTTTGATAAAAAGTGTAATCCTTGTCAACTCCATGATGACCTAATCCACTCTCCTCTATCTAAAATCCAAATAGTATAATCTCCTTGGCCATTCTCTATGTGAAGATTAGATCTCATTAGAAAATTACGTAGATCAAAAGATGGTCATGTATTGCCATTGAATATTTTACCAAGTGGGTAGAATCCATGCCTCTTTTTAATGTCACTAGTATTACCATTTCCAAATTTATTCTCAATCAAATCATCTGTCATTTTTTAGTTTCCCACACCTTCATTTCTGTTAATGGTGGTAACTTCAAAAATAAGACATGAAACAATTATGTGGGAAATTCAAATTTTCACATAAATTCTCAACACCTTATCATCCTTAATGTAATGGCCAAGAAAAATCCACTAACAAAATTTTGAAGAAAATCTTATAAAAATCTATTAGATAAACTCGTAATGATTGACACCTTTATCTCTATCATGTACTTTGGGATTATTACACTAGCATATGCATTGATACTAAGGTAATGCCATTTTCAATAATATATGTATTTGAATCAATCTTACCATTTGAATTTAAACTCCCATCTCTACATATATCTCTTTATGGTATAATTCCTAATGAATAATTATATGAATCCCATCTTCATGCTTTATACTTCCTTGATGAGCACCATATGGTTGCTTTACAATATAATCACCAATATAAGGATCACATTTCTAAACAACATAATAAAAAGTTCAAAGTATTAAATTTTAATGTTAGTGATTTAGTCCTCAAACTATATTATACACATGATAAAGAAGGAAAACATTCTCAAAAATGGTTGGGTCCTTACATAGTAAAAGACATCCTTGGTCCTAGTACCTATAAATCATAAACTAATTAAGGACACGTCTTCAAAGGACCTAATAATGCTCAATTTTTAAATAAATTATTTGCTTAAATATTTAATTTCTTTTCATATAATGTAAATACTAACACTTTTTACATGTCTCCTATAACTATATCCAATTTACACTAGTACATTCTATTCAATAGCCTTAGCCCCTATCATTGGTATTTTGGACTATCTTTATTACTTTCATTTATTTCATGAGTTGCATTGTAGGACCATAGATAAGATCCAACCATACTCATGAATATATTTTAATTTATAGTCTAGTTTTAACATTTTATCTTTGAACATAAATTTATCATTTTACAAGTTTACTTTCATTCTTTATTTCCTCATTCTTTTTTGAGTTGCAGTATAAGACTTTGGATAGGACCAAACTTTCACCACAATGTCATTTTTACCAACTTTAGTTTATATTTTATGAGTTACAAAGTAAGACCTTGGATAGGCTAGGCTTTCATCATAAAGTCTATTGATTTTTTTTCCAACTTATCTTTAAACTATAGTGTTTTATTAGAAACTAAGGCATTGGTTAAATATTTTGATCTCATACTATTGAAATTGGTTTTTTTTATTATTATTATTATTTTATGGTAACACCTTCAAAACAAACTATTTATTCATATTTCCCTACACTTATATTATTTCTTATAATATAGTGTCATACTTACCTATCATTATATCCTTTTCACATTATCACTTTTTTTACAATTTTAGGTAACTCAATCATTTCATTTTCATTCTTCTTGTCTCCCATATTTTCATTCCACTTCGGGCACACTAAGATTAGTTTCAAGATAACATTCTTATTTAACATTCATGTAAGATAATAATTTTATTAGATAAGGTTAAAAACTAGGAAGGGGGTTTCATGCCTTTATAATAACCAGCGATAGATATTTAACATAAAAACAAACAAGACAAACATAGGATTGTGGAAATGTAAGCCACTAATGAAACATTTTCATGAGCCAAAAGTTATCAAAAACCTTATAAAACAATCCCAAAAAGAAACTTAGAGGGGAAAATTTGAAGCAACTATTTAGACTCCTTAGATTTGGAGTATACAACCATTTTTTTATTTTCAGATTTATTTTTTTCTTTGTCTTTACCTCTAGTCCATTTACTTGGGCCTGGTAAGTTTTTTAAATTAGACTTTTTATTTTTTGGAGTGGTGTCCAATCCTATTCCTTGTCTAATGGTCTCTTATTTAGCTTTGTCTTCTTATCCTTGATATGTTTCTTCTTCTTATTAGGGGAAGTGATACCAATCTCCCCACTTTCTTTAGCCCCTACTGCCAAACCTCCACCAACCTCAGTTATGACCACCTCCTAAGTGAACATCCCTTTCAATTTCTTAATCTCTTCCACCATCTTCATGAAAAACAAGTGCTGCAATGCCACCTTAGTTTGCATTTTCTCTAGGGAAATTTCCATGTTAGTTTGTTTGTTACTCAGGGATGGTATGGTGAATTCTAGCTATGGGATTCACCTATTCAAAGCTATCTTTTGAGTTATTATCCATGAGGGTTTTTACAAAATTATTCTTCTCTCTTAAATATGGGGTTTCCTTTCTGACCTTAACTTCATGACTTTCCTCATATTCATCACCTGAGTCCTCCCCCACTCATTATGTACATCAATCATATAATTAACATCTTTTACATAGAGGGGTTCACCTCAGATGATAAGGAGAATAATCCCCTAGTGAATGGGATCAGAGGATGGATTAGCCTTGAAGGAAGTAATAAAAACTTTGAGATACTTTAGCAGGAAAAAGGGGAGACTAATCTTGAGACATCAACAAGAAAAAAGGGAGACTAATAAATTAAGATAATCATATATAACATGATCTCTAAGTTATTTTCTTTAGATACCAAGTCTAAGCTTTCTAGTGATAATTATTTTTATCACCCATATTGGTTTTCTAAATACATATGAGGAGGAATCAAAAAAGCCATAAAAAGGTTAAAATTCAAATCATTTTAAACAGAAGGAAATGATAAAAAGCTAATTAAAAATCAAAATTTAAAATCACACCAAAAGACATGATTATTAATCACACCTTCTACTCTAGTTGAAGATCAAAATCCATAGTTGGCCTCATTATAGAGTCAATGTCCATAGGGGTGTGGTAGGCTAGTAGATAGGGGTAAAATATTCAAAATTGTCTATAGTTATACCTAATTTCTCACACAAGTACCCAATATTCATAGTTGAACTATGACTTTGTAATGGGTCTTGAGGAATGAGGAATAAATGAAATAGATATATAAGAATAAAAAATGAAAACAAATGCCAAATGTAACATGTAAAAAAACCAAAGATCCCAAAGGCAATAATGATGCTATTAAAGTGTGTTTAAAATAAGTAAAGTGCATAAAAACAAATAAACGTGAGACAAAAAATAAAAAATAAAATCTTTGCTAACATCTATATTAAAGATGAACATGTGAAATATAAATTTATAAGTCCTAAAAGGTTTCTTGAATCTAAATTTGTTTATTATTATGCATTGTAAAATAAGAGTGGGAATCATAAGATGCACCAATGGGTAATTGGATGGAGGGATGAACATCACAAGATGCCCCAAAGTCTAATGGGACATGTGGATGGGCATCGCAACATGCCCCAAAATTTGAGGTGGAGTAAGGTAGCATTGAACCATTAAAATGATTTTCATTAGATTGGTAGGTGCATTTGGAGATAGGTGAATGTGTTGGTTTGTTAGATTTTAAGGATGTTAAATGTGACATAAGACGTGTAGGAGCATTTCAACTAGGTACTCCTTTGGTTCATGTGACCTAAGAGGTTGAGGTTTAATAGATGCAATGATATTTTTAAATTTATTCATGTTAGTTATCCTTTCCTTATTGGTGTAGGAAGAAGGATCAACTATGGGTTGAACAACATTAGTAGATGAGGTATAGATATGGGATAATTTTTTTTGTTCATTACGTATTTAATGTTGATGTAATTACCTAATCTTTATAGTAGACCGATGACTTTGTAAGGGGTCCTGAGGAATGGGGAACACGTTGTGGGAAGGTAGGTCCATTTTAATTTTCATGCATATGGCCTTCATGGGATGATCTATGTAATTCACTTTTTATCTTAATCTTTGTGTTCATTAGTCTAAATATCCTAATTCATTGGTGTTGATAGTTCTTAACCTTTCTCACTTGCTTAATGTGTCTCATTCTTGTTAAGGATATTCACATCACCCATGTGGTGCCTCACATTCCTTATTTACATCATATTTTCCTTATATTCTTATTTTTGGATATTGTTTTTAGTTGATCACATCTACATTATTATGCCTCTTAGTCTATAGTTTGTGAGTTGCATTGTAAGACCTTGGATAAGACCAGGCCTTCCTCACAAACACCATTTTTTCCCACACCATCTCATTATAATACTATTCATGTCATTAGGTGGTTGTGTTTTATTACATTATATATTAGAACAAGCACTAAGTTTGAGTTTTCATTCTTTAGAGATTTTGATTTTTATTTATCCACCATGTTCTTGTTTGATATTTGCAAACTTCACTTATCTTACATATGACATTTGTCATTTTTACATGTTTTTATTTCTATATGATTTCTTCATGTTTTTCTTCCATCTTGACTTACATTTCATTTTTAGTCATTCCTATTTTTTTTTATGCTTGATTTGACATGTTTATCTTACATGAGGTTGATTTTCACTTTCTTACATATCTTTGTTAGAGTTTTCTTTCATTGGCATTCTTTTTTGTCATTTATGTTTTACATGCTTCCCAACATGATTTAGTATATTCTACATTCCTTTTTTCCAATTATGTTTTAGATGCTTTTCAACATGATTTAGTATATCCTACATTCATTTTTGTAATTTATGTTTTACATGCTTTCCAACATGATTCAGTATGTTCTACATTCTTTTTTTATGTTTTACATGATTTCCAATATGATTTATTGTGTTATACAATCATTTATCCTTCATTTGTCATTATTTTATCATTCACTTATCAAAAATATTTTGGTTCTAATCTTGCCTTAATAATCCTAATTTACCAATTTTCATAATTAATTCATTGCTACTTTAACCATCCTACACACACATTGTTTATATTGTTAGTCTTGTATCCATAGGGTTTCTAAAATATAGGTACTACACCCTCCATGATCAAGATTAGGATGCTTTCATATAATCATTTAGTGGAAAGGTAAGTTAAGGTATGTATATGGTATTTTTGATTACTCTAATTTAATTTTAGTATTATTGTCTATATATCATTTTTTTTTAGTTATCTCAATTTAGTGTGTTCTTATATTCTTTCTCAGAGCACCAACCCCTATTGCATCTATGTGATACATGATGAGATTCTATTGGAGCACATGTATACACATAATACTTTCAAACTTTACCACTTACTAACACTTTATATCTTGCAAGAACCCATCGAGCCTCAATCTCTTTGAGTGCATGACATAAGGGGTGCATCAGAAAAGGGGTGGGTAGACCATTGGTGCTGTGTAGGATTATTGTCCCTTTTTCCATTTATTATCTACACACTTGTCTCCTAAAAACCATTCCCCTAAGCTTTGCCTTATATTTTTCACCTTCATCTAGTAATTTTCCACCTTAATTATCCCTTTCCCTAACCTAAACCCCTTTTTTGTATTTTACATGATTATGTTGGCCACATTGACCTTATATTATTATTGACAGAGCTTACTAAGAACTAAGCCATCAAGGGCCGACATAGTTCAATATCTAGTATGTTTTTTTGTCAATTTCAATACTAGGTCAAATGGGTCAACCTTATCATCCAAAAATTTTGAAAGGGTTTAGGATTAGATCCTCTTATATAAACGTGATCATTTCACTATTTCTGAGATAAGAGAAGAAGTAAGATATATTGTGCATCTACTTATCCACTATTCTACTTGAAGAACAAGGTTAGGGATTCATACTTTCTTTGGAGATATGGATCTTGTCTTGTGGATAAGTCTTTTAGATGCTTTGATAGGTTTTGTATCCTTTATCTCATTTATCCTCTTCATCCTTGCATACCACAACAACCTCTTGTAAAGCACCTTGGCCAAGGGAGATATTGAGGATCGATAGGTTCATCTTCAAAGGTAGGTATTCTTAACTTTATTCCTCCTTTGTAAGAGTAGATAGATATGCATTTACACTTTTTTTTCATGCATTCAGATTCTATGTACATTGACATAAGTATATGTCTTCTATGCATGTTTAATTTTTATGTTTATTAATCCCACTTTGTGCCACAAGCTTTGGTGAGCACTAGATTATATTTTTCTTTACTTTTTATTAGTATAGTGAATATAAAAACATAGGACCTAGTTAGGGTTATTGCATAGTTTTGCTTGGCTAGAGGCTTTGGAACCCTCCCTAGTGATATTATTATGGTAAAAGATCCCTTGGCTAGGTCTAGTGGATCCATATTGGTCATGACCTTGATTATCTAATGTATCCCCAATAAAAAGTGTAATTAGGATCTATCTTCTTTGATCTAAGATTGATTTGTAGATATGTTGCATTTCTCATTGCATACAGGGTACACATCCATCAATTTTATTTTTCTATGCAATTTTCTTGAATTAATTGCTTGGATATATGATTAGACATAATTATTTAAGAAAATATATAATTTTTTTAAAATATCATATAATTATAAATAATACCAAAATTTAAATCTAATTATCGTGTGTGTGTGTGTGTGTGTGTGTGTGTGTGTGTGTGTGTGTGTGTGTGTGTGTGTGTGTGTGTGTGTGTGTTTAATATTAGGCATAATTATATGATATTATTATTATTATTATTACATCGAGAGGTGTTCTACAATGGGAGAGGGTGAAGGAGAGACCTTGATGTTATTCCTTTTTAAAGAAAAATGGTTGACATTTACTTTAAAAAATAATATAAAATTAACAAAACTGACACAATATTTGAAAAAATATATAAAATATTAATAAATATACATAAAATATTATAACAATAAAAAATAAGTAAAAGATTTTGAATGATATTCAAGGCAGTTAGTAAATCTTCAATTATTAGTTATTATTTCACAGCGTCATAAATTACCTTCGTAAATGGTTTGTGGTTAGCCCCTTTACATTTAGAACTACTCTTATGCATTCTCTACTTTATTCTGGTCAGTGGTAGAGTATTCCCCTGACTCAAATCTTGTCTTCTTATTTCCATCGATTTCACTTGCATTCACCACACAGATCCCATCCTTTGACTTATTCATTGAAACCTGATTTGCATTTCTTCACTAGTGTGAATGACATGTTACAAATGGCATTCTCTTGATTAGATAGAGCAACAGGATTCAAAATGTGGTTCTATATAAAATTATATTTTATCTATGTTATTAGATTATGAAAAATAAAAAAATGTATGATTAAGATTACAAAAGTATCATCATAATATTTTATATTTAATAAAAAAAAAATTTAGTTTTTCTAAGAGATTCTTTATGATAAATTTATTTAAAAAATAAAAAATAAATTTTATATAATTAACATACATATTTATTATGAAAGCCTATAACCATAAATTATCCATCATGTATTTTAATAAAAAATTAGAAAATTGATATTAAATTTATATTAGTGTTTATAATTAACTATTTTTTAAAACAACATATCAAGATCTTAATATTTTCAAATATAGTGATGTTTAATTAAAGTTATATCTCAATATAAAAGTAACATAGAAAAATGTCAAATAATTTTTTTTTTAAAGTATAAGTATATATATCAATATATCAATAAATATCATTTTTTAGTCCCTTATATCATATTAAATTCTGATATTAATGAAATAGGTGTTTCGAAAATAATATTTATCAGTGTATTTTACATACAGCTCAATTATAAAAAACTAAACCTCAAAAAATAAGATTACATATTATAATAACATATATTATTGTACTATATATAATTATTTTATCATAAATATCATAATTTTATCAAATGAAAAAATTTATTAAAAAATATTAATTATTTAATAATATAATTATTTTTTAAATATATAAACACTTATTCATTACCCAATTATTTTATCAAACATATTATTATTGTGTCGGATGTAAAAATCTCTAAAAACTCTAATTACTTATTGAGGTAACTAGATGTTGGACATATAATCCAAGGTAGAAAAAAGACAACAAATAGGAGGTAAGGAGTATTACAGATATTGTAAGAGTATTTCCAAGGTTTTCCTTCATCCTTGTGCATGAATTAAATCAATGGATTAATTTATATTGGTCAGAGTTATTACTTTACAAGTCATTTTGTGATATACAAAGAGATTTTAAAATTAGTGATGAAGAAATAATATCAAATTAGGATTCATTCAATTATAACTATTGGCATGTCGAGACAAGAATAATTACAAAAGATGTTGAAAGTCACAGTGATACTAAAGATGAGGATAATCAACATGTTCAATAAAACATAGTGGAACATGAGTGAAAAATCATAGCCAGGCTACAACGTAGCCAAGGTATGGAATTTAGTGAGATAGATATGTAGGGAAGAAGAGATATTGATAGACAAGCATTATGGACTAATGAATATAGACATGAAGAATACACAAATAAAGCGGTTAAATTCATAAGCATCATGAAAGATAATGAATTTATTATAGATGATGATATAACACCAACAATGAATTATGAAACCTTGGGTGCCAAACAAAAAAATTACTTGATATGGTTATTACACATTATCATGCATGTCAAAATGCTTCGCCCTTATACATGATAATCCAAGGAATAATAGGAATAGAAAAATCAAATCTAATAGGTGTCATTCATTGAGTTCTTCAAGATGCAGCATTCATAGAGTGATCTCTGCTTCTATTACTTACAACAACGGAAGTTGAAACATTCAATATTGGTGCCTCAACTATCCATTCACAAATTTGAATTCCAATAATGGATTTTATTTAATTAGAAGGAACAAGAATTACAAGTCTCCAAGAGGATATTCACCACATAAAATACATATTGATTGATGAAATGAGCTTCATTGGGTAAAATTTTCTACAAAACATAGACTCTAGACTCCATCAAGCTTTTAATAAAAATGCAAACATGAGTTTTGGTGGTATATCTATTATTTTGATTGTATATTTAGGTCAGTGTCCTCCTGTTAGTGATAGACCACCATATGATAGCAATAGACGAGCAAAACTATTGTGAAAAGAATTCAAAATAGTTGTTACTTTTAGACAAGATATTTAGACAAGAAGAAGAAAGTGATGATGAAAAAAAGTTTTATCGGCTACTCACAAATTTGAGAGATACAAATCCGATAATAGATGATTGGAAACTATTGATGACCAAAAATATGTGATGTGTATGGTACATTATGATGAGTATTAAATAACTATTTAGATTCAAAATTTTAGATTATGTATATTAAAGTTTTGGATCATTTAATATAATGTGTATTACAATTTTTTATAATTTTGTATGATTTAATATGATGTATATTATACATTTCAAGTTTTATGAAAAAATTCACATTTTATATTAAATAAATAGTCAAACACATAATTACTATTAGCACACTTAACTTAGATAAATCTATGTAAAATAGTTCGAGAGATATCATTCTTGAGACGCCTATCTTATCTTAAATTTATGATATAAATAGAATAGACGCCTCAAAAATGATATCTTTAAACGTATTTTACATAAATTTATATAAGATAAATATATTATTTATTATGTCTATTATATAATTAGATATGATACTAAAACTATTATATAATTATTTCTAGTACAACATAATTATGTAAAAATACCATAATACATAAATATTTTACAAATACTTTAATTTATGATATTGTTAAATTTATTACGAAAAACTATGATAAAATAATATAGATTAATATTCATATATAGAAAGGGAGGAGAAATAATTTTAACATTCATATAGTAGGCTTTGCGATTATTGAAAAATTAAAAAGTGAATTAAAAGACTAACTCAAGAAATTATTTTTGGGTGGAAAATATTTTTTTCTAAATATTAAAAGGTTTTTTATCCTCTTTCCTATGGAAAATAGACATTGCAGCCAAAAATATGGCATTAAATAATATTTTAATTGGATAGTTATATTTTTTTAAAAGACAGATGAAAATATTTTCGCACTTACGAGAGGAAGAAAAAATATTTTTATGATTTGTGTGACCATTCAATAGAACTAATAAATGTGATAGAACAAGAACTTACAAAAGGAACAAGAACTTACAAAAGTAAAACAAAGTTACAAAGGAGAATTTATACTTAGGTTTATGTTTTAAATCCAAAAGTTATTTTGGAAGTTAGAAATGGAATTTGAAATGTTTTTACTATTCATTTTCTTTATATATATATATAAAAGTATTGTTTGTGATTGAATTCTTGTTTCATTTTATCCCATTTTAATTATTTTGTGAAATTTTTTTTCATTCTAATTTTTAAAATGTTGTTAAAATGAAAAAATGTAACATAAAAAAGTATTTAATATTTATAATTTTTTCTAAAATCTGTTAATAGTTTTGAAAGGAATAAGCATAATTTTTTCTAAATGTCATAATTTTACATTTTGAAATTTTATATAAAATTATATAGGCATGATAATTTTTATTGTAAGGTAATTCAAAATTTTGAAAGTTTTAGGGTGAGATAATTAGTATGACTAGACAAATTATGATAAAATATAAATTATGTCCATCAAATTAAAATAAAATAATAACTCATAAATATGGATAATAATAAAATATTATATATGCATAAATGAAAAATTAAATAATTGATATAAGTATATTAGCATTTAAGTATAACACATATGATAATATAGTAAATGAATAAGTATTCATTTTTACACATTATCAAATATTAATAATATATCACTCAATAACTATATAAATATATCCATGCAATATGTCTCTTATATACTTAAATGATTTAAGTATTTAGTTATACATACATATCTAAATATTAAATATATATAAAAATAATTATCTATATAAGTATAAGTATGTGTTTGAAACATTGTATATTAAATGGATAAATATTTATCCACAAATAGTTTTTTTTATTTATATATATATATATATATATATATATATATATATATATAATTTTCGTGTGCATAGAAAATTAAAATTTGAAATATTTATTTTGATGTACACATTAAAATATGAAATGTATATAAATAAATTTTTAAATAGTTATATATAAAAATATATAGGATAATAGTATATTTATTAATAAATATAATTTAAAATAACTAAAATGAGACGTAATTTTTTTTTGAAAATATGAAAAATGATAAGATATAATATTGTCCTCGATATTAATAAGAATATAATAGCCACTAGACTACAACATTGTCTTTAATATTAATAATATTCTAGTGGTCATTGGGTTATTAACAACCTTACATAGATAAAAATAATAGAAATAGCTTAGATGAAATGTTAGGATAAATAAGACATGTAAGCTTGATGAGAATATAGAAGCCATTAGGATATAACATTTTTGGTGATTTTATTATGGTTAGTTATGTTATTTGGATATAAGTTTGATGTGATCCTAGTACCTAAATGCGACATGTATGTTTTTAGAGAACCTAAAAACTATGAGGTTCAAAAAATTATTCGAATGATATGATGGTATGTAATAGTATTAAAGGAAGCCACACTATTTTCATATGAGTTTATGGATAACCTAATGGATTATATGATATCAATGAATTACACTGTTTAAAATTAAACAAATAAATGAATCGCAATACTAGACTTAAAAAAATGTAAGTCTGATGACAACTAGTAGATTTCTAGCATTATTTAATAAATATGATGATACATAATATAATTATCACAAGCCACATTATTTACATATGAATTTATGAAAAAATTAATTTGATTTAGAACCTAATAACTATTAGGCTATAAAACTGACCTTCATATTACTAAGAATCTAATAGGTGTTAGGTCCTAAAAATAATTAAGACATTTAAAATAATATAGATAACTTGAGTATAGTGTTAGAATAAATGAGACATGTAAGTTTACTAAGAACTTAGGGGTTGTTAGGTTACAATGTTGTTATTTTCATATAATTTTTATGATAACCTAACATTTAATTGAGATTATTTTTTTAGATATCCTAGTGACTGTTAGGTTACTAACATTATGTAATAGATATGAAGTTCTATAAAAGTACCGATGGAAACCATGTTATCTACATGTGAGTTTTTAGATATTTTAGTGATTTATAGGTTTCCAATGATATTATACCTATTTAAAATGAGATAATTTAATCAATTAAAATGTTAGACTAAATGATTGATATAAGTTTGAATCAAACCTAATAGTTTCTAGAATCTTGCCAGTAATCGATATATGATTTTATTTAATAAAATTGATTGAAGCTACATTATTTTCATATAAGTTTTTTGAAAAAAATTATATCCATTACATTCTTAACAAACTTGCCTCAATAAAAATAATACAAATATCTTAGGTGTATGTTAGACTAAATGAGACATGTAAATTTGTTAAAACCCTAGTGGCTACTAGGTTACAATAATTTTTATTATATTAATAGAGGAAGCCACATATAAATTTGATGAGATATTTGTGCATTCTCTCTCTCTCTCTCTCTCTCTCTCTCTCTCTCTCTATATATATATATATATATATATATATATATATATATATATATATATATATATATATATATATATATACATACATATATACATACATATATACATACATATATACATACATATATACATACATATATATATACACACATATACATACACATATATATACACACATATATATACACATATATATATACATATGTGTGTGTGTGTATGTGTATGTGTATGTGTATGTGTATGTGTATGTGTATATGTATATGTGTATATGTGTATGTGTGTGTGTGTGTGTATATAATTTATGCACAGATATCTCATCAAATTTATATGTGGCTTCCTTTATTAATATATAAAAATGATATATATATATATATATGATAAAAATGATATATATATATATATATATATATATAGAGAGAGAGAGAGAGAGAGATTAACGATTGTTAGGTTCTCAACATTATTCGATAGATATGATGTTTTATAATAGTACAAAGAAAAGCCGCTTTATTTTAATATGAAAATTTAGAGAACCTAGTGGCTACTAATATCTCAATTAAATCACACCACTTAAAATTATACAAATAACTAAAGTTCAATGTTAGACTCAATAAGGCATTTAAGTTTTATGATAACCTAGTCGTATAAGTTTTCTAATATTATTCAATAGATATGTTGATTCATAATAAAATTAATAGAAGACATTATATGCGTATATCATTTTTTGAATATTATAGTGGTTTCTAAGTTATGAACAAATTAACGTCATTAAAAATAATATAAATAACTCAAGTGAAATGTTATACTAAATAGAACATGTATGTTTGTTGATAACCTAGTGACCACTATGTTCTAAACATTATTTGATAGATATGATGGTAATAATAGAATTAAGGGAAGTAACATTGTGAATTTTTGGGACATGTAGTTTTTGAGAATATATCAGATGCTAGGCTAAAATATTATACTTCATAATATTAAGAATCTATTGGTTGTTAGGTTTTCAAAATACACATATTATTAAAATAATATAAATAGTTAGAGGTGAAATGCTAGACTAAATGAGACCTGTAAGTTTATTGAGAGCCTAGTGACCAGTAGGATACAACATTATTTATAATATTATTAAGGTAAAACACATTATTTTCATATAAGTTTGAGAATATCCCAATGCTTAAATGAGACATGTATATTTTTTTAGAAACTATTGACCACTAGGTTCTAGACATTATTTTATAGATATGATGTTTTCTAATATTATTAAGGGAAGCCATGATATTTTTATTAGTGATGTTGTAGAACCTAGTATCCATTAGGCTCTCAAAAAAATTAAAGCATTAAAAAATAGATAAATAACTAAATTTTAATGTTATATTAAGTGAGAATGTAAGTTTGATGAGAACCTAATAGTTGAGATATTTTCAAACACTATTTGATAGATATACTAGTACATAATAAAAATAATAGAATCCAAATTATTTTCAAATGAGTTTTTGAAGATAATAGTGGTTGTTGAGTTCTTATCAAACATACATTATTAAAAATAATATAAATAACTCAAGTACAATGCTAGACTAAATGAAACTTGTAAATTTGTTGAGAACTTAATGATCACTACATTCCAAACATTATTCGATAGATATGATGATCCATAATATAATTGAGTGAAAAAAAATTATTTTCATATGAGTTTTTGATTCATGTAATTTTTCTGAGAACTTAACAGTTGCTAGGTTAATACATTGTCCTTCATATTATTAAGATTCTAGTGGCTACTAGGTTCTAAACAAACACACATTGTTAAAAATAATATAAATAGTTTAAGGTGAAATTATAGATTAAATGAGAATTTTAATTTTATTAATAACCTATTGGTTGTTGGGATATAACATTATTTGTAATACTATGAAGGTAATCCACATTATTTGCATATAATTTTGATAATATCCCAATGCCTAAATAAGACATGTATGTTTTTGGAGAAGCTATTGACTTCTAGGTTTTAGACATTATGTTTTATAATATTATTAATGGAATTGATGTTATTTTTATATAATTTTTTTTAGAACCTAAAATTCATTAGACTTTCAACAAAATTACACCATTTTAAAATAGACAAATAATTTAAGTTCAATATTATACTAAATGAGACATGTAAGTTTGATGATAACTTAGTTATAGTTGGGTTTCTAAAATTATTTGATAAATTTTTAATATAAAACACAACATTTATATATGAGTTTTTTAAGAACCTAGCAATGAATAGGTTTTCAACAAATATATGTCATTAAAAATAATACAAATATCTTGAGTGTAATGTTAGATTAAATGAGACATGCCATATTTTTTAGAACAAAATGGCAATTAGGTTCTCAACATTATTTGGTATATATGAGTGTACAGAATATAAATAATAGAATCCACATTATTTTCATATGAGTTCTTAAGATATGTAATATTATTTTGAATTTAATAGCATATAGATTAAAAAAAATCCTTCATATTACTAGTAATATAAAGGACATTAGGTTCTCAAAAAAATTATACTATTAAAAAGAATAAGTTTAGATATAATTTTATAATAAATGAGATATTTTAGTTAGCTTCTAGGTTACAACATTTTTATTTACATATAGGTTTGATGAGAACCTAATACTTAAATGAGACATGTAATATTTTTGATAACCTGGAAACTATTAAGTTCTCAACATTATTCAATAGATATGATGTTTCATAAAATTAATAAGGGAATCCATATTATTTGCACATTATTTTTTAAAGAACCTATTGGTTTCTAAATTCATGAATAACTTAGATTGTCTAAAATGAAATAAATAATTCAAGTGTAATATTAGAGTAAATGAGAAATTTAAGTTAATGAAAACCTATTAGCCATTAGGTACCTAAAATAAATTTATACATATTATTGTCCTTAATAGAATTAAGGGAAGCACTTTATTTTCATATTATATTTTTGAAAGCCTAGTGACCTCTAGGTTCAAATAAAACCTGTATTGTTAAAAATAAATCAAATAGCTTGTGTGTAATGTTTGATTAAATGAGACATGTAAGTTTGAAGCCACATTAATTTCATATGTTTTTTTTAAATAATATCATATAGCATGAGTGAAATTTTTGACTATGAGACATGTAATTTTTTTAAAAACATAGTGGTTACTAGGCTACAACATTATTCATAATATTATTAATGGAAGCCACATTATTTATATATATGTTTGATGAGAACCTAGCAATTGATCAGTTCCCATAATTATTAGATAGATATGATATTTCATAATAATATTAAATAAATCCACTAACTTATCAAAAAAAGGTATACCATTTAAAATTAAACTAAATAAAACATGTACGTTTGATGAGAACTTAGAAGCCACTAGGTTATCAAAATTATTTGATAGATATGATGATAAAGAATAAAATTAAGAGAAGCTAAATTATTTTCATATAGTTTTTTAATTAATATCATATCTCTCAATTGTAATTTTGGATTAAATGAGACATGACATTTTTTTCTACAACATTGTTATTTGCATATAAGATTCATGAGCACCTAGTGCCTAATTTAAACATGTAATTTTTTTGGAAATCATAGTGACTGAAAAAATTATCAAAGTTTTCTAATAGATATTATGTTACATATAAATAATAATGGAAACCAAATTTTAGGTTCTCAATGATTTTACATCATTTAAAATATGATAATTAACTCAAGTGAAATGTTAAACTAAATTAGACATGTAAGTAATATAAGAACCTAGTGGCTACTATGTTCTCACCATTAATTGATAAATATGATCACCCTTTTAAAATAAGAGAAGTTGCATTATTTTTATATATTTTTTAAATATATAATTACCATTATATTTTCAACAAACTTACGACATTAAAAATAATACAAATAGATTTAGAATAAAGTTAGAATAAATAAGACATGTAAGTATGTTAATAACCTTGCGCCACTAAGATAAAATATTTTTCAAGATATTATTAAGGTGAACCACATTATTTTAATTTAATTTAGATGAAATCATAGCACATAAATGAAACTCACATGTTTTTAAAGAACTTAAAAAACACTGTGTTCCCAACATTAATCAACATATATGATGTTTTGTAATAATATTTCAAGAAACCATGTTAATTCCATATGAATTTGTGGAGAACCTAAGTAATTCTAAGCTATTAAAGAAATTAAACTGTTAAAAATTAGACAAATAGAATAAGTGAAAAGTTAGAATAAATGGGACATTTAATTTTGATAAGAACCTATCTCCCACTAGGTTTTCACCATTATTTCATGGATATAATTGTCACTAATATAATTAAGAGAAGCCATATTAAATACATATGAGTTTTTCAAGAACCTAGTAATCACTAAGTTTTAAAAAACTTATATAATTAAAAATATTAGATAGTATATATAGATTATATGTAATTTTAGATTAAATGATACATGTAAGTTTATTGATAACCTAGTACCTACTAGGATATTATTGGTGTAGATTTTTATCTCACTAGGTTTTATCTACATGGTCTAGTCAAGCTTATTTAGGTTTAATAAAAGTTCTTAGGGAAAAATAATATCATATGCATGAGTATGTTGGGACTTATCTATTTTCAACCTATATAAAGAAACTTCTTATGTACTTTTTGGATAATATTTATTAATATAATTTTTTTATTGTGAAGACAAGCTTCTTCATTTAGATTATTCTTTTGGATTTCACTACTACATATAGGTTTTATCTATACATTTGATCCTATCTAGTATATCCTCAAGTGTGGCCCACTCTGACATGGCATCATAGCTTTGTTGATATCCAAATGCCATTTTTCCTATTATGAGATCCATTCTTCAGCTTGTTCAGGTGTTTTTCTTCATTTCGATCTTCAAGAGTTTTGAGGGATTTCTCAAAACTCCATGCAAGTCTATATAACTAGGGTCTCTAAATAAAAAATGGATAACACCATTGGATTCAAAATGTGTCAAAACCTTAGGATTGACTATAAATATGACCTAATATCATGATAGACATTTTTTCTATTTTTGAGGGTTTGGAGGCATTTTTTGAAAAACTATATATTTCATACTGCTTATTACTCAAACTGAGAAACATTTTCTAGGTTTTTTGGGTTTCATAAAATCTCAAATTGGTATTTACTAGATTTTAATAAGGATTACATAATTTCCATTATTTAATTTCTTCTTGCAAGGCTTTTCATCATTTTTTAACTAGTTTCAATGATTTCTACAAACTTTAGACACTTAAAAAAAATTAGACTTTACTATTTGCCTAGTCCTCATCCATGTAACAATGTAGACTATGAATTTGTTCATGTTTTCATGCCAATGTAGGCTTGACTAGTTGGCCCTCACTCGTATGATGATGTGAGCCAAGCTACACATGCATTTGTACCTTTGTGGGGTTGAAGGACTGCCAATCAAACCCTTTTATGTGAGGTGATGTATGCATGTGCTTATGCCTTCATGGGGTGGAAGGACTAATGGATTTAACCTCTAATAATTGTGATGTTTGCCCATGCCTACACTTTCATGTGGGCCAAAGCCTGCTAGCCTGACTACCTATGATGTGGCAATATGAAACTACACATGTTCATGCCTCCATGGGGCCCAAGTCCCACTAACCCAGGTAGCCAATCCATGGTAATATGGGCCATTGAAGGCCTATTTCCACCATGTGCACATCCTTTCATAGGTTTGAAGGCTATTCTCCCAACCTATGATGATGTGGTTCTAATTTCAGGCACGATGAAGGTAAGTAAGCCATCAATTTTAGGGTCGTGGACTCTTTGTGATGTGTGTGAAACTATCAAATTTAATATAGAGAATTGAATCAATATTCATTTTTAAAATTAAAAAAATTAAGGGTGATGCATCACCCACATCAATTACTATGAGAAGAGAAGAGAGCACCCAGATTTAGTCTTAGCCCCTAGTCATATGGGAGTTAAGCCCTTGGTCATAACTAGCCCAAAATTTCTTAACTTCTACTCTAAAAGGGCATAAGTTTTATTTTTTGTGGAGAATTTGACACCAAAAAATTTCAAACTATTTTCATACCCAAATTTTATATGCAAAGTGGAGAATAATATTTTTTTGCTAGCAAAAAACATTCAAATGTGCATAAATTTCATCCTGTTTCTTCTTTTGAGGTGTTATTTCTTTTTAAAGTGCATATTATTTTGAGTTATAAACATTGGTGATATTCTTGTGCCTTGTAAAATTAAACCTTTATATATTTAATGGGGTGTCATATTACCAATCAAAAGTACATGTAGTTTAGCATATACTTCTTTTCTATATCATGGATCTCAATTCCATTCTGATTCTTACACCATTCAACTATCATGAGTGTAAATTCAAAGTGTAAATACTCTTGATGAGTAAATGCTTACACCAAATCATGATCGTATAAAAACTAAACCAACACCTGACATAGATAAGATGAACTGGCAAAACTGAATTGATGAAGCCTATAGTCTATTTTGACTAACTATGTCTTCCAACTATTTGGAAAGAAAGACAAAATGAGGGGTCATGATTTGGAGAATGATATAATTATTTTGATCTTATGTGGCTTTGATACAATTCAGTACTTTTTCACTAAGTTCAAATCAATTGAGTTATAGTTGAAACTATGTGGCATTGAAAAAAAGGATGATCAATTGATTCTTTCCATCCTTTTCCAAATTGGGATCTAACTATTTTGTATTTTTTTCTACCTTCCATGCCACCAAGTATACCCTTGAAGCTACATGGACCATGCCATCCTTGCATAGATTTGATACTGACTTGACTTAGGAGTAAGACAAGCTCATTCAAATGGGTACACTGAAGTCCTCCAAATATCATTTTTTTATTGTGAGTCATGATGAATAGAAGGCTTCCAGTAATAAGGATTCAAAACATAACAAGAAGGACCCAAGACAAAGAAAGGGGCATAAATTTTATGTTAAGACAAAAACATCAAAATATTCCTCCTCCTTGGACAAGAAATCCAAAAAAGATCACATCACATGTGGTTATTGAAAAAATCTAGGCAAGATGAAGCAAAATGCATGAATAAGTAGATTGACCAAATGATAAAAACACTTGAGAAGCAAAATATTAGTGTCCCTGATTATTCCAATAAAATTTTATTAGCCCAAGGGTATTCTAAGTAAAAATATAGTAAGAAGAGAAAAGATAAGTGAAAATCAATTGTTTCAGTTGCATCCCAACCTTCTACATGGGTTATTGATTATGGTGCATCACTCCACATGGCTTTATCACAAGACATATTCACATCCTTGAAACCTTATTTTATGCCTTCTATTTTATTGAGTTAATATGCTTCCATCAAAGTTAGTAAGATTGGATCTATTAAAGTTAATGATGGGATATTTCATGATGTTCTATGTGTTCCCACTTTATCCACCAATCACATATCTATTTACTAGATCACTCATATTAGTTCAAGAAAAAGAGTTGAGTTCACACCCAATTATGTGGTTATTAGGGAAGCTAATAATGATTACATTTTTAAATTTGGGAAAGTAAATCACCAATATAGGTTATATACTTTCTCACATTTTTATCCTAATCAACCTTTTATTATACTACTCATTCATTTAGATGAGGTGAGCAAACTATGATATGAGTGATTCAACCATCTCAACTATCACTACCTAGATAAATTTGATCATCAAGACATGGTTTTAGGGTTGCAAGGAGTCAATTTTTATAATAGAGTTTTCTATGGTTGCATCCTTGGTAAGTATCCTAAGGAGAAGTATGACAAGGGAGAATCATAGAGAGATAAACAAATATTGGATATTCTTCACAATGACATTACTAGCCCATTTCCAAAACCTTCGTTCAATAGGATAAAGTACATGATTATTTTCATTGATGAATTTTCAAGGTATACTTGGGTATACTTTCTTAATCATAAATCTAATGTCTTTGATTATTTTCAAGACTTCAAAGTGCTTGTAGAGAAATAATCAAGTAAAGCCATCAAGATTTTGCACATCAATAATGGTGGTGAGTATGTAACTAACCATTTTGAGTAATTTTATACATCATAGGTTCTATATAGTCCTCAATATAATGGTGTTCTATAGCACAATAATAGGTCCCTAAAGGAAATGGGAAATTATATGTTACACTCCAAGTCTCTTTCACCTCAGTATTGGGTGGAGGCCATCAACTATGCTTGTTATATCTAGAATCAAGTTCCTCACAAAGAATTAAAAGGAATCAGTCCTTTTGAAGCTCAAACCAGTCCAAAACCCATAAAAGAGAACTTCTAAGTGTTTGGTTCACCTATTATGGCTCACATTCTAAGGAATAAATGTGAGGCATTAAAACCTGATAGTCAATCTTGCATCTTCATTGGATATCTTGAGGGTGTTAAGAGATACATACTTCTCCATCCCACCAATAATGAGTTGTTCATTAAGATGAGTGTTAATTTTATATAGGGTCCTTTTGAGTCCACACTCGACACCTCTCACCCTTCTTTAGATGCACTTGGATTTGATGATAATTCTGATGGTTTAGATATGTTTGATAAACTTCCAATTGATCTAGATTCTTCTTCTAATTTTGATGATGAGAGTAGTGATGAGGATTCCCCTCCTCCTTCTCCTATATTATCTTTAGATGATGATTAATCCCCTCCTAACTCTCTGATCATTTATGTTATTTGGGCTAGATGGACGCCATGGAGTGTTGGCCAATGGTCTAGATATCCATTAGATAATAGATGAACCCATTCATAGTTCCAAAATGCCCCACATGTTTTCTTTGGATCTACTTCTGATCCATAATCATTTCATGAGGCATCAAGCACTTTTGAGTGGGAAACTATTATGAAAGAGGAGTATAGTTCCTTGTAGAGGAATAATATTTGGAATTTAGTCTCACTTCCTAAGTGAATAAAACTTGTTTGATGTAGATGGATCTACCAAACAAAAATTGTAGTAGATGGGTCCTTAGACAAGTTCAAAGCATGTTTGGTATTGAAGGATTTTTATCAAGTATTTGGCATTGATTATATTGAGATATTTTCCCAGTTTCTAAAATGAACTCAATCCAACTCACTTTCTTAATTAATGCATGACATTATTGGGATGTTCATCAGATAGATGTGAAGAGTGTCTTTCTTTATAGAGACCTTAAAGAAGAAATATACATATAACAACTACAAGGAGTTTTGGAATAGTCCTCTTTAGTTTTCAAATTTAATAAATCTATTTATGGAATCAAACATGCTCCTTGAGCTTGGTATGCCAATATGGACTCCTTTATTCTTTTTATTAGGTTAACCAAATGCCATCATGATATGAATATCTATATATTGTATTAGGATGATTCACTATTGATACTAGTTCTCTATGCAGATGACATATTGATCATATGGAGTTCTTCATCTGCCACCATAGTAATGCAAACTACTTTGTTTGATAGGTTCTCAATGATTGACTTGGGATTATTGCACTACTTTCTCGTGGTTGAAATTTATGAGTCTAAGTCTAAGATCACTAATAAACAATCTAAGTATGTTCTTGATTTGCTTGCACAGTTTAGCATGGATGATTTTCAACCATCTTTATTCCTTTTCTATCTAGTGTGAAGCTTGAGGTTGATTTTCCATCTCAATTTTTTGATACTAACTCATATCAACAACTTTTTGGCAGTTTCATATATATTATGCACACTAGACTTGATGTTTCATATGTAGTGGGCATGGCCTCTAGATTTATATAGGAACCACATAAAGTGCATAAGAAATTAGCTCAACAGATCCTCTACTAAATTAGGGCACTCATAGTTTTGGGATTCACTATGGAGTGGGCATTGACATTGACTTGATTGGTTACACATATTCATATTGGGTTAGAGACATTCAGAATCACAAGTTTACTTTAGGCTATAGTTTTTTCCTTAGTTCAGGTTTGATTAGTTGGTTAAGAAAGAAGCAAAATGTTATTGATTTATCTTATACAAAGGCATAATATAGAGGAGCTATTAATTCTTCCACTAAGGCTATTTGGATTTAAGTGATTCTCACTGAGTTTTGCATTAATTTTTGATGACCCACAGTCATCTTTTGCTATAACTAAAGTACAATCCAAATTTATAATAATTTGATTATCTATAAACAGACCAAATATATCAAGATTCACATGCATTTCATTTATGATCTCATCCATGAGTTGGTCATTGATCTCTAATACATCCAAACAATGGAGAAAATTATTGATGAATTCACTAAACCCTTTACTGAGAGCAAGTATCTTCATTTATGGGCTATTCTTGGGGTTCAAGAAACTCCATCTTCTTCTTCCTATGAGCTATCATCTCTATATAATTTGGTACCTCATCAAGCCTTTGTTTTAGGACCTAATTATTCTACCCACCTAATTTATGCTTAAGGGGGTGTTGGTGTAGACTTTTATCCCACTAGATTTTATCTACATGATCTAGTAAATCTTTCTTAGGTTTAATAAAAATCCTTAAGGGAAAATAATCCCATATGCATGAAGATGTTGGGACTTGTTTGTTTTACACCTATGTAGGGAACCTTCCTGTGTACTTTTTGGCTAATGCTTATTAATGCAATTTTTTATTATGAAGACAAGCTTCTTCCTTTGAATTATTATTTTGAATTTCACAACTCCATAAAAATTTTATTTATGCATTTGATCCTATCCATTAGATCCTTAAGTGTGGCCCACTCTGAAAAATATAATATTTTTAATGATTCTATTAAGGTAAGTGTAGTCACTAAAATTAAAATTTGATGCTAAAACATTGAAATTGTGAGCACCTCCTAATACACATCTCATACTCAATTCATGATTTTCAACCACTATTCCTTTAATTCTATGTAGATGATTTTATACCTCAAAGAAAATCTTATAATAAATGTTCTTACTCCTCAACACAAACAACCTAGACTCATTATATGATTAATTTACACTTACAGTTTAGTTGTCTTTATGATTTATACAACGCCACTCCTTGAGGGAAATTCCACTCTCTAGTAGTGTATAAATCTATTGGTTTCATCCTCCCACCAAATAACAACTAGTTTCTCAAATTCAAATTAACCTAATGGGTCATCCCATATGTTTCACAAGTCTCATTCAAGGAAATTCCTAAGAGGCCACTATAAATATAAAATTTCTAACTATTTTTTCACTAGAGGTTCCCATGATTAAAAATAACTAGAATATCTAACTACACATTTATAATAAGGCTTCAATTCTTCCCAATTATGAGTCCACATATCCCAAGTATCCCTAAGATAAGTTTGAATACACTTTTAAGGTTGCAAGTCATTTTCACTAGCATATAACATTACACTAATATTTGGCACACACTCAATTAACATGAGATACCTACATAGATTTTGATCCCCTTTCAAAGTATTGGTATGTAGGCAGCACTCAACACTAAGGGTTTTGATGTCAAGCACAAATTTAGACATTAACCCTTTTTTCCATTTATTTTGTTAAGACCCTAGTGGGTGGATTCACTAAAAATTTGGGCTTTTGGTGTAAGGGTTCATTACATGTGGTATCAAAGCACCCATCTATGTTCAAGTCTTAGGTCTTGAGTGGTAATATCAGCATCGTAGTGTTCACCCAAGGCTCCTGCATGCACATGGAGGTGCACACCCGTCTCGAGGATGAGATTGTCAAAAGCATGGTGGGGTGTTAAGACCCTGATGGGTAGATTAACTAACGATCTAGGTTGTTGGTGTAATGGTTTGTTACATATTTATGTATTCCCCATGGTATAATGAGTTAGGATTCCAATTGAATAATAATGCACATAGTGACACCCATAATGATTCAAGTGACCCAAATCACACACATAAGACCTATAAGTGAAGATACATTGATCTAAATTTCTATAAAGGAAAAAGAAAACCCAACTAGACACTGACACACCCTAAAAATGCTAATAGAGGATAGAATTATCCAAATAGTGTGTCCATGTCCTATATTTGAATGAATCCATGTTCATAATTCACAACACCATCATACAATCCTATAATTGATCATATTATCTCTATTTTAGTCTATCATATTCAAATTCTAACTAAGTTATTCATCCTAATTACTTCCCATTTTGGCATATTTCTATATTTATCAAGTTTAAAATTAGTATAGTGTGATTTATTACATATCTTAAACATTCTAATTTTATTTAGAAGTTTGTCATAATTAGATTAACACTTTGTTTAATTCATTAATTTTGATTAAACATATTGGTGAACCCATTTATTGATTAAATATTACAAAACCCTAACCATAGATATTGCTAGGGTTTTTTCACTTCTTTTTATTATTTATAATTGTTGTATAATGTTTTTCAAATTTGGTAAAATACTTGTTAACAATAAAATTCCAAGTTTCTATTTCATATTTTAGGAAATATATGAAATTTTTTTTACCTCTCTTAAAATAAGTGTTAGATTAAGTTGTACTCAAGTTGAACATTTTTAGATTTTATTTGATAACAATACAATGGTAGAATCAATTTATAGATTTGATGACATAAATAAAAGATAATTAAAAGGGTTTCTTTTATATAATCTAAATATGAAAGATGTACATTTATAAATCATTAGAAAAGAAATAAAGAAATCATTTAGAGGCAATTAAGAAACACCTATTGCTATGGATTCCTTACCTTCATATACATAATTAAATACAAATTTTATACCAACATATATTATAGGGGAACCAAACATTTTTAAAAAATCAATATGTCAATTCCTACTCAGTCATTTAAAACACCACCATTAGTTAGCAAATATTATATTCTTGATGTAAAATATAATATATAGCTCTACAAACTAAGGTGTTGAAAATGGAACAAAGTGATTTGAAACCTAATCAAGTACTTGATTAATATAATTTATTGCATGCTCTATTGGTATAGGATATTTTTGCATATCCTTTACCAACCAATTTTGTGGAGCCTAAGATTATATTTTATGATGAAAAAGGTGACTTGAGCAATATTTAAAAGCAATGATAGGTTGTTAACCAAGTTATTTCCCAAAAAATTAAAATAATATGCTCTAATATGGTTTTATAATTGATCACATTAGCTAGTTAATATGTTCAGTCATTTGGTAGATTTATTCATTTCACATTTATCAATTAACATAAGTGAAAAGATTTCATATGTTCATATTGATCATCTTAAACAAGAATCCAATTATCCCTATCACATATATGTTTTACAATATAACAACATGTTATCTAAAATGACTAAACTTATGGTAGTTAAGTAAGTGTAAGACATAATCAAATAGATTTTTTTCCACTCTACATGACTATATTATGTTTAATAAGTTTATATCATTCATGAATTTATGTCACATAGTTAAGGAAAGAGAGGTTAAGATTTTGGAGATGAATAAGCTAATGTATTAAATCAATCCAATTTCTATTTCTCATGAAAAGAATCCAAGTAATCCACCATACAAGGTGAGACCATCTAAAAATAATAATTATCAAAAGATAATAGTGAATGTAGTTTCATAACATATTACACATATTATATAATCAGATCCTCCAAGGAGATAGTTTACGATTTTACTAGAAGCTTCCTACAAGATGTTATAAAATTTATTGTAATGTCATCTCATCTCACTCCCTCCCATTAAATGGGTTGAAGTGAGTAAACATATTAAAAAAGGATTTGATCAAAATGTTTTTGTATTTTTCATAGAGAACCAAGGCATATTACCAACATATACATCAGTTTGAGACATAAAATTTAGGATTTAATAGATGATAAAATCATTGATGTGAGTACATATACTAATAGTACAAATGAAAAGCTGAGTGAGATTCAAACAATAACTATATTTAGTGATCCTTTCCCTAAAAAATACAAGTCAATAAATTATAGACAAATTATAAGTACATTACATATTTAATACATATCCTCCATCAATTTATTATTATCCTCATATAGAGGCACAACATATTTTGAATGGCATGATTGGTACACATGATATTTGAGTATCATCTAGTCCACTTATCACATTCACAGAGCATGAGATTCATAACAATGATTTTGATTTATAATCTTTGTTTATTTGAGCTGACATCAATCATCAACCTATACATAGTTTCATGGTTGATAATGATTCATGTGTGAATATGTGAACTATCACACTTCTCTCTATTCTTACATGAATAGATAAGGATACATTTCCTAAAATAATAGTAATAAATGGGTTCAATGGACATTTTCATAGTTTTATTGGTGAGATCACAATATCACTATAGGTTGGTCTAACACATGTGGATACCAAGTTCACAGTAGTAACCATTACATGAGTCTTTAATATGCTACTAAGATGCCCTTGGACTTAGTAGCTTCACACAGTTCCCTCTATAATACATAATTGTGTGAAATACATATTTACTAATGAGGTTATCAAATTTCATGGTAATTTATATGAATAACCCATCTAATATATAGTTATTATTCATAAATAAAAGATATCAATTGAATAACCTAAAAAGGTTAAAACCACTCAAGGAACTCAAAAGTAAGTGGTCAACTTTCAAGGAGGAATATCCCTTAAAATCCACTTAATGGTGATTTTTTATAGATTCTATAGATCCACTCTCTACTCCAACACTTCCTAGATTGGTATTACAAATCACTAAGAGTGTTCCACAAAGTACATCAACACATAGTTATTATTATCTATGATGGGTTCTAAATATTCATAGAGTCCACCATACTAAACCACATACACATCATACTAAACAATATCATCATGATAGTGTCACTTATGTTACAAAGTCAGATCAATTTTCAAATTTTAAGTTGAGACTGGTCACTTCACAGTGGTATGATGCTTTCCATTCATTAGAATCCATCTTCCCTATGTTAGATATATGACATATTGATCGTGATGATATTATGGGCATCATTGGTTAGTGTGTTCCATATTTTTAGTTCCATATATCCAAAAATACAAATAAAAAAATTCCAAAAAAATCTATAAACTAGGACCTATGCATGATATGTGTAGTTTATTTACAAAAATTTATTTTATTAAGATATATGAAATAAATATTTATCTCTAATTTTATGTCAAATATGATTATAAATTTTACTTGAGTGTGTTTCAGAACATACATGTTGTCACTTCTAAATTTAGTTGTAGATAGTGATATTGTCTAAAACCCAAAAACCATACACAGATAAAACTACTATAAACCATACGTTCATGCACTGTGCTCTTATTTGATTCCACCAGAATTGTTTTAGTGAACAAAGGATATAATTTCTCAAATCCAAACCAATCACATTCATTATATATCTTTTTTAAATCTCAAAAATTCCATCGTGGGCATATGTTACACATGTTTTATCATTATTTTACTATACCTATTATTCATACTTCAGTGTAATACATTGCAAATAACTTATCATTATTGAATCATGTACATTGCAATTGTTATCTCATTGGATACCTATTTTTATGAATATACTAATGTCATAGGTTGCTTATGGATATCAATTTCACTTATTTAAGCATACTTATCTTGTTTTCTTTATTTTCTTAATGCTTTGTGTGTATTCATTTCCCTAGATTATGGAAATTTAATCATATCCTTATTTTTAGTCCAAATACTTATTGTGTGACTATATGTGTGTGTGACATTTGAAAATGTCCCTTGTATATGGCCCCTTATCTTTATTGCATGTGTTGTATGCTCTTGTGTGTAATCATTGTGTGTGTCATGGCCATGAGTCTTATTTTCTTCTCTTTGCTCATTTTTTCAATGCCATGATGAATATCATACATTTCCTAGTTTTATGATAACATGATTGATATCATGCATCCCATACAAGTTATTTTATATCACTTCTAGGTAGTCAATAAATGATCGTTATTCACTGTATTCCTACTAACATTTATCAAGACATGACACTATATATGCTAGGTTATACATGTATTATACATTATTATTTTTTCTCAAATTATCAATATGATGTCATGGTCTCTAATGTTATCATTATTAATCCATATTTTAATTTTTCTATAATATCATTCAAATTAATTTTTATTATTAGCTAAGTTACTCTACAAACTTCATAACTTACCTCAAAAGAGCATGCATACACAATGGATTTATCTTAGATACTAAGCTAAAATAATTCATTGCATGGTTAGAAAAATGATATTATTTACTCAGTTAATCATAGTTCATACTAAGTTTATAATCAGAAATCACTTGTAGGCAATAGTGATCCGTTTGGATAAAAACACAGGTTATAGCTTTCCATAACAATGCACTTTCATCCTAATATTCAGAAACAACATTTTTTTTTAATTTTGATAATCACACCTAGTTTGTATAATAATTTTAATTAAGCATTTAGAAAAAAATACATATTTATGCTCAAGTTATCTATGATTTTTTATTAGATTGGGGCATTGTGCATGACATCTATTTTAGAGTATTACATAGTTTTAATAAGAATTCAATTTATTTTACTCAGATATTAGAATCAATATACTAAGATATTAGATTGAGGGCATGTGTGGTATATGATCACTTTCTTAATCAAATTTTCACTATTTTCACATAAGGAATGGTAATTATGTCATTATCTATGTTATATACCCCAAAATCAAATCATGTTATTTTTACACTATTTTTTCACCAAAAACTAATTGTATTCTATTTGTAGTGGTTGATTCAGCCTTTTTCAACAATTTTGCACTAGTTTTTCACCAAAATGTTATAATAGAATTCATACAGGGATTACAAGCTACTCAACTACCTTGGGTATGCAATGATATATTTAAGCACATATTGGGTTATTAAGAAAACTCTCCTTCTAATTATGATTGAGGCATGCATAGTTCAATCCAAGTGTTTCAATGAAGAAGAAATATTCAAAGGTTCTAACCATCTAGTCACTAGTTTTACACTAGAAAAACACAATGATTTACATATCCAAATAGGTGTATTCATTCCCTATTTTTTATCTATAAGTTTATTATTTTTTTAAAGTTTCCATCCTAAGTAAATAATTATTTTTAAATTTTTCATTATAGGTTCACATGAAATAAAGTTTAACATGTGATCTACATCCAAGCCTACTCAACATATAAGCTTAGGTATAACTTTCTTTCTTTTACTCTAGTACTTTCACTTTGATTCCTTACTAGAATAAAATTTTCAAAAAATTTAGTCACTAAAATTAGTATTTAATGCTAAAAAAATACACTTGTGACCACCAAGTAGTACACACTTAACTCATTCTCAATTTCACATTTTTGAATCATAATTCCTCTACATCTATGTGGATGATCTTATACCTTAAATCAAATTTGATACTAAATGTTCATATTACTCAACATAAATATTTTAGACTCACTATATGACTAATTTTTACTTCCAATTTATCCATCTCTATGATTTAGATAGGTCACTCCCTCAGGATGATTCACTCATTGATAGTTACTACATCTAGTAATTTCATCTTAAAAAATAATAATAGATATTTTCTCAAATTAAAATTCACCCAAACGAGTCATGTCACATATTTTACAAGTCCCAATTAATCAAATTCTTGAAACACCACTATAAATCTACATTTCATAACCATTTATTCTCTAGAGTCTCCCATTATTCAAAATCGATAGAATATATAATTGCACATAAAGATTAAGATATCAATTCTTCCTAACTCTAAGTTCACATAACCCAATTAGCCCTATACTAAGTTTGAACACACTTCCAAAGTCAAAAGTCATTATCAAAGCACATAATTACACTAGGATTGCACTAACATATAAAATTACACCAGTATTTCACAACACCACCATAACATGGGATAACTACATAGAATTATATCCCTCTTCATAATATTAATATGTAGGTAGTGCTTAACACAAGGCGTGTTGAGTTCAAGCACAAATTCAACCACTAACCCATTTTTCCATTTATTTTATTTATTGATCATGGTATATTGAGCTAGGGTTGTAAGTGAATAAGAATGTGCATAGTGTCCTCTGCATTCATCAAGAAACCCTAATCACACATATATAACCTAGAGGTGAAGGCACACTGATATAAATTTAGACATAGGGGAAAACCCTCACTAGATATGGTTATGCCCTAAAGATGGCAACATAAGCCAGTCTTATCTAAATAACATGAGCTTGTCTTACAATAAAATAGATCCATATTCTCGATTCACAACACCATCACATAGTTTAAAAATTGATCATACAGTCTCTGTTGTAATCCATTAGTTATAAATTCTAGCTAAGTTATTTATCCTATTTCTTTCCCATTTTGGCATGATTCTATATTTATCAAGTTCAAAATTTGCCTTCCATGGTTTATTGTATCTCTTATACATTTTGATTTTACTCAATAGTTTATCATAATTAGATTAACACTTTTTTTAATTCACCAATTTTTATAAATTGGTAAGCCACCTTATTTTTGTATAATTCTAATGTGATACTAGCACCTAAATGAGATGTATGTTTTGAAGAATGAAGAAACTACTAATTTCCTAATATTATTCAATTGATATTATATATTTTAACAGTATTAATGGATGCCATGTTATTTTTATATGCGTTTGTGGAAAACCTAGTGGCCAATAGGCTATCAATGAAATTACACTATTTAAATTTATAAAAATAATTAAAGTGCAATGCTACACTAAATGAGACATCTATGTTTGGTGAGAATCTAATATACACTACGTTTCCAATGTTATTTTGTAGATATGATGGTACATAATAGTATTAATGGAAGCCACATTATTGGTATATGACTTTTTAAAACATATAATTTGGTTGAAAGCCTAGTGACCATGAGGCTACAATGTTGTCCCTCATGTTAATAAGAATATAACATAATAAGTCAATATTATAAATGTTATTTACATAATATTATGTTTGGAACATAGTGGTTTATAGGTTTTAATTATTGTTATTTAAATATAAATGTTCCTATTATTATTCATAAAAGTGATATTTTTCTTTATATATTGAAATTTCCTTTCCTTGTTATATATTATTTTGATAAAAATTAAAGTGCAGGTTTTGAAAGGTCCCAAACCTTATTATAATGAAAGCCAAATATAAGGCATGGATGAAAAAATAAGTGAGATAGACAAAAAACATGCCTGGTCTTAAACCACAAAGGCATTCCTACAAAAAATCAGATAAAGAAACACTAGTAATCAACAAAAAGTCAACAAAAAGCCAAAACCTTGGAAGAGGAAAACTAGTGGCATGCAAGGTCACATAGGCTCTCAACCACTTCCCAATCATGATTTAAATATTGAATATGATCTAAAAAATAATGTTCTTTAGATATCTCTATTTCTACTTCCATTTATTATAATACCCCTGTACATTTGAACCTTTTTGACCTTGTTGTCAACATGTGTTTGCCTAACATGATGATCCTCTAAATGAGTAGGAATTTAAATTTTATTTCTCCCCCTTATTTTAAAAAGATTTATTTTATTGAAATACAATTATAAAAATCTTCTCTATATTTTAATTAAATCTTAATATAATAAATATTTAAATCCACACAAATCATGAGAATTTTATAATGTAATTTATTGACAACTTATGCCTAGCCTTTTTAGGAAGGCTAGAGGATCTATTTGTTAGGCCCTAGGTTAGGGTGGGTGAATGTTCTTGTGGAGTATAAATTTGGAAAAAGTAAGAGAAGTTATGGTTGAGTATAATATACCTTTTTTACCTTACACTAAGTGGGTGACTTAGACAATTAAGCCGACATGGGCTTGTAAGACATCATGTGACTCTTGTAAGAAAATTGCCGTCCCATTTATTGGGTTGGGTGAAAAATCCTTGGGATATGAAATTTAGAATTTATTATATTTCTCATATTTACTCTTGTTTTGGGAGGATTGGGGGCATTTCATTTTAGTGGAGGAATTTTTGGGAAGCAAGAAGATGGAGAGCTTGTTGGAAGGAGGAGGAGAAGCTTGGTGGAGTTTTGAATCTTGGAAACTTGTTGGAAGCTTGAGAATATATTCATGGATCCATGGGAGTATGTGTTCTTTCAAGGAAATAGAGGATGAGAGGTATGCATTATTTTAGTTCTTCTTATGTAAAATTTTGATAAATAATAAATTATATTAGTAATTATTTGTATGCCTAAAATATCTCCCTCTCTCTCATCTTGAATATGAAATTTCAAATGGAAATTTGATCATTTTACTTGATATAAAGTATATCTTATTAGCCTTAATGCCTTACCTTGTTGAAATCAATAAAAAGTAGGTTGGATTTATAGTTTATCCAATAGATTTTGTTGAGATATTTAAATCGACTTTAAATAAAAATTAAAAAAAAAACATCAAAACAACTATTTATCTTATATTGTAAGTAGAAATAGTTTATTTAGGTTGTTTGGCATTTATGGATGGAAATAATTTCTCTCTCTTTCTCAAATTGAACTAAGAATAAAATTTAAGGTGAAATAGATTAATTTAATTATTTTATTTATTTGTTTTATTATTTATATTGTGAAGATTACTTGATTTTATTATTATCAAAATATTAAAAAATAAGGATGTAGACAACTGTGTATGTGTGTGTGTGAGGGGGGGGAGGGGGATTAGATAGTAATGATGGAAATAACCCTAACTTATTTATTTATGTTATATATGTTTATCTATAAATAATTGTACATATTCGATGTCCTCAGGACATTCCACTAATCTTAACCTAGAAAGTGAATGGAACTCTTGGAAAGATCTATGGATAAAACATCTAACTCCCAAAGTTAATTTTTTTTTGGTTGGAAGCTCAAGATAAGATCCTAATAGTGGATAACCTAGATAAAATAAGATTGATAGTCCCCAATAGATGCCCATTATGCATAAATTTGGAGGAATCAATCCACCACCTATTCCTAAATTGCCCCTTTAGTTTGACATTATTTAACTGTATGTTAAATAAATTCAACCTTCTTTGGGTAAAATTAGATGATGTGTTTGATCTCATCAAGTAATGGAAACCATCCTAGAATCTCCCATCCATAGAAATCATGTGGTACTTATCTCTCCCAAACTAGTTTTGGAGTGTGTGGAAAGCCCAAAATGATAGCCCTTTTATTAAATAAAAGGCACTAGCCTAAAGGGGTCTTTCTCCATCTTTGTCAAGCTATCATCAAAAATTGGAAAGCTTTTCCTCCCCCAGATAATAACCTAGGACCTGCTTTAGCACAATCAATCCTCAACAACTAGGATGTGGTTCAAAAATTAAGATCCCCCTTTAAAGCCCAAATTCAAAAACACACAAAATGGAAGGCTCTACCTAAAGGTTGGGCTAAATTGAACTTTTATGGTGATTTTAAAGGAAACGTGGGACCTACAAGTAGGGGAGGATCCATAAGGTATTCAAAAATAATGTTGATTTTTATCTATGGGGGGACTTTGGAAACTCAAACAAACCATATTGATAAAACCAAGGCAACTTTTTGGGGCATCTAGTTGGCCTCCAGCCTTAAGATATAAAGAATCATTGTGGAAGGTAATTCTTTAAACATACTAAATTCTCTAGATGGAAAAATAACCCCCTCCCACACAATAGGAGATTACATTGATGACTCAAAGCAACATTTAAGGGGTATGACACAAGTCTAAATTATGCACACATATCATGAAGGAAATAGGGTGGAGAATTTGTTCACTAACATAGGAGTAGAACTCCCTCTTTTAACCAACTAGCATGAAAGATGCCACATCCTTGAAAGCATTTAATTGGCTATATGAAATGAAATTATAGTGGACTAGGATGGCTTTCAAGCTAATACATGCACAAATATCTCTCATAAAGAGATGGATTTTAAAAATTATGAATCACCATTATGATAAATTTAGGTGGATTTATTGCCTAAGGACAAAGTTAGCATGCTTACCAAGTTTATTTTAAACCGTTTAAACTAGTTTTTTCTAGAACCTCCTAAATATCTATCTTGGGTCCACTAGCATAGAGCTAATGGGGGGTGATATAGAGTGATTAGAGCCTACCTCTTGTTTTGAAGTGCATGGCTTAAAGAAAATTTGGAATAAGCTATGGTGGGGGGACCCATGAAACTAATGTTGTGGACTACCGAGCATGCTATTGATGTTGCAAGGGACTTTGTTTTTGGATGGAATAAGCATATGGTGGTGATGTGGAAAATTAAGATTAAATTCATACATCAATTTATAAGTGAATCCATGGGCATGATGTGTGAAGGGGTGAAGGCTTATAAGTATTAGACTAAAAATAAAGAACTACTCCAACATTTATTTCACACAAATGAGTTTACAAAGATAGATAAGAAGGGTTTACCCCATGCTGATCTCCCATGGTGATGGTTAGAGGTTTACCTCTAGGTAATGAGATACCTAACTCTCAAGGGTAAGTATACTTTAATTTTATCCCACCACTTTTTATTATTAAACCATTTTTATGGATATAAGATTAGTCTCCCATTTTACCCCTTAAAGTCTTTGGAATGCACAATTCTTGACCCCTAGGTTAATGAATCTAACCCCATACTACATCAAGGGTTTATACTATTGTTGGTAAAACATTGCCAAACCTTAAAAGGTAGGGAAGTCCCCCTAGGGGGTCCTCAGTCGAGGAGGACTCCTAAGAGGAAGACCCCACCTCAGGATCCTACCACCTTTCTGTCAGTACCCCCCAAGCTAGCCTATCTAAAACCCCCATTAATGACCTCCTACTGGAACTATTTATCCCTAAGCCCAAACCAGTTTTACTAGATGAGGGAACCTCCATGGAAGTCATCAAGAAGAGTATTTTTTCTTATTTGAATAAATGAAAAACAATAAAGAGAAGTTGGACATGTTTAACAATAGGTTGCAAGAAGCTAGATTGAACCTGTTTAGTCTTATTCATGAATAGAATGCCTTACATAGGCAAGTGGACATGACTATCCAATCTCTTTTCTATTTCAACAAGGTGAACCAAATTCCTATTAAGCATCTACTGAAGGTAATGGAGACCCCCCCCCCACAACTTGTTATCCCCAGCATGACCCCTATCAATAAAACCCCTCTATAGCTATAGGGATATGAAAGGTCATGTATGATCCTCCCCTGAGACAACATTGAAGGACCCAATAATAGGATGAGAGCTAAAGTTTTTAAGAATAAGTGAGGTGTAATTAAGAAGATATATTAAGATGAAAAGGAACCATCAAAGGGTCCCCCCTATTAATCTATTTTCTATTGGTTTCTATTTCATCACCTAAGCTGTTAATCTAGCTTATTTTTGTTGTTTCATCCTTTTAGACCTACTACTATAATATATAAAACTTTTATGATTCCTAGATCCTTGTAAAACTAGGTTGTTTACCTAATAAAATAAAAATATATATATAAATAATTATTATAATGTGAATTATATATTTAAAATTTGAAAACCAAATCAAATTAAAACAATATTAATACAAATAGAAATGTGAGTTAAAAAAATTCTCCTCCTAGTATGTGTGTATGTCTATATATATGTATGTATTAGCAATTTATATTATAATACCTTTAGTTCATCTTAGGGTTTCAAAATTTTATTCTATATAGCCCCAAAAAAATTGCTTTGATTTTATCATAATTTTTATTAAATAAATTATATATATATATATATATATATATATATATATATATATAAGTGGGGGTGGGTCGATTAAATAGGTTTTCCACCCATTTTTGTTATAAAGGAGGGGATGGTGACACAGTCAGTCACCCCCAAACCTTTGGTAAAAAGGGGGAAATAGTTGTGAATCCAAACCCAACCCATTATCATGGGGGTGACAGTTGTATAGCTAGTTGCCTAGCCCATTGGGGGATGACAGTTGCACAAGTCATTGCCTCAGGTCTTTGAAAAAATGAATACACACACACACACACACACACACACACACACACACACACACACACACACACACATATAGAGAGAGAGAGAGAGAGAGAGAGAGAGAGAGAGAGAGAGAGAGAGAGAGTACACACACATATATGCATATATACAACCTACTAGGGTTTGTGAAAAAAATTAAATAAATAAACTTTAAATATATATATATATATATAGAGAGAGAGAGAGAGAGAGATTTACAAAATTCATGCTCATTCCAAATAGATGAATCCTTCATTGAATATATATATATATATATATATATATATATATTCAATGAAGGATTCATCTATTTTAAATGAGCATGAATTTGTTAAATCTCTATTTAGAAGCTCCATCCCCAACCTACAAAACAAATAAACAAAATGGAAGAGAAAAATAAGGGCAAGATTAGAAGTTTTGAGTTTTTATTATTGTCATAAGAGAACTTAGGGTTTTTTTAGAGTTTCCCTAGATCCTAAGGAGGATATTTATGCATTCCAACAATGCTACCACATCATAATATAAAGAAATAAACTTTTAAATTTATTTACTTACATTTTTTATCTACGCATGTAAGTTTCTCTAGATCACTCATTAAATAAATTGAGGCTCCTATTTAATCTTTTAAAAATGGTTTTATTTAACGCTTTAATGGACAACATTATTTTTTAAATGAGTGTTATCAATTTTATTTACAAGTGAATAATTTAAAGTGGATTTAGGAACTTTTAAACATTTGATTTGGGGCAGTTTAATTCTTTATTAGACTAAATTAAATATTAAAATAGTTTTTATTTAAGTCTCTAAGGAGTAAATATATTTTAGAAAATTCATTTAAATTTTAAATAACTTACATTTAAAATAAGGAATTCAAACATGTGATTTATAATCTGGTTACTTTGAAATAATGACCTAAGTACTTTTCTACCTCATGTAGCTCTATTTAAAACTCTTTTAGAAATCAAACTAATTAAAAATCTAAACTGGTTAATCATTAAAACTAAGAGTTAAAACCAATTTCATTAGGTTATGCCATATGTGATCAATATTTAGATAAATTTTAAACCTTTCAAAAATGTTCATTATATTATCAATTTCAGACATCATTTACAATAAAAAAACTTGCAATTACTCTTCTTGCCCTAAAGTCATTTTAGAACAGACTTTAAAAAATACTTATATTTAATTTTTTTGAATTATGAGGCCTGAAATTCATTATTTTAAGATACAAATTATGATATCAATAATCAAATAATTTTTCCTCCCTTTATGAGCCATTATTTTGGCCAATTCTAGAAGACAATTTTGTAGGTGCAAATTCCCTTTACGTCCTTGTTCATGAAGTCGATTTATAATTGGCATACATAAAATATATAGAAATTAAATTTCTCAAAATAGAAATTTTTAATCAAATTTTAATAGATTAATATTATCATTGTGTTAATAAAACAATTTTAATCATAGCATCTATTATTTCTAACAAGGCAATTCAAAGTTGGGTTACATAGTATTCTAGAAAAAAATTCTAAGCAGATAAAGTCACTTTAGAATGATAAACAAAATTGTTGTTTCCTTCACTATAAAAATGGTATTATGTCTTAGAGTCACTTTAGAATGATATAATTTAAGTAATAGGTTCTCATGATTAGAAATATTTATCCACTTATTTTAAATTAGTTCTAGGGGTATTCTTATACACCTATTTATTAGCTTGGAGATTGGTATGTGTGTTAATTTTATAAGGGGATCTTGTTATGATGGTCGTTATAGTGTTATTTTGATGTATATAACTGATTTAATACTAATCTACCCTATTCTATCTATTTATTTACATAATTGTTAATTTGGTTTGAGTTTTGGGGCAGATGGTTTCTATTGGGTAGACCTAGAATGGTCCTTATTATAAGTTTTTTTGGAATGATATCATAGAATAAGACTTGACCTTTAAGCTTGAATTTAGAAATCATAATGTGCATACTTCTCATATTTTTAGATTCCCTTATTTCCCTTGGTAATGCTTAATTTTGTTTAGATAAACTAGTGGATAGGGAGTTAACTACAAGGGTAACTTCATTTCACCTAAGCATATAATTAAAAGATGAAGGTTGAATGGTTTCTCAACTAAACTAACCTTTTTTAAAAATGGGTGAACTATAGCCATCTCTAATTTTGTGTATGAAGGGATCACTATAGATATGTAGGTAGCTTAGGGAGTAGACACGAGATTAGAAAACTAACCCATAGGATGACCCTTTGTGTGGGTGTTATCAACTGACTAGATGATTTACTTAGAGAAAATAATCAGATAACTAAGCCTTAGGATGCCTTCCTAGTGTGGGTAATTGACAAATAACTTTAGTGAGTTAATAGAACACATGCTTAAACATTCAATCTATGGTGCACTTGATTACTCATGGGTGGTATGGTATTCTTCTCCACATATGTGTTTATCATTAGTTTTAGTCACATGGTTTTCTTAGTTGATTAGTTATTATGGGATAGTGACCTTCAATAATTATTTGGTGATTGAGCTTGTTTTATGTTGTCATGACCTTGGTGTCACCATTAAAAACCTATTCAAAATATGGAGATTCTATGAGTAGTGTAACCAAATTATTTTGATAATGTGGCTTCATTAAAATAAGATAATGTAGGTTCCTTGTCATTATTGACTCTTGTTGTGTCATATTTAGGTAGTGATTAGGTAAGCACATGCACCTTGTGATGTTTATAGTTTGTGATTAATGACCTTTGGCCCTATCATACAATCTTAAGTTTTTTACTAGATCTTATAGAAGCTCACTTGAGTGATTTGTTAGATCCATTTGTTGGCTTAGAGTGACAACCTAGTCTTGGTGATGATGTCTCATGGAAGGGGTTATTACAATTGAAAGGAGAACTACATCAAACCCTAATTCCATGGAGTGGATATGTATGCTACTTAATTTTTAGTGGGGGTATCAAGTCTAAGTTTTTAGTCTAGGTTAGGGTTGTTTATCATCTTCATTCATATTGGATTCATATGTTATTTTTTGGATTAACTATATATATGTAACATTAATTAAAGTTTGATTTTGATTGTCATGTAGTTTTAATCAACCCTTTTTCTTTAAATTTGGTTGTTTTCCTTATCTTGTGTGCTTTGAGAGTAGATTTATATAGTGTTAAATGAGACTCTCCCTTGGTAAGACTTAAATTGGTAACCTTATATTAATTTATTATTTATTCTGGATTACTTTGTTTCCCTTGAGTATGTTGATCAAGTTATGTGTGAATAATTTTGTGATCCTTTAAACAAATAAATTTTAAGTAAGTGCTTATTAATAAGGTTATTTATCCATATTAATTAATCAAAATATTACTAATTTATTTTTAGAATCACATTGATCTTAACCTCATATATTTTATTCGTAGAGAGTATTCGTGGTGGCAAGCAAATGTATTAAATAAATCATGTAATAATTATGTGTGTCACACTTGAATTGTGCAATGACAAAATAACTATAGCTAAATTTTAAGCAATCATATTGAATAAATAAACATCATTGAAATAAGATTAAAAAATACATAGGGTTTGGGACAAAAAATTAGGGCTCATAATTTTGGTATCATAACTTAGGTTCAGCATTGGGAACTCTAGGAGTATCGATATGGTTGGTTGAGTTATATTTTAAAAGTGATAAAAAAATAGATCATGTTCTTACAATTTGGTAATAATGATTCATGAGACTTCTCTATACAAAGGTATTATATTAGTTATGATTCCATTATGATCAAACATAGAAACATACATATTTCCTTGAGATATTACTGTAGAACTAGGTGCTTAGTGTATAATGACTACTTAATTTTCCTTATTTGACAACAATAGTGATAGATGGTTATCAAAAATGTCATTTGGGATGACATATTTACATTGGTTGGGCCAATGAGTCTACATGTATCCTTGTGTATCTCTAGTAAAATTATGTAAACAATGTATCTCAAGCCAAATATGTGTACCCTTAACTTTTTTAGTTGTTATGTGCATGTGTAATTGTAACATATTGTGTAAATGTATACATAATTATACTTATAAAAAACCTTGTAAACTTCATGCAGTGAGTGGAGGGTCATACTAAGTATGTTTCAGACTCTTTTGTGAAGAATTAGAATAATAAGATGTTGGTTTTAAATGGTATGTCTATGGAGATTATTGAAGAGATCATAGCTTAGATTACAAGGCTCAAAATTAAGGTTACTAAAGTTATAAAAACTAATAAGGAATTCAAATAAAAAATGGATAAATATCTATTAGATAGGGAAGTTCTTATTCCATTGCATAATGGTTTCTCTATGGAGGAGTTATCTCATCCATTTGAATAAGTCATGAAGTAATTTATGCTATATATAATGTTAGAAGGTAAACAGAATGTTATCCACTTCTCTCATTTCATTTTCCTTAATTAATTCTACCACCACATCTGCTTAAGCCTTCCCTTTTATGCCTTGCATTGCCTTGAAAGATCCATTTTGAATGTGAAAAGAGATAATAAAAAGGAACCCCTATACCAAGTTGTCATATTCATGATCCATTAATTTTTTAAGGGTATGAACAAAGGACCTAGGAGCTTTCCCATGCCACACAAATAGGATTTTTTTCAAGTAGTATAAAACATAAATTAAGAAGCATCTTGAAGGGTGAGAAGAAGGGTCCAAGTGGTGATGAAGTGTTGGTCTTTGAAAGTAACTCAATTGAACTTAAATCATATTATAATAGTGAGGAGATGGAGTCCAAAAGTCTCCATCTAATAAGGTCAAAATCTACCCCCATCGAAGTGGATGGGATAGAGTAGAGGGTGTTTGAAACTAATTAAAGGGAAAAAACTGATGATGAAGACTCCCTACTTGTAGTAAATTCTCCTACTAGAAAAAGTTACCTTAATGATGATTTCAATTAGGTTGTAAAATAATTGAAGGGTGAAATTAGGGTTAGGAAAATAGAGGAAGAAATCTAGCTTCAAAAGTTTATTTTTAGATGGTTTATGAGGGAACATTTTTATCTAAAGGATTAGGCCAGAACAATTTTCCAAGAGAACAAAGAACTGAAGGATAACACTAAATTTATTGTGAAAGTGAGAAAAACCTCAATAAAATATGGAATTTCAGTTTTAACATCTTTCAAGACTCTTTTTGGGGAATTGAACCAAGGCAGATAAACTAATAAGAAATTCAAATGCAAAGAATTCAACAAGGAGGTTGAATAACCAATTCAGAGGCTTTAGAGGTTGGATATAAATCTAAAAAGAATGGTCACCAACTAGGAAGATGTCTCATGTGGATAACAATTCTAGTTGTTTGTGTTATTTTTATTCTATCTTTTAGCTATTTTCTAGTTATTTTGTAATATTTTACTTTGGAGCATATTTTAATGATTAACTACAATCAGAGGGCCTTGCCTATAATTTCCTATATTGGGTTAGGTCCCTAGTTTTAAAAACTATTTTTTACTCAATAAAAAAATTAGTGTGATCGTAATGTGTGTATGTCATAGTACCAATATCATAGTGTTATTAATCCCAATTTTACTCTTGTGGATGTCAATATGTTCATGAAAAACCCTGTGTGTAAGTCCCATTATGTAAATGTGGTGTAAAGTAACTTTTGTTGATGTAAACATATAATGTATAAATAAAATTATTGTTATGTAGTAATGTGTTGTGTTGTGTAACCCTACATCATTGCTCTAATATTGAGTACTCATGTAAGTATGGGGTTTGAGGGTGGAGTAGAACTATGTTTATATGGTCTAAACCAAGTACAATTTAGGAAGTGGAGCTTATCATAGGTTGAAAATCCACTTTTCCCTTTTGCATGAAGTAATCACTTGAATCTTTTGGGTATGTGTACCATGAGTGCCTTAGGCACCATGGGATATTTATGTATAATTGTTGATTAATTAATTATGTGTTCCTTCACCCACCCCTTAGTGGTTGTCAAAAAAACAACCTTCATGATTTATCCCTGATGCAGCGCTGTGAACCTTTGAGAGACATATGGAGAGTGATGCTTCCTCTTACCTCTAGGAGGTAATTGAGACTTATATTATTCCTTATCCCCTTGCTTGGGATTTTTATCCATATAGTGTTGTAATGTGAATTTTTTATGAGATTGTCGTGTCCTATTTTATTTTGATTTGGTTGCCATTTTAAGTTGTTTTTTGAAACCAACAATTTTGTTCTCTTGAATCTAAATTTTCTTTTACACAAATAATTTTTTGGTTTTGAATTTATTTGATTGGAGTTTCATATTTTCTATTTTGACCACTTTCATTTCACTTTATTATGTAATTTTGATGATTTGTTGATATTTATTATCTCTATTGAAATATATCACTAAGGCCATTTGGTATTTTATTTAATTATTGTATTATTTTTTATTAAGTTTTTCTTCTCTGTTTGAATGTTGGCTTCATGAATGTCATATTGTGAACATTGTATGCCTATTACGTGTATGGATGAGAAGTAGTTTAGAATATAATTAAATGGTGTGATGAGCTAGCTTACAAGGTCAAGTCTTGAGCCATCTTCCTACCCACCAGACATGGTGGTTTCATATAGGATTTAGCTAAAGCACTTACTATCCTAATTTTGGGAAGTCTAAGCAGAATTATTTATTGAGTAGTCTTAGGAGGTTATGTGCTCTTATACTTGATATGTCTATAACATTGTTTCATTATTTATTGGGAGGTATAAGGAGGTTATGTGCTCTTATACTTGACTTGGATATAACATTGCTTGATTATTTATCAAGAGGTCTAATGAGTTTATTTGTAGAGCATAGTGATTATTCAATTATTTCAACATTGATATTTCTCTATTCAGATGATAGTTGATGTTATTGCTCAACACTACTTAGTATTTTTCTATGTGGGTCTTCTATGATTTGGCACTTATTCTTTACCATGTATGTTCACCATGGAATGATAAGTAGTTTGCACTATATGATATTATAAAATATTGATACATGTACACACACTCTTTTAGAGGTATTGACATAAACATTCTATTATATCAGTTGGTTTGTGATAGATAATAATGATAATTATTGGTTAGTGTTGCTTTAAATAGCTTAGCCATGGAATAGTACTGATCTTAGCAAGTGAATTCTCACCATGGGATGGTGCATATCTTAGTCACTATATTATTATAGTAGAACAATATTATTGGTGTACATGTTACTTATCAAAGTCATACAATGATAGAATGTCCTTGGGTTTCAATTTGGTTGTGGCATTTTTAGTTAACAATATAGTGTGACACTTTAGGAAATACCTAAAAGAAATTAATATTAACTATTGACAAAAAAAAAGGTGTAAACAACTTTAAAACTTGAATCAGAGAAAGATTTGAGAGTAATTTAACTGACATAAGGAAATTAATAATCTATGATTTAATTTATGTAAATTTATGACATAATCAAAATTTATTATTGGCTAAGTTGCATTATTTTTAACATTTTATACTTTTAGAAGTGTGTGGCTCTTCAACCCATTGTGTTGGTTTGGTGCATTGAGGACAATGATTTTATAAGAGGGGGAGTATGTAATATTCTCATATGTTTGAAACTTTGTGTCCTTATTATTGACATGTGTTTTCTTGACATGTTGATCCTTCAAATCTGTAGGAATTCAAATGTTGTTTCTCCCCCTCTTATTTTTAAAGTTTTATGCGACTAAAATAAAATTAAAATAATCTTATCTTTGTTTTAATTAAATATTAATCCAATAAATATTTAATTCCACATAAATCATGAGGAATTGTATAATGCATTTTATTGGCAACTTGTACATAGCCTCTTTAGGAAAGCTAGAGGAGTTATTTGTTAGGTCCTAGGCTAGGGTGGGTGAATGTGCTTATGGAGTGTAAATTTGTATAATGTAAGAGAAGTTGTTTATGAGTGTAAGAGATTATTTTGAATTTTCACTAAATGGGTGACTTGGATAAGTAAGCCCATATAGGCTTGTAATACATCATGTCCTCCCATTTATTAGGTTGGTTGAAAAATCTTTGGGATATGAATTTTGTAAATTATTATATTTCTAATATTTAGTCTTGTTTTGGAGGGATTGGGGGGTCTCATTTTGGTTGAAGAATTTTTGAGAAGCAAGAATATGGAGATATTATTGGAAGGAGGAGGAGAAGCTTGATGGAGTTTGAAGCTTGGAAGCTTGTTGGAAGCTTGAGAAGATATTCACAGAGCCATGGGAGTATGTTTTATTTCAAAGAAATGGAGGATGAGAGGTAGGCATTATTTTAGTGCTTCTTATGTAAAATAATAATTAGTTTTGTTAATAAATAATAAATTAGATTAGTAATTGTTTGTATTTCTAATTAGCTCCCTCTCTCTCATTTTGAATATGAAATTGCAAATGGAAATGTGGTCATTGTTAAATTATAGTTTTGTTTGATATCAAGTATGTCTTATTAGATTTATTACCTTAACTTATTGAAATAAATAAAAGAAGTAGGTTGGTTTTGTAGTTTCTCCAATAAATTATATTAAGACATTTAAATTGACTTTAAATATAAAAAATTTAAAAATCATCAAAAATCTATTTATCCTATTTTGTAAATAGAAATAGTCTATTTAGGTTGTGTGGTATTTGTGGATGAAAATAATCTCTCTCTTTCTCAAATTAAATTAAGAATAAAATTGAAGATAGAATGGATTAATTTAATTTTTTTATTTATTCATTTTATTACTTAAAATGTGAAGATTGCCCAATTTTATTATTATCAAAATATTAAAAAATAAGGATATAGACAACTACATATGTGTGTATGTGGATTAAATAATAATATTGTAAATAACCCTAACTTTTGTGTGTGTGTGTATTTAAATAAATATTATAATGTGAATTGTATATTTAAAATGTGAAAACTAAATCAAATTGAAATAATATTCATACATATAGAAATGTGATTTAAAAAAATTATCCTCATATTATATGTATGTATGTATAATTTATAAATTTATAGTATAATGCCTTGATTTCATCTTTGGTTTCAAAATTTTATTCTACATAACCAAAAAAATTGATTTGATTTTGTCAAAAAAATTATTAAATAAATTTAATATATATAAAATAAAGTATGTGTATAATAAATAAAAATATATCGAGGTGGGGGTGGGTTGCCCAAGTATGCCACCCACCCACCACTATTATAATGGAGGGGGATGAAGAAACAACTGGCTACCCAAAACCCTTGGTAAAAAGGGGGAAATGGATATGAATATCACGCCAACCCATTATCATGAAAGGAATGATTGTGCAGTCAATCACCCACCTCAAGGGGTGGATGACGCCTACACAAGCCATCGCCCCAACACTTTTTAAAAAATAATATATATAGCATTTATTATATATATGTATATATAAGTAGAGTGAACAAAGATAAAACACACACACACACACACACACACACACACACACAACCTATTAGGTTTTGTGAAAAATATCAAATAAATCAGATTAAAAATTTACATATTCAATCAAGGATTCATCTATTTGAAATGAGCATGATTTTTTTAAGTCTCTCCTTAGAAGCTCCTTCCTTAACTTGCAAAACAAACAAAAAAAATGGAAGAGAAAAATGAGGGAAAGATTAGAAGTTTTGATTTTTTTATTATTGTCATAAGAGAACTCAAGGTTTTTTTAAGAGTTTTCCTACATCCCAAGGAGGATATTTCTCCAATACAATAGTGGCACCACATAATAAGACAAAGAAAGAAAATTTTTAATTTATTTACTTACCTTTTTTATCTGTGCATGTAAGTTCTCTTGATCACTCATTAAATAAATTGGCATTCCCATTTAATCTTTAAAAAATGGCGTTATTTAAAATTTTAATGGACACCATTACTTTTTAAATGAGTGGTATCAATTTTATTTATAAATGGGTAATTTAAAATGGATTTAATAATTTTTAAACATTTGATTAAGGTAATTTAATTTTTTATTGGACTAAATTAAATATTGAAAGAGTTTTTATGTAAGTTTCTAAGGAGTAAATATATTTTATAAAAATTATTTAAATTTTAAATAACTTGAATTTAAGAATTAAGGAATTAAAACGTTTTATTTATAACCTAGTTACATCAAAATAATGACCCAAGTAATTTTCTACCTTGTGTAACTTGATTTAAAAATCTTTTAGAAACTGAACTAATTAAAAATATAAACTAGATAAGTATCAATACTAATAAGAATTAATACCAATTTTATTAGGTTGTGGCATATATGATCAATACTTAGATGAATTGTAAACCTTTTGAAAACATTCATTGTATTACCAATTCCTAATGGCATTTGTAACAACAAACTTACAATAACCCTTCTCACCCTAAAGTTGTTTGAGAACAAACTTTAAATAAATACTTATATTTAAGTTTTTTGAATTATGAGACCTAGAAGTTATTATTTTAGGATACTAAATATGGGATCGATAATAAAATAATTTTTACTCCCTTTATGTACTTTCATTTTTTACCAATTTTGGGAGACAAATTTGTAGGTGTAAATTCCCTTTACCTACTTATTCACAAAGTCAATTTGAAATTGATGTAGATAAAATATCTAGAAATTAAATTTATCAAAACATAAAGTTGAAATAAAATTTTAATAGATTAATATTATTATTGTGTTAATAAGATAAATTTAATTATAAAATCTGATATTTTTAGCAAGGCAATTTCAAAGCTAAGTTACATAGTATTCTGGTAAGGAAATTTTCTAAGCAGATAAAGTCACTTTAGAAAAATAGATAAAAACTTTGTTTCCTTCACTATAAAAAATAGTAATATGACTTTAAAATGATGATTATAGTTTAATTAATATGTTCTCATGATTATAAATATATATCCACTTCTTTTAAACTAGTTTTAAGGCTATTTTTTTACACTTGTTTATTAGCTTGGAGCATGGTATGCTTGTGTCTTTTAGAAGGGGCTCTTGTTTTCATGGTCGCTTTAGTGTTCTTTTTATGTATATAACTAGGTTGAGACTACCCTACCCTATTTTATCTATTTATTTATGTAATTGTTACCTTGGTTTGTGTTTTAGGCAATTTATACAATCATCTATCTCTGGAGATAATTGTTATTAGGTATACTTATAATGGTCCTTATTATAAGTTGTTTTAGAATGATTTATTGGAATAAGACTTGACCTTTGCACTTGAATTTATAAATCACAATGCACATACTTATCATATGTTTAGATACCATTGTTACCCTTGGTAATGCTTAATTGTATTTAGATCAAATAGTGTCTAGGGAGTTAACCACAAGGGTAACTTTATTTTGCCCAAGCGTATAATTGAAAGACAAAATATGAATGCTTTCATAACTAAACTAACACTTGTCTAGAAATAGGTAAACTATATCCAACCCTAATCCTACATGTGAAGGGATCACCGTAGATATGTAGGTAGCTCAGGGAGTGGGCATGGGCCTAGAGAACTAACCTATAAGATGCCCTTTTGTGTGGGTGTTATCAACTATCCAGATAATGTTCTTAGAGAACATGCTTAGATAACTAACTGTTAGAATGCCTTCCTAGAGTGGGAAATTTAAAATTAACTTTAGTGAGTTATTATAACATATGATTAAACATCCAAGCTAAGTTTGTTTGCTTATTAACTATTGGTATGGTATTCTTCTCTATGTATGTGTTTATTTTTAGTTTCAGATGCATGGTTTTCTTTGTTAATCAATAGTGACCCTCAATGATTATTTGGTAATTGAACTTGTTTTATGTCATCATGACCTTGGTGTTACCATTAAAGACCTGTTTGAGAGATGAAACTTCTTCAAAAAGCATAACTAAATGATTTTGAGATTCTGGCCTCATTAGAATAAGAGAACATGGGTTCCTTATCATTATTGACTCTCATTATATCAAAATGAGGTAGTGATTAGGTAATAACATTCACCTTATGATTTTTGTAGTTTTTGATTGATGTCATTTGGGTATGTCATCTCATCTTAATTTCTTTACTAGATCTTTTAGAAGATTGCCTAAATGACACGTTAGATCCCTTTGTTGGCTTAAAGTGATAACTCGGTCTCAATGATGATGTCTCTTAGGAGGTCATTACAAGTGAAATGAAAACTACATTGGACCCTAATTCCATATAGTGGATATATAGGTTACCTAAGTTGTAGTGGAGGCATCGAGTCTAGGTTCTTAGGATAGGTTAGGGGTGTTTATCATCTTTATGTGTATTATATTCATACATTGTTGTTGGGATTAACTATATATGTAGTATTAATTAAATTTTGAGTTTAATCATTGTGTAGTTTTTATCAACCCTTTTGATTTAAATATAATTGTTTCCTTGTCTTGTGTGCCTTGAGAGTAGATTTGTATAGTGTTAGATGAGACTCTCCCTTGGTAAGACTTAAAGTGGTAACTTTATGTTAAGAGATTGTTTGTACTAGCTTGCTTCATTTCCCTTGAGTGTGTTGATTGGGTTATGTGTGAATAATTTTGTGATCATTTAAACCAATAAATTTTAATTTAGTGATTCTTAATAAGGTGATTTGTCCATATTTATTAATCACAATATTACTAATTGATTTCTAAAATCACATTGATATTAACCTCTTATGTTTGTATTTTATTCCTAGAGTAGCCTCGTGGTGGCAAGAAATTGTATTAAATAAATCTTGTAATAATTCTGTGTGTCACACTTTAATTGTTCATTGACCAAATAATAATAGTTAAACATTAAGCAATCATATTGAATAAATAAACATGACTAAAATAAGATAACAAAAAAATACATAGGTTTTAGAACAAATTTTTTGGGCATGATATTTATCGCTTATTTCCTCTCATCCTCTTACTGGGTCCTTCTTTTAAATGATTCTCCTTTTTATTTTTAAGAGTATCCCAAAGGGTTTTTAAAAATTGGATGTTTTTCATAATTTTAGATTTTATTATGGATATCACCTAATCCACTCTCTCTTTTATGGACTACACTTCCCCCTCCACTTTCTAATTTTTTTTTTAATTTTCTCCATCTCATTTTTGATTTGGAAGATTATTTGAAAAGGTCCCATTGGGTTACATCTACTAGGGTATCCTTTTTATCCTTAACCGTTTTCTCTATCATCTCTTTAATTTCTTTATTAAAATGTTTTTTTTCATTAAAAATACACTTCATGATGCACATTTTAATCTTGATGGTACTCTCTAATTTTTATATTATCTCATTTTAGTCTTCCATCCTCCCCTTCTTATTCCCTTTATGATATTTTTTTATTTATTCAAACTTTGAATTATCACTATATAAATATAGGTCATTGAAATGTGAAGAGTGAAAAAAATTAATGGGATCAATAGAAACATCCATAATAACAAAGGCCTTAACTATAGGGGCTTGTTCCAACTAGTTGCTACTAAGGGCCTTTGAATTAATAATGGGACTCTCCACTTATTTAAAATAAGGGACAGGTTCTAAAGAGACATGCCTAGAAGGGACATATTCCTCTATGTTAGTAGCAACAATGTCTCAATGGTGATGGTCTTAGGGGCCCTAATAGGGATATGATATTTATTCCTAGAATAAATGATGTTATATTTATGTGTAGCCCTATCAATGGCAAAATTGAGAATAGTAGTAGGCTTGGAAATTTGAAACAACAAGAGAATCAGGCCCAGTCAATGGGGGCCTCAACTTTTCCATTTTTAAAATTTAACACAAAATATTATAAGGATTTCATAAGAAATAAAGGTATAATCATCAATTTTATATGTGTAAAATGGTTGAGAAAAGAAAATTGGTAAGAATGGAAATTTATAAATCTACCATAAAATGTCACATACTTCATGAGATGGAGACAAACCTCCCTCTATGGCATTGATAGTGAAGTTCTTATAATTTTTTCCTCCATTTCATGAATCATTTAATTATCTTTGAAGAAATATTTTATTTCCTCATTCTTTTACCTCCTATATTTGAAGATATTAAGGCCCTTAATGGCCATTCCCATCACCTAAGAGATTGAATCTTCAAAAATCACCATATAAAATCCTCTCATGCTTATCATACTATTATTCAATGATTTATAAAAATCATAAGATATCCCATAATCGTGACCCTTTATCTTCTCCATGTAACTACCTAGGTGTCATTTTTTAGAATGTTCCAAAGAATTGCATTATGTTTAATGACTTTACAAAAAGAATTATTCGGTCTTAATCATTCTTCACCCATTGTCTCAGCCTAAAAGAGGGTATTCCTACTACTTACTCTTTAATAATTTTCACTAGAATAAATAAGGATGTTTATCAAATCTATTTAGGTAACATTACTTGTGAATCATGTGGAAATCTTGAACTTAACATTAATTGTCATGAGGTGAATATTATTCTAGCACATCTCATTCTTGATTAATAAATCTTGAATAATTTTAAAATGATTCAATCTAACCTTCCCTCCTTATATTATTTAAAATCATAATCCCTTTGAAGACCATCTTGAACACCCAAAGGATGCTAAAAATGACTAGATGAAGGGATAAATTAAGAGATTGTTTAGATTGATAGGAAACCCCCATTCCATTACAAAGACATTGAGGTCTTGGAATTAGATTAGTTTTTTATGATAAGGTTTATGGAAGGATATAATACCTCAATGATATTCCACTTAATAAGGTCTTAGCTCCACACTACCAAGTTGGCGAACCCATCCAACCCTTTGTTACCTTCACTATAAACATGATTTATGAAAATATCCTCAAAAGCTTGCATGAGATTTAGAGCTTCAAGAATCATATTATTGATGGTAAAAATAGGTGTATAAGTTTATTTAAGAGAAATTATAATTTTAATAATAACCTTAAATAACCAATAATTTAATGTTTTTCTCCTTTTCCACCTCAATACCCCACAATGTTGCAATATATTCTACCACATGGTTCATTTAGATTCCCAACAGACCTACATAAGAAACTATAAATTATCTATTGTTTCCCTTGATAAATACTCCCTCACCTACTCTTCCAATATTACCTTTCAAAGCTCCATCAAATTTAATTTATCAGAAGGAACAATAGATCTAGTCCATTTAACAAAATTGATGTTCAATTTAGGCAAATATTTTTTGACTATTATTGGAATGATTATCCTCCAATTGTGAAAAACAACTTCCTCATCCTTAGACACCTTAGCAATATCATCCCTTATGATGAAGGATAGGTTCTCTTTAATAGCCCCTATTATAGAATATATCACTTTTTCTGAAATGGTTTGTATTGTTATATATTTTGTAGGGTAATGTCTTGGGTGTTTCAACCTCTTGCCATAAAAATATTTGTTATTGAAGGTGCTAAGAATTAGATAAAACTTAAAATGATTGATTTTTAAATTTTCATTATATAAATAATTATGACATAAACCTATGGTTACTTTTTCAAATAAATGATGGAGATCAATAAATTGGAATGGCTATCTACTAAAAAAAATTAGATAGAGGCACATTGGTTGTATAGATAAAAAGGGTAAAAAATAACACAAAAAAAGTAGTACCTCAAATATGGATCTACAAGTGCCTAATTTTAAAAAATAAGGAATTTTAAATTCAATAATAAAGTGGATCTAATTAAAAGAATAATTAGGGTAATTAATAGAATATAAAAAGATGTTGAAAATGTAATTTTTAGAAGTAGATTGAAGGAAACTAATTGAATTTGAAAAATTAAAACTAATTGAAATAATAATAAATATGGTTTGGAAATAAAAACTTAGTTTTTTTGTCAACAAAATGACTGTATTGACTGAAATAAGAAAATAAGAATGGACTATGTAGAAACTTAGAAAATGAAATTGAAGGATGAGGAAGGTTAGGACCATCCAACTGAGGTTAGGACCACTTTCTACTTCTAACCTAAACTAGAAAATTTTAACCCTTTGCAAAAAATGTAAAAATTAGGTCACAATCATGTGCAACATCTGAAATTAGGTCTGCATGCCCAGATTTGACCTTCGAGTGTGTGCATAAACTTATAAATAGTTTCTCCAAGGTGGAAACCTAATAGGGCTTGTGATGATTTTTAAAATGTAAATAGAAAAAGGTGGAGTCTAATTGGGATGAGATAACTTTAATCACCCCCCATGATGAATGAATGTTATCTACGTATCAAATGCTTTGAAGAGGTAATTCAATCCCATGTAGTTCTCCCACATGAAGTGTTATGTGCATTTTTTCTCTTTTGACTATATGAAGGCATCTAGTTACGGTTCAAATATTTGATCATGATTTACTTTAGGTTGAGTAAAACATACTTGTGACTTGGCTAAGGAATACTTGTAATGCTTAAAATCAAAATTAGGAATAATATGAAAGTTTGTCTCAATGTGCAATAGTGTTACTGTGTCTCTAAATTTAAATTTCTAAGTGGAATAACGAGTGGCTTGAATATTCTTTTATATCAATCCAAAATGGATAATAACATGCTTGGAATCCTAAAAATATGGAAGAAAAAGTAAGGGAACATTAAATTTTAAAATATGACCATTAGAAGACAAGGTTCATAAACATCTCATAGGAGTTAGGACTATTTTTCACTTTTGACCCAAATCGGATAGATTTGACCCTTAAGGAAATGTGAAACTTTTTGGGTTTAGGTCCCTCCGAATATATGCTTAGAGGTATTTTTAGTTGATAGAACATTTTTTTAGGTGACAAATGAGAGATTATAAAATAAAAGGTATTCACATGTGCTTAGGATAGGTCAAGGTGTTAAAATAGGTATGAATTAAGTGCACAAGTTAGTTAAAATGGAAAAGGGCCAAAACTAGCATAATCAAGTAATCATGATAAAAGTTAGGTGTCTACAATTTTCCTCCCCTTAGTTTAAAAATTAATTTTTTAGATTAAAAGATAAACATACTTTACTATGTAATACACACTTTGTATTTGAGCTAATACTCCAATCATACAATGCACCATTGTTTGGAAAACCTTACAAAAAAAATCAACTAGCTACTTTTTTATTTTCAAAACTAAAATTGTAAAAAGTTTGATTTTGAAAATTGAAAATTGCTTGAACTTTGAATTTTGAATTTTTTTTAAACTTTGAAAATTTAAAAATTCCCTAAACCTTGAATGAAATTAAAATAAAATCATGGGATAAATACACCTATATGTGTGAAACCAAAACTAATTTTATCACTTTGCTTAGAAATGATGCTTCTTTGAAGCATTGAACGAATATATTCCTTAGTTGAAAAAATTTATAATTTGAGGGTAATCAAACCCAAAAATTTGAATTTACACTTGTACAGAAAATATAACCTGTTGAGGGACACAAAACCTCAATTGAACTCAACTAGTATTTTTAACCCCAAGACATGAAACATGTTGAATCAACCACTGCATATGAATTGTAGATTCAATTTGAAATTTTGTCTTAAATTCATGATAAAAATAAAATAGAGTACATCCATGCTCCTACCTTGTCTACAACTTAGAAAATAGCATTGAAATTTTGATAAAATAGCATAATATGCATGAAATTTTGAAAAAATAGCATAATGTGCATGAAATTGTATCATGCCCCATTGATAAATGTATAATATAAAACTATATGTAGATGTCAATTGTGAAATCTTGTTTGAAATTTGTATATTAACTTATATCATATATTCAAAGATATATGAATTTGCATTTTGATCTTGCAATGTGAGTACATATGCATGGCATATTCCCCATAATTTGTGCCAATAATTGAATTTTGAACAATTTTAAAAATTTGAAACTACATTATATATTAAAACTAATTTTTTTTCTTAAAAAAGGTTATTTCATGTATGAAAAGCCCTCTGAAATGCCTCCCTTTGAGGTGAGAGAATTGAACCAAAAAGTCACTCATTTTAAAATAAAATTTAACTAGAACATATATAGTAAAATTTAATAATTTAATAATGTAGCATTGGAAGTTGGTATAGTAATATATGTGTTATTTGAATCATGCAAGCTACATAAGAGGCAAGTCTTATAGCAATGTATATCAATGAAGATCATAGACTAGAATAGAGAATTATCATGTTATGGATTATATTAGTACATTATATGAATAATGTCACTAATCAAACTTAAAAAGTTCCGCAAGCACACAAACACAACAAGTAAATGCCATACAAATAATTCCAAGGGCCACACATGAAGGATAAGTTAATATGTCATAAGATAAAATAGTTCTACATATAAATATTTGAATGATGTCATAAATAAGGGACATGTTCAAATTTTATACAAAACATAGGACCAAGGGCCAAAAATAAATGGACATGTTCAAATTTCACACATACATAAACAAGATCTCATAAATATGTTTAATAAATTGCACAAAAAGTTCAAGGGCCAAAAATAATAAATAATAAAGATGTAGTTTACTTTGTACAATTAATTAGCATTAGTGAAACATATAACTAGAAATGTAGTCTAAACCATCCATATGCAATATGATCATATACTATAAAACTACATATTCATGTACACAATTATAAATATAAATGTTAGTGTTGACTCTCCAAGTCACCCCTCTAGTAAGAATTGAACTCATAAGGACCACACAAGAGGTGGTGCACTTATGTAGTATCAAGTTTCATAAAATCAAGTCTACACGTAGATACTTCTCATCCATGATCGCACTCAAAAATCAATATGGGTTCACATATCAAATGAATATTTATTTTCACTTATGAGGAGTTTCCAATGTTTGCCCCATGCAAAAACCCTTCATTTCACCAACATGACATGTAAATCAAAGTGTGTTGGTCTCCTCAACTTCAAATAGTGAAAGAGGTGTGAAAGGAGAAGTTTCAAATCATGAAGAGCACGCTCAAGATACTCAATAGTCTTGCACACTCTTATTCAAATACCTAACAATGACTGATTGGTGAAGTCTATGCCAAATCATAGGGTTTCACATTTGTGCCCTTGTAAAACATAGACTATGATCTAATATGTGCACCATTCCCTTAGTATATTGATATACATTTTAAATAAAAGGTGTAGGCTATGAAGACCATAAAAATAGACTAGACATAATATGAATAGGGCTTTGTGCTTTTTTGTAGAATATTACCCTTATCACAAGCTCATAGCTTTATTATGCAGCCAACTCTCGATGTGTCTTTTAGTGTGCACCCTTTATGTAGGATACATTTAACTGATCAGTGTGATCAGTTTTTAAGATACCATGACAAAACATAAATATAAGCCTATATAGTTCCACATTTTTAGGCTAGCCTAGGTGGATTGATAGGTGGTGGCCATGAATAAGGGTGGTAGTTGAGCCTAATTGGATGTTGAGGGAGATGAATTTGAGTAGATTTGAATGTAAAGGTAGTTATTAGAGTGTCAGAGCATGACCACATGCCTCCTTTAGATGCTTAAATGTCATTCATTCTCAGATGCACATGTGTATCTATGAATGACCTTCCAGTTACTTCCATGATCAAATTATTAGACCCAACTTAAATAAACATGGCTTTTAGTAGTTATGGTTAAGACTTCAATGATCTTAATCAACCTTGAGCTTTGGAATCCATCTTAGAATTCAAGTTCCTACCTACCACCTCTAATGTTGAATTGATTACACTAGGACTTGCCTAATACTATATAAACCCTAATTTTTATTATAAAATGGTCAACATTTATAGGCATCATAATGTTTCCAAATTTTCCCCTTCAAGGCCCTCTCTTGTTATAAAAAATTTATACCTATTCAAGTTTCTAATATTGTCTTAAACTTTAAGATTAATAAGAATTGATTTAATTTTCTTCATTCTTTGTGTTCTATGTTCATTCATGATTATTTATCCTTGTTTAGTGGATATTTGTTCCTCTCATTGTCATCCTCCCTTCGTACCTCTACACAAAACCAAAAATATCTACAGGTTATATTTTATGTATAAATGGGTCTATGTAGGTGTTATTTATGGATCATTTATCATCTCTCATAATGTTACGCTATGTTATTTTACCTCCATGTGAAACACTTATGCATTGTGCCCGATTTGGGGGTTTTGTATCTAATTTATTTAATTTATTATGATATTAATCAAGTGAATTTCTCACTCTATTCTTGGTGCATCATCATTTTTCATTCCACCAACCCTCTTCCCTTTTCTCTCCATTTTCCCCTTTGTCAAGTTTAGGTTTAGTGTTGGTAATAGATTTTATTTTGATCTTTATAGGTCTATGCGCTAATTTTAAACTAGGTACATTTAAAATATAAGTTAGCCTACTCTAGAGGTTCATCCCAAGGAGCAAAAGAGTCCCACACCTTAGGGGATGATCCCATTGGTAAAGTGACACACCTAATCGCTCTTTGAAACATAATTCCATGGCATTAGGCATAAAAGTGTTGCACATAAGTGCATGTAAGAACCTTTCACACATAGGTACACATTTTGAGTGATAATAATTTTTGGCATGCTTTTTGGGACCCTTTAAATATTTAACTAAGGATTTGGTATAATTCTTAGTTGATAGTGTTAAATACACCCTATAGAGTACCTAAAAATACAAGCATTTTTGGTTCACAAAGATTAATCCATCATCTATTTGCCAAGACAAACAAGATCATCAATAAGAGGTGTTGACCTTCATTCCATCAAGTTACCAATGCCCTATAAAATAAGAAGAGTTGGAGCATCCTCATCCACTCTCAAGAAGGCTATAAACACAATACAACCTTCTTGTAAAGCTTAGTAAACACCCTAATTTGGTATATTTTCTACTCATATAGGAAGACTATTCCCTATCCCATTCATGGTTTCTCTTAGAACCAACCCTTTATTATTTTCAATGGAATAATCCCATTAATCCTTACCTAGTATGATGATATTCATGTAACTACTCTTAAGATCATCTTCTACTTTACTAGAGAAAATTCTACTTCCTTGATAAAACACATACAAGACATTGAAAATATTTGTTTTATCCATAATGTGACCAAAGAAAACATTACAGTATGACTTCTTACCTCTTATTTGAAAGGGAAGGATATATAATGGTAAAAATGTTTGATACCTAATTGTATTCACAATTGGGATGAGTTAGGCATGGCACTATGCACATAATTTGAAGAAAAAATTGACCACCTATCGTTTATGGATTATCTCATTACCATCAAAACGGCTCCACATGAGAAGATGGTCAACTTTAAATTTAGACTCTATATGAATTATGATTGAGTTCCACTCTTAATAAAGCCAAATCCTAACATTGCATTCTTATATTTTTTGAGAGGGTTGAATAGTGATGTGGCTGTAATGATCTAATCTATGGGAGGCATAGTATTACTAGATGCATATGAAGTTGGTATGCGCATATAAAACTACTTTATCCAAGAGGGGAATTTTTTTCCCATACCTCCTATGTCATATCTCGATCCCCCATGTACAATTTCACTTGCATTTCCCCTTGTTCCAACTCTAGCCCCCATTCATGTTGTTGTCAACCTATCAATTTCATTAACTTCTACATTTTTGAGTGAGATGTATAAAGTCAAATACTTATTGAATAACTTTGGAAATGAGATAATATCACTCAAAAGGAAGAAAAATAATCATTCCAAGAATTATCAATGCTTCAAACATTAGTATCAATCAAATAAGTCTCCCTACCCACATGTTATGCAGGCTCAAAACTAGCTCACATACAATAGATCACCCAATGCACCAAATTCTAACACTAATAGTAGATTTACATCTCTCGTGCATGTGTATAATAATATGATGTAGGACTATTAATGGTGATATCCATGTGATCAACTACATGATCAAGTTGTGTATGTGAATAGAATGGTGAATGAGGCACCTATGATGAAAAATGTTTCACCACCTCAGGAGCCACCATCCACTTCATATCAACCAAAGGATGAACTACAAGTGAAAACATAAGAGTAGGGTGGATCCACCCTCCTAAATTTGTAGGAGGGTGACTTCAATTATGTGAATTAGAATGAAATTCCAATTATAGGAAGCAACCTAGTTACTTTTAACACAAGATTTATAAAGAGAGAATTAGAAAGAGAGTTGTTTCATTCAGTTCCCTTAATCTCTACGCCCCAAGTTATGCACATAAATAAGTAGGGAAAAACACCTATGATAAGTTCTTAGGAACATATGGAAGTGGCTATGTATAATACGAGTCATCCCTAAGTTGGTCAGTAGGTATGAGAATATTTTACTATTCAAAATGTGTAGATTAAAAGGACACAAATCCCCTTTAACATAGTCAAGCAAATGAAGAATACCAACCTAAATGTTATTATGTGGGATGCCCTTGCCATTATTTCCCAAAGGATTTTTCTACAGGATGCCCTAAGGATATTCTAATCTCATGAGCCATCTTAGATTGTTCCTACTATGCCCACAAGTATATGTCAACATGAGGGATAGGTGTATATAAATAACAAACCTCCCCCATTATACACCTCCTTCATTATTGATAAACATCTCATACATAATTGTATGATATATTCAAGCATGAGTAGCTTAGTGATGTTGAAGAAAATTATGGACATGTTAGGCATAGCGTATTCTCCCATTTCAAAAGGGGTCATCCAATTGGATAGAACAACAATTAAAATTGTGGGAATCGTCAAAGATTTAAGTCTCACTCTATATGCATGTTTGAGATTTTCCATTGAATAGGACATTGTAATCATTGACATACCCCCTTACTTTTTTATATGCCTCTCTTGAAATTTCACTGTAAAGGTGGGCAGATATCTATCGTTGGATTGGTAATACATGCTACTCAAGACCAGATATATGACAAAAGTGACCATCAATGTCAAACCTATTTTGAATAATCACATAAATCCATACATTCTTGGCTTGATTGATATAAACTACACCTTTTTTAACTAAGAAGATAATTCAAATCTTCATGAGACCACCATGCCTCTTAAGGGAATTTTGGATAACTTTCCTAATGAATGGGCATGTGAGCACTACAAGTTTGACCCATACAACAATGTAGACGAAATAGGACTAGACACATACTACATTCTCAATGAGCACACCTTGTTTCCTAACCTTTTAAAGGCATGTAGACACCAAAATTGTGTCCACTCCTTGGTCGACTCCCCCTTGGTCCCCTTGGTCCACTTTTAAACATTCCTAACCCACACACTTATTAATTTAAAATAAAATACCTATTTTAAATTAATAGTACCACCCTTGACACCTCACCCATGACACACCACCCTTGACACCTCTCCTTGGATTCCTTTCCCTTAGATACCCTCATTTATCACCCTATGACTAATCATTCCAACTTTCCCACTAATCCTCACGCTTATTAAACCCGCCTTTGACCATTTAACCATGACCACTGAACTCGACAGACGGAGGAACAGACAAAGGGCTAAAAATAGCCCTTTTACCCATCCTCTAGCCACCGATGTTAGTCAACTATCAGCCAACACCAACGGGATCGCCGACGTTAGTTGCTTAAAACTAAATTATGTGCCCAAATTCTCCCTCGAATGCCAAATCTCTTGCTCTCAGAATTCAACCTCTCTCTCTCTCTCTCTCTCTCTCTCTCTCTCTCTCTCTCTCTCTCTCTCTCTCTCTCTCTCTCTCTCTCTCTCTCTCTCTCTCTCTCTCTCTCTCTCTCCTAGATGCACACCAAGCATCACAGGCTATAGAAACTCTGCATCAGTCACTCCACACCTGATTGAAACATTGCAGGAAGTCTTCTACATCAGTCGCATCAGCAACAAGTCTTCTGCACCTTTGGTTCTGCACCACACAAGAGCTAAGTATTCTTCTGTCTTTTCATTTCAGTAGCTTAGAATGTATTTGTAATTAGTTTCTTCTTACTCCTAAGTATCATTAACCAGACTTGGCTATCAACCAGACCAGCCTTAACCTTCTTCCTAAGGAGGCTGAAAAGCCTTCTCCTTCTCCCGACCCATTTTGACAACTTATCCTCTACCCCTTGTCCCTCCTAAGACCCTGTCTACTGTCCTGCACCCCTGCACAACTCTTTTAAATCTCATAGACCACTCTGTTAACCAAAGACACAACCTAAAATCCGTCTAAAAGACCATTGCTCCTACCGACATCTTCAACATAACTGACGTCATCATATTTACCAACCGATGATGGTAGACTAATCGACGTCGGCAACACTGACCAACCGATGATGGCAGACTAACCAGCGTCAGTGACTGCGGCAGACCGACTGCAAAGAAAAAGGTACGCATTATCTAATTTCCTCTTTGTTAGTCATTTGTCATTTTTTTATTTCTGACATTTTTAATTATAAATAGTGGACTGTCATCCCTCAAGGAAGTCTTTGTGCTTCTAGGACTGAGCATATCACTTGGCAGTCCACCCTATCTTTATCTAATATTTTTATGTGTTTGAGTCTCTTTCTTCTACAGGTGTCTTCCTCCATAGCCAAAGAGGAGCTCCTTCAATCATCTGGATATGGTGCACAACTTCATCTGGGTACGTACAAACCCCTAACCATTTAACTTTAGTTTCTTACTTCCTCTAAATGTAGAAAAGCAAAAAATGAGTGGAAACATTCTGGCATGCCCGGTGGGACCCTGGAGTTTTCCCTGGGTTCATTTCTTCTAAAGGCAAACATTCATATAGGTGCTTTAGATTTATTCTTGCATCCTTTTCTTCTATCTTTTTATTTTGAAACGAAACCATAAGCGGAAGTTAAAAAGAACCACTTTCTTTTTCTTCTTGTCACCTTTCCTCTTGCATCTTAGAGTAGTGAAATTCATACTCTTAACCTTTTCTCAACTTGTTTGCATCTGAACAAAACATTTCAATTTGGGTTTAAAATCTATTGCATCTCATTCTTGCTTGAATGCATTTTTAGCTCATCTAGTAACTTAAAAATGCATTATGAATAAAGCGTAGTCCACTTATGTTACACAACCTGACCACATTCACAAAATCAAACATCTAAACATACCTGAGACAAGGCCCGACTAGGATTTCATCACCTAGCAGATACCTTACCCTTCCTAGTAATCCTACTTGGACTTCACTACCAAGGGGAGAACCCACTCTGTTCTCTAGTAGAGTATAAACTCTAGGGGAAGTATATACTGGCTAAGCAACCTAGCTTGGCTCTGGGCTCGTGAAGTGAGGAGAGCAAGCTCCTAACACTAGGCCATGTACAGAACCTAATATAGATTTTGAGCACCAAAACTAACCTGAAACCAACCTTAGACTGCCTCTTTTAGGACCCGTTCTAAAAGCCCAACTTCCCAAACATACTCTTCTAAGGCATAAGCCAACAAGACTCTAAAATTTATTCTTAGGAATTAACGTTTAGAGGCTACTTGTCTTCATCTATTTTTTTATCTGTATCTAATTTTTTGAGCTGGTGAGGTCGCATTCTGAGATCTAAAAACAACTCAAACTTTCTTCTTTCTTCCAAAAACTTTTAGTTTTCTAAGTTTTTGGAAACACACAATAACCGACATCAATTTTTCCATCGACGTCGGCAACTATTCTTCACCGACATCGGTTATCTGATCGACATCAGCAATTTACTTCACCAACATCAATTCTTCTGCCGACGTCGGTCACTGTCAAAAATCTTTCTTCTCAAACAACAAGCTAAAAACCTGACTCTTTTGCTGTCAAAAACACATTATGATTTTCTGAAATTGAAAAAAATAGTTTCTGCAACCTGACCTTTTTTTGCCTTGAATGGTTTTGACATGTAGTCAAACCAAAACTCTTGTTGACCACGCAAGGCAACAACCACTCCCGCCTTCACCTTCTATATCAAGTCCCCAAATAGAGTATAATTTAGAAACTAAGAGTACTCCTATCCGACCAACCCCAACTCAAAATCCAATTGTTCCCGAAGGGGATCAAGACTTTGAAAGGTTCCTTGACCTTAATGTCAAGGCTCTTCATCACTATCTCGTGAGAAGCCAAACGCGAGACTCTTTAGGCAACCCAATTTATGGGATGCCGACTTCCCTAGCTGATACGACAATCATATCAACAGCCTCCCTAACCCAACCTATGGTCACCCAGGCCATTGCCTCAACTAACAACCTGACCATGCTCAATCTTCAAAATGTGGCCTCTCCTATTTCTAAACCAACCTCCATTGGGGTTTATGTACCCCCTCAACCACAAACCATTCAACAAAGTTCTACACCATTCTAGGATTTAATCATCTCCATCCCACCTACTCTTTCACCTATAAACACAAGAGTAACTACCTACCCTTTGGCTAGTGTTGCCACCATCCAACCACCTGTGGTGACATCAAGCCAGGTTGTGCCTTCTAGCTTTATGACACAACCACCCTTGACTTCAACATCAGTCCCTATGACTAGTTACCAATATGTTGCCCCTATACAAGTGCAACCAACTACGTCATATGCCCCTTCTAACACCTTTCAAATGCCTTACAACCTAGGGGGTGCCCCACCTGCAAATCCATCAACTGATCTAATCAAGATGTTGATGGATAAGATGTCTAACCTTGAAACATCCATTTTCGGTTCAAGAAATGTTCTCTCATATGAACAAATCTATAATGAACCCATTCATCCTTCAGTCCCAATCTGACCATATCCAAGTTAGTGGGAACTCCCCAAGTTTACTCATTTTCAGAGTAAGGAGGACCCACAGCAACATCTACGAGCGTTTAGGCACGCTTGTTACCTTATAGCACATGATGATGTGTTGTTACTATGCACATTTCCCATGTCACTTTCAGGGGCTGCCCTCGATTGGTATAGCTCCCTTACCAGTCACTCTATCTTTTCTTTCACTCAACTTGCCCAACTATTTCTTGATCACTTTTCAATTAACATAACTAAAAAAGTCTCCATCATGGACCTATATTCTATCAAACAATTCGATGATGAATCAATAGCTAATTTTGTCACCCATTGGAGAGGTTTAATCAACCAACTCTCCTTTTTTACCTCAATCTAAGCTCATTGAGCTCTTTTCACAAGCGTGTGCCAAACACATCTCATCTACTTTGCGAGTCCAAACATTTCGCACATTTGACGAAGCTTTCACCATGGCTAGGAAGCTTGAACTTCGTGTTGTCGAGGAAAATAAAGTCAAATTGCATAATAAAAACCCCAATGCAAAACCAAATGACCCTCCATCCAAATCTTCTTCTTCCAATTCCAAATCGATCGATAAATACTGTGGTACTCAGATCATCTTCATCGACCATAACTAATCAATCTAAACCTTCAACATCTCAAAGCATTACATGACAATTCTAACAACAATACATACAGCGTCAATATACTCCAATAGGAGAATCATACGCATCCATGTTGGATAAACTCGTCAAACAAGGAATCCTCAACCTCTCCCAAATTCGACCACCACCTCAATTCAACCCTTTAAAAGCCATCCCTGCATGGTACAGGAAAAATGACTTCTGTAATTATCACCGTGTCAAAGGCCATGACATAAACAACTGCAAAACCTTCAAAAACATTGTCTAAGACATGTTAGACAAGGGGTATCTTGTCTTGGATAACCCGAATGCACCACCTAACCAAAACATAGACATCTTTAGACAATCTTTCCCTAACCATCCCCCTAGTCAAAATAACATTCAGACCATGGCTGATGACCCCCAAGAGCATAACATACGCATAGTCAACACGGTTTTGCCTTCCATCCTTAACCAACCTCTTTCACAAACCAAAGAGGTTAGTCAACCTATCCCACCACCACAGGTAGAAGAACCTATTTCTCTTTCACAAAAAGAAGAGCCTTCTCCTAATAGTCCTCCATCTACCCCTCTTATATTGGAGGACGCTTTAACCATACCAACGCCACTAGCCCCACCTTCATCCTTCCTACTACCAATGGAGGACCATACCTTTCCTGCTCTTCAACCGCAAGTAGAAGGTAAAATCATCTCCGCCCTCTATCCTCTTGAGGAGTCACATTCTCCAATTCTTTCTCCACCAAGAGAAGAACTTGTCCCTTCACCTACTTCGACCGAAGATGATCCAGTAATGCCTCTCTCACGCCTTGAGTCTAAGATTGTTACATCTAACACATTTTCGGTCTCACAACCCCCCACATCTTCTAAACAACCAAAGCCTCATCCAACATCTTCCAAACCATTCTCTCGATTGGTGGAAAAACTAGGATCTCTCCATTCAAAGAAATTAGAACATGAGGCATTTTAGGAGCAACTCAAAGCTCCTCACCTTGCACATCCCATCTCATCTTATGCTATCAACCCTCCTATGACAAAATCTCCTAAAGTCTCCAACAAAGACCAAGCTTCTACTTCCAAATCTTTAGGAGCTCAACCTTCCACTTCTCAACCTAAACCCTCACAAACATCAACTATACTGAAACAAGTTAAATCCCTCAGTGTTCTCCCCATATCGAACCTCACTCACCCACAAGTGAAGGTCGACTTAAATCTTTCCCCCCATAATAGTGGTCCTCAAACCAAACTATAGAAGGCCACTAAACCACGTTAGAGAACTCCTCCTCCACCATCATCATTGCCCTCCATTTTGGGCCCTCATCCTTCTACCTTAGTAGGAGTGCTCCCTACTCCGACACCTAACAAAAACAAATTGCCTCCATTACTCCCTTTGCCAACCAAAAACATCATTCCTTCAAAAAACTCAGCACCTCATACCAAGAAAGTGTCATCTACACGAGTGGCCGCACCACCAACCCAAAAAGTGGTACGAAAATCTCCCTCAACAACTCCCAAACAAAAGTCATCAACACCTAGTGCATCAACAAGCACGAACCCATTAATGGGTTCATATGCTTTGATACTACACAGACTTTTGCAAACCTCTAGCATCACTCTTCCACCTATTAAACCATTTCAACCTCTCAGACCAAAACCATTATGGTTCGATGACACTAAAATCTACCTATATCATCGCACACACTTACTTAGGGGCTCCTTTTTCTAAGCAAAAGCTTTGATACCATTGTAATGTCCCCTTCAAACAGGGAATATAGAAGCACAGAAGCTCTGAACAAAGATGCGATTTTGCAGAATAAATTCAAATAACAAATCAACCACAGTAAATCTCTTAACTGGCAAATCAGTGCTCTTATTATTCTTTAGAATGATTACAATAATGAATCTTTGGCATGCATATAAAAGAATACAAATATCATCACAAAACTTGATCTTTTATAAATCTGGAATGGCTCTAATACAAAAGATATTTATCTGTGCAATATCTGAATCAATACCCTGAATCAAAAACTTAATAAAATAAATCCCTGTAATACCTGTGATAACTTCTGTGTGAAGTTATCTCTCAAACCTGTAAACCTCTGTGATAATTTCTGTATGAAGCTATCTCTCAATTTGGCAATAGATCGGTTGATCTCTCACAACCTCTGAATCGCACACAATGAAGAGTTGACGTTCTTCAATGCAAATGGAATCCTGGAACCCTTGGCTCAGTGTTCACAGAAGAATTCTTAACAAGAATCAATATCAATAATCAATCATGAATACAAACTCTCCCCCCATGAGAAACCCTTATACCCTCCAAAGATGTGCTTGCTAAAATTAGATTTCCTTAAATTAGAACTTGGGGTTCTTAAATTAGAATTTCTCAAATTAGAACTTGGGCTTCTTAAATTAGAATTAAGGTTTTAAAATTAGACCAAATAATTAATAATTAATAATTAATTAAAATTAGACCAAATAATTAATATTTGATTAAATCAATCAAATATTAATATCTCCCTTAATTCATGTCTGAAAGAGCCCGAACGAAAGCCAACTGTAGGAATTCTACTAATCGTAGCCAAGCCAATCTCCATCATGACCCTCTATTCATCCTATCAGCATACGAGGGTCGCATAATAGGGTAACCATCAAATCTGACGATGTCCACTTTGATGGGGACATGACAATCCGCCCCTCCTGAAATTGCTTGCCCTCAAGCAATCGCTGAATGATACTTGTAAATTAAACTCTTTCTTTTTTCTCAAAACAACTGGAATTACACAGCCCATTCAGAAGCTTGTCCCTGCAAAAGATTGGAACACATAGCCATTTCACCACAAGTGACGTCTGCTCCTAAAAGCTTGCACAATCTTCGGAAAGGAAGATCCCCAACTGTTGTTAAAGGCGCGAGATACAACGTCCCTCTAAGATCTATGAGCTTCTTCTCTCACAAATTCATTTTGGCATCTTTATCATTTTTCGACGTATCAAAATCATTATTTGCTACAATGTGTTTAGATTCAGATTTGAATCCATCCTCTGTACCATTTTGTTTTTGCTGGCAGTTACATCCATAAGTTATTTGAGTAGCACCAATAGGCGTAAAAACATTATCATCATCTGCTATTTTTTTTTTTTTTTTTGAAGGTGGAAGATCGCCATTTTGATTAGTTTCCTCCTTGATTGATTATACCATTTACCATTTAAGCCCAGACAGTTGCTTTCGTTGGATAGAGCAGAAGATTCCAAAACAGTTCTCTCAACCCTTGGGGATTCTGGAAAAAGGTAAACCCAATAACTGTAATATCCCTAAATTTTTAAGTTGCTCCTCTACCTTCGAAAATAGCCCACGCTTAACACTGTGTGGTTGATGTCATCGGGGTCGCTTGAGAAGTCTCCATCGTATATGCCCCTAGTGTAAAGCTAAAAGTCCCAGGCGGAGCCATCGATGCCAATGCTAACTGGCTGCTGTGCGGCCGCACACAGAAGTGCAGAATCTGAATCTGAATTTGACGATAGACGTCACTATTTTTTTCTTTTCTTTTCTTCCTCAACAAATTCACCTGCATCAAACTCCATCCCCCCTCCCCAACATGTCGAAAGGAAGTCATCTGGTAGCCTTCATCATCAATAGATTTCTCTGTATTTTGCAAAAATTGGGTAGATTTCTGATATTGTCCAGAAGAAGTTGTAATTGAAAATTTGATGGCTTTACCATCCCATCCATATGGTGGTCGATCATTCATGAAGAAGACATTAATCACTCTACCACGCCTCTGCCGACGATTCCTAGCAGATCCCTTGAGTTTCAGTTTAATAGAGACAGTATATGCTATACTAGGAGACAAAAGTTTGTAGTCGAATTGGCCTTGCACTTCGAACCAGCACACTGAAACTAGTTCAACTATTTCTTCAAAACTAGAGTCATCTTGAGAAATCCAATGCCAGTATCGATTATCATCTCCCCAAGTTATAGCCAAATCTCTTGCAGACAACATTAAAAATAGTTTTCCAGTGACTTGGTCTACCCAGAACTTCTTGACTCCCTTGTCAATAGAAACTGAGCAATCTCTGAACAACAACCCAATCCATCCACCTGGATCCCATATGGCTCCGTTTAATTTATTTCCATCCAGCCGTAACTCCAACAATTTGTGCAAATTTTTGATGTCTGACAGAATTTCAGCCTGAAGATTATTTCTGCCCAAAGCTAAATTTTCCAGCGTGGTTAAGCTCCTGAGCTGTACTGGTATCATCCCTGTGAGCTCATTCTTGCTCATATCAAGCACAATCAGTGTGCTTAATATTCCAATCTATGGCGGAATGCCTCCTCTTGAGTAATTTTTCAAGATATTAAGCTTCCTGAGCTTCCTCAACCCAGTAATCTCTAGAGGAATTATCCTGGTTAAATAATTTTGGGACATTCCTAGCACAGTGAGGTTTTGGTACTTACCTAAATCCGGCAGAATTTCACCATAAAGATTATTAAAACTAAAATCCAGGTATGACAAGCTAGGATATTCTCCAAAAGCCTCCGTTATGCTTTCGTTCAGCGGATTTTGCTCCAGCTGAACCCTAACCAAGCTCTTGCAATCCTTGAGAGTCGAGGGTATTGGACCTGAAAAATTGTTGCGATTGATTACAAAAAGCTGCAACATTCCCCGTTGACAGATCTGCAGAGGAAGATTTCCGGTAAGACTGTTGTTGGAGATGCTCACTCGTGCAATATCGCTGTACTTCTGTACTTGTGGATTTTTCTGAGTTTTTTGGTTCATATCTGAAATTTCTACAACAAATTTACTAGTAAACAAAAAATGAGGTGTGAAAAAAAATTTCCCTGGATCTCAAATGTAGTCATGATCTACACTACGGTCATTCAACACACGCTCCTACAATATCCTCTGAAATGGAACAAAGAGGAATCCATGATCAAACTGGCGAATGCGACACAACCAAACTCCAAGATCAAAAATACCATATACACATTCCACCGTGATATGCGGAAGGCACACTCCAACTCCGCAATAACTCCCAAATGGAACTACACCAAGTGTGGAGAATCCACACACTGTACCTATACTGTAATCAACATATCACTGCAGATCACTAGTCACGGTCTCATCACCCAAACTCTTATGCATTGCTGATAATGGAGAGACATCACATACTGGATAGCAAGAACACAAACCCAATCTAATCTCTGAAATACTACCATCCATACTCTGTGAATTAACTCCAAAGCTCATATCAACATACAGAGTCTTAAAAACTGTAGCATCACTATCCGACTCCTCCGTAACGAAAGAAATTGTAGGTGAAACTAAGTCCTCAAAATTGTGCACTACATCCTCCTGGGTGTCATCTACAATAATCGGATCCTGGGACTCTTCTACAATCTCTGCCATATTTGAGAGATCATCAACACTCAGTGTACTAACATCTGAGCACACCTCCACACTCTGAATGCCAGCATCGGACTCATCCTTATCTAACTCTGAAGAAGTTGCTGTTGAAACTACCTCATCATCACAATCTCCAGCTCCTTTGTCCTCTGCAACTAACTGAGAGTCTGAATCCCCATGACTAAGCTCATCCACATGTCACTCAAAATCTTGGTGAGCCACCTTCATTGCCTCTATCTGGGGCTCTGAAGCCTCTGCCTCTGACTCCTTAGAACTATCATGCTGTTCGAAATCTTTTGATTTCGAATCCTCATAATACTCCCATATCACACGATATGCCTTGCCCTTAGGCCTCAACTGACAATTGTGATTGGCATCATATGGATCTTTGCAGTATAAGCAAAGCTTTCTCCTACGTAGACCGTTAAGAGCCTCTCGATCCAAAGGTGGTGCTGCTGGGTTGGCCTTTGAATCATTCTTAACAAATGTAGGCCATGTAGGCCTATTAGCGATCCTATAATGGGTCCACTGTGGTCTTCGATTAACAGTAGCACCCCTGTTATCTCCTTGCTCCCCATTCTGTCGAACAGGTGTGTTCATCTTCTCTACCATAATAGTGAGTGCCTGTAGTGCCTGTCTCATCTGCTGCTAGCCTGTAACCATAACTTGGTAAAATTCTTTGGTGTCCTGATCATCATTATGTCTGTCACTCATGGTGATGTCGCTGATTCAATCTACCCACTCTACCCAACAGGATGGCAGGACATTAGCTCTGATACCACTGTAATGTCCCTTACTTAGGGGCTCCTTTTTCTAAGCAAAAGCTCTGATACCACTGTAATGTCCCCTTCAAACAGGGAATATAGAAGCACAGAAGCTCTGAACAAAGATGCAATTTTGCAGAATAAATTCAAATAACAAATCAACCATAGTAAATCTCTTAACTGGCAAATCAGTGCTCTTATTATTCTTCAGAATGATTACAATAATGAATCTTTGGCATGCATATAAAATAATACAAATATCATCTCAAAACTTGATCTTTTATAAATCTGGAATGGCTCTAATACAAAAGATCTTTATTTGTGCAATATTTGAATCAATACCCTGAATCAAAAACTTAATAAAATAAATCCCTGTAATACCTGTGATAACTTCTGTGTGAAGTTATCTCTCAAACCTGTAAACATCTGTGATAACTTCTGTATGAAGCTATCTCTCAATTTGGCAATAGATCGGTTGATCTCTCACAACCTCTGAATCACACACAATGAAGAGTTGACGTTCTTCAATGCAAATGGAATCCTGGAACCCTTGGCTCAGTCTTCACATAAGAATTCTTAACAAGAATCAATATCAATAATCAATCATGAATACAAACTCTCCCCCCATGAGAAACCCTTATACCCTCCAAAGGTGTGCTTGCTAAAATTAGATTTCCTTAAATTAGAACTTGGGGTTCTTAAATTAGAATTTCTCAAATTAGAACTTGGGCTTCTTAAATTAGAATTAGGGTTTTAAAATTAGACCAAATAATTAATAATTAATAATTAATTAAAATTAGACCAAATAATTAATATTTGATTAAATCAATCAAATATTAATATCTCCCTTAATTCATGTCCGAAAGAGCCCGAACGAAAGCCAACTGTAGGAATTCTGTTAATCATAGCCAAGCCAATCTCCATCATGACCCTCTATTCATCCTATCAGCATACGAGGGTCGCATAATAGGCTAACCATCAAATCTGACGATGTCCACTTTAATGGGGACATGACAATCCGCTCCTGGACATGACACTGAAAATTATTGTGCCCTCAAAGTTGTCATTCACCAATACATGGAAAAAGACACCCTTCTTGTTGAGGATACTTTCAACGAATCTCTAGCACCATCTAATGTCTCTCCAACCTCTCCACCTTCATTGGGATCTCATCATCAGACTATGGTCCCTCTACCTCTTTCATCTCCTCTTTTTGAGATTAACACCATCAATGTGGCCACTAGGTCACAAATTTTAAAGGATAAAGCAAAAGAGAAAGTTGTTATTCCTTGGACCTACCCATTTGTCAAACCTGCTCAACCACCAAACCTAAGATTTCTATCTTGGGTGCATCCCAACCAACTTTTTCGAAGGTAATCCATGATTCTATGGTGAAACAACTTCACCAAACTCCTGTGAAGATGACTTTATATGACCTCATTCAAAGCTCTCCACAACATCGTCAGGCTCTAATCAAAGCTTTATAGGTAGCGAAAGTCCAACCTGAGGACCCCCAACCACTAGCCGCCTTAGTCCAATCATTACCCACTGTTGCCTCTATTACCTTCAGTGATTCTAAAATTCCTACCTCCAACTTGGAAGATCAGGATGCTGCCCTTTTCATCACAGCCTACATTGATCAAACTCGCATTAAGTGAGTTATGATTGATGGGGGTGCCAAAATCAATATCATTTCTATCCATGCCTTTGACCAATTAGCCCTCCCAAAAAATTATGTGTCTAAGACTGACGCAATCCTTTTATCTTTTAATGACACCACCGCCACTACTGTTGGCACCGTCATCTTACATATTCGTGTTGGCCCACGAACAATCCCAGAGCTCTTCTACATCATCGAGGGAGAATTCTAATACAACATGTTATTAGGATGACCTTGAATCTGTGCCATGGCTTGTGTCCCTTCTACATTACACTGTTGTGTCAAATTTGAACATGACGGTCAAGTCCATGTCATTCTCGTAGACCCTTCTCCTTTCAATACATGTAACACAACTTATCGATCCAACGATGTTCTCATTCCTTTGAAAACATCTATCCCAACACCGTCTCCACCCTCAAAACCTTCAACAAGTATGCAAATGATGATTACACCTACACCACCTCCTCAAATGACAACAAAAGACCCTATGGAAGATACCTTCCAATGTCTTTCACTTGGAGAGTATCGTTTGCTCACCTTGGACATGTTCCAGACTCCTCAAGAGTATGGACAAATTCATCACAATCCTAGCTATGACCATCATATCAGAATAGTCATCCCATATGGTCCTCCCCATCTTCGAACAAATCTCATTTATGGAGGGCTAGATCGAGCTCCCACTGATGGGAATCCTCTTTCATCTTCCCAGCCATTTATGTCTGACTTCTCTTTTCTTGGCAACCCAAACTTGCTCACACCTATCTTTATAGGTGTGCATGGAAGGGCTTTGGCTTTGGGCACTACGGACAAGGCTCTCACCAGCCCATCAAACCACCAAATGACGAGACCATAAAGAATGCCAAGAAGCGACATGGCCTGGGTTTTGAAGAACCTACTAAAACTTCTAAAAACCCTCGCCCTGAACCTATCATAGAACAATCACCTCTAAACTCGCCTATTCCCCCATCTTCACCTATGGAGTCAATGGTTTCCATCCCTCCTAATTTTTTTTTGCATAAACACCATTCGCTTGGAACCCCTAACCTATCAACTAGGTGGGATATCTAGGTCTCTTCCTCTCATTTATCTAACCCATTAATTACCTGCAATGGGTGTCAAACATCATCCCTATCACAAAAGTGACTGGGGGAAATTCTTCCTAACCTCTCTAGTCCACATGACGTTTGGACTACTTGACATATTTTATCATCCCTCCCAAACTCTCTAGCAATAGACGGCAAGCTTTTATCAAGAACACTTCCCAATACACCATGCTAGGGGGTCCTCTCTACAAACGAGGTCTCGATGGCCTCCTTATCTAATGCCAACAACATACTAACCGACTTCACGACCGACATCAACCAAAACATGCCAAAAACATATCAACCAACTTCATGTCCAACATCAACCAACACATGACCAATATGGAGAGAAGTAAATGAGGCAATTTTGCTCCTAATTGGCTCAGACCTTATATCATAATGCACAAGTATGGGTCAGGGACTTATCATCTGTCTTCTCTTGAAGGCCGACTAGAACCTGAGCCCCTTAATGCCTTGCATCTACGACCATTCTATTGTTAATCAAGTATTCATTCACTTGATATTTAACTTGAGCTCATCCCTTAAGTAATCCCCATCATCGTCATTCCTATTTCTTTTGACCCTTAACCCTACAGACATTAGTCAAACCCTTTTGTCAAGCATGAATGCTTTGTCCTAATAAAAGAGAAACCCCCAAACCTCTATAGTCAAGTCCATGACCAAAAATTCAGTCAAAAACCAAAAATATATATATATATATATATAAAACTAGGATGCCTATTACAAGGTCATAAAACTATAAATGTAGACTGCTCCCTCGAAGGACAGCTGCATAATTGCTATAATTGATAGACTGCTCCTTTGAAGGACAGCTATTCAAAGACATTTAAATATGCAAAGCACAATATAGACCACTCCCTCGAAGGATGGCTATACACAAATTTTGCTCCAAACAACACTCTCTCAGAAGCTCTTGCATCAATCAGCTTCCATATGACCACAAAACAAAACAACATCCCACGTAGACTTCCCGCATCGATTAGTCTACCCAAAAAAAACCTGACTGACAAAATATAAAGTCATGGACTTGTCTATAGTTGTTCTCAGGGTCCCTTATAAAAGGGGCAAAGTTATCCCTGCTGAAAAGGGTTACGCTATCCTCACATATCAAATATCACACCTATCACCTCAACATACTCAAGGGATTTTGAGCTCACTTGGTGTCAAGTGATTCAAATACTTCTCTAACACAAACAATGGTCAACGCCGTAATGCATGAATGGGGCTTTTGTTTCCAAAAACTCTATATATGTAATCATTATGGTCCTTGTCAATGAAAGAGCAACGCGTCTTGCACTTCTTACACCTTGGTCATAATCTAACCAAATCATTATCTAACCAAAACCAACCAAACTAAACCAAACATCTTCAGACCACTGACATGACATAGTCCATTTCACATAGTTTCGATGGACAACAATACACATGGAAACTATCGACCACACAATTTATGTCAAGCATAAACTATTACTTGCTGAAGCATAAATAATCTCAATTCATTTTTAGCCTACACCATTACTAATATGGAAAATTTCTAGGGATGAAAGACCACTCAACTAATGTTATAGAATACACCATCACACAATATGGAAAAGGTTGTAACATCATCATGACCAAACCACCTATCAACCACTTTGACTCTTCCCCTAAACTACATTGGTCTGAGGCCCTTCAAATAGGGGCTATGTAGGCAGCACTCAGATGACATGATGTCTTCTAGGGTTAGCTCAGCCACATCCGTTTGTTCGTCTACTTGATGGACAAACCATTTAACCTTTAACCATGACTTAATCTAGTCAAAACCCATCCATAACCAACCCTCTTCCTCCTTTTTAGGGAGAACTACATTGGCCTGAGGCCCTTTAACCAGGGGCTATGTAGGTAGCACTCAATTGACATGGGGTCTTTTGAGGTTAGCTCGACCATTCTTTCATCCGTCCATCTAATGGACCAACTCTCTCAACTCGACTCGACCAACAACCTTGGAGATCATGACTATCTTCTCTGACCACGACCATTTTCAAGACAACTTTGTCTTAGTTATTTTGATTGCATGTATGCTACCTCACGAATGGTTAGCAAAATTGTCGGCACACCACATTACGACCCTCACAAGTATTGGATCACGAGCAAGTTAATCCCCACTACTTGTGACATTTTTGTGTTTCCAGGAGCACTTCTTAAGCCCAGGATAATTGGAACATGATGACCAATTAGAGCTACAGCTTAGATTGAATAACCCAATCAGCTACGACTAAATGTTGGGGACCAGTTATTTCAATTTTGGCACTCCTCGACCTTGACTTGCGACAATTTGACCTGACCATCTCATGAAGTGGTATGCACGTAATCTCAATTATTGCAGCATTCACACTCAAACTTCACCATATCCATCCACTATCTATCAAATCGGCACTCGATATCAGGTTCCCTTCCCTTGACTCCCGCTTTGAGGGGGAATACCTCATCCCATAATCAGGGCAATCAACTCTTATTTTTGTCTTGCAGTTCATTGAAACAACCAATAGGACAAAAATGACCTCATCCCATACCTAGGGCAACTTACTCCTATTTTTGTCTTGCAGTTTGTTAGAACAACCAATAAGACAAAAAGGGAAAATGTAGACACTAAAATTATGTCTACTCCTTGGTCGACTCCCCTTTGGTCCCCTTGGTCCACTTTTAAACATTCATAAACCACACACTTATTAATTTAAAATAAAATACCTATTTTAAATTAATAGTACCACCCTTGATACCTCACCCATGACACACCACCCTTGACACCTCTCCTTGGATTCCTTTCCCTTGGATACCCTCATTTATCACCCTATGACTAATCATTCCAACTCTCCCACTAATCTTCATGCCTATTAAACCCGCCTTTGACCATTTAACCACGACCACTGAACTCGGCAGATGGAGGAATGGACAAAGGGCTAAAAATAGCCTTTTTACCTATCCTCTAGCCGCCGACATCGGTCAACCGTCAGCCGACGCCAGTGAGATCACCGATGTCAATTGCTTAAAACTAAATTCTATGCCCAAGTTCTCCCTCGAATGCCAAATCTCTTGCTCTCATAATTTGACCTCTCTCTCTCCCTCTCTCTCTCTCTCTCTCTCTCTCTCTCTCCTAAATGCACACCAAGCATCATAGGCTATAGAAACTCTGCATCAGTCACTCCACACCTGATTGAAACATTATAGGAAGTCTTCTACATCAATCACATCAGTAACAGGTCTTTTGCACCTCTAATTCTGCACCACACAAGAGCTAAGTATTCTTCTATCTTTTCATTTCAGTAGCTTAAAATGTATTTGTAATTAGTTTTTTCTTACTCCTAAGTATCATCAACCAGACCTAGCTATCAACCAAACCAGCCCTGACCTTCTTCCCAGGGAGGCTAAAAAGCCTTCTCCTTCTCCTGACCCATTTTGGCAACTTATCCTCTACCCCTTGTGTTAGGTTGTGGAGCTAAAAGCTTCAACCCTTTGCAAACTGAGGAACAGATGGTTGCTGAGTTTTACAGAACCGGCGTCGACAGCAAGACCGACGTCGGCAGAGACCAGTACAGAAGGCCACCGGCGACTGCAGGAAGTCGGCCGACGTCGTCAGAACCAGACAAGCAGGGACCGACGTCAGTCACCTGTGTGTTCCAGAACTACTCATTTCATGGACAGTTAGTTAAGTGAACAAAGAGTTTGCATGTTGAGACCAGTTAGAGTCTTGGGCTGCGAGGACAATTGTCTAAATTAAGAGTCTAAGTTATTGTTTGAGTTAGGGATCTATTTATAGACCCATTGGCATGTATTGTATAAGGCATGAGATAGAAAGGAAGAGTTCCTTCTAGTTGTAAGATCTATGAGTTACAGGTTGTTGCAAGCTCATTGGGGATCTACATGTAAGTTTGGTCTTTGAATTGCAGGTTGCAGGTTCATGAGAGATCAGCTTGAAGTGCTATAGAGTGCTTGATGTACCGACAGGGTTATTACTGACTGGTTGGTGAGGTGAACACCAATTCTGTGTGTGAGTTGGTTGTTGGGACCGTTTTTTGTGTAGGAGAGTGTGTGTGAGAAGAATTACTGTACACTTGAGGTGTGGCGAATCTCTGTAAGGTGAAAGAGTGTGGCGGCTCTTTGTTGTATTCTTTTCTGTATAGTGTTAATACAAGATAGTGTATTGTCTCTCATATTCTATGCTATTGGTGAATTCTAGTTACTTGTGTTTCTGGTTATTTCCGCATATTCAATTGCTTATATTTGGTAATCATACTGTGCTCTTTCTGAGGAGCAAGATCCTAGGAGGTGGAATTAGAACAGGTGTGTTTGTTCTTGGATTTATCTTCCACCTCTCACCCAACAAGTGGTATCAGAGCCTTGGTTGTAGGTTCTTGAGCTTGATACCAACAAGTGGTATCAGAGCTTTTGGTTGGGATACTAACAGATTGGTGTAGATCTGGGTAGTGTGTTTTGATTACAGGTTACTCACAGGGTTTTTGTTTGAGTGGGAGTTGAGCAATGGCAGAAAGCAGTCAACTATGAATGGAAAAGTTTAATGGCAAGAACTACTAATTATGGAGGATGCAGATTGAGGACTATCTGTATCAGAAAGATTTGTACTTACCGTTGGGTGGGGTTGCGAGCAAACCCTTGGATATGAAAGATGAAGAATGGGAGGTTCTTGATCGAAAGGCTCTGGGATTTGTTAGATTGAGTCTTGAATCATCTGTGATTTCTAGCTTATCACAGTGTAAGACAACGGTGGAGTTGATGAAATCTTTGGCAAATTTGTATGAAAAACCCTCGGCTTCTAATAAGGTATTTCTTATGAAGCGTTTATTTAATTTGCAAATGTTGGAAGGCGGATCTGTTCATAGCCATCTTAGTGATTTCCATGGTTTAGTAAACCAGTTAAGTTCAGTCAATATTGTATCTGATGATGAAATAAGAGCTCTCTTAATCTTGTGTTCATTACCTGAAAGTTGGGAAGGTTTGGTAATGGCAGTTTCTAATACTGTGTCTCCTTCAAAAGTCTTAAAAGTGGATGATATTGTGAGTGTGATCTTGAACGAAGAGATACGCAGAAAAAGCACAGGTGAATCATCTGGAGATGCTTTGAGTGTTAAAGGAAGAGGAAGGCCAAGAGAGAAGATAGAGCGTGGGAGATCAAGGTCAAAGATGGGCAAGAGATCCAAGTCCAGGTATGGCAGAATAACCTGTTGGAAATGTGGAAAGCAAGGGCACTTAAAGAGAGATTGCAGATCGAGTACAGATCAACATGAAGAACATGAAGAAGAAGCAGATGTTGCAGGTTACGTTGCACAGGATGCTCTGGTATGTTCTTTAGATAAAGTAGAATCTTGGGTATTAGATTCTGGTGCCTCTTTTCATGCATCCCCACATAGGAAATTTTTTCATGAGTATGTCCAGGGAGATTTTGGAGAAATTTGTGTAGGGGATGGTAAGCCTTGTCAGATTGTTGGCAAAGGCAAAGTGAAGCTGAAACTGCAGACAGGTAACACATGGGTGTTAAAGGAGGTCATGCACATCCCAGTTCTGAAGCAAAATCTGATTTCTGTTAGAAGTTTGGGTGAAGAGGGTTGCACAGTAACTCTCACAGCGGACTCTTGGAAGGTTACCAAGGGTACACTTGTTGTAGCTAAAGGTAAGAAAGTATGTATGCTTTATCTATCTACTTGTTTTACTGATTCTCTTTCTGGGTTATCTACTTCAGCTGTAGATTCGGAGATGTGGCTTAATAGGCTTGGTCACATAGATAAGAAGGAGATGCTGGTTCTTGAGTCAAAGAGTATGCTTTTAGATTTGGAAGGCATGGATCGTGATTTCTGTATGCAGAAGAAGAAGGTGAGGTTTCTTGAGGAATCCGATGTTAGTGACAAGAACAGGAAAGCCTTGGTTTTCAAGGAGAAAGTGACGGACAGAGTTCAGCACAAGATGCAGAGGAATTCTGAGCAGAGCAAGGGTGATTTGGACAAGGATTTGATCCAAAAGGAGCTCGCGGGAAAAAGTCAGGTCTCACAAAAAAAACACAGAGACCGATGTCGACAGGAAAACCGGCGTCGGTGTCCAGACAGGGACCGACGTCAGCTATGTGCAGCCCGACGTCAGTGACTCAGGGCAGACAGAGACCGGTGTCGGCCAGGGGAAACCGACGTCGGCAGGGAGGCAGTCACAGGGAACCGACATCAGTTGGCTGTAGACTGAGATGTGACCGGCATCGATCACTGAGATGAATTTTGGGTGGACAGCAAGCTGTCATGGAGTCTCAAGCGCCCATATGGAGGACTGAAGGTGTAAGTTCTTAAATTCGTCATTTCCCTTCTTTACACTACTTATTGCTCACTTATGGCATAGGACCAGGGAGTTATTGAAGAAGCAAAACAGGTAGATCCAGGAAACAATGGGAGCTAGGCATGAATGAGGATGTGATTCCTTAGAGGAGAACCAAACAGGTGTTTTGGGTAGTGTTGCCGACTGGAAGTAAGCACTGAGAGACGAATGGATGTTAAGGATGAAGAAGAGCGAAAATGGATACGTGAGATGGAAGATCAGGGTATATGATCTTGTATTAGCTGCAGGGCAATGGAGGTTTGTTCATTGTGTTTCTCTTTACCAGGTTGGATAGTATTAGCTACACTATCCTATTTTCTGTATGATGTGATTGTTGCAGGGTTACATATACAGGTATTGCTGAACTGAAGGTAAAGCTAGTTCAGGTGTTTGTCATGGAGAATCTGGGAGCAGCAAGATTCTTTGGCAAGAGTGTGTTCTAGAGACATGGAAGGTCATGTGTTGACTTTGTTTCAGGATGATTGTGTGAAACTGGTTAGCACGCCGATGGTTAGACAGTTCATAGAACAGGTGTCTTGATTCACATAATGAGGTTGAGTGCATGGTATGTACTAAACCTGAGTTTTCCCAAGCAGTGGGAGTTGTCACAAGTTAGGAGCCAATCTGGGAGAGAAACATTGGAGGGCAGTTCAGTGGATTCTTACAGGGACTAGTAGCAAGTGCACATGCTATGCAAGTTCAGGTTTATTTCTACATGGTTGTAGATGTGGATGTGGCAGGTAATTTGGATGATAGGTTTTGCACCACGGATTTTGTGGTGGTTGGTCTTCAAGGGTGATTTTGAAGATGGATACATAGCCAAGGGAACAAACTAGATGATGTACAGGTACAGGTACAGGTTGCAGCTGTTTATCTCCAAGTGGGAGATTATTAGGTTGTGGAGCTAAAAGCTTCAACCCTTTGCAAACTGAGAAATAGATGGTTGCTGAGTTCTACAGGAACTGGCATCGGCAGCAGGACCGACGTCGACAGAGACCAGTGCAGAAGGCCACTGACGACGACAGGAAGTCGGCCGACGTCGACAGAACCAGACAAGCAGGGACCGACGTCGGTCACCTGTGTGTTCCAAAACTGCTCGTTTCACGGATAGTTAGTTAAGTGAATGAAGAGTTTGCATGTTGAGACCAGTTAGAGTCTTGGGCTGCGAGGACAATTGTCTAAATTAAGAGTCTAAGTTATTGTTTGAGTTAGGGATCTATTTATAGACCCATTGGCATGTATTGTATAAGGCATGAGATAGAAAGGAAGAGTTCCTTCTAGTTGTAAGATCTGTGAGTTGCAGGTTGTTGCAAGCTCATTGGAGATCTACATGTAAGTTTGGTCTTTGAATTGCAGGTTGCAGGTTCATGAGAGATCAGCTTGAAGTGCTATAGAGTGCTTATTGTACCGGTAGGGTTATTACTGACTGGTTGGTGAGGTGAACACCAATTCTGTGTGTGAGTTGGTTGTTGGGACCCTTTTTTGTGTAGGAGAGTGTGTGTGAGAAGAATTACTGTACACTTGAGGTGTGGTGAATTTCTGTAAGGTGAAAGAGTGTGGCGGCTCTTTGTTGTATTCTTTTCTGTATAGTGTTAATACAAGATAGTGTATTGTCTCTCATATTCTGTGCTATTGGTGAATTCTAGTTACTTGTGTTTCTGGTTATTTCCGCATATTCAATTGCTTATATTTGGTAATCATACTATGCTCTTTCTGAGGAGCAAGATCCTAGGAGGTGGAATTAGAACAGGTGTGTTTGTTCTTGGATTTATCTTCCACCTCTCACCTAACACCTTGTCCCTCCTAAGACCTTGTCTATTGTCCTACACCCCTACACAACTCTTTTAAATCTCACAGACCACTCTGTTGACCAAAGACACAACCTAAAATCCATCTAAAAGACCATTTCCCCTATCGACGTCGTCAACATAACTGACGTCAGCATATTTACCAACCAACGATGGTAGACTAACCGACATCAGCAACACTGACCAACTGACGATGGCAGACTAACCAGCGTCGATGACTGTGGCAAACTGACTGCAAAGAAATAGGTACGCATTATCCAATTTCCTCTTTGTTAGTCATTTGTCATTTCTTTATTTTCGACACTTTTACTTATAAACAGTGGACTATCATCCCTCAAGGAAGTCTTTGCACTTCTGGGAACAAGCATATCACTTGGCAGTCCACCCTATCTTTATCTAACATTTTTCTATGTTTGAGTCTCTTTCTTCTACAGGTGTCTTCCTCCACAGCCAAAGAGGAGCTCCTTCAATCATCTAGATATGGTGCGCAACTTCATCTGGGTACGTACAAACCCCTAACCATTTAACTTTAGTTTCTTACTTCTTCTAAATGTAGAAAAGCAAAAAACGAGAGGAAACAAGGCATAAGAAGACCTCAAAGGCACATGGTAGTTATATTTCGATGGATTTCAAAGAAAAAATGGTGCTAGGGCCTGTGTTTTAATAATCTCTCTTTAGAAGGAGAAATATTTTCATGTGTTATGATTGAAGTTTAACTACACAAATAATGTTTCCAAATATGAGGCATTCATTTGTGGTCTCTAATTGATGCATAACAAAGGAATCAAGGTGTTGCAAGATTTTAGAGATAATGAACTAGTAGTAAACTAGGTTAGAGCATGGAACATGTCCAAGAAAAGTCCGATAAGAACTTACCAACATAATCAAGGAGTTTAAAGATTTCAATATCCATTCAATACAAAGAGAACATAATGAGGATGTTGATAGGATCAAAACCATGGGTAAACAGTATAACCTCCCATGTAGTATAAATAATGATTCTAAATAACTTATAAAACTTGTACTTAGATCGATAGTCCTGGACCAAGCAAGTAATTGATAGGTGTTCAAAAGTGATGAACAAATTGTCAACTTCTTACAATATGAGGCAAAGTTTTATGCTAATAATAAACCATGGATCCAAAATCAATATGAGGAGTAAATAATTCAATTAAATGGAAATACATTGCCTAAAGGACTAGTCACATTGTAAAACATATTCAGCTCTGATGATCACCTCAAGGGTGAGAGATAGAACATGATGGAAAAAGAGGAAATCTTCAAGCTAATGGCCATTTTTGATGACAGGCTCCTGAAAGCTAGTAAGGTATGTTCCCCATCTAAATTCAAAGAATTTATTAAGTAGAAGATATGAAGATATATTTGTAAGGAAATACTAAGATCTCAAAGGCTTTGATCCAAGCTTAGCCTAACATACTATTGGGCTTGACCCCAATACCATGTCCATCAAGAAAAAATAGATGCTAGTTAACCCTAAGCTCAAGCCCTTAATGAGGAAAGAACTCTCAAAGCTCATTAAGGCTAACATAATATTTCCAATCAAACATTCTTTGTGGGTGGCTAATTTAGTCCTAGTGAACAATAAGAATGGAGAGATCTAATTGTGCATAGACTTTAGGGACCTAAATAAATCACCCCTCAAATACCACTACCTCCTCTTGCTAATGGATTAAATTCTATAAATAGTCATAGACATGGAAAGGTTTTCAATGCTAGACAGTTATTTAGGGCATACCTAGGTACTTTTGTTGGAGTGCAATCATTTCAAATTGGCATTCGCCACTAAGTGGCATACCTTTGCATATCAAAGGATTCCATTTGGTTTGACAAATTTAGGAGCTAATTTCTAGAGGGCCATGGATATGAAATTTGAGGGACTCTTCAACAACATTATCTTGGTCTACCTTGATGATATAACTATTTTTTTAATAAGTCAAATAGATTATTTAGGTCACCTAGAGCAAGTCTTTGAAAATTTCCTAGAGTTAGATATCTCTCTTAACCCAAGCAAATGTGTATTCATCATGCATGAAGTAAAACTCTTGGGACACATTGTCTCCAAAGGGGGAATCACAATTGATCCTGAATGAATTGAGGCCATTATATCATTCCCTCTTTGAGGTCATAAGAAGGGTGTCCAAAACTTTTTATGGAAAATAAACTTAGTTAAAAGGTTTGTGCTAAATTTTGTAACTCTGGTCAAACCCCTCATAGTAATGTTCAATAAAGTGTTGTGTTCAACTAGACCCAAAAGGCCAAAGTAGTTTCAAAGCCATCAAGTGCACCATTGTAAAGGCTATTGCTTTGATAAACCCAAACTATAGTAGTAACTTTATCCTTTATACATTCATTAGAATTGAAGACATCTCAGCCATTCTTGCATAACAAAACAATGATCAAGTAGAGTAGCCTATCACTTTATTTATCTAGGTGCTCAAATATTATGAGTTGTGTTATAGCTTTGTATAAAATCACACCCTTTTAGTAATAATATCAATCAAGAAGTTTAGGCATATGCTCTCTAACAACAAGATCTATCTCATGGTATCACACTTGAGTATAAAGGATTTCTTACTAAATAAGGACATCAATGAGAAGAGGGCTAATTGGGTCACAAAGGTGATAGAATATGACATAAACATCCAAATCACCAAGCTGATGTGAGGCAAGGGACTCTATGAACATCTATCAAAGGATGTGAAGAATAAATACTGAATAGTTATTGTGTTTCATGAAAACCAACCAAAAGACCAAGGTTCCCCAACAAGCTGAACTGAGATCATGAGAATCTTCCTTCAAACTAATGCATATCTACATGGTTTGAATAAATATAATGTATATATTTCATATTATAAGCCATTCCCTTTATGTTTGTTAGAGATGTGATTTTTAGAAGAGATATCAATGGAGTCCTCTTGCAATGCATAGAATAGGATCAAATAAATAAGATTCTTGAAGTGTTCTATGATGGGTTATTAGGAGGCATTACATTCCTAAGACCACTACTAAAAAAATAATGTGAGTTGGCTATTATTGGCCAACTCTATTTAAGGATGTACACACATGGGCATGAGGTTATAGAAAGTGTGACTTCTTTATAGGCAAGTAGAAATTGGCATCCCTACCCCTGCACCTAATACAAGATGATCATCCCTTTACACAGTGGGGCCTAGACTTCATTAGCATGATAAATTCAACATCAATCACTAGACACAAATGGATTCTAATGACAACCAACTACTTCACAAGATAGATAGAGGTAATAGTGCTTAAAGAGGCTAATGAAGTTTCCATCATAGAATTCTATGAAAGCATTGTCACAAGATTTGGTGTTATGGCTACTATTATCTCAGACAATGCACTAGCCTTCTTTGGAGCCAAGATTAGTGAATGGGTGGTCAAAAATAACATCCATTTGAGAACCTCCTCAAACTATCACCCCCAAGGTAATGGTTTAGCTGAATTAACTAACAAGAACTTGATTTTCATCTTTAAGTGAACCATGGAAGATAACTAGTGATCATGGCACACCAAGCTCAAGAAATCCCTCTAGGTAGATCAGATAAAATAAAAAAGAGTGTTGGGGAATTCACCCTTCATGTTAGTAAATGAAAAGGAAGAGAGGTTGCTCACATATTTTGAGTTATCTTCACTCGATTTAGTCCATCAATTAGAATTATTAGAGAGTGATTTCATGACAATAAGTTTAGTCAAGCTAATGGAGCTCTAAGATCTTAGGGCATAGGCCATGTGCACTATGGATCTTTAATAGTCACATACTAAGAGAAAATTTGATAGGAGGTATATTGATAAAAGATTCAATGAAAAAGACTTGGTACTTAAATGGGATACAGATAGAGAAAAGGCTAAGAAGTATACAAAGTTTGATGTTGCACGAAGTAATCCATATACCATAGAAAGTTGTAATCAAACCAATGCATACCAGCTTGTGAGTCCAAGAGGAGAAGTGTTACCCATCTTAGTCAATGGGATTCATCTCAAATACTATCTTTGATGATCATGAACACCCTTATAAATATTATTTTAGATGTTTTAATTTCCCTAAGTGTTGTGTGTATGTATTGTTGTTTATAATAGTTTCATTTCCTTCAATCACTTGTGTGTAGTTCTATTAGCTTAGATTTACCTTTCCTCTAAGCATCATTTTTTGTATTTGTTTTCTTTATTTATCCTTGTGGAAGGTATCTTAGTTCCTTCTAAGGGAAAAGGTGATTTTTTCACCAATTTCAATTAGGAAAAAATACTAAAGGATTCTAGATGACTTTATGCATAGGTCACTAAAAATGTTGACTCTCCAAGTCACCCCTCTAGCAAGTGTTGAACTCATAAGGACCACATAAGAGGTTATTTTCTTACATATTATCAAGTTACCTAAAATCAATACTACCACAAATGCTTCTCATGTACTCCCATACTCAATAATCAATAGAGGTTCACATATTAACTGAGTGTTGATTTGTTCCTATGAGGAGTTGCCAATGCATGACCAATGGAAATAACCTTCATCATACCAAAATAGTACAAAAATTAGAGTGTGTTAATCTCCCTAAATTCAAGCCTTCAAATAGCTAAGTGCATAGGGAACAATTACAAAGCATGAAGAGAACACTCAAGATCTTTAATCTTCTTGTGTGTTCTTATTTAAAGGCATCCCTATGATTAAATGTTGAAGTCTCATGCCAAATTTTAGTGTTTCACATTTTTACCTTTTAAAAGATATACTATCATCTATTTGTGTACCATTCCCTTCATAGAATGATATACATTCTAAATAGGTGTAGACTGTGAAGACCATCAAAAGCTATTAGACATAGGAGTTAGGGCCTTGTGCATTTCCACAAAAGATCATAGCTTCACTAAAGAATAAAATTTTGGTGTGACCTTCAATTCACACCATTTATGTATAATATATTTAATTGATAAATGCACAAGATGACATTACAAAACCCAAATTTAGGCTTAAGCAATTCTATGTTTATGGGCTAGCCAGGTGGATTGATAGGTGGCAGCCATGAATAAGGGTAGCAATCGATCTCAGTTGGACATCAAAGGAGATAAATTCAAGTAGATTTGAATGTAAAGGTGACTATCAGAGTGTTATAACATGACCACATGCCTCTATTGTATACCTAAACACCCTTTATTCTCAAATGCACACATGGATCCACAAGTGACCTTCCAACAACTTCCATGATCAAATTGTCAGACCCAAGTTGAATATGCATGGCTTGTAGTAGTTATTGAAAATACTTTGATGCTCTTAATCAGCCTTTAACTTTGGATGCCATCTTAGAATTTAAGTTCTTACCTACCACCTCTAATGAAAAATTTATGAAGTTAGGCCTTGCCCAATACTATATAAGCCCTAATTTTTATTGTAAAATAGTCAACATTTCTAGGCATCGTAATGTTGCTGAAATTTACCCTCTAAGAGCCCTCTCCTAGTATAAAAAATATCTACTTATTCAAGTTTTCAATATTGTCTTAGACCTTGAGATTAATAAGAATTTATTTACTTTTCTTCATGCTCTATGTTTTGTGTGCATTCATGGTTATTGATCTGTGTTTGTGAATGTTTATCCCTCTCATTGTCATCCTCCCTTCGCACCTCTACATAGAACTAAAAATATTTGAAGTTCATATGATGTGTATACATAGATATGCATAGGCATTATCTATGGATCATTTTCCATCCCTCCTAATACTATATTGTGTTCTTTTACCTTGATGTGAAACACTTATGTAGTGTACCTAGATAGGGATTTTGTATCCAGTGTGTTAGTGTTATTGTGTTGTTAAGTAGGTGAGGTGTTCACTCTATTATTGGTCCATCATATTTTTTCATCTCGTATCCCTCTTACCTTTTCTCTTCATTTCCCCTTTGTCAAGTTTAAGTTGAGTGCTAGTGATAGATTTTAATCTACTCTTTGTAGGTCTATGCATTGGTTCTACACCATGTACATTTAGAATAAGAGGAAGTTGGCCTACTATATAGGTTCATCCCAAGGATTTAAAGAGTCCCACACCTTGAGATACAATCCCATTTTTATAATGAGACACCTAATCACTCTCTAGCACACAATTCCAAGGCACTAGGAATGAAAGTGTTGCATATCATCACGTGTGAGAGCCTTTCACACATAGGTGCATGTTTCAAGTGATAACAGTTAGTAAATAAAATTTTAAAGATTTATAGAATGATAACACATGTATATAATGTCACCTATAGATAATATTTCTTTAATTTAACAATGCTACTAAGTAGAGGCAAGTCTAATATATTAGTCCATGTAAAATATGCATGTCTTGTAGAACATTCATGAATACAAGTGAAATGAATGTGTGATAGAAAAATAATATCATATATACTATTCATGAGATACATATCATATGACAATGATGTAAACTAGATGTCTAATCATGCTTAGATATTAGTTTTAAATTTTTCAAAATTTTAGAATGATTTTGTATTATTGCATATATTTGAAAAAAATTATACTTTTTTCACTTTACAAATTATAAATAGTAGAAGTTGGTGTCAATAAAAGTTTTAAAAATAGATTAAGGGAAAATTATCTAAACAATTTATGATATGAGTCAGTGTAAGGTGCACAAGAAATGATGGCATGGACATGTATGAACAAGGTGCCCCTATTATATGTGACTTTTGACTTGGAAAAATCTTTAAGAGAGCAAGAAATGTAAGTAGAGGACTAATTGTGCATCATATTTTCATGAATTTTAAACTTTTCTAAGTTAGTTTCATGTATAATAAATGTATCATATAAGTATAAATATTTTTCTTGAATAAACATTAATTTTGATATTGAAACTGGTTGAAAAAGTTGAAAATTGAAAGTATTAAGTATTTGTGTGTTAAAATATTTAATGTTATGTATGTACCATTATTGGGCCCTTAATAATTTACATGGTAAAATAATAAATATTTTATTATTATATTTAACAAAGGTTAAAACCTTGTGTAAATGCAATAATAAAATATATTATTAATTATTGACTTAGTTTCTCAAGAAAAGGTGGACCTATTGGTTAAAATGGTCACCCCTCTTTGTTCCTAATATAAATAGAGTTTTACCCCTATGGTAAAATATACACTTGATACATTCGATTGAATATTGATGATTGTGACAAAGTTATATTTGTGTGTGGAAAATATATTATAGAGTTTTGTGAACAAGGTTGATAAAAAAAAGTGAGGGAATAAGGAATTCTATTGGGCAATTATGTTTCTATATATATGAATAATCATCTTTGTCTTTTTTTTTACCTCTAAAAAGTTTTTTTCACATTATCTCATTGTGTTCATTGATCTATGCTTTGTTATTCATGTTCATCTCTAGATTATATCATGTGTTATTCAATATACATTACATATTGATTTTGAATCTTATAATGGTAATAGAGCCCTAAGGTAGATTTTATTGGAAAACTATTATCTATTGATACATATTAATTTCAAATAATATTCAAAGACTTTTCAAGCCTGAGATTCCATTATTGGTTGATGTATGACTCAATAAGACATATTAAAGTTTGAAAATCTCATAACATTCATTCAATGACTTTTTTTAATCTCTCAAACATCCATTGAAGCATTATTGGATCTTGTTGAGCAACCAGATAGCAAAAAGAGATCAAAATATACGTTCAAATCTTACCTAAGAACCATTACTATTATTGCATAACCTCCTACCTAAATAATTTTGTAAAAAAAAATGTTTTTAAAGCTTTTGAGTCTCTCCTTTGGTGTTGAACATTGGTTATTCAATCAATCTTAGAGACAAATGTTTTTTACATGCATCATGAAGCATCAGAGGCTCCAATTAAATTTTTTTCAAGCTTGATGAGATACCATAATACAATATGGTGAAGTGGAAATATTTTTTTGTGCATCAAAAATTTAATTTTGAAGTTCTACTCTTATTTCTAGCAAGCTTTAGGAAGATTGACAAAGTTTAATGATTTCTAGTGACTTATACAATTTACTGTGCATCCCAAGCTTTCCCTTGAGTTTCATTCTTCTCTTGGATTGAGTTACATGTAATCTTTTGTTTTCATATAGTTATGTGAAATATTTTTAAAATAATTTATTTATTAAAATCAAATATTACATGCCACATTAGAAAGGATCTACCTTCTAATTTAGTTTTTAAATCCAAAAAGTTGGAAATAGTAATATTGATTTACTTTTCAAATTAAATGTTATTTTTATTGATATATTCTTTTACTTTAAAAAATCAGATATAAAAAGATATAAAAAATAAATTTGTGCATCCATACTTCCATCTAGTCTCTTAGAAGGGTTGGTGGCTCTTATTTTACTAAAACCTTATAAGGAAGAAGCCTAGTGTTCAAATATCATTAATTTTTTAGTCAATTCAAATTTATTTTCAAAATTAATTAATTTTAATTTTTTGGTTTGTGTGCGGAGTAACTCACGTGAAAAACCTAGTGTAACTTCAACATTTATTTTTTAACTTTTGAGATAGACAATCTTTTGTCGAGTATAGTCATGTGACCAGTTATAATTTAGCTTTTGGCACATTTCAGATGCACTATTGTGGTTTTTTTCATTTGAACCTTTATATTATATTTTTTTACATCATTTTTAATAATTATACTTATATTAGTGTATTTTTTATGACACTTGTAACACCTTATTTTATCATAATATTTCATAATTTTTTTTTTGTTTAAAATTAGATTAAATAATTATTGCTTATTTACACTATAAATTTACTTTAATATCAAATAAAGAATAAAATCATATTAAAAAGGTTATTTTTAAGCATTTTTATTATCTAAGTGTCTAGTTTAAATGGAAGTTATAGCTTTACCTAACTTCATGCTTGATAAATCTCAAATACTTAATGATTTTAAATATAATAACTAAAAACTTCATGTTAAAATGAAATTTATGGTTTGAAAGTTATGAAATATAGCCATCGATATTGAAAAAGTCATGTTTGGATGACATGTTATACATAAAATTTCAAATACATTTCAATAGGAACTGTAAGAAGTCATGTTGATTATTTTGTAGTGTTAAGGATGAATTTCTACTTCACATTAGTAATCAAAAGTCTTCTAGTGATGCTTGGAAATTCTTTGAGCCTATGCATGAAGGTACTTATCTCTCTAAGATTATTAAGTTGATTCTTGAATTCCTTACTACACTTATTAAAAGTGATAAAAAGGTTGTTATTTTTTAACTAAAATTAAGAATATTAAAACTCAGTTAGATGGTTACAACTGCAATTTAATTTAAGATCAATTATTAAATTTTATTATTCAACTTAATATTCATAAAAAATATAATTTTATTTTAATTTTGAATTCAAAGTACCAAACAAAACAAGATATCCTTGACATCAGTACCATGTAAGCTCTTTTAATTCAAGAAGAATGAGTGATATATAATTTTGATGCTAAAGAGAATGTAACATAGGAACTTCTCACTCTTAACCATATTTTTTAGAATAATGAAAACTAGAAACCTAACCCTAATTTTTCTAATGAAAAAAATAAGAACAATAAATCTAGCAATAAGAATCATAAACTTAAATTTAATAAGAATTGTAATATGTGTGATAAATATGGTCATATCAAAAAAAATTATTATAAAACTAAATATAGAACTAACAATAAAACTCCTAAAAAAATAAATGGAAGAAATCTAATCAAAACCATCAGAAGAACCATAATCATAATAATAATCAGAAATATAATTCTAATGTTATTACTTTATATGTTATCTTGTTTACTTTTAATGATAATTAATGAATTTTAGATAGTAGTGCATCACATCATATGACTTGATTATCTAACATTTTATTTAATACTAGAGATATTTTTGGAAAGATTTATCTAAGAGACAATTTATTTTTAAAAGAAATTAAATAAGGAAAGACTAAATTTGTAAATAGTGTTATTAAATATGTTTTCTATGTACCTAAACTTAAGAAAAAATTGTTATCATATTTAAAAATTACTAATGCTAATTTCAATATAATTTTTCTTAAAGATAATTGGTCCATTATAAATCAGTTTGATTTTTTGATTATTGAAGGTGTTCAAAAGAATGATTTATACATTTTTATGTTTCTTTAATATATTTTCTTTCATCACATAGTAAGAATGATCTCAATTATGGCAAGAAAGATTAGAACATGTTAATTTTAAAATTTTACATGATATATCTTCTCATAATATTTTTATTGGTATTCTTTTTATGTCTTTTAATCATGAAACTTGTGATGGTTGTTTAAGTAATAAGCAACATACTAACCAATTTCACAAGAATAATGATATGAATTCCTCTCATCATTTAGAGTTAATTCATAGTGACTTTACAAAACCTCTTAAAATTGTATCTCCTAATGGTTCTTTATATTTTGTTATTTTTATAGATGATTATACTAGAATGATCTAGTCATATTTCATTAAAAAGAATTTTGAAGTGTTGTCTAAATTTTAAAAAATTAAAGATTTTGTTGAAAATAATACTTTTATATTAAAAGATTAATATCTGATAATGGTGGGGAATTTATTAATAAATTTTTTATTTTTTTACATTAGTTATGGTATTCAAAAAGAATTATCAACTTCTTATTCTCCTCAACAAAATGGCATTGCTAAAAGGAAAAATTATACTATTATAGTTAAAACAACGTTGCATTCTACAAACATCCTTAAGTTCTTAAAGGCCAAAGCCATGAATATTATTGTGTATATTTTAAATAGAGTCCCTACTAAAAATTTTCATATTTCTTCTCCTTTAGAAATGTAGTCTAAAAAAAAACCTAGTGTGGCTCATCTTAGGATCTTTGGTAGCCCTGATTTTATCTTTATTCTTAAAGTTAAAAGAAAGAAGTTTGACCCTACTTATTATTCTTGTGTTTTTGTAGGTTATTAAGGTAAAACTAAAGGTTTAATAGTTTAAAAACATTAATAATATGAATGTTCTTATTCTATAAAAAAAAAATTGTGAACCCTTTATGGAACCTCTTCAATGTTCTTTTTTTGATGAATCTAGCTCTCTGATGTAGGGGAATCCTAAACTTACCTTATACATCTCCCTATCTCTGGTTTATTCCTTTGGTCACTCCTCTGTACTCTAATTTTCTTGTCTATAATAGGTAGAATACTCATCTCTTGACACCCTTGATCAATCTTGTCTTCACTGAGCTCATAAGCCTCTTTGCAAACATAGTAATTTTCTCTCTATATAAGAAATATAATTTTACATTTTTATATGTACTCTATCCTACTAGTACACACATCATTCTCTCATACACAATTTTCAATATCTCACTCTCTTTTCTTAGTTCAAGCTTGCTTATCCTCATCTTGGTTCATAGGCCTACAAGCTTAATGCGTGATCCCATGGTTATTGTCTTCACATTAGGGATATTATGTACATACACATACATATTATAGACTCCCTTATACATCTAATAATAATACTCAAACTCAAATATATAACTCTCACACAACTCACTCTTTCTTCTTTAATCCTCATTTGCTAGTAACCCTATTTTAATACAAATATAGCAAGTTTGAATCTTATACCAAGTTTATAGAATAAATAAACATATTTTTGGATATTATTTATCCCTTTTTAGCTTCACCTAAATTTTCATATCACAACTTTTAATGGAGACCTACTAACTCAACACACCTCCCTAGCAATTAGGTCTCTTTAGGCCTAATTCAATCCTACAATCTTAGTGACCATACTATATGACATTGTACCAACCCAAAACCACGTGAATATTGTATATAATACCAAATAACCTTATATTATATATTTTATTCAATTTTGGTAGGTGGAAACGCAAATTATACAAGTTAATATTTTAAAACCCTAGCTTAGGTTTACCCAGTGTTGTAAGTGGCCAAGAGCAATAAAAAGAGAAAATTTGAGTTCTAAACCTCTTAAAAGACTTATAATACCTATAATAGTTATACCCAACCTTAATTAACCTTTTTAAATAGTTATTTGTTCATGAACAGTCATTTTAAGGCTCCAACATGTAATTTTACATAATTTTGAGTGGACAAAAGGATTGTGTGTGACGGTTTTCTGAGACTATTTCACTTACATGGATTTATAAGCCTCAAAAATGGATTACCAACATAAATTATTAATTATATATTATACTTTCCAACATCTCAAACATTTTAATGGACCTCAAAGACTCCGTTGTTCTCTTTGTACTTGGCTGTGACAAAAACATAGTTCTTGTAACTTGTGTAAAGCAATCTGTGTTTTGAAAATAAGTGCCAAGACTTCAATATAATCAAATAAAAATAAAAATATTATAATTATCACATACCAAAAACTTATGTGAGTTAAAAACCATTATCTTAAATCATCTTTTTATTCATTGATATCATTTACATATAACAGCCTTGCACAAAATTTATAATGCATGCAGAGTTCATTCAAATCCAGATCTTCCTTATTTTATCCTTATCTCAAACTCTGGCTCCTCAAATTTATCCTCTCTTACTACCATAATACAACTCTATATAATCATATTTATTTGATCCTCTCATGATGTCAAATATGCAATAAAACTCCTTTATAAGGCCATCTCCATGTAGGGTGGTAGTTACAATTCCAAGTTCTTAGCTTAAATTGTTATTGTCCATTATTTTTACATTTAAAACACCTTTAACACCCTCATAGGACCTATTATGACCCTTCACAAACATTCCACAACATTATAATTTCACACAAAATCCAAAATACCACTCAAAGCCTAATAACAAATTCAAATTTTTGAATTCCCTCTTTTGGAAGGAAAATCTAACTAGGCTAACAACACATCATTACAAGACTCTCAAAGACTCAAATACATAATAATTAACCTTATAAGACCTATATTACTCACACCAAACCCAAAATGGCTAATATGAAACTCTTAAACTCATTAACATCCTATATAACCTTGTGATGTTCTACATCAAACTCCTTATGTGAGAAAATTTGAACTCTTACTCAAATGTACTTTGTCAAACTTATTATTTGCTTTCAAATTATTCCTAATTTGATTTTTTGATATCTTATTTCTACTAATTTTCTCTTTATCATTTCTTTTCATCCGGTTCCTTTGTATGTCTCTTTGCCTTATCTTGCCTCTTTGCCAACTCATGTTCTACCTTCATGAAGTACATGATTTGTTGAAACTCTTTGTCCTCTTCATATTCCATCTCCTCCATCTCTAACTTATCTTCATCATGATATACCTCAAATGGTTAGTTATTATTCTTCACTCTTACTCCTACTCCATAGCTTTCTTCCACCTTTTTCATCATTTGTTCATGCACTCCTTACTAGTTTATTTTCTTAATAATGTTTTATCCTTTGCCCTCATGATCTAATGGATTCTTAGAAATTAGTTATTATTTCACCCTTATCATACTCTCATTGATATCCTCTTTAGTTTCCTCTTCATTATACTTCACCTTCTCATGATGAGTCTTCTCATAGCTTCCTTTCTCATTTTACAATGACATTTCCTTGACCAATTCAAGTTCATCATAACATAACACTTATTGGCACCCTTCTCTCTTACTATTATCACACATGCTTCCAAATAACTCAACTAAAACATTAAAAATTGAATAGATTGATTTATTACCTTGCTCTTTCTTCATTTTTTTGTTCTCTTGCTCACTTTCATGTAGCTCTCTTTTTATGAGTCTTTGCTCTTCATCTCTTTGCATACTACTTTGACTAGTTCATAGGCTAAGATTTCCCTCTCTTTTTTATCTGAATTATAACTTACTCTTACTCCTTTCTTAGATCACCTTTGGGCTTATTTTATCCTCCTCCAAACATGCATTGTTCATCCAATCATTTCATTTGTGAGGAAAATGGTTGTCCTCCTCTTTCCTTGGATCTATTATGAGCTCTTGTGCCTCATTCCTTTTTTTCTCCATGTGATCATGGAGTGACTACATATTTTTCATCTCCATACCTACACCACTATGCTTAGTAAATTTCAAATTACATTCATGAGACTTGATAGTCTTTTCAAGGATCTCATAGTGTTTTCCATCCTCTCTTGCTCTTGTATCCTTATTCCAAACTTCTCTAAACTTATCTCTCATTTTCTTAAGCTCCTTATCATTTCCTCTTAATCTCTACTCTTTACTTATATCATTATCTACCAACACTTGTTCCTTGATCAATCCACATGATTCTATGCTTAGCTTGTTCATAATTTTAAGCTTATCTTAGCATGAAACTTTGTTTGATTCACCTTGTACCAATTCTTTCCCACCTTCTTGCCTAAAAATCATTTTTTATTTCTAATTCTCTACCTTTATATGACCTAAAATTTTATCTTATTGAGTTGTTCTTATAGGTAACATGTTACTTATCTTTGAAATATTCTTTTTTTCATCTTGTAATTCTGCCTCTAGCTCTTTTATGACAGCTCTAACCTTCTCTTTTATGATTCCTTCATATAATACAACTTTATATTTTTGATCTTCATACCTCTTGACTCCATCATATTGATTCAATTTTTTTTCTTCTATGTTTTCAATGAGGTATCCTTCTTATTTAATATATCCTTCTCCAAGCATCTCTACTCTTTCAGGGTAACAAACCACTATATCTCCATACATTGCATCCCAATCAACTTCTTCTTCAACATAAGTATTTTTTTCATGTTTGTTTTCCTTCATGCTTTCAAGTTTTATGTCATCAAAATAGAATTCTTCATTCTTTACTTTTGTACATACATACACACATGTTCTCCTTCTTAGGTTACTTTGCTAATGTCCTTAGTTGTTTCCTCTCAACATCCTCCATAACTATCTCATTCTCATTAAGGTGGTGATCACCTACATGTTGTCTACCAACATTTTCATTCATCATTAACGTCTTCATATCCTCCTCGAGCTACCTACATAGAAATTTCTTTTACTTCTCATTGTTTCTCATGAACATCTTTCTTCTTCTCTCCATCAATAACCTTATAGTCCATTTAAATCTCTTCTTCTTCTTCAATACCTAGTCATACCATAGAATTTTTTTTATTACATGAGCTTCACCGTGAGTATTATCCTCTATATCATTTGATCTATCTCATTCATCTCCTCTTCAATAAAGAACCCTTTTCTCTTTGGGTCTTAATTCTTCTTTATCTTATTGTGGTACTCTAACTCAGTCAGGCCTTTCCTCACTTTTGACTTCCATATCTTTATCTTCTCTCAAGCAAGTCTTTTTCCACTCTATTTTAACAAGTCTCTTTCACCTTGCCTTGGTGTCTCACCCTAGGTTCTATCATCTACCTAGTCTATTGACACTTTTGTACAAGTCTTTTTCACCTTGGAACTACTCCTCTTGTTGGAGTCTTTCTTATCTCTTCTTAGCGATTGTCTTCTACCACAAACCCTTGTCTTCTAGGTTTCACAGACCCTTATTTGCTTCTTTTATTCCTATAACCTTAATTATCAACCTTTAATAATTAAAATCATAAAATTTTCCAAGAGATTACTTGCTTTGATACCACTTGATGTAGGGGGAATATTAGACTTTACTTATACATCTCCATGGCTATAATTTCTACCTTTGATCACTCCTTTGTACTATGATTTTCTTATCTATAACATGTACATTACTCCTCTCTTGACACCCTTGATCAATCATGTCTTTATTAGCCTTATAATCCTCCTTAAAAACATAGTAATCTTATCTCTCTCTAAGAAATTTAATTTTAAATTTCCCCCTATACTCTCTCCTAGTACACACACCATTCTCTCATACACAATTTTCAAAATCCCACTCTCTTTTCTTGATTCAAGCTTGCCCATCCTCATCTTGGTTTATAGGCCTACAAGATCAATGTATGATCCCATGGTTCTTGTATATATATTAGGGATCCTATGGCTATACACCTACTCCCTTAAATATCTAATTAGAATACTCAAACCCAAATCTAGAACTCTCACACAGCTCACTCTTTCCTCTTTAAGGCCTATTTTCTAATAGCCCTATTGTAGTAAAAATCTAGTAGGTTTGAACTATCTACCAAGTTTATATATCAATTAAGCATATTTTTAATACCCTTTTTCCCATTTTATCTTCACTTAAATTTTTAAATCATAACCCTCAATCAAAACCTTCTAACTCAACACACTTCCCTAGCAATTAGTTTTCTTTAGGCCTAATTCAATCCCATAGTCTTAGTAACCATACTATATGGAATTGTACCAACCAAAAACCACATAATTTTTTTAAATAATGTCAAATAACCTCATATTATAAATTTTCCTTAATTTTAGCAGATAGAAACACAAATTATACAAGTTGTAATTTTAAAACCCTAGCTTAGGTCTACATAATGTTATAGGTGGTTGAGAGCAATAAAAAGAATTTTTTTTGAATTTTAAACCATTTTAAAGACTTTTAATACATATAATAGGTATTAACAACCTTAATTCACCTTTTTTAATAGTTATTTTCTCATGAACAATCATTTCAATGCTCCAACATACAATTTAATAGAATTCAGAGTGCATAAAAGGACTGTGTGAAGGTTTTATGAGACTCTTGCACTTATATAGATTTATAATCCTCCAAAATGGATTACCAACATCAATTATGAACTATATAATGTACTTACCAACATCAAAAACATTTTAATGGACCTAAAAGACTCCCTTGTTCTCTTTGTACTTGACTATGACAAAAATAGAGTTGTAGCTTGTTTAAGGCAACTCGTGTTTTGAAAATAAATGCCAAGACTTCAATATAATATTAAAAAACAATGTTATAATTATCACATACCAATATATTTTGGGATTTCAAAACCATTCTCTTAAAGCATCCATTTATTCATTGATATCATTTACATACAACATTCTTGCACAAAATTTGTAAGGCAGATAAATTTTATTCAAATCTATATCTTCCATGTTTTATCCTTATTTAAAAATATATCTCCTAAGATTTATCTTCTAATTAAAATTTATCTACTCATTTACATTCATTCCATCCTCGATGATGCCAAACATGCAAGAAAAATATTTTACAAGGCCATCTCCACATTGGGTGGCAATTACAATTCTAAGTTCTTGGCTTAAATTATTCTTGTCCATGATTTACATGTTGAAAACACCTTTAACACCCTCATAGGACCTACTAGGACCATTCACAAACAATCCGAAACATTTTCATTTCACACAAAATCTAAAACACCACTCCAATCTTAATAACATATTTAAATTTTCAAATTCCCTCTTTTGACAAGAAACTCTAACTAGGCTAACAATACACCATTCCAAAACTCTCATAGACTCCAATGCATACTAATCAGCCCTATAATACCTCTCTTAATCACACCAAACCCAAAATATTAAACTCTTAAATTCATTAAGAAGTTGATCCATATTTAGATAACCTAGAGATGAGTAACTCCCTGAATTTTATATTCAACCTAAAAGACCTAAATGATCAAGATCTCTAATCGAATCTTTTTGATAATATTAATTAATTAACTAGAAGTCAATATTATTATCATGCTTTAATAACTATGTATGAATGTGAACCTCAAACTTTTGAGAAATCCATTCAAGATGACAAATGAAAAGTTGTTATGCAAATTTAGTATAATGCCTTAATTAAAAATTAGACTTGGGATCTTATCCCACCTCTACCTAGAATTCATATTGGTGGTTGTATGTGGCTTTATAAAATCAAATATAATTTAATTTTTAAAATTGACAAGTTTAAAGCAAGATTAGTCACTTGTAGGTTTACTCAAAAACTTAGAATTGACTATGTTGAAACCTTTGCTCTTGTAGCAAAAATAAGTACTATTAGATTATTCATTATTGTTTTAGTTTTAAATGGTTAGAATACACACCAAATAAATGTTAAAAATATAATCCTGAATGGTGATTTAGAATAATAAAACTATATGACTCGGCTTAAACATTTCATTGATCCTAATAGGGAGTATTATATTTATAAGTTAAAGAAATATGTATATGGTTTAAAACAATCTCCTTGAACTTGGTATTTTAAAATTGTTAGTTATTTTAAAGAATTTAGTTTTTCTAATTGTTATCCAAATAATGATATCTTTGTTAAAATTAAAAATAGTTATTTAATCTTAATTGTATTATAAGTTTATGATCTTCTGATTACTAGTAATTTAATTAGTTTAATTCATAAGTACAAGGATGAACTAATTTAAATATTTGAAATGACTAATTTAGACATTTTGTATCATTTTTTATAATTAACTATATTTCAACAAAAAAAATTAATCATTATATCATAATCTCAGTATACACATAATCTTCTTATTAAGTTTAATATGTTTGATTTTAGGTCAACATCTACTCCTATTGAAGTTAGTGTTAAGCTTGATCTAAAAGATGCATGTAAAAAAGTTAACCATATTATGTATAGATAGCTTGTTGGGAGTTTAATTTATCTAACCATTACTAGGCCAAATATTTTATATGATGTTGGTGTTGGTTCTAGATTTATGAATAATCCATATTTAAATCATTATAAATTAGCAAAGAGAATACTTTGGTATATCAAACAAACTGTAAATTTTAATTTATTTTATTCTTCCATTAATAATACTAATTTATATAGTTATTATGATGTTGACCATGTTGGTGATACTATAGATCATAAATTTACTTTTAAATATATGTTTAAATTTGGTATAAGTGTTATCACTTGAAACAATAAAAAACAACTTACATTTTTTATTTTTCTACAAAATCAAAGTATAGATGTGTTCTAAAAGTTTCTAAAGAAATTACATGACTACAAAAGTTATTAATATAACTTCATTTAGATTTTTCTCATAGTACAACCCTTAATTATAATAACCAAAGTTATATAACTCTGAGAAAAAATTTATTACAATAACAACAAACTAAATATATTAAATTTCATGTATATTTTATTTAAAATAAAGTCTTTAATGGTGATAGTAATTTGTATTTTAATTCTATGAATAAACAAATGGCATATATCATCACAAATCCACTTTTTGCTACCAAGTTTTGTCAATTTCATGCAATATTGGGCCTCTTTGAGTTGTCATTAAGGGGAAGTGTGCATGACAATGTCACTTTCTTAATGGCCATGTCGTCATTCTTCTTCTATATATTTTTTTTCATTATAAAATATTATTATATATCATGTTATGTGATTTTAGTAAACTTCATGTGAAAGTATTACTTTTATGCCTAATACTCAAAAGCATATTTTAATGTAGATCCTTATGTTATAGAAGTTTTCAATAACACTTAGATGATTATTCTTGAGAAACTATGAGATATAGTCTTACAATCATGCTAGACTAGACTTACTTTGAGTAGTTTATGAATTATAATTCTTTTTATTTCAAAAGGTGATGTTTGGCATGATGAAGATTTTTAACTTCTTGAAATTTATAAATAGTATAATTTTTTATTAAGGTGACTATGGAATGTATCCCTACTTAATATTAAGAGGGAGTGTTGGAATATTTAATGTTGTGGATACTATTATTGTGCCCTTAATACTTTACATGATAAAATAATAAATATTTTATTACTATATTTACACAGGGTAAAATTTTATCTAAATATAATAATAAAATATATTATTAAGTATTGACTTATTTCCTCGAAAAAAGGTAAACCCATTGGTTACAGTGATCACATCTCCTCATTCCTATCATAAATAGTGTTTTACCCCTATGGTAAAATATACACTTGATTGAATATCAGTGATTGTGACAAATTTATATTTACATATGGAAAATATATTATAGAATTTTGTGAAGAGAGTTGATAAATAAGAGTGAGGGCAGAAGGAATTGTATTAGGCAATTGTTTTTATCCATATATGAATAATAATATTTGTAAGTTTTTCCCTCTCAAGAGATTTTCCTATGTTATCTTGATGTGTTCATTGATTTGTGATTTGATATTGATTTTTATCTTTATATTCTATTTTGTCCTATTCAATATACAGTGTATGTTGATTTAAAATCTTGTCATTGTGTCCTCTATTTTTTGGTTTCTACGTAAAATTTATGGAGCACAGAAATGTCCAACTGGGATCAAGAATGGTATATGTTTCTAACCTTTAATTTTTAGTTATGAACATGGAAGAAATTGGATATTTATTAGTGAAAACTATGAAAACAGAGAAATACATGGCATAATATGGAAAAATTTGATAATTGTTTTTTATTGTTCAAATTTAAAAAGTGAAAAATAAGAGTCAAGAGGAAAAAAAGTCAACAATATCTAAGGGCTTAGAATAATTGATACAATGATCAAATTTTCAAGGAAAAACACAATACAATGTAATAGTTAAGAATCTATGTATAATCCTATTTTATAAAAACTAAATATCTCATCAAAGAGATGTCTCTGTGTAGGTCTTGTATCATATGTGTTATAACCATCAATTATATTTTCAAATGTGTGTGTGTGTGTGTGTATCATTAAAAAAAATTAATTTATGGAGGGAGTACAATTTTTTATTTATTTATTCTAAAATTGAAGATATGTATCAACCAATACATCTTAGACTTAATAGTTGTTAAAACTAGTTTTCCTGTAAGTGAAATTATTGACCAAAAACTATATTGAATAACTTAATTGTAAATAATTATAATAAAATTAGAGTTAAACACCAAAAAATGTTTCTCAATAGTAACTATCATAACACACTTTTTTATAGACAATTTTCTATTAATAAATAATGCTAAAACAAACTTATTACAAGATAACTTGCATGAAAAGTTATGTATATAAAATGAAATAAAAAATAAAACATAACCACTAAGTAAACTAAAATTAGACACATAAAAATATAGTCTAATATCCTTGAAACTAGAATCAAGAAAACAAGGTTGACTTTTTGAAAAGATAAGGTCAACATACAAGAAGACTTGTTTAACAAGTAAGCAATACGATCATAGGAATCTAAGAAATGAGGTTAGTAATATGTTAGTTAACTAAATAAAAACTTAAATAAACACACTAAAACTTACACTCCTAGCCTATATACATAGGGAGAGCTTAATAACAAAACCAAATGAAAGCACAACTAAAACATAAAATACAATGACTCTTTTACCTTTCTTAGGAGCTCCAAATACTTTGTTGAGTGGATTTCTCGGCTTGTGCATCAAAAGGTCTTTGGAAAATGAAGTTTGTTTGCTCCTTCTCTCCTTGGCACCATAGTTTTGATGTGACTTAGCTTAAGATTTGAGCATTATAACACTACTTGCAAGGCAATTTGGGCATTACAACACTACATCAAAAAGCTTGTTGAAGATATTTGAGAATAATAAATTTGCACCAAAAATAGCTTAGGATTCAATAGGCAAGGCCTTGTATTTATAGCTTTAGTAATTAACTCTCACCCAAGGTGAGTTAGGGTTGAGTTGAGGCTTGGAATGGGTTCAAACTAAACTTAGATGAGTCAAAACTAACCCCAATAGAGTTAGTAGTTGTCAAGTAATTATGATTTGCAATTACTAGGTATGGATCTCAAAATAAGTTTTTTTAAGATATTTTCAAAGAGCTTAACAACTCATAAAGACAATGATGAAAGGCTAGGATATTTTGAATTTTTGAATTTTCTTTTTTAGAAATTCATTAATTGCAAACAGATAACTCAACTAAAAATTTAATCATGTTTAAATTTTTAATTGATTATGATTAGCCTTTTAGCCTTTTCAATATTTGATTTAAGTGTGAAAGTGCCCCACTTAATAGGTCCATAGGCCAAATTGATTAATTTTAATGCTGCAAGGTGATTAAAGATGAATCTATGAGAGGTTATTATTGCATCTAGTAGAATACCCCCATTAGGGATGTCTCAACATGATTTTGAGATTTGATGAATGATGTGCAAGTAAATTTATAACATTCAATGATTCTTAAACTTAATTTGCAATGGTTGATAGGAATCGGTCTAAAGTCTAATCAAAAGTTAGTTGTGGCCAATTTTAGGTGTCTATAGTTTGCCCCTATTTGGGAAGGCATTATAAGATATAGGCAAATAACACATTCTCCAATAATGAAAAGGTCCTATATGCCTATGACTTCAATGTAAATGGATAAAATTTAGATGCCCCCTCGAGGGAGTGGTCAGTAAAGAGGGTCGGTGATTGGTCCCTCGAAAGATGCAACAATGAAAGGATGAAACTTACACAATTTATGCTTCATAAGTTTGGTATCAAGATGTACAATAAGGTGGTGTAAAACTAAGAAAGGATCTAAACATGGCATGTCAGAGTAGGCTCAAGCAAGTATATCCATAAATTCCCTCAAAAGGGCCATAAATACTTCATGCTCCTCAATGAGGGATGCACCTAATTTGATCCATTTTGGGTCATCTGGAGTCCCAATGTTAACTTTTGTAGTGTATTCTATGAGGAGATTCAAACCATCTTTAGAATGGTCAAAAAATATTTAAATTGGCTTACAATGGTAGGGTCCTCTATTTGGACTGGCTCTTCAAGTCTTATTAGGCATGATGAATTGAAATCCCCTAATGGAAGGGATGTCCATGTGATAAACATTGTTGGAAACTCTTGTATGATTTTGTCGAAGGCATGCTATTCTTTAAAACTAAAGTCGAATACATATACAAGTTCATCATTGTTGGTCTCTTCAACTATGTTTTAGGAAGGTTGAACACCCCTGTCTAATGGCACCTAGAACAAGTTTTCACCACTAGATTGGTCTTTCTCTTTAATTTTACCCTGGTCCAAAAGCACCTCAAAGATGTTTTCACTTTAGAACCTCAATGTTTTATTCAATTATTTGTGGCTAAGGGTGTTCACCCATTCTCCAAAATAGGTTGTTAGATCTAGTGTGATTGAGAACTCTTGTTTATGGTTTCCCAATAGAACATTATCACTTAGGCCTAAAAAATCACAAAGCACCTCATCATTCTCAAACTTGTATATAGGCACTATGGGTTCTTGTTAGTCCCAGTCTATAAGTTGAGGATGATATAAAAGACGCAAATTATTGTAAATAACTAGTCTAAGGGTAAAAATGGCATTAGTGTCAAACACATTAGTATTGGCCAGATCTTCATAAATGTTATGATCAGACTCTACTTCATTATCGGCCTCATCACCACTAGTCATTGGCATTGGAACATGAATAATATATGTGGGTCACCCCCAAGTGGTTTAAATCTGAGACCATAGGTTCCTTTATAACGAGTGGTATAAATTGGCTCTAGAGTTCCCTATTGATTTGGCCCAAGGTCTCCTCCTTCATAGGCATGTTTCTCCATGATTTAATTTGGAATTTGGTATTTGGAATTTTTATAAAAAATGGCCAGGTCATCATTATATAACCAGGATTCATCATCTGCAAGTGGGTCTTGTTCTTGGCCAGTGGCCAGTGTGAAATGATAGGACTTAGACTATGCATTTTGCCTTTCCCCTTTCTTTAGCATTCCATGCAAGGTGGTTGAGCTTTAGGTCTTCCATAGGACTTGGGGTTCTATGGAAGCTTGACAATGTGGAATGTATTATGGGTCAAATATTCTTTTGGGCCATTAGCCAAGATGGTATAATGATTTAATGTTTTAGGAGGCAGCATATGGGAAAGTGAATCAAGAGTATCTAGCTCAATTCAATCGGCTTCTAGTGAATCAATAAGTGTCTTTTCCCCTTGTCTTTATTGGAAACCTGATCTAGACCAAAGTGGTAGTTATAACTTTCATACTCAGCCTTTAGATGTTTACAATGTTTGTAGGGCTAGAAATATATGTGGTTGGTGACCTCCATACCTGAATGAGAGAACTTGATACACTGGATTAATGTTAAATGGATTGCATGAATTTTATGTATCCAAGTTCTACCCAAAAGTAATTATATGATAAATCAAGGTCTAACACATGGAAAAGTGTATCATGGTTTAAGGGCCCAATTATAACTAACAAGCTAATGGTTCTTTGTGATTATCACTCTTCATTATCATAGGCCTTAATTATGATCATTTTTTATTAGAGATCAACCATCATGTATCTAAGAAGCTTGATGAGTTTTAGAGACATAATATGTAAGCCCAATCCATTGTCTATGAGGACACATTTCACTTTGTGTCACGTTATGATAACTTCAATATGTAACAAATTATTATGGAGAGGGTCAAAGGATGACATATCACTTTGGTCAAAGGTTAATTATTGGTATGGGGCTAGATGTCCAACCAAAGCTTGAAATTTCTCTAGACTTATGTCATTGGGAACTTGGGATTGGCCAAAGAACTTGATCAAGATGTTCTTGTGGATGGTAGATGTTTGTAACAAATCCAAAATAGAGAGTTATGTGAGTAACTTCTATAGTTTTTCCACAATATCAAATGTATTTTCCTTCATAGTGATAAATGGCTTGTTCCTAGCTAGAATAATGGTTGAATAGGTGTAGTGGAAGATGGTTGTGGGCTTGGGATGGTAATCTTTGACCACCAAGTTATGATTGCATAATTGGGATTAGATGCAAGACCATTGTTCTTAGTAAATGATGGTAGAGGGGGACCAGATAAGATAAGTTTCAGTTGTCGATGCACTTGTATGTGGTCACAGGGCAATGATGAATTATCGATATAAAGTCCAAAAGTAGTAATCCTTGCTTCTTGGTATGCCTATATCCAGTCCTAGATTAAGTAAGAATCACTGACAGAGGTTGGTTGAATGGAATTAGTTAGCAACGGTCCTATTTGGTTGGAATTTGGTCTTGGATTGATGGTCATGGTGGAAATATGACCCCCTATAATATGACCTACAACTTTGTTGTAGTCATGTGCAATTGTGTAGTAAGTCTATTGGTTGTTGGCATCATTCTAGCCTTAGTTCCATCTATTTGGATGATGTTATTGTTTTGGCTATTTTAATTGTTGTTGTTATCTCAATTGTTGATACTATTATTGTTTTTGTTCTGGCCTTTGTTGGTGTTGTTGTTGGTTATTGTTATATTGTGGAAAGGGGTTATGATAAATACCTAGATTCTAGTTGGATGTAAAATCTCCATTATCCAATGTTATTTCCCCATTTTCCAACATATTTTGAATAATATGTTTAATATGCACACAATGATGTAGGTTATATCCGTTAACCTGATGATATTCATAAAATTCATTTTATCAATACCAGTCTGAATAAGGAATCCCCTCAAAATAGTGATTTGGAATTGGCCAACTAATCAGATTAGCAGTGGTTAGTTTACAAGACATATCTTCAATGGGCTCTCCAAGTTCACTAAAGACATGATGAGTATGCACATTTTTCCTTGGAGGGGTTTGCAAACACATAAGTTGTTATATTTATTGTGTTGGTCTAGGTTATTATGAAGGTTATGCTTGTTGAATGGGTTGTTGGTGAGAAGTAATTTGTATTTATGCTATAGGCTGAATAGATGGTGTTTGTACCATTTGAACATGTCGTGACTTGATCACTTTATTTCCAATAACATTCTTGTTGTGATTAAATTGATTTGATTTTTCATAATTATTATCCAAGGCTAGTTGTGATGCTTGTGTTTGGGCTTGGTTATGATTTTGATATTGGCCATTTCCTTGGTTTGTGTTTTGATTCTAATTTGATGAGGTAAGCTTGATGATCCCTTTATTAATAAGGACACTTTCAATCAAAAAACCTTTGTCAATGATTTCCTTAAAAGTGTGTGTACATTGCAACTCCAGATGGTAAGATATCTCACTGTGCAAATTTTTAGTAAACATAATGGCTAATTATTTATCTAATAAGTTGTGGATGAATCATCTTTCAAGTTCTCTCCATCATTGTAAATAACTCATAAAACTTTCACTGGCCTTCTTCTTGGCTTGAGTCAAGTCTACCAATGAAATCTCATGTTTGAGATCATAGGAGAAGTGTTGTACAAGCTTATTTGAAAGGTCATCAAAATTAGATACTGATTTCTTCATTAATTTTAAAAACCATTCCAAGGCCTATCTCTCTAGACTCCAAGGAAACAACAATAGGAGGTATATGTCATTGTAGGCCACTAGTTGGCAAGAAACAATGACTTTCATTAAATGAGCCTTGGGGTCTCTTTTACCCTTATATTTGTTAAATTTTAGTCCTTCATACCCTAGAGGAAATGGTATTTGAAAATAATCCATGTTGAATGGCTAGGAACACACATCATCCAACTTAAACTTATTGATTTGTGTCCCAACTTGGATGATGGTAATTGCATCCTTCATTTGTTGTAGTTCTTGTGCCAAGAAACTTGAGGGAACTTTGGCTTGAGGTGGACGTTGGGTGGTCAAAAGTGGATTACTTTGACTAGAGTATAGTAGAGGTATGGCTTGTTGTGGAATGTTGATTTGGTTGGGGAACTAAGTAGGGATATGCATACGTGGATTAGGATGCAATTTTTGAAATTACGTGCATTTTGTTGTAATATTCTAGTTCAGATTGGGTTTAGAGGCTTGGTTTTGAAAAAATTATGGTTGGGATGGAAGGATATGGTTTTGAGTGAAGTAATTTGCCTATTGAGGTTGAGTAGGGACTTGTTGTCAACTAGTCAAATCTAGCTAAATAAGGGGAACTTGTGAACTAAGGCCCTGTCATTAGATTTGTGACACATTAGGAATAAAAGGCAATTATTGCCTAATCGATACTTATTGAACACTAGTACATCTTTTTTATGTGAACACTTGTTATGGAATAGATGTTTATATACTTTTCAACATTTTTCATTGACCAATATAAATATGGTGTTGATTAGACATAATTTGTTAATGTAATGGTATATTGGCCTATGACTGAAGAGGTACATTTGTCACTACCTGACAAGGTAGAACATTGGTTGCCCCCTATTGAGGTGGAAGAATTTTTTATCTCTATTGCATTGGTATATGGGATGGTGCTTGCTATTTTGGAATGTTAGTCATCATCTATTGAGGTGGAGTAACATTCATCACATTTTGTTGAGGTGAGGCACTAGTTTGGGCTTGAATACTTAGTCCTCATGATTACGTACTTGATGGAGTAGTTAGTTAAGGATTAGAGGTAGTTTATTGTGGTTGAGAGGTAGAAGCTCCTACCCCCTGTGTTTGTAAACCACTTATGGTGTTAACTAAAGGCACATTTTATTTTGGACTAATTATTTATGCCATTTAACCAACTTGGCCTAGAGTAGATGACATATGTGTGTTATCTACTGTGTTGGGCATATGACTCTGCATAAAAGTAGTAGAAACTTATTTGATAGTTGGGTCATTAAACATGTCTCCAACTAAAGTGATTTACATGAATGGGTCTATACCCTAATTTTCTTGGCCTGTCACTTCAATTAAGACCCTTGTTGAAGGAACTATCTCGATAAGAGGAGTGTTTGACATGGTCATATTATTAAAGTTATGTGTTAAGTTCAAGTAAGTTTGGTATGATTTATGTATCTATATAAAATGGTCTTCCATGAGGCCTTTTCCCTTGACAAGCATATGAGGATCCTAATATGTCATGGGCACAAGAGCTTGAAGATTGTTAGAAGAGGCATGTTTGTTGGTTTGGTTGTAAGGCATAATTGAAGGCACTCTAACTAGACTTGGAAAATTTTTGTGGGGGAATTCTACTAGAAACTTAGCCCATACCTCCAAATTTATGATTAAAACTTAGTCTTTTTTCACAAATAAGTGATGATTGAATAAATAAGGGTCATAGGCCAATGGCATTGTAACATAGTATGATTTTTCGTGTTCTTTGTTTACAATTGATGATATGCTAACTAGGTACTATGATATTTTCTCTTGGTCCTACTCTAAATATAGAGCCATGTTGGACAAATAATGGGATAGAGGATCTTGGTTTTGTTCCCTTAATTGAGTGTTGTAAGGAGTATAGGGATCCATCTCACAAACTATGTCATCACCATAAGGGTCTTGAACAAAGTCATATTGGGAGACCACATTATCATAACCTAGAAGGTGCATGGCCCTATTACATGTATAGAAAGACATATTCAAATAAATGATGAATGTTTCACAAAAAGGTTTAGAGTTATATAAAATCTAAAAAATAATTTCCAAAGGACAAATGGTTTGAACTTGGTCTAACTTGGTCAAATTTGTGGATCTATATCTCCAAAATGGTTTATGATAAAACTTGGTATAAAATAGTCTAACATTCAATATCTAACATTAAATGTCTCATATAAAAGTTCAAGTAGATGAAATAAAATTGGAATGCCAAACTCTAGGTGCAAAGTGTTTTAAACAAGTATTAATCTAAGAAAAACAAAAGTTGTTAGGTCTTTTGGTAAAACAAGGCACAAAAGCTAGGCTCAAAATAAGCATGTGCTAAGACTTTTGGAAAAGGAACAAAAGCTAGACTTTTAAATAAATCAAGGTATAATTTAATCTAACAAAAGAAGCACTTTGACATAAACTAGGCATACAAATTTAAATAAGAACTTTGTCAATTGGTATAAGGCATGAAACAAAAGGCACATGGGAGATAGGCTATTTCTCTAAATTTAGGCACAAACAATAGTTTTTGAATTGAATAAAGAATTAACCTAAGTTACACAATTCAAAAGAGAAAGATCGATGTCTAGGCCAAAACTACACAAGGCATAGGCAACAATCAATTAATTATTTGACCTTGAACTTGTCAAGGTTAATGTTGAATTCAACTTAGGAAAACTAGGCTTCTTTGAATAAACAATATGCTGGACAAAAATGAATGGCATAAAGATACTAGGAAAAGATCCAAAAGAGACACACAGCTTTGTTTTTGAAGTTGGAATTTGGACATAAGGCAAACAAGTCCATAAATGATTCAATCAGCGTAATGAAATTATCATGCTCTAAATATTTAATCAATGGTTATTTCAAGACTCAAAGGCACAACAACATAAAATGAATTGGGTAGTGTAACATTACCCTATCCAATAAAGTGACACACACTCAAATATTTGTCAAAATACTAGGGCAAAGGTATGGTGTCAAACGGATGACACAATGCCTCCTTAAACAATAGAGTGATGTATAAGACAAGACTTGTTTTGATGTGGGAAGACAAACAAATAGTTTAAACTCCAAGACCATGCGAGAAAAGGATAAAATGACAAACATTTAAGTGTAACATATTAAATATTAAAACTGAAAAGGTTGCATGATACCATCAAATTCCATCAATATACTCATTCTTGGATGGATTTTAAGTGTTCATCCAAAAATAAAAGCACATGAAAAGTGTGAACATAGGATTGTAATAGGGGGAGATTAATATAGTGTTAGTAAATGAAATCAAAATCTAAATACAACACACTAATGCTAACACCTTACGCCTATCTCAATGGGGGAGAATAATAACAATACCAAATGAGAGACACAACTAGAGTGTAAAAGACAAATAGATCATTCACCTTCCTTGGATATTCCAAATAGTTTGTTAAAGTGGCTTGCTTAGTTTTTGCTCAATGAGTCTTCATCAAAGGAGGTTTGGCTATCTCATTTTCTCCTTGGCACCTTTGTGATAGCTTTGGCTTGGCTTAGCTCAATAATTTGACATTATACACTAATTTCAATGGCTTGAGTGAGCTTTTTAGCATTATAAATTTACACCAATAGAGATTCTAAATTTAATAGGCAAGGCCTCTTATTTATAGATTTTGCAAAATGATCAGAATGAACCATCCATTTCAAGATGAAGATGTGTGGATAAGGATACATTCAATTTTGGAGTCCAAATTCAATAAATTTCCTCATAAATATTTGGGATAGAGAAGCATTAAAGAGACATGAAAGGCATTAATGAGGCATGGGAGGGTTTGATCATATATTTGATACATTATGTCCTAAGGATGTCTTCCCAAGAAATGATGTCATTTAATGATGCATATATTCAATATAAATTTCCAAAAAGAAATATTTAACAAGTTCCATGGAAAATTAAATTAAGCTCTTAATTTCAATTGATTAGTTTTAAACATGATTAGTCAACTTTGATGCAAATCGTGGCAATTGGTGCATAAATTAATCAAATTGGTCAAAATATCATTTTATTGGCTCAAATTTTGATTGGATTGGAATTGAAAGGTGGTGTTAGATGCATTAGATCCATTATACCATTTAGATTGTTTTCAACATAAAAAAATAAAGGCACGTGTCTTGTGCAAAAAAATTGGTAGAAAAAAATAATTCAAAGCACCTAGTTGTGAAATGTCATTTTGACTCAAAATGATTTGATAAAAGTTAGTTGTTTTATAAATTGCATTACCTCATTTAATGATATTATAGCCAAAATTGGCACTTATTTATAACAATTTCAACTCATTTAATGTGTTTTAGTGTTTTAGGCTAAATTGTGCACATTTGAAAAAATTTGGTTAAAAGCTTGGTTGGAGGTTATTGGTGGTCAGTTTTAGGTGTCTACAATTTACCCCTGTTTGGGAAGACATTGTAAGCTATAGGCACAATAACATCTTCTCAAATAATGAAAAAGTATTGTATGCCTACAAATTCAGAGGTAATGGATGAACTATATGATGTCCCCTCGAGAGAATGGTTGGCACAAGTAGGTTGAAAAATGGTCCCTCAAAAGAAAAAAGCAAAATGAGGGGACCAAATATATAAAGATGATGGGGTGAGAACATAATTGGTTTCAAAAAGTAATCAAAATCACCGAAAATGTAAATGGGATGGTGTACAATATTTTTCCCAAAGGTGGTTATAAGCATTGTACCTCGATAGTGGCAATGTGGTATGATAACACAATGATTTGCCCAAAGGTAGTTATAATCATTGAGATGATGGAGTTGTCTCAGTTAGGATAGATATACAAGATAACAACATGCCCCTATTTGGGCAAAAAAAAAGTAAATATAATGAGAATACAATGATTTTCTCAAAGGCAGATATAATCATTAAGAAATGCAGGTGGGATGGTTTACAATGATTTGCTCATAGATGGTTATAATCATTGGACCCTGATTGTGGAAAATATGATTGATTGGCTAATGATGGAAAATATGATGTGGATAACTTGTTATAGAGGATAAAGATGAATTGGGATAACTTGTTAGTAGGGAGATGCTCATCCAAACTAATACTGGTTAAAATTATTTTATTTATGTAATTAATTTGTTTGGGATATGATTGGGATTAGATTGGGATGTCAGTGTCAAGGAGATGTTAATGTTGCCATTGTTGAGTTGACCTCTTGAAGCTATTTTTTATTGTAGCACTTGATGATAGCCTCATGATATAACACCATGAGGATTGGACTAAAAATGCATAAGGACTGAATCTTGAAATCTAATATTCAAGGAAAAATAATTCACTAATGATAAAAACCATGATGGCGATGTAAACATATTAACATGGAAAGATTTAAGTATAAATGTGTAAGGAATCACCTAATGAATGCACATAGACTGAATCAAAATAACAATGCAAAAAAGTAAACAAACAGACACAACAACAATAAACAAATGAATAAGCAAAGAAACAAATAATAGTTAGTCCTAACGGTTAGTACAAAAAACATGACTTAAACCTACACGATGAACATTGCCCCTAGAAAATAGGTGACAACTTAGCAAACAAACATGACTAGGGTAATAGAAGAAAAGGAAGGGGTGGCTAAGCTATCTCCATATGTGCTAGGCAAGTGGATGTTGCCTTCATAGTTCCATGGATGTAATATCCAACAAAATTTTTAAGACAAATGTAGTTCTCCTAAGAAATGAAAATTTTTTGATAACTAATGAAAAATAAATATAATGGATGTGATAGAAGAATAGAAATGGTCTTGTAAAATGGCAAGTGCATAGAATAAATGACTAAAAAAGATGAGAAAACTAAGTAACAAGTGATTTTCTTATGACTTAGTAAGGGTTTCCAGAATCCTTAAGGCAAAGAAGTGATTAATGTTTTTATTTTTTATAAATGATTTTATAAATATTTTTAGAATTGTTTAGTATATCAACTCAATAGAGAATGATGAGATATTAATGGTTTAAGCTCACAAAATGGTGAGAGTGTTTCTTAATATTCTCATAAAATAATGAGATTATGGATTAGGTTACTCGTAAAATGGTGAGAGTATGGCTCAGGGTGACTGAGCTGATCTCAACAAGTATTAAACACTACCTACATAGTCCTAGGATAGGACCTCAAGTCATTGTAGTTCTACCTTGTGGTGGAGGAATATGACTAGTGTAGAAGTCAATTCAAACAAAATAGACATAGTTGGTATAAAGGCTTAGTAAAATATATGAAATGGCTAGTTGGTACGTCAAAACATGAGAAATAAGTGTTGCCCCTAGTTTACCTATAGGTACTTATAACTAGGATACAATGGTATAGGTCAATGATACTAATTTACCCATAGGTAGTTATAATTAGTAACAAGACTGATGAAACACTAATTTTACCATATGTGATTATAATCAGGCACACTTGGTATAGAGAATAGAATAAAAAATGAAGGATGCAACTGCCAAACTACTATCTTATTACTCTAAAATACGGCCTCTATCTAAAATATGTGAAACAACTATTGAAACTGAATCTAAATATTTTTGTTGATTGTGAATGGAGTGAATGAAATAAAACCAAGGTCATAGGGCTAGGTAGGGTTGGAGAAATAAACTTGGTTTATGAGAAGGTATGATAAAACAAATAGGTGATAGGAAAAAGTAATAGGTTGTCAGGATAATAGGATGGTAAAAATGGTGTAGTACAAAGAAGATTGATAAAATGATACAATTTGAAATGGTTCTTATAGACAAAACACCAAGTCACTCAAGTGTAATACTTCTTGAGGTGAATAATATTCATTGGCTCATCAAGTTCATGTCCGTCTGGTGTGGTAAGCTTGTATGCTCCTATTCCAAAGTTTGTTGTAATGATGAAAGGACCAATGTAGTTGGGTTTGAACTTGCCTTTATGATTCTTTTCTATCATGGTATTCTTTTGGTTCTCTTTAAAGACAAGATCACCAAGTTTGAATTCTCTATGTTTCACACATCGATTGTAGTGGCCTCGAAGTCGATTTTGATAGGCTTGAAGATTATTCACCACATCTATGCATTTCTCATCAAGTAACTCTAGTTATTATAGGTGAGCTACTTGATTGTCATTTTCATCTAGGACATGCTTGAAATAAATGCATAGAGATGAAAATTTGACTTATATAGGAAGAATGGCTTCAGTACCATAAACAAGTGAATATGGAGTGGCTCTTATGGGTGTGCAGTGATTGGTACAGTATGCCCAAAGGGTGTAGAATATCTGAAGGTGTCAATCATGACTGACATCATTAAAAATCTTTTTAAGAATGTTAACAATGGTTTCATTTGATGCTTCAACCTAACCATTACCTTGAGGGTAATATGTCGTGGAAAAATGTTATGGCATGTTGTATTCAGTTCATAGCTTTTTAACATCCTTGTTCTTGAATGATCCTCCATTATCAGATATAATGTTGGAAAGGATACCATAGTGACAAGTGAGATGGTTAAAAATGAAATTGAAAATTTTCTTTCCAATCACATGAGTGGTATAGCTTCAACCCACTTAGTGAAATATTCAGTGGCAGTAAGGATATGTTTATGTATATTAGATGAGGTGGGATTGATATTCCCAATGAGGTCAAGGACCCATGTAGTAAATGTCCATGGTGTCAACATTGGTTTCAAAGTCTTAGCAAGGGCATGAATCAAATTGGCATGCCATTGACACTTATTGCACTTCTTTACATATGTAATTGCATCTACATCCATCATGGGCCAATAATAACCAGTAAGTAAGAGCTTTTTGGATAGGACTATCCCACTAGTGTTGGATTCACATACTCTTTCATGAACTTCACGTAACACTAGTGTAGATTCTACCAAAGTTAAAAAATGAAGCAGAGTTACCTCAAAACTACGATAGTAAAGGGTTGAGCCAAGTAAGGTATATTGAGTGGTTTGGTGGATGAAGGCTTTCAATTGATTTTAGGATAAGTTAAGCTATATAATTGTGTTTTATAGTAATTGTATATGTCTAAGTACCAGATAGAGCTAGGACCAACAATATCATAAATCATCATGATGATTGAAGGTTCATGAGTGGGTGCTAACAAATTTTTGTCAAAAAACTAATACTCTTTCGCTGTGTCTATTTGTCAAATCAAAGATCTAATAGTAGCCATAGCATTTATGATTTTGTTACTTACCCTTGGCATATGTTCAAATTGATATCAACAAGATACCATTTGAGAGTGTTGGTTATGGCCTTATATGGAACCAACTTGTCATCTTTGGTCTGAAAGTGGTTTGTAACTTGATTGAAGATCAAATAAGAATCACCATAAACCTTGAGATGAAGAATTTTCTATTGTACTACTTGATGAAGCCATGCAAAAAGTGCTTCATATTCGGCCATGTTGTTGATATAAGGAAAGTTGATCCTGAATGATATAGGGATTAGATCCCCTTATGGTGTAATAAATAAAAGTTATACCCTTGATCTATGTGTTGTAAATGATATATCAAAATATATCTTCTAATGTTGCTCCTCAAGAGGTGTGTCAATGATGGTCATTATGGATTCATCAAGAAATTGGAATGTCAATGGTTCCATATCAGTAAGGGGTGCTTCAACAAGTTGATCTGCAAGAATTTATCCCTTAATGGATTTTTGGTTGATGTACTCGATGTCAAACTCACTAAGAAGCATGATCAATTGGGCCATGCAGACTTGTAAAGTTGTTTTAGACAGTAGATATTTGAGTAGATCTACTTTTGAAGTAACCATGGTCTTATTATTTAACATGTAATGGTGTAGTTTTTTAGCTGTAAAGACCATGGCTAAATAGGCTTTTTCTATGGATGTATAATTATGTTCATACATGATCAGTGTATGGCTTAAATAGTACATGGCATGCTCTTTTCCATTATCATGTTGAGCCAAAAGTGCCTCCAAGGCATTGTCAGTAGCTAATAGATACAATAAGAATGGCTTTCCTGGCATATGAGGCAACAAAATAGGTGGATTTTCTAGATAGTCTTTTAGTTGTTGAAAAGTTGTCTAGCAGTGATCATCCCAATGAAACATGACTCCCTTCTTTAGAAAATACATAAAAAGATAACATTTGTCAGCTAATTATGATATGAAGCATTGGATAGACTAGAGCTTGCCGTATAAACTGCATAGTTATTTCAAATTAGTCGGTGGTTTCATCTTTGTTATGGATTGGGCTTTGGTTGGATCAACTTCAATGCCTCGATCAAACATAATGAAGCCAAGAAATTTACCTGAAGTGATTCCAAAGACACACTTCTTAGGATTAAGTCTAACTTTGTACTCATGTAGTCTTTCAAATATTTTATGTAGCACTTCTGGATGATCAGCCCTAGTCTTTGACTTACCAAGAATGTCATTGACATAATCTTTGACAATGCCATGCATCATATCATGAAATATGATGGTCATGGATTTTTGATAGGTGGCACCTACATTATTAATACTAAACAACATAACCTGATAACAAAATATTCCTTATAGAGTGGTGAATGCTATCTTATGTTGGTCTTCTGGTGTTATTTTGAGCTAGTTGTACCCTAAGAAGCCATCCATTAATGAAAGTATTTCATAACCTGTTATAGGTTTGACGATCATGTCAATGTTTGGTAATAGAAAGTCATCTTTGGGGAAATCTTTGTTTATATCATAGAAATTAGTATAGATTCTAATTCCTTTTGGATTTTTACTAACTGACACAACATTTGAATCAATTTGGCATTAGAATTGACCATAAGGTGGTACAGAACCAAGGTGGGGTCCAAACCTGTCATGTTAGAATATGCCCATGCAAATATATCTACAAATTCCCTCAAAAGGGTTATAAGGACTTCATGCTCCTTATCAGTAAGGGACATGCCAAGTTTAATCCAATTTGGGTCATGTAGGGACCCAATGTTAACCTCTATTGTATCTTTCAATTAAATGGTCGAACTATCTTCAAGGATAGTGGGCAATGATTTGAACTAATTAGCAACATTAGAGTCCTCTTAGGACTGGCTCTTTGAATTCCCCTAGGCATGATGAATCAAAGTCCCCCAATGGGAGGTTTGGCCATGCAACAAAAACTATTGGAAATTCCTGAATGATTCGATCAAAAGCTTGTTATTCTATAAAATTGAACTCAAAATCATAAGCAAGTTTGTCATTGGTAGTCTCCTGAGCTATGGTTGAAGAAGGTTGAACACCCCCATCTAATGGTGCCCAAAACAAGTTTTTACCACTAAATTGGCCTTTTTATTTACTTTTTTCCTTGTCAAAAAGTGTCTTAAAGAGGTTTTCACTTTGGGACCTTAATATTTTAATTATTTTCTTTTGGCTAAAAGTGTTCACCCACTCCCCAAAATAAGATTCAAGATCCAACTTGATTGAGAACCCTGATTTATGGTCCCCCAATAGAACACTGTCTCTAAGGTTGAGAAAATCATAGAAAGCCTCATCATTTTAGAACTCATCAATCAACATGTTGGACTCTTGTTGGTCCCAGTCTATCAGCTAGGGATAATACAATGGCTGTGGGTTGTGATGAATGACTAGTCTAAGGGTACAAATGGAGTGAGTATCAAACAATTTGGTCTTAGCTAGGTCATGAAAAAGGTTATGATCAAAATTTGCTTCACTATCAACATCATCGTCACTAGTTGAGGGTGATGGAACATGATTGAGGTACATGGGGTCACTCCTAGGTGGTTTAAATCCAATTTCATAGGGTCCTTTGTATTTGATCATTAAAATTAGCTTAAGTTCTCCTTGTTGGTTTGGTCTGAGGCCTCTTCCTTCATAGTCGTGATTCTTCATGATCTATTGGGAATAAAATATTTTATATTTTCATAAAAATTAGAATGCTTATTATTGTATAACCATGATTCATCTCCCTCAAGAAGGTCTTACTCTAGGCTAGATACTAGTATAAACATGATAGGTCCTTTACCTTTGCCCTTTTATTGACATTCTGGATGAAATAGCCTAGCTTTAGGTTTGCCAAAGGACTTTGGCTTCTGTGAAAGGTTTGAAATATGGAAGGTGTCATGAGTTAAAAACTCACATGGGACATTAGGCAAGATGGTATATTGGTTGGATATCTCAGGAGGTGGCATGTGGGAAAAGGAATCAAGGGTATTAGGATAAATGTAGTTGTCCTTTGATAAATAAAGGAGTATTTATTTTCCCTTATCCTGCTTGGCTACTAGATTCATGCCAAAATAATATTTATAACTCTTGAACTCAACCTCTAGATGATTGAAGTGCTCATACAGATGTAAATATCCTGATATATAAACTTTCATCCTTGAATGGGAGAACTTGATACATTAGCGCAATGTCTATGGGATGGAATGAATATTATGTAACCAAGGTCTAACCAAAAGCATATTATATGAAAAATTGAGATCTAGCACATGGCAAAGTGTATCATGGGTCAAAGGCCCAAGGATAATTGGCAAACAAATGGTGCCTTGTGATTATTGTTCTTCATTGTCATAGGCTTTGATGGTTATGGTCTTTGCTTGAAGATCTACCATCATGTAGCCAATAAGCTTGATGAGCTTTAGAGACACTATGTTTAGACCAGATCCATTGTCTATAAAGACTCATTTTATTTTATGCCACTTTATGCAAACTTCAATGCACAATGGATTATTATGCAGTGGGCTAAGGGATGACATATCACTTTGGTTGAAAGTGACTTGGTTGGCTGAAGTTAGGTGTCCAACTAAAGCTTAAAATTTGTCAGGGGATATGTCACTTAAAACCATGGATTAGCTCAGGAAGTAATTCAAAATGTCCTTGTGGATTGTCGACATACGTAAAAATCTAAACTGGAGATTTGTGTGGGCATTTTTTTCAATTGTTTCACAATGTCAAAATTCTTCTCTTGGTTAGTGTTAAATGGCTTATTCTAAGGCCAAATAATTGATTAGGTGAAGGGCAAAGTGATAGATGGTTGTAGGATTGGGATGGTAATCTTTGACCTCTGAGTTGTGATTGCATAATAAAGATTAAATACAGGACCATAATTACTAACAAATGTTGGTGATGATGGGGGACCAGATAGGATAAGCCTCGGCTGTTAGTGCACTTATGTATGGTCATGAGGCAATGATGAGTTATTAGTATAGGGTACAAAATTAGTAATCCCTACTTACTGGTACACCTATATGCAGTTCCAAGTTAAGAAAGGATTATCAAAGTGAGTTGGTGGATTGGCATTGTTTAGCAAAGGTCTTGATTGATTGGTATTTGGTCTCAAATTGATGGAGATGGTGTTAACATGACCTCCTATAATATGACCTACAACCCTATTGTAATCATGTGAAACTACATGATAGGTCTGTTGGTTGTCATTTTGACCTTGGTTTTATCTATTGTTTGGACATTGTTGGTTATGTTGTTGATGATTGTATTGATTATGTTGGTTCAACCTTGGTTGTTGAAACTATTGTTATTAGTGTTGCATTGGTTGTTGTTGTTATTGTTATTGCTACGGTTATTGGTCATTCTATTGGGGAAAGGGGTTTTTATATATTCTAAAGTATGATTAGAAGTGGAATCACCACCATCCAATGTTATCTCCCCATTCTCAAACATATTATGAATCAAATGTTTAATTTGCCCACAATGGTGCAAATTATGTTTGTTAACCTGATGATATTAATAGAATTCATTTTGGTGGTATCAATCAGGATAAGGGATGCCCTGAGGATAATGCTTTAGTATAGGCTAGCTAGTCAGAATGGTGATGGAAATCTTATGAAACATAGATTCAATAGGCTTTCCAAGATCACTAAAAATGTGATGAGTAGGCATTGTTCACCTTAGAGGAGGAGCTTGTAATCGCAAAAGTTACTGCATTTATTTTGCAGGCCTGAGCTATTATGTTTTTTATATTAGATAAAAAGTTTTTAGGTTATAAGTAATTTGATTATACCATGTGGGTTAAGCAGATGGTGTTTGCACTATTTAGACATGTTGCAATTTTGTTGCTCCATTTCCAACAACAATTTTTTTTGTATTTGAATTGCCTTGGTCTATCATTGTTATTGGCATGTGCCAATTGTAATGCTTGCAATTGGACTGGATGCTGGTTTTGGCCATTTCCTTGAAGGGTACCTTGATTCTGATTTGATGAGGTAAGCTTGATGATCCCTTTATTAATAAGCGCTCCTCTATCAACAAACCTTTGTCAATGATCTCTTTAAAGGTATGTGTACACTATAGTTCTAGATGATAGGATATCTCACTATGTAAATTTTTGGTAAACACAATGGTAAATTGTTTATTTGGTAAACTCCGAGTGAATCAACTTGTAAAGGATCTCCATCACTGTAGATAATTAGAAAAACTCTCACCAGCCTTTTTCTTGGCTTGCATCAAGTTGACCAAAGAAATTTCATGTTTGAGATTGTATGAAAAGTGTTGCACAAACTTGTCCAAAAGATCATGAGAATTAGATATTGAATTCTTGGGAAACTTTAAAAAACACTCCAAGGCTTGTCCTTGGAAACTCCTTGGGAACAACAACAAAAGGTATATGTTGTTATATGCCACTAGCTAGCATAAAACAAACAACTCAGTGAAATGAGCCTTGGGGTCACCTTTTCCCTTGTATTTGCCAAATTTTAGTGGTTCATATCCTAGAGGAAATGGTATCTATAATTACTCCATGTTGAATGGATAAGAACACACGTCATCCAACTTAAAATTTTTAGTTTGTTTCCCAATTTGGATGAAAATAATTACACCTTCATCTGTTGCAATTCTTGGGCTAAGAAACTAGAGGTAATATTCGCTTAAGTAGATGGTTGAGCAATCACAAGTGAACCCTTTGATCGGGGCATGATGGAGGTATTTTCTAGGGTATGTTTGTTTGGTTGGGGAATAGACTAGGAATATGCATGCATGGATTAGGGTTTGCCTATTAGAATTATACGTACTATGATTATGTAATATTCTAGTTTGGATTGGGTTAATAGCTGAGTTTGTGGATTTTGAGGTCAGGATGGAGGGATATGACTATAGTGTGCCTATTGGGGTTGAATAGGGACCTTCTACCAAATAATCAAACCTTGTTGTTGAGGGAGTATTTGTCAACTAAGACCCTATTTTTAAACTAGTAACACATTCGGTGTAAAAGGCAAAGGTTGCCTAATTAGTACTTGATAAATATGGGAACCTATAGGTTTTGAAAATCCTTATTCATAAGTCGATGCTTGTTGTAAATTAGGCATTTGTCACTGACCAATATTTTTACATTTTTAATTAGACATCATTTGGCTTTGAATTGGCATGTTGATATGTGAATAAAGAAGTATGTTCACTACTATTTGGTGAGGTGAAACATTGGTTGCCCCTATTGAGGTTGTAATATATTCTACCTCTGTTGCATTGGTATGTTAGATTGTGCCTATTTTTATAGAATATTACTCATTGCCTATTGAGTAATATTTATCATGTTTTGTTTTGGAGGCATGGCATTAGTCACTGGTTGACTACCTAATCCTATTGGTTGAGCACTTGAAGATGTTAATTGAGGATTAGTGCTAGTAGTTAGTTGAGGTTGGACATAAAAACTCCTACTCCCTGATTTGGAGAACCACTCATGGTGTTTACTAAAAGTACATTTGTTTGTGTATTAGTTATCTATGTGCTTACACCACTTTGGTTTGGATTGGATGTTGCTTGTGTATTATTCACTATGTTTTGCTCAATATTTTGCATAGAAGTATAAGACACTTCTTTGATGGTTGGCATATGAAACAAATTATCAGCCAAAGTGTTTTGTGTGAAGGGGTCTACAAAAAGATTGTCTTGATCAGACAATTCCATTAACACTCTTATTGAAGGTACTAGATATATGAGAGATTTATTGGACATGGTCATTTGGTTAAAATTGCATGTTAGGTTCAATTACATTTGGTATGTTATCTAAATTTGTACAAAGTTATCCTCCATGAGGTCCTTACCTTTGACAAGCATATTAGGGCCCTGATGTGGAGTTTGGACTAGAGCTAAAGGATTTCTAAAAGAATCTTGTTGATTATAAATTATGTTGTGAGGCATTCTTACTAGACTTGACAAGCTCTCATAGGGGAAGTCTATTGGAAACTTGACCCCTACTTCTATATCTCTAACCAAAATCTCATCTTTATTTTCCAATAAGTGATGCTCAAAGAGATAAAGATCATATGTGGATGGTGCAGTAACATAGTACATGTGTTGATGAAATGGTTCTTCAACTATTGGTACTGAATTTAGATATTGTTATGTTTGTTCTTAATCCTGCTCTGAGTATGGTGGCATGTTTACCAAATAATGAGCCAATGGGTCTTGGTTTTGTGCCCCTATTTTAGTGTTATAAGATGGATAAGAATCTATCTCATAAACAACATTATCAACATAAGGATTTTGAGCCATCTTTTTTTATGCGACCATATTACTAAATCCTAAATTATACATGAGGCCACTACGAGTGTAGGAACACATGTTAAGATCCATAGTAAATGTTTTGAAACAAAAAGGGAATAGAGTTCTATAAACTCAAAAAAATAATGTCTAAAAAGATGTTCAAACTTGGTCTAACTTGGTCAAAAAGATGGATATGTATATCCAAAAATATTGATGTAATGACCTGTGATAAAACAAGCTAACATCAAGTATCTAACATTACACGTCTCACATAAAAAGGTCAAGTAAAAGGATTGTAAATCAAAATGCCAAATTCTAGGTCAAAGTGTTTCAAATCAGTCTAATCTAGGAAAAACAAAAGTTGCTAGGTCTTTTGGGCAAACATGACATCAAAAGCTAAACTCAAACAAAACATGTACTAGGACTTTTGGCCAAATGATGTCAAAAGCTAAACTTTAAAAATGAGATATTTAATCTAATGGATTTGAAACACTTCTAGCAAAAACTAGGCATTTGACTCTTGGACATAAACTTGATCGATAAGTATGAGGTATGAAATAAAAGGCACTTAGAGATAATTTATTTTCTCCCAAATAATGGCTCAAAACTATATTCTTTTGACTGATAAGCTAGGCAAAGGTGAATGGTGTAACCATGCTAGATAAAGGATCTAAAAAAAACTCAAAATGGCTAGAATTTTAAAACAACTAGGACTCTATGCAAAGAGGTCTATGAAACAAGTTTCAAAATAATTTGAGAAATGTAACCACACTAAAGTGTCCAAAAGGTGTGGTAAATTCCTGTTTCAAGACTAAGGCAAAAATAGTTTCAATATGATTTTGGAGCGTAACACTACTCTCCTTAACTCAAATGACACAAACACAAAAAGTGTGACAAAATTTATAAGGCAAAAGTGTGATATCAAATAGACTCAAGATAAAAAGGTGAAATAGGATGGATAGTACAAAATATATCCTAGGACTCAAAGTGTTAGTGACACGTAATATGACTTGAGTTCTACCAAATGATGATAATGTTATTGAGTCTAAAAATAGCCCTCAATTCAAATTGATAATTAAACTCAAGTTAAAACAAGTCGAGTGTAAAGTGGCAAACTCAATTTAACACATCAACCTTTAAAACTTGGAAAAGGCCAAATTCAAATTTAAACTATCAATGAGGGACTTAAACAAAATATGGCAAAAGGTATAGACTCAAATGGGTAGCATAACCATGCCAAATTATAAGATATAACACAAAGTGTATGATGATGATTTTGATCAAGGAAAAAGATATTTTTTACTTGGGTAGCAAAATGCCTCCTTGTTCAAACAAATTTAGGGACAATGTGTTTGGTTATTCATTTTTAACACCAAGTTTTAACTCCACACAAAAACCAAGTAATTTAAGATAAAGACAAAATAACTAACTAATCATATTAAATCCTAAACTGATAAGGTATGCTAAAGTGGGGTTAACTAACTAAAAGGTTTTCAAATATTTCTAGATGGATCCCATGCACACGACTTTCACATCAACATTCAAGAGAATCCACACGTCAATTAAGTCTGTGGCACTTAGCTTGTTGTAAAAAGGTCTTTCTCTTTTTATAACCACTACATATATCACTTAATTAGTGTAGTACGATGTCTAATGTACTCATACGTCTTGAGTTTAGCCCTAGTGATAGAAGATGATTTAATCGTTCAAACTATCAGTCCCAATGGGGTGATTCCAATTTACGTACTTCCTTATGGAGAGGGGTTAGAAACAATGTTGAGAGATGAAATCCTCTTCCCTAAAGAACTCAGGGGAGGTAATAAAGTCCCCCTCACAAGCCAAAATGCAATGAAATAAACAATAAAAATAAAAAGACTTTAAGGTCACCTTAAGATCACCTAATACTATGTGATTTTTTAGGGAGGGCTTCAAGTGACATTCTTTTTATGCCTTGGACTAGGCTCAAAGTGTGATAAGATGAAACTTTTGGTCACCCAAGTTCCCTAAATGGGACAAGGGGAGCATACACACACATCTCTTTTCACTAAAACACATAATCAACAAGAAATTTTATAAACAATTAAAGTGAGGTTAATTTTGTTGCACCAAATTGAAAGTGTTTGATTAGGTCCGTTACTAGCCCCTTGGCCTTAAGTGCAAAAATAGAAAATATCGCACTAAAAAGACTGTATGAAGCAATAAGCACCTAAGTTTATTTTAAGTCCAAAGTTTTAAGTGTTTAAAACTTATCATGCTAAATTTATTTTAGGCACCAACTACCAAATTTGTGAAGACTAACATGTTCATTTTAGACTAAATTTGAAGTATGCATGATTTTAATCAAGTTCTTTTTAAACCCTAAATTGCAGTGTATGATTAGTTAAAAACATCCAAATTAACTTCCAAACCAGCCTTTCAACTTGCAAAAACAAGTTTATGACTGCCTTCTTTGAAGCATTTATGAGATTGAACAAATAAATTTGTAAAATTAACTCTCAAGTTTTTTATATAGTGCAATCCCACTACTCCATAATACAATATTACGACTCTACAAAACTGTGATTTGAACAAGCAATATCACTATTTAGGTTAGTTTAATAGAAATCACAATCCCACTACTTAGGCTAATAATCCCATTATTTGGGTTTAAAATATCATGATTTGGGTTGGCAATATCACTGTTCGGGTCAGTTTAATGGGAATCATAATATCACTACTTGGGTCAACAACCTCGCCAGTTCTAGGGCAATACCACCACTATGAGAGTTTTGATATTATTGCTTAACCAATATAAGTTTATTAACAATATTTTGACTCAATTAAGTAATCCCATGAGTTAGGTTGATAAACCCGCAAGTTGGGTTGTCAATCCTGTGACTTAGATAGGTAATCCTGTGACTAACTAGTCACAGTATTATAATATTTCTACTAGCAAGTAGTGGGGTTTTAATATCATTACTTGAAAGTAATAGTATTGTAAAATAGCTATGAAATCTATAGACAAAATTAATATTAGTCCAAAAAAATATAATATCATGACAAAAATTGACAAACCCACAATTATATGAGTTAGAAGGTGTAGTCCAGAGAACAAAATCATGACTTCTAGAAAAATGGACTTTTTCTCAAATTTTTATTTTCTTTGCTTTCACACTCCAATATCCTACATGAAAATGGTTATTAATTTTCTTAAGTGTTATTTTACTAAATTTGTGATTCTAAGTCCCACCGAGCATGCCATTTGTGAACATAAGATTGCAATAGGGGGAGATTAGTATAGTGTTAGTGAATGAAATCAAAATCCAAATACAACACACTAATGCTAATACCCTAAGCATGTCTCAAGGGGGATCATAATAACAATACCAAATGAGAGATATAATTAGAATTCAAAAGACAAAGAAATCTTTCACTTCCCTTAGATGCTCCAAATAGCTTGTTGAAGTGGTTTGATTGACTTGTGCTCAATAAGTCTTCATCAAAGGACGTTTGGCTATCTCATCTTCTCCTTGGTACCTTTATGATAGCTTTGGATTGGTTTGAATCAATAATTTGGCATTATAACACTAATTACAATGGCTTGAGGGAACTTTTTAGTATTATAACTTTAAACCAAGAGGGCTTCTAAATTTAATAGGCAAGGCCTCCTATTTATAGATTTTATAAAATGATCAGAATGAACCTGAACCATCTATCTCAAGATGAAGATGTGTGGCTAAGAATTGATTTAATTTTGGAGGCCAAATTCAATAAACTCCCTCATAAATATTTAGGATAGAGAGGTATTAAAGAGGCATGGAAGGCATTAATTAGGCATGAAAAGGTTTGATCAAATATTTTATGCATTTATGACTTAGGAATGTCTTCCTAAAAAATGATGTCATTTGATGATATAGATATTTAATATTAATTCTCAAAAAAAAAATATTCAACAAGTTCCATATAAAATTAACTTAAACTCCTAATTTCAATTGATTAGTTTTAAACATGATTAGTCAATTTTGGTGCAAATCTAGGTAATTGGTGTACAAATTAATTAAATTGATCAAAATATCATATTATTAGCTCAAATTTTGATTGGACTAAAATTAGAAGGCAAAATTAGATGTTTTGGATCCGTTATCTCATTTAAGATGTTTTCAATACAAAATAATAAAGGCACATGTCTCATGTAAGAAATTTGGTAGAAAAGAGCAATCTAGAGCACCTAGATGTGAAATGTTATTTTGACTCAAAATGATCTGATCAAAGTTAGTTATCTCATAAATTATATTATCTCATTTAATGATACTCTAGACAAAATTGTCACATGTATATAGCAATTTCAACTCATTTAATGTGTTTTAATTTTTTAGGCTAAAATGTGCATAGTTGATAGAAGTTAGTCAAAAGCTTGGTTGGAGGTTATTGGTGGCCAATTTTAGGTGTCTAAAAAAAGTAGAATTTTCAGGCTTTCTCTTCTCCCAAGAGTTTGTACTATGATATAAAACTTCAGGCTACTTATTTTTCATCAACAATATGTCCATAATAAGTTGGGTTGTTTTAATCTATTAATTTTCATGTATTTCTAGATGGTCTTAAGTGTGGATAACATAATATATGCTCACATCATTTAGATATATGGTCCTAAGTGTGGATAACTAGTTTGTTGTGAAAAGGTCTTATTTTTTTCTCAACCACTACATCCATCGCTTGCTCAGAGTAGTGTGATGTCTAAGTTACTTCTATAATTAGAGGCAATATTTTACTAACAGAGCTTATTTAAACACTCAAAAAAACATCCTAGTAAGTTTACCTTAATTTATATACCTCACCATGGAGTGGGGTTGAAAATATGTCAGGAGATGAATTCTTGGGTCAATGCTTCCCTAGAGAACCCTTGAAGAGGCAATGAAATGCATGAAAATAAAAGACAAGTGAAAAGACTTTATGGTCATTTTGGGGTCACTCAAACCATACTAATTTTGGGAAGTCCTTAGCGATGTTCATTTCACACTTTTAGATTAAAGTGATTGAGGCTATGACTGAGCATTTTTGGTCACCCAAGTTCCTTAAAAGGGATGGGGGGAGAGCATACATGCATCAATCATTTTTTTAAAATAAACAACTTCAATAAATAAGTAATGAAAATTAAACTCTTAAGAGTATTTATCTAGTGTGAGAGTTCATTTTGATCACCAAAATGAGATGTGTTATGAAGTTTTTGGCCCCTTGAAATTATTTGATAAAATTACAAAAAATTTGAAAGCATCTAAGGTATGAAATAATCTAGGTTCATTTGAAATACTAAAGATAAAGTGTGCAAGATTTTATCATATTCAAACTTGGATTTTCCACCTTACGACTTGCAATTGTTAGAGGGTTTTTGCCTGCTTAGAAGCCCAAAAGTGAATGAGAAAACAATGTTTTAGATTTTACTCTCGAGTTTCTCTATTTTTTTGTTTTAGAGATCGATGTTGATCCATACAGGTATCAATGTCGATTTACAAGGATCAATGTCATTCAATCCAAAGGGATTGATGTTGGTTAATGTAGATCGACGTCAGTTTCCTAAAAAATGCAAAAAAATATAATTCAGATTTTAGCAAAAAAAATTATTAGCAAATGAACCTAAACCCAACAAATAACACTAGATCCTACCATGAAATGGTCAGTCCAACAATATCTAGGCTCTTAAACACAAAATAAACACCAAAAAACTCCAAAAAAAATGTGTTGATCATGTTTTCATCATGCTTTTTTTGCACATAGGGGTTGATGTCAGTCTTGGGTGGATTGATGTTGGTTCTAGTAGGATCGATGTCAGTTCTGGTAGGATTGATGTTGGTTCTATCAAGATTGACATTGATCTCTATGTAAATTGTGTGTCACTAAAAAGTAAAATAGATAAAAAATGAAGTTAAAATTTAAATTTTTAAGATTCTTAGGCATTCATTAGAAAAACTAAGAGCTACATATTAATATCTTTACTTGTCTGGGCTGCTTGAAATCATCCTATCAAGTGTGCCATATGTGATCCTAGGAATATAAGAAGGGAGGTTAGTAATATGTTAGTTCAAGCAATAAAAACTCAAATAAACACGCTAACACTTACACTACTAACCTAGATACATAGGGAGATCTTAGTTATAAAAAACAAATGAAAGCACAACTAAAACATAAAAAATAATGACTCTTTTACCTTCCTTGGAAGCTTCAAATACTTTGTTGAGTGGCTTGCTTAGATTATGCATCAATAAGTCTTTGGCAAATGAAGCTTGTTGGATCCTTGTCTCCTTGGTACCATGGCTTTGATGTGGTTTGGCTTAATATTTGAGCATTATAACACTATTTTCAAAGAAATTTGGGCATTACAATACTACATAAAAGGGATTATTGAAGATATTTGAGTATAATAACTTTGCACCAAAAAATAACTTAAGATTCAATAAACAAGGCCTTGTATTTATAGCCTTAGGAATTAACTCTCATCCAAGATGAGTTTTGATTGAGTTAAGGCTTGGAATGTGTTCAAACTAAACTTAGGTAAGTCAAAACTAACCCCAATAGAGTTAATAGTTGTCAAGTAATTATGATTTGCAATTACTAGGCATGGATCTCAAAATTAAATATTTTAAGATATTTTCAAAGAGCTTGACAACTCATAAAGGCTAGGATATTTTGAATTTTTGAATTATATTTTTAAAAAAAAATTTAATTGCAAATGTATAATTCAACTAGGCATTTAATCATGTTTAACTTGTTGATTGATTTTTATTATCCCTTCCAAGGTTTGATTTAAGTGTACATGGTTTGTATTTGTTTTTTAAGAGAGAAAATTAGGAGATATTATAGAGTTCTATCATTTATTGAGTAAGCAACATAGAGAGATAGTTGTGTTTTATACACAACTAGGGTTAATGCTCTTGTAGGTTGGTGCTCACAAATCTTTGCAAGAGGTTGGTGCTCTTGTGGGTTGGTGCTTAAAAATAGTTGTGTTCGTACTTGATAAAGGGGTTAGTGTTTTTGTAAGTTGGTGCTTACGAACTTTATAATTTGAGTTGGTGCTCATTCATATACTTGAAATTGTTCTCTATAGTTTTTCTTATTTTAGGTTTTTACATAAAAATTTGGTCTCTCTCTCTCTCTCTCTCTCTCTCTCTCTCTTATGTGGTTCATATTATTATTTCAATTTTATTGTATATCTTGAATGTGTGGTTAAGTGGTTAAAGAAAAAGAACTAGATTAAGAAATAAGATATATAATATATTAATTCATCCCCTCCTCTCAGTATATTTTATGCTTAATAATTGGTATCAAAGTAGGTTCTTTTGGAAAAAAATTTACATCTTGAAGGTAGATCAAGAAAGCATGATGGTTGGATCACATGAAAGTTTTTTACAAATAAGAGACTTTTGTTTGATAGGACAAATTATGTTTTTTGGAGCATAAAGATGAAGAACTATTTGATGGCCCTTGGATTCAACATATGGCAAGCAGTGGTGGAGGAATATGAAGAGCCACAAACACTTGTAACTACTCTAATAGAAAAGAAGGTAAGTGAAAATAATGTTAAAGCTTTAAAATATTATTTTATGTAGTTTACATGAATCATAATTTATTAAAGTTATGCAATGTAAATTTGCTCATAAAAATTGGATAAAATTTGAGAATATTTATAAAGATGATGAAAAGATTTAGTAAGCTAAGCTTCAGATTTTTAGAAGATAGTTTGAGAGTTTGAAGATGGAAGAGAAACAAAATATAGCAAGTTATATTTTGTGGGTTGATCAAACAGTTAATCAAATTCAAAGTCTTAGAGAAAATTTAGAACAATCAATTGTGGTTCAAAAAAAATTGAGATATCTACCATTGAGATATGGTGCAAAAGTTTTGGTAATTGAAAAGATGAATAATTTAGCCAAGCTAAAGATGGATGAGATACATAGTATTCTTACGGTATATGAGATGTGAACCAAACAAGAGAAACCCTCAAATAGAGAAGTATCTTTCAAGACATTAAAGAAAGAGAAGGCTAAGATTCAAGAATCAAGTGGCAGTTCTAGTGATGATAAAAATGACAACGGAGCTCTATTCATTTGTAATCTGAAAAAGAACATAAGTAAATATCAAGAAAATTACCTTTCAAATATTTTAATTATGAAAAGATTAAACATTTTGGAGCTAAGTGCCCAGATAAGGGTAATGGTGACAATGAAGAAGATAAGTCTACATACAAGAAGAATTTTAAAAGAAAATTTAAGAAGAGATTCAAGAAGAAGAGTTTGTATTCTAAAGATCCTAGCTCAGTCAAAGATAATGGAGTTGGTGATTCAAAAAAAGAAGAGATTCTATTTATGGCCATACATAAAGATGCCTCCGTAAATAAAAGTATAAATGATCAAGAAGAAGAAAAGAGTGAAGCCAAAATAAATCTAAAAAGAAAACTCATTTGTGTCTTAGAAGAGTTAAAAGCTCTTGAAAAGAAGAATCGAAGATTAAAACTCCAAATCGATAAAAATAAAAAAGAGTCAAAGGAAATAATTAAAGATCTATAAACACACTTTGAAGAAGCCAAGAAGAATGAAGAAAATCTAACGATACAGTTGAAAATAGTAAGTAAAGAATGTGAAAGGTATGTTATTGAAATTGCTTCTTTAAAAGCAGATCTTAAGAAAATAAATAAAGTAATCAATGATAGAGCAATCAATAATTCAAAATTTGAGAATAACAATAATATAATTTAATAAGATATTAAAAAATCAAAAATCAATGTTAGATAAAATAGGTATTAGATGTAAAAAATAGAAAGAGAAGGCCACTACTTTTACAGACAAAGAAAAAAGAAAGAGATCTGTTAAAGCTCTTATAAAAGAAAAAATAAAAAAATGAAGAAGTTAAAAATACAGAGGATATCTCAAACAAATAAGGCTAGATGAAATAGAGCTATAAAAAATAATCAGGGCATAGATACACAAATATGTCCTATTTTTATGATTACTATTTTTATTATAATAAATATGGTCATAAGAAAATAGAATGTTGAAAAAAAGCTAACAATTTCAAAAATAAGGAGAAAGAAAGTCATGCAGAGTCAAGCAGAAGCCGCAATTCTTTTGCTCCTCAATTAGGCTTTCATGAATAGGTCATAATATGTTACAAGTGCAATAACTTCGAATACATAGCCCAGTACTATAGAAGTGTGTTTGAGTCAGTCAAGAAGGACTGGAGTTTTAAAACTCTATTCATCAAGAAGAGAGTTTAGACAAGTTCATAGTAAAAGAAACAACTTAAAAAATCTATGTTGGTACAGATAGTTTTGTATACAAAAAATTAAAAAAAACCTTGGTTCATTGATAGTAGATGTTTGAAGCACATGACAGGAGACAAAAATAACTTCATAACCTTGAAGAAGATCAATGGTGGCACAGTGAAATTTAAAGATAATAATACTATCAGAATTACTTAAAAAGTACACTAAGTTTGGATAATGGTAGAACTAAAATTAAAAATATTTTGTATGTAGAAGGTCTTAAGCATAATATTTTGATTGTAAATCAAATATTTATTAGCGGCACACACTAAAATTTTATACAGAAGGTTGTGAAATTAAGAGAAAAGATTCAGATGTGTTGATTACAGATGCTCAAAGAATAGGCAATAATTTATATATGTTATCAGACATCAAAGGTCAAAGATGTTTAAATCAGATTGAAGAAAGTTGACTATGGCACAAGAGAATGGGTCACATAAATTTTAACAATCTTGTCAACATCAACTAAAAATAAGCAGTCAAAAATATTTCAAAGATTACAAAGCCATCTGACACGCTTTGTGAACCTTGTCAACATGATAAGCAGGCCAGACGGCGATTCAAAATAAAAGAGTACTTGACCACTCAGATGTTAAAACTTATTCACAATAATCTGTGTGGACTTATGAGAACTCAAAGTATTCAAGGTGATAAATATTTCATGTTGCTTATTGATAATTTTTCACATATGACTTGGGTAATATTTTTAAAGAAAAAATCAAAAACTTTCAAACATTTCAAAGCATTAGTTGAAAATGAAACGAGTTTGAAGATTAAGTGTCTAAAATCAAATCGTGGAAGAGAATTTATGTCAGATCAATTTATTGAATTTTGTGAAGACCATAAAATAAAGAGATATTATTCAGTAGCCAAAACTCCATAGCAAAATAGAGTAGTTCAGTGGAGAAATAGAACAGTTCAAGAGATGGCAAGGTCAATGCTAAATAAATCCAAAATATCAGATAAATATTAGAGAAAGGTAGTTGTTATAGCAGTGCATATTCATAATAGATCATTATTGAGAGTCAATAGTGACAAGTACCTTATGAACTATGAAAAGATAAACTAGTAATAATTAACTATGTTAAAGTTTTTGGCAGTAGATGCTTCATAAAAAGAATCGATAAAAAACATGGTAAATTTAAATCTAAAGATGAAGGTATATTTTTTGGTTATTCTTGTAAAATTAAAGCTTATAAATATTATAACAAAAGAACTAAGAAAATTATTGAAAGTGCAAGTGTCAAGATAGAAGAAAATGGAACACAAAGAATCAGTGATTCAGTAGACATTCTTGAAATTATTGAAGAGAATTATTTTGAAGAATCGGATGAAGATGAGAAGAAAGAGAAAAAAGACACCAAAACTTCATCCAAATATGTTCAAAAAAATCATAATGAAAGTGACATCATCGAAGACATAAATAAAGAAATTCACACCAGAAAAATAATGGTAAGTGAATCTGAGCAAGTTCATTTCCTCATTATTATCATGTTGACGCAGTGGATTTACACATGGGGCAGGAGGTCGAGCTCTTACCTTCCACACGCAACAATGGAAACTCCCCTATCACCTATGGGATTGGTGAAACTAGAGGGGAGAGTCTCTAGATAAGGGCTAGCTCCCTCTGATGTATCTTTTAGGCCCTGGTTTCTCCTACTGCTAACAAACAAATGTAAAAAAGGGGAGGTGAAAAGGGAGAGAGAGATGCTGAAAATAGAACCTAAGCTTAAAAATGAAAAGGTGATACACCAAAAAATGTTGACCCACCCAGCCTAAACATACACTTTTCACCAGGAAGAAACGCTCATACACTTCATCTAACGTGGAAAACTCTTCTATTTCAGTGAGTCAAGGGTCTGTAGAGATACAAGGAGGAAGGAACTAGCAAAGGTGTTCTGAGACACACTTTGATAGCCTATTCACATGTGCCTATATTCTTGCTGTAGACACTTCTGGTAGACTTGTAGGAAAGAGACTTCACAATGCATTGGACATGTTGTAATCGATCTATGAAAATCATAAAAGATAATGAGTTAACACAAAAGAAGAACACAGACATATAATTTAAAGTCCAAGTCTAGATAGAGGTAAAAATGCTAAGTCTTGATTCATGGTAAAATCTGGTAGAGCTCTGCCTTACAAGCCCCGAGAGATTTTTGGGCAAAGTTTTGCCTTAAGGTTGAGAGAATGGATCTTTTCTCAAATGAGAAGCTTACAATAAATAGAGAGAGGAAGAGAAATTGGCCATTTTTGGGAAAGACTTTGGTGCTCTTTTTGCAAGCTGGCCCATGTGCGCTCTGAGCCTTGGGAAGAGGGAGCTGTTTGATTGTCAGTTCCAGCTTTGACTTAGGTGTTCCACATTAATGTGAAAAACATGGTTGTGCCTCTTTTTTGCAAACAAACTACTCTCTTTCTGTAAACAGATTGTGGTTTGTCCCCTCATAAATGCCAAATAGAGAAAGTAGGCCACGCCGCTCACTGTTTGTACTATTTGATGACCATCTAGCAATAACTCGCCTCTCCTCGCCACTTGGACTGCTTTGTATTTTCTTGCACTTCATCTTCCTCCTTGCCTTGTCTCTTCCTGGCTCCTTCAGCCCTCGAGGGCTATATTTTGGTGGGTCGCTACATTCCTTGGGCTCTCACTGCTTGCCTTGGCCATTTTCTATCGATTCTAGTGAATGACACAGGGCACGTTCCGCTGTAAAATGGGCAGAACACGTGGCAACATCCTCTTGACTCATGGAAGCTTTAGGCACCCTTTAAAGGTCCTGTAGAAGAGGACATGTGTCAGCTTTCACTTTCTTTAGCAATTCGTCTAAGGCCCACCACAGTGCTCGCGGGACAAAAGAGAGAAACCACAAAAGCTGACACTTGTCGGCTTCTACCAAGCCTTGCAGGGGACGTGTGGCATGTTTCACTAATCTTAGAAAATTATGTCAAAGCCTTTTGCAGTTACCACTTGGCGCCTTCCATACTCTGGATTTCCTAGTGTAAAATTTGACGTTCGCACACTCATCATCACTTTTGAATACCAACAGCTAGTCTATCTTCTTAAAGTTGATGGCTTCCAGGACGTCACCGTCCTTGGCAAATTCCTTCAAGCCTTTTCCTGCTTCAGCTTTTCTTCTTCACGAGCTTTTCCTCCAGACAATTTTCTTATAGACAAAAAGTCTGCGAGAATTGTCTCAGTTGCTTTGATTTCTTCAAAATTTTCCCTGGGTCCCTTTCTTTGGAATTTTCTCGACTTTTTTCTCTCCCGCAGCCTCCCCAAATTTCTTTGGACTTTTCTCTAAAGGAATTTCTTTAGACAAAAATTTTGAAGGATTTCTTCCTTGCCTCTACCGACTATCTTAGAAAAATTCCTGAAAGAAATTGTCCTTTGTGGCCTTCTTGAAAATGACCCTTTCGAAGGGTGCCTGACTGCCTTCCAAAAGGGCACTTGTCCTTCGGCTTTGTGGACACTCCTTTAAACTGCCCGAGTGAACTAACCACTTGAATCAAAAATAGTTCAACGGTTCAACGATTCAATGGTTCAACATTGCGCGCTATTTGTTTAAACTGTGCCACTTTAAAACAAGCCTTTGAACTTTTCCCGTTGAACCACTCCATTGAACTAGTTCAATGGTTCAAGCATTTGTTGAACCGAAGCTTTGAACTGAGTGTTGAACTGAGCTTGTTGAACCAACCATTGAACCCTTCGATTGAACCAAAAGCCGTTGAACCGCACCATTTAAACTTAGGCTTTGAACCAAGCAATGAAGTTTGTTGATTGAACCAAGGCTTTGAACCAAGCGATGAACTTTGGCGTTGAACCGGTTCAATGGTGTTAAGGTGTGGAGCCTAAAAGCTTTACCTAAGGAGCGCATTTGATAGTTGCAGGTTTACACAGTCACCAACATCGGTTAGGAACGATCGACGTCGGTTAGGTGTAGTTTAAGAGACGCCGGCATCGACAGGTATCAGCCAACGTCGGTCACAGGCAAGTAGGCAAAAACTGGCGTCAGTTACTTGTGCATCTAGAGAGCTATTTTCGAGGACAGAACCGAGTGTTTGCATGATGAATTTAAGTTTTAGTCTTAAGTCCACATCTCTATATTAGTAAGACTATTTTTAGAGCCCTTGTTCAAGAGGCTTAACTGTTGGTTGTAAGTGCATGCTCAAGTCTCTTAATTTTATATGTAGAATTAGATCTTTTTAGCTTATTGTAGTTCATTGTAATGAATGTTGAAAGAATAGTACAGAATTGTATAGGTGAATCAATCCAGGTCGTTGGAGTTGATTGTACTTGAGAGAGAGAGCTCTTGAGGGATAGAGATCTAGAGAGAGATCTGTACATCTGAGAGAGGTGTGGAAGAAAAAAGTTTCTTCAATTATATTCCTTCTGTAAAGAGTTTAATACAAATTTTTAGGGTGGTTTCTTGTATCTCTTATTTTTTGCTATTTATCATTCTAGTTACTTATTTATTTGATTTAATTCTACGGTTTATTGCTTTCATAAGTGTAATCAAATTGTTGGTTGATCCCTAATAAGTGGTATCAAAGCCAAGTTGTAGGTTTAGAACTTGATATCCAATAAGTGGTATCAAAGCTCAGGTTCACTAACAAGTGGTTTAGATTTGTGTAGTGTGTATTGATTACAGGTTACTCACAAGAGTTTCTGTAGGGATTTCTGTTTGAGTGGGAGAAGCAATGGCAGAAAAAAGTAAACTGAGAATAGAGAAGTTCAATGGCAAAAATTATCAACATTAGAGAATGCAGATAGAGGATTATCTGTATCAGAAATATATATACTTACTGTTAGGTGGGATTACAAAGAAGGTCACAGACATGGATGATGAAGAATGGGAAGTTCTTGATAGAAAGGCTCTGGGGCCTATAAGACTGAGTCTAGCATTTACTATGATATCTAATTTATCACAGGCAAAAACAATGGTAGAGTTGATGACTACTTTAAAAAATTTGTATGAAAAACCTCAGCTTCTAATAAGGTATATCTTATGAAGCAGTTATTTAATTTGCGTATGCAGGAAGGTGGATCTGTATCTAATCACCTGAATGATTTTTATGAAATTATAAATCAATTAAGTTCAGTCAATATTGTGTTTGATGATAAAATTAAAGATCTTTTAATATTATGTTCTTTGCCTGAAAGCTGGCATAGCTTAGTAATGGCAGTTAGTAATACTACATCTGCTTTAAATATTTTAAAAGTAGAGGATGTTGTTAGTGTTATCTTGAATGAAAAAATTCGTAGGAAAAGCACAGAGAAAACATCAGAGAACGCTTTAAGTTTTGAGAGCAGGGAGAGATAAAAAGAGAAGAGCAAGAAAGGGAGATCAAGATCTAAGTCTAAGGTGAGAGGTAGATCCAAGTCTAGAAATGGTAGGAAGCCACAATGCTAGAATTGTGGAAAGATGGGGCACATAAGCACAGATTGCTGGTAAAAGCCTAAGGAGGACAATCAGCACGAAAGAAAAGAAGCAAAAGTTGCAGGTATTGCACAAGATGCTTTAATATTCTCTTTGCATAATAATATAGAATCTTGAGTTTTAGATTTTAGTGCATTTTTTCATGCTACCCTTAATAGAGAATATTTTAGTGACTATATCCATGGAGATTTTGGAATAGTGTATCTAGGGGATGATGAGCCTTGTAAAATTATTGGCAAAGGTAAAGTGCAGCTGAAAATACAGAATGACAACACATGGGTGTTGAGAGATGTTATGCATGTTCTTAGCTTGAAGAAGAATTTGATATTTCTAGAAAAGTTAGGGGATGAGGGTTGTACAGTAACTCTCACAGCTGAATCTTAGAAGGTGACCAAGGGTGCACTTGTAATGGCCAGAGGTAAGAGAGTAGGTACTCTCTATTTATGTAATTGTGTTACTAACAATTCTCCTTCTGTATTATCTACTCCAGATGTGGGTGAAAAATTGTGGCACTCAAAGCTTGGCCACATGAGTGAGAAAGAAATGTCAATTCTTAAGTCTAAAGGTAAGCTTTTAGATTTGAAAAACATAGATCTGGATTTTTGTGAGCACTGTGTTTTTAGAAAACAGAAGAGAGTGAGTTTTTTCAAGACTGGGTCAACAAAGAAGCATAAGTTGCAGCTTGTTCACACAGACGTGTGGGGACCGACTCAGGTAGCTTCTATTGGAGGATCACAGTACTATGTTTTGTTTATAGATGATGCTACAAGAAAGGTATGGATCTATTGTATTAAGAAAAAATCTGATGTATTTCAAATTTTTAAGATTTGAAAATCTATGATTGAGAATGAAACAGGCAGAAGATTGAAGTGCCTGAGATCCGACAATGGTGGTGAGTTCTGCAGCTATAAGTTCAATTGGTATTGTTATATGCATGGAATCCGTAGGCAAAAGATGGTTCTAAGGACACCTCAGTAGAATGGAATTGTTGAAAAGATGAACAGAACAATCATGGAGCATGCAAGATGTATGAGATTGCATGTTGGTTTGCCTTTAGAGTTTTGGGCAGAAGCTGTTGACACTATAGTGTATCTGATTAACAGAGGACCCTCTACAGCTCTGGATGATAAAATTCTAGAAGAGGCATGGATAGGTAAAAAAGTAGATCTCTCTTTTCTCAAAGTTTTTGGTTGTGAAGCTTTTCTTCACATTGATAAAAAAAATAAAAAGAAGCTAGATGCTAAGTCTATGAGGTGCACATTTATTGGCTATGGCTCAGATAATTTTGGTTTCAAATTTCAGAATCTAGGAACTAATAAAATAATTAGGAGCTGTGATATTGTTTTCAATGAAAAAGTGATGTATAATGATCAGCTGAAGAAGCTGAATGAATATGGGCAAAGCAATGGAGAATTGGACGAGGTGACGGTCTAAAATGAGCTTGTAGAAAAAAGAAATAATCACTTGCAGAAAAACACAGAGACTGACGTCGACAGAGAAGAAACTGACGTCGGCAAGACAGAAATCGATGTCGACAATACAAAGACCGACGTCAGCAGGACAGGCACCGACGTCGATCAGGCAGAACCGACGTCATCCAGTAACAGGTCTGGAGGTGACCGAGGTCGGTCACTGTTAGAGAATTTGGGTGGACAGCATGTTGTGAATGAGTCTCAGATGCCCATCAAGAGGTCAGAAAGGGTAAGTAAGCCTCCAATTTGATATTTCCCTTCATTATTCTATTTATTGCTAACTGATTGTGGAAAACTAGAGAGTTTTGAAGAAGCATTACAGGTGGAGTCTAAGAGTCAGTAGGAGCATGGCATGGTTGAAGAAATGGAGTCCTTGAGAGAGAACCAAACATGAGATTTGGTTGAGTTGCCAGCTGGTAAGAAGACACTGAAGAACAGATGGACCTACAGGTTGAAAGAATGTGAGAATGGACAGATGAGATATAAGGCCAGATTGGTAGTGAAAAGATTTGCATAAAAGCCAGGGATTGATTTTGATGAGATTTTTTCTCCTATTGTTAAAATGATTTTTATACAGATTGTACTATTTTTGGTTGTTATTGAGGATTTACATCTTGAGCAGCTTGATGTTAAGACAACGTTTCTTCATAGATATTTGGATGAGAAAATATATATGGAACAGCCGAAAGGATTTAAGGTCAAAGGTAAGGAGAAGTTAGTGTGCAGATTGAAGAAAAGCTTGCATGGCCTCAAGCAAGCTCCTAGACAGTGGTATTTGAGATTTGATAGGTTTATGACTGAGCATGGCTATAGTAGGTGTCAATCTGACCATTGTGTATATTTTAAGAGATTAGATAATGGTAGATATATTATTCTATTGTTGTATGTAGATGATATGTTGGTTGCAGGGTCACACATGCAAGATATCTCTGAGCTTAAGGTGAAATTAACTCAAACATTTACCATGAAAGATTTGGGAGCAGTAAAGAAAATCCTTGGCATGAGCATTAAGAGAGACAGAAAAAATTACAGGTTGATATTATCTCAAGAGGATTATGTGAATAAGGTGTTGAAACGGTTCAACATGTAAGATGCAAAATCAGTAAGCACACATTTGGCTAGATATTTTAAGTTGAGTAAAGAATAATGTCTTAATTCACATGATGAGATAGAGTACATGAGTAAAGTTCCATATTTTTCTGCAGTAAGGAGTTTAATGCATGCAATGGTTTGTACTAGACCGGATATTGCCCAAATAGTGGGAGTTATAAGTAAGTATATGGCCAATCCAGGAAAAGAACATTGAAATGCAGTTCAGTGGATCCTTAGATATCTGAGAGGAACCAGCAGTAGGCATTTGTGCTATGGAGGTTCAGATACTTCTCTACATGGTTATGTAGATTCAGATATGACAGGTGATTTGGATGGCAGGAGGAGCACCACAGGATATGTTTTCACTATTGGTGGAATAGTGATTCGCTGGATATCAAAGTTGCAGAAGGTTGTTGCCTTGTCAACTACATAAGCAGAGTATATTGTAGCCACAGAGGCTAGCAAAGAGATGATATGGATGACACGGTTCATGAAAGAGCTTGGAAAAGAGCGAGAGAGTTGCAGATTATATAGTGACAGTCAGAGTGTAATTCATTTGGCTAAGAATTTAGCGTTTCATTCAAGAACAAAGCACATACAGCTTAGGTACCACTTCATAAGACAGGTATTGGAGGATGGTGAGTTGAAGCTGGAGAAGATTCATACAGATAAGAATCTTGCTGATATATTAACCAAGCTGGTTACAAAAGAGAAGTTGAATTTTTATTCAACTTCTGTTGGTCTTTATGATTGAGTTGAAGATGGAGGAGCTAGAAGATGTTGTTGTATAGGTACTGATGCAGCTATTTATCTCCAAGTGAGAGATTGTTAAGGTGTGGAGCTTAAAAGCTTCACCTAAGGAGCGCATTTGATAGTTGTAGATTTATACAATCACCGACATCGGTCAGGGGTGATCGACGTTGGTCAGGTGCAGTTGAAGAGACGCTAACGTCGGTAGGTATCAATCGACATCGGTCACAGGCAAGCAGGCAGGAATCGGCATCGGTTACCTGTGCATCTAGAGAGCTATTTCTGAGGACAAAATTGAGTGTTTGCATGATGAGTTTAAGTCTTAGTCTTAAGTCCGCATCTCTATTATTAGTAAGACTATTTTTAGAGCCCTTGTTCAAGAGGCTTAACTGTTGGTTGTAAGTGCATGCTCAAGTCTCCTAATTCTATATGTAAAATTAGATCTTCTTAGCTTATTGTAGTTCATTGTAATGAATGTTGAAAGAACAGTACAGAATTGTATAGGTGAATCAATCTAGGTTGTTGGAGTTGATTGTACTTGAGAGAGAGATATCTTGAGGGATAGAGATCTAGAGAGAGATCTGTACATTTGAGAGAGGTGTGGAAGAAAGAAGTTTTTTCAATTGTATTCTTTCTGTAAAGAGTTTAATATAAGTTTTTAGGGTGGTTTCTTGTATCTCTTGTTCTTTGATATTTATCATTCTAGTCACTTATCTATCTGATTTAATTCCACAGTTTATTGCTTTCATAAGTGTAATCAAATTATTGGTTGATCTCCAACAAATGGTTCAACGGTTCAAAGCTATTAACTCTTTTGAAAGATCATGTCGTTGAACCACCTTAGCTCTCTTTCCTCATGAATTTCTTCGAACAAGAGTCTGAAAAAGCTTTGTGAAATCTTGCACCTTTTGACTAGTTTTTCTGTCGAAAGACACACCTGCAAAGTCCGTAGAAAACTTGCAGAGTCCGTAGAAATTACAAGACTCGTGCAAAATCAAAAGTACTGGCTCAGAACAACATAAAAGAAAGGGGGACCAATTTTTTGGCTTGTTGGGCAAAAAATGGTCAACATATCCAAAATTCAGCCTAAAACTTTTTTAGAAGCTAAACATGATAAGCATTAGGTTAAGGCTATGGATGAAGAATTAAATCAAATAGAAAAAAATGATACTTGAAAATTAGTAGCTAGACCAAAAAATCACAATGTGATAGGAACAAAATGAGTTTATAGAAATAAGTTAAATGAAAATGGAGAAGTGACTAGGAATAAAGCAAGATTAATATGTAAAGAATATGCTTAAATTGAGGGAATAGATTTTTTTAAAAAAATTGTATTAGTGACAAGGTTAGAGGCTATTAGAATGTTTTTTGCATATGCAGTGTTTAAAAATTTTAAAGTGTTTCAGATGGATGTCAAATCTACCTTTCTGAATAAGAATCTAGACGAAGAGGTCTACATTGAACAACCTCAGGGATTTATTCTCTCAAATATTAATAACCATGTATGTAAATTGAAAAAAACATTGTATGGATCGAAACAAGCTTCTAGAGCTTGGTATGCAAGACTTGATAAATACCTACAAGATCAAGGTTTTAAGAGATAATTTGCTGACAATAATCTTTACATCAAAACAGAAGGTGAGCATCAATTGATTGTTGTGGTATATGTTGATGACATCATTTTTAGAGGAAACATTAAAAAGATAACAATTTTTTTTTGATAATATGCAAAAAGAATTTGAGATGTCTATGCTTAAAGAATTGTTATTTTTTTTAAGATTGCAAATATTTCAATCAGATAAAAGAATTTTTATATCTTAAAGTAAATATGCCAAAAAAATATTGAAAAAATTTAGTTTTGAGGATTGTGCACTAGTTGGCACATCAATGTGTATAGAAAATAAAGTGAGCAAGGATACAGATTCACTTATTGTAGATCAATCTTTGTATAAATCTATGATTTATAGTCTTTTATATTCGACAACATCGAGGCTAGACATCATGCATGCGGTAGGTATGGTTGCAATATATCAATCATCTCCAAAAGATAGTCATGTTTAGATGGTAAAGATAATATTTACATACATCAAGAGGACATTGAATTATGGATTGTGGTATTCTACAGGTAGAGATTTCACTTTGATTGCTTATACAAATTTAGATTGGGCAGGATGTTTGGATGATAGAAATAATACAAGTGGAGGATCTTTCTTTCTTGGTGATAGCTTAGTATCATGGCTAAGTAAAAAGCATAATTCAGTATCACTTTCTACAACTGAAATAGAATATATTGTAGTGGTATTATGTTATACTCAAGTGCTTTTGATGAAGCAGATTTTGAAAGATATCAAGGTAAAATATGATGAACCTATTTCTATTTTTGTGATAACATAAGTGCTATTAATATTTCAACGAATCTAGTGATGTATTCAAGAACAAAATATATTCCCATTATGTATCACTTCTTAAGAGAGCAGGTTGTAGATCAATAGGTTAAGATAGAGTATATCAGTACTATAGAGTAGATTGCATATATTTTTACAAAGGCACTACCAAAAGACATATTTATCTATCAAAGAAGTTGGGAGTAATTTTTTTTACTTCCTACTATTGAGATTCAATATCAGTTGAAGGAGAGCTAAGTGTTAGCTCTAGGTAGGCCCTTTGCCATTGATGTCAAAAGGAAAGAATAATAGGTACAAGTATAGGTACAAATGTAAAAACAAGTACAAAGAATAGGTATAAGTTGTTATAATAAAGAGGAGTTACTGTAAAATTTTTAAATGATAGTATGTGCAAGTTTCACGATGTGGTAGTTTCAGTTTGAGATTGCCATCAATGACAAAGGAGGAGATTGTTAGAAATATTGTCATTGATGTCAAAAATCTAATATTATTGGTGATAAAGACCCCATTGCATTTAATAGTATTTTTAATATTCATATCTTGGCTAATGTCTGTTAATATTTATTTAATATTAATAAATATATTTTTAGTTGCATATAAGTCAAAAGAGGGCCCATGGAGAAGTCAAAGAGTCACGTGGTAAAAGATGAAAGAGGAATGGGACACATTTTCTTATAAAGAGTCATCTTGAAAAATTCTAAGAGTGACCATGTGAAGACAAAAGAGGGTATAGCATATTTTTTATGAAAGGACAATTTGAGGAATATGAAAAGTCACCAAGATAAAGATAAAAGAGGAAATGATGCTTTTGCTTATGAAGAGTCATCATATGACTTTTCAAATGCAAAGATATGAAGAGTCATGCAAGTTTGATGCTATTTTCTATGAGAATTGAAGGGTCACAAAAGGTGAATGCCAAAGGTCATTTAGAAAGCTATAAATAAAAGTTTGAGAAGCCATTTGTATTATGCAAGAGAGTGCATGGTTTGTATTTATTTTTTTAAGAGAGAAAAATAGGAGATATTTTAGAGTTCTATCATTTGTTGAGTAAGCAACATTGAGAGATAGTTGTGTTTTATACACAAGAGGGGTTGGTGCTTTTGTGGGTTGGTGCTCATAAATCTTTACAAGGGGTTGGTGCTCCTGTGAGTTGGTGCTCACAAATAGTTGATGTGTTGGTGCTCGGCAAAGGGGTTGGTGCTCTTATAAGTTGGTGCTTACAAACTTTGTAATTCAATTTAGTGCTCATTTATATACTTGAGATTGTTCTCTGTGTTTTTTTTCACTTTGGATTTTCATGTAAAAATATGGTCTCTCTCTCTCTCTCTCTCTCTCTCTCTCTCTCTCTCTCTCTCTCTCTCGTGTGGTGCATATTATTGCTTCAATTTTATTGCATATCTTGAATGTGTGGTTAAGTGGTTAAAGAAAAGGAATTGGATTAAGAAATGAGATATATAATATACTGATTCACCCCCCCCCTCTTAGTGTGTTTCATGCTTAACAATTATTTGGTTTAATTTGATAAATAAGGAAACAATAGTATGATGACTACATTATGTGAGTTTATTTGGTTTGGGTATATGGAAGTTTCATTGATTTAAATGAGACATTATCTTTGGGCTTAATCAGTTTTAAATTCATAAGTGGTTTGATGGCTTTTAATTGAACTTGGCTTGTCTTGTGATTGATTATGAATTCACTTTGCTATAATGCAAGTCTTGGATATTAGGCCTATTTCTTTACATGAAATTGACTGTCATGGTAAAGCATTTGGGAAGGTTTTAAAACCATTGCATTTTGTATTGAAAATGATTACCTATATTATACTTATAAATATTTGTTGCTAGTGAATCTAAATTTGTAAAGGTTGAATGTTTCATCATTATGATTTGGCAGCACAGTGGTTTATTGAGTTTGTATTTGAATTATATATATGTGATCTATTTTGGAATAGAAACTTTAATTATTTACCTATTTTATTGAGGTTAATTGGGTAAGGTTGTGTTATTAGTTGAAGTACTATGAATTCACTATGTTATTATTAAATTTTAGATTGCATGGATTAGTGGTCAACTAGTTTGATTTTTTACACATTTGATTGGCATTGATTTAATACATATCCTTATAAATAAGTCTTGGAATTTAAGTGACTATACATTGAATAGTTATTTTTTATCAATGAAGTTGCATTAGTAGGCATTTACAAACTTTGCATGCTTGATTTCTCTAATTTATATATGTACGCATGTGGTTGAATGAATTTAAATTTGTGAATGTTTCATTCAGATTTTATAAGTCTATTTGATAATTAGTATTTTATTTATTCATGAATTAACTCTTGAAGGTTAATTGGATTATACTATTATTACTAGTGTAATGGAAAGTGGAATTGTTGATATTCAATTAGTTATCATGATGACAGTGATGACTTGGCAACATTTGATGTGGAGTTGTGTAATGGAAGTAATGTTTTTTTAGTCATATAAAATGGAAAATTTGGTTACTTTAGTGTAGCTAATGACACCCAATCCATAGGTCCTCTTACTTAATTGTACAACCCTTATAGGATTTTCTTTCACCGATTCTCAATCATCCACAACCTTTTAGACTTAACCTTTATAGACCCAGACAACTCTTTTAGGCCTAGATCCATCCCCCCATGTCTCATTCCCTCTGAACAAAAGTGCCCAACTTAGATAGGAGTGCAGAAACCTAGGGTGTCCTATTTCTAGTGCTATTGTTCAAGTGCAAATTTGGTTCAAATGGTCATATTTTCTCAAGTCCTTATTTTAATTCACGTTGAGTTCACCAAATGTTTTATTGTTTTTCAGAATAATGGAGTTTTATTCATAATTAAATAAACAATTTTGAGTAGGGTAAATCAGTGGCTTAACATCGGTTAGTATTTTTTCTTCCCAATTTTTCCTATACATAGCTTATATCAAAATACAAAAATAATACAAAATTTCAAAATACAAAAACATTCAAATAACTCAAAAACACCAAAAATATTTAGATTGTATGCATCATCCATATTTTACATTCTTACTACTATGTTAGACTTACATTTTTTGTTCTATGCTATTGTTTGTCGATTTATCTACATTCCCATGCTTCACTTGATCTCCTTTGAGTGTGTGCAATGACATCCAGCTAGTTGATTGCTTCACACTACCCATTGAGGGGGCATTCCTAGTTTTTACATTTGAGATGCACATTGATATACATACCCATTGGGGGTATCTTCTACATGACAACACCATCCAAGTTATGTCAATACTACACTACACACTCTAAGTTATCATACTAACGTACATTACTTATCAGATTACGCAGATTACTATATCGATATTTCACTAGTATCTAGAAATTGTGTATATCTTCAAATATACCTAGTCTTATACTAACATGTATTGCATATTTTCACTCTTACTTTGATTAGTTAAATGTTATTGTACTTTTTTAGTTTTTACATGATTTCCTTTCTTACTTTGCGTAGTTAGATGTGATTGCATTTTTAGTTTTAGTTTTGTTTCTTATGTGTGCCTTAGGACATTGCCAATGTCATTTGCTTCTATTCATGTGTGTGTACCTTTGGACATTTGCCAAATGTCCCTTGATTGTACTCTTCTATGTGCATGTGGCCCTCATGCCAATATTTATGTATTTCAAATTGTATGTGTATGTGGTATTTCAACATACCTTGTATGCTTGCTTTTCAGTTGGAGTGACATGTGCCCATGCCCCTTATTTGTGTGGCCCCTTGGCCGACCTCGTATGCTTCTTACTTCTTGATTCTTGCTTTTTTTTCTTGTTGCTTGATTGCTTGTCCTTGTTTTCAATGCCATGATCAATATCATGCATTTTCCTTGCTTCCTCAGATGCCATGATGGACATCATGCTCCATCCCTCCTTGACAACTAACATCTAACATATTTAGTTCTAGTTCAGTAAATTACACATGATTTTACTTTGTTATATCTATCTAGGCATATCCCTATTGATCTAACAATCTCTCAATACAAACATTGTTATATCTAGAGATATCTTATCAAATTTCATTGCTATATCATGTATTTATGCGACATAACACACTTGCAAGGCTTTTTTCTTTTGAGGGCAGTCATTGTAGGTTCAATCATTCCTACCCTCAAAATAAAGGGCAATAAATAGGGGTTTTGTCATAGAGATCAAATCTCTTAGCAATCAAAATATCAGTATTTGGATTACCTAGTTCAACATCCAGAGGTCAAACTAGTCAAAATAGAACAAAAAAATAGTGACAATTCCAGATCAACAACCATCTTCAGCATAAGACAATACATTGGAAGTGGATAGCAGTGCCAAACACAAGGATGTTCTCATTTTGGTGCTCTTGTCCAGGTAGAAAAACACCCTAGTTTTCTAGTAATAGGCAAAAAGTTTAGCTCGGCTATAGTTTTTACACATCTAAATCAGTCAGAATCAATAGTTTCAATAAATTTTTCTCAAAAAAATTAGATATAAAGGGTATCATGTGCAGCATGACGACTCTCACTTCTAGTTTTAGATTAGGTAGTTGACATAGCTTCCTAATCAAAATCCATGTTTCAGACACCAATGATTGGAGGTAATGTGCATAACATATTGGTCTTTTTTAATTTCTGAGTTTAGTTTATTACCTAGGTATTCTCGACAGTTGCATGCCTTACTCCATCTACAGGTGGTTGGCATCATTCTCAAGTTGAAATTTCATACAAGTTTAACTTCTTGAGTACCCGAATTGGCTTTCACATAAGCATATTGAATCAATTTCAGAGTGGCTTTCATACAAGCCTAACCTTCATCTTTCAAAATGGTTAAGAGTGGCCTAGTTTCCAACATACATTTAGTTATCCATGCCACATTGTCATATTTTTAGAGCATCATGGGCTCCATGAGCCATCTCATATGACATCTATTCTATATCGGTATCACTTCATAACTGCACTTCACGGGGCAATGATGGAGCCAAAGGGCCAGCCTTTGTATTCTTGAGCTACCTATTCAAAGGGATTGAATACATAGTCTAGACATCAATTATCACATGCATGATCATCTAGCTTAACTTAGTGGGTAATGATGTAGCCAAAAGGCCATCTTTTACATTCTTTATCCACTTATCAGAGGGATTGGACACATAGTCCAGACATCAATTATCACATGCATGATCATCTAGTTTCACTCAGTGGGCAACGATGGAGCCAAAGGGCCAGCCTTTGTATTCTTGAGCCACCTATTTGGAGGGATTGGACACATAGTCTAGACATTGATTATCACACATATTATCATTTAGCTTCACTCAGTAGGCGATGATAGAGCTAAAGGGCCAACCTTTATATTCTTGAGCCACTTTCTAGGGAATTGAACACTCAACTCCATTTGTGATATACTTTGGTACAAAATCATCTATCACAATCCAACATTACTTAGCTTTACTCAAGATCACAATAGGTTTTGTATTGATTTGTGTACCCGATGAGGTGTATTCATTCATTTCTTTTATTTCTTATTTTACTCAGCCTTTGTATGTTCTTGTTTTATATCACATATAATAAGAACTGATCTACTCTTTAGTTTATTTCATAGATTCACACTACCTATCATTACTCAGCATCACACAAGTTTCATGGGCTTCACCTTTATAGGTAAGTTTAGGAACGCTTTCTATTTTATCCTTTATCTTAGTATTTCACTTTGTTGCATCACAAGACTAAAGGGGGGCAAATGTAGTCATATAAAATGTGAAATTTAGTTACTTTAGTGTGGCTAATAACACCCAATCCATAGGTCCTCCTACTTGCTTGCACAACCCTTATAGGCTTTTCTTTCACCGATTCCTAGTCATCCACAGCCTTCTGGACTTAACCCTTATAGACCCAGGTAGCTATTTCAGGCCCAAATCCATTCCCTCAGTTCTCATTCCCTCTGGACAACAATGTCCAACTTGGTCAAGAGCACTGAAACCTAGGGTATCATATTTTTGGCACTGTTGTCTAAGTGTAAATTTGGTTCAAAGGTCATATTTTCTCAAATCCTTATCTTAATTTATGTCGGGTTCACCAAAAATTTTATTGTTTTTTAGAATACTAGAGTTTTATTCCTAATTAAATAAATGGGTCTGAGTAGGGTAAATCAATGGCTTAATTATTGCACATTATTTACTGATTTACCCTACTCAGACCCATTTATTTAATTAGGAATAAAACTCCATTATTTTGAAAAACAATAAAATAGTTTTCCAAAAGTTTGGTTTAATAAGTATAGTTGTTGTTTTGATTTCTAATTGTTTGAAGTGTCTTTCTCCCTTAGGGGCAATTAGGACTCTTAATAACCTATATTTAAATCATTTTGCACTATAATGAAATTATGCACTTCTCTTTATTGTTTAACCTTGTGTTTGTAATGTGTGTATTAATTAATGTGAGACTTAATTTAATTAAGTGTTTTACCTTATTTTGGATAAGTTTGACTATAAGACTCAAGGATAAATGGACATGATTTATATTAAAGGATTATCTCACCTTCTTAGGAGAGTCTTCTAACTATCTTTCTTGGTTAGTAATAAGATGCATTAATTGTTTGTTGTAGTGGCACATGCTTTCATGAACTTATTCTATTTCGACACTCGTATATGGATAATTCTAAGAGGTAAATTAATGGCGTTGCCTAAAATTTAATTTTATTCAAATGAGTTGTGAAATAATGTAGGGGTAGTAAATAAGTTTATTATCAAAGTTGTTTCTAAGGTTGTGGTTATTGTGATGGAAATATATATTGCATGTTATTGGGTGTCATGACCCTAAGACTAGAGTGATTCTAATTTGGTTAGGTGGCATCAAATGTAATAAATTCAATTGTCTCTTGTGGTATGAATTATTTTGACTAATAAATCTAATCTAGGAATGCATGTGTTATTCTTGAGTTATGTCTAATAAAGAAGTATCTATTATACTACTTCATGCCTATGAAATATGCAAGTGAGTTGATGAACTTAATCCTAAGAAAAGGTGCAAAAACCTTTTGATTATAAAGGCTAATTGGTACATGGATATTAATGTTTTTCTTTATGGGTAAATTTGGTTAATGTTCCTTACAAGTAATTGTTGGAGATGTATTAATAACACCTATGGTTATAATTGTTAAAAAAAAATTATTGTGAAGATTACTTTGTTAATAATGTGTAGATGTGTCAATGAGTTGGGGGTGAGTTGGTTGGGTCTTTTGGATGTATCCAAGCCTACCAAGGTTCTATTCCTATTGAGGCATGTGAGTCAAGTTGTGGTCATAAATATCAAGTATACTTGTAGTAGATTGTATTCGATTGCTGGTGGTTGGTGATGTTTCCCATGGAACGTACAAGTGGATCCCATGGTAGAGGAGGTGATTTTGGTTGCAAGTAATGCTCAATATATGGCACAACTTGTGGTCTGTAGACTATAGCATTTCATCAAGGTAGTGTGATCATTAATTATTTCTCTTGGGGATATGGGGCCCTCGATTGTGTCCCAAACTAGTTGTTACTCCAAGATTAAAAATGGTTTCTAGTTCCTAACTTTGGTCAAAAAGTAATTACTAGTAAAAAATAATAATGTGTAGATGTTAAGAAAGAAAATATTAGTGGGGTTTAGAAATTTCCTTTACCTTATTTGACTTGTAAACTATTTTCTGTGAAATGGAAGCTCATTTAACGTTAAACCTTTTTAAGTTAGTTTTATGAGAAGAAAATATTGTGGAAATATTTAGATTGAAATTTATAAAGGTACAATACTACACTTATACATCTTGAGTTTAATATTATTTAGGGTATGAACCACTTTTTTATATGGTCCACTCAAAAAATACCTAATCTTAATGGAGTTTTATTTTGAAATCCTATATGTGGTCTATTACCAAGATCAAGTCTGAAATTAGTTGTAGACTTGTGTCATTCAGTAAGAGTTAGGTTAACATAACACTCTAATTGACTCATTTTAGAAAAATAAATTAGGTTCGTTACATTGGTATATGTGGATCAAATCCACATTTTAAAGTTTTTGGGCAGTTGTCTTTTTGTCATGGATGTACTTGAAGAGTTGGGCAGATTAACTATTGGCCTCCTCTTTCCCCCAGGTTCCCCTTTTAATTTTTGGCTGAATCTCGGCTCCTTTCACTAGCATGATGTGGCACCCCCATGTTTATCCTTCGCAAAAGAGTTCTCGGCTCCCCCAAAAGCAACACCAACTAACCACGTGGCATCACAATGCTCATCGAGAGTGAAGGGAGTTACTTTATAAGATAAAGGTATGCCATTGGTTGTTTAATTTAGTGGGACCCATGGGCAGCTCTATCTTTGAGAGGCATTACCTTGTGCCATGCATCGTCATGGCACTTATTTAAGGCAAGGTTCTTTCTATCATAGCTTTGAGCTACACCATTGGCTGAGTAAAATGGGCTCCATTTCTAGTAAGAATTCTAGAAACAGTTCAAAAAGAGACATACATTACTACAACTCTTCCTCTAAGCATCAAGGGAATCATAAGGCATTAAGGTTGTGCCATATCCAAGATTTGAGGACCATCTACACTTATGACCCAAAGCTCCCTTTTTAGTTACAACAGCCTCATCATGAACACGAGTGCCAGGCTCCAGGTCTCAATTCCTTTTACCTTGTAAAATCCACCATGTCAAGGCTACCATGCCTATATATTAGGGGATTATTTCTTATGTAAGGGCTGGGAGTTAATTAATAGTGGTTGTTTTCATGACTGTTACCAGAGATCAGCCATTATAATAGTTTTAGTTTTGAATATAAATAATAGTTGTTTTTCATTCTAAGACATTAGCAGGTGCCCCTCAAAGGAAGGATTGAATAGTCTATATTGTGCCTTTGGGCCCTTGTATTTTATTCTCCACCCAATAATAAAGAGGACGTGGTGTTTTGTGTTAAATTGTATGGAATTAATTATTGTCTATTATTTTTGTTCTTTACTTCTGTAGTGTTGGCTTTTATTTATATTATAGCCTTTAAACCATGCATATGCTCTTTTAAATTGTTTGTAATGTTTTAAAGGTTCCAAGCTATATTCTACAATATTAGGAATGGATACATTAAGAATGCTAGTGCATCGACTTAGATAGTTTTATTTTAGCTTTTTTTGCATATATTTCTTCCCCTTTTCCTCCCTAATTACTCAAAGAGTTAGCTTCTAAAATCCTGGAGGTCGCTTCAAAAATAGTAATTTTGGTCCCATGTCTATAAAGCTTCCTATAGGAGGTTGTTTGCCAAGAATGAAAGTTTTAGGCATCAATAATTTCCTTTTCTAGCATGCCTAGTGAGACAAGTCTACCCACAATCGCCTGAATAGAAGCAACAGTTTATGAGCCAGAAACCCGTCGCAAGGTCACTAACAATGCAGAATACAAGCTTACTATACCACCTCCAGTGGCTATAACTCACCAAAGAACCAAAAGGTCTAGTGCAACACAACAACCACAGTAGATGGTAGTCCAAGGACCACCAAGGAAGTTTTTAACATGGAATAGTGGTAGCTCACTCATCCCTCCAGTAGCCCCAACTATGTGGGATCCTATTCCTACTAACGCCTTGAAGGCACTCCCTAAATTCATAGAGGAGGATTTCAAAAGTGTGATGGAACATATTTAGGATGTTTCCAATGTCTGTATTATGCACCATGTCACAGATCAGAACATAACCTTAAGGTTACTAGCCACCTCTTTCAAAGGTTGAGCTCTTGACTAGTATCAGTCATTGCTTCCCAACTCCATCACCACTTGGGATGAACTGGGCAATAGATTCTTCAACCGATTCAATGAGAAAGGAGACCAGTCATCTCTTCTACAATAATTAATCACATTAAAAGAGCCCCACAAGAGGCTATTATTGATTTTAATACCAAGTTCCATAAGACCTAAAAAAAATCTCAATAGCAGCTCAACCACCCATGGGTATGACCCTCATCTTTTACCTTAAATACTTCAAATTAGACATATGTTGTTGAATGCACATGAATTAGCTATTAGAGCAGATAACAGTTTGATAGATGTCAGGAAACTCTCCCCATGACAACCGATGTCCATGTTCCCAAAACTATCAATGCCACTACAAGAGGAAGCCCCAAGCACCTCACAAGCATATCCTCCCATGTATGCCTATCCTGCTACTCAAATGAGCACGTCTGCTTCATCCATATTAGATGCAAAGATGAATGACATGAAGAGCACCCTGTGGAACTTCTCAAATGAGATCATAAACCTCAAGACATAGCAAGTTATGACCTTGAAGCCCCCTTTCCAAAATTATCAAGGTGGAAGAACATCATATCAGCATAACCAGTACTAGGGAGGGCATAGGCTAAATCATCAAGCACAACCTACAAATCAATTCATCCTAGTTCTTGATACATTGCAAATAATCCCACCAAAATCACATAGAGAATTGGTCATTGGCCAAACAACTTGGAAAATGACTCAAATTCATGGTGATTTCCATGTAATGATGCACATACACCCCAAAATTTCCCAAGAGATAATCTATATCAAAAGGTTGCCAAGTAATGAAGACAAGGGAGTGTCCCTGATTCATATCCTTATGGATAATGCTCCTTGGGCATTGAAAATGTTATCCTGATGGCTCAAATGTAAGGAATGTCCTTGGAGAAAGAAGAAGAGATAGCCTCATAACATGCACTTTTATTTTGGGTGGAAGGTGAAGATGTAGTTTATACAAATGATATCCCCATGTTAAAATCCCCACAAGTCCAATCAGACTACTACACTCATTCCAAGAAGAAACTAGTCAAGATTCAAGAGGCTTTCGCAAGGCCTAAAGTGACTTTTGGGAAAAATCTAGGACCCCAACCATCACCCCTAGCATATCAAAAGCAGAGTGAAATAACACATAGTAGGATAAAGGACCCTAAAGTCTGACCTCAAGGGTCATTGAATGTGGTGGAACAACTAAAGAAATCCCCAACCAATGTTTCTCTCTATGATGTCTTATTTATCCCCAAGTAGAAATCTTTGCTACAAGAGGCATTGGAAGACCAAGAGAAGCCTATGTGAGGTAACCCAACTATAAAGATAGCACAAACCAAGGGAAGAGAAGCTAGTGGGAATACATAACCCCATGCACCATTCACATTCATCAATCCCAAAGTGGGGGTAAGTAAAATAAACCCCACCCCATTTTATTAAACCCTCATTATGGGGAACAAGTTGTTGTACAATTATATGATTGATTCTAGTGCCAACATAATAGTTATGCCCAAATAAATTGTGGATGCACTACAAGTTCAATATGAACCTTTGGATAAAGGGGTAATGTAGTTAGACAGTAAGAAAGTTCAAACCATAGGTATTATCTAGGCTCTTCCCCTAACCTTGTTTTTTTGTCCTAGTATTATAGTCCCCTAAGAAGTTGTGGTAATAGACATTCTGCCAATCTTTGGGTTATGTTTGTCAAGAGATTTCATATCCAAGATAAGTGGGTACTTATCTTTGGATTGGTCTCACTTGATCCTGAAGACAAAATACAGCTCAAGGATGAAGGTGTTATCCAAGCCATTGCATCCAAAGCACATAGCTGATGATGCTATGATGAATTTTGAAGTGATGTACACTTATTTCTCAAAGAAAGAGATGAATTACATAGAAATGCTCAAGGAAGTGGTGAACAACAAGAGCTTGGCGGAGGAGGTCTTCATTAATGAATTCATCAAGAATGATCTATTTGCCAACTTTGATGCCATCAGCATCAAGACTTATGTAATCCATGATGAAGATCAAGCCATCCCTGAAGTCATTAAGAAAAGAGGATCAAAGTAAGGAACCTAAAAATGAGTCTAACTTTTGGACTCTACATTTCGATGGTGCAAAATGCAAAACTAGCTCTAGAGATAGTATTTGATTGGTGTCTCCATCTAGAAAAGAGACCCTTAGGGCCTTTTGCTTCTAGTTTGTCTACACAAATAATGAAGCTGAGTATGAAGCCCTGGTCTATGGCCTTAGCCTTATTGAGTGCATGGGTGTGAAGTGGTTAAAGGTATTTAGAGATTCTAAACTAGTAGTAAAGCAAGTAATAGGAGTCGTAGCCATAAAAAATGTATGCATGAAATATTACCACCATCGAATATGGGATTTAATTAAAGCATTTGAAAATTTTAATATTCAAATCATTCTTAGGTCCATGAACACAAAGGCAGATAAAATGGTAGTAATTGGCTCCCAATTTTATCCAATAACTGATTTGTTGACAAACAAACAGGTGGTGTAAGTGATTATTAGACTTGGTATTCCAGATAATGATTAGAACTAGCAGATATTTAAGATTGATGCCAAAATTTCCATGTTTCTTTAGTATTCATGCAAGTTTGCAGAGCAGTTGCAGCCAAAGATTGAAGAAGCCTACAGAGATCAAATCATACAACTGAAGTCCGAAAAACTTCCAAAGGCACTGATCACTATAGAGAATATATTTGATTCTAATGATGTAAGGAATGACGAAATGAAGTTTGTCACAAACAAAAGTGACTACTCCAAGCTTGATATGGGAGATAGAATAAAATTGAAGGTGGGGAAAGAAGTTTACCAAAAAGATAAGGATCAATTGATATCCTTTTGCAACAATAATGAAGGGGTTATGGTCTGGACCTATGATGACTTGAAGGGGTATGACCATGAGGTGATCCAACACACCATAGATTTGATCAAATGAGCCAAGCTAGAAGATTTTTTAAAGGTGCCAAGAGATTGGGGTATCGCTCAACCCTAAAAAAGGCATCTTTAGCATCACACAAGGTAAGATACTAGGATATGTGGTATCCAAAGAAGGCATCTCTATTGATGCAGATAAAGTGAAGGATATCAAGGACTTAACCTTACTAGTTAACAAGAAGGGAGTCCAGTCTTTCCTAGGTACGATCAACTTCATTAGCCGATTCATATCTGACTTCGTGGGGCTGGTAAGGCCAATTACATTAATCCTAAAAGAAATAGGCTTTCAAATGGATCACTGAAGGAAGAATAGCATTTGACAAGATCAAGGAGGCAATATCCACCGCTCCCATGCTAGTTAATCCTAACTTCTCTAAATATTTTGTCATGTATGTTTATAAGAGTGAACAAAGCTTAGTAGCCAAGTTAACTTAGAAAGAAGATGAAGGGAAAGGTGAGCATCCTATTACATTATATTCAAAAACCCTATATTTGAAAAGCAGACTTTCTCCATCGTTAAAGGTCTCAAGAAATTTAGACACCTGGTGGTGGAAAGCAAAGTAATTATATATGTGGTGCATTCCAGCATCAAAGAATACATCATGGAGGGAGAGATCACCAAGAAGAGAGTTAATTGGATCCCTAGGATCTTGGAATATGACATCGAAGTCAAACCAACCAAGGTGATCCAAGGGAGAGGATTTTGCAAGTATTTGGCCCAATGCATAGCCACCTTGACAAATGAAAAAGGTACACTAGACACAATTTTAGTGAGTTAGTATGAAATTGTCAAGTCCTAAGTTGTTGATAGAACCAATTTTATGGAAACTAACCGATATCTAGATGGACTCTGTGCCCATAAAAAGAGATTCTATGGGTTGTAAGGAGCTAGTTATACACTAGTCCAAGGAGTCATTTTCAAAAAGAACTTCAATGGGGTATTGCTCAGATATGTTGATAACCACCAATCCAAAAAAAGCCTACAAGGTATGTATTTTACACTTCCAGACAGACATTTATCAATGAAACCAACCACAATTAAAATCATGCATGTTGGATACTACTGTCTGACCCTATTTTCAAATTGTTATCAAGTGATGAAAAATGCCAACAATGCCATTTTTTCATAAGAAAGCAAAAGAATTCAACCATGCTATTGACCCTGATTATAACTGATGAGCCTTTCACGTAGTGGGGCTTAGATATCATTGGAATGATTAATCCCATGTTTAGCATAGGCCATATGTGGATACTCATGGTCACAAACTACTTTACAATATGGATCGAAGTAGCTCCTTTGATAGAAGTGGCTAAAATTGTGATCCTCAACTTCTTGGAAGAACTGGTAATAAGGTTTGGCCCTCCTAAAAAAATCATATCCGATAATACAAAGGCCTTCCTCAATTCAAATATTTCAAAATACATGCTCAGGAATGACATTTTACTTAAGATTTCATGCAACTACTACCCACAAGGGAATGGATTGGCCAAATCGACCAACAAGAACCTCATAAGGTTAATTAGGAGAATGGGAGCTGACTGGCAGTGGCATAAACATCTAAAAATGGCTCTATGGGTCGATTGAATCACTCCTAAACAGATTCTAAAAACATCCTTCTATGAATTAGTATATGGGAAAGAAGTGGTCATGCCCGTTTCGACAGAGATTCTTGCTTTACAGTTGTTAAAAGCTTCTAAAATAGTAGATAATGGATTAATGTAGGTCATGTTGGCAAAAAAATTTACTCTTTAGGAAGCATGAGAACAAATTTGTGGCACTATGATTAGCCAACAATAGGTGGTTAAGAGATGGTTCAATAAAAAGGCATTTGACTAGGCTTTAAGCCGAGAGACTTGGTTATGAAATATGATCAAAGGGCCACGAAGTTGGGTCAGCACGCAAAGTTTGATTCCCTATGGAGAGGACCTTTTTGCATCATCGATAGTAGGCAGGGCAATGTGTTTGAATTAATAAATGAGGAAGATAATGCCTTAGATATTTTGGTTAACAAATCCACTTGAAGCACTTTAACGGATTTATCAGCTTTGCTTTATACATAGTTAGATTCCCTTTATGTTATTGTTTCCCTTCGCTAATAAGTGTTATTGGCATAAGTTGTTGATGTCCTATCACCAAGTGTCCATGACTTAGCTCCCCTCATTTTGAATCCTCTCTAATAGACGGTTATCTACCCCACTCCCACTGTAATTAATGTTTAGACACCCCCCAATTGCATGGTCTCCCATAAGGATCACCATAAATATTTTCCTCAAGCATGTGTGTCGCCCTTGTCATTTATGGGCACCAAACTCAAAACATTACATGATGACTATGCTAGGAGTGTTAGCTGATAAATACCCATCTCCTAATTGCACAAAACATTTAAACACCCTAAGAATTTTTGAGAGCATTGAGCTAAGCAGAGAGTCTTTAGCAAAGAATTGTGTATGGAATTATGAGAAGAAGCTAGTATCTAGTGTTTTCCCAAAACAAAGAGAAGGTTATTTGAAAATAATTACAAGAAGGAAACTTTTGGGTCCTCATCCGGTGGTGGACATCCTAGAAATCAAAGATCTCGTGGTTTAGGCGATCACAGAGAGATTCCCCCTCAATTTGTTGGGAGCAAATCATATGCTTCCACTCCTGCATAACCTAAGCCCATAATACTAAACATGAAGAATGTATCAAAAAGATGTTTTAGGGACCCCACACTAGTCCTTGACTTCATAGACAGGATCTTTGATCCCAAATTGATAATAAAAAATATGAAGAATCTAAGGGAGGGCACTCATGCCTGCATGCTCACAAAAGTTCAAGACAATGACTTTGAGTCATTCAGATTTAGAATATAGATCTATACCCTAACACAATATATGGTGCCTCTTGTGCACCCATGCCCAAAGCTTATTAATCTAAACGTAGAAAGATACAATGTCAACACTGGCATTATCACAGGCCACCACCTGAATGTGGAGATTAGTGCCAGAGAAGTGAGGGAATTGTTATGGCTCCCTAACAACCCCAATGTAGACATCTACAATGTTGAGAGCTTAAAAATTATATGGGACACTCGTGTCCAAAATATAAAGTTCCTAAACTTAGCTCTCCATACCAACTACATAGAAGTGCCACCTTTGTCCATCATTCTCTCGAGCTTTATGGTGCAATATATGAAATATGCCCTCTCTATGTTGACGTTCATCTTTAGACTAGACTTGGACACCAATGTCTACGATTTCTAGTTGGGTGCAGTCTTCCACTTAAAGAAGGTGAGCAAGGAGAAGGCCTATAGGATGGACATTGCATACACCATTACTGATGCCATTCATAATCAACTGGTAAATTTTTTAGCTCAGGATACCTTCAAGTATTATTCTTTCCTTCTCCATATTATCCTTTACCAAAGCTCCAAGTTCTTTTTGCCATACTTTACCATCAACTCGACCAAGATGGGAACATATCCCTATACGTTCATCCCCGTCTCTATGAGGACCCATATTCTTTTGGACATGAAAGATTACCATGAGTTTACGGAGTGCTTCATGTCTCCAATCCTGATCAACCTCATTCAAGAGGCCATTACCTTCTAGATGATAGACCACTAGAGAGAATGGCTCACTAGCTAAAAAATTCCATGTGAATGGTTATTTGGAGCCCACTTTACCTTCATTAGGGTCCATTTATTTAAGAAGGAGCCATTCTGACTCTCGCACATGCTCATAGATAGGACCTTGGCCCTAGAGTTGGCCTACTAGCTCGATGTGGTGGATTAAGTAAATGGCAAGGGCTGAAAGAAGAGGGCCCTACATGTTGTTCCCTTTTCAAGAGGAGGCATTACAGTTATGATTAGGTCACAAGAGCATTTGCTTATGTTAAAACTAGTATATCTCAGCTTGGATCAAATTAATGATCAATGGAGTTATGACCCGACTGATCACATAGTTACTCTTAAGACCGATGCCCCCTTTATTCATGAACCCCAACCATACTTCAAAGATCAAAAGTTGTCGATGAAAGATGACATTCAATACTACATTAATCTATCAAATATCCCCTCAGACACCTGCCAACCATGGGAGTCTTTCTACAAACTAGTTTGGGAGTTTGATCTCGTGAAGTTCATAACCAAAGGTCTAAGAGCGCAACTCGTTGAGAGAAGTTGGGGTAAGGGAAAAATAGAAGCCTATTAAAGTATAGGTAGGAAATCAACTAGAGGAAACTCAATTTTGATAAGTTGGAAACTGATGAGTAATTTGAAAATATCTGAGATGAGTATCATGAGGAGGATGCTCAGGCAGAAAAAGAGGTTCTAGCGAAAGAAGAAGAGGATGCCCCCTCAGGAATAGAGGAGTAACTTTTCATAATTCAAAGGCCCACATCATGTCCCCCTCCTCTATATATAATAGCCCAATAGTAGGATTAGGTTGCTCCAGGGTAACTCAAAGCAAGAGTATCTCAGCTTGGCTTTGAGGTGCAAGTTTCTAGCTCTCCTCTCGAGCCCAAGCAAAAAAGTTACATTTTACTCACCTTCTACTTTATACTTCTTCATTCTTTACTTCTTTGCCTTCCACCGTTTCCACCTCGGTCACCACTCAGCCATCCACCATGCTCGTGTCACTTTCCATTCCTTTGCCTTCATCATCCATCATGGTGTAATCGCCTGCCATCCCTCTTCATAGCCTCTTGCCCTTCTCACCTTCCACATTGACCATTCACCCACTCATCCTCGAGGGAACAACATATGTTGCTTCATAGTAGTAAGTGATCATTCAATTCAAATTACCATAGGGATCCCCTTTCATGGGTAAAATAATTCAATCATAGGAATAGTTCCACCTACAGTTAGAGACTGTGAGGAAAGCTTGAGAAGCCTAAGCAGAAAAAAGAAGAGGAAAAGCAGCCAAGGCCCTGACAGTACCACACATGAAATCATTCTTTGACTCCACATAGTAATCATTGATGATTTTACACATGATGTCAACAATAATCAAGCCCCAAGAGTAGATGTAGCTAGGATATTACTCAATCCACACCATTAACTAGGTGAGGCTACATGACAGGGTCAAACTAATGGAGGAGACCCAGAAGTCCATAACAACGAACTACCTCAAGGCAGGATGTCGACTAGAAAAAAATGAACAAAAACTCATAAGAGTTAAAGCCACCATTGACTTCCTAAATGTAGAGGCCAAATCCAAAGACATAGAGCTCATGAAGATGAGATCCTACTTACAAAGCCACGTCACCTATGAGAGATTTCAATTGGAAGCTAGCCAAAAAGACTAGCTACAAATCCAAGTAATGGAGCTAAAGGCCAAGGTGGAGGGCCTGAAGAAGGAAAAAGAGGCCATAGAGAATAAGTTGTAGAAAAAATAAATAGAACTTGTGCAGGCTCAAAAGAGTCTCTCAAACTCTATGAGCATGCAGCAATAGATACAACAACAAATGTAGCAAGAGTCCCAAGCTAGGGACTAGGAGATCTGGGAGCTAAAGAACGACCTCGTTGCTTGCTCCTAGAGTGCAGCCATCCTCCCAATGATCCGTCAACTATATGTTTCATATTGGGAGAGGATAAATAATGTGGCCTCACACTTGAAGCCAACACTTGGATTCATTGTGAATTCACAATGGTTAAGCACACAAGTAAGTGTGTCTATGGATCAGGTCCTCGCCTTCGTATCCCCCAAGGTCCAAGATTCATAGTCCTAGTACAGAAGTTGTATAGTGCAATAAATGAGATGCTCCAGGTAGTGGGGGTGGCCAACAGAGGCAAGTGGTAGTCAAGGTCAATGAATTTTTGAGCTACAGTAAGGATGCATCGAAATGCAAGAAATATTTGAATACCTTAGAGTAAATGGTTCAAGACATGAAGGGACACATTGAACCATTGGTCTGGTTAGGACTCCCCTCTCTGTTCCTCATAGATAACATGATCCTTCCAGAGGACAAGATAAAAGAGATATTAGATGTGAAGCAGAATGACCAGATCATCTTTACGGCCTTGGGTCAAACACCAAACATCTCTAAAGTGGAGACTATTATGAAGCCTCTTGCCCAGCTCAAATTTTAGATATATGTGGTTGTATAGGGTATGAGTAGCTTCTCCTTCAAGGACATAATTGATCTAGATAGAGCCTTTGAGGCTTTGAAAAATAAATCTTAGCCTACAGAGGATGAGTGGACACCTTTGAGAGCAGTTCTTCAGAAGTTATAAGTTTTTGGGCCCTTCTTTTTGTAGTTTTGATTTGACTAGTCTACATCACTAGAGATTTTAGGTTTTTCCATCCGTACGCAGATTCCCCTACAAGTCACCAAAACTATGGATCAAATCCATGTTTTGAATTTTTTGGGTAGTTGGCTTTTCATCATGGATGTACTTGAAGAGTTGGGCGGATTAAGTATTGGCCTCCTCATTTCCCCCAAGTTCCCCTTTTAATTTTTAGCTGAGTCTCAGCTCCTTTTGTTGGTGCCATGTGGCACCCCCGCACTCATCCTTCACAAAAGAGTTCTCGGCTCCCCTAGAAGCAACGCCAACTCACCATGTGACATCATAATGCTCCTCGAGAGTGAAGGGAGTTCCTTTATAAGATAAAGGTGTTCCATTGGTTGTTTAAGTTAATAGGACCCACAGGAAACTCTATCTTCAAGAGGCATTCCCTTACACCATGCATCGTCATGACACTTATCTAAGGTAGGGTTCTTTCTATCAGCTCTTTGAGCTATAACATTAGCCAAGGAAAATGGGCTCCATTTCTAATAAGAATTGTAGAAGCAGTTCAAAGAAAGACACATATTGCTATAACACTTCCTCTAAGCATCGAGGGATTCATAAGGCATTAAGGTTGCACCATATCTGAGATTTGAGGACGATCTACACTTATGAGCCAAAGTTCCCCTTTTAGTTACAATGACCTCATCATGAATATGAGAGCCAGGGTCCAGGTGTCAATTCTTTTTACCTTGTAAACTCTATCATGCCAAGGCTGTCGTGCCTACATAATAGGGGATTCTTTCTCTTGTATGGGTTGGGAGTTAGTAGTGGGTTATTTTCATGACTATTACCAGAGATCATCCATTGTAATAGTTTTTGTTTTGAATATAAATAGCAGTAGTTGTTATTTTTCATTCTAAGATCTTAGTAGGTGCCCCTCGTGGGAAGGATTGAATAGTCTATACTATGCCTTTGGTCCTTTGTATTTTTATCTCTACGCAACAATGAAGAGGACGTGTTTTGTGTTAAATTGTATGGAATCAATTGTTATCTATTATTTTTGTTCTTTACTTCTATAGTGTTGGCTTTTGTTTATATTGTAGACTTTAAACCATACATATGCTCTTTTAAACTATTTGTAATGTTTTAAAGGGTCCAAGCTATATTATGCAATATCAGGAATGGATACATTAAGAATTTTGGTGCATCACCTTAGATAGTTTTATCTTAGATTTCTTTGCATATCTTTCTTCCCTTTTACCTCCCCGATTACTCGAAGGGTCAGCATCTAAAATCCTGGAGGTCACTTCACAAATAGCAATTTCAGTCCCACATCTATAAATCTTTCCATAGGAGGTTGTTTGCCAAAAATGAAAGTTTTAGGCATCAACAATATCAAAGCAAGGTTACTGCTCTAGGGATTTTTAGGTAAAAAAGTTTAAAAATATGTATCCTACCTTGATCTTTCAATTTTGACTCCCTAGGATGGTTAGAACAAGATCAGAAGGAATTTCTAATGCCAATACCAACCAGGATAATAAAAATCCTAAAATAAATAGAGGTAGAGGTTGTGGTGCTTTCAACATAAACAAAAATATAGTTGACCCTCCTCCCATTGATAATGTGTAGTATAGAAATAATTAAGTCCCTTATGTTAATACAGTTCCAAAAGATAACTCAACTGACAGTAATAAAGATGTTTTGAATGGGATATTGACCACCTTGAATGTCATTCAAATTAAAATTTAAACTCGGGAATGTAAGCTCAAAAACCTTGAGGGTGTTCCACGAGAAGGCTTGCATTGGTTAAAAATGAGCTAGGGGAGGAGAAAGTGCTCTAAGAGTTGCTCTTGGCAATAGTAGACCCAATCATTAAGGAACTTAAAAAGCTTTCTCCACCTATATTTTTGGGGGAATAATTTGGTGATGCATTTTATGCTTAGCTTGTACACATGTATAAGTATTTCAATCTGCACAATATTCCCTCTAATGTGAAAACTAGGGTATAAACCTACCAGTTGTTTGACACTACTATTGTTGTCATTTCCAAACACACTACCAAAAATATTTGGGTTCATTCTGATTTGAAGAATCAGAGTGAGTCAGCTGGAATTACTATATGTAAGGTCCTCAAGAATTACTCAAGGACATTTACAACACTTGCAAGGTTTTCAATATTAGAGGTCTTTTAATAGGTTTTCAAGCATCTCAAAGCATGGAATACAGATGGAAATATTCCATTCAAAAAGTGTAATCTTTTTTAGTGATTGTCATTAATGGAAGCATGTGAAGGCTTAATGGGTTGGTATCTTTTTAAAAGTGATTGGTAGCATTCTAAAAGTTATTAGTATATTTCTTAAATTGATTGGTATCTTTCTTAAAGTGATTGACACTGATAACAAACATGTGTAAAGTGGGGTTAGTTATGTCACTTTAAGGCACTATTTTGGTCAGAATCAAAGGCCTTTTGATACAACAGACCTAATAGGGGATCTAATCATGCCAAAGATAAAGAATAAATCAAATCAATCACATTTTTTCCATGCCCAAGAGAAAGTGGAAAGTTTGGGAAATTATTTATGTCTTCTCTCTCACTCCTTGTATTCTATAAATATGACCAAAAAAACTCTTTAACGTCTCTCTATTTTTATTACAAAAAAATTTACTCATTGGAGATTACGTGTATTGGCTTAGGCCTTGAAAATCAATAAAATATTGAATTTTGCCTCTCTTATATGTTGTTCCATTGTGCAAATCTCTCAATTTCAGTCATATTTTTGGATATCTAACTCCTTTTGGCCTAATTTCAAGTGAATTGTGAGACATGCCATCCTTTTTTGTAGTTGTTATCTCTTTATTATATCTGTGTACAACATCTTGTAGGAATCATGTGAACAATAATCAATCATTAAAAAAGGTTTTATTGTGTCGGTATAAGCAAGTAGGGAACTTATCTAGACCATTGATGTGTCACCTCAATTGAATTTTTAGATTTTTTGCCCTTTTTTTCTTGTCAAGAAGCTAGTTTTAAGATTGTTAAATAAGAGTTTAGAGGCCTATAATCTAGGCATACACTAGGTGCATTCAATCTAGGCAAGAAGTTGGAATTCTCTAGAGGTTCATCCCAAAGAGCCAAGGTCCCACATCTTGAGGGATGTTCTCATTATTGCACTATATCACCACGCTGATCACGGGTGCATGATTCATGTGAAAATAACTTTTGGCACACCCAATGGGACAATCAATTTCATTGATACATTTGTTTCAGCTAAGAGATTTGGTGCTTTCCTTGGCATATTGTATATTTGAGCACATTTCACAAGCACCTATGACTCCAATCATTCCTTATTTTAGAATAGTACTATTATTTTATGCAAAGAGTTCAGACAAGGTCATCATCAAGAGGTAAGGACTTTTAATTTTTTGAGTTATCTTTATAACCTTTAAAAAGTAGGAGAACTAGATCACCTCCCTCTAGATCCCATTTCACACCTCCTTTTGGTAGGTTTCCTAAACCAAGAGAAAGGCTACTGCATATTCCTTATAACATGGCTCAAATAAATCATGTGTTTGTCACTTTTACTAGAAGCAACGCTCTCAGTATTCACCAATATGATGATATTTCAATTGCTTCCCTCAAAAGCATACCCTACTTCACTGGTGATACCACCACTACCCCTGTTAAACATATCCAAGATATGGCTAATATATATGTTATGCATAATATTGTTGAAGATAATGTGGTTGTTTGACTCATTGCTTCCTCATTGAAAGGTAAATACCTAAAACGGTATAGGGGTTTAAGGCCAAATTCAATCCAAAGTTGGGATGACCTTAGTGAGAAACTTTGTAAGAAATTTGAAGACAAGAGGGACCACTTATCCCTCATGGAACAAATCTCTACCATCAAGACAACACCTCGAGAACTCATGACCAATTTTAATTACAAATTTCAAAAGACTTGGGATATGATTTCTCCCTTGGTCATGTCTTCAGCTAAGACCACATTATTATACTTATTGAGAGTTATTAATAGTGATATTATTTTAATGATTTAATCCATGAGAGGAACTATCCTAATTGATGCTTATGAGCTTGCCATTGTAGCTAAGAATTGTTTATTACAATCTGGGAAGATAGCTCTTAAGCCTCTAATGCCTCTATTCCCTGAACTCCCACCAAGCCAACCCACTTTGGAACATGTTCCTACAATAACCAACCAAGCAACCCCACCTACTACTACCTCAAATGAGTTACATGAGGTTGAAAGCCTATTACAAAACTTTGGAAATGAGTTGTGGTCATTAAGAGGTAGCAAGCTCAACAAAATAGGCCATACCAACATATAAACCAAGCATATCAGCCCAATATATAGACTTATCAAAGCAATGCTCAAGATCAAAGCCAACTTACATATGCTAGACCCTCCAAAGTGTGTGATCCTAATTCTTCTAAATCCTTTAAAGCCATTATTTTAGTCTAAAATAACTTTGTGCAAGATTACGAATGATGCTTTCCATGTGCTCAACCTCATAACCAAAATGCATGCCCCAATGGAGTCTTTCATCAAGCACTCATGGTCCAAAGCATAATTTCATCCCAAGGGCAGCAATCTAAGTTAAACATGTAAGGGAATTAAGTCCAAGAACAAGTGCAAGATGAGTTCACATTATTGAATTGGTGAGAGGATGATTTTTTTAGGGTCAATCAGACTGAGCCATTAGTTAAGAGTAATAATCTAATGGCATATTATTCAAGTACAAAGAAAGGAGCATTAGAGGGGATTTATCTTCTTCCATGGCCAGTCAAACTTATTCTCCATAAGTTCAACATAAAAGTGTTATTGCTAAAACATCTGAAATGCATGTGAATCAGGTTGAAAAGAGGGATAATCAACCAGGAAATCAGTCCCAAACAAGCCAAAAGTTGAAATAAGATGTTGTTATTACAAAAGGACATTCAAAGGTTAGTCATACTCCATTTAATATTGTTGAGAAAATGAAAAATACTAACTTGAATGTCACTATGTGGGAATCATTATCTATTCCAACTCAAAGGGACTTGCTACAAGAAACACTAAAAGTTTTAATCAATCCAATGGTACATCAACCAAGAGGACAATAGTTCATATCAGCCTATGCCAACCAAAAGAAGAAGAAAAGTAAAGTAAAATTAGTAAGCCACATCCATTTTACATGTCTATAATTATCGGTGATAACTTAGTTCATAATTGCATGATTCACTCGAGTGCTAGCAACTCAATTATACCCAAGAAGGTGGATGATTCAATTGGGATTAAGTATGATCCAGTGTCAAAAGGAGTTGTACAATTAGATGGTATTGTTGTTAAAGAAGTATGGATTATAAAAAGCTTTTCCATTCCACAAGACATTTCAGTCATAGACCTTGCACCATATTTTTCAATTTGTTTGTCAAGGGATTTCACTACCAAAACAGGAGGATATTTGTCTTCAGATTGGTCACACATGTTATTCAAAACAAGGTATGGCACCAAAGTAACCATTAGAGTTGAGCCTATTGCCAAAAATCATATTGAGCCTTATATGCATAATCCTATGAACATGAATTGTATTGTGTTTTATCAAGAGGAGGATGTTTTTCTTCATGAGGTTGCCACACCTTTGGAAGAAGTTTTGAATGTTTTACTTGATGATTGGGAAAAAGGATGTTATGAATTTGATCGTTTTGATCATGTGAAAGAAACATGTTTGAGTAACTATTGTATACATGAAGAGGATTCAATTTTACCTAATCTCATAAAGCTAATCAAATATCTTGATGAAACATGGTAGTTTTACTTTGATATCATTAAGGAGCTTGAAAATTTTTGCACCCAAGTAGTTCTTCGAGAGAAAAATGAGGATACTAATGGATTTGTAGTAGTTGGATCTCAACTTGACATACTCAAGGACATCATAAAAGAGCAAGATCAACATGTCAAGTTGGTGGTAAGACCAGATATCCTAGATAATCAAGTAAACTAGAAAGCACATGAAAATGATGAGCAAACTGTTAATTTTTTGCAAGAAGCTGATTTTTCTGCTAAAAATAATCAAAGCTCCAAGAACAATATGGAGACCAGCTTATATAGCCGAAAACAAATAAGTTGTAAAAATAGTTAATGACTTTGGAAAGCATCTTCAATATGGATAACCAATTGAGGGAAAAAATGAACATGACTATCAGAGAGGAAGATGATGAGTAGGTGGTCATTTCTAATGACAAAGTCTTAAAAGTTGGGAGATATGCAGATCTTAGAGGTTTTTGTTGTGACATAGACTAATTAAAAAGCATTACTTATCCCAATCAATGGGATACACCTTAAAGCTTGCTTTTGAGGTCACTTTCAATCATTAACTTAGTTGTTTAAAATTTCTCCAAGTACTAATGCTCATTATTTTTACTTGTTTAGGAGTTTATTTTCCCTAAGTGTTGTTTTGCACATTGGTATGTAGTTTATTACTATTTTGTCTCCTTATTAAAGGTATATTCAATTTCCTTAAAGGGTAAGCTATTACAGTCAATTTTATCCATCTTTTGAAGATTTTCAGAGGCCTTAATGACTCCTATACCCAATGGATACACATAAGGCTACTTGATTCATAACTAGCAAGCAATCACCTCATAGAGGTCGCCAAAATGTTGCCTTTTCTGGGCACACTACCAAACCCTTATCTAGGTTCATTCTGATTTGAAGAGTCATAGTGAGTCGACTGGAATTAATATATGTAGGGTTATCAAGAATTAGTCAACAGCATTTACAACACTTGCAAGGTTGTCAAGATTAGAGGTCTTTTAAAAGGATTTCAAGCATCTCAAAGATTGGAAGACAACTGGAAATATTCCCCTAAAAAAATGTAACATCTTTTAGTGATTGTCATTAATGGAAGCATGTGAAGGCTTAGTGGGTTGGAATCTTTCTAAAAGTGATTGGCATCTTTATGAAATTAATTGGTATCTTTTTAAAAGTGATTGGTTTCTTTCTTAAAGTGATTGAAACTTATAACAAACATGTGCAAAGTGGGGTAAGTTATGTCACTTTAAGGATTGTTTTGGTCAAAATCAAAGGCCTTTTAGTATAGTAGACCTAATAAGGGATTTAATCATGCCAAAAATTAAGAATAAGTCAAATCAATCACCTTTTTTCCATGCCCAAGAGAAAGTGGCAAGTTTTGGAAATTACCTTTTTCCATGCCCAAGAGAAAGTGGAAAGTTTTGGAAATTATTGTTGTCTTTTTCTCTCTCACTCTTATTCTATAAATATGACTAAAAATGACTCTTTAGCAGCTCTCTACTTTTACTACAAAAAATCCTACTCATTAGAGATTGTGTATATTGGCTTAAACCTTGAAAATCAATAATATATTGGTTTTTTCATGTCTTATATGTTGTTCTATTATGTAAATTTCTAAGTTTCACTCATATTTGTGGATATCTAACTCATTTTAGCCTAATTTTAGGTGAATTGTGAGCCTTGTCATCCATTTTTGCAATTGTTATCTCTTTGTCATGTCTATAGACAACACCTTGTAGGAGTTATGTGAACAATAATCACTCATAAAAAAAGGTTTTATTGTGATGATATAAGAAAGTAGGGAACTTCTCTAAACCATTGGTGCATCACCTCAATTGTATTTTCAGTTTCTTCTCCCCTTTTTCTTATCAAGCAACTAGTTTTAAGATTGTTAAATAAGAGTTTAGAGGCCTATAAAGTGGAGATACATTAGGTGCATTCAATATAGGCAAAAATCTAACCTTCTCCAGAAGTTCTCCCAAGGAATCAAGGTCCCACACCTTGAGGGATGTTCCAATTGTTGCACTGGATCACCAAGTTGATCACGGGTGTATGATTTGTGTGATAACTACCTTACAATAGAATCATCTTTATGCCTTAGAGGGGTACCAACCTATGACCCTTGCTTGGGTATATTTTTGAAAGATAATTTTGGAAGAGGTACTTAAGTGCCAACTTTAAGCAACATAAAATCATTGATTTTCAGCTACTTAAGAAAAAAACATGTCTACCATTGAGTATAAAAATAAATTTATAAATCTATTATGTCATATAAGTTATGTGTGACAAATAAACTAAGGTGATAATTTTTAACTTGTAATGAAGGAAATACTGATGTATGACATCAATATGACCAATCCAAAAACCTTGGTGGTTGTCATTAAGTCTACCCATAGGGAAGAATAGAAGTAAAAGTCTCAGCAAAAGGTGAGACAATATTTTAAGATGGGTAGGTAGTGGAATAAATCCAAAAATCTCTCCCCCTCTCCTATTTTTATTTTTAAAATTAGATCATAACCGAAGATTTACAAGGATTAGTAGTGGATTTGGTAAGTTCCAATGGAAATAATAAGAAATTCAAAGCCCAAAACTCACCTACAACATGGTCAAACAACATAAATCATACCCAAAACAATCAATGTGGGCCAGCCATGGGAGCCAATACTATTATTGTTTCAACAACAAGAATTATACAGTGTTGGGAATGTGGTGATAACCACTACTAAAAGGATTTCCCCAAGATGAAACTTAGACAATCAACTAATCATAGGGTGTATGCGGTAATTGAAAATCAAAATATTGATTTTCATGTTACTCTAATTGAAACCAGAGGTACTATAACTAGTTTTGATATGTCTATTCTAATTATTTTGGTGCTACAAATATGTTTATTTCACTTATTGTATTAAATAAGTATAATTTAAAACCTAATAAATTTAGAGAAGGATATGAGGTTGACTTTAGTACAGGAAAAAAAGTACCAATATGTGAATGATTAGAACAAGATAATCTAGATTTGTGTGTTTTTAAGACAAATAAATCATGTTTAGTTCCCTTGGGGTCTTATGATTTCATTTTGGTAATGGACTGGTTGTAACTGCATCAAACAAGACTTGATTGCTTCAAAAAAAGACTACAATGCACCAATGATTTTGGTAGAATCGTGAAAGTGCAAGACATTTAAATGTCTAATGAATGCAAGATAATTCCACACTTGAAGCTAAAAAAGGTTGTGTAAGGGTTGCTAATTAAATGTAGTCCAAATGTAGACTCATCCAAGAATAAGGAATCATCATACAAAGATTTGTCTTTTTTGAGGAAATTTATGGATGTATTTCTCAAAAATTTATCTGGACTTCTACCTAAATGGGAGTTTGATGTCTCTATCAAAATTATGCTTGGGGTTGCACTTGCATCCAAGGCTCTTTATAGGATGGATGGGATAGATTTATAGGTATTAAAGGTAAAGCTACAATAACTTTTGAAAAATAGAATCATTAGACCAAGTGTATCTCCTTGGAGTACTCTTGTTGTCTTCATAAAAAAGGACATAACATTGAGGTTGTATGTGGACTGTCGAATGCTCAATAAAGTCACGATCAAGAATTGGTATCCTTTATGTAAGATAGAGGATTTGTTTGATAAAATGGAGTATTTGTTTTTTCCAAGATTGATTTGAGTTTAGATTATAATCAACTGAGAATCAAGGAAGAAAAGATGCATAAGACTAATTTGTAAACTAGATATAGTCATTATGAGTTTATTGTTGTGCCATTTGGCTTGACTAATGCACTAAATGAATTTATGAATTTAATGAACAATATATTCAATGATTTATTAGATAATTTTGAGTTGGTTTTCTTAGATGTTATGATTTATTTTTAAAATGTAGATAAACATGAACATCACTTGAAATTAGCCTTGCAAAGACTAAAGTAACATAAGTTATATGGGAAGCTTTCAAAAATGTGTTTTCTTTCAACCTAAAATTCATTACTTGGGGCATATCATCTCTATGGATGGTATTATTAGTTGGCAATATGATTGTCATTTATGCCAAAAGGGAGATTGGTGGCATTATGGATGTCATTGATGTCAGAGGATCAGTCACAAGCAGGAATGATGGAAAGATGGAGATAAAAGCATGTTTTACAGTTGCATACTACAAGGTCCTAAAAAGTTGTAATATTGTCATAAAATGTTTTCATGCTTTTATAGAGACCATTTCTAGAGGTTTACAGAGGAAACAAATAGAATATTTATTATGGGTTTTTGAAGTACATCTCAGATGTATGGTCCATAGTTTCAGATGATAAGAAATGAGCTCAGAAATGAATTATCTTTGCTCTCGACCATTACTAGGGTTTTTCAGTAAAACCCTAAGGGTTTCAATCATGGAGTTCACATCCATTTATATTTTTGTGTTGACAAAAAATAGGTGGTAACTAGTCACTTAAGTCATAACTTAAGCCTTATTTGTCATTGTGCAACTGACGCCTTCGACTTGGTGATTATCGGCTAGGAGTGTTTGAAGACTTTAATAATTCCTAATTCCATGACTTAATATTTGTTCGAGTTTGATCAATGGTAGCACTTTGAGATTGAAGATCGGGTGGCACTCACGTACCCACAAAGCTACTTGGTTGATGTCAGCTCTTGATCATGGAAACACAAAATCATGCCAAATTTCCAAAGGTAATTGCATTGCACAAATAAATGGTGAGAAACAAAGTCAATAAGTTAAATAACCTGAGAATGAATGTGTTGATGACATGTGTCACAATCATAGATCTTGAGCAATAGATCTATGGTGAGCATTCAAAAGATCTAATGGTGCACATTAAATCATGCAGATAGAGATCAACAACATGGTTCAAAGTTAAATAGTTAATGATTGCATGTGGGACAACCAAGTGTCGTAAGAGCAGAGATTGATAGCAATGTGCTCAAAAGGCATGTGAGGGTGCCAAGTGTCTTAATCATGGAAGCCTATGTTAAGAATCAATGGTCAACATTAAAGATTTAAAGTTAGGAGACCTCTAAGCAAATCAATGGTGCATATTAAAGGTGAAAGATCAAACATTTCTACCATTTCATTAATTTAAAGATCTGATCTAATGGTTATGTTTTAAATTTGAGATGATTAAACATTGATCATCAGATCATGGCATGAAACATCAAGATCTATGGCCAATATTCAAAGATCTGTTTATCTCAATAGTCAGGTGGTGGAACACTCAAAAAAGTTGTATATAACATAGAGAATGATATAGATTGTTGTAATCTCTCCAAGTTGCATTAAATGACATTTAATGCATATCAAATCTAGAGTTTGATACATGTTAAGAATAATATAAGTCAGATAATGATGGTAGTGGTGTGTGAATTCAAGAACCAGAAGACTTGTTCAAGATAGATGAGTTGATTCTAATAGATAAGTGTGATGTGTTAACGAACGAGTGTGAACATAGAGAAGTGAGACCTAGATCTAATGCATATATACATCATCTAGGATACACATTATGAATATAAAAAGGAGGCAGAGATTAAGAGAGAAGTGCAGAATATGAGTCGTTACAGAATATGTTTGTAACATAGATTTGGATTCATTTGAATCACTTTATAATCAGGAGTTGTAGCTCCATAATTATAATTGTAGATCTAGTTGGTGGGTGGCATTAGAAGAGCTAAGTTAGTGCTTAGTTAACGAGTAGGCATTTCTTTAGAGTTGGTGCTCTTAAATTATAGGATTGGTGACTCCTTAGGGTTGGTGCCTTTAAACATTGTAACTAGTGAGATTTTTATTGTGAGGCTGGATTAGGACAATAGATCCTATTAGCTAATCTCATCGTGGTTTTTTTCATATTGGGTTTTCTATGTACATATAGTGTTAAGTCTATTGGGGAGTGTATGATCTCTGCATATTCTTTCTAGTTTGCATTAAAAGTGTTAAAGGACTATTTAAATCAATCTAATGATTCACCCTCCTCTCAGTAGATTATTGTGTTTCAACAATTGGTATCAAAGCCCTATTTCCTTAGAATAATCTTAATAAGCTTAGATAGATCTTGGACAGTGAACACAAATGGCTAGTCAAGAAGGCTCTTCCTCAAACAAAGCGTCTCTCTTTGATGGATCAAATTATGCATTTTAGAGCATTAGAATGGAAGCATATTTATCTTCATTAGGGTTTGATGTATGGATGTTTGTTGTAAATGGATATGAAATTCATGCTACATCTCTTATTGATCAGGCTGAAAATAAATCATATGAGATCAATGCCAAAGCAAAGAATGTTATTCTTTGTGGATTGTCTAACTCAGAGTTTGTCAAAGTAATGCATTGTCAAAATGCACATGATATCTGAAACAAGTTGAAGAACATCTATGAAATTGATGATAAGGTAAAGCAGGCCAAGCTACAAACATACAAAGACAAGTTTGAAAGTCTCAAAATGAATGAAGAAGAGAAAATTGCAAATTACCTCCTTAAAATAGATGGAATAATCAATGCAATCAGAGGATTTGGAGAAGAGATGAAAGATTTGGTTATTGACACAAAGGTCCTAAGATCTCTGCCATTCAAGTATGACTCTAAAATCTTTGAAATAGAGGAAACAAGAGATCTGGGTAAACAAATTATTGATGGGTTGCATGGAACCTTCACAGCGTATGAGATGAGATTGGGAGAAACAGATACTTTCAATAGATAAGCTACATTCAAAGTAGCCAAAAAGGTAAAAGCAAAAGTGCCTACATCTGGATCTAAAGAGACTGATGAAGAAAAAGCCAATTTTGTTAGAAAATTAAGAGGGTTTAGAAAATACAAAGGTAAGTTACCCTTTAAATGATTTAACTATCGTAAGATATGACATTTTACTATTAAATGCCCTTATAATAAAAAGGATAACTCTAAGTAAGAAGAGAATAGTAAAAATATGAAACCCCACTACTCTAAGAAGAACAACTTCTTCAAAAATAAGAAGGGTTTATACATAAAAGAAGATAGTGATTCATTAGATGATTGTGATAAATCAGATGATGACTATGATTGTGCCTTTGTGGCTGAGGAAAATGAATTCCTATTCATGACATTAAGATCAACTTTTGTGGATCAAAAAAAAAAGTTGAAGACTCTGATGAAGAAGAGGAAGGAGAAGTGGATCTAGAGGGTGAACTCATCTATGCTCTAGATGAAATTGAAACGCTGAGAAAAAATAACTCAAAGCAAAAGAAGCATGCACAGAACAAAATTGAAAAACTATCCAAAAATATTGAAAAATATGACCAGAAGGTAGTTAACCTAAAGACACACGTTGAAGAGGCTAAAAGAATACAAGATTTTGTCAAATTTGAACTACAATCTAAATCTGATGAATGCATGAAGTTAGAAGTAGAAATAGTGGCTTTGATAAAAGAACTTAAAAAAGCTAAAGAACAAATAAAAAAAACTCTGAAGCTAATAGGAGGTTCAAAATTTTTTGATGAGTTAATCAACTCTCAAAAGACATCAAAACAAAAATCTGGTTTTGGTTTTGAAAAAAGGAAAAGTCCCATAACCAGTACATCTGCAAACTTATATGATAACTTCAAAGTAGAAGGATAACCAGGAACAAAGAAAGAAATAGCTTGCAACAATGCCTCTTAAAATACAAAGACAAACACAAGCACTGCTTATGTGAAGAAAGCTGAAGGAGAAAATAAACATGAAGAAAAGAAGAATATTAAGTGAATCTTTGAAAACTCAAGAAAAATGCAAAACACAAAGGGAGATGATGCAAATGGTTACATAAGGGTGAGAGACTTGAAGAAGTCAGAGTTAATAAGACCTCCTCATCCTACACATAGAAATATTGTGACTAGGTATTCCTCATTTTTCTATGATTATTGTTATACATATAATTAGTTTGGTCATAGGGCTAGTGAATGTAGAGTTATACCTAAAAGGAAGAAAAAACTTTGTGAGTACAAATTCATTTGCTCCTTTGATAGATACAAATGTAATATGCTATAACTGCAATAATTTTGGACACATAGCTAAACAATGTAGAATAAACTTTGTAAGACCAAAAATACAAAATAAAAAGAAAGACATGCCCCCTAGTGTGAACAAAGGTTCACAAGTCTCTGAAAAAGGGAAAGATAAGATAGATAAGAAATCTAAGAATGTGTGGAAAGTGAAAGATCAGAAAGCTACACAATTTATGATTGCTTAAACTGTGTTCCATGTCAAAGAGAAAATTTTGTGGGTTATAAATAGTGATTTCTCAAAACACATGAATGGTGATAAGAGCAAGTTCATCAAACTAAGTAGATGTAAGGATCTATAAGTTTGGGAGAGAATACTACAATAAAAATCCAATGGTAAAATAACCTTGAACATAGATGGAAAATTTCCTACACATGATGTCCTTTATGTTGAAGGATTGAAACATAATCTTCTAAGCGTCAGAAAAATGTGTGACAATGGATATAAAGTCATATTTAATGTAGAAGACTGTAAGATAAGGAAATTTGGAAGATTAGTTACAGAAGGGAAAAGAACTGAAAGCAATATCTATAATCTTAGTGAAGTGAATGGTAATAGCTATCTGATAGGATAGGTTGATGAGAGTTGGTTGTGGCATAGAATAATGGGCCATGTCAACTTTGATAAACAGATAAAAGTGAGCTCAAATAAGTGTGTTAGACACATTTCTAAAATAACCAAACCCACAAACACCACCTGTAAGGAATGTCAGCAAGGCAAGCAAACAAGGGTCAGATTTCAAACAAAGGAGTATGCAACTATAAAGCTTTTAGAGTTAGTTCATATTGATCTTCGTGGTCTTACTAAGACAAGAGGATTGAAAGGAGAAAGATACTTCATGTTTCTAATATATGATTACTCAAGAATGACATGGGTAACCTTTTTGAAGGATAAGTCTAAGGGATTTGAAAGATTCAAAATATTTAAGGTCATGGTTGAGAATGAGATTAGACAAAAAATCAAATGTGTAAGATCTGATAGAGGTGGATAATTTGCCTCAAATGTATTCATAGAATATTGTGAGAAACATGGAATCAAAAGGTATTACTCTGCAGCAAGGACTCCACAGCAAAATGGATTTTTTTTTAAAAATAACAGAATAGTCAAGGAGATGGCCAAAATAATACTAAAAGAGGCCAAGTTACCTGATGGATACTTAAGAGAAGCAATACAAACAATAATATATACCTTGAATAGAGTTCAATTGACTCAAGAAAAAAGAAGATAACTTGGGAAGCTTTGACTCAAGATGTGATGAAGGAATATTTCTTGGTTATTCCACCAAAGGAAAGCCTACACATGCTACAAAAAAAGACTACAAAGAATTGTAAAGAGTATCAATATCAAGGTTGATGAAGGCTTGAACCATGTTAAACCTGGCAGAGACTTATGTACAAAAAAATCAGAGTTTGAAGAGGGAGTAGATGATGAAGAGCCTAAGGAAGTAAATTAAAAGGCAACTATAAGATTTGTTTAAATGGATCATCCTATAGAGTAAATCATTGGCAATAAAGATGGAGTTTAGACAAGGAGAAGAGTTGTAAAGAATAAGAAGTAAATACGTTTTGATCCAATATCTGAAATTGAGCCTAAGAACTATGTTGAAGCTAATAAGGATGAGATTTGTCTAAAATCCATGGAAGAACTAAGCTAAATTGAAAAGAACAAAACTTAGAAATTAGTTTCAGGACCTTCAAATAAGAATATAATAGGTACAAAGTGGGTCTTTAGAAACAAACTCAATGAGGATGGAACTGTTATAAGCAATAAGACCAGATTGGTGTGCAAAGGATATACACAAGTTGAAGGTATAGATTTTGAGGAAACATTTGCTCGAGTTGCTAGATTGGAATCTATAATAATGTTTCTAGCATTATTTGTTTATAATAAATTAAAATTTTATCAAATGGATGTTAAGTCTGCTTTCTTGAATGGGAACCTAGAAGATGAAGTCTACATAGAACAAATTAAAGGTTTTGAGCTATCAGAAGAAGAAAATTATGTTTACAGACTGAAGAAAGCTCTATATGGTCTAAAGCAAACACCTAAATCATGGTATTCAAGATTAGACCAGTACTTGCAATAATAAAGATTCAATAAAGGATGTGCAGACAATAATCTGTACTTCAAATCAGAAGGTGAGCATATGTTAATTTTTGTATATGTAGATGATATCATTTTTTGTGGGAGCAACAACAAAATGTGCAAAGAGTTTGCTAGTCAAATGCAAAATGAGTTTGAGATGTCCATGCTTGGAGAACTTTTTTTCTTCCTTGGTCTACAAATAGCACAAACGGATGAAGAGATATTTATATCTCAAACCAAGTATGCTAAATTTTTAAGAAATTTTGAATGGAAGACAAAAATCTAGTAGGTACTCCCCTGACAACTGGATGTAAGTTGGGCAAAACGAACAAGTCCTATGATGTAAATTAGACTATGTACAGATCAATGATAAGTAGCTTGTTATACCTAACCACATCATGACCTAATATCATAAAAGTAATGTGCATGGTTGCAAGATTTTAAGCTGATCCTAAAGAGTCACATGTCAATGCAATGAAAATAATATTTAGATATATCAAGAGTACAATTGACTATGGCCTATAGTATCCTAAAGGTGAAGATTTCACTTTGACAACATATATAAATGTTGATTGGGGAGGAAGTGTGGATGATAAAAGAAGCACTATTGGTGGTGCATTTTTCCTTGGAAACAAACTTGTTTCATGGCTTAGCAGAAAACAAGAGTCTACTATTTCTATAGCAGAAGCAGAGTATGTTACAGTTGTGGCAAGTTACACTCAAGTCTTGTGGATGAAGCAAACACTTAAAGACATCAAGGTAGAATACAAATCACGTATCTCTATTCTTTGTGATAGTTCAAGTGTTATTAACATATCAAAGAATCCAATGATACATTCTATGAGTAAGCACATATCAATCATCACTTTTTAAAAGAAAAAGTTGTAGACCAAGAGGTCACAATGGAATATGTGCCAACACAGGATCAAGTTGCAGACATATTCACCAAACCTCATCCCAAAAAATAATTTGAGTATTTGAGATAGAAATTGGGAGTGGTTGCTCCTACATCACATCACTAGATCTTAGTAATAGGGCATGAGTCCAAGGGGAGGATCACATAAGTTTTGTTAATACCTGGAAGAAGAGACAAAAGGCAAGTTAGGTATGCATATTTTTACAAACTTCTAAAAATTTGATGGTTGCAGATTCTTAGACACTCTTTTATTTGATAAAGGGGGAGAAAAATTTGGACAAATAGGGAGAAAGTTGGAGTCCCTTTGCCATTGATGTCAAAGGGGGAATAAAAGTGTAAATTTTCTCTATAAAAGTTTACGAAATTCTCTAAATCAAAGGGAGAGATATGATAATGCTTTATGTGTCCAAGTTGTGTTTTGGAAAATGTTCCATTGCCTAATGGAGAGAAAGATTGGTGTGAGCAGCTTCAGATCACGTTCATCAGAAGCCAATGCAAGTATAGTCAATGTTAGAGAAGGAGCAGAGCATGCATTACAAGAACAGAGCATTTATTTTTCCATCAATGAATAAGGGGGAGATTGTTGGAAATATGATTGTCATTGATGTCAAAAGGGAGATTATTGGCATTATGGATGTCATTGATGTTAGAGGATTAGTCACAAGCGGGTTTAATGGAGAGATAGAGAGAAAAGCATGTTTTGAAATTGCATAGTGCAAGGTCCTAAAAAGTTGCAATATTGTCATAAAAAGTTGTCATTATTTTATAGAGACCATTTTCAAAGGTTTATGGAGGAAACATATAAAAGATCTATTATGGGTTTGTCAAGTACATCTCAGATGTATGGTCCATAGTTTCAGATGATGAGAAATGAGCTCAGAAATGAATTATCTTTGCTCTCGACCATTACTAGGGTTTTTTAATAAAACCCTAAGGGTTTTAGTCATAGCATTCATAGGCATTTCTATTTTTGTGTTTACTAGAAACAGGTAGTAACTGGTCACTTAAGTCATAACTTAAGTCTTCTTCATCATTGTGCAACTGACCCCTTTGACCTAGTGATTACCGGCTTGGAGGAGTGTTTGAAGACATTAATAATTCCTAAGTCCATGACTTAATATTTGTCCAAGTTTGATTAATGGTGGCACTTAGATATTGAAGATCGGGTGGCTCTCACATGCCTACAAAGCTACTTGGCTAATGTCAGCTCTTGATTGTGAAAACATAAAATCATGCCAAATGTCCAAAGGTGATTGCTTTGAAAAAATCAATGGTGAGAGTGAATTCAATAAGTTAAATAACCTGAGAATGAACACATTGATGACATGTATCAAAATCATGGAACTTGAGCAATAGATCTACTATAAGTGTTCAAAAGATCTAACAATGCATATTAAATCGGGTAGACATAGATCAATGTCATGGTTCAAAGTTAAATAGTCAATGATTGCACACAAGACTGCCAATTGGTGAAAGAGAGAGGACTAATAGCAATGTGCTCAAAAGGCATGTAAGGGTGCCAAGTGTCTTAATTGCAGAAGCCTATGTCAAGAATCAATGGTCAGCATTAAAGAGTTAAAGTCAAGAGACCTCTAAGCAAATCAATGATGTGTATTAAAGGTGAAAGATCAAACAGTTCCACCATTTCATTAATTTAAAGATATGATCTAATAGTTTCATTTTAAAGTTGAGATGATTGAACATTGATAATCAGATCATGGCATGAAACTTCAAGATCTACAGCCAATATTTAAAGATCTGATTATCTCAACGGTCAGGCAGTAAAATACTCAGATAAGTTGTAGTATATGACACAGAGAATGATATAGATTGTTGTAATCAATCCAAGTTGCATTAAATGACATTTAATGTGTATCAAAGCTAGAGTTTTATATATGCTAAGAATAATATAAGTCAGAGAATGTTGACGGTGGTGTGTGAATTCAAAAAGCAAGAGACTTGTTGTTATAGATAGATGAATAGAGTCTAACAGATGAGTGTGATGTGTTAACGACCAAGTGTGAACATAGAGAAGTGAGACCTATATCTAATGCATATATACATCATTTAAGATACACACTATGAATATAAAATGGAGGTAGATAGGAAGAGAGAAATTTAAAATATGAGCAGTTGCAGAACAGGTCTATAACATAGAATTGCATTCATTTGAATCACTTTGTCATCAGGAATTGTGGCTCCATAATTTTGATTGTAGATCTGATTGGTGTGTGTTATCAAAAGAGCTAAGTTGGTGCTCAGTTAGGGAGTAGGTGCTTCCTTAGATTTGGTTCTCTTAAATCAGGGGATTGGTGTTGTTGAACACAACTATCTACTGAGAGGGGGGGTGAATCAGTAGATCAGCTAAAAACTAGTTCATTAAACCTTTTAGAGAAGATATAAATGCATATGCATATTAAAGAATAGATGCAGAGATTGCACACACACACAAAACACATTACACCAGATTTATACGTGGAAAACTCAAAGGGAAAAATCACAATGAGAATACCTACTAGAATCTACTATTCTAATCCAGCCTCATAGTCAAACACTTCACTGGCAAAACCACACTGGTTACATTTAAGGACACCCATCATAAGGAGACACCCATCCCTTAACTAATTACCAACTTAGTTTGTCTGAAGGCACCAACCAATCAGAATCATGGAGCTATAACTCTAGTATAGAAGATAGATTCATAAATGAATCAAGTTCTATTTCTCTGTTACAAGTCTGGTCTGTAATTGCTCAATCTTTGCACATTCTCTGTGTGCCATTTCTTCCTCTCTACCTCACTCTCTTTGTGTCTGGATATACCTTTTTAGACACACTTCATCTCTTTGTCCCTCTAACTTTTACTTTGTGTCTGCATACGTCTCCAATCGACACACTTTGAATCACTCTAGTAACACCTTTGGAAATTGCAATAGCCGCATATGACAATGTTCTAGATGTCATATATATGGACAATGAATCTATGGTTTCATGTTATCAATGTGTTCATACTTCAACTACACTCATTTATCTCCATGACTTGACCTGTCAATTTCTCATATCTCAGTTCATGCTTCACACCATAATGGTCAGGTATCTTTACTATCTATAGCAACTATTGGATTTAAGTCATAAATGCACGGCCTCCTTAATCATAGATTGATCGGTTAGATCGATCAATCTTAAGCTCCATGTAGACAAATCGAGTTCATTCACAAGTTTTGTCTATTCTTCCACTTGATAGTTAGAACATATTAAATGAGGGCCTTTGATTTCTATCTTTGTGCCACCTCTAAGCTCTTTTGCTCCATTAGATTTTTGTGTGTTTTCATTCTAACTTTGAAATGTGTCTGTCAATCTTTCCATTCGGACTCTGTATGTTATTATATATTCAATCTTGCATAGACTTTACTATTTCTTTTTGTTAACCATCATGTTTTTTTGTGCATCTCACTGCTCCCTATATTTTGGTTTGCTTCCGCTCCTTTCATATATTTTAATATGCTCGATCCATAATCTCGTGTTGTGTCGATAATCATTGATCACCTTGTTCCAATATGTCCTCATGCTTTGTTAGATCTTCCTCATTCATATTTATACATGCCCTACAATCTCTGAAGATGCATGATCTTTACATTGGCTTGGTCATTAAACTTCGGCATGTTGACCTCATCTCGCTTCTTTTGGTGACAATGGAATGCTTTCGCTCTATCGATTTCTTTAGACTTGTTTGACCTTTATCTTGTCTTGATCCTTTGGCACTTATGAAAGTACCCTACATTTCTTCCAAATTATCCTTTAGAGACTTTGTAATGGTCCTTCAAAGTTTCTCAAGGTGCCCTTCAGAACATTTTATTGCGACCTTTTTGTCTAAGGGACTTTGGGACAATTTCCTCGATAAAATGTCTAAGTGCCCTTCAAAAAATTTAGCATGTACCCTTCAAGGCTTTTAAAAAAGCCTTTCAGCAACTTTACAAGTGTCCTCTACTCCATTTGAACTATCCTTCAGAACAATTACAAGTGTCCCTTCGGAAATTTTGCAACATACCCTTTGGATCTTATGTAAAGCTTCCTTCAGAACTTTTGATTGGAACACATACCCTTCAGAGCTTGTGCAAATATACCCTTCACAAACTTTGTTTGGGTCACTTACCCTTTGGAATTTTTGCAAAGTTCCCTTTGGAACTTTTGTTTGGGACCCATTTCCTTCGAGACTTTTGTTTAGGATAATTTGTCCGATAAAGACTTAAATTTTGCCGAAACACTTTTTCTAATAGAATTCCAAAGCTTCAAAACAATTGTTACAGGATTTCTATCCGAAGAGTCTTCAACATTTTTTTGAAAGAATTTCCTTTACCATTATTTCTGAAAGAATTGCCTGAGTCACTTCTTCCAAAATAATTCCCTAGACAAATGCAAAGGTGAAAAATCGACTAAGTATGAAAATTTAGTAGGATTTTAGCTGAGGGACAACCTTATGCATTTGTAACATTTGCTCTACTCATCTTTATGACTTAGAACTTAGACCACAAAGAGTAGGCACAAACCTAATTATCATAGTGTGATCATTTCCTTCATATGTTGCCATACATGCAAATATTTTTAACATCAACCTATGCACTTAACCATATCTGTTAAGATAACCATGTGAGCAAAGGCATTCATATGATTGCTATTTTATTTTCATAGTCATTCAAATTACACACACAAATAAATGGGGCTTTGCAACAAGTTTGTTCAACTCAACACCTTTGTCATTAATGCATAATAGCACATGTTGCCTTTGACATCAATGACTATGCCCAACAATCTACCCTTTTGCCATTGATGGAAACACATCATCAGAATGACTTTACTTCTTCATACGTGCAAATGTTGTTAACATCAACCTGTGTATTTATCCATATCTATCAAGATAACCATGTGAGCAAAGGCATTCATATGATTGTTCTTGTATTTTCATAGTCATTCAAAGTACACAAATGACTACATGGGGCTCTACAACAAGTTTGTTCAACTCAACTCCTTTGTCATTAATGCATAATAGCACATGTTGCCTTTGACATCAATGACAATCTTTCATACATCAATTACTATGTCCAACAATCTCCCTCTTTGTCATTGATGGCAACACATCATCAGAATGACTGTACTTCTTTATCTTCATTATGCTTTCTCCCCTTTTGACATTAATGACAAAGAGTCTCTGTGATAATATGTCAATAATCCGCTCTTTTTTTGACATCTTGGTTGTTCTAATCCTGGGACTTGATAGGCTAGAACACTTTTTGAGGAACTCCCCCTTAGGCAATGGAACATTTGCTTAAAATCTACTTGGACACATTCAAATCTAGCTCCCTTGGCTCCATTATTCTTCAAAGGATAATTTATATAGCATTGATCTGAAAGACCAATAAGTAATCTACATATCTCTATATAGATAGGCATAATGATCTAGAGTCAACACACCTTTTTCTCCTCCTTTGACATCAAATGGCAAAAGGACTACAACTTTCTCACCAGATTGCCTTTACTCTTAATCCAGGAGTTAATAATGTTCTTTCAGTGTTCCCCCTAGACTCATGCCCTATCACTAGAATTTAGTGATGTGGTGTGGGAGCCACCAATTCCAACTTCTCTCTTAGATACTCAAATTGATCCTTGAGAAGAGGCTTGGTGAATATATTTGCAATTTGATCTTTTGTTGGCACATACTCCATTGTGACCTCTTGATATGCAACCTTTTCTCTCAAAAAATGATATTTGATGGATATATATTTGGCTCTGAAATGCATCACTGGATTCTTGGATATGTTTATGGCACTTGAGTTATTACAAAAGATAGAAATAGGTACTTTGTATTCTACCTTAATGTCTTTGAGAGTCTGCTTCATCCACAAGACTTTGGTGCAACATGTTGCTACTACATACTCTCCTTTTTTAGAGAGCGTAACCGACTCTTGATTTTTGCTCAGCCATGACACAAGTCTATTTCCAAGGAAAAATACACCACCACTAGTGGTTCTCCTGTCATCCACACTTCCTGTCCAATCAGCGTCTACATATGCAATCAAAGTGAGATCTTCACTTATAGGGTACCACAGGCCATAGTCAGTTGTGCTCTTGATGTATCTGAAGATTCTTTTCATAGCATTGACATGTGATTCCTTGGGAGCTACTTGAAATCTTGTAACCATGCATACTGCTTGCATGATGTTTGGTCTTGATGTAGTTAGGTACAATAGGCTACCTATCATTGATCTATATATGGTATTATTTACATCAAGGGACTCCTCTTATTTGCTCAACTTGCATTTAGTTATCATGGGAGTACTAACAAGTTTGTTGTCTTCCATTCCAAATTTCTTGAGCATCTTCTTTGCATACTTGGTTTGAGATATGAATTTCCCTTCATTGGATTGTGCAATTTATAGACCAAGAAAGAAGGAAGTTCTCCCAGCATAGACATTTCAAATTCACTTTGCATTTGTGTAGCAAATTCTTTGCACATTTCATTATTGCTACCTCCAAAGATGATATCATCTACATAAATAATAATAATCAACATATGCTCACCTTTTGATCTAAAGTATAAATTGTTGTCTACACATCCTTCATTGAAACCTTGTTGTTGCAAGTACTGCTCCAATCTTGAATACCATGCTCTAGGTGCCTATTTCAGACCATGTTGGCAATTTAAGTCATTAATTTATGTAGTATTTTCATTGATGTCAAAGGATGAATGTGCTATCATGCATTAATGTCAAAGGATGAATTGAATAGACTTGTGGAGTAAAACGGGTTTGTGAAGTGCTTTTACTTATAAAATAAGTAAAGCAATCTTGAAATTTCGAATGGGTTTGGGTGAGTAAATTGGGTTTCTAGAAAAACTTTACTTCGTTCAATTTCATAAGTTAAGCAGTCTCAAGAACCTGAATGGGTCTAGCAAAGTTGATCGAGTTTCCAGAATGACTTAACTACTCTCATCTTTATAAGTCAAGCAATGTGAAGAACTTGAATGGGTCAAGGAAGTGTTAATCAAGGTTATGGAATGAATTTACTTCATTCATTTTTATAAGTTGAGCAAAGATGAGAACCCAAATGGGTCTAGGTGAGTTAATCACATTTATGGAATGACTTTACTTTTTTCATGTTTATGAGTTGAACAATGTCAAGAACCCGAGTTGGTCTAGAAAAGTTGATTGGGTTTATCAAATGACTTGACTTCTTTCAATCTTATAAGTTAAGCAGTGAGGAGAACCCAAATCGGTCAATTCTTTCAGAAATATTGGTGAAGACAATTCTTTCGGAAATATTAGCGAAGACAATTTTTTTGAAAAAATTGGCAAAGACAATTCTTTCAAAAAAATTGGCAAGGACAAATCATTCAAACAAATAGCCCACAAAAATTGTTTTGAAGGGTATGTAGATGCCTACAAGAACGCTGAAGGGTAATTTGCAAAAAATCTGAAGGGTAGCGGATCGTTGCAAAAGTTCTGAAGTGTAAGTGGACCATTGTAGAAAGTCTGAAGGGATCTCTTCAAAAAACCCGAAGGGTTTGTGGACCGCTCAAAGCCTCCGTAGGGATCGTTATAAAAAATACAAAGGGCAAGTGGACCCGAACAAAATTTTTGAAAAGTTACTTTTGCAAAAGGTTGAAGGGTATGTGGACCTTTACAAAAAAGTTGAAAGGGTAATTTTTCAAAAGGCTGAAGGGTATGTGGACCTTTACAGAAAATTCGAAGGGTACATTTGCAAAGCCCGAAAGGGTATGTGTCCTAAACAAAAGTGTCGAAAGAGACCCAGATAAAAAGTCCACAAAAATTGTCTCGAAGGGGACATGATAAAGTTTGAGCAAGTCTGAAGAGATCGACAAAGGGGAAACATCTCAAACACACCGAAAGAAGCGAGATGAAGTCAACATGTCTAAGGTTAATAATCTAGAAACATAAAGAGCAAGAATCTTTAATGATCCAAGGACACACCTAAGTCAAGATTAATAAGATCCAATGGAGCGAGTGAATCTAAAGCATTAAAAGTGCTTGAAGGTTAATGCACAATGGTGAAGTTAAAGATCAAGCAAGTCCGATAAGATCTATGAGAGCAAAAGCTCTCATGAATGCCATGACAAGCGAGATATAGTCAAATCTATTGGAGATTAATGTCTGAGTAAAGTTATAGATCAAGCATATTCGAATAAATTGAAAGGTAAAAAATGAACCAAAAATATAGAAAATATTGAGATGCGAGAAAGAGCTTGATGGTTAATGCAAGAGAGATCGATGGTTTTGTTTTAAAAAATAAAAATATCTGATGGTTCAATATAGACAGTGAATGGCACCAATGATAAGATGAATAATCCTCGATTAAAGACATGACCAGATAGACGATGAGCTTAAAAAATCTACACGAAGCCCGAGATTGATCGATCTAACCAATCAATCATCGATTGAGGAGGATGTGCATTTATGAGATAAATCCAGGAGTTACCAAGCATAGTAAAGATACTTGACCATTACAATGTGATGCATGAACCAAGACACAAGAAAGAACATAAGTCAAAATTGATTTTAATGAGAACTGATTAATTGCAGCTGATGTGTGAACGTAATTGGAGATAGAAAACCTTAAGCCACATTGTCTATACATATACGACATCTTGAACATTGTAAAATGCTTTTTGCCGTTGATGTCACTGCTATTGCAATTCGAAGAGAAAGAGGAATAGAGGCAAGAAGATGACATTGATGTGTCAAACAAAGAATATATAAATGACACAAAGGAAGAGAGGCCAAAGCAGCTAGTGTAAATGGACTATGTCAGACAGAAGATATAACGACATAGAACTAGTAAGGTAGAGAGGAAAATAAAATACTATCGATGATAGATGTATGCAGATAAAGTAAAAGGCAAAAAGGAAAGGGAATGAAGTGTGTCCAACTAGAATATATCTAGACACAAATAGAGTGAGGTAGAGAGGAAGAAAAAGCACACAAAGAATGAGTAGAGAGTGAGGTAGAGAGAAAGAAAGGGCACATTGTGGATATGCAAAGAATGAGTAGAGAGGAAGAATAGCCATACACAAAATAAGTCAAGAGTGAGTAGTTACAGACTAGACTTGTAACAAAGAAACTGAACTGGATTCATTTGTGAATCTATCTTGTATACTGGAGTTGTAGCTCTATAGTTCTAATTGGTTAGTGCCATAAGACAAACTGAGTTGGTGCTTCGTTAGGGGATTGGAATCTCCTTAAGCTTGATGCCCTTAAATCTTGTAACTAGTAAGGTTAAATTGAGTTGGTGCTTATTTAGAGGATTGGTGTCTCCTAAGGATAGGTGTCTTTGAATGTAATCAATGTGGTTTTCCTAGTGAGGTAATTTAACTATGAGGTTGGATTAGAACAGTAGATTCTAGCAGCTATTCTCACTATGGTTTTTTCTTTTGAGTTTTTCACGTATAAATTTGATGTATTGTGCTTTTATGTGTGTGTGTGCTCTCTAATTTTGTTCTTTGATATGCATATGTTTTGTATCTTCATTAAAAAGTTAAAGAATTGGTTTTTATCTGATCTACTAATTCACCCCCCTCTCAGTAGATAGTTGTGTTCAACAATTGGTATCAAAGCTTAGAGTTCCTTAGGAAGATGCTTAATCATCTCTAGGTAGATCTTGGTTAGTGAACACAATGGCTAGTCATGAAGGATTCTCCTCAAACAAAGCACATCTCTTTGATGGATTTAACTATGCTTTCTATAGCATACAAATGGAAACATATCTATCCTTATTAGGATTTGATGTATGGATATTTTTAGTAAATGGATATATAGCTCCTGTTGTAGCTCCTACTAATCAGATTGCCAAGAAGGCATATGAAAACAATGCCAAAGTAAAGAATGATATTCTTTGTGGATTGTCAAACTCAGAGTTTGTCAAAGTTATGTATTGTCAAAGTGTAAAAGACATCTGGAATAAGTTAAAGAGCATCTATGAAGGAGATGATAAGGTGAAGCAAGCTAGCTGTAGATATAAAAAGGACAGTTTGAGATCCTCAAGATGAGTGAGGAAGAGAAGGTTGCAGACTACCTCCTCAGGGTAGATGAGATTGTGAATGCTATCAAAGGACTTGGAGAAACAATAGATGAGTCAACTATTGTCAATAAGGTTTTGAGATCTCTACCATCAAGATACGACTCTAAAATATTTGCAATAGAAGAAGCAAGAGATTTGGATAAGCTCATAGTAGACGAGCTACATGGAACCTTCACTGCCTATGAGATGAGAATGGATGATGCAGACTCTTCCAAATGAGAAGCTATATTTAGAGTTTCCAAACAGACAAAGGAAGAAGAAGCATCTACATTGGGACCTGAGAACATAGATGAGGAAGTTTCCAACTTTGTCAGAAGATTGAAAAGAAGATTTGGAAAATACAAAGGTAAGTTACCCTTAAAATGTTTTAACTGTGGTAGAATAGGACATTTTGCTGCTAAATGTCACTATAAGAAAAAGGGTGATTTTGAGCAAGAAGAGGACAATACAAGATTGAAACCTCACCATTCCCAAAGAAGGAACTTCTCCAAGAATAAGAAAGGTATGTACACAAAAGAAGATAGTGACTCAATGGAATACAGTGAGAGTTCGAATGATGACTATGATTGTGCCTTTGTATCAAAGGGAAATGAATCTATGTTCATGGTAATAGAATCAACCTCAAAGAATTTAGATGGTGATGAAGACTGGGATGAAGAAGAGGAAGGAAAAGTAGATCTGGAAGGAGAACTCATTTGTGCCCTAAATGAGATTGATAGTTTGAGGAAGGAAAACTCAAAATAAAAGAAGATTGGAAAAAAAGAAATTTAAAATATATCCAAGAGTCTTGAAGAGTCTAATCAGATGCTGGTGAGATTAAATAATCAAATTGAAGAGCTCAAAAGAATAGAAGATGTAGTCAAGATTGAACTACACCTCAAGTCTATTGAATGTATGAAGCTAGAGGCAAAAATAGTTGCCTTGAGAAAGGAGTTTGAGAAGGCTAAAGAACAAATTGATAGAGGTCTAAAACCAAAAAGAAATTCAGACATTATTGATGCATTGATCAACTCACAAAAGCCCTCAAAAGAAAGATCTGGTCTTGGCTATGAGAAAGGAAATAATCTTATGACAAATGCATCTGATAAGTTGTATGACAACTTTAAAGCTGGAGGATCAAGATCCAAGAAGGAGACAACTTGCAATGGAGTAGAGTCAAATCCAAGCAATGTTGATAAGAAGGCTAGAGGAGAGAAGAAGCTTAAGGCAAAGAAGAACCAAGAATATGTCTATGCAATTTCGAAGAAGATGTAGAAGATAAATGTAATTGATGCAGTCAGTTACATAAAGAGAAGAAGATTAACAAGGCAGCCTAATGCTATGACCAGGTATTCTTCATCTTTTTATGGTTATTGCTATAGTTGTAATCAGTTTGGTCATAAGGCTAGTAAATGTAGAGTTGTACCTACAAGGAGAAATGACTTTATAAGAAAAAATTTAGTTGCATCTTTGTTAAATACAAATGTAGTTGTTATTGGTGTAATAATTTTGGTCATATAACTAAACATTGTAGAGCAAGCTTTATGAAATCAAAAGTGCATAAAAGTATACCTCTGAATGTGAACAAAGGTTCACAAGCCTCTAAGAAGGAGAAAAGGAGACCCAACAGGACACACAAGTAGACCAAGAATGTGAGCAAGGGTGAGTACTTCAACTACCATGATGAGGGACACATGGCCAGGTTCTACAAGAAAAGGTCTACAAGTTAGAACAAGCCTATCTAGGCTCCTAGAGCTCAAAAAGGAAGGCAGATCAGTTCATGGAGACCAAAGGTGGTGAGCATGAACCATGATGAGTATGCGGATCACATCAATCTAGTTGATGTGGTGGAGAGTGCAACAAAGGCTGGAAAGGGTCAAGAGATCTCAACATTAGACATTGTTGAGAAGGAGAAGACAAAGCTCAAGGAGAAGCCCAATAAATTGAATAAAGACAGGTCAAAGGTATGCACAGATTCAAGTGAACACCCAGCTGTAGTAGAGCAAGTAATGAGCATAAAGAGTTAATCTTCTGGGCCTAGTGATGAGATTTCTAGCTGCAAGGAAGATTCATCAGATGAACAGATGTATCATGGATTCATATTGTCTCCATGTATTCTAATCCTAGAAGGAAAGGAGAGCAATTTGATGGATGAGTATGTCACTTCTCTCAAGCCTAAGAACAAGAAGAATAAGGAGGAGGACTATGAGGAGTTATGTGTAACTCCTGGTTTCACACTATTCTAAAACATTTTGAAATAAGGTGTCTCTATCTATGCTTCTTAAGAGACCCCTTTAAGTAAAGAAGCAAGTGATGCTCTTTAGAAGGTGCTGAAGGTAGGAATGAGTGCTCCTAGTTGATGTTGTTATGCCAAGATGAGTCAAGCGCTATGAATATGGTGTCTAATGGGATAGAATGAGCATGCTAATAATGTGTTCATGGACTCTAGTTCCAAAGTCAGGATATGGAGACTTCCAAGTGGGAAGCAAGTATGGTTGCTCTGAGATCATAATATCAATTGATATATAGATATGAAGATTGTTGATTGGTCTTTTTAGACCAATGCTATATTGATGTGTAAATGATCATATGTTGAGTGGTCTTGTATTGATTATTAGTAAGTCAGTAGAGCAAGGGGAAGCTAGATTGTTCATTCTATCAGGATCAAGAAGGCTAAGGATAAAGGATCTTTTTGTATGACCTATGGTGGCAGATTTGAAAATGCTCAAGCGGATGCTGGTTGAGACTGGCTTATGCTACATAACAAAGAAACTCTTGGGTTTTGAATATGATAAGTTGCATATACCATGGAGTTAGGGGGAGCTAACTTAGATAATCTGAATGGTTTAAGGAGCCATACATGATGTGAAAAGGAGCATATGTGAAAAGCTTCAGTCATAATTGAAAGAAAAGATATTGTCTGTTGCAGATGTTGACTCAAGAAGGCTGAGATGATGACTTGATCAGACCAAGTTAGGTGCCTAGACAATATACTAAATCCACATGAATAAACAAAGTTAATGCTTTGTAATTAGTCAGGTCTTAGGATCAAAGGACTATGTATGGAGACCTGTAAATGCTCAAGTGATGCAATGAGACAAAATCTAGGAGTAATAGATATTACATCACATCACTAGATACTAGTGAAAGGGCATGGATCCAGGGGGAGTATTCAAGGAACATTAAACTCCTGGATTAAGAGAAAAAGTTAGTTTGGTGAGAAAACTATAGTTCCTTTGCAATTTCATGACAAAGGTATGCTGGCTCTAGATTATTATGCATGTCTATACAAAGATATGTTGATTCTTGATTGGTCTTTTATACCAATGCTATATACATGATCATCTAGAGAATCATGGAGTCAAAAGAGCTACATTTGAAGTGCCTATGTAGAAGCTTAGGCAAATATGTCATTGCCTAAGGGGGAGTCCCTCACAAAGTGTTCTAACCAGCTAGGTCCAAGGATCAAAATAGCCAGCCAGTAAAGAAGCAGCCCGTCTCCATGTTATGGCAAGGACTCTATGTCATTAATGTCAAAGGGGGAGAAAGCAAAATGATGAAGGAATGAAGAAGGGTAGTCATTATGAGGATGTTTTGCCATCAATGACAAAGGGTGAGATTGTTGGCAATTTGAGTCATTGATGTTTGTAATATTGTCATTAATGTCAAAGGATGAATGTGATATCATGCATTAATGTCAAAGTATGAATTGAACAAACTTGTGGAGTAAATCGGGTTTGTGAAGTGATTTTACTTATAAAATAAGTAAAGTAATCTCGAATGGATCTGGGTGAGTAAATCAGGTTTCTAGAACAACTTTACTTCATTCAACTTCATAAGCTATAGTCTCAAGAACCTGAATGGGTCTAGCAGAGTTGATCGGGTTTCTAGAATGATTTAACTACTCTCATCTTTATAACTCAAGCAATGTGAAGAACCTAAATGGGTCAAGGAAGAGTTAATCAGGGTTATGGAACGACTTTACTTTGTTCATTTTTATAAGTTGAGCAAAGTCAAGAACCCGAATGGGTCTAGGTGAGTTAATCAGGTTTATAGAATGACTTTACTTCTTTCATGTTTATGACTTGAGCAACGTCAAGAACCCGAGTTGGTCTATCAAAGTTGATCGAGTTTATCAAATGACTTGACTTCTTTCAATCTTATAAGTTAAGTAGTGAGGAGAACTCGAATCGGTCAATTCTTTCAGAAATATTGGCGAAGACAATTCTTTCAGAAATATTGGCGAAGATAATTTTTTCAAAAAAATTGGCAAAGACAATTCTTTCAAAAATACTGGAAAGGACAAATCTTTCAGACAAATAGGTCGCAAAAATTGTTCCGAAGGGTATGTAGACGTCTGCAAGAAAATTGAAGGGTAGTTTGCAGAAAAGCCAAAGGGTAGTGGACCATTACAAAAGTTCTAAAGGGAAAGTGGACAATTGCAGAAAGTCTAAAGGGATATTTTCAAAAAACCTAAAGGGTATGTGGACCACTCAAAGCCTCCGAAGGGATCATTGCAAAAAATTCGAAGGGCAAGTGGACCCGAACAAAAATTTTGAAATGGTGCTTTTGCAAAAGGCCGAAGGGTATGCGGACCTTTACAGAAAAGCTGAAAGGGTACTTTTTTAAAAGGCCAAAGGGTATGTGGACCTTTACAAAAAATCTGAAGGGTACATTTGCAAAGCCCCGAAGGGTATGTGTCCTAAACAACAGTGTCGAAGGAGACCCAGACAAAAAGTCTACAAAAATTGTCCCAAAGGGGACATGTTAAAGTTTGAGCAAGTCTAAAAAGATCAACGAAGGGGAAGCATCTCAAAGATGCCAAAAGAAGTAAGATGAAGTCAACATGTCGAAGATTAATGATCTAGTCAACATAAAGAGCAAGCATCTTTGATGATCCAATGACACACATAAGTCAAGATTAATAAGATCCAACGGAGCGAATAAATCTAAAACCTTAAAAGTGTTCGAAGGTTAATGCATAATGGCGAAGTTAAATATCAAGCAAGTCTGATAAGATCTATCAGAGTAAAATCTCTCATGAATACCGTGACAAGCGAGATATAGTCAAATCTACTAGAAATTGACATCTGACTAAAGTTATGGATCGAGCATATTTGAATAAATCTAAAAGAGAGAAAGCGAACCAATCATATAGAAAATATTGAGATGTGAAAAAGAGCTTAATGGTTAATGCAAGAGAGATCAACAGTTTTGTTTTAAAAAATGGAAATATCTTATGGTTCAAGATAGATAATGAATGGTGCCAATGACAAGATGAATAATCCTTGATTAAAGACATGACCAGACATATGGTGAGCTCAAAAAGTCTACACGAAGATCGAGATTGATCGATCCAATCAATTAAGGAAGCTGTGCATTTATGAGATAAATCCAGGAGTTACCAAACATAGTAAAGAGACTTGACCATTGTAATGTGATCCATGAACCAAGACATGGGAAAGAGCATAATTCAAAATCACTTTTAATGAAAACTAGTTAATTGCAGCTAAAGTGTGAACACAATTGTAGATAGAAAACCCTAAGCTACATTGTCTATACATATATGACATCTTGAACATTGTAAAATGTTTTTTGCCGTTGATGTTATTGTAATTACAATTTGAAGAGAAAGAGGAATAAAGGCAAGAAGAGGACATTGGTGTCAAACAAAGAATATATAAAAGACACAAAGGAAGAGAGGCCAAAGCAGCTAGTGTAAATGGACTGTGTCAAACAGAAGATATAATGACGTAGAACCAGTAAGGTAGCAAGAAAAGAAAATAATGTCGATGATAGATGTATGCAGATAAAGTAAAAGGTAGAAAGGAAAGGGAATGAAGTGTGTCTAACTAGAATATATCCAGACACAAAAGAGCGAGGCAAAGAGGAAGAAAAAACATAGAGAATTAGCAGAAAATGAGGTAGAGAGAAAGAAAGGGCACACCATGGATATGTAGAGAATGAGCAGAGAAGAAGAATAGGTATACACAGAATAAGCCAAGAGTGAGTAGTTACAAATTAGACTTGTAACAAAGAAACTGAACTGGATTCATTTGTGAGTCTATCTTGTATATTGGAGTTGTATCTCCATAGTTCTGATTGATTGGTGCCATCAGACAAACTGAGTTGGTGCTTAGTTAAGGGATTGGAGTCTTCTTAGGCTTGGTGCCCTTAAATCTTGTAACCAGTAAGGTTAAACTGAGTCGATGCTCAGTTAGGGGATTGGTGTCTCCTAAGGATAGGTGTTCTTGAATGTAACCAGTGTAGTTTTGCTAGTGAGGTGATTTAACTGTGAGGCTAGATTAGAATAGTATATTCTTGCAGCTATTCGCATCGTAGTTTCTCTTTGGGTTTTCCACGTATAAATCTGGTGTAATGTGTTTGTGTGTGTGTATGCACTCTCTGTATTTGTTCTTTTATATGCATATGTTTTGTATCTTCATTAAAAAGTTAAAGAACTAATTTTTGGTTGATCTACTGGTTCACCCCACTCTCAGTAGATAGTTGTGTTCAATAGACCATATACTGCCTTCTTCAGTTTACACACATAATCTTCTTCATCTACTAGCTGAAAACATTCTGGTTGTTCAATGTAGACATTATATTCTAAATTTCCATTCAAGAGGCTGACTTTACATCCATTTGATATACTTTGAACTTTTTTATGAACAAAAAATGCTAAAAACATTCTTATAGCTTCTTTCTTGCAATAGGAGCAAATGATTCTTCAAAGTCTATGCCTTCTACCTGTGCATATCCATTGCACACCAGCCTTGCTTTGTTTCTTATAACAACTCCATCTTCATTGAGTTTGTTTTTATAAACCCATTTTGTTCCTATCATATTCTTGTTTGAGGATCTAGGAACTAATTTCCAAGTTTCATTGTTTTCTATTTGGCTCAGTTCTTCTTCCATGGATTTTAACCAATTTTCATCCTTGTTGGCTTCACTAAAGGTCTTAGGCTCAATTTTTGAAAATAGAAAAAAATTTACTTGCTCCTTGTTCATTGTAGCTCTTTTCCTAGTCTGAACTCCTTCATTTTTGTTTCCAATCATCTACTCATTGGGATGATCCTTTTGAACAAACCTTAAGGGTGATTTTTCAAAGTGTTCTTCCTCCTATTCACTATCTTCTTCATTTTCTACTCCTAATTCTTCAATTTTGATCTCCTCATTAGGGTCAACATGTTTAAATCCTTCTTCAACCTTGACATTGATGCTCTCAAATATTTTATGCAGCATCTTATTGTAACATACATAGGCTTTGCTATGAGTATTGTAACCAAGAAAAATTCCCTCATCACATCTTGGCTAAAAACTTCCTAGTTTTCCCTCATTTCTTCTGATGTAACATTTGCTTCTAAACACTCTGAAGTACTTAACAGATGCAGGATTTCCATACTACAATTCATATGGGGTTTTATCACTCTTCACCATCAATTGAACTCTATTCAAGATGTATAATACTGTTTGAATTGCTTCTCTCCAATATCGATTAGATAGTTTGGCCACTTTCAACATTGTTTTGGCCATCTCCTTAATAGTCTTATTCTTTCTCTCAACAACTCCATTGAATTATGGAGTTATTGCAACAGAGTAGTGCATTTTAATCTTATGATCCTCACAATATTTTATGAACTCATTGGAGGTGAATTCTCCACCTTTATCAGATCTCAAGCATTTGATATTATTTCCCATTTCATTTTCAACCATGGAGTTAAAGATCTTAAATCTCTCAAAGGCTTGAGATTTGTCCTTCAAAAATGTTATCCATGTTATCCTTGAGTAATCATCTACAAACAACATGAAGTAATGAACTCCTTTAGATCCTCTTGTCTTGGTAGGACCACAAAGATCAGTGTGAACTAATTGTAGAGGCTTTGTAGTTGCATATTCTTTTGTTTGAAACTTGACCCTTGTTTGTTTGCCTAATTGATATCCTCTACATGTAATATTAGAGGGTTTGGTTATCTTGGGCATATGTCTTACACATTTATTCAAACTCACATTGACTAAATTATCAAAATTGACATGACCCATTTTCTTATGCCACAACTAGCTTTCATCAACCTTTCCTATGAGGCAACTATTGTCATTTACCTCAACCAGATTGTAGATATTACTCTCAATCCTTCTCCATTTTGTGACTATTTTGTCAGATCTCTTTAGCTTGTAGCATTTGGCATCAAATATGACCTTGTATCCATTGTCACACATTTGGCTGACACTTAGTATATTTTTAATCCTTCAACATAAAGGACATCATGTGTAGGAAGTTTACCATCTATGTGCAAGGTTCATTTGCCTTTCATTTTAACTGATGTATTGTCTCTCAAACTGATGGTTCTTTCTTTGCATTTGCTCAACTTGGTGAACTTGCTCTTGTCACCAGTCATATGCTTTGATCACCCACTATCTATCATTTATAAATTTTTCTCTTTGGCATGGAGTGATGTTTGAGCAATCAATGATTGATTTTTCACTTTCCACATTTTCTTAGGTCTCTTATATGTCATTTTCTTTTCTTTTTTAATGACTTGTGAACCTTTGTTCTCATTAGGAGACTTGTCTTTCTTTACATTGTTTATTTTTGACATTGCAAAGTTATTCCTATAATGTTTGGCTATGTGACCAAAATTATTGAAATTATAGCATATTGTACTTGAATCTAATAGAGGAGAAAATGAGTTTCTACTTACGAAATTAGTTCTTCTCGTAGGTACAACTCTACATTCAATAGCCCTATGACCAAACTGATTATAGCTAGAACAATAACCATAAAAGGATGAATAATACCTAGTCATAACATTTTTTGGTACAGTATATTGCACTTTCATATGCTTTTATTTCTTCAATTCTGACACTTTAGTACATCCTTCTGCATCTCCTATCTTGAAATTATCATATAGGTTTGTTGACATACTAGTTGAGGAACCTTTTCATTTCTCATATCCAAGACCTAATTTTACGTTTGAGGGATTTTGAGCGTTGATTAGTTTACTAAGAATGTCTAATTTTTTTGTCACCTTTAGACTTTTATCTAATTGGCCTTCTGCCTTCTCAATTTCTTTCCTCAAGGCTACTATTTATGCCTCAAACTTCATGTATTCTTTAGATTTGGACTGTAGATCCATCTTGACTACTATTCTTTTAGCCTCCTCAAATTGAGTTTTTAGAGTCATTATCATTTGATCAAATTTTTTAAGTTATTTTTGCCCAAGCTTCTTCTGTTTTGAATTCTCTTTTCTTAGTTTCTCAATCTCTTTTAAAGCACAAATAAGTTCACCTTTTAAATCAATTTCACCTTCCTCTTCTTTATCCCAATCTTCATCTTCATCTTGTTCTTGATTTATGGAAGTGGATTATTTTGTTATGAATAAGAATTCATTTCCCTTAGCTACAAAAGCATAGTCATGATCATCATCAGAGTTATCACTATCACTATCTTTCACTGAGTCACTGTATTCTTTTGTGTATAACTCTTTCTTACTCTTGAAGAAGTTCTTCCTTTTTGGATAGTGGGGTTTCACCTTTTTGTTGCTCTCTACTTGCTTAGAATTGTCCTTTTTATTATAAGGACATTTGGTAACAAAGTGTCCTACCTTACCACAGTTAAAGCATTTGAATGGTAGCTTACTTTTATATTTTCATGATCCTCTCTTTAGTTTTCTAACAAAGTTAGCTTCTTCTCCATCAGTCTCCTCAAATTCAGATGTAAATGTTTATTCTTTTATCTACTTTGCAACTTTGAATACAGCTTCTATTTTAAAAGTTTCAATCTCTCCCATTCTCATCTCATAGGCTATGAATGTGCCATGCAACTCATCAACAGTGAGTTTGTCCAAATCTCTTGCCTCTTCTATTGCAGAGATTTTTGAATCATATCTTGATGGAAAAGATCTTAATATCTTCTTGACTATGGTTGACTCTTCCATTTCTTCACCAAGACCTTTGATTGCATTCACTATTTCATCTAACCTAAGGAGGTAGTCGGCAATCTTTTCCTCTTCATTCATCTTAAGACTCTCAAACTGCCCTTTATATGTTTATAGCTTGGCTTGTTTCACCTTGTCATCTCCTTCATAGATGTTCTTTAACTTGTTCTAGATGTCTTTTGCACTCTGGTAGTGCATAACTTTGATGAACTCTAAATTTGACAGACCACAAAGAATAACATTCTTTGCTTTGGTAGCCTGATCAATAGGAGGTACAACAAGAGCTGTATATCTATTTACCACAGACATCCATACATCAAACCCTAATGAGGATAGATATGTTTTCATTCCTATACTCCATAAAGCATAGTGAGATCCATTAAATAGAGGTGCTTTGTTTGAGGAGGATCCTTCTTGACTAACCATTGTGTTCACTATTACAAGATCTATCTGAGCTAATTAAGCTTCTTTCTAGAAACCCTTTGCTCTGATACCAATTATTGAATACAACTATCTACTAAGAGGGGGGGTGAATCAATAGATTAGCTAGAAACTAGTTTATTAAATCTTTTAAAGAAGATACAAATGCATATGCATATTAAAGAATAGATGCAGAGATTACACACACACACACAAAACACATTACCCCAGATTTATATATGAAAAACTCAAAGGAAAAAACCATGGTGAGAATAGCTTCTAGAATCTACTATTCTAATCTAGCCTCACAGTTAAACGTCTCACTAACAAAACCACATTGGTTACATTTAAGGACACCCATCCTAAGGAGACACCCATCCCCTGACTAAGCACCAACTTAGTTTGTCTAATGACACCAACCAATCAGAACTATAGAGCTACAACTCCAGTATACAAGACAGATTCATAAATGAATCTAATTCTATTTCTCTATTACAAGTCTAATTTGTAACTACTCAATCTCTACACATTCTCTGTGTGCCCTTTCTTCCTCTCTACCTCACTCTCTTTGTGTCTAGATATACCTTTTTAGACACACTTCATTTCCCTGTCCCTCTAAATTTTACTCTGTGTCTGTATATATCTCTAATTGACACACTTTGCGTCACTCTAGTAACACCTTTGGCAATTGCAACAGTTGCATATGATAATATTCTAGATGTCATATATATGGACAATGAATCTAGGGTTTCATGTCATCAATGTGTTCACATTTTGACTACACTCATTTATCTCCATGACTTGACCTATCTATTTCCCACGTCTCGATTCATGCTTAATGTCATAATGTTCAGGATGGCAACTACTAGATTCAAGTCATAAATACGTAGCCTCCTTAATTGTAGATTGATCAGTTGGATCGATCAATCTTAAGCTCCGTGTAGATAAATCGAGTCCATTCACAACTTTTGTATATTCCTCCACTTGACTATTAGAACATATTAAATGTAGGCCTTTGATTTCTTTCTTCGTGCCACCTCTAAGGTCTTTTGCTCCTTCAAATCTTTGTGTTTTCATTCCAACTTTAAAATGTGTACGTCAATATTTCCATCCGGGCTCTGTATGTTGTTAGATCTTCAAGCTTGCATAGACTTTAATTTTGACTTTCATCAACCATTGCACTTTTTCATGCATCGCACAGCTCCCTATATTTTGGTTCGCTTTCACTCCTTTCAATATATTCTAATATGCTTGATCCATAATCTCTCGTTGTGTTGATAATCATTGATCACCTTATTCCACTATGTCTTCGCGCTCCATTGGATCTTCCTCGTTTAGATTTTCGTGTGCCCTATGATTTATGAAGATGCATGATCTTTGCATTGGCTTGGTCATTAAACTTCGGCATGTTGACCTCATCTCGCTTTTTTTAGCGACAATGAAATATTTTTGCTCTATCGATCTCTTCAGACTTGTTTGACTTTTATCTTATCTTGATCCTTTGACACTTGTGAAAATTCCCTACACTTCTTCTGAATTATCTTTTGAAGACTTTGTAATAGTCTTTCAGAGTTTCTCAAGGTGCCCTTCGAAACCTTTTGTTGTGGCCTTTTTGTCTAAGGGACTTTGGGACAATTTCCCCGACAAAATGTCTATGTGCCCTTCAGAAATTTTGGCATGTACCCTTCAAGGCTTTTCAAAAAGCCTTTCAGAAACTTTGCAAGTGTCCTCTGCTCCATTTGAACTATTATTCAAAACAATTACAAGTGTCCCTTCAGAAATTTTGCAACAGACCCTTCAGAACTTTTGTAAAGCTTCCTTCAGAACTTTTGATTGGAACACATACCCTTAGAAACTTGTGCAAATGCACCCTTCAAAAACTTTGTTTGGGTCACTTATCCTTCAGCGTTTTTGCAAAGCTCCCTTCAAAACTTTTATGTGACCCATTTCCTTCGGGACTTTTATTTGAGATAATTTGTCTGATAGAGACTTAAACAATTTCGCCGAAACACTTTTCTCGACAGAATTCCAAAGCTTCGGAACAATTATTGCAAGCTTTCTGACTGAAGATTCTTCAACATTTTTTTGAAAGAATTTCCTTTACCATTATTTCTAAAAGAATTGATCGAGTCACTTCTTCTGAAATAATTCTCTAGACAAATGCAAAGGTGCAAAATCGACTAAGATGGAAACTTAGTAGGCTTTTAGTTGAGATACAACCTTATGCATTTGTAACATTTACTCTACTCATCCTTATGACTTAGAACTTGGACCACAAAGAGTAGGCACAAACCTAATTATCATAGTGTGATCATTTCCTTTAGATGCTACCATACGTGAAAATGTTGTTAACATCAACCTGTGTCTTAGCCATATCTATCAAGATAACCATGTGAGCAGAGGCATTCATATGATTGTTCTTGTATTTTCATAGTCATTCAAAGTACACACACAACTCCATGGGGCTCTGCAACAAGTCTGTTCAACTCAACACCTTTATCATTAATGCATAATAGCACATGTTGCCTTTGACATCAATAACAATCCTTCATACATCAATGACTATGTACAACATGTGTATCCTTAAGGTTAGTGCCCTTAAACATTGTAACTAGTGTGGTTTTTATTGTGAGGTTGGATTAGGATAGTAGATCCTAACAGTTATTCTCACTGTGGTTTTTTCCATATACATCTAGTGTTAAGTCTATTGGGGAGTGTATGATCTCTACATATTACTTCTAGTTTACATTAAAAGTCTTAAAGGACTATTTTAAATCAATCTATTGATTCACCCTCCCTTAGTAGATAGTTGTGTTCCAACAATTGGTATCAGATCCCTAGTTTCTTAGAATAAGATTAATCAGCTCAGGTAGATCTTGGACAGTGAACACAAATGGCTAGTCAAGAAGGCTCTTCCTCAAACAAAGCACCTATCTTTGATGGATCAAACTATTCATTTTGGAGCATTAGAATGGAAGCATTTTTATCTTCATTAGGGTTTGATGTATGGATCTTTGTTGTAAATAGATATGCAATTCTTGCTACACCTACTAATCAGGCTGTAAGGAAAGAATATGAGAGTAATGTCGAGGCAAAGAATGTTATTCTTTGTGAATTGTCTAACTCAAAGTTTGTCAAAGTAATGCATTGTCAAACTACACATGATATCTGGAGCAAGCTAAAGAGCATCTATGAAGGTGATGATAAGGTAAAGCAGGCCAAGCTACAAACATTAAAAGGCAAGTTTGAAAGTCTAAAGATGAATGAAGAAGAAAAATTACAGACTACCTCCTCAGAGTAGATGAAATAGTCAATGAATCAGAGGCCTTGGAAAAAAAATGAAAGATTCAATTATTGTCAAAAAGGTCTTAAGATCTCTGTCATCTAGGCATGACTCTAAAATATCTATAATAGAGGATGCAACAGATCTGGATAAACTCATTGTTGATAAGTTGCATGGAACCTTCATAGCCTATGAGATGAGATTGAGAGAAATAGGTACTTACAAGAGAGAAGCTACATTTAAAGCAGCCAAAAAGGTAAAAGCAGAAGCACCTACATCCGAATCTAAGGACACTATGAAGAAAAAGCCAATTTTGTCAAAAAATTAATAAAAAGGTCTGAAAAATACAAAGGTAAGTTACCCTTTAAATACTTTAACTATGGTAAGATAAGACATTTTGCTACTAAATGTCCTTATAACAGAAAGGATAACTATGAGCAAGAAGAGGATAGTATAAAGTTGAAACCTCACTACTCCAAGAAGAACTTTAAAAATAAGAAGGGCATGTACACAAAAGAAGATGGTGATTCATTGGATGATTGTGATAGTTTATATGATGACCATGATTATGCCTTTGTGGCTAAGAAAAATGAATTCCTATTCATGACATTAGGATCAACTTCTATGGATCAAGAAAAAGAAGTTAAAGAATCCAATGAAGAAGAGGAAGGAGAAGTGGATCTAGAGGGTGAACTCATCTATGCTCTAGATGAAATTGAAAAGCTGAGAAAAGAGAAGTCAAAGCAGAAGAAGCATGCACAAAAAAAAATGAAAAACTATCCAAAAATCTCAAAAAATTTGATCAGATGGTAGTTAGCTTAAAGACACAATTTGAAGAGACTAAAAGAATACAAGATGTAGTCAAATTTGAACTACAATCTAAATTTGATGAATGCATGAAGTTAGAAAAAAAATAGTGGCTTTGAGAAAAGAAATTGAAAAAGCTAAAGAACAAATAGACAAAGGTCTGAAGCTAATAGGAGGTTCATAAATTCTTAATGACTTGATCAACTCTCAAAAGCCATCAAAAGAAAAATCTTGTCTTGGTTTTGAAAAAAGGAAAAGTCCCATATCAGTACATCTACAAAATTATATGATAACTTCAAAGCAGAAGAAGAATCAGAAACAAAGAAAGAAATAGCTTGCAAGAATGTCTTTGAAGATATAAAGACAGACACAGGGACTGCTTATGTGAAGAAAGCTGCAAGAGAAAAGAAGCTTGAAGAAAAGAATAATAATAAGTCAAACTTTGAAAACTCAAGGAGATGCAAAACACAAAGGGAGTTGATGCAGATGGCTACATAAGGGTGAGAGACTTTAAGAACCCAGAGTTAAGAAGACCTTCTCATCCTGCATAAAGAAATGTTATGACTAGGTTTTCCTCATTTTTCTATGATTATTGTTATACTTGTAATTAATTTGGTCATAGGGCTAGTGAATGTAGAGCTATACCTAAAATGAGAACAAACTTTGAGAGTATAAATTTATTTGCTCCCTTGATAGATACAAATGTAATATACTATAACTACAATAATTTTGGTCACATAGCTAAACAATGTAGAATACACTTTGTAAAACCAAAAATATAGAACAAAAAGAAAGACATGCCCCCTAGTATGAACAAAGGTTCACAAGTCTCTGAAAAAGGGAAAGATAAGACAGATAAGAAATCTAAGAATGTGTGAAAAGTGAAAGATCAGAAAGCTGCACAATCTATCATTGCTCAAACTGCACTCCATGTCAATGAGCAAAATTTATGGGTAATAGACAATGGTTTCTCAAAACACATGACTGGTGACAAGAGAAAATTCATCAAACTGAGTAGATGTAATGAAGGATTTGTCAGTTTGAAAGACAATACTGCAGTAAAAATCCCTGTTCAAAGAACCTTGACCATAGATGGAAAATTTTCTACACATGATGTCTTTCATGTTGAAGGATTGAAACATAATCTGCTAAGTGTCAATGAAATATGTGACAATGGATATAAAGTCATATTTAATGAAAAATATTATAAGATAAAAAAATCTAAAAGATTAGTTGTAGAAGGGAAAATAACTGAAAGCAATATTTATAATCTTAGTGAAGTGAATGTTAATCGTTGTGTGATAGGATAGGGTGATGAGAGTTGGTTGTGGCATAGAAAAATGGGCGATGTCAACTTTGATAACCTGATAAAAGTGAGCTCAAATAAACGTGTTAGACACATGCCTAAGATAACCAAACCTTTAGACACCACTTTCAAGGAATGTCAATAAGGTAAGCAAATAAGGGTCAGATTTCAAACAAAGGAGTATACAACTACAAAGCCTTTAGAGTTAGTTCATATTGATCTATGTGGTCCTACAAAGACAAGAAGATTGAAAGAAGAAAGATACTTCATGTTGCTAATAGATGATTACTCAAGAATGACATAGGTAATCTATATGAAGGACAAGTCTCAGGCGTTTGAAAGATTCAAAATCTTTAGGGCCATGGTTGAGAATGAGATTGGACAAAAAATCAAATGCTTAAGATCTGATAGAGGTGGATAATTCACCTCAAATGAGTTAATAGAATACTATGACAAGCATGGAATCAAAAGGCATTACTCCGCAACAAGGACTCCACAACAGAATGGAGTTATTGAAAGAAATAACAGAATAGTAAGGAGATGCCTAGAACAATGCTAAAAGAGGTCAAGTTACCTAATGGATACTGAAGAGAAGCAGTACAAACAATAGTATATACCTTGAATAGAGTTCAACTGAGGGTAACCAGTGAAAAAACCTCCTATGAACTATGGTATGGAAGACCTACCTATGTTAAGTATTTTAGGGTGTTTGGCTGCAAATGCTACATTAGGAGAAAAGAAGATAACTTGAGAATCTGACTCAAGATGTAATGAAGGAATATTTCTCAGTTATTCCACCCAAATCAAACCTACACATGCTACACCAAAAGACTACAAATAATTTTAGAGAGTATCAATGTCAAGGTTCATGAAGGCTTGAAACATGTTAAACCTGACAGAGACATCTATAAAGAATAATCAAAGTCTGAAGAGGGAGTAGATGATGAAGACACTGAGGAAGTAAATGAAAAGGCACCTGCAAGATTTGTTCAAAGGGATCATCCTATAGAGCAGATCATTGGAAATAAAGATGAAGGATTTTAGACAAGGAGAAGAGTTACAAAGAATAAGAAGTAAATAAGTTTTGATCTAATATCTAAAATTGAGCCTAAGAACTATGTTAAATCTAGCAAGGATGAGATTTGGCTAAAAGCCATGGAAGAAGAACTAAGCCAAATTGAGAATAACAAAACTTGGGAATTAGTTCCAAGACCTTCAAATAAGAATGTAATAGGTACAAAGTGGGTCTTTAGAAACAAACTCAATGAGGATGGAGTTGTTATAAGGAATAAGGCTAGATTAGTGTACAAAGGATATGCACAAGTTGAAAGTATAGATTTTTAGGAAACATTTGCTCCATTTGTTAGATTGAAAGCCATAAGAATGTTTCTAGCATTCTTTGTTTATAAGAAATTCAAAGTCTATCAAATGGATGTTAAGTTTGCTTTCTTGAATGGGAACTTAAAAGAGGAAGTCTACATAGAACAACTTGAAGGCTTTCAGCTGTCAAAAGAATAAGATTATGTTTGCAAACTGAAGAAAGCTTTGTATGGTCTAAAATAGGTACTTAGAGCATGGTATTCAAAATTAGACTAGTACCTGAAACAACAAGGATTCAATAAAAGATGTGTAGACAATAATTTGTACTTCAAATCAGAAGGTGAGTATATGTTAATTGTTGTTGTCTATGTAGATGATATCATTTTTGGTGGGAGCAACAACAAAATGTGTAAAGAGTTTTCTACTCAAATGCAAAATGAGTTTGAGATGTCCATGCTTGGATAAAATTTTTTTTCTTTGGTCTACAAATAGCACAAACTGATGAAGGGATATTTATACCTCAAACCAAGTATGCTAAAGAAATATTCAAAAAGTTTGGAATGGAAGACAACAAACCAGTAGGTATTTCCATGAAAACTAAATGTAATTTGAGCAAAATAGATGAGTCCCCTGATGTAAATCAAACTATGTACATATCAATGATAGGTAACTTGTTATACATAACTGCATCAAACTTGATATCATGCAAGCAATGTGCATGGTTGCAAGATTTCACGCTGCTCTTAAAGAGTCACATGTCAATGCAGTGAAAATAATCTTTAGATATATCAAGAGTAAAATTGACTATGGCATATAGTATCCTCAAGGTGAAGATTTCATTTTGACAACATATACAAATGTTGATTGGGTAGGAAGTGTGGATGATAGAATAAGCACTAGTGGTGGTGCATTTTTTCTTGGAAACAAAATTGTTTCATGGCTGAGGAAAAAACAAGAGTTAGTTACTCTTTCTACATCAGAAGCAAAGTATGTTGTAGTTGTAGCATATTGCACTCAAGTCTTGTGGTTGAAACAAACACCTAAAGACATCAAGGTAAAATAAAAATCACCTATCTCTATTTTTTGTGACAATTCAAATGCTATTAACATATCAAAGAATCCAGTGATGCATTCTATAACTAAGCACATATCAATAAAGTATCACTTTTTAAGAGAAAAGGTTGCAGATCTAGAGGTCATAATAGAATATGTGCCAACACAGGATCAAGTTGCAGACATATTCACCAAACCTCTTCCCAAAAAACAATTTGAGTGTTTGAGATAGAAATTGGGAGTGGTTGATCCTACATCACATCACTAGATCCTAGTAATAGGGCATGAGTCTAGGGGGAGGATCAAAGAAGCTTTATTAATCCCTAAAATAAGAGAGAAAAGGCAAGTCAGGTTTGCATATTTTTACAAACTTCTAACGACTTGATGGTTGCAGATTCTTGGACAAACTCTTTTATCTGATAAAAGGAGATAAAAATATGGATAAATAGGGAGAAAGTTGGAGTCCCTTTGCCATTGATGTCAAAAGGGTAGAAAAAGAGGAAATGTTCTCTGTAAAAGTTTACCAAATTCTCTATGTTTATCAAAGGGGGAGATATGATAATGCTTTGTGTCCAAGTTGTGTTTTGGAAAATGTTCCATCGCCTAAGGGGGAGAAAGGTTGGTGTGAGCAGCTTCAATTCACATTCATTAGAAGCCAATGCAAGTATAGTCAATGTCGGAGGAGCAGAGCATGCATTACAAGAATAAAGCATTTATTTTTTCATCAATGACAAAGGGGGAGATTGTTGGCAATATGATTGTCATCGATGTCAAAAGGGAAATTGTTTGCTTATATATGTCATTGATGTCAAAGGATCAATCACACATAGATGATTGATGGAGAGATGGATAGAAAAACATGTTTTGTAGTTGCATACTACAAGGTCTTGAAAAGTTGCAATATTGTCATAAAAAAGTTGTCGTGCTTTTATAGAGACCATTTTTGGAGGTTTATGGAGGAAATAGATAGAAGATCTAATATGAGTTTTTCAAGTACATCTCAGATGTATGGTTTGCAGTTTTAGATGATAAGAAATGAGCTCAAAAATGAATTATCTTTGCTCTCGGCCATTACTAGGGTTTCTCAGTAAAACCCTAAGGGTTTCAGTCATGGCATTCACATGCATTTCTATTTTTTTGTTGACTAGAAATAGATGGTAACCGATCGCTTAAGTCATAACATAAGTCTCCTTCATCATTGTGCAATCGGCCCCTTTGACCTAGTGATTACTGGCTTGGAGGAGTGTTTGAAGACTTTAATAATTCCTAAGTCCATGACTTAATATTTGTCTGAGTTTGATCAATGGTGGCGTTTAGAGATTGAAGATTGGGTGGCTCTCATGTGCCCACAAAGCTACTTGGTTGATGTTAGCTCTTGATCGCGGAAATATGAAATCACACCAAATATCCAAAGGCGATTGCATTTCACACATCAATGGTGAGTAACAAAGTCAATAATTCAAAGAACCTGAGAATGAACATGTTGATGACATGTATCACAATCATGGAGCTTGAGCAACAGATCAATGATGAGCGTTCAAAAGATCTAACAGTGCACAGTAAATCATGTAGATAGAGATGAATGATATGGTTCAAAGTGAAATAGTCAATGATTGCACATGGGACTACCAAGTGGCACAATAGTGCGGACTGACACCAATGTGCTCAGAAGGCACGCGAGGGTGACAAGAGTCTTAATTGTGGAAGCCTGTGTCAAGGATTAATGGTCAGCATTAAAGTGTTAAAGTCAAGAGACCTCTATGTAAATCAATAGTGCGTATTAAAGGTGAAAGATCGAATGGTTCTACCATTTCATTAATTTAAAGATCTAATATAACGGTTGCATTTTAAAGTTGAGATGATTGAACGTTGATCATCGGATCATGGTAGGAAACTTCAAGACCTACGACCAATAGTTAAAGATCTATTTATCTCAATGGTCATGTGGTGGAACACTCAAATAAGCTATAATATATGACACAGAGAATGATATAGAGTGTTTTAATCACTCCAAGTTGTATTAAATGACATTTAATGCGTATCAAAGCTAGAGTCTGATACATGTTAAGAATAGTATAAGTCAGAGAATAATGGTGGTGGTGTGTGAATTCAAGAAGTAGGAGACTTGTTAAAGATAGATGAACTGAGTCTAACAGATGAGTGTGATGTGTTAACGATCAAGTGTGAACGTAGATAAGTGAGACCTAAATATAATGCATACATACATCATATAGGATACACACTATGAATATAAAAGAGGCAGAGAGGATGAGAGAAGAAGTGCAAAATATGAGTAGTGGCAGAACAGGCTTGTAACATAGAATTAGATTCATTTGAATCACTTTGTAATCAGGAGTTGTAGCTTTATAATTTTGATTGTAGATCTAATTGTTGGGTGCCATCAGAAAAGCTAGATTGGTACTCAGTTAGGGAGGAGGTTCTTCCTTAGAGTTGGTGCTTTTAAATCAAGGCATTGGTGTCTCTTTAGGGTTGGTGTCCTTAAACATTGTAACCAGTGAAGTTTTTATTGTGAGGTTGGATTAAGAAAGTAGATCCTAACAACTATTATCGTCGTGGTTTTTTTCCATATCAGGTTTTCTACGTACATCTGAAGTTAAGTATATTGGGGAGTGTATGATCTCTGCATATTCTTTCTAGTTTGCATTGAAAGTGTTAAAAGACTATTTTAAATCAATATACTGATTCACCCCTCCACACACACACACATCAATAAATAGTTGTGTTTCATCATTATTGTAGATCTAAACAAGATTAAGGCAATATAAGAATGACCTACTCCTACTAGCATATATTAAGTGTTATGTTTTATGGGTTTGGCTAGTTATTACTATAGATTTGTAGAAAACTTTTCTAGCATAGCCAACCCCATCACTTCCTTGAAATGTAAAGGCAAGAAGTTTGTTTAGACACCCCTCTATGGAAAGGATTTCAAAAGTTTAAAGAGATGTTAACTATAACACCTATACTTATAATTCCTAATCCAAATGGCAATTTTGAGGCCTAGGCAGATGCTTCAAAAAAAAGTTTTCATGACATTCTAACCCAAAATGAAAAGGTGGTGGCTTATGAGTCACGGAAGCTCAAGGACTATGAAAATAACTATTCTATGCATGATATGGAACTTGATGTCATAGAACATGCTTTGAAGTAGTGGAAGTATTTTCTATTGGAAAAACACTTCACAATGAAATATGATCACCACAGCCTAAAACATTTGTTTTCTTAAGATAATTTAAATGCACACCAATGTAGATGGAATTTGTGAGTAATTTTGACATAGATTTTTGCTATGTCAAAGGTAAAGAAATTGTGTTACTGATACACTCAGTGGATGCACGTACCTTACTACGATATCTATAATCAAGTATAATTTTAGAAATTGTGTGTTAAAACAACTTCATGATGAATACTACTATAAGATGAGAGCAAGTTTGGCTGACGAGCTAGTTGCAGAGTTATTTTTTAATTTTTCTATTGAAAATTATGGCCTTATTAAGCATAAAAATAGAATTTTTGTACTTGAATTTTGGGATTTACAAAGTCAAGTTTTGAAAAAAGTGCATACAACACCTTATTATGTTCATCCACATATCACAAAGATGGCACATGAACTAAAAATGTAATACTTTTGACCTGCAATGAAACATAATGTGGCTTTTTTTATTGCAAAATGCTTAGAATGCCAATGCATTAAGGCTAAGCATTGCCGACATGAAGGTCTATTTTATCCTCATGAAATACAAAAAGACAAGTGGCATGTAATCTCACTTGATTTTATTTCCGAGTTGCCTAAATCTCATAGCAAACATAATACAATTTTGGTGGTGATTGATAAGTTGACTAAGGTTGATCATTTTATTACCATAAATTTAACTATTGATGCTTCCATGTTTGTAGAAATATTTATAAAAGAAGTTTTTCAGCTACATGGCATGTTGGAAGCGATCATATCATATATAAATAAAATTTTCACATCAAGGGTCTGGAAAACTTTGACTGCATCATTCAAAACACACTTGAATCTTAGTTCTACATACCACTTGAAAATAGATGGCCAAATTGAAAGGTTGTATCAAGTGGTTGAGGACATGTTGATATTGTATGTCATGAAAAAATAGACAAGTGGGATGATTTTCTCCATTTATTTGAGTTTGCTTATAACAACAATTATCATTTTGTAATCAAAATGGATCCATTTGAAGCTCTATATATGTAAGTTTATAACCCCACTTGGATGGAATAACTTTGAAAACAAGGTTGTTTCTAGATCTAATGTGCTTTAGGAATATGATAAGCAGATGGCTCTTATTTGCCAAAATCTAAAAACTACTTCTAATAAAAAAAAAGTGTTATGTAGATAAGAAAATTATACCACTTGAATTTAGTTTGGGTGATAAGGTGTTTTTACATGTTTAAACTCAAAAACGTTCCATTAGGTTTTGGAAGTTATATAAATTGGTTCCACATTTTATTGGACCTTTTGACATTTTAGAAAAGATTAGTCTTATTACCTATTGGTTGGCCCTTTCTCTTCTTTGTCTAAGATTCATGATGTATTCAATGTTGCTTTGATAAGAAAATACATATATGATTTTGCTCATATTTTAGATTGAAAAAATCTTTAGGTTACAAAAGATGATAAGATGCAATTGGAACCAGTGAGGATCTTGGACCATCAAAGTGTTAGGTTGTGAAATAGAGAAATTCAATAGGTTCTAGTATAGTGGGACCCACTTCGTGAAATGAATGTTATGTGGAAAGATCGGTGTCTTTTCAAGCATCATTATCCATAACTATTTGATTAGTCACCAAGACAACTTTTTAAGTGGGAGAGAATCTCATGAACCAATTTGGAACCAATTAAAAGTTGTGGATTATTTATATAGATATTTGCATGACATTGTATATGTTGTTTTGATTATATGATTATCATATCATGACATAATTCAGATGCTCTGATTTTCAATTAATTACATCATTATTATGAGAATGACTATGTGTATGATGTTTTATCTCAGTTGATTATTTAGTTATGATCATTGGATATTATATTGGTTTAGATATTAGTGATGTCTTCTTTTTATGATTGCAGCAACTACCATGAGCTAGGTTTAATCGATAAATTTTGACTAACAGAGTTATGTATGTGGCAAGTCGGTTACATCCCGAAGATGAGTATTGAGACATGAGTTTTTAAAATAATCAGAGTTGGTGAGTTAGTTGTTGGTTGATTGTATATTGCCTATTTTATTTTAATTGAGCTTGTTTATTGGGCTTTGGTTTGAGTGAAGGAGTCGAATGTTCTTTAGTATTTTGATTAGTTACTATATTTAATTGATTATTATGTTGAGTTGTCTTATTTGACATCATCTTGGTTGATTGTAATTGGGTTATCATTATTGCTAGAACTTAGCTTTGATTGGCTTCATATTTTGGAAATGATATGATCAAACATGTACTTGCCAAATTGTTGCTTCATGTGATACACAAGCATATAGACTTGTTTGTCTTCAACAACATTGTCATTATATTGTTAAGCATGAAATATACTGAGAGGGGGGGTGAATCAGTATATTATATATCTTTTACTTAATCTGGTTTATTTTCTTTAACCACTTAATCACATATTCAAGATATGCAATAAAACTAAAAAAATAACATGCACCACACAAGAGAGAGAGAGACCAGATTTTACGTGAAAATTTAAATTGGAAAAAATTACGGAAAACAATCTCAAGTATATGAATGAGCACCAACTCAAATTACAAAGTTCGCAAGAACCAACTTGCTGGAGCACCAACCTGTTGGGTGAGAGGTGGAAGATAAATCCAAGAACAAACACACCTGTTCTAATTCCACCTTAGAATCTTGCTCCTCAGAAAGAGCACAGTATGATTACCAAATATAAGCAATTGAATATGCGGAAATAACCAGAAACACAAGTAACTAGAATTCACCAATAGCACAGAATATGAGAGACAATACACTATCTTGTATTAACACTATACAGAAAAAAATACAACAAAGAGCCGCCACACTCTTTCACCTTACAGAGATTCGCCACACCTCAAGTGTTCAGTAATTCTTCTCACACACACTCTCCTACACAAAAACGGTCCCAACAACCAACTCACACATAGAATTGGTGTTCACCTCACCAACCAGTCAGTAATAACCTTGCCGGTACATCAAGCACTCTATAGCACTTCACGCTGATCTCTCATGAACCTGCAACCTGCAATTCAAAGACCAAACTTACATGTAGATCCCCAATGAGCTTGCAACAACCTGCAACTCACAGATCTTACAACTAGAAGGAACTCTTCCTTTCTATCTCATCCTTAAACAATACATGCCAATGGGTCTATAAATAGATCCCTAACTCAAACAATAACTTAGACTCTTAATTTAGACAATTGTCTTCGCAGCCCAAGACTCTAACTGGTTTCAACATGCAAACTCTTCGTTCACTTAACTAACTGTCTGTGAAACGAGCAATTCTGGAACACACAGGCGACCGACGTCGGTCCCTGCTTGTCTGGTTCTGCCGACGTCGGCCGACTTTCTGCCGTCGCCCGTGGCCTTCTGCACTGGTCTCTGCCGACGTCGATCCTGTTGCCGACGCCGGTTCTCCTGGATCTCAGCAACCATTGTTCCACAGTTTGCAAAGGGTTGAAGCTTTTAACTCCACAACAACCTAACAATCTCCCACTTGGAGATAAATAGCTGCACCCTGTACCTATACCTGTACACCGTCTAGTTTGTTCCCTTGGCTATGTATCCATCTTAAAAAATCACCTTTGAAGACCAACCACCACAAAATCTGTGGTGCAAAACCTGTCATCCAAATCACCTGCCACATCCACATCTACAACCATGTAGAAAAAAAACTTGACCCTGCATAGCAAGTGCACCTGCTGCTGGTCCCACTGAACTGCCCTTCAGTATTACTTTCCCGGATTGACTCCAAACTTGTGACAACTCCCACTGCTTGGGAAAACTCAAGTTTAGTACATACCATGCACTCAACCTCATTATGTGAATCAAGACACCTGTTCAATGAACTGTCTAACCATCGGCGTGCTAACCAGTTTCACACAATCATCCTGAAACAAAGTCAACACATGACCTTCCATGTCTCTAGAACACACTCTTGCCAAAGAATTTTGCTGCTCTCAGATTCTCCATGACAAACACCTGAACTAGTTTTACTTTTAGTTCAGCAATTATCTGTATATGTAACCCTGCAACAAGCACATCATATAGAAAATAGGATAGTGTAGCTAATACTATCCAACCTGGTAAAGAGAAACACAATGAACAAACCTCCATTGCCCTGCAGCTAATACAAGATCATATACCCTGATCTTCCATTTCACGTATCCATTTCCGCTCTTCTTTATCCTCAACATCCATTCGTCTCTCAGTGCTTACTTCCAGCTGGCAACACTACCCAAAACACCTGTTTGGTTCTCCTCCAAGAAATCACATCCTCATCTATGCCTAGCTCCCACTGTTTCCTAGATCTACCTGTTCTGTTTCTTCAATAACTTCTTGGTCCTATGCCATAAGTGAGCAACAAGTAGTGTAAAGAAGGGAAATGACGAATTTAAGAACTTACTTACACCTTCAGTCCTCCATATGGGCGCTTGAGACTCCATGACAGCTTGTTGTCCACCCAAAATTCGTCTCAGTGACCGATGCCGGTCACATCTCAGTCTATAGCCGACCGATGTCGGTTCCCTGTGACTGCCTCCCTGCCGACGTCGGTTTCCCCTGGCCGACGCCAGTCTCTGTCTGCCTTGAGTCACCAACGTCGGGCTGCACATAGCCGACGTCGGTCCCTGTCTGGACACCGACGCCGGTTTTCCTGCCGACGTCGGTCTCTGTGTTTTTCTTGTGAGACCTGACTTTTTCCCGCGAGCTCTTTTTGGATCAAACCCTTGTCCAAATCACCCTTGCTCTGCTCAGAATTCCTCTGCACCTTGTGCTGAACTCTGTCCGTCACTTTCTCCTTGAAAAACAAGGCTTTCCTGTTCTTGTCACTAACATCGGATTCCTCAAGAAACCTCACCTTCTTCTTCTGCATACAAAAACCGCGATCCATGCCTTCCAAATCTGAAAGCATACTCTTTGACTCAAGAACCAGCATCTCCTTCTTATCTATGTGACCAAGCCTATCAAGCCACATCTCTGAATCTACAGCTGAAGTAGATAACCCAGAAAGAGAATCAGTAAAACAAGTACATAGATAAAGCGTACCTACTTTCTTACCTCTAGCTACAATAAGTGTACCCTTGATAACCTTCCAAGAGTCCGCTGTGAGAGTTACTGTGCAACCCTCTTCACCCAAACTTCTGACAGAAATCAGATTTCGCTTCAGAACTGGGACGTGCATGACCTCTTTTAACACCCATGTGTTACCTGTCTGCAGTTTCAGCTTCACTTTGCCTTTGCCAACAATCTGACAAGGCTTACCATCCCCTACACAAATTTCTCCAAAATCTCCCTAGACATACTCATGAAAAAATTCCCTATGTGGGGATGCATGAAAAGAGGCACCAGAATCTAATACCCAAGATTCTACTTTATCCAAAGAACATACCAGAGCATCCTGTGCAACGTACCCTGCAACATTTGCTTCTTCTTCATGTTCTTCATGCTGATCTGTACCCGATCTGCAATCTCTCTTTAAGTGCCCTTGCTTTCCACATTTCCAGCAGGTTATTCTGCCATACCTGGACTTGGATCTCTTGCCCATCTTCGACCTTGATCTCCCACGCTCTATCTTCTCTCTTGGCCTTCCTCTTCCTTCAACACTCAAAGCATCTCCAGATGATTCACCTGTGTTTTTCTTGCGTATCTCTTCGTTCAAGATCACACTCACAATATCATCCACTTTTAAGACTTTTGAAGGAGACACAGTATTAGAAACTGCCATTACCAAACCTTTCCAACTTTCAGGTAATGAACACAAAATTAAGAGAGCTCTTATTTCATCATCAAATACAATATTGACTGAACTTAACTGGTTTACTAAACCATGGAAATCACTAAGATGGCTATGAATAGATCCACCTTCCAACATTTGCAAATTAAATAAACGCTTCATAAGAAATACCTTATTAGAAGCCGAGGGTTTTTCATACAAATTTGCCAAAGATTTCATCAACTCCACCATTGTCTTACACTGTGATAAACTGGAAATCACAGATGATTCAAGACTCAATCTAACAGATCCCAGAGCCTTCCGATCAAGAACCTCCCATTCTTCATCTTTCATATCCAAGGGTTTGCTAGCAACCCCACCCAACGGTAAGTACAAATCTTTCTGATACAAATAGTCTTCAATCTGCATCCTCCATAATTGGTAGTTCTTACCATTAAACTTTTCCATTCGTAGTTGACTACTTTCTGCCATTGCTCAACTCCCACTCAAACAGAAACCCTGTGAGTAACCTGTAATCAAAACACACTACCCAGATCTACACCAATCTGTTAGTATCCCAACCTAAAGCTCTGATACCACTTGTTGGGTGAGAGGTGGAAGATAAATCCAAGAACAAACAAACCTGTTCTAATTCCACCTTAGAATCTTGCTCCTCAGAAAGAGCACAGTATGATTATCAAATATAAGCAATTGAATATGCGGAAATAACCAGAAACAAAAGTAACTAGAATTCACCAATAGCACAGAATATGAGAGACAATACACTATCTTGTATTAACACTATACAGAAAAGAATACAACAAAGAGCCGCCACACTCTTTCACCTTACAGAGATTCGCCACACCTCAAGTGTTCAGTAATTCTTCTCACACACACTCTCCTACACAAAAACGGTCCTAACAACCAACTCACATACAGAATTAGTGTTCACCTCACCAACCAGTCAGTAATAACCCTGCCAGTACATCAAGCACTCTATAGCACTTCAAGCTGATCTCTCATGAACCTACAACCTGCAATTCAAAGACCAAACTTACATGTAGATCCCCAATGAGCTTGCAACAACCTGCAACTCACAGATCTTACAACTAGAAGGAACTCTTCCTTTCTATCTCATCCTTAAACAATACATGCCAATGGGTCTATAAATAGATCCCTAACTCAAACAACAACTTAGACTCTTAATTTAGATAATTGTCCTCGCAGCCCAAGACTCTAACTAGTCTCAACATGCAAACTATTCGTTCACTTAACTAACTGTCTGTGAAACGAGCAGTTCTGGAACACACAGGCGACCGACGTCGGTCCCTGCTTGTCTGATTCTGCCGACGTCGACCGACTTCCTACCATCGCCGGTGGCCTTCTGCACTGGTCTCTGTCGACGTCGGTCCTGCTGCCGACGCCGGTTCTCCTGGATCTCAGCAACCATTGTTCCACAGTTTGCAAAGGGTTGAAGCTTTTAGCTCCACAACCTAACACAACCCCTTTGTTGAGCACCAACACAACTATTTGTGAGCACCAACCCCTTGCAAAGATTTGTGAACACCAACCCACATGAGCATCAACCCCTCTTATGCATAAAACACAACTATCTTTCAATGTTGCTTACTCAACAAATGATAGAACTCTACAATATCTCTTGCTTTTCTCTCCTCATTTTTTATTTCAAATAATTACAAAACCATGCACTCTCTTGCATATTACAAATGGCTTCTCAAGCTTTCATTTATAGCTTTCCAAATGACTTTTGGCATTCACCTTTTGTGACCCTTCAATCCTCATGAAAAATGGTGTGAAACTTACATGACTCTTCGTATCTTTGTATTTGAAAAGTCACATGGTGACCTTTTATAAGCAAATGTGTTCTTTCCTCTTTTGTCTTTATCTTGGTGACCTTTCAAATTCTTTAATGTGACTTTTCATTGAAAAATGCACCATACCCTCTTTTGTCTTCACTTGGTGACTCTTAGAATTCCTCAAGATGACTATTCATAAAAAAATGCATCCCATTCCTCTTTTGTCTTTATCTTGGGACTCTTTGACTTCTCCATGGGCCCTCTTTTGACTTTTATGAAACCAAAAATATATTCATTAATATTAAATAAATATTAACATACATTAGCCAAGATATGAATATTAAAAACACTATTAAATGCTATGAAGCGTTTATCACCACTGCTAGACCTTTCACATCAATGACAATATTTTCAACAATCTCTCCCTTTGTCATTGATGGCAACCTCAAACTGAAACTGCCACGTCATGAAACTTGCACATACTATCAAACATACAGTAACTCTTTCTTATTGTAGCAACTTGTACCTATTTTATATACATGTTTCTGCACCTATACCTATTCCTATAGCTATTTCTATTTTTCTCCTCATTTGACATCAATGGCAAAGGGCCTATTTTGGAGCTAACACTTAGCTCCCCTTCAACTGATGTTGATCCTCAATGGCAGGAAGTAAAAGAAATTACTCCCTTCTCCCATAGATACTCAAATGTGTCTTTTGGTAGTGTCTTTGTAAAAATATCTGCAATCTACTCTGTAGTATTGATATATTATATCTTACCCTATTGATGTACAACCTACTCTCTCAAAAAGTGATATCTAATAGGAATATGTTTTATTCTTGAATGCATCATTAGATTCTTAGAAATATTAATAGCACTTATGTTGTCACAAAAAATAAAAATATGTTCATCATATTTTACCTTGATATCTTTCAAAGTTTGCTTTATCCAAAGCACTTGAGTACAACACAATACCACTATAATATTTTTTGCTTCAATTATAGAAAGTGATATTGAATTTTGTTTTTTGCTTAGCCATGATACTAAGGTATTATCGAGGAAGAAAGCTCCTCCACTTGTACTCTTTCTGTCATCCAAGCAACTTGGTCAAATTTGAATCTGTATAAACAACCAAAGTGAAATCTCTTTCTATGAGATACCATAATCCATAATCTACTATCTCATTGATATATCTAAATATTATTTTCTCCAATTGAACATGATCTCATTTAGGGCTCCTTGATATCTTGCAACCATGTATACTGCATGCATAATGTCTGGCTTCGATGCTGTCAAATATAAAAAATTATCAATCATAGATATATACAAAGATTAATCTGTAACAGGGGAATCTTCATCATTACTCACTTTGTTCCATATACCCATCGGTGTACCAACTGGGGTACAATTCTCAAAACCAAACTTTTTCAATATTTCTTTGACATATTTACTTTGAGATATGAAAATTATTTTATTTGACTGCAAAATTTGTAACCCTAATAAAAATGATAATTCTCTACGCATAGACATCTTATATTCTTTTTGCATATTGTCAGAAAAGAATTTATCATCTTTTCAATGTCACCTCCAAATATTATGTCATCAACATATACCACAACAATCAATTGATGCTCACTTTTTGTTTTGATGTAAAGATTACTATCAGTAAATCCTCTCTTGAAAACTTGATCTTACAGGTATTTATCAAGTCTTACATACCAAGCTCTGTGATCTTGTTTCAATCCATACAGTGCTTTTTTCAATTTGTATTTATGGTTACTACCATTTGAGAGAATAAATCACTCAAGCTACTCAATGTAGACCTTTTCTTCTATATTCTCATTTAGGAAGACAAATTTGACATCCATCTGAAACACTTTAAAAATTTTAAACACTACATATGCAAGAAACATTCTAATAGCCTCCAACCTTGTCACTGGTGCAATTTTTTTTTAAAATCTAATCCCTCAATCTGAGCATATCTTTTACATACTAATCTTGTTTTATTCCTAATCACTTCTCTATTTTCATTCAACTTATTTCTGTAAACTCATTTTATTCTTCTCACATTGTGATCTTTTGATCTAGGCACTAATTTTCAAGTATCATTATTTTCTATTTGATTTAATTATTTATCTATTGCCTTAACCCAATGCTTATCATATCTAGCATCTAAAAAAAATTAGGTTGAATTTTAGATAACAAAAATAAATTAACTTGCTCATATTTACTTACTATCATTCTTCTGATACGAATTCTTCCATTTATGTATGTTAGTGTAGGTTTTTATTTTTCCCTATTATTTAATTAGGGAAATTATATATTTGTGCATTCATGGAGTTTTCCTACATTCGTGGGATATGCTAGCTTATTTGGAGATGTGTGTCATAGATGTGTCATAGGTGTCATAAAAATGTCATAAGTAACTCCTTTGACTGGCTATTCTGAGTATGGGAGTTAGTTCTCTATTCTTAGTACTATGTCACCACCTTTTATGGAGGAGTTACAGTCTATTCTTGGGGTGCTTTGACCACCTTTTATGGAGGAGTTACTTACGTGCTCTCCTATATGTATTCTTCACTTTGGCCATCTTATGTTAATGGCATATTGGCTTTTCTCAAAATTGTCTATGCAATTGTCTCTTGTTTGATTTCATTTACTTTAGCATTTTGTGGTATTCACTTGGTTTGCCCTGTGCAACCACGACTCGTGCATCCTTGTTATTCGAACCTTGGTGAATCATCCGATATGGTATCAGAGCCACCCCGGTAACTGGTTGTCTATTTTACTATTACTTTCATTGAAATCTAGAGCTTTGATATGGCATTTTTTTTGTGAAATTTGAAAATTTCTGAGAGATATTGCTAGTTATCCGTGCTATTATTTCTTCCATGGCTTGTTTGGTCTCTCCATATACATCCAGGCCTGTGATCATGATCCTCTTAGCACGATGTTGAAAGTTTCATGGTGTTCAAGATCTGCATAAGAGTTTGTCTCAGACCCGAGTGTAGAAGTTGTGAACTCCAGCAAGACAATTTGTGGAAAAGTCAATGCTTCACATCACATTCTGAAATAATGCATTGAGTTCTGTTGCTCTTTTTTATTTTTTGATTTGCAGAATATAAAGGAGTGTTGGATTAATGTGTTGGAATAGAAAGGTAGACTCAGATTTGCTGCATATTTTCTCCAACTGGAACTACGGGGCATTGGATTTTGAGAGAACTAAGATTTGCCAGGTGCACTTGGTGTTGGATCTACTCATTTGAGCAGCTTGGCATCATTTTCCTGCACTTGGCATCCACCTATCATTGCATTTGATTTGTCTCTGCTATGTTGAAACTTGTTGATGTGTGTTGGAAGTGTTAAAGTATGCATTTCACTGTGTTTGGATGGCGTAGAGGTAAAAAAAATCCCATTGTCATAATTTTTCTCCACATGATGCATTGGAAGGATGCATGTTCATTGGTAGAAGCCCTGATCTCACCTTCTTGGCAGTGCCTATCAAGGCCTAAGACATCAAAACAATAGCGATCCACCTTTCTTTCCTCTTAAAAAAATTAGCTAGAAATTCATTTTTTGCCTTACTAGTATTTTTTTACTAAAAGAGGAAGGTAAACTTGATTTCATGCATACCGAGACAATCAGTTAAACTTGATTTCACAAAGACCTCATTTGGATTTCTCACTCCATGCTGAGTCCAACGAGTGGTTGGAAGGCCACCTTCTCTCTCAAAACAGGTATTTTTTTATGTTTTAGTGCTGTTCTTTGCAAAAACACTAGTTTACGGGAAATTGAATCTTTAATATCTTGCAAATGGTAGCTTGGATTCGGGTGATGTTTTTTACAAAAGTGTTTGTATTTCAATTATCCACAGTGTAGGCTTGTTATTTGTTAAAAACAAACTAGTTTATAAAGTGCCTAAAATTTAGGTATCTCGAGACGCATTTTCGGCTGAGTCGACGCCCTGTTTGCTTAAAGTCGTGCACTGATTGTTCTAAGACGCATTCTCGACTGAGCCCGACATATTTTGAGTGTGCACTTGCATATTTGAGGGGGGCTCAACATTTCGGGGGAGTGTGATTACTTTTCAGCACTTGCAATCTTTGCTTTCATTTTCTTTTCTACTTAATTTCACAACTTGCAATCAACACAACTTCACCTAAATTCAGCTTAAAATAGATTCTTTTCAACTTAAACTCCTAACACCTTTCAACTATCATGAATGGAAGGTTAAAATGTCAATCATTCTTAGAAGTAAAGGGTTGTATAGGATCACCATGGGTACTAAAGTAGAACCCAACACTGATGCTGAAAAGGTCAAGTGGTACAACCATAGTGATGAAGCCTATGGATTACTAAGCTTGTCTATGTCTCCAGAACTTCTCTTTAATTTAGAAACCTCCAAGACTCCCAAAGACATATGGGACACCCTAGAAACCTTATTTGGGAAGCTTGATGAGATGAGAGGTCATGAGCTCGAAAACAAACTCATAAGTCTAAGTCCTAGCAATTTTGACACCCTACAAGGCTTCTTTACTAAGTTTAAGGCCCTTAGATTGCAATTGAAAGAATGCAGGATAGAGAAGAAAGATGACCAACTCATCATTTTTATTCTCGCAAAGTTAGGTCCAAGCTATTCAATTTTTGTCTCCACTTTTCATGCCACAAAAAGTGCCCTTAGCACTACATAGAAAATGCCTTCTTTGGATTCATTCATTGCCGACTTGACTAGGAAGCAAGATAAACTAATCCAAATGGGCACAATGAAGTCTACTCAACCCCAAACTTTGATAGCTGGAAATGGTAAGGATAAGACTTCAACAAAGGAGAAGAAGAAAAAGAACAAGGACCAGGAGAAGAAAAAAGAAAACAACAATCCTGCCAAAAACAACACTGAGTCTTCCTCCTCCAATGCTAAACCTAAGAAGGAAAATGTTAAGTGTGCCTATTGTAAGAAGACAGGGCATGATGAACATAAATGCATGAAAAAACAAATAGATCACCTAACTCATCTTCTGGAGAAGCACAACATAGGTGTTCCTAAGTCCATCAAGCAGAATTCATCTACCCAAGATTCTACTAAGGCAAAAGGCAAGGGTAAGGAAAAAGAAAAGGGCAAGGCCCTTGTAGCTATATCAACTTCTACATCTTCATGGGTCATTGACTCAAGTGCTTCTCACCACATGGGCTCTTCTCTAGTTGAGTTTTCATCTTTAGAGCCTTGCAGCATGACTTCAATTAGTTTGGGTGATGACACATCAGTTTTCGTTGCAAGGAGAGGGCCAGTTGAAATGGAAGGAGGAACATTCAATAATGTTCTAAGTGTTCCTTCTCTTTCAATCAATCTCCTATCAGTGAACCAAATCACTCACATTGGTCGGGGCATGAGAGTTGAGTTTTCACCAGATTCAGTGGCTATCAGGGAGTTGCATAGTGATACTATAGTGGCAGTGGGTAGGGCAGATCACCAAGAAAGGTTATACACCTTCTCACATTTTGCTCTTGATTCTTCTCCAACAGCATTGCTGACTCATTCAGATGAAGTTAGCGAATTGTGGCATGAGCGGTTTGACCACCTTAACTACCGCTACCTTGAGCAACTTTGCAAACATGACATGGTCATTAGCTTGCCTCGTGTCTAATTCTCAAAAGGACTTTACGAGGGGTGCTCCCTTGGGAAGCATCCTGAAGCAAAATTTGAGAAAGGCAAAGCTTGGAGGGCTTCACAACCTTTGGAGTTAGTCCACAGTGATGTATCGAGACCCTTTCCCAAACCATCTTTCACAAGGGCCAAGTACATCCTCACTTTCATTGATGATTTCTCTAAGTACACTTAGATATATTTTCTCAAACAAAAGTTTGAAGTGTTTGAAAATTTTCTAGACTTCAAGGCTCTTGTTGAGAAACAGAATGAAAAATCCATCAAGATTTTTTGAAATGATAATGGAGGGAAGTATGTCAGTAACAGGTTTGAGTAGTTTCGCACCACAGAGGGGATTGATTTGTAGGGCACAGTCACTTACAATCTTTCACAAAATGGAGTTACATAACGCAAAAATAGGTTCTTGAAAGAGGTGGGTAGCTGTATGATTCACTCCAAATCCTTAGCACCACAGTACTGGGCCAAAGTCATCAATTGTGCTTGCTACATTCAAAACAGGGTTCCTCACAAAGCTTTGAAAGGGATAACACCCTTTGAAGCTTGGCATAAAAGGAAACCTAATGTTGAGCACCTTAGGGTTTTCGGATCCCCAGCCATGGCCCGCATACTGAAAAAAATGCAAAGCTATGGAACGTTAGTCTAAGCCTTGCATCTTTGTAAGATATTCGGATGGTATTAAGGAGTATCGCCTTCTAAATCCAGTCACTCATGAGTTGTTCATCGAGAGAAGTGTCCATTTTCATGAGAGTCTTAGAGACTCAACACTTGGCACTTCTTCTCCCTCATCGGATCTACTTCTTCATGATGATTCCTCATCAGATTCAGATCAGCCACAACAAGTTCCTAAGCCAGAGACATCTTCTTCTTCGAGTTCAGATAGTGAGGACAGTGATGCCATGTCATCCACCTCTAGTCAGTCAAAGGATGAGGAGTTAGCACCTGACTCGCCCACCTTCGGGCCACTTTGGGCTAGACAGACACTTGAGAGCGCTGGCACTTGGGCAGGAGATCCTACAGATGACAGACATACTAGGGGAGATTTTCAAAGAGATCCACATGCCTTCTTTGCCTCAGTTTCAGATTCACAGAATTTTTGACAGGCATCGGGGGTACCTGAGTGGGATAATGCTATGGAAGAAGAATATTCTTCTTTAATCAAAAATCACACTTGAGACTTGACTTCACTTCCTAAGGGAAGGAAGATGGTTCGATGTAGGTGGATATATCATACCAAGTTTGCAGTAGATGGGTCGGTTGATAAGTACAAGGCGCGACCGGTCGCCAAGGGTTTCTCATAGGTGGCAGGCATTAACTACTCAGAGACCTTTGCACCCGTTGCAAAGATGACTTCTATCCGACTCACCTTGGATATTGCCGCAGCACATGGTTGGGATGTGCACCAGATGGATGTGAAGAGTGTCTTTCTTCACAGAGACCTAGAGGAGGAGATCTACATGGAGTAGTCACCAAGATTTGTTCAAGATTCTTCCTTAGTATGCAGACTTAGGAAATCTATCTATGGCCTCAAATAGGCCCTTCGAGCATGGTACGCCAAGATGGATTCCTTCCTTCTCACAGCGTGTTTCACTAGGTGCCATTCTGATCTTAATGTCTATTTTTTGCAGCAGGATGACTCGCTCTTGATTCTGATTTTTTATGTTGATGACCTTTTGATCACCGAGAGTTCTTCATCATCTATTGCAGTGGTGAAGGCATCTCTCCAGGATAGATTTGACATGATAGACTTGGGTTTGTTGCACTACTTCATTGGCATCGAGATCTCACAGTCAGATTCAGGGATTTCTCTTACATAGCCTAACTATGCTCTTGACTTATTGGCTCAATTTCACATGGCTGATTGCAATCCATCTCTGACTCCCTTTCTATCAGGAGTCAAGCTTGAGGCTGACTGTTCTTCACCATTTGTTGATGCCACTCGATATCGATAACTTGTTGGCAGTCTCATCTACTTGACTCACACCAGGCCTAACATATCATATGCAATGGGACTTGTCTCCATATTTATGCAGGAACCTCATGAGCTGCATTGGAAAGCAGCTAAGAGGATCTTGCATTACATATAGGGTTCACATAGATATGGGATTCATTATAGATTTGGCATAGAGGTTGACTTGATTGAGTATACAAATTTAGACTGGGCTAGCGATTCATAGACTCGCAAGTCCACTTCTGGTTATAGTTTCTCTCTAGGTTCTGGTCCTATCAGTTGGTCTAGCAAGAAGCAAAATGTTATTTCTATATCATCCACAGAGGCAGAGTACAAGGGAGTTGTTAATGCAGCTACTGAAGTTATCTAGCTTCAGGAAATACTTTTTGAGTTTGGCATTCCTATCAGGCAGCCCACCATCATTTATTGTGACAACTAGAGTACCATTCAGATTTACAAGAATCCAATTCAGCACTAGCAGACCAAGCACATAGAGATTCACATGCATTTCATTTAAGAGCTTATTCATAGTTAGGTCATTGACTTGATATTTTGCCAGTCTTCAGAGCAAGTTGTAGACATCTTCACCAAACCTTTCACCGAGAGCAAGTTCATTTATCTACAAGCTCTTCTTGGGGTGTGGTCCACATCTGCAGCAGCATCTTTTTTGGAGGGCCACTAGCCTCTTCATTTCTTTTGTCTCTTTTGGGGGGGGGGGAGTTTTTTTCTTACGGGTTTTCTCCTTTTTTCTATCTTATGGGAGATTGCATTTGTACATGGGTACCTCATCAGGCCTAGTTGTCGAGACCCATTTTATATTTCCACACTGCCCAACTAAGCTGTGCTTATGGGGGGTATTAGTGTAGGTTTTTATTTTTTCCTATTATTTAATTAGGAAAATTATATATTTGTGCATACATGAAGTTTTCTTACATTCGTGGGATAGGCTAGCTTATGTGGAGATGTGTGTTGTAGATGTGTCATAGGTGTCATAAGAATGTCATAAGTAACTCTTTTGACTAGCTATTTCGGATATGGGAGTTACTTCTCTATTCTTAGCACTTAATCACCACCTTTCATGGAGGAGTTACAGTCTATTCTTGGGGTGCTTTGACCACTTTTTGTGTAGGAGTTACTTACATGCTCTCCTATATGTATTATTCACTTTGGCTATCTTATGTTAATGAAATATTGATTTTTCTCCAAATTGCCTATGCAATTGTCTCTTGTTTGATTTCATTTACTTTAGCATTTTGTGGTATTCACTTGTTTCGTCCCGTGCAACCATGACTCATGCATCCTCGTTATTCGGACCTTGGCAAATCCTTCGATAATGTCCTTGATGATGTCACTTTCATTATGATTTTTTTAGACATATTTGAATGGAGTTTTGGTGTCCTTTTTATCCTTCTCATTTTCATTTGATTCTTTAAAATCTTTCTCTTCAATGATTTCAAAAATGTCTATTGGATCACTAATTTTTTGTGCTCCATCTTCTTCTATTCTGACACTTGCACTTTCAACTATTTTTTTGGTTCTTTTGTCAAAACATTTATAAGTAAAAAAAAAATATACTTTTATTTGCTCTAGATTCAAACTTATCTAATTTTTCATCGATTCTCTTTATGAAACATTTATTACCAAAAACTATAAAATAATCAACTATAGTTGGTTTGTCTTTCCATAGCTCATAAGGAGTCTTGTCACTATTGACTCTCAATAATGCTCTATTCTGGATATGCACTACTGTACCAACTACCTCTCTCCAATATTTATTTAGTATCTTGGATTTGTTTAGCATTGTTCTCACCATCTCTTGAACTATTTTGTTTCTCTGTTCAACTACTCTATTTTGTAATGGAGTTATGGCTGTTGAATAATGTCTCTTTATTCTATGGTCTTCACAAAACTCAATAAACTGATCTGACATGAATTCTCTTCTTCGGTCTAATTTTAGGCACTTAATTTTCAAACCAGTTTCATTCTCAACTAATGCTTTGAATGCTTTGAAATGTCTGAAAGCTTCTGATTTTTTCTTTAAAAATATTATCCAAGTCATACGTGAAAAATCATTAATAAGTAAAATAAAATAGTTTTCACTTTGAGTACTTTGAGTTCTCATAGGTCCACATAAATCAGTGTGAATAAGCTCTAACATCTGAGTGGTCGAGTATTATTTTATTTTGAACTATCTTTTGGCATGTTTCCCATGCTGACAAGGTTCATAAAACATGTTGGATGGCTTTGTAATCTTTAAAAGATTTCTGATTGCTTGTTTCTTGTTGATATTAATAAGATTGTCAAAATTTGTGTCTCATTCTCTTATGCCATAACCAACTTTCTTCAATCTAACTCAAACAATATCTTTGAACTTTGATGTCTAATAACATATACAAATTATTGCATGTTCTCTTAGTATCTACAACCAATATATTTGAATTTTTTTCTTAATTTTACAACCTTCTACATAAAATTTTAGTGTGTGCCCCTGATCACACATTTAATTTACACTCAAAAAATTATGCTTAAGACCTACATATAAAATATTTTCAGTTTTAGTTCTACCATTATCCAAACTTAGTGTACGAATGAACTACATGGTATTCTTCTTCAAGGTTATGAACTTGCTCTTGTCCCCTGTCATGTGCTTCGAACATCTACTATCAATGAACCATGACTTTTTTTTGTTTTTTCCACGCAAAGTTGTTCATACCGACATAAATTTTTCAAGGTGTTTCTTCTACCATGACCCTGTCTAAACTTTCTTCTTAATGAATGGAGCTTTGAAACTCTGGTCTTTCTTGACTAACTCGAACATGCTTCTACAATATCAGGCTGTGTCTGAAGTTTTTGTACTTGTAACATATTATGGCCTCTTCATTAAATCCTGATAGAGGAGCAAAAGTGTTGTGGCTTTTGCTTGACTCTACATGAGTTTCCTTCTTATTTCTGAAATTGTTAACCCTTTTTTGACATTCTATTTTCTTATGACTATATCTATTATAATAAAAATAGCAACCATAAAAATATGACCTATTTGTGTATCTTTGCCATGATTACCTTATGTAGCTCTGTTCCTTCTAACATTCTTTGTTTGAGATGTCTTCTGTATTCTTAACTTCTTCTTTTTTTATTTTCTCTTTTGTAAGAGCTTCACCATAGCTTTTTTTAATGTGTTAACATTATTTATGAAAGTAGTGGCCTCCCCTTTCTCTTTTTCAAATTTGATATTGTCTTATCTGACATTGATCTTTGACTTTCTAATATCTTGTTCAATATATTAGTGTTATTCTTAAATTTTGAATCATTGACTACTTTATCAATGATTGATTTATTTATTTTCTCAATATCTATTTTTAAAGAAGCAATTTCAATAACATACTTTTTATATTCTTCATTTACTTTTTACAACTGTGTCGTTAGATCTTTTTCATTCTTCTTAGCTTCTTCAAAGTGTGTTTGTAGATCTTCAATTATTTCTTTTGACTCTTTTTTTATTTTTCTAGATCTAGAGCTTCAATCTTTAATTCTTCTTCTTAAGAGCTTTTAAATATTCTAAGACACAAATAAGTTTTCCTTCTATATTCACTTCGGCTTCATCTTATTCTTCTTCTTGATCATCTGTACTTTTACTTGCGGAGGTATCTTCATGTATGGCCATGAATAAAATCTTTTCTTCTTCTGAATCACTGACTTCACTATCTTCGACTAAACTAAGATCTTTAGAATACAAATTCTTCTTCTCGAATCCCTTCTTGAATTTTCTTTTTAAAATTTTTTTTGTATGTAGACTTTCCTTCTTCATTGTCACCATTACCCTTATCTAGGCACTTAGCTGCAAAATGTCCAATCTTTTTACAATTAAAATATTTAAAAATTAATTTTTTTGATATTTATCTATGCCCTTTTTGGCTTGTGAATGAATAAAACTATGTTGGCATATTCATCATTGCTAGAACTGTCACTTGATTCTTGAATCTTAGCCTTCTTTTTTTTTGATGTCTTGAAAGCAACTTCTCTCTTTGAAGGTTTCTTTTGTTTAGTCCACGTCTCATATACCGTAAGAATACCATGTAACTCATCCATATTTAGCTTGACTAAATTCATCTCTTCAATTGCTGAAACTTTTGCATCATATGTCAATGATAGAGATCTCAAAAAAAATTGTACCACGATTGATTCTTCTAACTTTTCTCTACGACCCTGAATCTGATTAACTATTTGACCAACTCACAAAAGATAATTTATTGTATTTTCTTCTTCTTCCATTTTCAAACTCTCAAACTGTCTTCTGAAAGTCTGAAGCTTAGCTTGCTGAATCTTTCCATCACCTTTGTAAATATTCTCAAGATTTACCTAAGTTTTATGAGAAAATTTACATTGCATAACTTTAATAAATTTTAATTCACATAAACCACTAAAATAATATTTAAAGCTTTAGCATTATTTTCACTTGCCTTCTTTTCCACCGGAGTAGTTACAAGTGTCTCTGGCTCTTCATATTCCTCCACCATTGCTTGCCAAATGTTGAATCCAATGGCTATCAAATAAGTCCACATTTTTATGCTCTAAAAAACATAATTTGTCCTATCAAATAAAGGTGTCTTATTTGTATAAAAAACTTCATATGATCTAGCCATCGTGCTTTCTCCAATCTTCTTTCAAGCTGTAAAACTTTTTCAAAAGGAACATGCTCTGATACTAATTGTTAAGTACAAAATATACTAATGGGAAGTGAATCAGTATATTATATATCTTTTACTTAATCTGATTTCTTTTCTTTAACCACTTAATTACACATTCAAGATATGCAATAACACTGAACAATAACATGCACCACACAAGAGAGAGAGAGAGAGAGAGAGAGAGAGAGAGAGAGAGAGACCAAATTTTTATGTGAAAAATTAAAGTAAAAAAAAATCATAAAAAACAATTTCAAGTATATGAATGAGCACCAATTCAAATTACAAAGTTTGCAAGCACCAACTTGTAGGAGTATCAACCCCTTTATCGAGCACCAACATAATAATTATTTGTGAGCACCAACCCATAAGAGCACCAACCCCTCTTGTGTATAAAACACAACTATCTCTCAATGTTGCTTACTCAATAAATGATAAAACTCTACAATATCTCATGTTTTTCTCTTCTCTTTTCTTATATAAAATAATTACAAAACCATGCACTCTCTTGCATATTACAAATGCCTTTTCGAGCCTTCATTTATAGCTTTTTAAATGACCTTTAGCATTCACCCTTTGTGACCCTTCAATCCTCAAGGAAAATGACATCAAAATTGCATGACCCTTCGTATCCTTGCATTTGAAAAGTCATATGGTGACCTTTCATAAGCAAATATGTTTTTTTTTCTTTTATTTTTACTTTGGTGACCTTTCAAATTCTTTAATGTGACTCTTCATGGAAAAATGTGTCATACCCTCTTTTTTCTTCACTTGGTGACTCTTGAAATTCTTCAAAATGACTTTTCATGAAAAAATGCATCCCATTCTTTTTTTGTCTTTACCCCGTGACTCTTTGACTTCTTCACGGGCCCTCTTTTGACTTTTATGCAACCAAAAATATATTCGTTTATATTAAATAAATATTAACACATATTAGCCAAGATATGAATATTAAAAACACCATTAAATGCTATGGGGCCTTTATCACCAATGTTAGACCTTTGACATCAATGACAATATTTCCAACATATTTACATCATGTAGCTTGGATATCATTGTAATTTTTATTAAGGCTTGGATGCATTAGATTGAATGTTCTAGCATGAGATTGTTTGGTTTGTATGTTTGCTTGTGGTGACAATTGTTGGGTTGCTAAGTCTTGATTGAATGGACCTTAATCCATTGAATAACATTATTGGCTTATTATTTGATTTGATTTTGATAAAAAAGGGGATTAGTAAGGGGGAGGGGGATCTTAGACCCATGGCCATTGTATGCATGGCATTGATGTGAATCGTTGACTTAGAGTTTGGTTTTGTTTTGAAATAGTTCTAGTTTTTTCTTTTGATTGTTAGAAGTGGTGGGGAGAGGGAGCTATAGACTTAAAAGGGAGTAAAAATATCATTTTTCCATAAAATATGGGGATGCATTTTCAAGAATAAAAGGCATGAAGCAAGTGGAGGAACTCTCTTGTGTGGAAAACAAGAAGAAACTAAATATGAATACTTCTAACAAGTAAGTTCGTAATGGTTTTTGGTTATTTTATTCTTTTTATGTGCAAGGGCATTGAAGAAAATATAAAAACTAGAAGAAATCAAAGTTTTGTTCATAATGTGATTTACATGTACATTTTAAGAAATGTTGTGGCAATGTTTATATTGGATTGTGTTGGAAAATGTTGTTGGACATTTTAGTTTTCTAGGTTTTTTCAATTTTGTTTTTGATCCCTGCTTGGCATAGAAGCTCACGGCTAGTGAGAATTTACTTCCATGGCATAAATACTTAAGGTTTTATAATATGTTTAGTGTCATAGTTTTGTTTTGGATGAGTTGGTTATGTGGTTTAGAAACTTGAAAATCTTTGCTATCGCCCTGCAAACCAGGCTCTACCATCAATTTTATGGATGGTGTGGCTAGGGTCACTAATGGGGGGACCATAGGGCTAGTTGGATGGCAATTTTTTCTTTGGTAGTTATTCGTTCCCCTGTGCATGGTCTTTGTGAAGATTATTGGTTTCAGAGCAATGATGGAACGACTCATTAGATTCAAGCTTATGGGACTCATGCTCAGATATATTATAACATTACATTACTCTCTACATCCTTTTGTTATACCACAAAGAGGATTTATATTGGATTGTTATATTATATATTTGCATTTGTTTTATTATATTACAGATTTAAGGTACTTGATTATAGTGATAAACTATTATGGGGATTCGAGTCTCTACCCTCAAACTTATACTTCACTATGTAAATTGTTGCAATATCTAGCTATATAAGCCATTGAATATTAATTTTTTGAAGTTTTATGAAGGAATATCAATATCGTATGGTTCATGTATTCATTATTTTATTTGAATTTTGTTTATTCTGTAGCAATCATATTGAAAGGTAATAGATTTCTATCTGCATGGAAACGAAGGAATATTTTGATTATGTTTTTAATATATACTCATTATAAATTTTATAAATTTATGTTCATGAGTTGTAATTATTATGTTTTAGTAAATTACTTAGAAAAGTTTCATGTGATTATATTAGCTAGGTTAAGACATTCAAATTAACTGCATTGAAATGGTTGACTAAATATTGTAATATTATTATTGGTATTTGTATTAAAAACAACTAGGTTCATATATTCTATAGAATTCACTCCATTAAAGTTTTTGTTAATGCACATGGATTGGAGGAAGGATAGGTGCATGATATGATTGTTTGTAGCCATTTATTAAAGGGTGAAGTATGGAGTTGATGCATTCAAATGTTATCATTTGGTTTAACTTATTAAAGAATGCAATAGTAGTATAATGATTGTGTTGTATGATTTTAATTGGTTTGGGAATGTGGAAGTTTCATTGATTGAAAAGAGGCATTATATTTGGGCTTAATCGATTTGAAATGCTTAAGTGGTTTGATGGATTTTAATTGAACTTGGCTTATATTGTGATTGATTAAAAATTTATTATGCTATAATGTGAGTGTTGGATATTCAACCTAGGTCCTTGTCATTGATTATCATGCCAAAGCATTTGAGAAGATTTTAAAACCATTGCATTTTGTATTGAAAATAATTACCTGTATTATACTTATAAATACTTATTACTAATGAATCTAAGTTTTTGAACATTGAATGTTTCATCATTATGATGTGGCAACATAGTGGTTGACTAGATTTGTATTTGGATTATATATTTGTGATCTATTTTGGAATAGAATCTTAATGATTTACCTATTTGCTTGAGATCGACTAGGTAAGGTTGTGTTATTAGTTGAAGTACTTTGAGTGCACTCTGTTATAATAAAATTTTAGATTGCATGAATTATAGGTGAACCAATTCAGAGGTTTGCATGTTTGATTGAAATTTATTTAATGCATATCCTTATAAAGAAGGCTTGGAATGTAAGTGATTGTGCATTGCATAGTTAGTTGTTATCAATGAAGTTGCATTATTAGGCATTTGCATAATTTTCATGCTCTATTGTTCTAATATCTATAATAGGCAGGGACTTCAATACCATGCTCTATCCATTGGAAAAAATATGAGGATCTCCCCTTATGAGGAGGAATTGTGAGACCTTGCAAGAGTTTTTTCCTGAGAAGAGTTCACGATATATAGCACCCTCCAATGAATTTTTGATATGGAACAACCAAAGATTTGGAGAATGCACATTAGAAAGATTGGACCAATTATGAAAACAAAACTCAAAATGTATTTTTGAAAACAAAATCCATTATGAAAACAGAGCTCTCCAAATCCACAATGAAATCTAAAGATTCAAATTAAATGGTGAAAGGAAGGAAACATGAAGATATGGCTCATAAGGAGCTGGAGGATATTTATAGAAAAGACGATATTTTTTTGTAAATGGAGTTCATGGATAAAATATTTTTAGGAAGGGAACACAACACGGTCTACCAGCTTTCCACTTTAATGAGGAGACAAAAAGTAAAACCACGAGTATTGAAAATTATCAAGGGGTGGTCTTTGTTCGACTTGATGATATTAATAAGGAGATTGTGCATCACTTCAAAGTTCTTTAAACATAAGACATATAACACAGGGAAGAGGCCCAACAATCCTTGTTTTCCAACATTCCATCTTTAATCTCTCCCAACCAAAATGATGCTCTCTTGAGACCAACTCTCGAAAAGGAAAAAAAGAGAGTGCTCTTTGAAATGTGAAGTGATAGTGCTCCATTCTGAATGGCTTCTTTACCCTCTTCTTTCAACATTTCTGAGACCTGGTAAAGTCAAATCTCATCACGGCTATGAAGGAATCAAATGAAACTAGAAAGGCATTGAAGGCTATGAACACAACATTATTAGCTCTCATTCCCAATTTGAAAGATGCAAGATTCTTCAAAAATGTTTGTCCTATATCCTTAAGAAAGACAAACTACAACATCATAGCTAAAGTTATGGGAAATATGTTGAAGGTTCTTTTATCCTTTTATCATTTATTAGGAACAAGTAGGTTTCATGAAGAGTAGGCAAATCCTTGATGGGATTGTAGTTTTCCATGAGATTATTCATTCCTTAGATGTAGGTAAAAGCAAAGGTTTGCTCTTCAAAGTCAACATTTCCAAAGCTTATGATTGAGTAGATTGGGCATTTTCAGATTACATCTTGAAGAGGGTTGGTTTCTTCAAGTGATGGTGCTTTTGGCTGAAGGAATTTTACTCCACCCCTAAGTTCTCTATTCTAGTGAATGGTTCTTCTCTAGTATTTTTCCATTGTTATAGGGGTCTCAGGGAAGGAGATCCTCTTTCCTTCTATCTATCCATCATTCCAGGAGAGGCTTTGGAAAGGAGAAAGAAAATTAAAGACCTAAAAGTGTGAAAACTGAGGATGCATCTTCTCATATGTTGTTCATAAATGACACCATTCTATTTATCTAGCCATCATTGTTAGATTGCAACAATGTCAAGGAGATTCTCAGAGGTTATGAAGTGGCATATGGACAAAAGATTAATGGGATAAAATCAAAATCTTTCTTTATTAATGTCTCAGGGAATCTACAACAATATTTTTCACGCATTCTAGGTTGTGAAAGGGCCTCCTTTACATATACCGACAAGGGAATTATTTTGTTCAAAGGAAGGGAAAAAGTCTCTCTCTCGGAAGGCTTGATTGACATAATCAATTGCAGGTTAAGTGGATGGGAAAAAAATAATAGAATAAAATCAAATCTTTCTCTATCAATGTCCCAGGAAATTTGCAACATTATTTTTCATGCATTCTAGGTTGTGAAAGGGCCTCCCTCCCAGTTATGTACAAGGAATGCCTCTAATCAAAAGAAGGGAAGAAGTGTTTATCTGGGAAGGCTTAATTGGTGAAATCAATGGCATGTTAAGTGGATGGAAAGGGAAAGTGTTATCTACAAGAGGAAGGTTGATGTCGGCCTAGTCAATTCTTCAATCATTGCTAGTTTACTGGTTTTGAATCTTAAAATCCCCAAGAAAGATTCAAAATGAAAATGACAAAAGCATTCTGATTTTTTTTTTTTGGCAACGGATAAGTTACCCAAGAAAATTTCCACTGGTAGCTTGGCAAAAAGTGTCTACCGAAAAAATTGGGAGAAGCAAGCATAAGGAATAGCTCTTGGAAAATGACACACTGAGTGCTAAATTATCCTATAGAATGCATAAAAAATCGAAGAGCCTTTGGAGCACAATTATGAATATAAAATATCTAGAATCAGAGAGACCAAACAAAAAATTTACCAGCTTAAACCCTCTTCACGGTTCAACAATTTGGAAAAACATTTGTTCCTCTTGAAGTGTGGTACCAAGACATCTATTCTAACAATGATGAGATTAAAAATTTATGTGTTTCTCATAATGCATCGCATCTTTTTAATTCAAACAATGTGATATGGGAACTTGAGTGATTTTGAACGTGTTGAAGGTCCAAAGATTCAAACTTTATGCATATTTCTCATAATACATCACAACTTTAAAATTTGGACAATGTGATACAATAACTTGAGTAGTTTTGAATGCATTGAAGATACAAATATTCAAATTTATGCATGTTTCTAATAATGTATCATAACTTTGAAAATTGAACAATATGATACATGAACTTAAGTAGTTTTGAATTATAACTTTTTTAGTAAGTCCAAATGATAATCTATATGCAAAAAGTGACTTTTAATAAATAAACCATTAAAACAACCGCCACAAAAAAATTGGAATTGTCTTTCAGAGTACAAAATGGAACTATGTGTAGGGCCCGATGCACAACATTAATGTTGCACAAAGCATCTAACCAAATCTATATGTAATGTGAGAATGACCAATAACTATATTGGTTCACCTTGGATGCTTACCTAGGGATAGATTCCACTAGGAAATTTCATATATAAGTATGTTGCCTTAGGATGATATGTTGTTTGAGGTGGTATTAGTAGAATTGAGGATGATAAGAGAACACGCTTTTAGGAAGATGCTTGGCCTTATAAAGTTACATTTGATAGACTATAGGTTTTGGGGGAAATCTATGTAGTGATCAGAAAAAATGGCATCACAAGGTGGAAAAATGTTGGGAGATCCTAGAGGAGACAAGGGTAACAATAAAGAAATGGAAGAACCTAAGGTTTTTACATGTGCCACATATCTAGGGAATTTCAAAAGCACTAGAAAATTACATAATCCCAAAGATCAATAGGAAGGATCAAATGCTCCAGAACTTCAAAGAAAATGAGGTTTCATGGTCAAAGAGGGTTATTGATTTTTTGCTCCAAATAGCTAGTTTTCTAAAAAATTAGACATATGGCAAAGAATTTGGCGGTCCAATGGTTGGCCAAAAACCAAGTTTTTCCTTTGGTGGATTTAAGTGCAAGGAAAAAATTTAACAGGGGGGGAAATAGGATTTTAGGGCACCTCAAGGTGTATTTTATGCAAAGATGAGGAATATGATGTCAACCACCTACTCCTCAACTGTCAAATTGTCCAAAAAAAATATGGAAGCTAATGTTCACAAAGTTTCAAATCATTTGTGTTTTACTAAAAGAGTTTTGAAGCACTTGAGATATCATATCAAACTCAAAATCAGTAGGAACTCTATGGAACACAGTTCTAGCTATGTCATATTTTCCTTTGTGGATGGAAAGGAATAAACATTTAGTCCATAATATCTCAAGATCTTTAGAAGAGGTTCTCAACATGTTGAGTGATAGGCTTACAAAGGCCTTCAAAGCTCTAAGTATATGCAAATCTAGGGAATTAGCCCCTAGAGACCGCTAGGCTTTAAGGAATTGGAATGACATCAGACACAAGGTTAATTCAACCCAAACCAAGCACAAAGGTAGGGGAATCAACTCAAAATATAAGGGTGGCATAAGGTAAGTTTTGTCAATGCTTATAACGGGAATCTAGGTCCAACAAGAGAAAGGTGCTTGATCTAGAATTGCAAGTGAGAAGTTGTGGCTTTCAAAGGTATTTTTGTAGCTATCTAGTCTAATAATGTATCTAAGGGAGAGGACTTGGTAGTAGGTATTCGGATTTCTCTATGGTTTATGATTGAAAACCTCAAGGTTGAACAATATTAAAAAATGTTGATTGAAGCAATGAAATATTTTGGGTACCATCATTGGAAACTCTTCAATTATTTGGAGGCCAATGAAGAAAAAGCTAGATTCACTAAAATATATATATCTCTTTGCTATAGAGAAAATAATGTAGTGGCAGAATGGTTAGTGAATATGGGAATACCTCATCTTGACAAGAAAGCGGAGGGGATGAATCATGACATGTATAATTGGAAAGACCTCTATTTTATTATAAATAATGATGGTTTAAAAATAAAATATTGACCCAGATAGCTAAGGAAAGCATTGTGTATTTTATCTGTGCATATGATTTTGGATCTTTGCCTAAGCTTCCTATGGAGGATAGGAAGCCATTGCTTGGGACTTGAATTTCTCCCATGGTTTGAGCTTTGATTCAATTCTTTTGGTTGTCTTTTTCCCTCCACGTTTCTATTTTCTTATTTTTGTCCTCTTTTTTTCTTTTGGGCTCCCCTTTTTCTATCTTTTTGCCTTCTCTTTAAAGTTCATTCCTTTGCAGGTATTTTTTTTTGTTTTTTTCTCTCAACTTTGTTTTTATCTAGGTGGTTCTCTATTTTTCAGCCTTTTCACTCTCTTTTCTTTTGTATCGAGCTTGTTTTATGATTGTCCAGTTGTCAGTTATTTTTATTCATCTATCTACTTTCATTCTTTGGCTCTCTTTCATTTTTTGCTTCCTCTCAATGGATAGGCACTATTTTTATATCCTTGTGTATGTTGGTGATCCTCCTCTCTTATCTCCTCACACCTTATTTATTAGTCCCCTCAATCCCTCCTCACCATCCCTCTCTTCCTTCGTCTTTTCCTATTTTGAAGGCTAAGTTATGTTAATGAGAGGTGATGCACTTTGTGGCCTATGGTGGTTTTTTTTTAAGTAACTCTTGACTAAGATGCAGAGGAATGTCATTATCATTCCATACTCCCTATAGTTTGAAGATATCCACTCCTATAGTTTGAGCAATGCATTCAATTCTAATGTTGCTCACAATTTGCATGAAGACGTGGAGAACACCAATAATAAGCAGGGCCTTGTGCAATCATTGTGGGATTATACCTTCTTTTCTTTGGACAAGAAAGCAAATGAGATGGTTACATTCAATGATTTGTCTGATTAGTAGATGTATATGCAAGGATTACAAGAGCTTAACCAACATATGGGTTTATGCCCCTCCTACAGGATTCACTCACCACCTTGTGACTTTATCGACAATCAACTATGTCACCAGCAAGGAGCACTTAGTCGTCAATTTGATGAACTATTTCAGCCTTGCAACAACTAGGATATCCCAAAGCAACCTAGCTTGAATCTTTTGGGATCTGATGTGATAAACTAGGATGTGCCTCAGGCACATGGTGGTTTGGAGGACACTTGCAAATACCATTCTCTTTCATTGAAATGTTTAGCAAGTGAAAATGGTAGAATCCGAGTTTGTTAGCTTCCTCCAAAAAATAGACAGCTGACAAAGATATGGTAGGGGATTATACTGCTTCCAGCAAGAAGCCCAGAATGCTCACAAACAAAGATGTTGAGAGATATTTAGAATTTTAGCGTCTAAAGAGGACAAAAGCTCGTTTCATGGTAGAGATAGTAATATTGTAATTCCTCCTACTAGCAATGGGAAAAATAGAGTATCTCCATCTTCTCCATCGAGTTAGGGTTACAATCACCACAAATATGATTCAAAGAATCACAAAGGCAATGACAACACCTTTCCATCCATGATAGGTTCAGAAAACTTTAAAAAGTTAACCAACGCAGGTGGTAAAGAGAGTTTTCAGCCCACCCAACCATCCTTGAAACAGGTTATTGAAGTGGTGCACAATATTGTGAACAATGTATGAGATTCAATCCATGCCATGGTGATAAAATTGAATGGAAAAAACAAGACCCAGCTTGAAATCTTTGAGTATGCTTGTGACTTCATGAATGATGTAAATGCAACAATGCTAGGTCTTAATAATTTGGTTGAACTTGACAAAATAACTAGTGAAAAGACCACTAAGAATTAGTATGTTCTGGGAAGAATCTACTTCAGAGAATCTCTAGGAACCTCGGGGATTTTATTTTCTTTCCATTTTGTTTGTTTTGTTTGACACTATTTGTTTAGTTTGGCCTATTGTTGGAGACTCAGACCCGACTTCTTTCAAGCTCTTGTTAAGCACAGATCTAGTAATTAATAACACAAGAGAACACATGATTTACCTGGAAACCATTTCAAGAGAAAGCCATGGCAAAATATTGATTATATATATATAACTCTTTTACAATGTTTGCAGGCACCAACTTACTAGAGACACCAATCCCCAAGCCAAGCACCAACTTGGTAAATTTGTGAGCACCCCCCCATTGGAGACACTGATCCCCTTCGCCAAGCACCAACCCAGCCAATTCATAAGCACTGACCCATAGAAGCACCAACCTTAGATTATGAAGCAACTACCCCAAGCAAAATAGATTCCACCATCTGTGATTGCTTGTTCAATTGAATGATGGCTTTGCTTATCTTACACTTTCTCTCTCACTGGTTTTCTTATATTTTTTCTACTGTCCTCTCTTTCACAATTCTCAATGATATTCTTCGTTAAAATAAATCTACCCTTCACACTTCTTTTCTTAAAATATATTCTATTTCATTTTCTACTCTTCTCTTCTTCGCTCAAATGATATGCATAAACAATTTTTTTCTCTTTCTCTCTTCCTTCTCTCGCACACTTATATGATCTTCAATCAAATTGAATGCTTGTAATACTTCCACATCTCTCCTCCTTTATATACACTTTAAAAACTTCTCACAAAGGAGGCATCCCATCCAAGAGGCACCTCTTCACCAAAAGATGTGACTGTTGACAATTCTGAAAACATTTTGACATTTCCGTTGATAATTCTGGTCACTTCCAGCAACAATTTTGTTTGACATTTTCTTTCATATCCATTACAATTCCTTTGACATCAATGGCAATTATTACAACAATCTCTCCCTTTGTCATTCATGGCAATCCCCATGAATTAGTATATGAACTCTCCCTTGCTGTGGTTCTCCTCCTTTGGTCCCACTGTCTTCAATTTTCCACTTTGACATCAATGGCAAAGGGTTGCCCACGGTTCTCCTCTTGTTGTAGTGCTCCCCTTTTCTTTCTCTCTCCCCCTTTGACATCAATGGCAAAGATTTATACACCCTGCTCCCCATGAGATGATGCTTCCTCTCATACTCACTAGGACAAAAATATATTATCTTCTACTGTCTTCGTTGCAATCTCGAATTTCTTTTATACCACTTATTGTAATATCTTCTTTTATTCTTCCTCTTCGTAGCATCTTTCCACTATGCACATCATATCCCTCTTGCTCCAACGTGGTCTTTACTGCCATCTCTCCTTGTGCTTTGTTCTCCATAACGTCCTCCCTGCCATTGCTCCTTGTGCCTTTTGCATAAGCACATATTACTCCTTTTAATTGTCTAGTTGCTACATTTGCTTCCAAACTTGCGCGAATTCTCTTTTGAGTTTGGTTTGGGCAGCTTCGTTCTTGTTCTGGTCTATAGGATTACTTCCACATTGTCTCGCTATATGTCCATACTTATAGCAATTATAACATACAATGTCTTTTGATAATGGAGTAAATGAATTTCTCCCTGACAAACCATACGAATCTTCGTTTCCATTACAACCATGCCCATTCCTTTCATGTCCTTCACTTGTGCCGTAGTTCCATGCATACTCATTTCTTGCATGCCCATTCCTATTATCTACATCCTGCCACTGTTCCATGCATATCCATTCCTCGCATGTCTTTTACACTCCTTTGCTCTATGACCAAAAATGTTTCAATTAAGGCAATAGCCATAAAACGATCCTTGGTACCTGTCAGACTGTTTTGGCAAGAATGATCTATCATGCCAATGGTTCTTTCCTTTATCTTCTACTTGCGTAACTTCATTCTTTGGGGAAGTCTTCTCTTCTATCATCAAAAGTTTAACAATTTTAACATTCTCCTTGGTAACCTTTTGTTCATCTCCATAGCTAAGACCCGACTTGTTGAATAGTGACCTTTGACGATCTAGAATCTCATCTAAAACGTCGGTGCTCTTCTCAAGTCTTAAGCTGCTTGTCAACTTAACACTAGACTTCTCCAATTCCTTTCTTAAATCAACAATCTCATATTCAAGCTTCGCAAAATTTTCCTCTGTTGATTTCAGTTGATCTATTATTACCTACTCAATTCTTTTTGCATCTTCTAATTGAGTTTTTAGACTGGTAATGATCTTTTCTGACTCTTCGAATCTTTGAGATATGTTTGTTTTCAAATTTCCACCTCCTTCATATTTCTGAAGCTACAATTTTTTCTTCAAATTCTTTTTCTTAAGCGTTTTTATTCCATTCAAGGCACAGACAAGTTCTTCTAGATCCACTTCTCCTTGATCCTCAAGATTTTCTTCCTTTTTTAGAAACATTTAGTCTTTATGACTCTCTGAATTACTCTCTGAAGTACTCTCATTACTCTCTTCTTCTGAGCTAATCTCCTTGGTTTAAAGGCTTTTCTTATATCTATCAGAGTTTTTCTTTTTTTCATATTTACTTGGCTTATAGTTCTTTTTGTATGAATGTTTGCTCTTCCCTACCTTAGCATGTTCTTCTTCATCACTATTATCATCTTTTGCACGACACTTAACCGCAAAATGCCCTATCTCACCACAACTGAAACATTTGAAAGGAAGCTTACCTTTATACTTGCCAGATCCCTTTTTAAGATTTCTCACAAAAAGAGCTTCTTCTTCTTCTTCTTCTAATTCATCACTTGACTTAGGTTTCGCATTTTTGACTTTCTTTGAAGCTTTGAAGGTTGCTTTGTGCTTTGAGGGTTTTTTTTTGTTTCTGTCCTCATTTCATATGTTGTGAAGATTCCATGTAATTCATCCATCTTCAATGTGTCCAAGTCCTTCATTTCTTCAATAGCTGAGACTTTCACATCATACCTCATAGGAAGTGACCTTAGTACTTTCTATACTATCATCGATTCTTCTATTTTCTCACCTAGCCCTTTGATGGTGTTGACTATCTCATCTACACAGAGAAGATAGGCTGCAACGTTTTCTTCACATTTCATTTTAAGACTTTCAAACTACCTTCTATGAGTTTGAAGCTTCGCCTTCTTGACCTTGTCATCATCTTCATAGATATTATGAAGTTTTTCCCATATATCTTTTGCTGACACACAATGTTTTACTTTCATGAACTCTGATTCTGATAAGCCACATAAAATGGCATTCATCATTTTTGCATTATTCTCACATGCCTTCTTTTCAGCGTAATCCATTAGATGTTTGTTGGTGCTATGTACCCCATCGCTACTGATAACCAAATATCAAACCCTAGAGCCATAAGATATTTTTTCATCCTTATACTCCAAAAAGCATAATTTGTTCCATTAAACAATGGTGCTTTGTTTGTAGAGAAACCATCCTGGCCTTGACGATTAGCCATGTGTGCTCTCGGGATCTACCTTCCAACAATTAGACTGATTATGAAGGAATGACTTTGATACGAATTGTTAAGCACAAGATTATACTGAGAGGGGGGGGGCGGGCGGGGGGGGGCGGGGCGACGGGGCGGGCGGGTGAATTAGTATAAGATAATCTTTTAATCTTTTAAATTTAATCAACCACAACCACCATAAACATTCAAGATCTAGTATTTAATAACACAAGATAACAAAGGATTTACACGAAAACTCTTTCAGGAGAAAACCATGACAAAATATTGTTTTTATATATATAACTCTTTTACAATGTTTGCAGGCACCAACCCAACCGATTTGTGAGCACCCACCACTAGAGACACCGATCCCCTTCGACTAGCACCAACCCGGCCAATTCATGAGCTAGACTATGAGGCACTGACCCCAAGTAAATCGATTCCACCATCTGTGATTGTTTCTTTAATCAAATGATGGCTTTGCTTATCGTACACTTTCTCACTGGTTTTCTTATATTCTTTCTACTCTCCTCTCTTTCACAATTCTCAAATGATATTCTTCATTAAAATAAATCTACCCTATACACTTCTTTTCTTAAGAGATATTCTCTTTCATTTTTTGCTCTTATCTTCTTTGATCAAATGATATGCATAAACAAAATTCTACTCTTCCTCTCTTGCTTCTCTCACACTTATTTGATTTTCAATCAAATCAAATGCTTGTAATACTTCCACATCTCTTCTCCCTTATATAGCCTTTAAAAAATTCTCACAAAGGAGGTGTCCCATCCAAGAGGCACCTCTTCACCAAAATATGTGACCATTGACATTTTCGTCAACAATTTTGTTAACATGTTCGTTGACATTTCCATCAACATTTCCGTCGACAATTCCATTCACTTCCGACAACAATTCCGTTTGACATTTCCATTCATATCCGTTACAATTCTTTTGACATCAATGACAATTATTCCAACAATCTCCTCCTTTGTCATTGATGGCAATCCCCATGAATTAGTATATGAACTCTACCTTGCTATGGTTCTCCTCCTTTGGTCCCCCTGTCTTGAATTCTCCCCTTTGACATCAATGGCAAAGGGTTGTCCATGGTTCTCTCTTTGTAGTGCTCCCCTTTCCTTTTCTCTCTCCTTTGACATCAATGGCAAAGGGTTATACACCCTGCACCCCCTGAGCTAATGCTTCCTCTCATAGTCACTAGGAAAAAAAACTATTATCTTCTTCTGTTGTCTTCGTTGCAATCTTGAATTTATTTTGTACCACTTATTCTAAGATCTTATTTTAATGTTCCTCTTCATAGCATCTTTCCACTGTGCACATAATATCTCTCTTGCTTCAACATGATCTTTACTGCCATTTCTCCTTGTGCTTTGTACTACATCATGTCCTCCCTACCATTGCTCCTTGTGCCTTTTGCACAAGCACATATTACTCCTTTTAATTGTCTAGTTGTTGCATCCGCTTCCAAACTTGCACAAATTCTCTTTTGAGTTTGGTTCGGGCATCCTCTTTCTTGTTCTGGTCTATAGGATTACTTCCACATTGTCTCGCTATATGTCCATACTTATTGCAATTATAACAAACAATGTCTTTTGATAATGGAGTAAATGAATTTCTACGTGAGAAACCATATGAGTCTTTGTTTCCATTCCAACCATGCATATTCCTCTCATGTCCTTCACTTGTGTCATAGTTCCATCCATACTCATTTCTTGCATGCCCATTCCTCTTATCTACATTTCTACCATTGTTCCATACGTATACATTCCTCACATGTCTCTTACACTCCTTTGCTTTATGACCAAAAATGTTGCAATTAAAGCAATAGCCATAAAATGATCCTTGTTACCTATCAGACTATTTTGGCAAAAATGATCTTCTATCATGACAATGGTTCTTTCCTTTGTCTTCTACTTGCAGAACTTCGTTCTTTGGGGAAGTCTTCTATTCTATCTTCACAGGTTTCGTAATTTTAATATCCTCCTTACTAACCTTTTGTTCATCTCCATAGCCAAGACCTGACTTGTCGAATAGTGACTTCTCCATTTCCTTTCTTAAATCAACAATCTCAGATTCAAGTTTAGCAAGATTTTCGTCTTTTGATTTCAGCGGATCTCTTATTACCTCAATTCTTTTCGCCTCTTCTAATTGAGTTTTTAGATTGATAATGATCTTTTCAGACTCTTCGAATATTTGAGATATGTTTGTTTTCAAATTTCCACCTCCATATTTCTAAAGCTGCAATTTTTTCTTCAAATTCTTTTTCTTAAGCCTCTTTATTTCATTCAAGGCATAGACAAGTTCTTCCAAATCCACTTCTCCTTCATCCTCAAGATTTTCTTCCTCTTCTAGAAACATTTAGTCTTCATCATTCTTTGTTTCTATTGCCATGTACAGAGTTTCTTCTTTATCACTCTCTGAAGTACTCTCATTACTCTCTTCTCCTGAGGTACTCTCCTTGGTCTAAAGGCTTTTCTTATATCTGTCAGAGTTTTTCTTTTTTTCATATTTACTTGGCTTATAGTTCTTTTTGTATGAATGTTTGCTCTTTCCTACCTTAGCATGTTCTTCTTCATCACTATTATCATATTTTGCATGAGGACACTTAGCAGCGAAATGCCTTATCTCACCACAATTGAAACATTTGAAAGGAATCTTACCTTTATACTTGTCAGATCCCTTTTTAAGATTTCTCACTAAAAGAGATTCTTCTTTTGATTCATAATTTGACTCAAGTCTCACATTGTTGACTTTCTTTGAAGCTTTGAAGGTTGCTTCGTGCTTTGACGGTTTTTCTATTTTTGTCCTCATTTCATATGTTGTGAGGCTTCCATGTAATTCATCCATCTTCAATGTGTCCAAGTCCTTCATTTCTTCAATAGCTGAGACTTTCGCATCATACCTCATAGGAAGTAACCTTAGTACTTTCAATATTATCGTTGATTCTTCCATTTTCCCGCCTAGCCCTTTGATAGTGCTGACTATCTCATCCACACGGAGAAGATACGCTGCATCATTTTCTTCATCTTTCATTTTAAGACTTTCAAACTACCTTGTTTGCATTTGAAGCTTCGTCTTCTTGACCTTGTCATCACCTTCATAGATATTTTGAAGTTTGTCCCATGTATCTTTTGCTAACACACAATGCATTACTTTTACGAACTTTGATTGTGATAAGCCAAATAAAATGGCATTCATCGCTTTTGCATTATCCTCACATGCCTTCTTTCCAACTTGATCCGTTGGTTGATTTGTTGGTGTTATGTACCCCGTCGCTATTGACAACCAAATATCAAACCCTAGAACCATAAGATTTGTGTTCATCCTTATACACACAAAAGAATAATCCGTTCCATCAAACAATGGTGCTTTGTTTGTAGAGAAACCGTCCTAACCTTGACGACTAGCCATGTGTGCTCTCAGGATCTACCTTTAAGTGGTTAGATTGATTCTGAAGGAACTGCTCTGATACCAATTATTGAGAACAAGCTTATAGTGAGAGGGGAGGGGGGTGGTGAATCAATATAAAATAATCTTTTAATCTTTCAAATTTGATCAACCACAACCACCATAAACATTCAAGATCTAGTAATTAATAACACATGAGAACACATGATTGACGTGGAAACTCTTTTGGGAGAAAACCACGGTAAAATATTACTTTTATATATATAACTCTTCTAAAATGTTTGCAAGCACCAGCCTACTAGAGTCACCAATCCCCAAACCAAGCACCAACTTGGTCAATTTGTGAGCATCCACCCACTAGAGACACCGATCCCCTTCGCCAAGCACCATTCAGCCAATTCATGAGCACCAACCCCTAGACTATGAGGCACTGACCCCGAGCCAAATCGATTCCACCATCTGTGATTGCTTCTTCAATCGAATGATGGCTTTGTTTATCTTACACTTTCTCTCTCACTGATTTTCTTATATTCTTTCTACTCTCCTCTCTTTCACATTCTCAAATGATATTCTTCATTAAAATAAATTTATCCTTCACACTTTTTTTTCTCAATATATTTCTATTTCATTTTCTACTCTACCTTCTTCGGTCAAATGATATGCATAAACATAATTTTGTTCTTCCTCTCTTCCTTCTATCTCACACTTATATGATCTTCAATCAAATCGAATGCTTATAATACTTCCACATTTCTTCTCCCTTATATAGCCTTTAAAAACTTCTCACAAAGGAGCCGCCCCGTCCAAGAGGCACCTCTTCACCAAAATATGTAATCGTTGACATTTTTGTCGACATTTCCGTCGATAATTTCCTTAATATTTCCATTGACATTTCGACATTTCCGTCAACAATTTTGTTCACTTCTGGTAACAATTCCATTTTACATTTCCATTCATATCTGTTACAATTTCTTTGACATCAATAACAATTATTCCAACAATCTCCCACTTTGTCATTGATGGCAATCCCCATGAATTAGTATATGAACTCTCCTTTGCTATGGTTTTCCTCCTTTGGTCCCCCTGTCTTTAATTCTCCCCCTTTGACATCAATGGCAAAGGGTTGTCCATGGTTCTCCTTTTATTGTAGGGCTCCCCTTTTCTTTTCTATCTCCTTTGACATCAATAGCAAAGGGTTATACACCATGCACCCCCTGAGCTAATGCTTCCTCTCATAGTCACTATGAAAAAAAACTATTATCTTCTTCTCCTGTCTTTGTTGCAATCTTGAATTTCTTTTATACCACTTATTCTAATATCTTCTTTTAATGTTCCTCTTCATAGCATATTTCCACTGTGCACGTAATATCGCTCTTGCTTCGACATAGTCTTTACTGCCATTTCTCCTTGTGCTTTGTGCTACATCATGTCCTCCCTACCTTTGCTCCTTGTGCCTTTTGCACAAGCACATATTACCCCTTTTAATTGTCTAGTTGTTGCATCCACTACCAAACTTGCACGAATTCTCTTTTGAGTTTGGTTCAGTATCCTCTTTCTTGTTCTGGTCTATAGGATTACTTCCACATTGTCTCGCTATATGTCCATACTTATTGCAATTATAACAAACAATGTCTTTTGATAAAGGAGTAAATGAATTTCTACGTGAGAAACCATATGAGTCTTTGTTTCCGTTTCAACCATGCCTATTCCTCTCATGTCCTTCACTTGTGTCATAGTTTCATGCATACTCATTTCTTGCATGCCCATTCCTCTTATCTACATTTCTACCACTGTTCCATGCGTATACATTCCTCACATGTCTCTTACACTCCTTTGCTCTACGACCAAAAATGTTGCAATTAAAGCAATAGCCATACAACAATCCTTGGTACCTGTCAGACTGTTTTAGCAAGAATGATCTTCTATCATGACAATGGTTCTTTCCTTTGTCTTCTACTTGCAGAACTTTGTTCTTTGGGGAAGTCTTCTAATCTATCTTCACAGGTTTCATAATTTTAACATCCTCCTTCCTAACCTTTTGTTCATCTCTATAGCCAAGTTCTGACTTGTCGAATAGTGACCTCTGATGATCTAGAATGTCATCTAGCACCTCGGTGCTCTTCTCAAATCTTGAGCTGCTTGTCAACTTAACACTAGACTTCTCTAATTCCTTTCTTAAATCAACAATCTCAGATTCAAGCTTAGCAAGATTTTTGTCTTTTGATTTCAGCTGATCTCTTATTACCTCCTCAATTCTTTTCGCCTCTTCTAATTGAGTTTTTAGACTGGTAATGATCTTTTCAGACTCTTCGAATATTTGTGATATGTTTGTTTTCAAATTTCCACCTCCTTCATATTTCTGAAGCTGCAATTTTTTCTTCAAATTCTTTTTCTTAAGCCTCTTTATTTCATTCAAGGCATAGACAAGTTCTTCCAAATCCACTTCTCCTTCATCCTCAAGATTTTCTTCCTCTTCTAGAAACATTTGGTCTCCATCATTATTTGTTTCTATTGCCATGAAAAGAGTTCCTTTTTTATCACTCTCTGAAGTACTCTCATTACTCTCTTCTTCTGAACTACTCTTCATGGTGTAAAGGCTATTCTTATATTTGTTAGATTTTTTTTTTTTCATATTTACTTGGCTTATAGTTCTTTTTGTATGAATGCTTACTCTTTCCTACTTTAGCATGTTCTTCCTCATCACTATTATCATCTTTTGCACGAGGACACTTAGCAGCGAAATGCCATATCTCACCAAAATTAAAACATTTGAAAGGAAGCTTACCTTTATACTTGCTAGATCTCTTTTTAAGATTTCTCACAAAAAGAGCTTCTTCTTCTTCTGATTCATCACTTGACTCAGGTTTCACATTTTTTACTTTCTTTGAACCGTTGAAGGTTGCTTCGTGCTTTCACAATTTTTTTATTTCTGTCCTCATTTCATATGTTATGAGGATTCCATGTAATTCATCCATCTTCAATGTGTCTAAGTCCTTCATTTCTTCAATAGCCGAGACTTTCGCATCATACCTCATAGGAAGTGACCTTAGTACTTTTAGTATTATCGTTGATTCTTCCATTTTCTCGCCTAGCCCTTTGATAGTGTTGACTATCTCATCCACACGGAGAAGATACGTTGCATCGTTTTCTTCATCTTTCATCTTAAGACTTTCAAACTGTCTTCTATGCATTTGAAGCTTCGTCTTCTTGACCTTGTCATCACTTTCATAGATATTTTAAAGTTTGTCCCATATATCTTTTGCTAACACATAATGCATTACTTTTACGAACTTTGACTCTGATAAGCCACATAAAATGGCATTCATCACTTTCGCATTATCCTCACATGCCTTCTTTCTAGCTTGATCCATTGGTTGATTTGTTGGTGTTATGTACCTCGTCGTTATTGATAGCCAAATATCAAACCCTAGAACCATAAGATTTGTTTTCATCCTTATACTCCCAAAAGCATAATTTGTTCCATCAAACGATGGTGGTTTGTTTGTAGAGAAACCGTCCTAACCTTGACGACTAGCCATGTGTGCTCCCAAGATCTACCTTCCAATGGTTAGACTGATTCTAAAGGAACTGCTCTGATACCGATTATTAAGCACAAGCTTATACTGAGAGGAGAAGGGGGGTGGTGAATCAGTATAAGATAATCTTTTAATCTTTCAAATTTGATCAACCACAACAACCATAAACATTCAAGATCTAGTAATTAATAACACAAGAGAACACAAGATTTACGTGGAAACTCTTTCGGGAGAAAACCACGGCAAAATATTACTTATATATATATAACTGTTTTAAAATGTTTGCAAGCACCAACCTACTAGAGTCACCAATCCCCAAACCAAGCACCAACTCGGTCAATTTGTAAGCATCCACCCACTAGAAACACTAATCCCCTTCGCCAAGCACCAACTCAGCCAATTCATGAGCACCGACCCACAGAAGCACCAACCCCTAGACTATGAGGCACAAACCCCAAGCCAAATCGATTCCACCGTCTGTGATTGCTTCTTCAATAGAATCATGGCTTTGCTTATCTTACACTTTCTCACTGATTTTCTTATATTCTTTCTACTCTCCTCTTTCACATTCTAAAAAAAAAATTCTTCATTAAAATAAATCTACTCTTCACACTTCTTTTCTTAAGAGATATTCTATTTCATTTTCTGCTCATCCTTCTTATTCACTCAAATGATATGCATAAACAAAATTCTGCTCTTCCTCTCTTCCTTCTCTCTCACACTTATATGATCTTCAATCAAATCGAATGCTTATAATACTTCCACATCTCTTCTCCCTTATATAGCCTTTAAAAACTTCTCACAATGGAGGCATCCCCTTCAAGAGGCACCTCGTCACCAAAATATGTGGCCGTTGACATTTTTGTCAACAATTCTGTTAACATTTCCATTGACATTTCGACATTTTCGTCGACAACTTTGTTCACTTCTGGTAACAATTCCATTTGACATTTCCATTCATATCCGTTACAATTCCTTTGACATCAATGACAATTATTCCAACAATCTCCCCCTTTGTCATTGATGGCAATCCCCATGAATTAGTGTAAGAACTCTCCCTTGCTATGGTTCTCCTCCTTTTCTCCCCATGTCTTCAATTCTCCCCCTTTGACATCGATGGCAAATGGTTGTCCATGGTTCTCCTCTTGCTATAGTGATCCCCTTTTCTTTTCTCTCTCCCCCTTTGACATCAATGGCAAAGGGTTATACACCCTGCTTCCCTTGAGTTGATGCTTCCTCTCATAGTCACTAGGAAAAAAAATTATCTACTTCTGTTGTCTTCGTTGCAATCTCGAATTTCTTTTATACCACATATTGTAATATATTCTTTTATTATTCCTCTTCGTAGCATCTCTCCATTATGCACATCATATCTCTCTTGCTTCAACATGTTCTTTACTGCCATTTCTCCTTGTGCTTTGTGCTTTATCATGTCCTCCCTGCCATTGCTCCTTGTGCCATTTGCACAAGCACATATTACACCTTTTAACTGTCTAGTTGTTGCATTCGCTTCCAAACTTGCACGAATTCTCTTTTGAGTTTGGTTCGGGCATCCTCTTTCTTGTTCTAGTCCATAGGATTACTTCTAAATTGTCTCACTATATGTCCATACTTATTGCAATTATAACATACAATGTCTTTTGATAATGGAGTAAATGAATTTCTACCTGAGCAACCATATGAATCTTTGTTTCCATTCCAACCATGCCCATTCCTCTCATGTCCTTCACTTGTGCCATAGTTCCATGCATACTCATTTCTTGCATTCCCATTTTTCTTATCTACATTTCTGCCACTATTCCATGCGTATCCATTCCTTGCATGTCTCTTACACTCATTTTCTCTATGACCAAAAATGTTGCAATTAAAGAAATAGCCATAGAACGATTCTTGGTACTTGTCAGACTGTTTTGGCAAGAATGATCTTCTATCATGCCAATGGTTCTTTCATTTCTCTTCTCCTTGCGGAACTTTGTTCTTCAGGGAAGTCTTCTCTTCTATCTTCACAGGGTTAACAATTTTAACATCCTCCTTGGTAACCTTTTGTTCATCTCCATAGCTAAGACTCGACTTGTCGAATGGTGATCTCTGACGATCTAGAATCTCATATAAAACCTCGGTGCTCTTCTCATATCTTACGTTGCTTGTCAACTTAACACTAGACTTCTACAATTCCTTTCTTAAATCAACAATCTCATATTCAAGCTTAGCAAGATTTTCCTCTTTTGATTTCAACTGATCTCTTATTACCTCCTCAATTCTTTTCGCCTCTTCTAATTGAGTTTTTAGACTGGTAATGATCTGTTCAGACTCTTCAAAACTTTGAGATATGTTCGTTTTCAAATTTCCACCTCCATATTTATGAAGCTGCAATTTTTTCTTCAAATTCTTTTTCTTAAGTCTCTTTATTTCATTCAAGGCACAGACAAGTTCTTCTAGATCCAATTCTCCTTCATCCTCAAGATTTTATTCCTCTTCTAGAAACATTTGGTCTTCATCATTATTTGTTTCTATTTCCATGAAAAGAGTTTTCTTCTTTATCACTCTTTGAAGTGCTCTCATTACTCTCTTCTTCTAAGCTACTCTTCATGGTCTAAAGGCTATTCTTATATCTGTCAGAGTTTTTCTTTTTTTCATATTTACTTGGCTTATAGTTCTTTTTGTATGAATGTTTATTCTTTCCTACTTTCGCATGTTCTTCATCACTATTATCATCTTTTGCATGAGGACACTTAGCAGGGAAATGCTCTATCTCACCAAAATTGAAACATTTGAAAGGAATCTTACCTTTATACTTGTTAGATCTCTTTTTAAGATTTCTCACAAAAAGAGCTTCTTCTTCTTCTGATTCATCACTTGACTCAGGGTTCACATTTTTTACTTTCTTTGAAGCTTTGAAGGTTGCTTCGTGCTTTGACAATTTTTCTATTTCTGTCCTCGTTTCATATGTTATGAGGATTCCATGTAATTCATCCATCTTCAATGTGTCCAAGTCCTTCATTTCTTCAATAGCCGAGACTTTCACATCATACCTCATAGGAAGTGACCTTAGTACTTTATGTACTATCGTTGATTCTTCCATTTTCTCACCTAGCCCTTTGATGGTGTTGACTATCTTATCCACATGGAAAAGATAGGTTGCAATGTTTTCTTCATCTTTCATCTTAAGACTTTCAAACTGCATTCTATGCGTTTGAAGCTTTGCCTTCTTGACCTTGTCATCACCTTCATAGATATTATGAAGTTTGTCCCATGTATCTTTTGCTGACACACAATGCATTACTTTTACAAACTCTAATTTTGATAAGCCACATAAAATGGCATTCATCACTTTTGTATTATTATCACATGCCATCTTTCCAGCCCGATCCATTGGATGATTTGTTGGTGCTATGTACCCCGTTGCTACTGATAACCAAATATCAAACCCTAGAGACATAAGATATGTTTCAGCGTTATACTCCAAAATGCATAATTTGTTCCATCAAACAATGGTGCTTTGTTTGTAGAGAAACCATCCTGACCTTGATGACTAGCCATGTGTGCTCTTGGGATCTACCTTCCAGCGTTTACACTGATTCTGGAGGAATGGCTCTGATACCAATTGTTAAGCACATGCTTATACTGAGAGGGGGAGGGAGCGGGGGGGTCAATATAAGATAATCTTTTAATCTACTAAATTTAATCAGCCACAACAACCATAAACATTCAAGATCTAGTAATTAATAACACGAGAACACAACATTTACATGGAAACTCTTTCAGGAGAAAACCATAGCAAAATATTGCTTTTATATATATAACTCTTTTACAATGTTTGTAGACACCAACCTACTAGAGACACCAATCCCCAAACCAAACACCAACTCGATCAATTTGTGAGCACCCACCCACTAGAGACACCGATCCCCTTCACCAAGCACCAACCCGACCAATTTGTGAGCACCAACCCATAAGAGCACCAACCCCTAGACTATGAAGAACCGACCTCAAACCAAATTGATTCCACCATATGTGATTGCTTCTTCAATCGAATTATGGCTTTGCTTATCTTACACTCTCTCACTGATTTTCTTATATTCTTTATACTCTCCTCTCTTTCACAATTTTCAAATGATATTCTTCATTAAAATAAATCTACCCTTCACACTTCTTTTCTTAAGAGATATTCTATTTCATTTTTTGCACCTCTTCTTCGCTCAAATGATATGCATAAACAAAATTCTGCTCTTCCACTCTTCCTTCTCTCACTTATATGATCTTCAATCAAATCGAATGCTTGTAATACTTTCACATCTCTTCTCCTTTATATATCTTTTAAAAACTTCTCACAAAGGAGACGTCCCATCCAAGAGGCACCTTTTCACCAAAAGATGTGACTGTTGACATTTCCATCAACACTTCCGACAACAATTTCGTTTGACATTTCTGTTCATATCCATTACAATTTCTTTGACATCAATGATAATTATTCCAGTACCTCCACAGTCTTTATCTAGTTCTTATCTACATTACTTGTGGAGGCAAGTTCTGTCTCCTTCCCCTTTTTTAGTTAATATATTTACCATATTATTATGGTTTTTAATGCATAAAAGCACATTTGTATATAATTTGTGCCATTCTTCTAAGCATCATTTCTGGCATCTCAATTCATAACTTAAAATTGTGCAAACTACGTTCTAAACAATGGAAGCATCACTATATCCAATCGTAACAAAAAAAATGCAGTTAGTTCCGAATTTCGCCCTTTATTGTCATCAACGTCACTTAGAGTAGAGCTTACCAAGACCACCTCAACTTTGAAACCTTCAATCTCCTCCAAAACTAATCCAAAATTCACAAGCAAGGACTCATACGATAATTCACATTCTTCTCTTTGCATTAGTGAATATCCCATTTGAAAATCTTTTATAACAAGGGGGATCAAGCCACAAAAAGAGAGATGAAAAGAAATTTAAAAAAAAAAACATAAGAGGAAACATATAAAATCAAAAACAAAAAAGTGAAGAACAAGGTTCCAACGAGCCCTCACTAAGGTTTGTTAATATTATGATCTTAATTAAGGTTTGATTCCAGGATCTTCTCAACACCACCCTCACCTCTCTTTTGGGACTTCAACAATGTTTTAATATATCCCTGATTCATGTTAATTTTGTGAACAAGAAGGTGATAAAATCAATTTGAAAGCAAAAAACATTTGAGTATGATGTGATTTGTTGGTTGAGAATATGATATGTTTTCCAATTAAAAAACACAAATATAATATACCTACACTCGAGCATATCATATATCCAATAAACACAATACAACATCATATTTATGGTTAAGGTATTTTCAATAATTATGAGTAAAATAAGAGAAAAAATATATTATCTTAAGTGGGGTGAAGCGAGCGTATAAAAGTGATCTACATTTTTCATAGCTTTCATGATTGTTTCTCCTTCACTTGTTACTTAGATTTTGTAATGTCCCCAAATGGGACGAATTAGGGCAAAAGGAGTTTTTCCCAAAATCCTTAAATCTGAAATGAAAATTAGTAAGCCCTAACTTGAGAATTTAATTTTCAAAACCCTTATTTAATTCTAGAATCCCTAGGTGCCAAAAAGAGAATGTTTTATAGGAAATTTCTGTCAATAAATTGTCTTAAAATAATCTGAAAATAAGCAGTAAAATTTTAGATTTAAATCCACATAAATAAATACTATTTTCTCTCTTTTTCTGTACCTTCCACGCCACAAATAGATGAAGGAAAATTCATATTTAATATCTAATTTTTTGCTGCTGTTCAAAACATAAAAGATCTTCAAAACCCTTGCCAAAATTGTTGCCAACCTCCAAAAAATATAAGAAAAATACCAGTGACTTATTTTGGCATAGAAATCACCAAATTGACCCTCCTAGGTTAATCGCCCCTCTCAAGAAACTTGGAAAAATAGCATAAAAATAAAGGCACTAATCTTACCTTCCACAAGCAAGAAAATCTTCAAAACCCTGTTAGAAAAATTAATAATAATTCTGCAAATTATTTATTAATTTTTCATCTTCAAAATCTTTCATAAATCGTCTAAACTTCTACAACAATAATAATAAAAAAAAAAGTATTAAATAATTGCAGATAATTATTTTGTGAATTTTTTGACCAAATAGAGCCTTCCAACCCTAGCGCCAACCTTCCCAAGTGGTTTACTCCACTTGCAAAATTAATATAATAATATAGCAAGCCAAAAAGGCAAATAAAATATCACTAAAGCCTCAAGAACAAGCATCAAAACCCTCCAAAGTAGTTCGCCCCACTCCTTAGGGCACAGACAAGCTTTCATTTTGCAAGGTGGTGTCAATAGACACCATTATAAGATTGATCAATCAACAAAGTAGAGAACCTCTATTGGGCATGCATCCCAATAGTCTTCTTCACACAGAAAGAACATGAATATCAATTTCAACATATCCTCCATTGTAGCGTTTGCCATGTATTTATAACTTTCTAAAAAAGTTGAACCACTTTGGGAAGATTAAACACCTTTACTTATCTTCACTTTAGCTCCCATACCAAAAATCTTTTTTTTGAATAATATATTAATTATTGGCTTTAATTAAAATAGTAATTAAAATTACTTTAAGGCAAACAGATTAATATTTAATTCACTTAAGCACTTTAGTGGTAAAAATCACTTTTAAATGTTTTATTAATTAATTAATAATTGTCTTATAATAAAAATCACTATTTCAACAATTAATAAATAACTAATAAAATATCATTCCCCCAAAAAAGACTCATTTAATCTATGGGGAGATAGACTAAAAGTCTTCAAACTTGTTTATTTAAGAGGGAAGAGTAGAGACATTACAGTCATCCCTTCCCAAAATTGTTTGCCCTCAAACAATTGTAAAATCCAAGTGGGTGTCCCAACACTCCTTATCAAACAATGTCCACATTTACCTATTTCCCAATGAAAAAAATCTTCACATGTCTTCTTCATAGTATTGTTCTTATACTTTGGGGATTGCCTCCAAGTGCTAGATGTGTCCTCATGGCCTTCCAAAAGCTCCACATGTTCCCAGCCAAACACTCCTTTCAATACCAAGTGGTGGATGAGAAAGCTCCTTTCCCTTATACCCTCCAAGGAAATAATATGGCCAAAAGTCAGAATAAAAAAACATAATAGAATTTAATTACCTTGATGCCCCGATGGTAATGACTTCCCAAATGCCATGTTATAACTCTCCAATCATGCAAAAATAAATCAGCTAGGTACCATCTTGTAAACTTACCATGATGTGAGGTATCAAGGTAGCACAATTCAACATATATGGGCTTTCTTGTGCATGCCCTGTGCCCTACCAAAGGCTGCCCTTTATCAACATTCTCATGTATGTATGTAAAACTCCATAAGCTCATCAAGAGTCCCCATGTGCTTATCAATGAGAGTTGTAACCTCTTTGTGAATGTGCTACTTCTATTACTAGCAAATGGAACCCAAACATGCATGTTTCCAAAACCTTGCAAAAGATGGAATGTACCCCAAAAATCAAATTTTCTTCATTCATGATAATGCTATAAGTATGTGCCTAATTCTGATTTTTCATGATGATAAAATTTAGAATTAATATTTGTGCTTTCTCCTCTTCCCAATATCTAGGGGATGCCATCACAACTTATTATGTTGCCATACCTATACCTAATATGTTGCTCAAGAGAATTCAATGTGTTATGCAACTCGAAATAGTAGCTCTCATACCTCTTATCATGCTTCAAACTTATCCACAAGGTTCCTTTATGAGTTGAAACTTCTCCCCAAAGATTGTGCATGTAAATATGTTGGTTGTCATAGTAAAACACAGCCATGTCTTTACTCATAAATTTTAATTTATTCATTACCAAGATGATCCTTAATGGGCTTTCTAACTCCATGCTTCTCCAACAAACCATCATGGATTTATTCCCTATATGAAAAATATTAAGAATGCAAAATTGAACCAATTTAATATACTTAGCAAGGCTGCCTATAATTAAATTCATCTCATGGAAAAGCATTAGAGGAGGTGTGCTCCCATAGTGTGCATTCCAAGGTGTGTTAGGACCTTCTTTATACCATATCAATCTTTCTTCATCTCGAAAATGTAGTCCTTCCATTTTTAGAACAAACACAAGATTAATCAAATTATAAAACATACCTTGTAAATGCATAACATAATCATTTAAACTCATTGGTAGGGATCCCCTTATGTAAGAAGTATGTCCTTCTCTTGGATACCCTTTGTTAGCTTCCTCACACATGTATGCATCATCAAACAAACCCCACCAATACTGAATTTTATTCCTTTTTATATACTGTTATTCTGTGTCCTTATACTTCCCCTTTTTCTTATGCAAACTGTGACCCTGGTCATTGATATTTCCAAAATTTATGGATAGCTGAAAGTACATAACAAAATCAGACATATTGCCTATGTGAAAGGGTTGTAATAGAGATGTACAAACAAAGTTTTCTGATTGTATCGAATCAGAATTATACCTAGCAACATCTTCCCTTGTCACAAGTGTTAAAATGCTCTCAAAATCATATTTCTTATGCATGATAGGTGGCTGCCATAAGTTGTTCAACTCATAATTTTTGGGAGTAAAGTTTCCATACCTTCCAACCACAACTTTTGACCTCTTAGTTGGCTGCCCTATATCAATTGTGCTTCTCTCTATGGGGTTTCAAGGCCCAAAATGTTACCAATAATTTTTTGATTGTTTCTTCATTCCCACGAAATTAGTCATAAAGAATTTAAAATCATAATTGAGAACCTTTGTAAAATTCAAAAAATTACGAGAATCCCATACCTCTTGGTGCCAATAATTGTGAACTTGTATCAAGGAATCCTCATGCCTCAATTTGCAAACCATATCCTTCTTGATTGTATGTAAGTCCATCATAGTGTTCTTTTCCTTCAAGCATTCCCTTATCTCATTGTGCATTGATCTATCAAGAGGCCCCTTTGTGCCATCCAACCTTGTCAAGGCTTGCACTCCCTTCTTATTTGTGATTGGAAATTTTTCCTTCCAAACTCTTTCATCAAATCTAGAGTCATGCAACAAATTTGAACAGTTATTAGATGCTAAACAAAAATCATCATTCAACTCATACCTTTCTATGAATATCTTGGTTTCTTTGGCTTCTTCAAAATCATCTTTTGGAATACCAAAGTTTGGGGTACTTCACTGCCCCAAAGCACCTAGCATCTCTTCATTTTCATCTATCATTTGCAGCCCTCTTTGCTGCTCTAAAAGCTCAAATTTTTTGTTTTCACAATTTCCCACTCTATGTTACCCCAAAGTGTCATCTTTTTGTAGCTCATCTTCTTCCTTCAAATCTGATTTTTTTAATTTCATCGGTCTCTTCATGAAAGGTTGTCCCTTCATTCTTTTCCTCCAACTCTCCATGTAGTTCGGTCCTTTCTTCCTTGATGACTCCTTGCCTTTCCCCTTGATGCAAGTGTCTACGGGATTCCCTGTTTGGTACTCCATCCTTCATCTCACAATATTTTCGAAAAGACAATGCTTGTGTGGCAAGGCTTAGAGCTGCATACTTTTTATGATGAATTTCCAAAGTATCATCCATTGGCGTCCTTTTCTCTATTACCAGTTCTTTTTGCAAAAAGTTGGCCTTGAAGAATTTTTGAGGGGGTTAATAGAAACCCTCTCATCATTATTCGAATGTTCTTCTCCATTGGAGAAGTGATCTTTCCTTAGAATATCATTTTTCAACATAGCTACGATTTGCACACTCAAATTTTGTTGAAGTTCTTTTTGGCTTTCCTTGATTAAGTTATACATAAGCTTAAATTGTTCTAGAGAGAACCCTTGCTCTTGGTCCTTCATAGTCTTTTTCTTCTTCTGATGAACTATGTACTTTTTCCCTGTTTGCATCCAATTACCAACACACAAGTAAACAAGCCCAGTGCTCTGATACCACTGTAGTGTCCCCAAATGGAACGAATTAGGGAACAATGAGTTTTTCCCAAAATCCCTAAATCTGAAATGAAAATCAACAAGCCCTAATTGAGAATTTAATTTTCAAAACTCTTATTAAATTTTTGAAACCCTAGGCACCAAAAAGAGAGGGTTTTATAGAGAATTTCTGCCAATAAATTGTCTTGAAATAATCTGAAAATAAGCAGTAAAATTTCAAATTTAAATCCACAAATAAATACCTTTTTCTCTTTTTTTATGTACCTTCCACACCACAAATAGATGAAAGAAAAATCAAATTTAATATTTAATTTTTTGATGCTTTTCGAAACATAAAAGATCTTCAAAACCCTTGGCAAAATTGTTGCCAACCTCCGAAAAATATAGGAAAAATACCAACGACTTGTTTTGGCATAGACATCGCCAAATTGACTCTCCTAGGCCAATCGCCTCACTCTCAAGAAGTCTGAAAAAATAGCATAAGAATAGAAGCACTAATCTTGCCTTTCACAAGCAAGAAAATATTCAAAAACCTGTTAGAAAAATTAATAATAATTCTACAAATTATTTATTAATTTTTTGGCTTCAAAATCCTTCATAAATCATCCAAAATTCCACAACAATAATAAAAAAAAATATTAAATCATTGCAGATAATTATTTTGTGAATATTTTGACCAAATAGAGCCTTCAAACCCTAGCGCCAACCTTCCCAAGTGGTTTGCTCCACTTGAAAAATTAATATAGTAACATAACAAGCCAAAAATGCAAGTAAAATATCCTTAAATCCTCAAGAACAAGCATCAAAACCCTCCAAAGTAGTTCACCCCACTCTTTAGAGCACAAACAAGCTTTCCTTTCGCAAGGTGGTGTCAATAGACATCTTTGTAAGATTGATAAATCACCAAAATAGAGAACCTCTAATGGGCGTGCATCTCAATAATCTTCTTCACGTAGAAAGAACAAGAATATCAATTTCAGCATATCCTCCATTGTAACATTCCCCATGTATTTATAACTTTTCAAAGGGGTTGAACCGCTTTGGGAAGATAAAACACCTTTCTTTATCTTCACTTTAACTCCCATGCCAAAAATCTTCTTTTTGAATAATAAATTAATTATTGGTCTTAATTAAAATTACTTTAAGGCAAATAGATTAATATTTAACTCACTTAAGTACTTTACTGTAAAAAACACTTTTAAATATTTTATTAATTAATTAATAATTGTCTTATGATAAAAATCACTATTTCGACAATTAATAAACAACCAATAAAATATCATTCCCCCAAAAAGGGCTCCTTTAGTCTATCGGGAGATAGAGTAAAGGTCTTCATCCCTGTTTATTTAAGTGAGAAAAATGGGGACATTATAGATTTCAACTAATTATTTCAGTTACATCCATGATATAGAAGAAGAAGATTTTTTAACGTCCACGAGGCTAAATAAATGGCCTATGAGACAAAGAAGGGTTCACAAAATCGAGCCCTTATAGCACTTTCTTGTCATGCATGTGAATGTGAGATAATGACTTTTTTATAACGCTGCTAAGCTTTGCATAGTTTATAAACTTCATAGCACATCCAGAATGGAAGTATGCCAGCGTAAAATGCAAATGCATTAGGGATTTTTTTTGCTCTGCATCCCAAATTCTCATTAAAAGTGTTCAGCTTGGAGGAAAAAAGCATTACTTTGGAAGATTTTTACAAGTTACATTATTTTTCACGATTCTTGAATTTTCATGGTAATGTATTCATATTTTGACTTTTAGTTTACACATTTGGATTTGTTTTTCTGTTAGGATTCTTACATTTTCCCTTTCTTTCTTTATTTCTTGCAGGCAAGTCTTGTAGATTAAAAAGACAACGATGATAAGGAAAAAAATGTAATCACCCATATCTCCTCAGGGGATGTCGACATGCATTACAGATCTTTTTAAGTTCATTTCATAGTATTTTTTCAAACAAGAAACAACTAATGCACATCGGCTGCCCCACATGATAATTGAAAAACCTCCTTGGCCTAAGTGCCACCTTGAAACCTATGAGAAGTATTTAGTATATAGGAATTTTTTTTTTAATGTACAGGGAGTTTTTTTTGGATGTAACATAGAAATATGGTAAAAGAACATTCATTGATCTTGATATATTAGCTGTTAAAATTGCAGTCTATTTGAATTAATAGGGACATGATAAAAGGGGCTTGTTATTCCTCAATAATAGCTAGTTGTCAAAGTGGTAGCTGTTCACTCTTGGATCTTGTAGAGCCCATCAAGGTTTCATGCCTATTTAATCCTGACAGACATGAATGTGTATCTTATCAAGGGAATAAGGGATGGGGTTGGTAGCTTAGCCAAAGGAGTTGCAGTCTTGGTACAGGGTGGTCATTTTTGTTAAAAACTCACATATTCACAAATTCTATATTGATTCTTACCTCCTGAGTTCTCAAGTTTGTGTAGAATAAGTTTCAGATATGAAAACCCAAATGACATAATCAATATTTAAAATAAATTCAAGAGATGATACACTTATAGTGGTGTGGGCTTGATGATAAAGATCTTGTGTTTCCATCTTGTAGACAGGTTCAAATTTGGAGGTGGGTAGCATATGTACACTTCGTAGTCTAAACAATCAGGGCTCGGGTGGGGGGCAGAAGCTTATGTGCATGAGGTGGATTGTGAACATTAAAAATGTTCATTCCTTTCCTCTCAACATGGATTCCATGCTCAACTTTAAGCACAGTTTTCAATTTTCAAAAAAATGATTATATCTTCACAAATATGTTTTAGTAGTTTAATAAAACCCGTACAATGATAGAATGATAAGTTTTTGATAGACCTTGCATTGAAAAGATAAACCAAAACTGAAGGATTTTCCACAAGCAAAACATTGGGATCTTGTTGAGATTGATTATCCCATAAATAAAAATGAAAAAGCCTAGTATTACGTGCTGGCCTCTGAATTTAGATTTAAGTCCCTATGGAACAGTTGTCTGTAAAAACTTTGATATATGTATTTTTTTAATAATTTTCAATTTTGAGATAGTTTGTTTAGTGGTGCCTTAGCCATGCTTTCTCAGGCTTGTAGCCCGATGTGACTGCTTTTCAAGGAGTAATACCTTTCTACCTTTTTTTGTGTGAAGAGCTCTGTATTATTATTATTATTTATGTTTTTACTAATTTCCATCATTTTCTATGATGTTAAACTTATCTTCAATTACTCAAGAGCTGTAGGTGTTGTAAACATGGGCTCATGTACTTTCTGGTGTAATCTTTATGTTTTGACCAGTTGAAGTATGATTTTTATTTGGAACAAAACAATAAAAGTGGAGGTGCAAGTGTAATTTGGATCTGCCTTTAGATTTAGCAGACTCTCAATCTGCAAGTAGCTAACATTCACACAAAAGAAAGAAAAAGACTGTGTAACTACATGCCTCTGCAGTCTGAACCAACATAAAGTTTAAACATACAAACACACAGCTGAGCTTGTGCCATGCACCAAGTGCAGTTATCATTAGTGGATAGTAGTTTCCTTTTATACAAGGCAGCTAATTGCAATGGGAACATCTACTGCACAGAAAGTGCTTGAATATGAATGACAGATTGCTTATATGAAAGATGAACAGTTGGTTGCTAACAAAATGGCGATGTGCAAAGTCACTACTATTAATCACTTTCTACCAAGAAGTAGGACATGAAACAAGACTGACTCTATTCTACAGTTAATCATATTAAGCCATATGTGCAATGAGTTTATTTTAATCAGAGTAAATGTCCTTGTGTCATTCACAAGTTCAAATACACTGCACTATGATGATGGAAATGGTTAATGCAATATCCATTGTCATAGCGTTTTGGTAAAAATGTCATTAGAAATTTTGTGCTTCTGGTCAGCCAAAACGTAAAGAGATTTCATGTGGCAAGGGCTAATACAAAATGCCAAGAATTATCCTATACTTCCAATATACAGATGCTACTAGTAATTATAAATTACAGCACGAGTGGAAAAAGACTTTCTTGACAAATGACATCTCCAGTTGATTAATAACTAAATAGAACTACATTTCTTGAGCTAAGAAAAATTTGAAACAAATAATTTTTTGATCCAAAGAAATAGTTAATCCTATAAGACTACCTGGGTTAAGGCCTATGTAAATGTTTCTCCTTCTGTCAGGGACAGGTAAGGGAAGAGGTAATACCAGAGCCAATTAAGGTCCAAAGAATAAAAAAACAGACATCCATGAGGTAAGAAATTCCTAAGAAGGAGATCAAGTTCCCACATGTAAGGATGTGCATGTAACAAGTGGCAGCTTGTACATTTGATAGAGATTGACATGCACAGGTGCAGTGCAACTCTCTTATGCTTTCACAAATGAAAGTCAATAATTGTACCAACATTCTACATGTTTTTCATTAGTGTATTGCTAGAAACTAAAATAGATGTTCCTTCAACCTTCATGGCTGCATCAACATTCAGCAATGGCTCCAATGCACACTTGACAAATGATTTTTGGATTGCCATCTCATTTAAGTATCATAGAATTTGCATACTTACATGCTTGCTCATCTGAAAATGCGAGAGTCCAGCTTCCATCAGGCACCTTATTCATCCTGTCTCTGCCAATAGTGTTTCCAACTAGTTTGGAGCCAAAAGGAGGCAGGTCATTTGATCGAATTAGCAGATGTAACCACCTTGGATGGATTTCATCTACTTTGGGCTGTTAACAAAAATGAAATAATACACTATCAAAGCTAATACATGGAGTAACAAAATCTATCACATCTCTTGTAAAATGATCTCTTCAGTATAGCTCACAAACATGGTGGTGGGATCTTATAACAGGACAAAACAACTGTAGTCTTGGAATAGCATAATCTTCTCAGAAGCAGTTCAAATTTTGAAATTGAAAATTTAAGTTCAACTTGAGGCGATGAAATGAAATTGATATTATATGAAAAACTACAATATTATACCACATTTTCCACTGAAATCCAATAGTTTACAAACATATCAAACAAATGGCAAACAATCTTCAACAGATGATCTATCTTTGCCTTAGTGTTCGCATTCTTTTGCTTATATGTTTGTAATATCCTTGTATAGTGTTGGAAAATATATTTTATTCAAACATTTGCAGTGTTCTATAAATTTCACACACATGAGCAGCAACACAACTTGTGTTTCAGGAAAATGCCTGTTGTGGATAGGCTTTCAGATATTCATATATTATAAGCCCAGTGGCAACGAGTATTTTATTTGACTAGAATCAAAATTCGACACGGCTTATCCACTACCCTGCAATCCTGTTTAAACTCTAAAAGCATTCAATTCTGCTTTGAAAGGCTCAATTCAAACATACCAACATGCTTCTCTATTTTCTCCACCTCCTCCATCAAGAGAGCTATTTTGAAATTATGCACCAGCAAAGCAGCTGATTGTGAAGGTCTCAAAGCTGAGTTCATTAAATATGGTGTGCATTCCCTTGCCTTCCCCCTTGCCATGCTCTTTAATAAGGTGGTATATGCAGGTTTCCCTTAGTCATGGTCCCATCACATTTTTCACCTTATTCACAAGTCTGGAGATCTCTCTATCCCTAATAACTACAGGACCATTATGATAGGGCATACATTTCCCAAACTTATGCCACAGTGTTAGATATGCAGTTGTAAGAGTATCTAGAAAGGAATAATCTCAAAGCTAGGGGACAGGCTGGCTTCAGAAAGGACTATCATACTATCGACCACAATTTTTACACTTCAGGCGATTATTGAAGAAGCTCATCACGGGTCTTCCATAGTCTTTTGTTGTTTTTTTTACTTCAAGAAAGCCTTTGACTCAGTTCTAAGACCTCTGCATTTCAAGAAGTCGAGAGATATCGGTATTCCAGATTCTTTTATTAGCGCCGCTTAGAGGCTTTATGAGACACTGCTTGGGCAATTTTATACTTCACACGGTTTTTCTGACTTTGTGAAGAGTACCATTGGGGTCGGGCAAGGATGTCCTCTTTCACCGACACTTTTCAGCATCTACATTGATGATTTAGAGGAGTTCCTTCGACAACATACTCATATAGATAATGGTTGTTTTTTACATGAGGTGCTCATAGCTATCCTTGTTTTTGTTGGTGATGTTGTCCTCCTCTCACTCTACCAAAGGCTTACAACAACTTGCTGCCCTTGCTCATTTCTGCGAACTTCGACAACTTGTGGTCAACCTTAGTAAAACTAAGGTTATGATCTTCAATTTCTCTAAGCACTCTATCTCCAGATTCTTGTTTTTTTATAAATCAGCCTACACTTATTTGGGAGTCCAATTCTCTAGTCCATGCTTTTGCATGAAATTTGCTTCTCATCCTCACCTTTGCAAGGGGTATGCCTCTCTTTCTGCATTAGAACGTCAATGTTTTCATATCCACTTCTAGGACATTCCTTCCAAGTTATGCCTACTTGATGCAATCATCAAACCTACAGTTTGATACGGTTCAAAGGTGTGGGAACCTGGCTTGGGGGCCATTAACTGGGCCCGTATTGAGAGGGTCCAAACTCTCATGTTACAGCACATGATTCGTTGCAAGCAGACAGTTCATTAGCACATCGTCCAAGCTGAATTTGCCACCCAGCCACTATGCCTTGAGACTATCTTCAGGGTTATTTTCTACATCCACATACTCAGGTCCATGGGGCACTCAACTTTGGGTTGTGAGAGATATCCATGCTTAGCACTTTGCTCCTCAGAGAGAATTGCTTCATTGGTCCCCACTAGACACTAGCACTGTTGGTATTTTGAGAGTGGGTTGCTCCTTCATTCTATTGGCATCTTTATGGATTGGCTACCCCCTCTCATGTATTCCCTGGATGCCTCCCCAAGAATCCTTCGCACAAAAGACATCATCACTAGAGCTATTGGAGAGGACATCTACAGACAATATTTCCAAACCACCTAGATCTCTCCCCTTGAGCCGCTCAACCCTAAGCTTGTTTTCTACATTGAGAATTTCTTATAAGTAGTGGATGGTATTATTTATCGCCCTCACTATCTCCAACACCATTGGTCTCATGGCTTGAGGTTTCCCCTTGGCCAAATGAGAGTGTGCTCTCACCAACGACGAGTTGAAACAAATCACCACATTCTCCATCTGAATCGAATTTGCCATCTTTGTTCCCTCCAGGGGGTGGAGACCGAGGAACACTTCATTCTCAGATGCTACATGTACTATGAGATTTGGGCGCAATATCACTGTCTCTACAGGGATTCAACCAACTCTCTATCTACTTTCTTTAGATATCTAGACCAACGGTTTCTCGCTCTTTATCTTCACGAGGTCGTCACCCTCCGGCACAAATCCCTACAGGAGGAACCCAAAGGCTCTAGAGCCCCCATGTGGATCACCTCTTTCTTCTAGCCCATCCAAACAATTGGCAGCACTAAGCACCCTTTGGACACTAGTGCATCTCACATCAACGGCGGTACATTAGTTAAGCAACGCTTCTCTCAGCATATCAATACTACTCAGAATACTCAAATCTGCCATCCTGCTCTCCCTTCTCATTGGCATGGCTCCACCCCTTCTCAACAACATGGACCTACTACTTACCGGCCACTCCCCAAACCATAGAGATAGACTCACATTACCTGTTTCTTTTGTACTAGAGGAAGTACCTCGGCCTTGGATGCTAGCAGAGGTTCTAAAGTAAGTGTTTTGCTTCCCCCTATGATCTCCCAACTGGGCCCCTCCGACACTGGGTATTCCCTAATGAACACCATCAAATCTTCTCATAGTGATTGATGATAAGCCAGACAACCCTCCACTTTCAGGTACAGACAAAGATTTCCAATGAGGTCTTCCAGTCTTCATCGATGCATGCTTTTGGAGGCTCTTGTTCGCCCCTCATTGCTATTTGTATCGGCCCCATTACCACCTTTACTAGTGGCACAATGCTTTAGTTTGTCTTATATACTTTAGTTTCTTAGATTCTCCTTCCTTGAACTTTCTATAATTAATGATAGCATCCTCGAGTCCCATTGACCTACTTTTCGTCATCTGCAGATATTCATATAATTTATTTCTTTAATTCTTTCAGGTTTGATAAGATTGGTTGAGGTTTAATTAGATTTAAATAGAAAGCTATTAAACCTTCATAAGGCTCAATCAAGGGTATTCATCCATTAAAATTTGTATTAGTTTCCCCCATACATAATAAAAAAGCATCCTAAATCACTCCTAAGAAGGGTTAATATGTAGGGAAAAATAAAATCAGATTGGAAGCATCCCCAATTTCAAAGAGGGTTGTTTTTCGAAGTACATATGGCAATTTACTATTCATATTCATGCACGGGAAGAGAAATAATTATAACCTTTAACGTCAAAGCACTGGAAGGAATTTTCATTATATCATTGTCATCTCTTAAACAGAGGCCCTAAGAAAATCCACTCCCATTTTACAAGTATAATATTATCTAAATTAAAGAATCTTTTTAAAATATTGTGGTCACACCAATTCTGAGGTTATATATCAATAAAAAACCCAAATGATGGGATAAATTTTACCAATAAGATAACCCCACCACCTCAAAAATATATATTATAATCAGTAAGTTAAGAATCATGGAGCACAATGAGAATCTCATTTTTTCTAGCACCAATATCACTTTTTGCCTTCAGCCAATGGAGTTTTATAAAAGTATAAAGAATTTCACATAAGGTTCTTGTCTTGATCATGTCTCTTTATCTACAAGGGGCTTCCGCAGCTCTTTTCCACAACTTATGTACAGAACTAGTTTCGATATAATTAGATATAGCTCTTAAAACGTGTGTATTGTTATGTCCCTTCAATTCTATGCATTCTAATTTGGTTTTTGTGTGTTCCATATTTTAGCTTCCACCGTTTAACATAGAAAAATTCTCGCACATTGTGTTGTCCCATAAAAATCTCCCATGATTGGAAGTAGTGGTATGAAAGCTTTGAATGCCCTATACTACAAGGTCAAACACAAAAAGCACAAAATTCCACCTCGTAATCAGAGGTGGATGTGAGGATAGTGGGAAGACTGTTGACAATAATAGTGAAACAATATTAGAGGACCACACTGTAGTGGGGGAACCTAGGAGGAAGAGGTTGGTTGACTTGACAATGGGAGGATTGTCGAAGAGGGTTAATCCAAGGGTGAAGGTGAGAGAGAAGTTAAACCCCAGAGTGAGGAAAACAAGGCACCAAGTGTTAACTTCAGATCAAAGGCTGCACCTATTTGCATGGGAATAGGTGAATTGGGCTTTAGGACTAGCAATGCAAATTGGAAATTGGCTTGAGTACGAACAATTTAGTATTGCAAGGGAGACAAGGCTAGCATGCTAGAAGACAAGGCTAGTTTGTCCGAAGCAACCACCACCAACACCACTGAGCACATCAAGCACCATGGTGAGTATGCCACCAATGTGTGATAGGCAGAAATTACCCAATTCCACAAGTGAGGGAAACTAAGACCTCATGAGGCATTGTAACATGTGCGTTACAATTTGTATTTTAAATGGGCAAAGTGATCAAGGATACTAGTATAGATTCATTCTAGTGATGAGGAATTGCATGAACAATTGGTACATGGAACATGAAAAGACAAATATGAATACTTGGGACAAGTTGAGGAAAGCTTTTGAGAAGAATTTCAAGTTACTCAAGATGACAATGAGATTATGGAAGAGATTTACAAAATGAAGGGAAGAATAACTCAATACACACGTACAACAGGAGGCTAAATGAATTATTCTCCAAGTTGGAGAAGCATCCTGCTAATGGTTTGAATAAAATGTGGTTTGTAGAAGGTTAAGACTGAAATTCCCTACTTAACAATGAATTTTACCACCTAAGACATATAATGATGCACATGAACCAAACCACGAATTTGGAGAGCAAAGACAAAGCCAATGTGAGGACAAAGGCAAATAGCAACTTGGAGGAGGGCACCTCTGATCCCCATTGCATAACTGCCCTAAGAAGAGACATGATAAGGATATTCAAAGAATTTAAAGATGATGCAAAGAAAGAACATAAGGAAGTTTGGTACACCACCTATAGCACCAAGTGTCAGACAAGTGAGAATTGTCCTAGTGGCCAATTATTTGAAATAGTGTAATATCCCTAATCGGAATATTATTTGATAATTTGGATTCCACGAAATTCCTTTTAAAATAATATTTTATAAATGTAACTTGCACTAAGAATAATATTTAAAATAAAAAATATAATTGTATTAATAATAAAATATAAATCCTCAAGGGATTTCGTCCTTGGGATATAATGATTACAAGGGTTTTCGTCCTTGCAATCAAATTACACGATTAAGGGATTCCGTCCTTAAAAGTGGTTGTAAAGAATAATGCCTGTACATGGTTATATATTTTTAATACATAATTGAATGAGTTCCTTCCATACCAACGAATGACTATAAATACTTCATCACCTTCCATCGAAAGACGTTTCTCTTCCAAATGTCTTTTCCCAAGGGAGGTGATGTCTCAAAGGGTGGCGTCCCTTGGTGTTTAGGTGGGTCGCCCTGCCTATATAACTTTTATTTTTTATTAAATGTGGAGCTCCCTCAAGAGGGGCAATTCTAATTGTTGCGCCCTCCTTAATGGCTATGCCCTTGTCTTATGCTTGGAAAGGGATATTACAGTCTTTCCTTCCCAAAATTGCTTGTCCTCAAGCAATTGTAAGCCCTCATGCCCAAGTACCATGTCCAAGAGATAAAACATGATGTAGTTCTCCCAAAGCCTTGATTTGGTACCTATCAAATGAGAGATCTCTTGCCAACACAAGCTCAGGATTCTGATGTACTTTGGCTGATCCAAAATTCCTGCATCTATCTTCATGCCATGGACTTTCAAGGGTCCACTCTTGTTGTCCCAATCATTTGTATTAATGTACCTTTGTCTCTCCTTTTTGACTTTATTTGTCTGATGCATGCACGGAACCCTTTCATCATCTACTTGCTTCATGTAGTTGGCTGTTTTGAAATTTTTATCAAACTGAACATTAGTAAAATCATCTGAAAATTTGGCTTGCACCACCAATTTCTCTTCACAATCTTGCACCTCAGATTTTTCTTCATTCTTTGAAAATTCTCCATGATTTCTTTTTCTTTCTTTGGAGATTCTGTTGCATCTAATACTTTTCGTAGTTCTTCATCTAACAACATATCTTTGTGCCCCTCAATTGTCACAAATAGTTTTAGTTTCTCTGAACATTGAGCAACAATACTTTTAGCTAGTGTATGTGCCACTGGTGATGATACATGTTCAATACCAGAGATTAGTATGGATAACAAATCTTGTGAAATATCATCACTCTCGTTTAGGACCAAAGTCATAATGGACTGGATCGACTCTATTACATTTTCCATATGATTTTAATGGATAGTAGCAAAGAAATATTCAAATATGTGAAGAATCAGATCATCACATCCTAGATCTAACATTAGCACACAAGATCTGATTTTTACCATAATGTCAAGGATTGTGACCCTCTTAGCAAAAGAAGAATGTGTGATGTCATCTAGACCCTCAAAACATTCCACCATTAGCTGAAATATTTCCTTCATGGTGTTGTCAATGTATGGCGATTCTAGTGTTGTTATCCTTGTAATTTCACAAATACAAGTGATAACCATAAGTCTCACATCCGGAATTTCAACAGCTTGGACTTGGCCAGATGAGTTACCAAAAGATTCATTGCTCAAAACATAGATTTAGAATCTGATTGTCTTACCGAGGACAAATAGTTAGCCACTTCCTCCAAAACGTTGAGCAAAACATTTTTTAAATAATGTGGATGCTCAAGTTCCTTTCCCAATCTGCAAAGCTTTGTTTTCAAATCATATTTTCTTATTAACTCCATGATTCATAAACTATGCATCAAATCCAAAATCAATCTTCACAGGCTGGCAGGAACAATTGCTCTGATACCACTGTAATATCCCTAATCGGATTATTATTTGATAATTTGGATTCTTGGGAATTCCTTTTAAAATAATATTTTATAAATGTAACTTGCACTAAGAATAATATTTAAAATAAAAAACATAATTGTATTAATAATAAAATATAAATCCTCGAGGGATTTTGTCCTTGGGATATAATGATTACAAGGGTTTTCGTCTTTGCAATCCAATTACACGATTAAGGGATTATGTCCTTAAAAGTGGTTGTAAAGCATAATGCTTGTACATGGTTATATATTTTTAATACATGATTGAATGAATTCCTTCCATACCAACGAATGACTATAAATACTTCATCACCTTCCATCGAAAGGCGTGTCTTTTCCAAATGTCTTTTCCCAAGGGAGGCGATGTCCCAAAGGGTGGCGTCCCTTAGTGTTTAGGTGGGTTGGCCTGCCAATATAAGTTTTATTTTTTATTAAATGTGGCGCTCCCCTCAAGAGGGGTGATTCTAATTGTTGCGCCCTCCTTAATAACTATGCCCTTGTCTTATGCTTGGAAAGGGATATTACAAATAGATAGGGTGACCAAAAGTCTAGTCAAGGACTACCCCCACAACTTAAAAATAATAAATACCTATAAGTATTGGTTGTGGAAGCATTCATTTCCAAGGAATCTACGAGCGGAGGATACTAAAACTCGAGACAAAGGTAGTCAAAGGAACTAAAACCAAGGTGGAGGAAAACAATGCATAGAAAGGGATGCAAATGGATGTTTTATAATTCCATGTTGAGCATATAATAAGTAGGGACACTTTCCTCGAGACTATCCCAACAAGTCAAAAAGAGGCTTGTCTCAAATGTGTCAATGGTGTGGACTAAGACCACGATGATGGAAATTGACCGAAGCATAGAGTTGCGGCCAATGTGAATATGATGAAACAAAGTGCATTGTAGTGATAAGGACATAAGCTAAAAAGAATCCATAACTAGACCCAGTTACAGAGAAAGAAAGACTAGTGGATGAAAGGAGCCAAGCCCAACAAGTTATAGCTGAGGAGTCCCGTGCAATAGAAAAAGCCACCAAGTCTATAGTCTCCATTTTGGTTTCGAACTAACCCCCCTACGATTGTGGTCCGCATCATAAAGACCCATTCCCCTCTTTCAAGTTGTTTCCTATCCTCGTATGTCAGTGTATCCATCTGCCAAATGAGACCATAGGCAGCCTAACCGCTGATTTTTGGAAAATCAGCAATCTACCACCCTTTTTCAAATATCAATAGTTTGATAGCCTATTACCTTTACTTGGGTCCTAGGGCACTTTAACGGCTAGTTATAGATTTTTGCCAATTAGGTCTCTAGTTTTTAGGCTAATAATGTGTTCCTCCCTATTATTTAGGTCTCCTATATAAGCTAGTCTTAGAAACTCATTTCACCCCTGATGAATCTCTCGGACATTATCATTCTCTCTCATCATTACTCGATCAAGTAGCTCTCTTGACTTTTTGTGGATGTCTATTTCAAAGATATTAGATCTACAGTGATCATAGAGGACTTTACATCCTTTTCTCTAGCATTCCATACTACCTCACATCTTCATAAACATTCAACCAGGCTTGCCAGTAGATATCATGAGAAGTTTCCATATATTTGCCTCAAATTGCTAACATAATCCTTCCTCCCACAATACTATCACACAAACAAGAATTCCTAAAGATAGGTTAGTATTCTCTATGCTTGCAACTATGAGTGCACTTTGTTGTGCCAGGTGAAGGTTTTTTATATCATTGTTGTCTCTACATATTAAGGGTTTGGGTTCATATATTGTCTTTGATATAGATATTTCAATTAGGGCTTTACATTGTTGTATTGCATCTCATATTGATCATTTGGGAATCAGGTAGTCATGAATATTGCATTCTAAAAAAATACAAAAATATTACAAACTCTGTTTCCATTTATTGTTATTGCAGCTAGCATAACACAAATATTTTGTTATTGGTTGGATACACACCCTTCCAAACCCTAGATCGACCTGTCAACCGTGTTTCTTAGCAAGATCTCTAACCTCCAATCTATAGTGGTGCATGTAATATCCCCTTTTTCAAATTAATTAAATTGAGGACCAAAGCTTATTTTTTATTTCTCATAGGCTAAGGGGAAATTAATATAAGGGAAATAACTTAATAATAATGCTTTAATGTTTCCAAACATACGTTTAGTCACAACTTAAAAGAGGACATCGAAAATATTATTATTAATTGAATGAGGCCAAAAATGTGTATTAATTATAAGCCTAAGTGGAAAATAGAAAAATAAAAGTAATTATTAATTACTTTCGGAGCAAAAGTGGAAATTAGAATTAAGAATAATTTTAAATTGTTTTTATGGTTTTTAAGTGAAAAGGTAAATAGAAAGTGGAAAGAAGGAAACGTATATTCATTCAATTGAACACTTTTACAAAACCCTTGTTTTGCAAATTTGAGGCAGCAGCTTCAACATTTTACACAGAGGACAAAAACCCTCATGTGCGCAGGCTTGGGGACAAAAACCCTCAAACCCATTTGGTAATTCCATTCGGGGATTACACCATAGCTTTCAAATTTAGAGGAAATCCATTACACAGAGGCAAAAATGCTGATTTATGGTTGTGTATGGGGTTGTAATAGTTTAGAAAATTATGAAAAAGTCCTTCAGAAGTGACATTGCAACTTGACATCACTATTCACGTACATACCTGGGCATTGACTTTTATGCGCTAGGGTTTGACCCTTGCTGAGCTAGCTACTGATTTTTAAGGGCTGCATACCATCTTGAACGCTGTCGTACTGTTGCAACTAGGGTTTATTGTTGCCGTACTATTTAGGTGTTATTTTCAGCTAGGATTTTCAAGAAAAATCCAATCTTTATATTTTTGATGTTGTCATACTGTTTTGGGACATTTCCAGTTAGGGTTTCAAGGAAAGATTCCACCTTTATGTTGTTCTAGGTTAGCGTTTGGTGGAAAATTCAGGTAAAACTCATTCTAATTTTATTATGCTATTTGTACCTTCCATAATTGTTTTCAGAATGTTTTCTATGTATGCAATTGATTGAAATAAAGAGAACACATGTGAGTTGTTGGTTTTTCATATTGCATGTATTGTTTTGGTATTTGAATGGATTTTCAGAATTAAGGGCAATAAAAATCAAAAAAATTATTTTACCCTGAAAGGGATATATCAGTGGTATCAGAGCTGTGATCTTGTCAGCCTATGAATCATGAGGATAGTGCAAGAATCCATGTTAGAGATGTTGCAATCCATGTAAGAATATCAAAAGGATTTGAAGGTATGGATAGAAATAAAGAAGACGGAAAAGTCAAAATATGAGTCTCAAAAATCTACAGAGGAGCAAAAGAAACTAACCACATTACAGACAAGTGTTGAGGATGTAATGAGGACCCATAAAAGGTGTGATGAATGGCTAAGGAGAGCTAAGGAAGCTAAGTTGATAGCCGCTCAAGCAAAACAACACCTACAGAAATTCAAGGAGAAAAAGGGCCTTGAGGTGTGCTCTAAATCTCCTAAAACTGAAAACAAGTCAAACATAAATGAAGTCTATCCGATATTTTCAAGGTTTTATGTAGTAGATAACTCTATATTCCCAAGAAAAGATGATATTAAGTTATTTTTTGCTCTTTCAAATTCAGGAGATATACAAGCAAACAAAGGTGATGTGTTTGTTTTAAATGAAATGGAAGGGGATATGAAGAGTAAAGAGCTTGTGATATATGGTGAAAAGAACATGAGGCCATCAAATAGTAATGGTTCTAAAACTAATACAGATCATATTTCTGAATCAGATTGAAGCAGAAGAAAATGTTATTAATGATGTTGTGTGTCTCACAGATAAACCAGAGAAGGGGATTGCTTACTCTAGTAAGATTGATCAACAGAAAAAGGGTGATGCAGCTGATTATTCACAGGGAGTTCAATGGAGGAAGCTTTCCTTACATCCACTAGAATCAGAAATAATGGTTACAACAGGGAATGATATTTCGGCAGTAGACACATTGGCAGGCGGTAAGAAGGCTGCAAATTCAGCCAAGACTGATTTATCAATCAACAACATAGTTGAAAATGGGTCTATTTTAGGAGGAACAACCAAGGACAGGTCTGATTTTCACAGCAGTACAATAAATACAGTAATAAAAAGATCATAACTTGGGGCTGCAATCAGAACTATGGTAGCCAATTTCTTGTTGGGGAGGGCAACAGTTGAAGTGGCAGAGTGGTCTAGTCAAGAAACTGATTTCCAAGTTGAAGACGGGGATCTCAAACTATTTCTATGTCCCAACTGATTCAAGATGCAACTATCATGGAAAAAGATTCAAATGATTCACTTACAGAGACAATTGGAGAAGCATCACTTGGTACAAGGCTTCCAATTTTTAATTATATCAGAGCAGCACAACAGAAGGTAGTTACATCACCGGAAGGAATGGAAGAGACCAAAAGATCGGTTTGGATCTGGGTATTTGTAAGACTGTTCAGGAACTGATTTAGGCCAAGCAATTTTGGGAAGGGTGGACTATAATGTCCCCTTTTTCAAATTAATTAAATCGACGACCAAAGTTTATTTTTTATTTCATGTAGCTAAGGGGAAATTAATAAAAGGGCAATAACTTGATAATAATGCTTTAATGTTCCCAAGTGTGCTTTTAGTCACAACTTAAAAGGGGACATCTAAAATATTATTATTAATTGAATGGGGCCAAAAGTGTGTATTAATTATAAGCCCAAGTGGAAAATAACAAAATAAAAATAATTATTAATTACTTTTAGAGCAAAAGTGGAAATTAAAATTAAAAGTAATTTTAAATTGTTTTTAAAGTTTTTTAGTGAAAAGGTAATTACAAGGTGGAAAGAAGGACAAGTACATTCATTCAATCGAACACTTTTACAAAACCCTTTTTTTGCGAATCTGGGGCAGCAGCTTCAACATTTTACACAAAGGATGAAAACCCTCATGTGCATAGGCTTGGGGACGAAAACCCTCAAACCTATTTGGTAATTCCATTCAAGGATTACACCAGAGCTTTCAGATTCAGAGGAAATTCATTACACAAGTGCAGAAAGGTTGATTTATGGTTGTGTATGGGGCTGTAATAGTTCAGAAAATTATGAAAATATCTTCTTGCAATGACATTTCAGCTTGACATCACTATTCACATACATACTTGGGCATTGACTTTTATGCGTTAGGGTTTAACCTTGTTGAGTTAGTTGCTGGTTTTTAAGGGCTGTCGTACTACTACAACTAGGGTTTATTGCTGCCGTAATATTCAGGGGTTATTTTCAGCTAAAATTTTCAAGAAAAATCCAATTTGTATACCTTTTGATGCTGCCATACTGTTCTGGGACATTTCCATCTAGGGTTTCAAGGAAAGATTCCACCTTTATGCTATTCCAAGTTAGGGTTTGGTGGAAAATTTAGGAAAAACTAATTCTAATTTTATTATGCTATTTGTATCTTCCATGATTGTTTTCAAAATGTTTTCTATGTATGCAATTGATTGAAATAAAGAGAACACATGTGAGTTGTTAATTTTCCATATTGCATGTATTGTTTTGGTATTTGAATGAATTTTCAGAATTAAGGGCAATAAAAATCAGAATTTTTATTTTATCCTGAAAGGGATATTTCAGTGCACCCAAACAAAGTGGACTTTACTTGCTATAGGCTATGTGAAAAACCTAATTTTTGTGATTGCATGTTTCTTACCCCATCTTTTTTAGCTCTCTACAGACATTCATGTTTTCACATATACATCATTTGACACACTCAATGGGACCTCACATCTTGCTCTATCCATTCATCTTGGTTTCATAATTTTTTGCATTTATATTGAGTCCATAACCTAGACTGCCCATTTTTATAAAATCAATGATCTGTTGCACTATCAAAGTGTTGATTTACCTATAAACCTACACTCTAACCACTTGGGCTCCATGTTTGGCTTGGCTAGACCTGTTTAAGCTTGTTTGCTCTATTTTCCTCAGATCACCAACCGCGTCTAGTTTTCGTCTTTTTTATTTTTACATATTTTGTACCCTTTAGGTCTATTTTGTGTTTACAATTAGCAAAGTTTCTATTGCATTAGACCAATATTTCCACTATTACAGTAGCGAGCCTCCCAGAATTACACAAGAAGCAGCCTTGCAAGCCATTGAATGCAAAAGTCCTAATCCAAAGGTTCAATCCAAGTCTAAGAATCAATCTAAGCCCAATGACTATGTCGCCCCTCATCCCCCCGTGCAGATCATTAGGATCTATTCGTTAGTGGGTATACCAAATCCCCCTGTCCATCCCGAATCGCTCCATTGTGAAGTGGCTGGTCCTCTCCGAGCGTTCACAAACTGGCGTACTCCGTGTACTTTAAACACCAAGGAGCAAGCAACACAAATGGTGATGGAAGTTTGTCGTAGAGCCACAGGTCTCTGGAACCAAGATCTTGTTAAGCAAGTTACCAAACCTAAGGAGAAAGAGCATAGAAAATCTCCAATTAGTGAAAATTCTAGCACCAAATCTGATCGGAGTATTACCTCCACTATTAATCACCATGCAACATCCCGTAGGGGTCACTCTCCCCCTAGGCCCAAGGAGCCATCTTCCCCATCTAGGAATTAAAGGAACCTTCACCCATTGGGAGCATTTGATGACTCATAACCTCCTACCTAATCTATTGTAATTTATACTTATTATGATAGACGTAGGGGCATACACTACATGGATTGCCACCTTCTTGGAAAGTATAGAACCCATGCAAGAGAGCCCAATCCTAGAGGGCCTTCACCAAGAAGACCCTTTCCAAGGAGGACTCCCCCAAGGAGGACTCCCCCAAGGAAACCTCCTCGAAGGAGACTTCTTCTAACAAAGCCTTCACCATGAAGACATTCTCTTCAATGATATGGAGATGACTACTATCACCATAGATCTGTAGAGGTGGCCCCCTCTCCATGAGTATAGGGATAACAGTGTTATGATCGCTCTTTGTGGGGAACCTACACGAAGGTAACCATTTCCCATGGATGAGTCTGATGAACACCACTATTGGTGGCATCATGGCAACTTACTCTATGAGAATCATGGCAATAGACACTGCCCGCCATCAATCAACCCTATGAAGACTTCTGTTGGGATCCCCTAGCTCCTTGTGTTAGGGAAATCCCCATTCCCAATCCATTGTCTGAACTCCTGAAGTTCAATCGCACTCCTAATAAGAGCCCTTCTTAGCATGTTAATGCTTTCATGATGACATCCATGGATTGAGAGCAGGATGATGAATTGTTGCTTAAGATTTTCGCTTGCACCTTGCATAGCGAATCTCTTGTTTGGTTCCAAAATCTCCCTCTAGATTCTTTATTTAGCTTTCAAGATCTTGTTCAGGATTTGGTTCCCTTCTTTGATGTTGATAGACCATTCAACCTAGGCATTCAATCCCTCACCAATATAGAACAAGATAAAGGTGAGACTAATTTTTATTTTGTGCGACGTTGGCACATGGCCATCCATGTGCAGAAAAATGATCAACAATGCCCATCTCTTCGATCTATTCACCTGTGCTTTAAGACATGACGTCCACCCCAAGTCCTCAAGCGTGAGCCTACCTCTCATGATGAATCTCTAAATGCATGTCTTGAACTTGAAGCCTTTAAAATCCACGTTGCCATTTGACCTTCCCCCCTCCAAGGATCCTCTTCTCATTGCAGCCATAACCAGAATGCTATTGGTGATGACATATCCAATTCTGCCTTGGGCAAGAAGGATAAGAGAGACTTTGTGAAATCAAAGTTGTCAACAAGAAAGATAAAGAGGGAAAGAAAGTTGACAAAGTCTATGATGGTTCCAAGTACTACTCCTTCCACAAGGTGAAATCCATGGCATTCAAGCAAACCCTGACCCTTGGTCAGTCCTCAATGAAGCATCCACAACTAAAGATGAAACTCTTATCGTTGTTTCCCAAGAGCCGCTAACCATCAATTGCCTTGTCAAGGATATCAAATTCACTCCCATTGTTTATAAGTAGGCATTAGAAATCCCAATGGATTCTCATCGCTCCAAGGAAGATAAGGAAGCCTTCTTTATGTTGATTTCTTCTCCTCCCCCTAGTCCATCCCTTGGGCCTCTGCTATTTTCAAACAATTTTGCGAACCCATCCCTCTTAGATTGGGGAGTGACTCCAAGAGTGGTAAGATACTAGTCGGCATAGTAAATGCCCCTCTTGACGAAACTAATGCGATATAAAGTACCCTCGAGTGTTGTCTAATCCAACTCGATTCCAAGCACATCTTTGATGAACGAGCTGCATATAATAAACTCATCAAGGCATCTCGCATAGATCGCCTCCCACTTCATAACTGGCTTGGTCTCAAAATCTCTTTGGTCTCTTCTAGAGACTTTTCCCATAGCCCACCAAGAGTAGTACTCAAAATTGACCATGAGGAACTCAACCAAGAGCTTCCTGCAGACCTTGAATGCTTTGAAGAGGGAAATGCCATGTCCATCATAGAATCTATCGACGTCAACATGGGATCTAAAGAAAACACCAAGCTTGTCAAAATCAAAATCAATCTCTCTCTATATGAGCAAGACTCCTACATTGATTTTCGCAAATACTCTTATGTGTTTCGTTGGGAATATGCTGATATGCAAGGCATGGATTCTTTTGTCATGTTCCACAACATTGTGACCCACAACAAATAAAATCCCGTTTATCAAAAGAAAAGTCCTATCACCCCTAGGGTCTCCCAGCGTGTTAAGCAAGAGAGTGAAAAGCTCGTCTGAGTTGGTTTCATCAAGGGAGTTGACTATCCTAGGTGGGTATCTAACATTGTGCATGTCTTTAAAAAAATTGGAAAGTTCATGTGTGCATAGATTTCAGAAATCTCAACTTAACATACCCAAATGACAACTTTTTGTCCCTCATATCAACACCATCATGGATACCACTATTGGTTTTTATATACTCTCTCTCATGGATGTCTTCTTGGGGTATTATCAGATCCATATCTCACCCCATGACCAACACAAAACCACGTTCACTACCCTTTGGGTTACATTCTACTATGTTGTCATGTCATTTAGTCTGAAAAATGCCAATGCCACGTATCAACTAGTTATGACTCATGTTTTTCATCGCCTAATCCATAAGATCGTACAATGTTATGTTAATGATCTCATGAAGTCTCGCAAGGGTAATGAGCATGTCCAAGACTTTAGATTTATCTTTGACATGATCCACAAGTTTCATATCAGTTTAAACCCTGAAAAGTGTGTTTTCAGAGTCTCTACCAGAAAGCTCGTGTTTTATTCTCTCGACAGGGCATAGAAGTGGACCCCGATAAGATCAAGGTGATCCTAGAGATGCCTCCCCCTTGCGATATCAAGAAATTGCAATCCTTCCTAGGTAGAATCAACTTCCTCAGACACTTCCTAGAGCACTATGTGTAAAAGGTTGTCCCTTTCCCCTGTTTTCTTTGTACAAATGCGCCTTCATTTGGTCTCCTAAAGTTCAAATTGCATTCTAGTGGCTCGAGCGCATGCTTCATTGTCATCTTTCTCCTCATGGCCCCTGTTGAAGGCCAATAATTTATCTTGTATACCTCCATCACCAATTATACAATTTGGGGCATATTGGCTCTAAAGGATCCCACTGACCAAGAGAGAGCTATATATTACATATCTCACACCATGATTGAGCATGAACACAACCGCGCTTCAAACAAGAAGCACTGTGTTGATTTTGTTATTGCTACCAAATTCTTGGCCATTACATGGGGACAAACCACCAACGTCATTGTTCAATCGAGCGCTTTTCGTTAGTCAAGCAAGAAAATGCTTGTTGGAAAAACCGCAAAGTGGATCATGCTCCTTGAATGAATTTGATCTCAAGATTGTCAATCAATAATCCATAAAGGGCTTGGCCATATCTAAACATCTCGTTGACAATGCATTACCCAATGTCTCACAATAGATGCTTAATTATGACATTCCTAACCAAATCATCCACCTCGTGTATTACAATGAAATTTCTAATTGTGAATGGTACAAACATATTGTTAGATACCTTCAAGACCAATCTTATCTTGATGGCACCTCATTCTAACGACGTTATTGCATCTGCAAGATTTCTATACACTGTAATTGTTGGCATAATATTAGCTAAGAGAGGTCTTGATGGTGCGTTGATGCAATGTCTCACTCGTGAGGACACTCAACGTACCCTCGAGAAGTCTTATGGTAGCATTTGTAGGGGTCACATTAGTGGCCAAGCCACCAGCCAATGCATCTTCAAAATGGGCTACTACTAGCCACCCTTGGCAAGGATGCTCACAACTATGCAAATAAATGAAACCAATGTTAAATTCATGGAGACGTTATCCAACCACTGGTTCTTTACGTTCAGTCTCAACTCCTTGGCCTTTTTCGACATGGGCTCTCAACCTCATCAATGAATTCAAGTCTGCCTCTTCGGATGGCCATTGGTGGATAATCACAACTACCAATTACTTCACCAAATGGGTTATATCCATGCCCCTCAAAAATATGTTTGGTCCTACGATTGCCAAATTTGTGCCCAATTGGATTATTTGCCAATTTGGTATACTAGTTATCATTATGGCCGACAATGGCTCGAACTTTCAAAGCCCCACGAAATGCCCCCCTCCTAAACTACCAATTACCCCTAGGGGAACGATCAAGCTGAATCTTCAAACAAAACACTAAAGAATATCCTTCTCTATATTGGTGTGAAATCTTGACATAACTGACATTTACAATTGTTCCCACCTCCCCTCTTGTATATGGTTATGAAGTTGTCCTTTCTCTCCAAGTCACAATCCCTTCTATGCAGGTTAAAACCTTCAAAACTTGTTCTAATGAGGAAGAACATGCTTCTCACCTGGCTGAGCTGGAACAATAACAATTAAATAAATGGTGCTTTTGAGAAAAATTAAGAGCTATCAAAGACGATAACATCAATCCTTCGAACAGCTCGTCAGCCCATGTCCGTACTAGGTCAATAACAAGGTGTTGTCTTTCGACAAAGACCACAAAAAGATGGCTAAATTGGTTCATAAATGGTGTGGTCCCTTCGTTATCGCTGAGAACCTAGAAAACAATGCACCTTGCCAACTTTGAGTGTCAACCACTCCGGAACCGCTTTAAGACTTGCTATGTTTGATTGCCTACACTTGGGCCCCAGGAAACTCCATATTTGGTGATGGTACATATTCCTCCCCCATCATGCTATGCAAATCCCCTTGGATATCATTGCATGTGTGTGCTCATGTGGGTTGATTATTAGCACCATACATGTGTGTTAGTAAGCACATTTCATTCTACATTATATCTATTCATTTGGAATCAAAATACACACAACAAAAACATTTCAAAGCATAAAAAGGTTGTATACATCACAATGTCTTCAAAATCATCATATTTACATAGTCTCCTCTACATGGATTCTCAAATCCCGGGTCACACATGCCTCACAAAATGTGTCATATATACAGGGCAAGCATGACCCAAAAAATGTGCTATACACTACATGGCTTCCTAAAGCCTGGGCTACACGTGCCCAAAAAATGTGTGCTATATAGTACAAAAATTGGCCTCCAAAGACCCTACATCTACCTTAGCTTGGAGGTTCTCTTGGATTTTTTAACCTCCTCTTGGTTGGTTTTTCTTGACACCCTATCTCAGAAATCCATCGCCTCAAATTTCCTGGCCTCTTATCAGCCTATGTCTCTCGATACCTCATTTTGGGATACCCTTTGGATACCATGGCCTATTAATGGCCCATGTTCATGGACATGTATTTGAGATGTCAGTTGGTATCCCCATCCCTATACTTGCTTGTGGCTCTCACCACCTTCTTTCGATATTTCAATTAAGTTCCTTGGCCTCTCATTGAAATGTGCTTATCAAAATTAATTTTTTAGAGACTTACAACTCCCAGCTCATTCACCACATTTGCATAGATGAAATCACTCAGGGTGGCCACCCCCGGCCCACCCCCTATTCACATACTCAAGACCCCATGCCTTATTGTTCATTTTTACTTGGTTGGGTGTGAATCATGCCAAGCCTCATGATTAGCCACATTCTTATGTTATCACCAATTGGTCGATCGTTGACTAGAAGTCTTTGATTCTCACATTGGTTCTCAACTCTTGGAGGCATCTGCATACCTTCACCAATTATTTTTTGCATGCTCTCCTAGACTTGTGACCCTTTCATCTTGGTGCTTGAGAAAGAATCCCTCTTTTTCCAACATTTTTGTCTAATAATCCCATTATTGTTGAGATACACCTTCCTTGTCCATTTGGCTTGCATAATCAACCTCCATGGTTTACAACTCTGTGGTCATCAACACAAATGAAGGGATTAGGGGCAACCTAGGACTAGAGACAATGGCTTGGACTATTGATGAATCTTGGGCTAACGAACTAATGCAAGCCAAGTATTACCTACCCAATGAGACTAACAACTTTGCAAAGTACCATGTTACTATCAATGTGTTTTTTGGGTGCACTTCAGCTCAGAGACTCCTATATTCAACTACATTATGATTTGTTATTGGCAATTCACAAATCAACATGATCCGGAGTGTCCAGAGTGTTGAGCTACTCCCCATTGTTACTGAGGTATGTGATTTTCTCTACCACTTTGCCTCGTCCCAGATCTCCCATATTCCCTAATCCTTGGATACCAAGGAAAAAGCCTTGGTTAACAAGATCCTCGACGACCTTGGTCCCTATATTTTTCCTCACTTACAAGTATCACTTGGATCCAAAGTTGGACCTAAAGATATAATTCACATGGGAGCCAGAGTTGGAGCTAAATATGGAGCATGCACACACACCCACCTTGACATCCATCACACTCACCTATTAGTCTTCATAGGTAAGTACATGTATGATACTCCATCTTTGCTCTTTCTATGTCTTTTAGGTACTTCGTAGCCTTGTTGCATATTAGAAGAAAACTCATGCAAAAGGGCAAATGTAATCTCTGTTTTGGTTGTAGACTAACCCTCCTATTGTTGTGATCCACATTGTGCAAAGCTATTACCCTCCTTCAACTTGTTTCCTCTCCCCATTTGCTAGTAACACCAAAACTGGGGCCATTAGTGGTCTGGATGCTAAATTTTGAAAAATCCCCTTTTCAACAATTAGCAGTTTGACGGCTTATTGCCCTTATTTGGTTCATGGAGCACTCTAATGGCTAGTTTTTCTATTTTTTTTCCTATTAGGTCTCTAATTTTAGGCTAATAACGTGATGACACATCCCTCACATAAGTTAATCCTAGATGCTCATCTCCCCACCTATGAATCTTTAAATGTTATCATCTTATCTCATCATCACTTGATCAACTAGCTCTCCTCATTTTTTTACAACTATCTATTTCATAGATTAGTAGTGATCATAGAGGACCTACCAACCTTTGATCTATCATCCACCTCACATATTCACAGACATTTCACTAATATCACCAGTAGGGATCACGAGGAGTTGTCATACGTTTGCGTCACATTGCCAACACAATCCTTCCTCCCACAATATTGTCATGCAACCAGAAATTCCAAAACATAGGTTAGTATCTTTGTGCATGCTTGCGGCTATGAGGGCACTATTGACTTTCTAAGTCACCCCCAACTTGCGCAGAGCTCACAAAGGCCCTACAGAAGATTTGTGTACCTGCGAAGTGTTGGGTTCTTTTAAGCAAGCCGCGCGCAGATGCCTCCCATCCACACCCGCGCCTAAGGCAGTCAACACAGATTTGTGCATCAACTACATAACGACTTGCGTTCACAAAGAGTTGCTAATGCACAACCCACGCAGGGATCCTTCATCACATGAGCCAAGTGGCACATAGGTTCAAGCACGCAGAACCCCAGTCTTCATATAGCGCAGGTAGAGGTGTGCAAAAAGCAATTCCAAATTGTAAGAAATGTGCCCAAGATCTTCCATCTTCGTGCGCATTCCTATTTAAAAGGTTCCCTATACCTTCATGATGAAGTCTCGCACCAAATCACAAAATTTCGCTTCTGCCATCTCATACATCATAGACTGCGATCTATGTTGCGCACATACTACTTCACAGGCTGATGTGTATCCCAGGTGTAAAGCAATGACGTGGCAGTTCAAGGGAGGCCCGTGTAGTGATTGACAAGTGGCAATAAGACATAAAGAGGTAATTGGAAAACCAATTGAGTAGCGTTTGAGGCTTTGTCACAATAAGTAAATTGAGAAGCAACGGTCAAACATCGAAACATGAGTACACGCCACCCCTTTGACTTTTCTAGGAATCTTCCACCCTCAGACACACACGTGGATCTAGAGGAATCCTGCCACTAATTCCCAGATACGAATCACCAAGTAGAATTCAAGAAGCATGGGCATGGCGCCGCAATAGAATTAAAAGTTGTATCTGCCACTCCAAGTGACGCATTAATTGTAAAGCGGTTTGATCTTATAAAAGCCTTGTTCTTCATTGTAAAAAGGGTCAACATTTTTAGGCAACCTCACACTGCCGAAATTTGCCCTCCAAGAGCACTTCTGTTGGCTGAAACTTGCATATTAATGAGAATTAAGTTCACCTCCCTCTGTTCTTCTTACACTTTTGTGTTTTATTTGCATTTGTTGATCCTTGTATGTGGGTAATGTTCACCCCTATCATTGTTGTCCATTCCCAACACCTATGTGCGGAACTCGAAACTCGCTTGCAAGTCACATCTTGTGTGCATTCGAGTCTATGTAGACATTGTCAGTGGATCATTTGTCGTCCCTCTCAGTGTTGCATTGCATTCCCGTGCCTCTAAACAAAATACTTATGCATTTAGAGTGTCCTTGGTGGATTCTGTGTGATAACATCTTGTTCCCAAAGATTTGTAATGTGTTTACGGCAATAGGAGTGCTCACTCTATTCTCGGTGTATCACCTTTTTATTTTCCAGCAAACTCTTACCTTCTCCCTCCCTTTTCCCTCAAAAATCTTAGGTTTAGATTAGTGGTAGATTTACCTTTCTGCTCTTTAAGTCTGCGCACTAATCCTAAACCAGGTGCACTTAGAATAGAAGGAATCTGACCTACTACAGAGGCTCGTCCCAAGAAGCTCAAGGGTCCCCCACCTTGGGGACATTCCCATCATTGCAATGAGACAACTGATGCTTTGCACGCACAAGTGAGCAATAACACTTCCACGCCCAGCGCCAAACACTTTTGCGTCCTGTGTAAGGCTTTGCACTCTGCGCCCTACTGCAAAAACCTTTTGCGCAACAAATCATCCACGGATGCACGTTTCAAACGGCAACAGTTTCTGGTACACCCAATGGGACCAATTTGAAGAAAGAGCTAAGGAATCAATGCTACCTGTTGACAATTCTTCCACAGGTTAGATTGTCTCTTGCCATTCAGAAAATTCACATCTCTAGCCAAGGAAGAAAGACTACAAAGGAAAGAATACATTGGTTTTTTGTGAGGGCCTTTGCTACAACAGGAATTCCTTCGGACTTTTGTCCGAAAGAATGGTTCATCAAAGGAGTTTTCACATAGCTTCGGGAGGTTTAAAGCAATAAGTCTATCAAAGGAAAGACAAAGACAAAGATTCCGCAGGCTTTTTATCTGTGGGAATACAAGAAAGATATCTTTCGGACATAACCAAGGGTCACTTTCTCTCACAAAGTACCATAAGAAACCCGAAGGGACACTCAAAAAGTCTGAAGGGTATGTTACCCTTCGGAAAAAGTTCTTCGCACAAAGCTCAGGTTAAATGTTTGAAGGGCCATTTTCAAGCTTCCAGAGGGCAATTTCAAAAATCTCGATGGGCACTTGCCCTTTGGGAAAGTTCACTTCAAGGTTGAAAGGGACGTTTCCAAAAAACCCGAGTGCCCTCCAAAAAGCCTGGGTGCCCATAAAAAAACCCGGGTGCCTTTTTCTTATGGGTTATTCACTTCAGAAGGGGTTGTTTGAAAAGTCTGAGGCGCTGTTTGAAAACCCGAATGGCAAGGTACCCTTCGGAAGGGTCGTTGATAAAAAACCCAAAGGGAATGTGCCCTTCAAGAAGGTTCACTTCAACTTCGGGAAAGATATTTGCAAAAAAACCCGAAGGGCATGTGCCCTTCAAGAAGGTCAGTCCTGTGGTTTTCAAAGGGCTTTACAAAAACCCTGAAGGGCACCTGTCCTTTGGGAAAAGATCATGACAAAAAGTCCAAAGGGCTGTTTTTTTGGAAGGCAAGGGACAAATCCCGCGGATTTTTTGCCCGCGGGAAGTTGAAACCAAAAAACCCGAAGGAATATAAACAAAGCAAAAAAAAAGAAAATTTAAGGAAAGGAATCCTTCGGACAAAAAATCCAAAGGAATAAGTCCGAAGGAATTCCTTCGAAAAATTTGGCAAACAAGAAATCCGAAAGAAGGAAAGCCGAAGGAAATCCAAAGAAGGGTAAAATAAAAGATCCGAAGAAGATAAGACCAGGGAAAAATCCGAAGAGAGAGAAAAGTCCACAAAAAACAAGACTCGGCCATTTTTTTCGAAAGGTAAAGCCAGGAAATAAAGTCCGCAAGAAATGAAACCAAAGGAAATAAGCCAAGGGCAAGAAAAAAAAAGGCGAAGGAAATAAATCCGCAGACATAAAAGTGCGCAGAAAAGAATAAGCCAAGGAGATAACAAGAAATCCGAAAGACATGGAGGTTTGATTGTGCAAAAAGGATAGAAAATAGATAATCCGATGGGAAGTTGAAAACAGAATATCCGAGGAAATATAGACCAAATATAGATAAGATAATCCAAAAATAGAATCCCGCCAAAAATAGACAAGACACAGCCAGACCAAAACAAGAGAAAATACATGCGAACAAGGGCTGTTTTTGACGGATTGCTAAGTTTCAGTTGACTATTTGTTTTATTTGTGGTTTGACTAGTCATTCTCATGCATTCGAAGGTCCAACTCAGCTTCAAACCGAGTTCTCAGTCCAAGTTTGGCGTCGTTTTCATGCAAACGAGAGCAGCTCAAGGGGAGTCTATTTTAGAAACTTGGCATAATCTTCCATGCAAAGAGAGGTTTGACTTTCAACAAACCCACCGTCCATTCTCAAACGCCAAAGAGCTAGTGAAGTTTCTAATTTTAGACATGGCTCAACAGAAAATGCACAAGCAAAGTCAAACGTATGAATTCACAGTCTAATTCAGCGCCAAGGAGCTTTCATGCAAAGAGGAAGTAGACAAAATAGACTCATTGTAAACGCTGAGTTGGACTGATTTAGCCTCTCTCCTATTTTCCAACGCCAATCTCTTGGCTATTGTATTTTTCTATAAGTTGGCTTTCAGCCTTGAATTAAATTATCCCCTCTTTTGGCAAGAAAAATTCTATCAAAGATTGTGTTGTGACCTTTTTTAGAATCAATAAGAGGACTATTTTCAATTTTCAGTCGTTGGTATAGTGTACTTTTATCTTTGATTTGTCTAAGTGATAGAATTTTCTTCCTTGTCAAGTATTGATTCGTACCTAGTTACTAGCTAGTCATTTATGTAGGTCACGTTTTGTGTTTGAAACGGTTTTTGCTGAGTTTATAGTGGATGTTAGTGGGTGTTTAGTGCTTTCCATCATGCCTATTTTTCCATTTCCCTCAAGATTAGATCATTAGATAAAACATTTTCGTAAAATACTTATGCATATTGATCAATTGGAGTTGAAGTTCACCATTTTCCTTGTCTGAATCAGTGTTCTTAAAAGCTCAATTTGAGTGGATCAAGCAAATCAGGTGTATCACCACTTTAGCTAGGATTTTTCATTTTAAGTTTCTTTCTTCCCTTTTCCCCAGGCAATTCGTAGTGTAGAAACAAAGATCCTCACTGATACATCAAAGGGAGCTAGCCCTTACAACCTAGAGATTCAATCCACTGAGTAGGTCACCCACAGCCTAGGATTGTTTCCATTGTTTCAGCAGACTATGAAGGCTTGAAACTACTTCACAAGGGTGCAAGTCTGATTGACAACACTACCCTTAGCTAAAAAGTGTTGCATACACTCAGTGAGAGCATCTGGCGACTCCAAGCATTTCTGGGTCATAAGATCAGCACCCTATCTACATGCTAAGAAGAACAAGATCATTTGCGAAGGGTATTGATTTCCATTTCATTGAGCTTTTAGTGCCCTCTAAAAGGAGAAGGGCAAGAACATCTTCGTCCCCTGTCAGAAGAAGGAACGGTTCAAGGCAGTCGTCCCCTAGAGCTCAGTCTACACCTCCATTCAAAAGATTTCCTACACCAAGAGGAAGCTTATTCCCTATCCCATTCATGGTTGTGCAAAGAAATCAGTGGTTTGTGCCTTTCAATAGAGGTAGTCTATTGATTCTTTCCCAATATGACGACATTCCAATCACAGCCCTCAAAAGTTTGTCTTACTTTACTGGTGAGAATGTGACTTCCCCTATGGAGCATATTCAGGATATTGCGAATATCTGTTCAATGCACCATGTCACTGAAGATAATGTTGCAGTCAGGGTACTCGCCTCTTCCTTCAAAGGCAAAGCACTTTGATGGTACTGAGGTTTGAGACTAAATTCTATTCACAACTGGGATGAACTCGGGGAATAACTATGCAAGCAATTCAAGGATCAGAGCGACCACTTGTCCTTGATAGAGCAACTCACAACTATAAAGCGAGCCCTGCATGAGATGACGATTGACTTCAACTTCAGGTTCCAAAGAGTCTGGGATAGAATCCCACCTTTGTGTAAGCCATCTCCCAACACTGCATTTTTATATTTTTTAAAAGCTCTTAACAGTGATATAGCTATGATGATTCAATCCATGGGTGGCACGATATTACCCGAAGCCTATGAAGTTGATGTGCGCATAGAAAATTGTTTGATCCAAGTAGGAAAAATTGCACCTAGACCCCCTATGCCTCTATTCGCAGAGGCTCCTCCTAGCCAACCAGTTGTGCAGCCTATGTTAGCACCTATCCCCACCACGGTGAGCCCACCAACTTCATCTGTTGTTTCCCCTAACGAATTGCTTGAGGTTAAAACGCTACTGCAAAGCTTTGAAAATGAGCTTGCCACCCTCAAAAGGTAACAAGCGCAGTACCCCAGGCCTCATCAACCCTTCACTCAGCAATACCAGTTAAGCAAACCTCCTTACCAAGGTGGTGCGCTAGCGCAAAATCAGATCACATACAATAGAGCACCTTATGCGCAAAAAGTTGATGCCGCTAACACCTCTAGAGCCCTTGTCCCTGTGCAAAACAACCTTGTGCAAGATCTCGAATGGTGTTTTCCATGTGGCCAACCACATAATCAAGCTACATGCGCAAATGGAGTCATGAACCAAGCGCTCATGGTGCAGAGTTTGTCGCAACCTCAAGGGCAAACAAATACCATGGCTCCACATGAAGGAGAGATTCAAGTACCAATGCAGCAGCAAGATGGGTCTACTCTCATCAATTGGCAGGAGGACAACTTTAACTATGTAAATCAGAATGGTGTGTCAAGTGGAGGAAGCACCCTAGTTGCTTTCAATACGAGATTCAAAAGGAGAGCGACAGAGGAGTCAATACCAACATCAGTGCCCTCACCTTCAACACCCCAGATCACTCGCACAAGTACGCAAGCCATGGTGCTTGTGCAACCTTCATTACACATGGAACAAGCTGCGCAAAGGGAAGAACCACCTCAGACCAATGCACAAGTACGAAAAGAGGCTACTGTTCAAAAGCCACAGTCAAAGGGATCTCATATTCCCTTCAACATAGTCGAACAGATGAAGAAGATGAGCCTCAATGTAACCATGTGGAATGCTCTTGCTATTCCAGGTCAAAGTAACTTACTACAAGACGCTCGGAAAAGCTTTCAGGGGTGTAAGACATCCCAACTTATGCTTTCCATCTCTGTGAGTCTATGCCAGCCCAAAGTGGAAGAAACGCAAGTGTGCAATAGCACCAAGCCATCCCCGTTCTACATCTCCATCATTGGCCAATATCTAGTACATAGTTGCATGATCGACTCAGGTGCAAGCAAATCAGTGATGCTAAAGAAGATCGCAGATACGCTCACAATTGCGTATTCCCCTATTTCAAAAGGAGTGGTCTAGTTGGATGGCACAACAGTCAAAACCATGGGAATCAACAAAAATTTAAATCTTACACTACATGCATGCCCAAGTCTCTCAATCGCACAAGATGTCGCAGTCATCGACTTACCTCCCTACTTCACCATCTACCTCTCCCGAGACTTCACGGAAAATATAGGTGGATATTTATCTTCAAATTGGTCGCATATGTTACTCAGAACTAGATACGGGGCTAAAGTGACCATAAGGGCTGAACCTATCTTCAAAAGCCATGTTGAACCATACTCTTCGAGCCCAGTTGAGTTAAACTGCACAATGTTCGATCAGGAAGAGAATTTGATTCCCCATGAAGCCACAACATCGTTTGAAGAGATCCCAAATGATTTGTTGGACGAATGGGCACGTGAACATTTTCAGTGCGATCCATATGACAACATGGAGGAAACAGGACTAGGTACGTACTGCATCCTGGAGGAGGGTTCCGTGCTACCTGAGCTCGTAAAGGTGCAGGAGAACCCTAAGGGTACGTGGCAATTATACTTCGATGGTTCTTGAAGTAAAAATGGAATTGGAGCTGGTGCGATGTTAGTCTCCCCTCAAAAGGAGAAATATTTCCATACCTTCAAATTGTAGTTCGTTTGCACAAACAACGCTGCAGAATACGAGGCGCTGATCCAAGGTCTCCAGCTTGCGCAAAAGAAAGGAATCAAGAAACTACAAGGATTGGGCAATAGTGAACTAGTTGTTAACCAAGTCAGATCGTAGAGAATGACCAAAAATGACTTAATGAAGGCTTACAAGCATAGAGTATGGGATATGATTGAAGGCTTCGACGCATTCAATATCATTCCCATACCGAGATCACAGAATACCGACGCAGATATACTCGCAACCGCAGGTGCGTAGTATGACATCCCGCATGACATAATGGAGTCTGAGCAACTTATCAAGCTCATAGTCAAACCTGCAATCCCTGACAACGCAAAGAATTAGCAGGTGTTTGAGAGCAATGAACAGAATATCAACTTCCTACAAGATGAGGCAGAGTTCTGTGCCACGAACCAAGCACAGCTACAACCCCAATACAAAGATCAAGTCGTCCAATTAAAGGGAAACAAGCTGCCAAAAGGGTTAGTCACCCTAGAAAGCATCTTCGATTCTGATGACCAACTCAAAGGAGAAAAGCGAAGCATGACGGCAAAAGAGGTCTCTGCGCAAGTATCTATTTTCGAAGGAAAGGCCCTAAAAGCTGGCAAGGTATGCTCCCCACCAGAAATTAAGAGCTTCATCAAACTCAGTAGGAGATATGATGATATCTTCACGTGGACCTATAAGAACCTTAGAGGCTTTGATACAGGCTTAGCGCAACACACAATTGAGCTTGACCCTGGCACGTAGCCAATCCGCTAGAAGTAGAGACCTATCAACCCGAAGCTTGAACCATTAATGAGAAAAGCTCTCAAAACTCATTGAAGCCAATATAATACTTCCAATCAAACACTATTCGTGGGTTGCCAACTTAGTCCTAGTGCGGAAGAAGAATGGGGAAATCCGTCTATGTGTGGACTTCAAAGACCTGAACAAAGCTTCCCTCAAAGACCACTATCCCCTCCTACCAATGGAGTAGATCTTACAAACGGTCGCAAGCACAGAAAGATTCTCGTTGTTGGATGGTTACTCAGGCTACAACCAAATTCTAGTGCAAGAGTGCGATCGTTATAAAACAGCATTCACCACTAAGTGGGAACCTTCGCATACCAATGGATGCCCTTTGGTTTGACAATTGTAGGAGCGACCTTCCAAAGTGCCATGGATATGGCATTTAAGGAGCTCATCAACAAGGTCATCTTGGTTTACCTCGATGTCATAACTATTTTCTCTAAGCGTGCAGAAGATCATTTTGGCCATTCGGAGCAAGTCTTTGAAAGGTGCTAAGAGTTCGGAATGTCTTTGAACCCTAGCAAGCGTATCTTTGCAGTTCATGAAGGTGCTCTACTAGGGCACATTGTTTCCAAAGAAGGACTCACAATCGATCTGCAGCGAGTCAAGGCTATTGTGTCTCTCCCTCTGCCAAGCACAAGAAGAGTCTCCAGAGCTTCTTAGGAAGAATCAACTTTGTCAGGAGATTCATGCCTGATTTTGCCACCCTAACCAAGCCCCACTACAATGCTCAAGAATAATGTTGCATTCAGCTAGACTCATGAAGGCAAGGACAGTTTTGAAGCCATTAAGCATGCCATCACACAAGATCCCACATTGATCAATCCAGATTATAGTAAGGATTTTATCCTTTATGCATTTGGTGGGTTGGAGGGCATCTCAGCTATTCTTACGCAGCAAAACAATGATCATTTAGAGCAGCCAATTTCCTTCTTTAGCCAAGCGCTGAAGGACTATGAGCTGCGTTATAGCTTCGTGGAGAAGCACATCCTTGCAGTTGTGAGAGCGCTCAAGAAGTTTAGGCATATGCTCTCCAACAACAAAATCCGACTCATGGTTGCGCACGTAGGCATCAAAGAGATTTTGCTCAGTAAGAACATCAACGAAAAAAGAGTTGGTTGGGTCACACAGGTGGAGTATGACATAGACATCTAGATCACCAAGCTAGTGCGAGGAAAGGGACTTTGCGAACAATTGGCCAAAGTGGCAAAGTTTGGAGATAGAACAGTCTTGGTGTCGCACGAAAAGGAACCAATAGGCCAAGAAGCTATAACAGACTAGACGCAGAATATGATGGCCTTCCTTCAAAATGGCTCATACCCCTTTGGCTTGAATAAAGCCAAGCGTAGGCATTTCAAGTTGCAAGCCATTCCCTATGTGCTCATCAGTGGTGCACTTTTTTGGAGGGACCTCAATGGAGTCCTCTTGAGGTGCATAGAATCATATTAGGTGAGTGGAATTCTTGATGACGGCCCTGCAAGAGGTCATTATTCACCCAGGACCACTAGTACGAAAATCATGCGAGCTGGTTATTATTGGCCAACTCTGTTCAAAGATGCGCATGCATATGTGCGAAGTTGCAAGAGATGTGCCTTCTTCGCAGGCAAACAAAGGCTAGCAGCTTTACCATTGCACCCAATACAATCCGATCAACCCTTTGTGCAGTGGGCCCAAGATTTCATAGGCATGATTAACCCGCCATCAAGCGATGGGCATAAATGGATCCTCATGGCCACAGACAATTTCACAAGATGGACAGAAGTAGTAATGCTCAAGGAGGCTAATGAGACATCCATTCTAAGCTTCTACGAAGGCATTGTAACAAGATTTGGTGTCCCAGCCACCATTATCTCTAATAATGCATTGGCCTTCCTTGGAACCAAGATCAACGAATGGGCCATCGAGCATAACATCTATCTAAGCGCCTCATCGAATTATTATCCTCAAGGTAATGGTCTGGCCAAGTCCACGAATAAGAATTTGATTCGTATGATAAAAAGGACCATGGAAGACAATCAGCAAGCCTTGCATACCAAGCTCAGAACTGCCCTTTGGGTTGATTGAGTCACACCCAAGAGAGTGTTGTGAAATTCACCCTTCATGTTAGTCTATGGAAGGGAGGCTAGATTGCCCACATCTCTCAAGTTGCCTTCATTGGAACTCGCCCATCAATTGGAGTTGCTCGAAAGCAATAACCTCATAGTAAGATTAGTCGAGCTAATGGAGCTCGACAAGACTAGAGTACAGGCTGCGCACACCATGGAGCTCCAATAGGTCCAGACAAAGAGGACTTTTGATAAGAGGGTCGTTGATAGAGGTTTCCAAGGAGATGTAGTGCTCAAGTGGGATACAGACAAGGCATACTATGTTTGATGTGATATGGAGCAGTCCATATACCATAACCCGCTGCAAGCAAGCCAACTCTTTTCAACTTGCTAGACCAAACAGAGAAGAACTACCTATCCTAGTCAATGGGATCCATCTCAAACACTATCTCCATTGATTTTGTATAATTTGTAAATAAGTAGATTAGAGGTTTTTCACTTCCTTAAGTGCCTTGCACACCTTGTTTTAGGATAGTTTCATTTCCTCTAAGTGCTTGTGCGCAGTGTTTCTCTTAGCTTGTCTCTTTCCTTTAAATGCCTTTGACACAGTTCTTTGTTTCGCTAGGAGGGTCTCAATTCACTCTAAAGTCGAGGATACATAGCGAATGCATTTGTAGGCGAAAGGACCAAAAGTTTCAAAGACTCTATGCTCAATGGATCGCTTCAAAGGCTACTGGATTCCCTCTTAGCAGGGAAGCAGCCCGCAGAGGTCGCCAAAAGTGTTGACTTTCTAAGTCACCCCCAGCTTGCGTAGAGCTCACAAAGGCCCTACAGAAGATTTGCACACATGCAAAGTGCTAGGTTCTTTTAAGCAAGCCATGCACAGACGCCTCCCGTCGGTACCGACGCCTAAGGTAGTCAGTGCAGATTTGCGCATCGACTAACAACTTGCATTCACAAAGAGTTCCTAATGCACACCCCACACAGGGATCCTTCATCGCACGAGCCAAGTGGCACGCAAGTTCAAGCACGCAGAGCCCCACTGTTCAAATGGCACAAGTAGAGGTGCGCAAGAAGCAGTTTCAAATTGTAGGAAATGCACCCAAGATCTTACATCTTTGTGCGCATTCCTATTCAAAAGGGTCCCTATACCTTCATGATGAAGTCTTGCACCAAATCGCAGAGTTTCACTTCTGTGATCTCATACATCATAGACTGTGATCTATGTTGCATACATACTACTTCGCAGACTGATGTGGAACCTAGGTGTAAAGCAATGACATGGCAGTTCAAGGGAGGCCCATGCAGTGATTGACAAGTGGCAGTGAGGCATAAAGAGGTAGTTGGAAAAGCAGTTGAGTAGCATTTGAGGCCTTGTCAGAATAAGTAAATGAAGAAGCGACGGTCAGACATCGGAACATGAGTACATGCCACCCCTCTGACTTTTCCAGGAATCTTCCACCCTCAGACACACGTGGATCCAAAGGAATCCTGCCACCAACTCCCAAATCCGAATCACCAAGCAGAATGCCAAAAGCATGGGCATGGTGCTGCAATAGAATTAAAAGTCATATCTACCACCCCAAGTGGCACATTAATTGTAAAGTGGCTTGATCTTATAAAAGCCTTGTTCTTCATTGTAAAAATGGTCGACATTTTTAGGCAACTTCACGCTGCCAAAATTTGCCCTCCAAGAGCACTTCTATTGGCTAAACATTGCATATTAATGAGAATTAAGTTCACCTCCCTCTGTTCTTCTTACACTCTGTGTGTTATTTTCGTTTGTTGATCCCTGTCTATCGGTAATGTACGCCCCTCTCATCGTTGTCCATTCCCAGCACCTCTGTGTGGAACTTGGAACTCGCTTGCAGGTCGCATCCTGTGCACATTCGGGTCTGTGTAGACATTGTTTGTGGATCATTTGTTGTCCCTCTCAGTGTTGCACTGCGTTCCTGTGCCTCTATATGAAATACTTATGCATTTAGAGTGTCTTTGGTGGAGTCTGTGTGATAACATCTTGTTCCCAAAGATTTGTAATGTGTTCACGACAGTAGGAACACTCACTCTATTCTCGATGTATCGCCTTTTTATTTTCCATCAAACTCTTACCTTCTCCCTCCCTTTTCCCGCGAAAAAAATAGGTTTAGATTAGTACTAGATTTACCTTTCTGCTCTTTAGGTCTACACGCTAATCCTAAACTAGGTGCACTTAGAATAGAAGGAATTTGGCCTACTCTGAAGGCTTGTCCCAAGGAGCGCAAGGGTCCCACACCTTGGGGACAAACACATCGTTGCGACGAGACAACTGATGCTCCACGGGTGCAGGTAAGCGATAACGCTTCAATGCCCTGCACAAGGCATTCACGCTTTGCACCCTACCGCAAAACATTCCTGCACAGCAGATCATCCCTGGGTGCACATTTCGAACGACAACAGGCACCTTGTTTTGCAAGGTGAAGCTTTCTCTACATTATTTTTATCTCTGCATATTGAGGATTTGGGATCGTATATTGTCTTAAGTATATAGATACACATTAGGGCTTTACATTTTTTTATTGCATATCATATTGATCATTTGGTATTGGGAAGTTGTGGATATTGCATTACATAACCCTTTTCCATTTTTATCAAAAAAATACAAAAATATAAGCTAGATCTTGTTATTGAATTGAGTCTATCACTACTATCTTTTAATTGTATGCACTATTTCCAATTATTGTCATTGGAACTAGTAGAGGATATTGGATATTTTGTTATTTATTGCATCCAACCCTTAGATTTTGTAACAATATTGTACATATTGGTTATTAATCCTAGGTGTCTAGCTTAGGTGTCTTGCATTTTATCATATTCAATACATTTTTCATTCCTGTAGGAATAGGAAGAGTCATTGGGAATGTGAACTGAATAGTCTTTTGTTAGTCTATTTATTGTAATGTTTGCTCTCTTTTTCATTAAATCGTGAGATACAAATTTCATTGTCATTCTGTATGAAATCCGACCTCTCATTGGTATCAAAGCCTAGAAATTTAATTGTCATTCCTTCATCTTTATAGCTGTACGACATATCATTTTGCTATCAAAATTAATACTTGTCAGTGTTTTCGGGAGTATTTAGGAGAATGGTGTGTTTCTAGAGAGCCGTGGCATCTAGTTTTGAGGAGAAATTGGGAATTTCAATTAAATTCCTGACTATTTGCAACGTTCTAGTCAAAATAAGGACGTTTCAGTCTTAGGCGCCCTGCAATATCCTCTTATTAACCCTGTCATTGTGAACTAGCACTAGAAGGGAGGCGTTTTGGGAGATGTTTTGGCTTTCTTATTAGTCAGTGAACCCTGTTGTATGCAGCAAATCATTGTTTTGTTGGCGTTTCAGACCTGCATGTGTTCCAAACCTCTGCACCGGCAGTTTTTGGTCATTCTTTGGCTACGTGGGCTTTTTCGTTGAGCTCCACAGAGTTGGGCGCATATCTCTTGACTGCTTTATTTCCACAAAGCCGAGCATGGAGTTGCCTGTGGCGTTTCATTTCTGAGCCAAGCCCTGACCTGCGTGGAGTTGCCTTTGGTGTTTCATTTCTGGTCTATGCAATTTCTGACTTTGTCAGAAAACCACATATGTTTTATTTTATCAGTGGTTGGAATGTGTGTAGTATCTGAAGACTGTTCTAGCTACATTGGGTGCTGAAAATATTCTCTGCCACTCTCATAACTATGCAAAAGAGGATTTTTTTTTTGCCATAAAAGCTACGTGGGAAGCGCTGGAGCTGAATATTAAATCTTGAGAAAGTCCTACATGTCTCCATTCCAATATCAGAATATTCTCTCAAATAAGAGGAAAGAGGTATAAAACTTTAAGCTTTTTTATTTAAAAATCAAATTTCATTTTTTTTAAAATGCTCCTATTCAAAATTTGAATATCTTTAAATTTGAAAGCATTTAAATTTGAGCAATTTTTTAAAATTGCCTTGAGAAATGCTACTCTAAGCGGATTTGGACAAAAACAACCAAATCACGCAATTCAAAGAGAAAAAGGAGAGTTACTCTTTTACCCATTCGTGTATATCAAAAAACGTAAATCCGAAAATCAAGAAAAACAGAATATATTGATGTATGAGGTTTTCTTTAATTTTAAGTTTTTTTATTTAAAAAGCAAATTTCATTTTTCTTTAAATGTTCCTATTCAAATTTTGAATATTATTTAAATTTGAAAGCATTTAAATTTGAGCAATTTTTTAAAATTGCCTTGAGAAATGCTACTCTAAGCGGATTTGGACAAAAACAACCAAATCACACAATTCAAGAAGAAAAAGGAGAGCTACTCTTTTACCCATTCGTGTATGTCGAAAAACATAAATCCAAAAATCAAGAAAAATCGAATATATTGATATATAAGGTTTTCTTTTTAAGCTAATGTTAATGACAGTGAATCATTTTCAGTACCTTTGCGTATATAGAAAAGGGGACCATTTTGGAGTGATAAGGAACAAATTAAGGTTAAACAAAAACTCAAAACCTCCAAAAACACAAACAAAAATTCAAAACCATGCATTCCATCAAATCCATTGTTGGCACTACCTTGCCTGGCAAAGACAGTTGGCTAGAATGATCTCGGCAAGTGGAGAACACACTCATCTTCAACGATCTATGGTTCGATATTTGTGATGGAGCAAAACAATTAGCTGGACCAATAGGGAATGCAAATGACACTCAAACATGGAAGCATAAAAACTAGAAGGCTTTGGCCTTGATGAGGGCATCAGTGGATGAAGATGTGTTTCATCATATATAGGGGTGCAATACACCATGAGAAGCATATCATACACTAAAGGACCTCTATGACTCTTATTCAGAGTTGGAATTCATTCAAATGCAGTTGAAAATGTTCAACTTAGAGTTGAAAGATGGTGATATGATGAAATTGGATTCAGGGATACGAGCTATCAAACATGATGTTGAAGCAATAGGTGTCAAAATCGACATATACATGACCGCATTCATAAAAGCACTTCTCAACTATTCAACCTATTTGGAGTCTCTACAAGCAAGCAATCAGTTGAAGACTCTCACATTTGACTAGTTGGTTTGTAATGTTCCCTTCTAGCTAGATGTACTTTCGGCATGATTAACCTATCAGTGGCCCTCATAGGCTAATATGGCATGGTTAGAGGGTCTTCTCCGTAGTTACCCAAATGGCAGTTGGTCTCTTTGGGGAAGTTTCGACATATTTTGAAGGTTTTCTAATGATTTATTAGAATGTTTCTATTTTTAGAAACCTTATGTTACAAAATGATGTTATATTTGTACTTTATGTTATAATTCATTATTTTATATTCAAGTGCAAATATAATATATTAAAACGGAAAAATAATAATAAAATATTATGATGTTTCTAGAAGCTTCCCAAATGAAGGAAAGAAAAAAAAAGTATAAAAGACAGTGTGGGCTGCCATTATGAATCATCCAGATTTGATGTTGTCTTTGTTGTGGTATGCTTGTGGAGCCTAGAGTTTTTTGCAGTGAATCAATTTGTCTTTGGGAACAATAACTCTCATTGATAGCATAACTAAGGGAGTGAAATATCTCTTGAAGGGTTGCATTTTGGAAGTGATATTTCAATCATCTCAATTGAAGCAAAATTTGTGGCCATTGACCAATTTTGGAGAAATCGATTTGGTGAATTTGTGGAGGTTGCATAGCTATCTTTTGGTGTTGGTTTCTATATAGCTTGGCATCGATTTTCCTTGGCTAAGAGAGCAGATTGCATTGTAGAGAAATCTGATATAAAAATCAGATATTTACAATCAACGAAGGACGCCATTAGGAGGGACGTTTTTGCTTGTGGGGGTTCCAATTTGCATCGATTCTTTGCTTGGCTTGGTGCGCCCATTTCCTTGGAGCATGGAGATGATATTAGATGCTTGAGACAATGCATATTCATTGCATATTATTTTAAATTTAAGATCAGACCTGAACAGGGGCAGCTGGCTTGGAAAATTTGATTTGGCTTGGGAGATCATCCTTTCACTTGGAAATTGCTTGCTCCATCTATTCTCAAGGGTGCCTCAATCCAACCAGATTTCATTGCATACAATTCATCCTTTAGTATAGCTTATATTTGCAGATGTAGGTGTGCATCTTTCATACCAACATACCATATAATTGTAATTCTTGTTTATGCCAAGAGTCTTGGCAAGTCTAGTGGAGCATTGTAACAAATCATCAATACAAATAAGAATCACAAGTTGCTGGTCATTTATATTATCTTTTGAGCATTTGAATTGAGATAGTAGGTTGCATGCCAACTATTCGACTAAATGTCCATTCCCTGTAGGTGATTAGTTTGCTTTGTGAATTCATCTAATTGCATAGAAAAGAACAAAAAATAAGTCATTCTTGCATCTAGAACTTAGCATTGTCATTCTTGCATTGTTCTATAAACACTTGAAGCTTTAATCCATTGTCATCCAAAACAAATCATCAAACTGTGACAAAAACCAGCAAGAAGCACTTTGCATACAAAGTGTTTGAAAAAAATTACAAGGCAGCAAATTGAGACGATTAAGGGCAGATTGGGCAAGGATTGTAACATGGTTGAAAAGATAGTAGAAAGAGAAAAGGCCTTTGGAAGGAAAACTAAAACCACAAGTGAAAGTGTGTGCTATGTCAAAACAAATTCTTCCAAAGCATCAAACAAGGCCACGTCTTCCAAAAATGAAGGCAATAACAAGTACAAGGGAAAATGTGGCAAAAATGAAAATCATGGTGGTCAAAATAAAAACCAGAATGATAAACAAAACCTCTATTGTGAATGGTGTGACAAAAAAAGTAGCCATGAGACTCACGAATGCAGGACTCCATGGGAGAAAATTGAAGCATACCGTAAAAAGAAAGAGGGAAATTCAAATAAACAGTCAAAAGAGTCAAACTCAGCCCAATTCACCAATGAATGTGTGTTTTCCAATACAAATGATGAAGCAAACAATGTCTCGATCAATTCCTCATGGTTTGATGCTTGGGTTCTTGCTACTAGAGCCACTCAACATATGATTTTCCAAAAAGACTTCTCTGAGGAGTACAATGATGAAAGTTGTGGCTCAGTATGCTTCGCAGATAGATCAAGTCTGCAACCACAAGGAAGAGGTACAACTTGACTCTCAAGTGTCTAGGGCTTTCAGACTGCAAACTTGAGAATGTTCTCTACCTTCCTCAATTGAAACGAAACTTGTTGTCCCTAGTGCTCATAAGGCAACAAGGCCATTCCATTCTATTGGATAATGGTGATGTCACAATCAAGAGAAAAAATGGCAATGCAATCATCTTGACTGGATATGAGGAAGGGAAACTACTCAATTGAAGGGTGAGCCATCAAATTCCAGGAATTGTGCTCATCTTGTGGAAGACGGAATGCCTCCAAACATGTGTGACATGCTCGATTCGGGCACACTCACTATCATAACATTCATGTATTGCAAAATAATGGTGTTGTTGGCATGTCTACATTGCCCGCAAAATCAGATGAGAAGTGTGAAGCCTGCATCTTGGCTAAACATACAAGAGAATCGTTTCCGAAGTCACAATGGAAAGCAGACAAAAAATTGCAGCTTGTTCAATCAGATTTGTGTTCTCTTCCAATCCTCTCCGTTGGTGGTCATAAGTACTTCATGTTGTTTATTGATCACTACAACAGGATGACATGGATATACTTTCTGAAAAAGAAATCAGAAGCCTTCGATACTTTCAAAAAGTTTCGAACAATGATTGAAAATGAAGCACAAACCCGCATCAAGACATTCAGGGCAAATAATGGTGGTGAATTCACATCAAAGAAGTTTAAATCCTATCTTGAGCAAAACGGGATCAAACACCATCTCATAGTTCCTCACACTCCACAACAAAATGGAGTAGTTGAAAGAATGGATAGAACTGTGATGAATATGGTTCGTGCAATGTTGTATTTCAAAGGGGTAAATCTGCAATTTTGGGCCGAAGCAGCTAAAACAACAATCTACCTTCACAACAGATCACCATCAACAGCGCTTGAATCAAAGACTCTGTATGAGATGTGGTGTGTGTTGTCACCTTGGAGTTGCACCCTGAAACGAAGATGTGCTAAAATGACTAATCCTCTCTCCAGTTGAAACAATGGGATCTTCTCACGGGGTGGGTGCCTCAATAGTGAGAAAAACCTCCAAAGAAGGCTGGTTCTTGTAAGATGTATCAATGAGAATCTCTACTTTGCGTTGTGGACTACCGTGAAAAAGGGAGAAAAAAACTTGAAGGGGAAATCCTACCTAATGACGGTGATGCACGAGAATGTTTGATCCACTCTACTTGGAACCTTGAATACTGAATCAAACAAGGGAAAACGAAGACCTTTGATTTCAATTGATCACTATGCATAAGTATTTCATTAGAAGGTTCGATCCAATGACAAAAATGTGAGGGAAAATGATGGAGAGAGGTCTGATACAAGACAATTTGCAGCCATCTAACATCCACTTACATCTTCAGCAAAAGACATAAAACACTGAAAATGACTTGCATAACATGATGAGCTAGCAACTAACTACAAATCAGAATTTGGAAAGGGAGAGAAATCTACCACATATGCAAATTGCTGAATGAATGTACACTATGCCAGCACTTAAAATCTGAAAGTATAGTTCTATTGATTAAAGAGGTTACACAACTCACCAATGGCAGAGTCTAGTCTTACCAAGAGGGATAGAATTTACAAGGCTGAAAAGCCATTAATATAGAAAATTACAAAAAGCCAAGAGATTGGCGTTGGAAATAGGAGAGAAAATTAACTCTTCATTAACCCAAGTCCAAATTGCATTGCATGGGTCTTCCAAATTTGTCTTTCCTTGGCTTATACCTGGTTGTCTTGCATGAAGAATCCTTGGCATTGAAAAAGAAGAAGACAAGCTTCGAATGCATAATATCTACGAATAGATGTCTTGACTTGAAAACTAGTCAACTCCAAAACAAGAGTAGTCAAATTCACTCGATCTGCTGGAACGTTTGAAACTCTCTCCTTTGCATGAAATCAATGCAAATGCCAAATTAAGAATTGCGTTTGAACCTCTGGAATGTTTCGAGCTTTGAGACAAATGAGAGTGCATGCCTGTTCATCATGCAAGACAACTCTATTTTCAGAATTGAAGCATGCTTGTTTTCTTAAACACGTTCACTTCGTTGGAGTCACTCATGTTAGTCTGTGCATGATCTTTGTTCATCCTGCCTTTGTCTTTATTATGCGTTTGTTTTATTCGTTGTTCATGCTTATGTCCATGTTAAGTTATGCTTCAGTGTTTGCTCATGCCTTTATTTCTACGTTTGTCTTACTTCTTGTTCAGTTCTGGCTCAGTCCTATTTGTATTTTCTCTGGCTTTTCCCGTGTTCTGCTTTAATTCGGGATTCGGGCTTTATTTTAGTTTTCGTCCTTCGAACAAATTGTCTGAAGGACTCTTTGTCTCTTCTCTTTCCATGGGCTTGTTATTTCCTTTTCTCTTTTTTGGCCTTAGCTTACGCCCTTGTATTTTCTATCAGGCTTTTTGTCCTCCCGAATTCCTTCGCACTTTCCTGTTTGAAGGAATTCCTTTGAACAAAAAGTCCGAAGGAATTCGTTTCTTTGCCAATTTTTCCAAATTTATTCTTTTAGGCTCTTATGTCTTGCCCTTTGGTTTTCTTCGGGCTTTTGTTGACTTCATATTCCTGCAGATTTCCTTAAATTTTCTTGTTTCCTTCTTTGCCTTTGTTTTTTTAATTTCTATCGAGCTTTTTTCCCGGGTATATCCTCCGTCGGACCTTTTCCTTGAATTCCTTTGGACTTTTTGTCCGAAGGAAATTCTTTTCCGTTTGAAGTGTCCCTTGCTTTTATAAAGGTGCGCTACGCAAGGGCTTCTGCTTCCCAAAATTGCCCTTCGAGCTTTTTGATTTGATCATGTTAGTCGCCTGGGTGCCTTCCGCAAGGGTAAGGTTCTTCTAGAAGTGCCCTTCAGAAGAATTGTAAAGGTCCACTTCGCCAACCAAGTGCCCTCTGCAAGGGCTTTTTGTCCTCAAAAGTGCCTTTCCGAACTTTTGAAAGGGTCCTGACACCGACCAAGTGCCCTCCACAAGGGCTTTTTTGCCTTCAAAAGTGCCCTTAGGAAGAATTGTAGGGCACCCGAGCTTTTTGAAGGGCACCTGGGCTTTTTGAAACTGTCCTTCGGAACTTTTGTCTTGACTTGAAAACCATAAAGTGAACCAACCCAAAGGGTTACATACCCTTCGGGACTTTTGAATTGGACCTTCCCGAAAGACTAGTGCCTTTCGGGTCTTCTCAACTGTGCTTTTCTCTTTTTCTTTTGGACAAAAAGTCCGAAGAAAATAAGCTTTGAACAACTGCCACTTAGTCATTTTTTCAGACTTTTACACAGTCCTTTGAGAGCTCTTTCTCTCGGACAGAATGTCTGAAGAAATAGTCCACCTCTTATAGGCCGAAAAAATTCCTTGGGAAGACAAAATAACTAAACTTATAGCTTGTATGTCTTGGCTGTATTTGCACATTTCGCTGTAATCAAGAAAGCTCCTTGGAAACCTCTGCATGACTAAAATTCCCCTGGTTGTAGATGGCCACTTGGGTGGCTGTAAATGCTCATTTAAGGACCCCAAAACTGATTCACAAGACAAACTTGTCACCATAGCAAAGTTCCGAAGTGTAGGGGTGACAATTTGCCCTATGGGGGGGAAAATTGTCAATAGTGTGGTCACCTCCCTTCAATGCAACATCTTCAAATTTTCGGATCCACTTGTTACACATTGATTTAAAAGGAGGAGAAACAAATTGGACCACAGGAGTCGAAAATGCATCCAGTTGGGATATTTTGATTCCTCCAATGCATTTAGGCTATACGATGAGAAAGAGAAGTTTCTTGTCGCAAGAAAAGTTCTCTTTTGTGAAACTACAAAGGACAAAGTGCATATTGATCGGCAATTGAGTCGACTAGACAAATATGCAAAGTTTGATGTCTACAAAGAGCGTGATTTGAATGTTCCAGACAATGAGTGGGGGACACAGAGTTGGGAATCTATTGATTTTCTATTGTCTCCTATACATGAGCTTGAAACTCCTGAAAGAGAGTGAAACTTCATCAGATATTGAACAGGGGCCAATAGAACAGAGGGCGGACAGTTAAAGAACTTCAGAGGATGAACCCGAAGCACCAATAGCATAGAACAAGATGCCTAAGTGAGCCACTCAAACACTGAAAGATGTGAGGCCTGATGAAGTTGGGAAAACAAGCACTCGAAGTGCACATGCAACCTCCTCTCAACCAAACAAGTCTATTAATGAAATTCAGGACATGATTGGAAAACTCACATTGGATGATTCTCAAGAGGAACTCAATGTTGCGTTTGATTCAAAACCAACTTTGAAACAAACTAAGAAGCTTGACTCTTGGAGAAAAGCAACGAAAGATGAGTATAATTCATTGGTGAAAAATGGGACCTGGAATTTGATTGATCAACCATATGGTTGCAAACCGATTGGCTGTAAGTGGGTTTATCGCAACAAATACAAAGCAGACCACTCACTTGACAAGCACAAAGCAAGGCTTGTCGCAAAGGGGTATGCTCAAAATGAAGGAATTGACTACAATAAAACCTTTGCACCTACAACAAAATAGACTACCATTCAGACCATGTTGGCTCCAGCAATTCACAATGGATGGAAAGTTCACCAAAAGGATGTAGAAATTGCATTTCTGAATGAAGACCTGAAGGAAATTGTATACATGACAACCTGACGATTTTGCAGTAAAGGGACAAGAGCACAAGGTGTGCAAACTAGAAAAATGGTTGTACGGTTTGAATCACGCCCCTCGAGCATGGTACGAAAAACTAAGCACCTCATGAACATGAACTTCAAACATTTGAGTTTGAAGATGCAACTCTTTTTGTCAAAATAGTTGTATTTGTGGTGGTGTATGTTGATGATTTGCTCATCACAGGGAACAATGAATGGTATACTACAAAATTCAAATCAAAGTTGATGAAAAGCTTTGAAATGACTGATTTGAGTTATCTTCATTACTATTTGGGTATTGAAGTAATTCAAGAACCAAAGTATTTCTTCATCACTCAGCAGAAGTACGTTAGTGACATTCAGAGCAAGTTCGGAATGGAAGATTGTAAGCCTCTCAACACGCCCATGGAACAGAATCTCAAATTGACATCTGAAGATTCAATAGATTTGGTTGATGCCACTAAATACAGACAAGTCATTAGAAGTCTGATTTATGTGACTACCCCTCAACCAGATATATCATATGCATTTGGTGTCCTCTCAAGATTCATGCAACAACCCAGGGAGAGTCATTGGGTAGCAGCAAAAAGGGTCCTCAGATATCTCAAAGGCACACAACATTTTGGGCTCAAATACTTCAGGGCAAGAGACTTCAAACTGGTTGGGTATCCAGATTCTGACTATGCTGATGATCATGAAGATGGAAAGTCTACCTCAGGTTTTCTAATGAATTTGCGAACAACAGTTGTTAGTTGGAAATTCCAGAAGCAATCAGTGCCACCAATTTTTTCAACAAAAGTAGAATATATGGCCGCTTCAAAGGCAACTAAAGAGATCTTGTGGCTTAGAAGGGTTCTTTCAGATTTGTAGGAGCAACAGGTTTTGTCAACACCTCTCATGGTTGACAGCGCTTCTACAATCCAGATAGCAAAGAATCCATTCTTTCATGACCGAACCAAGCACATCAATACCAACTTTCATTTGATTCGACACTATGTGAAAGATGGCAGTGTCAAGTTGCAACATTGCCCGACAACAGAGCAACCAACAAACATCCTGACAAAAGTGCTTACACGAGAAAATTTTGAAAAGTTCAGAGGAATGCTTGGTCTAACAAAGACCCCTACAGATTAAGGGGGGATGTAACAATATTGCATATATTGAGTATTAATCCTAGGTGTCTTGCATTTTGTCTTATTCAATAAGCTTTCCATTCCCATAGGAATAGGAAGAGTCTTTGGGAATGTGAAATGAATAGTCTTTTGTTAGTCTATTTATTGTAATGTTTGCTCTCTTTTTCATTGAATCGTGAAATACAAATTTCATTGTCATTCCATATGAAATCTGCCATGTCAGATTTACCTCTTAGTTGTGTTTCTAAGCCATATCTCTAATCTCCAATTTATAGTGGTGCACCCGGACAAACCAGATTTTAGCTTCTATGAGCTATACGATACATGCCCAAGAGGAAGCCTAATGACAACACTCTAAATGAAAATCTATGTGTTATGCATATGCGGAAGCTATATTAGATAATATGCAGAGAATCGAGAGAGAGAGTGGGAGAGAGAATATAATTAGAACAATAAATGTTGTATTTATCTATCTGTCCTATACATGGCACTCTTGAGAAAGATATATGGTTGTCTATTTTCAACAACTACTTGCTAACTAAAGCTACAAATGTGTATACATATATTACAAAGCCACAAAGGCATAAAGAATAGTTACATAAGTTGGAATGGTTGAGATTTTATGAGACTCTTCGCATTCCAACATTTGCATTGATTGGCATAGAAAATAATGCTCAATATTTTTCGGCACTTGGTGGTCCCACACAGTGTGAGTTGTCCTTTGTGACTTGGCATGAAGGTGTGTTAGACCCTACTGAAGTCAATGGTAGGTACCGCAAAAGGTTTGGTTGACACACAAGTGGCGCCACGTTTGCTCTGCACAAATTGCATTGTACCACAGATAGTGTGTGTGGCATCTTTTGGCAAAGGGATGATGATCTTTGAGGTGTTGCCAACCTCAAGAGGTTTTGCAGATGTACCACAAACCATTTAGTAGGAACTATAGTTAACGCAATTTGCAAGAACAAGCTTGGTGGTTTTGTTAAAACCACTATTTGGAGGTCCTCCTAGAACACTATATGAAAACCATAGTTTTTACAAGTGCATATTTATTAACCCATCTTGTTGAGCTCTCTACAAAAATCCACTTTTTCACATCTACAAAGTCCAAGAGAACTAGCCATCTATCCACATTGACCCTTTTCAGATTAATAACCAAGGCATCAATTCTTGTCAAGATTGGAGAACTAATATGCATTGTATTGTCTTTATCTTATGTTTGGAGCACCACCAAACAAGACAAAGATGGAGGTATTGATGGAAGAAGACAAAGTCTTGAATCCACTAACATCAATGATTAAAAAAATTGATCCTATTTTAGTGCAAATGGATATTCTAGGAAAAATACTTCCAAAAGTGGTCATAGATTTTGGCTCAAGAGAGTGTGCATCCAAAGACCACCTAGAGGAGATTGAACAAATCAATACAATGGCCACTTACTAGTTCAATGATGGGAATGGGAAAGAAATGTGGTAAAAAACCTCTAGGGGTCTTGGTAGCACAAAAACTACAGACCAGAGGATGTCCATTCGTGATTGATTTCATGATGATATCCTTATTGAAGCCAACTCATGACACATAGTTTGGGAGATTGTGGATGGATAAGACTTAAGTTAGGACAAAGTATGAAAAAGAATGTAGCATTGATAGAGATTAGAGGTAATAATCTTAACATTGACATCAAAATCCAAGTAGTGAGTAAAGAAGCCTCATCATCCAACTCAGAGGAAGATCGATTTGATGAAGGAATCATAAACCCAACTGATGAGAAAATTATACAATTAGAATAGTAGTCTAAGAACAAGAAATGCTCGAATGGTGGGTTGTTACATTGGCAAATAGGAGACTGAGATTTTCTCTTTGTTATATTGTTGTATTGAAATTGACACAAAAAAGCAAAACCATACACAAGGATGAAGCTTGGAAGAAAAGAATAAGAAGTTTGGGAAAGAGAAAAATATTGAGAAGGCGAAACAAGCTATATTCAAATTTCTTGCCATATTTCACCAAATTGAGAGATTCATCTTGGTTGGGTTTGTTAATGACAAGAGGAAGGTCATCCAAGTGATGGTGAGGTCCATACAGAACCAATTAGAGGTTTTCAAGCCTTTTGAGCCCATCCAAGGGCTAGTAAAATAAAAAGGGCCACTCCAATGTTTGGACAACCATGTCCAAGCTTGGGCTACCCCCATCAAAACATAAAGGATCCATCCAAAAGAGTGGCATGTAAAAGGATTGGAACAACCCATCCAACTTGGGGACACAGCCCCGCATTATCAGAAAACCATCAAGACCTATATAGAGCTTGCCCAAGCTCACAAAGAACAAAAAATGAACCGCTGAAGCCCACAATAAACCAGTCCAAGCAGGCCAATCTATCGAGCAAGAAGATTAAATTTTCGGGAACTTTTATCAAGTTGTCCAAGGGCTCAAAAAATTAACTAAGCCAACCCAGTTAATGACATTGATAAATTGAATTTTAAATCCATCCAAGGTGGAGAAATTCAATAAAATAAAATTGCAATTGGTCCAAGAAAAAATTAAATCAGTCCAAGAAGAGAACGAAATAAACAAATTGAATGTAATGTCCCCATTCCTATGTAGGAGACCTAGTATGCTTATTTCAATCTTAGCCTTGCTCATACCCAAGAGGTTAGAGACGTTGTAGGCTATTGGGTATGGGTTACGGTTACCACCTTCACTTTATGTTATATTTCATCATTGACTTAAGTGATCGGGACTAGGTGGTGTTTTTTCACCATGGAGCTTATAATTTCATGTTGAGATAACTTAAATCAAATTTTTAGCATGTGCACAATAAAGTCACTTAAGTTATAGATTTATGCACATTGGTTCTTGCCAAAAGGGGCGTAGGGTTTCTTTTGGGCCATTGATCTTGTTTGGAGGTGATTTAATCTTGGGCGTTGGATTTCCTATCCCTAATTTGGATGGTGGAGATTATTTTATCTTTTTGGAGTTAGATATATATTTTCCCCTTGATGTCATTTGGGAGGTATTCACACATTTAGACTTTTGGAACTATTGCTATTAGCAACCCTTTTGTTTATGGAGGTCAAATTCTGCAAGATCCCTAGCTTCACTGGTGAGAGATCCACTCTTAGCTGGTAGAGCATTCTTCGATGAGGGTTTCCAATCCATATCCTTAACTTGTTGTTCATGTGATTCTAAATTGGGTTCAAATTTGTAGATATAGATTAGGGATCAAAGATTTATTGGCAGCATTGATCAGAAATTCAGATTTAGAGAAGAGGACAGCCCACCATCAACTGGGTATCCATTTATTTTCTTTTTTGAGGCAGCTATGAATCTCCCACAAGTGGGGCGACCTACCTAGAGATTTCAGGCAACAATTTGGAAGGGTTTCACTGGGCCTTTTCTGAAGATTTTGGACCTGGAGATTGTTATCATCATAAAGATGCCCTAGAATTCATTTCCATCATTTTTCTATTGTCATTTTGGAGATTACGATCCACTGTATTTTTCTCTCATTTCCTGTCATAAAATAAAATTAGACCTTTGAGATAAAAATAATTTCTTAGTTGTTTATTTTTCTCCATAATTTTCCACATCTTTTGAAGCTTCTAGGTATTGTTGAAAGTGATTATTCTCAAAGATATAAATTTTCTTTTATTTATGTACCTTGTCCTGAAAAATCAAAACTATTGTTGGTGTTCTTTTTGAAAAAATTTAAATTTTAAGTGATATCCTAAAAGGGATATCTCAGTGGTATTAGAGCCACCTTTCTTGCAACCTATTGGGTAGTGCATGAAGGTATATTCCAGGAGGAATACACCTCGAAAGGAAGGTAAAAACATGGCAGATAAAGAAGCGAAAGATTTGAATGAGTTTATGAAGAAAATGTTCATCAACATGGTGAAACAACAGGAGAGAACCAATCTCTACTTGAGCCAGCTCACTCAGAATATAAATCAGATCAAATTAGGGAATAATAGGGAAAAGGGTGAGAACAACAATTTGGGGCAGCAATCCCCCCATTCTTCTAACAAGCCTATGAGTCTTCATGAGCCTTCTTTCTTGAAAGATTCTGAAGCATCACATATGAGACAGCCAACAAATATATTTGATGGGGATTCTTGTTGGACAAAATACCAAACTTTGAGCGAGGGTTTCAGAGATAATGTCATTTCCAGATTATTTCAAGATGAAGATTAGAAGCAAGCCCAAGAGAGATCATCATATGCCAGTCCCTGAACTACAAAGGCATTTGAAGTAGATTTCTATTCTGCACTTTGATGGCTCAAAGAAGTGCACCGCACGTTCATGGATACAAATGTTGAAGACCTATTTTGATTTGAACCCCATGTGTGAGGAGGATGCAATTAAATTTGCGATCCTACACCTTGAGGGAGATGCATATGATTGGTGGCATCATGGACTAGTGACATAGGGGCACATGCACATTACCACATACACGGACTTCACATAGAGGTTGGAGGACAAATTTGATAGGAGAGACCCTGGCAGGTTCTTCAGGGAGTTGACTCACTTGAGACAGACAGGTTCCTTGGATGTCTACATTGCAGATTTTCAAAGACTCTTAGTGATGGTTCTTGATATTTTAGAGATGAGGTTGACTTCATTAATCATTGTAGGATTGACGGATACTTTGGCTGGATTCGTGAAGGCATTTGATCCTCCTTCATTACACGAGGCCATTAGGAGAGCTCGAGATTTGGAGTTGTCTACTCTAAAGTCTAGATTTCCATCCAGGGTTCAGCAAAAAGTGCCTCCACCTAGGCAAGATGATAGGAGACAGGCCTCGGCTAGGAAGCCGTTCATTTCACCAGAATTTAGGGAGGAGTTGAGGTGAAAGATACTATGTTTTGATTGTCGTCAACCATAGACACGTGGACAAAATTGTTCTGGAAAGAGCAAGGCTCAATATATTGAGGTTTATGAGGACAGTGATGATGAGGAAGAGGAGGTATTAGAACCTCATAAGCTTGATGATGGTGATGCATTGGATAGTGCTGATGTCGAGACTACAGAGGAGACTTTTTCCACCGAGACCATAGCTACATTGTCTAGTACCCCCAGGTACAAGGCATTCAGGGTTCATGGGGTTATGACGGGATAGCATGTGGTGGTGCTTATTGATAGTGGGGCCACCCAAAATTTCATTGATGCTACTTTGGTAGAGAGATGGGGCCTGCAGACAAAATAGTTTGAGGGCTTCAACGTGGTGGTAGCAATGGTGAATCCATGAGATGCACATGGAGGGTTCCACAATTCAGCATTACTATGGGTAACTATACAGTTACTGATGATTTCTATATTGTTGGTATTGGAGAGACCAACATGGTGCTTGGAGTGCAGTGACTTCACTCACTTGATGAGTTTTGGACTAACTTCCAAACGATGGAGATGAAGTTTAAGTTCGAGGGCAGGAATGTCGTCTTGAGAGGATTATCTTCAGATGCACCCAGAGTGGTTAGGACCAAACGGATGGAGAGGATAGTCATGCACAATGATGTGGATTGGGCAGTTAAGTGCTTGGTTTTGACCAAGAGTTCAGATGAAGATAGGCCAAAGTATCATGTTGATGTCCAGGCCTACTAGACAAGCACAGTGCAGTTTTTAGCGATATACTTCCAGGTGGACCTCCAAATCAAGGGTTTGAGCATGTGATTGAGCTCAAGGACAGCAAGCCCATGGTCACAAATCCTTACCGTCACCCCAAACGGTTTAAGGATGAGATTGAGAGGACCATATGTGAGCTCCTAGATATGGGACATATCAGGCCTAGTTCCAGTCCCTTTGCTTCTTCGGTTGTTTTGGTAAAGAAGAAGGATGGAACCATGCATATGTGCATAGATTACTGTGCCTTGAATAAGAAAACCATTAAGAATAAGTAGCCTATGCCTCGCATTGATGAGCTATTGGATGAGCTACATGGTGCAATCTATTTTTCTAAAATAGATTTGCGCACAGGATACCATCAGATCAAGGTTAGGGAGGGGGATGTGTAGAAGACAGCTTTCAGATGCCACTACGGTCACTTTGAGTTTCTTGTGATGTCGTTTGGTTTGTCTAATGCACCCACTGCATTTCAGTCCTATATGAACCATGTGTTCAACCGCCACCTGCGGAAGTTTGTGTTCGTATTCTTCGATGACACTTTGGTCTATAGCAGGACATGGGGGGATCACATGAGACATCTTGATGAGGTATTGGGTATCTTGGAGGCTAGCTCGCTATATGCGAAGGCTTCTAAGTGTGAATTTGGCATGACATAATTATTGTACTTGGGCTATGTGATTGGAGGAGGTGGAGTCAAGGTTGATAGGGCAAAGATTCGGGCGATTTTGGATTGGCCACCGCCAAGGCCTCTAACACATTTGAGAGGATTCTTAGGTCTATGTACTTACTACAGGGGATTTGTGAAGAGCTTCTATTGCTTGACTGCACCATTGACAGACCTGACCAAGAAGGGGGATTTTGTTTGGTCATATTCAGCACAGCAGGTTTTTTATCACCTTAAGGAGGTGATGAACTCATGTCTAGTTCTTGCACTACCAGATTTCACTCGGCCTTTTGTACTCAAGTGTGATGCATCAAATGAGGGCATTGGAGCAGTACTTATGCAGGATAGGCATCCCAACAGTTGAGTGTTGTGGAGAGGGGGTACTCAATTTATGACAAGGAGATGTTGGCCATTATGCATTCATTTGTCAAATTCAGGGAATATATTGTGAGCAGTAGATTCATGGTTCATACAGATCACAACAGTTTGAGGCTTTTCTTGGGGCAGAAGAATCTCAATGATCACCAGCAAAGGTGGGTGAACCAAATACAAGCTTATGACTTTGAAATAGAATACACAGGGTAAGAATAATGTGGTAGTTGATGCTTTATCTAGGAGACCTTACCTTGATTCTATGATTAGTTCTATGTTGAATATTTCAGCTGATTGGAAAGCTCACATACTTGTTGAGTATTCCAAGAGTTAGTTTGCATGTGAGATCATGGATGGCATTATCCAAGATGACAGATACAGAGTTTTGGATGACCTCATATACTACAAGGATAGGATTTTCCTTATACCAGAGTCCAAGATGAAGGAGAAGATCCTTCGAGCAGTGCATGATACACTTTTAGCCAGACATTTTGGGTATTTTAAGACCTATGGATACATCAGGGTTAAAGGATGATGTCCTTATCCATATTAGGGAGTGTTTGGTTTGACAGCAAACCAAGGCGGAGCATAGTTTTCTAGCAGGACCTCTACAGCCTCTTCCTATCCCTAAGCAGAAATGGAAGAGCATATCTATGGACTTTATTACGAGCCTTCCTTCAATACATGGGCACGATTGCATCTATGTGGTCGTTGATCGGTTGACCAAGTATGCCCATTTATTTTCTATGCCTTTTGGGCATAAGGCACCACAGGTAGCACAAACATTCTTCACAGGGGTTTTTAGGCTTCATGGCTTGCCTAAGAACATTGTCAGTGACCGGGATGGCTGTTTCATGAGCACATTTTGGCAAGATATTTTCCAATTAGCAGGTACAGAGTTGACTACTAGTACTAGCTATCATCCACAAACAGATGGGCAGACGAAGATAGTCAATAAGTGGATAGAGGGCTATTTGCGTAGCTATGTAGCAGGACATCAACAGACATGGATTAGATGGCTACACTTGAGTGAGTATCGTTACAATACCACCTATCAAATGAGTATTGGCATGTCTCCCTTTCGCACATTGTATGGGTATGATGCCTCATTGTTTGTGGACCTGGTATTATCAGATAGCCGAGATCCCAAAGCTCGTGATTGGTTATCAAAGAACCAGGATATTTTGAAGGCCCTCAAGGAGAATCTACAAAAAGCACAAAATCAACAGAAGGTTTATGCAAACAGGTACAACCCTACAGGCAATCCTCACATAAGAAGAGCAGTGTTGAGAAGTTGAAACCGCGATTTTATGGGTCATACAGGATAGTACGAAGGATCAACGCAATTGCATATAAGTTGGAGCTTCTAGAACAAAGCAGGATCCATAATGTCTTCCATGTTTCGTGCCTCAAAAGGGCACTTGGATAGCATATTGTGTCGTCTACAAACTTGCCACCATTGAACGAGGAGGGAAAGTTGGTTTTAGAACCAGAGACTATTATCGAGGTGAGGCAAAAAAAAGCTCAGAAATAGGACTATTACAAAATTTCTAGTGCGGTGGAAGGATTTGCCACTTGAGGATGCTACTTGGGAGGGAGAGTAGATTTTATAGTAGCCTGGTTTGCATTCGCTTGTGGGCAAGCAAATTTTGAGAAGAGAGGACTGCAATATCCCCATTCCTATGCAGGAGGCCTAGTAGGCTTATTTCAGTCTTAGCCTTGGTCATACACAAGAGGTTAGAGACGTTGGAGGCTATTGGGTATGGGTTACCGTTACCACCTTCACTTTATGTTATATTTCATCATTGACTTAAGTGATGAGGACTAGGTGGTACTTTTTCACCATGGAGCTTCTAATTTCATGTTGAGATAACTTAAGTCATATTTTTAGCATGTGCACAATAAAGTCACTTAAGTTATAGATTTATGCACATGGTTTCTTCCCAAAAGGGGCATAGGGTTTCTTTTGGGCCATTGATCTTGTTTGGAGATGATTTATTCTTGGGCATTGGATTTCTTATCCCTAATTTGGATGGTGGAGATTATTTCATCTTTTTGAAGTTGGATATATATTTTCCCCTTGAAGTCATTTGGAGGGCATTCACACATTCGGACTTTTGGAGTTATTGCTATTAACAACCATTTTGCTTGTGGAGGTCAAATTATGTAGGATCGCTAGCTTTGATGGTGAAAGATCCACTGCTACCTAGTAGAGCATTCTTCGGTGAGGGTTTCCAATCCATATCCTTAGTTTGTTCGTGTGACTCTGACTTGGGTTCAGATTTGCAGATATAGATCAGGGATCAGAGATTTATTGGCAGCATTGATCAAAAATTCAGATTTAGAGAAGAGGATAGCCCACCATCAACTGGGTATCCATTTATTTTCAGTTTTGAGGCAGTTGTGAGTCTCCCACAAGTGGGGTGACCTACCTAGAGATTTCAGTTAGCGATTTGGAAGTGTTTTAGTGGGCCTTTTCTAGAGATTTTGGAGTTGGAGATTGTTATCATCATAAAGATGCCCTAGAATTCATTTTCATCATTTTTCTATTTTTAATTTTAGAGATTATGGTCAGTTGTATTTTTCTCTTGTTTGTTGTCATAAAATAAAATCAGACCTTTGAGATAAAAATTATTTCTCAGTTGTTTATTGTTCTCCATAATTTTCCACATCTTTTCAAGCTTATGCGTATTGTTGAAAGTGATTATTCTAAAAGATATAAATTTTCTTTTATTTTTGTACCTTCTTGTCCTAAAAAATCAGAACTACTGTTGGTGTTCGTTTTTGAAAATTTCTGAGTTTTAAGTGATTACCTAAAAGGGATATCTCATTGAAAGAAATTTTTGGAGTCTATTGTGTACAAAACTCAAGTCAAGCACAACAAGAAAAGCAAAACAAAACTTTGAAAAAGTTTTACTTTCAGAATTCCATGTGTGAAAAGCAATATTTTCCAACCGCAACATCTAGTTGCACATCGAAAGAGGAAGTTCTGATCAAATATATTCTGCTATTTGAAATAAACCCATGTGCAGACCACCAACCAGAAAGTGTTTAGCTGAAGGTGCCAAAGGCTTGGTGGATTGCGGAAACGAAAAATTATATATTAATCAGCAAGACGAACTACTTGCAAACATTCATTCAAGTGCACATCACCAAGAGGATAGTGTGTGAACAAAAAAGTTGATGGAAAACCAAGGAGATTGAATGTAAAATATTTGACAACAATGTATTCAAGGCACCACGGACAAACCAGCAAAGGAAAACAAAATCAGTCCTATAGTGAAGAGGAATAGGAGGAATAAGATTCCAATCAAACATATAGTGAGGCGGGAAATGAAATTGAAGAGTTCGATAAGAACTTATACAATAACTAGTTGATGGAAGGAAACACTAACAAGAAAGCACATTGCATGAAAAATGTTTGACGGAATGACAAACTAAGTCCTCGAAGAATTCAAAACACCTCACGAGAGAGTTGGTGAGAGCAGTCGGTTCCATTATAGTGGTGAATTACCAATTTCTTAGAAAATGGAATTCTTGAAGGAAGATGTTTTATCTTTTTAGTGCACTAGAGTGATTTATTGCTGTCATAAAGATAAATGAATTGATACAAGCTAGATCTAACATAAAACAGTCCAAAAACATAATTCAAATCTGACCAATGGGCCAAAACCATAGTATACACACCCGTAACCGGCGATTACTCGCCAAGGGGAAATTTTGAATGACCGGAGAGTATTCGATAGGGGTGGTCAAATAACTGGGGAATAACCGACAAATGCAAAAATCCCAGTTGCATAATGCTGTAATGTACTAGATGAGTTTGTAAAATGTTAGGAAAGTGTTTTCTATTAGATTTTGTTGGAAATAGTCATTGATGTCTGTGATATTGTCATTGATGTCAAAGGAAGTAGGTGCTATTATGCGTTAATGTCAAAAGTTGAATTGCACAGACTTACAGTGCAAATCGGACTTATAAAGAGCTTCTACTTTAAAATAAGTAAATCAGTCTTGAGAACTCGAATGGGTCTTGCAGAGCAAATCGGGATTCCAGAACAACTTTACTTCTCTCAACTTTATAAGTTAAGTTGTCCCGAGAACTCGAATGGGCCTAGCAGTGTTAATCGGGTTTATGCAACAACCTTGTCTCATGTTCATAAGTCAAGTTGTCTCAAGAACCCGAAAGGGTCTAGAAGAGTTGATTGGGGTTTCAAAAGCACTTTACTTCTTTCATGTTTATAAGATAAGCAATGTGGAAAACCCGAATAAGTCAAGGATGAGGTAGTTGGGATTTCGGAGTGACTTTGCTTCTCTCATGTTTATGAGTTAAGCAATGTGAAAAACCCGAATGGGTCTAAGTGAGTTGATCGGGTTTCTAAGATGACTTTACTTCTTCCAAATCTATAAGTCTTGCTGAATGAAGAACCCAAAATGGTCTTGAAGAATTCTTTCGGAAGAATTCTTTTGAAAAAATTGGCAAAGACAATTCTTTCGAAAATATTGGCAAGGACAAATCTTTCAGACAAAAAGCCTGCGGAAATTGTTCTGAAGGGTATGTGGACCATTCAAGAAAGCCGAAGGACACTTCTCAAGAAGTCCAAAGGGCAAGTGGAATGTTACAAAAGTTCCAAAGGGCACGTGGACCATTGCAGAAAGTTCGAAGGGATCTTTTCAAAAAGTCCGAAGGGTATGAGGACCCTTGCAGAAAAACCGAAGGGTAGTTTTTGAAAAGGCCAAAGGGTATGTGGACCCTTGCAGAAAAGCCGAAGGGTACATTTGCAAAGCCCCGAAGAGTATGTGTCCTAAACAAAAGTGCCAAAAGGAGACCCGGACAAAAGTCTGCGAAATTGTCCTGAAATGGACCCGAACAAAAAGTCCGCAAAAATTGTCCTGAAGGAGATATGTTAAAGCTCGAGCAAGTCTGAAGAGATCGACGAAGGGGAAGCATCTCAAAGACACCAAAAGAAGCGAGATGAAGTCAACATGTCAAAAGTTAATGATCTAGTCAACATAAAGAGCAAGCATCTTTGATGATCCAACGACACACGCAAGTCAGTATTAAAAAGATCCAATGGAGCGAGTGAATCCAAAGCCTTAAAGGTGCTCGAAGGTTAATGCACAATGGCAAAGTTAAAGATCGAGCATATTCGAGTAAATCGAAAGGAGCGAAAGCGATCCAACTATAGAAGTCATAGTAGAAAACATAAAAAGGGGCTCGATGGTTAGAGATGGCGTGAAGAAAGAAATCAAAGGCATACATTTAATATTTCTCAACGAACTATTGAAGGAACAGACAAAACCTGTAAATGATTGCACAGAGCTTGAGATTGATCGATCCAGCCGATCAATCATCAATTAAGGAGGTTGTGCATTTAAGAGATAAATCTAGCAACTGCCAAACATAGTAAAGAGACCAAAACATTACGACGTGATGCATGAACCAAGACACGAAAAGGAAACAATGCAGTTATGACCAGAATCCTGCAGTTGTCAAAGATAGAAACGAGAATAGACAATTGTTGTATGATGCAAGAACCAAGATGCAAGAAAATGCAAAAGTCAAATATGCATTAAAGGAGAATCCAGAACTGAAACTGGTTTAGTGCAGATAGAATGTAAATGCAATAACTGAGTCGAGAAACCCTAATGAATCCTTGTATAAACACGACTCTTAGCATATATTGTTGTCGATGCTGCTACTGCGTTTTCAAGTTTGAGAAAAAGGGTTGTCGACAAAAGAAATATGCAAAGTAAAACGCAGAGAAGAAGGGGAACGAAGTGTATCTGACTGAACCTGTGGCCAATTTTGGCCCACATACCAAAATTCTGACTGGTTTAAAGAGATGGACACGATCAAGAAGAAGTGGAGGACCAGAAGAAGTGCAAAGGTTCATTTTATTCGGGACTCTTTTTCGCTAAGTATTTTCTTTTGGAGTTTTGTTCGGGCTAAGTGTTGGAATTTCTTCAGACATTTTGCCCGAAAGATAAGTTTCGAAGGGCAAGTTACTTCATTTGACTAAGTGTCTGGAATTGTTTCGGACATTTTGTCCGAAACAATTCTTCCGAAAAGCACTTACAAAATTTCTGATGGGTTATTCAAGGCGAAGTGAACCAAATAGAAAAGTCGAAGGGTACTTTTCCTTTCGGAAAAGGCATTTTCAAGATTGCCGAACGGTCCACTTTCCTTTTGGGAGGTCACTTTATCAAAGCCGAAGGGCATTTTCAATTCTTTCGAAGGGCATTTTCAAGCAATCCAAAGGGTATCTACAAAGGAAATGGACCTTTGCAAAAGTCCCAAAGACCTTTTCTTTCGGGAAAGTGATCAAAGCAAAATCATTCGAAGGGGCATTTTTGAGAGTTCTGAAGGGTACTTTCCCTTCAGAAATGACACTTAACAAAACCCGAAGAAATAAGTTTGGAAGATTTGTCTGAAGGAATAAGATCAAAAAAAGGGGACCCGAAGGAATAGCGGCCAAAGGAATAAAGTCCATTTTCAAAATGCTGAAAGAATTCCTTCGGAAGCCAAAATGTCCAAAGAAAATGGCCGAAACAAGTTGTTTGAAGGAATCGATCACTGGCCCACAAACGTCAAAATTTGAAACCCTGCAGGTAGCCGTTGGCATTTAAAAAGATCAAAAGAAGCTACGCAATCTATAGACTTGTATCGACATAAATGGATACAAAAAAACCAATGTCCTTCGATTGGTTTTCCATCTATAGAAAAGATTTGGCCCAAGTTTCAAAGTAGGAGCTGGTGTATGCAATTAATGGAGAGGCTCTCGTCCTTCGACATGGCCATCATCTCTGACAAATAGCGGCTCAACTCAAAGGCAACATGGCTAAGTCCAGATTCAAAGTTATGGGGATTTTGTCCTTATACGTGAAAGACAAGTGAAGGATGGCATGGAAGTGAAAGATGAAGATCAGGTGATTAGAAAAAGTAGCTCGAGCATTAAAGACTTTCCTAGACTTTTCCTTTTTTAGTGGATCATGACATCATCATCCTCAACAAGTTCTTGTCTTCTAGTGTGTTTCTCAACCAATGAGAGAGTTTGAAGACTATTGGAGCTAAAGGTGGTTAACTTGTTGAAGGATTAGTTCTAATTAACCCAAATGTGGGTGAGAATTCATGGAGGGTGGTTGGATCTCATTTATTGAATTTTGTTTGCTTGCCTCTTCTCTTTCCTCTTCCCCTTTTTTCTTATATCTCTGTTTTTTTTCCCATAAAAAAAAGAGATCCTCATTTGACAAAGAAAAACCTTGTCAAAATTTTTAAGAAAGACCTTTTGAAGCAATAAAAATCAATTTTTACCTATCCCTTGCCTCAAAATTGTGCTTAGCGAGCTTGTGCATGATGGCCTTGTGAAGAAGTGTTCTTCCATGTCCATTGTCCCTCTTTCTTGCCTATTTTTAGGTGTTTTCAAGTTAGTTGCAGGTCTGAACTTGAGCTCTTTCCGCCATTAATGGACGCTTGGTGTGAATTTTGAAATTCCTCTTTGCTTAATGTGTTGTTTGGTGAGCCTAGTTTATGAAACACTTATGCAAATTAACTAGTTTGTGAGGTTGTGTGAACAAGAATTATCTTATGCTGAATTAGTGTTTATTACATGCTTATGTGAGTGCCAATCAATTTGGTGTATCACCCATTTAGCTCTCTTAGTTACCCTATACCCCCTCTCTACCTCTTTTCCAAGCAGAAACATTAGTTTAAGTGATCTACCAAGAGGAAGCTGGCCTTCTCCAGAGGTTCAACCTCACTTCACGATACCCACATCTTGAGGTTGCTCCAATATTATAGCTAAGAGTGAGGGAACCTAATAAACTCTCCCACAAGGGTGCAATTCTGCACTACAATAGTTTCTGACACGCCCGATGGGACTACTTTCAAGGAAGATTTGTCAACTTTGATGCTGGTTTGATCAATTTGCAGCGGCTATAGCTTTCATATTTCAGTATCTGGTGACTCCAAAGAACATTCAGCAATCTGGTGGCAGAACAGTAACTATCTTTCATGCCAAAGGTGACTACAAGATCAGCTTCCAGAGGTATTCTTTTTGATCTTGTTGAACTCCCCTTAAATTTCGCCAAAAAGTTAAGGTTTGCCTATACTCACCCATACGTAGGAAACCATTTTCGTAAATCAGTCGTAAGGTATACCTATGCAAGAAGACCTTTCTTAGCCCCTTTTGTTACCATGATTCCCCAAAGAACTTTTGTAGGCTTCAGTGGCCAAAGTCCTTTGAATCTGCCACAATACGATCCTATGCCAGTAGCAGCTCTCAAAAGCATCCCATATTTTACAGGAGACCAAGCCACAACCCTTGTTGAACACATCAATGACAGCCAATTTTTGCAATATCTATAATGTCGTTGTAGAAAATATATCTATCAAACTATTAGCTATATCCCTTAAGGAAAAAGCTTTAGATCGGTATAGAGGCTTAGCTCTTAATTCTATTCAATCATGGAATCAACTAGGAGAGGCCTTATGTAAAAAATTTGCAGACAAGAGTGACCATTTGTCACTAGCAGAACAGCTTACCACAATTAAGAGACCTCCCATGAAGTCATGCAAGACTTCAACACAAGATTTCAAAAGGCTTGGGACAAAATTTCGGCCTTTGTTAGACCATCCCCTAACTTTGCGTTCCTATACTACTTGAAGGCTCTCTATAGCAATATAACTGTAATGATCCAATCCATGGGAGAGGACATATTGCCAGATGCTTATGAAGTGGCTATTAAAGTGCTTACTCCTAGACCCCAAATGCCTCTTTTCCCTAAAATCAGACCACCCCCTACGGTTATTCTCCCACTTGATGTTATTCTTCCAACTCCAACAATTGCTGCTATACCTTCACCTAAACAGGAAAAGGCCTCCACTAGTGGATCAAATGATTTCCTAGAACAAAAAAAATACCTAGAACTTAAGAGCATGCTCTAATCCTTGGGAAATAATGTGGTCAATGTTAAAAGGCAGCAAACTCACTTCACTAAACTTTTTCAAGCTCCATATCAGCGTCAACAACAATCTTATCGAGGGAATAAACCACCCTTCAAGGGAAATTTACAAAACCAAAATCGTGAGCAAGGGCAAGGACAGCCTAGCTACAATAAGCAGGGCAGCTATAAGCCAAATGTCGCAGGCTCTTCCAACTCCTTGGTTCCTGTTCAAAACAATATGGCTCAAGAAGCTGAAGGGACCAACCTTGGGATCAATCTTTTGGGCAATCCATTATCCTAACTAATGGTTTTAACCAAGCCTTCAATGACCAATGGCAGCAGGCTATTGCTTATGGATACAATCAAGCCTTAATGGCTCAAAACACAAAGATCCCCATGATGACAAAACCAGGACAGCCTCCACAAGACCAAGGATCTTATCAGGTACCAAACCAGTCAGAGGCTACAATGGTCATCAGTGAGCAAAAAGAGTGCTATGCACTCAATCAACAGGCTAGTTCTAGCCAAATATACATTCCAATGGTAGCTAATACAAGATTCAAAAGAAGGAATGTGAGTGACAACCAGGGAGCATTCAAAGAACCTCCTATCATTACTCCATTTCCTAAGCCTAATGACCCTGTTGTCACTCCAAAGGTCCCAACACCTCCAAAAAATCAGAATGAAGGGGCCCATTTTGATCCACTAAACTCGCAAATTCAACAAACAACAGTAGTGGCCCCCAAAGTTCATGCGAAGGTTGGTGGTCCACCAATCAACATTGTTGAGCAAATGAAGAAATCTAGTGTGCGTGTACCGATGTGGGACATGCTTTCCATGCCCGGTCAAGTGTATATCCTTCAAGAAGGTTTGTCCAAGATAGGTGTCACAACAACTGCAAGCAAACAACCAAGCAAAGAAACTGAGATCCTCACCAATGCAGCGCAAGGTCCTATGGGAGAAGGATCAAGTAGGGTGGTCAAACCTCCTCCATTCTACATTTCATTAATCATTGGTGATTCCTTGGTGCATAATTGCTTGGTAGATAGTAGAGCGAGCACTTCAGTAATGCCAAAGTCTATCGCTGATTAGCTGAACCTCAAATATGAGCCACATACTAAGGGAGTTTTGTAGCTTGACGGTTCTTCCACAAAGCCATCTGGTATCATCAAGGATTTGAGCTTGACCCTGCATGCTTGTCCCAGTGTTTCAGTGGCTCAAGATGTGTTGATCCTTGATGTAACTCCTCGCTTTGCGTTATGCCTCTCTAGAGAATTCACAACCAAAATTGAGGGTTATCTAGCAACACATTGGTCCTACATGGCTTTCAGAACAAGGTATGAGACTAAGGTATCAATCAAGGTTGAGCCCATGGCACAATTTCACATTGAACCCCATTAGCCAAATAGCATAAACCTCAATTGTACTATCCTTGATGAGGATGAATTTATAATTGATCAAGAACTGAATACTTATCCTGAGGAGATTCCAGACTTATTCTTGGATGAGCTATGGGGGGATAATCAATTTCTCGATCCTTTGGAAGGTGTCGAAGAAAGAGACATGGGTGTCTATTTGCTACATGAAGAAAATCAACTCGTGCCTTCCCTCATTGGACCTAAAGAAGACCTCAATGGTGTGTGGAAGTTGTTCTTTGATGGTTCAAGGAGCAAAAATGGAGTAGGTGCAGGGGCAATGCTGGTTTCCCCTTCAGATAAGTATTTCTCTTCTTATAGGTTCCATTTCAGTTGCTCCTCCAATGAAGCAGAATATGAAGGCCTAATCCATGGCCTCCAATGGGCCAATAAGAGAGAAATCAAAAGGTTGCAAGCATATGGAGATAGTGAGCTTATAGTGAACCAAGTCATGGGCCTGAACATTATGAAGAACCCTTTGATGAGGTCCTACAAAAACAAAGTATGGGACCTAATTGAAGATTTTGAATCCTTCAACATTCAAGCTGTGCCAAAGACCCAGAATCAGCATGCTGATGGGTTGGCAGCTGTGGGAGCCCAATTTGATCTTCCAAGTAAGCTAAAAGAGGCCAAGGTTCAGCCACATGTCAAAGTGGTGGTGAGGCCATCAGTACCAGATAATGAAGCCCACCAACAAGTCTTTGAAAATGACAAACAAATTGCTTGTTTCTTGCAAAAAGAAGAAAAATTCTCCGCCAACCAGGAGAAGATTCAACGACAGTATGGAGAGCAAATTGTCCAATTAAAATCCAACAAGCTGCCTAAGGGATTGGTTACACTAGAGAGTCTCTTCCATGAAACAAACCATATGAGAAAGGATACGATAGTAATGTCAACTAATGAGGAAAATTATGAAAGAGTCCTTATTTTCAAGGACAAGCTTCGGAAGGTAAGTAATGAGACAGAAATGCATGCTTTCATTGAGTTTTGTAGGGAATATTCAAACGTTTTTGCTTGGGAATATAGTGACCTGAAGGGTTTTGATCCAAAGTTAGCCCAGCATACTATAGAACTGGAGGCTAATGCTAAGCCTATGAAGCAAAAACAAAGGCACGTTAACCCCAAAATAGAATAGCTTATGAGGAAAGAGCTAACCAAGTTAATTGAATCCAAGATCATTTTTCCCATCAAGCACTCATCATGGGTAGCCAATTTGGTGCCTGTAAGGAAAAAGAGTGGGGAGATTACGCTGTGTTGACTTTAGAGATCTAAACAGGTTCTCCTTGAAGGACCATTACCCTCTACCATCCATGGAGCAGCTTCTTCAAATAGTTGCAGGTTCAGAACGTTTTTCTCTTTTGGATGGATATTCAAGTTACAACCAAGTATTAGTAAAGAAAGAAGATTAGTACAAGACTGCCTTCACCACCAAATGGGGCACGTATGTGTACCAAAAAATGCATTTTGGCTTATCAAATGCTCGGGGAACTTTCCAAAGAGCTATAGACATGGCTTTTCAAGGGCTGCTAAATCAAATGGTGTTGGTCTACTTAGATGACATCACATTTTTCTCCAAGGATGCCAACGAACACATGGATCACCTAAGGTTGATCTTTGAGAGATGCAGAGAGTATGGGATCTCTTTGAATCCCAAAAAATGTGTTTTTGTTGTTCATGAAGGCAAACTCTTGGGACACATTGTCTCAAAACAAAGATTAGCTATTGATCCTGATAGAATAAGTGTCATCTTGGCCTTATCCTTACCCAAGCATAAGAAAGGACTTCAAAATTTCCTTGGGAAAATAAACTTTATGAGAAGGTTTATATCTAGTTTTGCAAACTTGGTCAAACCCATCACTGCCATGCTGAAGAAAAGTGTTCATTTGATCAAGTGAAGGTAAATCAGCATTTGAGGCTATCAAGCAGGGCATTGCCTAAGCACACACACTCATGAACCCTGATTTCTCAAGAGATTTCATATTGTATGCCTTTGCCAATATTGACAATATATCAGCGATGTTGATGCAAAAGAATGGTGAAGGACTTGAGCAACCAATAGCATTTTTCAGTCACGGGCTTGAGGGGTATGAGGTGAGGTATACTTTCGTAGAAAAACAAGTCCTTGCAGTGGTAAAAACCCTTAAAAAGTTCAGGCCAATGCTCTCCAATAGTAAAATCTATCTTATGGTGTCTCATCTTGCAGTGAGAGACTTTCTTCTTAACAAAGACTTGAACGAAAAGAGAGCTGGTTGGATTACCAAGGTCATGGAGTATGACGTGGAGATCAAGGTCACTAAGCTAGTAAGAGGTAAAGGCTTGTGTGAGCATATGGTTAATGAACTTCATGAGGACAAAGAAGTCGCCATGGTGATACAAGACAACTCACAAGTGGGAGCACCTCCACTTCATAAGAGCTGGCTCCATGATATGGCACATTCTCTATTAATAGGAGAATGCCCTCAGGGCCTAGATAAGGCAAACAGAAGGTATTTTAGACTCCAGTCCATACCTTATGCATTGGTTGATGGGATTTTATTCAGAAAGGACCTAAATGGGGTACTCCTTAGGTGCATAGATAACGATCAGGTGACCAAGCTTTTGGAACAATTCCATGATGGACCTGCAGGAGGTCATTTTGCACCTAGAACCACGACAGCAAAGATAATGAGGGCTGATTATTATTGGCCCAACCTATTCAAAGATGCTCATGCATGGATTAGGAAATGTCAAAAGTGTGCCCTCTTTGCGGGTAAGCAAAGATTGGCATCCCTTCCTCTCAACCCAATTCAGGTAGAGCAGCGCTTCATGCAATGGGGGCTAGATTTCATAGGAATGATCAACCCTCCATCAAGTGTGGGGCATAGATGGGTGCTTACTGCAACCGACTACTTCACCAGGTGGGTGGAAGCCATTGCATTGAAAGAAGCTAATGAAGTTGCAGTCCTGGACTTCTGTGACAGTATTGTGACTAGGTTTGGCGTTCCATCCACTATCATTTTTGATAATGCATTAGCATTCCTCGATCTAAAAACGAGTGAATGGGCTCTCAAGATGGGCATCTACCTCAACACCTCTTCCAACTATTATCCTCAAGGAAATGGACTGGCTGAGTCCACAAATAAAAATTTGCTAAGAATCATCAGGAGAACTATGGAAGGGAATCAGAGGGCATGGCACACCAAACTAAAGATAGCGTTGTGGACTGACAGGGTGACTCCTAAAGCTGCCGTTGGCAATTCTCCATATGTCTTAGTTTATGGAAGGGAGGCCAAGCTGCCCATTTCTCTTGAATTGTCTGCATTAGAACTAGCCCATCAGCTGGAGTTGATGGAAGATGAGTCCATGCATGTGAAACTGGCAGAACTCATGGAGCTTGAAGAAACGAGGGACCTTGCAATGAAAACACTAGAGTCACATCAGGGTCAGGTCAAGAAAGCCTTTGACAAGAGAGCCATAGCAAGGGACTTCAAAGAAGAAGACCTAGTCCTCAAGTGGAATTCAAACAAGGCCAAGCCAGACAACCATACCAAATTTGACAGCTTGTAGAGTGGTCCTTATTTGATCCACAAATGCAAACAACATAATGCTTTTCAGTTGGCCCAACTATATGGAGAAGTACTACCCATCCCAGTCAATGGAATTCATCTAAAGCTTTGCTCTTAGAAGAGTTTGTAGCCATTGTATATATTGTACATTTTGTATACTTTTTCATGTTTTCTCCTAAGTGTCGTGTGCACATCTTTTTAGTTATGTGTTTCCTTTCCCTAAGTGCCTTGGGCACAGTGGTTGTTTTGTTCTTGTTGTCCTTGTTGCTTCACAAGGGGGTTTCCAGATAGGGTCAACCTCATCAAAGAGAGTAATGACTCTGTGCCCAACGGATTGGATGAGACAAATGAGCTGGTTTCTCAAGCATAGCAGGCATGCTTCCCTGCGAGTCGCCAAAAATGCTGGCCAATTTTCGGCCCACATACCAAAATTTTGACTAGTTTAAAGAGATGGACACGATTAAGAAATGGAGGACCAAAAGAAGAAATGCAAAGGTTCCTTTCTTTCGGGACTCTTTTTCACTAAGTATTTTCTTTCGGAGTTTTGTTCAGGCTAGGTGTTGGAATTTCTTAGGACATTTTCCCTGAAAGAAAAGTTTCAAAAGGCAAGTTACTTCATTTGACTAAGTGTCAGGAATTGTTTCAGACATTTTGTCCGAAACAATTCTTCCGAAGGGCACTTACAAAATTTTTGAAGGGTTATTCAAGGCAAAATGAACCAAACAAAAAAGCTGAAGGATACTTTTCCTTTCGGAAAAGGTATTTTCAAGATTGTCGAACGGTCCACTTTCCTTTCAGGAGGTCACTTTATCAAAGCCGAAGGGTATTTTCAATTCTTCTGAAAGGTATCTACAAAGGAAATGGACCTTTGCAAAAGTCCCGAAGACCTTTTCTTTTGGGAAAGTGATCAAAGCAAAATCGTTTGAAGAGGCATTTTCGAGAGTTCCAAAGGGTACTTTCCTTTCAAAAGGGACACTTAACAAAACCCGAAGAAAGTTGCCCGAAAAAATAAGTTCGGAAGATTTGTGTGAAGGAATAAGATCGCAAAAAGGGGGCCTAAAGAAATAGCGGCCGAAGGAATAAAGTCCATTTTCAAAATGCTGAAGGAATTCCTTTGGAAGCCAAAATATCCGAAAAAAATGGCCGAAACAAGTTGTCCAAAGGAATTGATGATGGGCCCACAAACGTCAAAATTTGAACCCCTGCAAGTAGCTGTTAGCATTTAAAAAGATCAAAACAAGCTACGCAATCTATAGACTTGTATCGACATAAATGGATACAGGAAAACCAATGTCCTTAGATTGGTTTTACATTTATAGAAAAGATTTGACCCAAGTTTCAAAGTAGGAGCTAGTGTATGCAATTAATGGAGAGGCTCTCGTCCTTCGACATGGCCATCATCTCCGACAAACAGCGGCTCAACTCAAAGGCAGCATGGCTCAGTCCAGATTCAAAATTATGGGGATTTTGTCCTTATACGTGTAAGACAAGTGAAGGATGGCGTGGAAGTGAAAGATGAAGATCAGGTGATTAGAAAAAGTAGCTCGAGCATTAAAGACTTTCCTAGATTTTTCCTTTTTAAGTGGATCATGACATCATCATCATCAACAAGTTCTTGTCTTCTAGTGTGTTTCTCAACCAATGAGAGAGTTTGAAGACTATTGGAGCTAATAGTGGTTAATTTGTTGAAGAATGATTAGTTCTAATTAACCCAAATGTGGGTGAGAATTCATGGAGGGTGGTTGGATCTCATTTATTGAATTTTGTTTACTTGCCTCTTCTCTTTTCTCTTCCCCTTTTTTCTTATATCTCCGCTTTTTTTCCCATAAAAAAAAGAGATCCTCATTTGACAAAGAAAAACCTTGTCAAAATTTGTAAGAAAGACCTTTTGAAGCAATAAAAATCAATTTTTACCTACTCTTGCCTCAAAATTGTGCTTAGCGAGCTTGTGCATGATGGCCTTGTGAAGAAGTGTTCTTCCATGTCCATTATCCTTCTTTCTTGCCTATTTTTAGGTGTTTTACATTTAGTTGCAGGTCTGAACTTGAGCTCTTTTCACCATTAATAGACGCTTGGTGTGAATTTTGAAATTCCTCTTTGCTTCATGTATTGTTTGGTGAGCCTAGTTTATGAAACACTTATGCAAATTAACTAGTTTGTAAGGTTGTGTGAGCAAGAATTCTCTTATGTTGAGTTAGTGTTTATTTCATGCTTATGTGAGTGTCAATCAATTTGGTGTATCACCCATTTAGCTCTCTTAGTTACCCTATACTCCCTCTCTACCTCTTTTCCAAGCAGAAATATTAGTTTAGGTGATCTACCAAGAGGAAGTCGGCCTTCTCCGGAGGTTCAACCTCACTTCAAGATACCCACACCCTGAGGTTGCTCCAATATTGTAGTTGAGAGTGAGAGAGCCTAAAAAACTCTCCCACAAGGGTGCAATTCTACGCTACGACATGACCAAGTGTGACAAAAAGAACAAAGTACACTATGAAAAATGACCTTGTACCAAAATTAGATGTCTACATAATGCCCTCACTTTGATGTGCATATGTGAGTGAATGCATGCGTACATCAAAGTATAAAAACAATAAATTAAAAAAAGTACCTTGACTTAGGGAAAGATGGATGAACCAAATGATGCTTGAGATAAGTTCCATCCACGCGGATTTTCGTTGCTTTGAAAAATCTTACCTGAAAAGAATAGCTAACTGCAACAAGAAATCAATGTCGCAGCAAATATAAAAATAGAAGTAAAAACTGAAATTGTATGAACTAATTATATAAATGCAAAGACAACGAACTAATCTAAGCTAAATTCAACTAACGCTAAAACAACAAATGCAAAAAACAACGATCAAAACTTCACAGTTGAGATACAATAATCCTCCATTGTGATTTGAGTTTGATTTGCTCTTATCAAGAATGTGGTGCTCATTCCTCCAGTGCAAAGAGAGAATGGGCAGCATTTTGTTGCAAAAAGGTGACCTTGATTCGCTTTTGATGCAAGATTTCTTAATTGCAAAAGATACAATTGTGAGGATGATTGTGATCTCCCAAGATTTTTGTGATTGATTGTGATTTTTCAATTTTGTGATCGATTGTGATGGTAGTGATCGAGCTGACCCTAGAGACCCATGTTTCAAAGCACTGCCTACATAACCCACTTAGACAATGTCTATGTGTGGATATCAGACCATATGTAGTTCTCCCAAAAGGGATGATTGTGATGGCAAAGAATTCTCATTGTTGAAAATGGAGATGTGCAAACTTATTTATAGAAGCCTAGAAAATGATCCAATGGTAGAGAATTATTTAGACTTTTTCAATGCTACAAATGATCAACAGTTGAAAATGAGTCCTCATCCATGAGGATAGAGACCGTTTCAATTTGGTGGAGGAAAAAGAGGGGTTGGTTAGCTAGACTTAGTCAAAATAGATTGACAACTCAGAGTAGGAGTCACAAGAGGTGGAGACTTTCATGGATTTGGTTGGGATGAGGGAGAGAAAGGTGGGAGGGGTTTGATTAGGTAGAAAATCCAGAATTAAATAATTAAAATAAAGATTAAAAGGTGCACAATAGACTTTTTCAAAATGTTTGAATTAAATCAATTATTTGATTTTAAGAAGAAATGTTAATTATTAATTTAACAAGAATGATTAATAAATTAGATGCATTTTGACACTATATGAAATTTAGGTGTCTACATTCGCCCCTCTTTAAAATGGTGTTGCAAAGCAATACTGTTTCAAAGAATAGAAGTAGAGTGTTGATAGAAAAGCAAAAATTGGCCCCAAATGAATGAAAAAGAGTGTGATGATGCCCCCTCGAGGGTTTGTGCAATAAATGGACAGACACTCAAAATTGATAAAAAGAAATGGTTAAACAAACGAATGAAAAATCAAGTTCTTTCAGGATTGATGTCAAATTTGCAATATGTTCGTAACGTAAAAGGTTGCCCCAAGTTAATAAAAACTAGAGCTTGGTTTTGAAAATCAACAATTTTAACCACTTGGAGATTGCACGCTTATTGTTGTTTGCTAATGATTCAGGGGTCGATTGAGCAAGTGTGGGAACGATATATCCCAACAATAATAAACTACGGATCTATAAATAGAAAAAAGGTATTGATTTTGCAAATGATTGTGGATTTTACGTTGATGAATAAGTGCAAGAATTTGAAAACAAACCATGGAGTAAATTGGTTTAATGTTGCCTTAATATTTGAAAAATGGATGAAGAATAATTAGATGGGTGAAGGGATGGAAATGAGAAAATTGTCATTAATAATACAGATACTTGTCTCAATACTAATTGTTGACCATTTTGGCCCACATACCAAGCTTATGTCCAGATAAACAAGGTTTTGAATGGATCAGGGGGCTTTGAAGCAGGCTCAACATTGCAAGTGAATGGATCCAGGCAAGTTTTCATAGTGCTGAACAATTGCAAGGACAGGTCTAGAAGAAGCCAAAGTTTACACATCAAATTTTGGGCCAAATATTAACATTCGGATTTCCTTCAGCAGAAGTGTTCTGCACAAAACTCGTGGCAAAAGTACAAGGCTTATTTCTTTTGGGAAGTTTTGTTCCACTTCATTTGACTAAGTATTGGAATTTTTTCGAGAGTTTTGTTTCCGCGTTTTGTTCAAGTATCGGGAATCGTTTCAGACATTTTGTTCGAAACAATTTTCCCGAAGGGTCATTTCTTCAAAGGTCATTTTCAAAAGTTCCGAAGGGCACTTATGAAGCCAAATGTGCTTTGCACTTTTCCCAAAAAGTCCTTTTGGCAGCAAAATGTCCCAAGCAATTTTCCCGAAGGGTCATTTTCTTCAGCAAAGTGGACCTTTGCAAAAATCCCAGAGGATATCTTTCTTGGGCAAATGTCCTATACAATTTCCTCGAAGGGTACTTTTCTTGGGGAAATGGTCTAGTGCGAAAATTCCGAAGGATGTGTCTTTCGGGGAAACGGTCCACTTCAAAGTTTTTGAAAGGTACTTTTCTTTCGAAAAGGGCACTTTTCAAAAATCCGAAGGGTCAATTTCTTGGGCAAATGTCCTCTACATTTTCTTTGAAGGATCTTTTTGTAGTGAGGTGGACTTCAAGTCAAAGATCGGAAGGGCACTTTCAGAGGGCAAGGGACCAAGACATGGATTCTTTCAGACATTTTGTCTGAGACGGAGATCCCGAGAGAATTGCTCAAAGCAAAAGCCAAAGCCCGAAGACACTGTCCAACAAAAGGTCCGAAACAAATAGCCCATGAAATTTGTGATCCAAATAGGACTGCGAATGTCGAGTTTGGACCTCAAGAATTAGCCGTTTGGATTTAAAAAATCCTTGGACGTTCATCCAGACGTCAAAGTTAAGCTTCACGAAATAGCGGTTGGCGTTCAAAAATCATCAAAAGGGTGCCCGACTGAGTGCAAGCTTGACAAGTGTCCAAATCTTGGGTGCAACCTGGATAGCTAACAGTTCTGGCACACCCAGTGGGATCACTTTCAAGTGCCTTGAAGCATACTTTGAAGGCATTGGAGGGCATTTGGAAGCTAAAGACATCAGCAACATCATCTGCAAACATCTTGGTCAGAGTCAAGCATCTTTGGGAGGTTTGCAATCAACCTCAAGCTCAGAGGTACCAGTGGTATTATCGTTGTAGAGGTAAGGTAGTTTTGTCATGTTTCTGAATTCAGTTCACATATTGCATGAGGAGCCATGACGTCCTATGAGGAAGATTTATGCTATCCACCCCCATATCCACCTTATCATAGCCTAGATGACCCATATAATCCACATCCTCCATATTATCAAGAACATCTGCCATATTTTCAGCCCCCTCCACCTCCATGGCAACCTCCTCATCCTCATGGCAGAGTCCTATTATCAACCTTTTGCCCCTTGCAATCCACCTGCAGCAAACAATGACTACATGCATTCAAAGGTTGAGAGACTAAGAAAAGAAAGAGATGAATTGCAGGAGAGCCTTAGACAGCAGAAAAGGGGTGAATGCCAAACTCTTATCCCTCACCAAAATACTCCTGCAAACCAGCCACAATCAGCGAAATTGGTTACCCCATCTCCCTTTCTTGCCTCCTTGGTCATAGGAGATTTCTTGGTCCATAATTGTTTGCTTAATGACAATGCAAGTCTCTATTATCCCTAAATCAGTGGCAGATACTTTGAATCTGAGGTATGAACCTGTACCTAACGTTGTTTTACAATGGAATGGGTCTCCCATGAAAGTATTTGGTGTTGTTAGAAGCCTCCAACTTACTTTTCATACCTACCCCAATCTTTCAGTTATACAACACCTTATGGTAACAAATTTGTTGCCTCATCGTGCCTTATTTTTGGGTAGTGACTTCATGACTAAGGTTGGAGGGTACTTTTTCAAAGACTTGTCTCATATGGTGTGCAAGCTTGAACATAGTGTGGAGGTGAAAATCAAGTCTAAGCCACTCTCTAAGTTCCACGTTCAGCCTCTTCCCACAACCACCCAAAAGGCAGTTTACCTTCACTCTCCTCCAAAACAATCCACTTGTGCTCAAGATCCTATACCTGCCAAAGAACCTGAGGTGCACCCGCGTGGAAGCCTTCATAGGCCATGGATCCTAATTTTGTCATGCCCAACCTTGACAAGGAGGATAAGAAAGAAGGAGAAGGTGTAAAGTCTGTTATTGATCCTTCATCTATTGTTACTCAAACACCTATTCCCCTTTTCACATCCCTTCTCAATCCCAAGAGATTCCCAAAAGAGCATTCAAGATCCCTAGTTGGAAAGATACACTTTCCGACATCAAGCAACCTGATGTTATCTATTGTCCGCCCACCCCATCTCTTCAAGAGCAACCAAGTACACCAAAGTCAGAATTGGATCATTCTAGCATGGTGAACAAATTAGCAAAGTTGTTGGATGAGGGGTTAGTCATTCAAGAGATTGATAGTGATGCAGTTGCAGCTGAGCCTCAAGAGCATGTTGGAGAGGACACTTCTAGTGTCTATGAAGAAGAGATCCAAATTGGGACCCCTATGCACCCCGATGGATTGGAAGGTAAGCATGAGCAGGAATTGAGTGATAAAGGGCAGTTGCAATGTCTTAATGATGCAACCGAGGCAAGTGAAACACAAGCTGATCTTTTCCTAGGAGATCAATTAGTTGGTAGCATTCATAATAATGCTATTGGTATTGGGGTCAAGGATCCATTGGAAGACCAGTGGAAACACTTGTGTTTGGAATTCTTAGGCGAGATTGAGCAACTGAGTGTGGCATATTTGAGTGATGAAATTGAACAGGCTAATGTTTCAGTTGAGGAAAGCAATGCAACTTTAGAGCTGCCAATTCAAGAAGAGCTTTTGCTTGAGTGGATTGATGACTTATCACCCCTCTATTGATGAAGAGGATGAGAAAACCTCAATTGCTCAAGAGCCTTGTGATGACCTTGTCCAAGAGAAAGAGGTGGGTAATCTGCCTAATGTCTTGCAGGTAGATAATAGAAGTAGAAAAGGGTCTTGTGGTTTGTACATTGACCAAGATGAGTTGTCATTTTGGGAAGACTTAGAGGACTTTAGTCTGAACCTAGATGCCTCACCACTACATCAACCGAGGCCCGAAAAGAAAGAGCTCATCAAGGATGTGATAGTTGGCCACTTGAAGTCCAAGGAACAGAATCAGTTGCAGCCCTTGATTGATGAGGCAGAGATAGCATTTTTGATGCAAGAAAAAAGAGTTTGGGAAGAAGGTGATTGGGTCTTGGATCCATATCTTCAACCCCTACACCTTAGAATGGAGATAGGAGGCCCAATTGCATCATCAAGAAGACATGACCATCCATTTGCTCCCATCTGCAAGAAGATGCCATCAAGGAGAAGCAATCATGTTTCAAAGATCCATGTTGCATCAAATAAATTCCCATTTGACCTTGGAGGAAAGCTTGTTACTTCAGGTTAGTTGTTCTAGGTTTGTCTTGTTTCAATAAGTATCACATGCAAGAGTATATGCTCCCCTTGTCATTATTGTTTTGTAGGTTAGTGATCCTTGTGTTGGTAGTTTAGGTTCCCCTTCTGTTTTGTTTTGCTCCTTTTGGTCTTTGTTTTGTTTCAAGAGGTTAGAATAAGATTGGCACGTGGTCTAGGTTCTCCAAGCATGGCAAGCATGCTTCCTTGCAAGTCACCAGAAGTGTTGGCCATTTTGGCCCACATACCAAGCTTATGTCCAGATAAACAAGGTTCTGAATGGATCAAATGGCTTTGAAGCAGGCTCAACGCTGCGAGTGAATGGATCCAAGCAGGGTTTCATAGTGCTGAACAATTGTAGAGACATGTCCACAAGAAGCCAAACTTTACACATCTTCAACTTTTGGGCCAAGTGTTAACATTCAGATTTTCTTCGGCAAAAGTGTTCTGCACAAAACCTACGGCAAAAGTACAAGGCTTATTTCTTTCAAAAAGTTTTATTCCACTTCATTTGACTAAGTATTGGAATTCTTTTGAGAGTTTTGTTTTGGTCTTTTGTTCAAGTATCGGGAATTGTTTCAGACATTTTGTCCGAATCAATTTCCCCTAAGGGTCATTTCTTCGAAGGTCCCTTTCAGAAGTTCCGAAGGGCACTTTTGAAGCCAAGTGTCCTTCGCACTTTTCCCGAAAAGTCTTTTTGGTACCAAAATGTCCCAAACAATTTTCCTGAAGGGTCATTTTCTTCAACAAAATGGACCTTTGCAAAAACCCCGGAGGATATCTTTCTTGGGCAAATGTCCTATAATATTTCCCCGAATGGTACTTTTCTTGGGGAAATGGTCCAGTGCAAAAATTTTGAAGGATGTCTCTCGGGGAAACGGTCCACTTCAAAGTTTCCAAAGGGCACTTTTCTTTCGGAAAGGGCACTTTTCAAAAATCCGAAGGGTCAACTTCTTGGGCAAATGTCCTCTGCATTTTCTCCAAAGGATCTTTTTACAACGAGGTGGACCAAGTCAAAGTTTCGAAGGGCACTTTCAAAGGGCAAGGGACCAAGACATGGATTCTTTCGGACATTTTGTCTGAGATGTAGATCCCGAGAGAATTGCTCAAAGCCAAAGCCAAAGCCCAAAGAAATTGTCCAACAAAAGGTCCGAAGCAAATAGCCCACGGAATTTGTGATCCAGATAGATGTGTGAATGTCAAGTTTGGAGCTTAGGAATTAGCCGTTTGGATTTTAAAAATCCTTGTACGTTTGCACAGACGTCAAAGTTAAGCTTCACAACATAGCCGTTGGCATTCAAAAATCATCAAAAGGGTCCCCGACTGAACGCAAGCTTGACAAGTGTCCAAATCTCGGGTGCAACCTAGATAGCTAATACTAATGTTTGCAAAATTGTAGAGAGTACGTGTAAAATGATTTGATCCTAGCTGTTAAATACTAGAGAAGAGATTGGAAAAAGTACACTTCTCACTTTATACACTGCATGCTTAGATTGTGCTCAGACTCAGAGGTCTCACAAGCAAATGTGGGAACGATATATCCCAACGATGGTAAGACATAGGCCAGAAAATGAAAAATATAGATTATCCGATTTGTGATAAAGATTTACAACATTTAATATTTGCAAGCATTAATAAGGAGATATAGCACTTTGATTAAATGACAATAAAAACCATGGATGAAATGGCTTGGATGGATGATGAAGGTGGTGGCCGAGTTGACCCTAGAGACCCCATGTCTCTAAGCGTTGCCTACATAATCCACTTAGACAATGTCTATGTGTGGATATCAGACCACATGTAGTTCTCCCAATGTGGGAAGAGAAGTGATGATGTAATGTAAGATTGACCCATGGATGTTAGTAACATATCCAAAGTAATGATTGCATATTATGATTTGATGATGGTTAAGATTTCGTCAGTCCCAATCGACAAGTGAAAGAGATTGAATGGAAAGAATAGGAAATGATTGTGGATGATCGATATGCAAACATTAACAAATAAATGAAGCATCTACATGGATTAATGATGATGGATCAAATGATTTGACAACATGGATGAGATAAGGGTGGATGGAAGAAAGAGATGACACACATATGCTTGATGTGAGATGTCCTGATCGCTGCCTTGTGTTTATTTCGTTCTTTGCATTGGGTTTTCAATAATAATTCCAACCGAGTAAGAGTTGAGCAACCTGATTTTTGATATTGCATATGACAATATGCACCAATGGTATAGAAAAACCATGATAACTATCATGTGATATGCGTAAGGATTAATAAATTCACAAGACAAAACTTAGTGAATCATGATATGGAAGATCATAATAACACCATTAGTAATGCACATAGTGATCTAGACACAAGAAACAACAATAAAGATTAAAAAAGTTGTTTGCAACAATGAAAATGATGTAAGTAAAACAAACACTACAGAAGCAAGTAAACACCCATGATGTAACAGAAAGCAAATGACTATACAAACAGGTAAGCAAATGACTAAAACAAGTAAATGACAAACAAGCAAATGACTTTTTAGAATGTCCTTGGCTAGAGTAGAACCCTTTAGCATATGCGATTTTTGACAATGTTGAACTATCTGATGAGCAATCCGTATAGGGGATGACTAGGGTACGTAACTAAGGACAAAAGATTTTTTGATTATTTTTTTGGATTTTGTTTTGATGGATTTTGATGGATTTTCTAATGTTTTGGATTTTGTTGGGTTTTGCAATGTTTTTGGATTTTGTGTTTTTTGGATTTATAAGCTTATATACAAGGAAGACCAACAAAGGGAAAACCATATTCTATCACCGAGGAGTGAGTGGTAGGGGACAGAAGGAATACATTATATATGGAATATGGATGAATAGGAATGGATTGGAATTAAGATGATAAACTCTAGAGAACACATGAGGTAAGAACCAAGTGTCTAGTCGTCAAAATAGCGTTGCAAGGATACACCAAGATGTTTCTAAGAACATGTCTCAAGACGTTTCCACTTCTTTATCAAGGCCAAAACGAGAAGGATGGTTTTATGATGGCAAGGATGGATGGGTTTGACGTTAAATGGATAAGAATGCTTTTGGATAGGTAAGGGTACTCTACGAATGGTGTATGTTGGTTGAGGAGGAGTTTAGGATGGATTGGATAGGCGTAGGATGGGTAAGTATGCTTTAGGATAACTTAGGATAAGTAACCATGGATGGTTTATCGTAAAAGGATGGGATTAAAAATGTTGTAGGATGGGTAAGGATGGAGGGATGATTGAGAATGCATAGGATTGAAATGAAATGAGCTTGCCCCCAAGTGTAGATTACTTGTAGACAATTGATTTTTTTGCATGATGCCGAAAATCGGTTTTCATCATGGTACTTGCCCAAGGTGCCATATAAATGGTTTTCACCTTTGGATGAATTTATTTCTTTCTCTTTTTTTTTTTTTTTTTGGTTCTATTTGCTTTTATTTATTTTTTTTGCTTTGCTCTTTTTTTTTTCTGCTTTGTTTTTTTTTTTTTTGGCATCTCAATTATAAAATGGGTTTGAGATGCATTGATGCTTACCGCTATTGATATTTTAGGTATGCGTTCCAGATATGTATTCAATAACTTCATTCATTTCTAAGTTGGCTTCTTCCAAATTTACCAAGGTATTGTCATAGCCCCTACGATAGACAGTGTTGCCAAATAGGGTGAAACGGAAAGTATGTTGGATGAAGGATGTATGTTGAGTGCATGAAGAATTTGGATGGATGGAATTATAGTGGGGATGAGTATATGGTTCATGATGTAAAGGGTGAATGGGACCAACAATCTCACATTCAACAAAACTGAGAGTATTTGCAAGTGGGATGATTTGAGAATTCAATGCTTCTTTAATGATATCTTCAATTTGTGATAGGGATCCATCCTACAGCTGTGCTAATGTAGAGAATATATTAATTTTCTCATTTATTGGTGCCTTAAAAAAGTTTTCACCAAAGTATTCTTCTTGATTGTTTTGATTGGGATTTAGATCTGGATTGTCCAATAGCGCTTCAAAGAGGTTTTCACTAAGGGACTCATATTTTTGATTTTCTATATTTTGATTTGGACTTTGACTGTAATTTATATTTTGATCATCCGAGAGTGCCTCAAAAAGGTTTTCACTATGGAGTGTGCATTTTAGACTTAGATTGCAGGATTTATTTTGATTGAGTTAGATTTGTTGTTCCTCAAAATATACAGATGTTTCTTGATGTTCTTCTGGCAGGAGACCACCTAGGAAGTCTGCAATTATTTTATCATCGAAGGAAGTTAACTATAAGTAAGATCGTTGGTCCCAATCAGAAGGTGTAGGATACTGGATTTCAAGATGGAAAGTAGGAATGGTGATGTTTATGAAAGGAGTGATGGCAGCAAAGTCCTCGTAGAGACTATGAATGGATCCTATTTTCATTATGGATGAAGTTACCTTAGAAACCATAAAATTACCACTAACATCGTTACATTCATTTTCAAATGGTTTGTAGCTGATGCTATAGGGCCTAGCATTTACTTCAAAATGGATGGGTTCGATAATTCCTTGATCATGGATTGTTTTATCTATAATTACCTCTATCACTTGGGGTGAATGTTGTGGGATTATGGGAGATTCAATAGGTGATAAGGATTTAGGTGTTTGGATAATGGGTGATAAGCTATGTTGGTTGGAGGTTTTGTCCAAGATAGGATCTTGGTCAAAAATGGGATCTTTGTCAAAAATGGGATCGTGATCAAAGATAGGATTTTGATCAAAGATAGATTTTTGGTCAAAAAGAAGCTCTTTAATAAAGATGGGCTCTTCATCAAAAATGGATGGTAAACTATGGTTTTCAAAGGCAAGTTGATCGGGTATGGATTGATTGAAAATGGATGTGTCAATAATGGGATCTTGGGGAATGGATGGAAGAGTATGACCTTGATTTGGAAGTGGTGTGGCTTGACTAGGCTCAGGAAAGACATCTTGGCATGTCCCCAAGCTATGATTTTCAGACGTAGATACACTTGGCTCTACCTTGATGTACCCTTTGTCAATCAGATCTTGGATATAATGCTTTAGTCTTGCACAACGGTTTATAAAAATCCTTCAATTTTGTGATAATCACAATATTTGCTAGGTCTGTACCACTTAAGTTTTTGGACATTTGGCTCAAAGTATTTGGTGTCTGGATATGTGACTAAGTTTGCAGCGACCAATTTTTTAACGAAAACATCATAAGGTTCCCCTAAAGGAGTGAATTTTTTCTTAATAGGCACAGTAGTGGTTTTGACAGGTTGGGAGTTTTGAAGTTATAACTCTGGGGGTGAAGTTATATTAGACGGTAGGGGTGCTAGAATTGGACTCCCTTTGTTAGTGTGATAGGGGATGTTAGAATCAAAGTTATAACTAGTGGAGGGGAGACTTGGTTGATTTTGGAAAATAGGATGATGTTGATGTGGAATTTTTTGGGATTTCCTAGTAATGAAGTGGACTGGAGAGGTAGCTTGATCTTGGAATGATGGATTTGTTGGATTTTTGAAGGTTGATGGACTTGAATCTGCTGGGTTTGTGAACAAATGTGAATTTGATGTATTTTGGTTCAAGTTTGGGAATGGGTTGGATGCAAAATCAAATGATTGATTTTGATGAATTTGGAAATGTTGGTTTTGAAGGGTGTAGGAGTTGAAAGGTTGATTTGGATGGAACGTAGTTGAATTGGACTGAATGGGAGTTTGCTTTATGAATGGACTTTGGTTCAAACATATGTTTGAAAGTGATGGTGAAGGTGAATCAAAAGTTTGATGTAGATTGATCCTATGGTTGGAACTAGATGGATTGGCGAAGAAGTTCGGGTTTGAGTTTTGGGGTCAACTAGATGCAAAATCAAATGATTGATTTTGATTATTGTAAAAAGATTGGTCTTGATGAGCGTGGAAGTTAGAAGGTGAGTTGGAATGGAATGTGCTTGGGTTTGACTAATTTGGGACCTGACTAGCAAAAGTATTTTGATATATGTGGGTATTGGAAATTGGTAATGAAGGTGGACTAAAGGATTGGTTTATGGCGACATTGTAGTTTGAGCCATATGGATCTATGTACATGGTTTGATTTGGGTTAGGTGATATTTGATAGGGAGACGAATTAGGACTAGGGGAACAATTCAGAAAATTTTAATTACTATATCCAAAGGACTGATTTGATTTTATCCCCATATGAGAGTTCTGGTATTGTCCCATAGGTGAATGCGAATAGGAGGTCCATTGTTGATGAGGGTTGAATTGGGCATTAGGAGAATTCAAATAACCATCCATGCTATAGCTCAATTGATTAAGATTGGAGTTTGAATACATGTTCAAACTTGGGTTTTGGTTAGCTTCATAGCATACTTGATTCAAAGGTGAACTTGAATCAAGGTTCGGTGAATTGAATTCTGGATTATAGTATGGACTATTGGGATTGTGATTTGGGAAAGAATTGGATGGGTTATTGTTCCAAGAGGTCATGATTTTTTACAATGGGTAAGATATTGACAAAGGTTTGACTCAAATAATGAAAAAGACTTGACTCAATGATGAAAAAGACTTGAAATTAGACTCTAGCCAAATACCAAAATAACTAAAAATTTGATTTGCTAACAACAAACAATTTTTTTTTATTGATTTAATTTTCACACAAGGAATTTCAACACGTGGCAAATCACAAGGAAACAACAAACAAGTTCTATTCTAAACAAACAAGCAATTTGCACAAAAAGGGTGAAAACTAGGTAAAAAAGGTGGTAAACAACTGTTGGGTTTTCCATTGTCACTCACTTGTCTGTGCTCTCAGCTGCGGCCTAATGTTTCAAAGCACTAACCATGGAGGATCTTACCATGCCCATGGCCCACTGAGTCCAGTTTCAAGGGTATGGGAAAAGTAACTTCTCAGCGCTAACCGCTAACCGATGCAATAAAGTCGAACGGTAAAAAGATGATCCAAGGCTTCAGGTATACACGAGCTTATCTAGGGGGAATAAAATCATGGAAAAAATCGATATGCTGACGCACACTATTGGGTCTTGTCTCAATGTGTCCAACACAGCCGTAGCGGTCTCAGTGTATTGACAATCGACAATAATAGATTTCGAGTCAACTGTTGAAATTCTGAGTATTAGAACATGAAAGTCCCTCACGTCACAGTGTGATTAAAACACACGACCGCTTAGGCAATTGAAACAACTGGATCTCTATTTATATACCCCGTCAATAAATGGGGTTTGGCCTATCGCATGGTGGTGAAATCCACGGTCGATAGAGCCCCTAAGAAAAGAAAAATAAAAAAGTAAACACCCATTTTTTATTTTTAGATTTCATCATCAGTGTAATGCCGAGGAAAGAGCATACGCGGATATCACTTGAGTAAACAGATAAATTATGAAAACATTTTTGATTTCTAGGTATCGTTACCAATGTAACACCAAAGAAAGAGCATACACATATTCAACAACTACAAATAAAGATACAGAAAGAAAAGTGATGTAATTACTACAAAATTGAAAATAAAAAACAAGAACGTTAGCAACAAGAAAAATTGGCTTTTATATTGATTATTTGTTGATTCCCTTTAACAAGTGCCTTGCAAACAAGATGTTAGATTGTTTCCCTGGGCTGAAAAACGAGATAACCTGCAATAAACAAGTGAAAAACCATGAAAAATATACAAAAAACAAACCTCTATGACAAAAATGTTGTTACACAGTCAAGTCAGAAAAGCAAAATGACCACACAAAAAAAAGACAGAATAGAAAACAAGCTTATAGAAATGATTTTGCCGTGAAAATAAATGAAAACGCTGCGAATAAAGATGAAAAACGCTGGGAACAGAGACGAAAACACTACAAACAGAGACGATTTCATTGCACCTTTTAACGATTTCACTGCAGAGTGCAACGATTTCGCTGCAAGACAACAATTTTGTTGTTCTCTACGAAAACGTTGTTTGGATTCAAAAATGCTACCAACCTAAAAAAGCACAAAAAAAGTACAAAAATGCAAGAAAATGTGACAATTTCGCTATTTGGTCTAACAATTTCACTGAAAATTGTTCCAAATTTGCTATTACGCTAGAAAAACGTACAGCAGAACAGAAAATCAGAGACAGTAACCTGTAGTCCATACCAGCTCAAAAACAAACAAGATTAAACGCAAAAGATAAACATAAGCAATGAAAACCAGAAAAGTAATTTTATCTAAATGTAAAAGAAGAAAATGAAAAGATTAAAAAGACGTGGGTAAGATCCCATCGGGTGTGCCATAAATGTATGAACTAATTATAAGTGCAAAGACAATGAACTAATTTAAGCTAAATTCAACTAAAGCTATAGCAACAAATGCAAAAAACAACAATCAGAACTTCACAATTGAAATACAAGAATCCCCCATTGCGATTTGAGTCTGATTTGCTCTTATAAAGAATGTGGTGCTCACTCTTCCAATGCAAAGAGAGAACGGACAACGTTTTGATGCAAAAGGGTGACCTTGATTCGCTTTGATTAGATTTTGATGTAGGATTTCTTGATTGCAAAAGACACGATTACGATTGTCAGTATGATTGTGATCTCCCAATATTTTTGTGATTGATTGTGATTTCTCAAATTTGTGATCGATTGTGATGGCGGTGGCCGAGCTGAACCTAGAAATCCCGTGTCTCTAAGCGCTGCCTACATAACCCACTTAGACAATGTATGTGTAGATATCAAACCATATGTAGTTCTCCCAAAAGGGATGATTGTGATGGCAAAGGATTCTCATTGTTGAAAATGGAGATGTCCAAGCTTATTTATAGAAGCCTGAAAAAAGATCCAACGATGGATGATCATTTGGACTTTTTCAATGCTACAAATGATCAACAGTTGAAGATGAGTCCTCATGCATGAGGATAGAGACCGTTTCAATTTGGTGGAGGAAAAAGAGGGGTTGGTTAGCTAGACTTAGTCAAAATAGATTGACAACTCAGAGTAGGAGTCACAAGAGGTGGAGACTTTCATGGATTTGGTTGGGATGAGGGAGAGAAAGGTGGGAGGGGTTTGATTAGGTAGAAAATCCAGAATTAAATAATTAAAATAAAGATTAAAATATGCACAATTGACTTTTTCAAAATGTTTGAATTAAATCAATTATTTGATTTTAAGAAGAAATGTTAATTATTAATTTAAGAAGAATAATTAATAAATTAGATGTATTTCAACACTAAATGAAATTTAGGTGTCTACAGAAATAAAATAAAAGGCATAGGAACCAATACACCTATTTGTATGCAAACCATGTTGTCGTAATTGGTACTAACAAAATCTTATTCCGTTCTTTTTGTATTTTCTGATTATTCTAATTAGAAATTTTTAGACAAGCCCTAGACATAGCTAACACTTCTCAAGAAGTTTTGACAACCCAATCCCCTTCTTGATCAGGGAAGTAGACACCGAGCCACTTCTAGGGCTCTTATTTTGCCCAATTCACTCAAACTTTAAAATCTTTTTGCTCATACTTGAAAATCATGAAATCTTTGGATATATGCTCCTGTTTGAGATGAGGTATTGAAAAACATGTGCCTACAATTACTCATCTCAATATAAAGTTAAAATCACCATGTGGCATCACATTACATATTTGAAGCTTTGAAATTCCTTGATAAATCATATAAATCACATGTAACCATTGTAAAATATCGTCTTGTAAAGCTCAATAGTAAGATTGATAGATAAACAATATGTCCAAGTGCCATCATGTAGAAAAGATAACATTGTGGAAAGCTCAGTTAGTGTGTGCATTCTCATATGAGGATGAGTTAGGGAGGGAAAATAATATGCCCCAATTTCATCTCCGTATGTGTTAGATATATATCATAGTAATAAACTTGAGGGGATAGATGAGGGTATAATGCCCCCAAGTAGCAAAGCAAGATAGAGAAAAATAACATGCCCCAATGTTAGAATGTGCCCCTAATGGCGCTAGATAAAGCAATGAGAAAGACACACAAGTAGTGTGCCCCCATAGATGCATGGTAAAGACCATGGCAACATAGGCACCAAACATAATAATACTGCAAATAGTAATGTGCTTGGTAAAGACCAAGGCACCAAACATAGTCTATGCATGACATGAATCATGGCAACAATCATAGGATATCCTATAGGAAATCGCAACAATCACACACAAGTACGTAGCTACATAAAGGAAAATCAGAATACAAGAACATATGACTCACAAGACATGACAATATGACTACGACATAACATGACAACTCGAGCATCCTCTAAAGATAAGGACTAGACAGGAAACGCATTCAAACATGCACATTCACACACACACAAGAAATCAACCAAACATAGGCACGCACACAATGTAACAATGTACATGTCATAATGTAACCACACAATACAAGTATCCATGTAACATGTAAGATGTATGTACTAGCAAGATACGATATAATCATTGTAAATAGTTCAATATGATAAATGTAAAGCAAGAAAGATATCACCATATAATTTGTTGTGTAGAGATGCCCCTAAGGTAAGGCACACCACAAATGTGATCATGCTTCATGGCATGGGCAAGAAAGTAGCCTCATTGTAGCTAAAACTCCATAATCATATATAACATGTATATCCTACATCGCACCCACTAAAAAAATATCATGATAAGCATGTGTAACATGTAAATGAAAAACCTCTATCATAGGCATATAAGCATGATATGTATCCATCGATAAAGCAAATTGGGATTTTTGTATTATTTTTATGTTTTTGTTGTTTCACATTTTTATATTTTTCTAGAAGAATATTGCACAAATAGGAAGCCAAAGGGAACAATGAAGACACAATTGAAAATACACAGGCTAAGGGGTGCAAACAAGATGATAAGAAGAGGAAGATTCCAAACAACCCACAACTTTCCTCAAAACTCAATGCATGCTTGAACGGAAGGTCTTAATATATATATGTTGCCATCATTGGGAAATTTGTGCATGCAATGTCCTCGTTTTTACTCTAGAGCTTTGGAGGACCCTTGGTTATTTTTGTTCCAATAACTAAGGGTGAAAGAAGAAGGAACTTAGTGCACCACTTGTGAAGAAGTATTTCAAAGGAAATGTATTTTTAATTCTAATTTTGTATTATGTTTTGAGTAAACAGTACTTTATGTTTATTTCACTTAAGTGGGGAGTTTTGGGTCTTAGCTTATAAGAATTAAGTTGTTTTTAAAGTTAACCCTCCCTTTCTATTTTGAAGTGCTTTACTTGGAGGAGGGTATTTAAGGAGGAAAATTCATTTGAAGATTATGTGCATATAATAATTGGCTTTGGTGATCAAGTATGTCAAGCTTGGTTATTGAAGGTAGACGCTTGAACAATGTTACCCTTCAAGTTCTATTGAATGTTCTACACACGGTGACTATGAACACCACCCTTTGACCGGAAATTGTGTTCAATCCTTGAAGATTATTTTGGAGTTTCATCTAACATTTTCAGTTTGTGGAGATTTGACTAGGAGAGCTTGAGCGAATCCCTTGGTGGGTTCATGAGGTCATTGGAGAGTGGCAAAATTGCTTGAGGACGAAAGTTGCTGATTTCTTCTTGGGAGACTTGCTTGGAGGCTTCAAAAAAATCTTCCAAAGAACTGTTGTTGATGAAAACCTCTCCTAGGGTTGCAATAATTTCATGAATAATTTCTTTCATGGAACGAATTGTTTTGAGGTATGTTTGCATGTTTTTTGGGGCTAATTTATGCTTTAAAAATATCTTGTAATTATTTACTTAATTTTGAAGGAAAGACTAGGATTTTTAGAACTTCGGGGCATCATTTGAGTCTTTCTGTAGTTAAAAAAAATCTGATTTTTATTTCAATTGAAGGAGCATATTTTTTTCTTTAGTTCAAGCTATATTATTTGCTCAAAAATTCCAAGTAGCTTGCAAATTATTGAATTTACAAGTTTCAACTGTATTTTCACCATATAAATTCATAAATTCAGTTTTTGCCAAATCTAATTGAAAAAATAAATCAATTGTATTTTCCCTACGTTCCTACAAAATTTCATAATTTTTGGAGGTGTTTTAGGGGTTGAAATCACCATAAAACCCTAGTCGCCTATGGTTTGGGAGATTTGTGTGTGAAGGGTGAAACATTCCAAATAAATTTTGAATTGTGGAGTTGCCGATTTATATTTCAGAATTCAGTTTGTGTCAATTGGATTGGGGTTTGAGGGATATTACTGTGTTTAGCCTTTGTTCCAATTTGGAGACATTACAGTGGTATCAGAGCCATATCTTAGCCATATGTGGGGTTCAAGGTTTTCAACCAATAGTAACATGAATCAAAGAAGGGTTGTTCAATCTTTCACATGGAAGAAATTACCTTTGGTTTGATGGAATATGAAAGACGACTATGATGAGTATTTGACAATTGCACCACAGTATAGGAAGGGAAGAAGTTTTGAGGATTAGTTGAGATCGAGGTGTGGTAAAGGGCACATAGCTACACATGATGATTTTGGGGAGATAATTCTTCCAACTTTTGATGTTGATCTGTGTGTTCCGATAAGGGAATGGGTGGACAAGGTAAGCAAGTACCTGGATGTGAGATCAAGGGATAGGAATGAGGCCTTCACTTTTGTCATTCAACATTTGGATGGAACCGCTTGGGAATGGTGGCATTAGAAAAGAGGATCGCAAAGGCACGGTGATATGGGAACTCTTGAAGACTTCTTCAAAAACATCATTGAGGAGTTTGATAAAGGTAAGGATCTTTTATTAGCAGAAGATGTATATCTATTTTTTAATAATTGTATGCATGACAATGAAGTCGCAAAGGGTGAAAGCAAGGAGCATGTAAAAGAAAAAAAATCAAAAGTTTGTGGGCAGCCATCATGTGAATGCCTTGGACCTCAAAAATCAGAATTTTTGGAGCAGCAAAGAAGGCTGAAAGTTGATAAAATAAAGAAAAAAATCAATAAGCATGAGGAAGTGCAAGGTAAAAATCTTTCATTGGTAGAAGATATTTCTTTGTCTTCTAATGACTATATGCATAACAGCGAAGAAACAGGAAATGAAGTCATGGGATTTGAGCCAAAGAATGAAGAAATTTCAGGTCTACAAGTTGGAGAAGAAAAATTGGTGATTGAAGCACCAATTCTACATAGAGGTGATCCTTTTCAGCTTGTTGTCTTTCCCATAACAGCAGCTTCTAGGGAGCTAAAAGAGGGTGTCAGACCTTCAACAGAACTTCCCAACCCCACCAATGAAGGTAGAGCGATAAGGACACTTCAAGGTATGAGAAGGTTGAGATATTGTTGCATATTTTGTCATTTCAGATTTGTTTCCATCCTAAGAAGTATGCAAAAAATGGTAATAAAATGAAGGGTTTGGTCTACAAAGGGAGACAAGAAGATTATGTGGTTCAAGATGACTTCTATGAGCACCCTAAGGTGTGGGATCCGAGTAACATTTTACATTTTACCCAAGTTAATAATTCTGATTTTAAAACTTTATTGGCTAATTTCATGAGAGCAAGTGAAAATTCAGAATTATATATGATGAGCAAGAATAGTGGCAAGCATGGTTTGGCTTTTGGAAATCCAAGGGTAAGAAGAAAAAGTACCTCCCAAGGTATTAATGCTGATTTTCTGATTGGAAAAATTGTTATGGCAGCTACTAAGAGTAAGCATGTTTATTGTCTTCATAGCAAAGATTTTTTGTATAATCACCACACTTTGTCTTTGCATTATGTTGATTATCATAAGGAGTATGCTAACTTGGAAATTGAGATGAAGGGCACTAAATGGAGAGTGGGCAGCAAGAGGAAGACTCAGAATTTTGGTAAAACACTTCATGCCATCCATGTTGATTTCGGATTTGATGTTATTTCTTGGGCCACTTTTTTCATGATAGAAGGGTGTTTCATAAGTATGGGGTGGATTGAGAAGGGTGAACTAGGAATGGCACTTTTGGATCATGGACAGCCCATGGCTTCAAAGAAGGTACAAAATTCTTCGTCCTTGGTAAGTAAAGGAAATTCTGAATTTTACGTCTCATTGGATAAAAATAAGAAGATAGGCAAGTGGCAAGGGCAGCCCTTAGCTTGTTTAGGACAGCCATTTGAGGTGAAGTTGGTGCATGCTTTGAGAAGCTTTCCTTGATGGATTCGACACCAAGAAGGTTGGGCAAGGGCCCTAGTCGAAAGTAGGGGGAGAAGGAATGAAAAAGGGATGGAGAAGTGGTCATTTAAGCACTCAAAATTTTCTGAACGTCTTCTACCACATATATGTTCGTTTGCTCCTTACAAAGTCAAAAAATTAGTCAAGTTCCAACCAAGGACAAATAAAGTGAATACACATAAGAATGTTGATTTTCACCTTTTTAGAAAATCAGAATTATTTGTGCATATACAGCATCCTTTGAAGAGAAGTATGAACCTTTTGAGCACTCTTCCGCCTTGGATAAGAAGGACAAAGGTATGTATGAGTTCTGAAAATTATTTCCCTTTAAAATCAGATTTTAGAGGGTTAACACAACCATGCATTAGATGGGAATATTCTGAGTTTTGTGAGGCATTCCGGCTTTTGGACCATGAGGGGTATATATACAATCATTTCTACATTTGCCCACATGAAAAAACAGATATTTATTTGCATATACAATTATGTCAACATAAAGGAAAAATTGATTTACTGTATACAAAATAGTTTGCTCAAAATTCTGGAAATGTATTTTTATTGGCTCAATGTAAGAGTGACGTAAGGAGCTTCCTCACCGGGAAGGTACAGCCTTCTTGTGAGAATGTTGGGGAGCTATTGGGAGCATGAAGAGGGTCATATGCATGTTGAAGGAAAGTAACATGGGGCAGCCTTCTGTTGGGTGCAAAGTTCACACTTGCATTTCCATACTTGATGGCAAATGTGTCTTGGAGGCATTTTCCCATAGATGGTACAGTTCTGATTTCTTTTTGCATTGTTGGATGATTGCGACATGGCATTTGAGAGAGCATCACTCATGGGGCAGCAAGGTAATCATCCTTTATCATATTTTTATTCACAAATCTTGGCCACTTATTGACGATATCGGGAGAGGAACTTGTTTATCTTCCACTCAGAATTGAAAGGGATGGTTGATGGGGAGTATATGGAGCCTTTGGAAGGCTATGAAGACACTTTTGGTACTTGGGGGCAGGCCCCAAAATACAGGTACAGCAGGTTTAGAGTTTAGTTTGGAGTTTCCACTTCGTGGGAAGTAAGAACTAGTAAAGCTTACATAGTAAAAGATGTTGGGACACCACTTTGTATTTTGCAAGTGCTTGAGGACAAGCAATTTTGGGCGGGGAGGAGTGTAATGTCCCCGTTTTTACTCTAGAGCTTTGGAGGACCCTTGATTATTTTTGTTGCAATAACTAAGGGTGAAAGAAGGAACTTGGTGCACCACTTGTGACAAGGTATTTCAACGGAAAGATACTTTTAATTCTAATTTTGTATTATGTTTTGAGGAAAAAGTATTATGTTTATTTCACTTATGTGGGGATTTTTGAGTCTTAGCTTATAAGACTTAAGTTGTTTTTAAAGTTAACCCTCGCTTTCTATTTTGAAGCGCTTCACTTGGAGGGTATTTAAGGAGAAGGAGGATTCATTTGAAGATTATGCACATATGATAATTGGCTTTGGTGATGTTGGCAATTTTGGTTGATGTCTGTACTATTGTCATTGATGTCAAAGACAGCTTGTGCTATCAGACATTAATGTCAAAAGTTGAATTGCACAGACTTACAGTGCAAATCGGATTTATGAAGAGCTTCTACTTATAAAATAAGTAAAGCGGTCTTGAGAACCCGAATGGGTCTTGTAGTGCAAATCCGGATTCCAGAACAACTTTACTTCTCTCAACTTTATAAGTTAAGTTGTCCCGAGAAACCGAATGGGCCTAGCAGTGTTAATCGGGTTTATGCAACAACTTTACTTGTCTCATTTTTATAAGTCAAGTTGTCTCAAGAACTTGAAAGGGTCTAGAAGAGTTGATCGGGGTTTCGGAAGCACTTTACTTCTTTCATGTTTATAAGATAAGCACTGTGGAAAACCCGAATGGGTCAAGGAAGAGGTAATCGAGATTTCAGAGTGACTTTGCTTCTCTCATGTTTATGAGTTAAGCAATGTGAAAAACCCGAATGGGTCTAGCTGAGTTGATCAAAGTTTTGCAACAACTTAGTTCATTTTAATAAGTTAAGCAAAGTTGAAAACCCAAATGGGTCTGGAAGAGTTGATCGGGTTTCTAAGATGACTTTACTTCTTCCAAGTCTATAAGTCATGCTAAATGAAGAACCCGAAATGGTCTTGAAGAATTCTTTCGAAAAAATTGGCAAAGACAATTCTTTTGGAAATATTCGCAAGGACAAATCTTTCAGACAAAAAGCCCGCAAAAATTGTTCCAAAGGGCATGTAAACACCTGCAAGAAAGCCGAAGAGTAAGTGGACCGTTCAAAAAAGCCAAAGGATAGTCCGCAGAAAGTCTGAAGGGCAAGTGGACTATTCAAGAAAGCCGAAGGGCACTTCTCAAGAAGTCCGAAGGGCAAGTCGACCGTTCAAGAAAGCCAAAGGGTAGTCTACAGAAAAGTCTAAGGGCATGAGGACGTTTCCAAGGATTCTGAAGGACAATTTGTCAGAAAATTTGTCCCGAAGAATTAAGTCAGAAAAATAGCCCGAAGAGAAAAGTCTCAAAGAAAATAACAAGAGGAAAATAACCCGGACAAAAAGTTTGCAGAAATTGTCCCGAAGAGAACATGTTAAAGTTTGACCAAGTCTGAAGAGATCAACGAAGGGGAAGCATCTCAAAGACGCCGAAAGAAGTGATATGAAGTCAACATGTCAAAGGTTAATGATCTAGTCAAAATAAAGAGCAAGCATCTTTGATGATCCAACAACACACGCAAGTCAAGATTAAGAAGATCCAACGGAGTGAGTGAATCCAAAGCCTTAAAGGTGCTCAAAGGTTAATGCACAGTGGCAAAGTTAAAGATCGAGCATATTCGAATAAATCGAAAGGAGAGAAAGCAATCCTGATATATAGGAAGTAGCGAGATGCAAAGAGGAGCTCGATGGTTAGACTTGGCGCGAAGAAAGAAATCAATGGCCGGCATTTAATATATTCTCAATGAACAATTGAAGGAACAGACAAAACCTATAAATGATTGCACAGAGCTCGAGATTGATTGATCCAACCGATCAATCATCGATTAATGAGGTTGTGCATTGAAGAGGTAAATCCAGCAGCTACCAAACTTAGTAAAGAGACCAGAACATTATGGCATGATGCATGAACCAAGACACAAAAAGGAAATGGCGCAGTTATGACTTGAATCCCACAGTTGTCAAAGATAGAAACAAGAATAGACAATTGTTGTATGATGCAAGAACCAAGATGCGAGAAAATGCAAAAGTCAAATACGCATTAAAGGAGAATCTAGAACCAAAAATTGGTAACGTGCAAATAGAACGTAAATGCAATAAGTGAGTCGAGAAACCCTAATGAATCCTTGTATAAACACGACTCTTAACACGTCATAAAGGTGCTGTTGCTATTGCATTTTCAAGTGAGAAAAAGGGTTGTCGATAAAAAGAAATATGCAGACAGAGTAAAACATAGAGAAGAAGGAAGGGGAATGAAATGTATCTAAACAAAGCATAATCAGATGTACACAGATAAAGAGTGAAAGACATGCAGACAAAGATTAAGCAAGCAAGAAGATAGAGCACACAGATAATGAGAAGGTGAGCAGTTACAGATTAGACTTGTAACAAAGAACATTGAACTGGATTCACTTGTGAATCTATCTTGTACACTGGAGTTGTAGCTCCATATTTCAGGGAGGTTGGTGCCTACATACAAACTGGGTTGGTGCTCATTAAGAAGATTGGTGTCTCCTAAGAATTGGTGTCCTTGAATGTAACTAGTGAGGTTTGTCGGTAAGGCATTTTAATGTGAAGCTGGATTAGAACAGTAGACTCTAGCAGTTGATTCTCACCGTGGTTTTTCCCTTCCAATTTCTCATGTAAAAATCTGATGTTAAGTGCTTTTATGTGTGTATGTGACTTTTGTATTTGTTCTTTTATTTGCACATGAATTTACATCCTCTATAAAAAAAATTAAAATTGACTAGTTTTAGTTCATCTACTAATTCACCCCCCCTCTCAGTGGATAGTTGTGTTCAATAGGTGATCAAGTATGTCAAGCTTGGTTATTGAAGGTATACGCTTGAAGAATGTTACCCTTCAAGTTCTATTGAATGTTCTACAAATGGTGTCTATCAACACCACCCTTTCATCAAAAATTGTGCTCAAACCTTGAAGATTATTTTGGAGTTTCATCTAACATTTTCAGCTTGTGGCGATTTGATTGGGAGAGCTTGGGCGAATCCCTTGGTGGGTTCGTGAGATCATTGGAGAGTGGCAAAATTGCTTGGGGATGAAAGTTGCCGATTTTTCCTTGGGCGACTTGCTTGCAGGGTTCAAAAAACATCTTCCAAAGGCCTATTGTTGGTGAAAACCTCTCCTAGGGTTGTAGTAATTTTATGAATAATTTCTTTGGTGGAACAAATTGTTTTAAGGTATGTTTGCATGTTTTTTGGGGCTAATCTATGCCTAGAAAATATCCTATAATTATTTGCTTAATTTTGAAGGCAAGACTAGGGTTTTCAAAACTTTGGGGAATCATGTGGGGGTCTTTCAATGGTTGGAAAATTCTGGTTTTTATTTCAATTGAAAGAGCATATTTTTATTTTCAGTTCAAGCTATTATTTGCTCAAAAATTCCAAGTATCTTGCAAGTTATTGAATTTACAAGTTTCAACTGTATTTTCACCATATAAATTCATAAATTCAGTTTTTGCCAAATCTGATTGAAAAAATAAATCAATTGTATTTTTCTCTACGTTCCTACAAAGTTTCATAATTTTTGGAGGTGTTTTAGGGGCTGAAATCACCATAAAACCCTAGTCGCCTATGGTTTGGGCGATTTGTGTGTGAAGGGTGAAAAATTGCAAATAAATTCTGAATTGTGCAGTTGCTGATTTATATTTCAGAATTCAGTTTATGTGTCATTTGGATTGGGATTTGAAACATTACAGTGCAAGTGTTTGAAATTGCACCAACAACCAAGGGGCAAGGGCCAATGCAACATAGCAAGCAACATAAACTACGTGGCTAGAAGAATATTGATGCAAAAGAAGGCAAGTGTCAAGATATCAAATCTAGAATATAGATGAAGAAAACAATCAAACTCAAAGATCCCAGTAATTGAAATACTGGCATATAATCTTCAGATCTTTCAATTCATAAATTTGTAAGATTCAATACGAGTCCCACCATGAGTGCCCAAAAACTATTGATCCTCCACATTGTGCGAATGTGAATAAATTTAATGAGCCCACAGTCATTTTGATCACATGGGAAGCTCTAGTAGTTTTTAGACCAAGGCAACCTCCAAGGAAGAGTGGCTTCCTCCTATCCTTATGCTATCTAAACGATTGGTGGGGAAAAGAGTGTGAGAGAAATAAAATGCATAAACAAAAGACAATACGCCAAGATAGTATGATCTTCTACCTTGTTCAACAAAATTAAAAGCACAAAACTATTTATAATCTCTGTCTTAATGCTTTACAATACAATTCAAAAAGTACAAGACCTAAGAGATTTAACACTATAAACAGATACTTCTTAGCCAAATCATCCACACAATTTCAGATGAAGAGTAGGAATTCGAACTACAACATATTTATTTAATGCTTTAATGGATAAATAGTTACAATTTACTTAAAGACTATACAAACATTAACATTCAAACCACAAAATCTAAGGCTACAATTCCTAATGAAATCTCTACAGAGATGAACATAAAATTCTAAGTCAAAAGATCCTTGCTTTGGAGAGCCTATATAGATTATATATATGTTTGCAAGAGGCCTTGGGCCAATAATGCAGTGTACGACATTTGGACAACACACCTATGCTTCTTTGACAAAATGACTGAAGAAATTGAATTTCAATTGAAATGCATGTCAGATCACCTCAGGCACTACATCGATGCCTTCATTTTATCCATATCATGTAGTTGTTCCCACATGAATGTTCTTTGATCATTGCCCGTCATTGTTTTCATTAACTAATTGTAGGCCTTGTTTCTATTGTGCATTTAGGACCTTTGGGCCATTAGATTATCCCATGTGGCAAGATCAGTAGTAAAGGGGCTTTGAGGACTTTATTTACACTAACATGCTCTTGGAAGCCCACGAGTGGTACATGTCATCTGCCATGGTTGTGCTTACTTTTCAAAGGGCTTGGGCCTTACAAGATTATGCTTAAAAAGATTTCACCTTAATATTTTAATGTGCCATATACTCTACTGGCTCCACATTGTTGATTTAGAAGATCTAATGGTGTTAGGCTACAGTCAGTCAATGTTGTTTCATTTTTCATTCATCTTGCACCTCATATCTTGATTGGACCATGCAGAAGCCTTCGTGAGGTAACACCTTTATTCACTGCCTTTACAATAAGTAGCTCCCATCAATTATTTTAATAAAAGGTTGTCACCTTTATTAAATCCATGGTGGATTTTCTCTTATATCCACACTGTCCAATCAAATTGTATCAACAACAAATGAAACATCTTGAATTTGACAAGTCTTTGTCAGTTCTCAAGCTCCAGTTTGCATCCATCTCGCTAGCTCAGCTTTTGATCCAACAGTGCAAGGGCGGCAAGCTATATTCGAGCATTCTTTGTTCCTTGAGAGTTTGATGGTTGTTAGATCAATCTCCATCTAAATCGATAGCAAGTGGGCATGGAACACATCATTTTGCTACTGACAAAGCCAAGGCCTTTACAAAATTAAGCCAGCAGGTTACATTTAATTGCATAAGGCACTGCCTTAGAGAATTACAATAATAAAACCTGGCTTTATTCAAGGGAGTGCCTTTGGACACTACAAACATTAACATTCAAATTACAATGGATAAGGCTCTGATTTATAATGAAATATCTACAAAGGTGAACATAAAATTCTAAGGTAAAATATCCCACTCCAAAGAGCCTAACACTAGTTATATACATGTTTTCTAAGAGGCCATGGGCCAAGAGTGTACCACACGTATAAAATCTAGACCGCACATGTCGACGTTTCTTTGACAAATGATGCAAGCCACTGAATTCCTGTTAAAATGCATGTTGGATCATCTGATGAAGTGCATCAACAACTTAAGTTGATCCATATCATGTAGTTGTTCCCAAGGGAATATTCTTTAATCATTGACCATCGTGGTTTTGATCAGCCACTAGTGAGCCTTGCTTTTGTTGTGCATTGAGGGCCTCTAGGCCATTAGATTATCCCATGTGGCAAGATCAATAACGAAGGGGCCTCGAGGACTTATATTATTCTAACATGCTCTTGGGAGCCTGAGATTGGTCCACATGGTCTACCAAAACTGCATATACTTTTCAAAGAGGTTGGTCCCCACAAGACTTTGTTAAAATATTTTCACCTTATTATTTTAATGCAACATATGCTTGATTGGCTCCGCACCGCCATTGATTCATATTTAACCAACGGCAAGGGGAACATCTTATGGTGTCAAAAAATTGTCAATGGGTGTTGTTGCGGTCTTCATTCATTTTCCATCTCAGCTCCCGATCAAATGGTGCAGAAGTCTTCATGATGTAGCACCTTTTACTCACTGCATTGGAGCAAGCAGCCTCACCAATTATTTTAATTAAGATTTCCACCTTTATTATATTCATAAAAGACCACAATGGACCCATTCTTAAATCCGCCTTGTCTGATCAGAGAAGATCAACAACAGAGGTAACATGTTGAAGCTACTGGCCCCTTGTCAATTCTCAAGCTCCGAGCATCAATTCTGCTAACTCAGTGCTTAATCTAATGATGTGGTGGCAGCCTATATTTGATTGTTATTCGGAAGACCGACAGTCATTAGATTGATCTCCACCTAAATCAACGGTAGGTGGGTATGGAAAAAATTGCCTTGTTATTTATAACGCCAATTCCTTAAAAAGATAAGCCCGTGGGCTACATTCAATTATGTAAGGCATTGCCTTAGAAGATTATAGCAATAAAGCTCTCCTTTACACAAGGAAATGCCTTTGGACACTAGAGTATGGGAGAGAGGGAATATGCTAACACATCAAACAAGAGATTTGCACCCCAAAGCCTTCTTCTAGATTGACAAAGCTTTTAGTCTAAGTAGCCGATATGGGTACAAGTATCAGGTACGTGGATAGGGGGGCGTTTTTTTTTTGGGTTTGGGTACAGCTGGGTACGGCCATACAAAAATATATATAAAAAATTAAAAATATAGCCATATAAGCAAAATTAACCACATAATATGCATAGAGGAAACATAATAAGTTAAATAACCACAAAAAATACTAATAATTCGATGCCAAATATCATAATATTCAATTGTCGAATGTAGATTAGTCTTATTACAAGTACATAGTGCAAATGACAATGCATGGACAAAAATAAAGACAAAAGAAAATGCATTCTCTGCATTTTGGTGAAGATTACAATGAGATGACCTGGTGTTAAATCAACTTAAGACCATGGCCTAGTCTCTTCTTTGAGCTTTTTCACGAGTTGAGCTTTCGTATTATACCTATGCAAATGATCTTACTGTATGTACTGCACAAAAAGAGTCTTGGAGAACCATATTTTTGGGACATAGAGGATAAGCAAAAAAAGACATTGATTTCAACCTCTCCTTCATCTTGATCATGTTACAGAAATTTATTTCCCTTTATTTTGGCAAGGCTGAAACACAATCAAATAACTAGAAGACTTGCTGACTTGCTCTGGCAAACCTTCATAGTTGTTATATACAGCCCTAATAAAGAAGATACAGATGAATCGACTGAGGCTCACGTTTTGAAAACACAGCCAGCCATTGAAACAGCAAGAGTGAACAAATATGCAATGGGAGGTAAAAATGCAATGAAAGGTAAATGTGTTGTTATCTTTTGATAAAATGAGTGTGCTTCATGCTTTTAGGGTTGCAAATGCACTTTAAAATGTTTTTAAATGTTTTTTGAGGTCCATATTTGACTTTGACTGGCAAAATAAGGAGGAAAAAATTTAAAAATACGCTTTTTTCCGGGGGGTACGCCAACCCTACGCCCAAGGTACGCCCCAGCCCCTACGAGTATGCCCGGGTACATCCTCAGACGTACCCAACCGTAGCCGTAGGGGCTGGGGCTTACCCTGGGTGTAGGGTTGTCATACCGCCCCCCCCATACCCATACCCAAATGTACCGTACCCATCCCTGTTGGGGCTTACAAGCGTATCCATTAACATAGCTTTTAGTAATTACTTATAAACAAAATTGGACTACTCTCTCTCTCTCTCTCTCTCTCTCTCACACACACACACACACACACACACATACACATGCATGCATGCACATGCACATGCACATGGGCGACATTCAATTATGTAAGGCATTGCCTTAGAAGATTATAGCAATAAAGCTCTCCTTTACATAAGGAAATGCCTTTGGACACTACAGTATGGGAGAGAGGGAAGATGCTAACACATCAAACAAGAGATTTGCACCCCAAAGCCTTCTTCTAGATTGACAAAGCTTTTAGTAATTCCTTATAAACAACATTCGACTACACTCTCTCTCTCCCTCTCTCTCTCTCTCTCTCTCTCTCTCTCTCACACACACACACACACACACACACGCACACACACACATGCACGCACACATCCACACAAATTGATGTGGAATGAAATCCTATCATACAGATATGCCACTGTTCAATAGCAAATATAGCATCTATGAGCTCTCAATCAACCTCACTTTCGATAAATTGCCAAAGCACACTCACATGAGGCATCCAATTTTTTGCATTGTGCAACCATGTTTAATTGCTGATATGTGCAAAATACAATCCCCAATGTCCAATAAACCTTATCGGTTATGACTTCCAAGAATTGAAGAATATAAGTTTTAATATTTATGGTGCAAACATGAAAATTATCTTTTGTAAACTTCAGTGTCTATCTTATATGTAATGTTAGTCATTGTGATATGCCTTGTGGTTTGAATTAAGAATCAAATATTGTGTGTCGTTATGATGTCAAACATATGGAAAGTGCATCTTTCAATGATATTTATTGTTAATGTATGCATTGCATTATTTACTTGTAATGCATAAATTCTTTATTTTTTGTGTTTATTCAATAATTATGTGCATTTCATATATTACAATTAGGTCGAGTTAGCTACCTTAGCGAGGGTGAACAGGGTATGATTATTGCAAATTTGATGTGTACTATCAGTGTATGCACCCTTACCAAAAAATATACATAATACCCACTTTTGTTTATGTACATTAGATCTCCTCTATCATTCAAAGGATCGTATTGTCACAAACATATATTGCATTCACATCCATCAACCCATTGAGTGATGGCCATTTTCTTTGTAAGAAGTCATAAGGAGCTTAGGTAACAAAAAAAATCCAGATAATAGAGGGATGAATTTTGTGGCCTCAGGCATGTAGCCTCATTTTTTACCAGGTGAGAGAGGCTCAAAGACAGAATGTAAAATCTCGTGTTCCTTTGGTGTTATAATGGGATGTATAGATTTAGAAACTGATCTACCCACTTGTGTTTTTATGAGCAATTAGCATCCACTATATGGATTATTCTTTAATAGGAGGTTTACTAATGACCAAATTCCTTTACCATTGATTATCACATATCTTTAGTTCTTCAATAATTGCATCCTTGTCAATAATTGCAATGTTTATCGAGCCATTTATATATGCTTCTTAAGAAAGAGTTCATATGTTGGCCCTTCTTGTCTATGTTAAATAATGGTGTCAATAAGGTTAAGTTGTCACTTTTTGTACGCCTGTCATGTAACCTTACTCTTTTATAGTGTACTTTAAGATGCAAGCTCTCAAAAAAAAAAAAAGCATTAGCTAATGAGAATAGACATAACTTCAAGCATATCTTCCTAATGTTATTAAGGCTTCAACTTGAAAAATTGATTGACAATAGGAAACATACCTGCCAGGATTGAACTTACTTTTAGTCCTGCTAATGGAGCATATGCAAAGACAACTCCATGCTGGGGTTTGGAAAGAACTTCTTCAGCCAGAAGCAACCATCCAGAGGCACCCTTAACCACTGCTAATATGAAAACTTGCAGTTCCTTCCCTTCCTCAAATGCAATTCTGCAAGGAATTGCATCCCCTGAATTTACATTGCAAAATTGGAAGTTTCAGGACCTCTGGATTCATTGGGTTGATATTCTCGTGTCCAGAATGTCATAAATCAATGTACCAGGATAGGGAATTTCTATGGTAAAAACTCACCCAAATTCACTTCAATGCCAACTTTTAGAGCTAAAATATCAAGGCCAGCACTTTTAGCTCTAGAACTGGCAGGAAAATCTTTTATAAGATCTGATGGAGGAATTTCAGGCAATGTGCCTCTCACAATTAAATTCATGATTTGATGAAGGAGCACAAACACCTGAGAATTAAATTTTGAAAAACATCAATGGAATTTTAACCGAGATGCAAACTGTATACATGCAATATCTAAGTATTCTTCTCAAAAATTGTTGGATGAAAAGCATCAAGAAATGGTAAACTAAAAGAATTTTAACCAAGATTGAAACTTTATACACGCAATATCTAGGTATTCTTCTCAAGAATTGTTGGAAGAAAAGCATCAAGAAATGGTAATCTAAAAGTGTATTCGTGCCCCTTTATATATCTGGATTCTAGGACATGAATGCACTTGCACTAACTTCCCTGTGCTAGATTACTTGAAAACAATTACATTTTCATTAAATTTGTTGAAATCAATTACAACCTTGACAGCGCCCAGCATCCTTTCTCTAACAATAAAAGAAGAGCAGTTCCCTGCAAGTGTAAAACAGAAAAACTATGAAATTTACAAAACATACCATATAAAATATTCCTCAAAATATACTTTAACGGATTTTTATGAAAAGGATAAATTAAATCAAGTAGTAAACAACACAGGAAATGGCATTAGCATCCATGAATTTCTACTTATAATAGTAACTTACCATCTGGAACAACGGGCTGAGAATTAGGTAGAAGAATGAATCTGATGTCTTTATCAAGTGCCGGCGTCTCTAGGGCTGTTTAGTATTCAGAAAACATAGTCAAGTCTTAACAAAAATACAATCAATGGCTACAAAATTATATGGAATGACAGAATTCTTAATACCTTTCTTGCAGTCTTTGCATTCAGCCAAAAGAGTTTTCAGAATCAGATCACAGCATGAATCATTGACTTCATTTAAAAGGTTATCAGATGCATTTTCATAAGCAGCCTGTATGACAGAAAAAGGTAAAATCATTAACAAACAACAAGCCAAGGATATAACTCCCACATTACAGAAATACACCCAATACTGATCATACAGATATCTGCACAGTAAATATCTAAAATAAACCACAAGTAATACCTATATGATGAGACTCTGATTGGTCCTTACATTTACCACTCCTTCAAATACAATACCATTTTTAATGCATGTCACTTAAAGTTGGCATTTACCATCAAATAAATCAATTATAAATCTTAAGAAAACCGACTAGAATTGAGAACATTTTCCAGGAATGTAACACATTCCAATGCTGCTAGTCAAAAGCCACTACATATAAGGTTCAGTCGAAAGTTGATACCTAGCTAAAAAAGTACTCCTCCCTTTAAGTGTGGCATTGCACACCCATATGAAGAATAAGAAATCGCCATACCTAAGCCAACTTCCAAAGGCTTCTACCTAGTTTCCATCAAATTATATCTTCAAACGCACCTTTAATGACATGCAGACCGACTATCCTGATTCCTATGTTTCCACCAAGAGAGCATACACTCATTTTCCTCTTCTAAGCTTAAGGATATAGCATCGTTATATTCTAATTGCAGTGATTAATTAAATCACTACTTTCCAATTGTGAGCAACTACTCTAATCCATTTAAGCATCATACTGCTTTATGGATTCATTGAAGCATTATAATCCACAAGATATCTAATGTAAGAATAAAATGCATGTGCATCATAGGCACAACACAATCATCATCCATCAAGAAGAATATAAATCATAGAAACGTGATTGAATGTAGAGTAAGAAAAACATACGGCCTTCTACCATTTTCATTTCCATCAAGCAACATAGCTTACAAAGTGGAACATATGGAGAAACTAGCTCCACCCCAAAAAAGTACGATAATTACCATAAATGTACCAAACATGTCTTAACTATGATTAACAATCAGTATCAATTAAATTTCTCAAATTGCTATCATAAATCAGCAAGCTTACAAGGAAATATCTAGTGTAGACAACTCAAATAGGCTTCATGGGAGCATCTCTATGCTTCCACACAAGTGCATACTACAATGGATAATACCAAGGGGTTACAACCCAATAAGATAAACGATCTTCGGAGAATTACCTTAAACCAGTCTCTCCATCAATCTCTACAATCAAGGAATAATGTATGATATACACCTTGAAGGCTTCAAAAGATATATCCATGATATACTAAGTGCTGGATTATAAATGGCATCTACTATGACTCTCTCTAACATCAACCAATGTGTAAAAACATAAATACAATGTCCTCCATCAAGGTATCCAATGTATAAGAATCTACATGTGAAAAATAACATGGTCCCCCACTAATCAAATCTCAAAGCTAAATGAATAAATAGGCAAGCTTACGGTCCTCTACAAGATCCATCTACAACAATGGGAACTATAAGCACGACTATAATGTGAGAATAGGCTCACTCGATGGAATGTAAAGTCTCACAAAGACAAAAGGTGAGATCATAATACAAAAGAGCTTTTAATAACAGAAAGTATGAGGGTCTCTCGAGCTCAAAAAGAGGTCCTCCAAAAGTGCTACATCACTCTCCATCCAGGCAGCAACTTGCTGACTCCTCCTAGACAGTCCAATGCCTCCAAGAATGTAACAAGCCTTTAATAACATGAACTTCCACATTAAGTACAAAATAAACCTAGCATACTACTATATCCACATAGATGAGACAAAGGAAATAACATTGATCTATACCTCTACGATGAGCCAATATAACTCATGAAATAGAAGGTGAGTGTACTATAGGAGGGAAACTTCACAAGAACATTAACCCTCATGCTAGAGCATTACATACAAAACACATTGTATTATAAGAACACATCACATATCAGTAGGAAAATATTTCATCACATAGAATACACAAGATATGTGATATGCTCAAATAATACTATATTGATAAGATCTGTTGTCATTACATATATCAGATGCTACACACAAGATGATGCCTAATTCTCTTAGTGTTGTAAATATATGGGAGTTTAGGAAAAGCAGGAGCCATGGATAGGATCCCAACCCTCTAGAACCACGCATGTACACAAAAATTAATTGAACCCCTCCTACTACTAGCACAACACCCCATTTTATTCATTAATAAAACAAACTTGTCATTCATGAGACTCTTTGGGGTAGGATGTGGCTCATGGTGCAAACAGGCTCACCTGAGATGAAATTGGGACTGCTAGAGAGGCTAAAGTCATGGGTTAAGTAGGTGTAGTAGCAACAGTTGCAGAGGCAAGAGGGCACAGTGCTCTGAATGTATGCGAGGAAGGGGAAGTGCTCCTTCCTCCAAGCTCCCTTAGCTCCTACTTTAGCTTCAATTACCTGCAGTCTTTGCATTTTTTTATTGTTTGGCATACTTTGCCTCTCATTCTGCTTCCTTGTTCTTATACTTGGCCAACTCTCGCTTGCGCATAGAAGCTTTGGAGGAAGTCTCACCAAGCTTCTTGTTGGCCTTATCCATTTTCTCCCCAACAAGCATACTTCACATCGAACTCTGAACAAGATCTGATTTATAAATTTTGCTTTGCCTTTGTACACTCCATAGCTTCATTTTTCAACCCGCCGACTTCCACATCCAATTCCAAGTAGTTCTCTTTAATTTTTTTGTAGTCTAACTCCGCTAACGCATGTTGTCTCTTCAGATTCTCAGACTCCTCAAGCTTCCTTCGCTACTTCTCTGCTATACATGCCATATTCCCAAATGCCAATTTGACTATTTGTTAAGTTAATCCAATCAATCGAGTATGGGTTGGAGGGTTGCATTCCCCACTAAATCGACTAACAATTTGCCCATTTTGAGCTCTAACTGATACACCTCTCCACAGTGATGTATGTTTCTCGTCGTGGCATACTATCTCGTACACATGATGCTCGCACCGTACCTTGCTTTAGGCCTTAGAAATCATGGACATCAAGGTGCCCATATGTGTCTCCCACTAGTCAAATTTGGAGCTTTTCAGATCCTCTAACATCCGTGTATGAAGTTGGATCATGTTCTTCTAGATGGTGTTCCATGTATTGTCTCTTGGTTTCTCCTCTTTCCTCCAAGAAAAATAGGTGGCAGCAAGTGCAGTCGTCTACCCATCCCTATGTGCTTGGTTTGAGAGGTCTGTATGGTCTTCCCATGCTCTATGTATGCCTTGGATTTATGTTACAGATGTCTCACATTGTTGGTGCTCTGAATGCACAAACACCTCCGAGTGACCCTGCTCTCTTGCACTGCCTTTGGGGAGTACGTCCACACCAATCACCTCCTTGGAGTTTGAAGGAATCTATCTCCTCATAATCACGATCCCATTCTCTGTTGCATGGTTTTCCTCTCCCTCTACACACTGCTATATATCTATCTCTCCCAAGTTTAAGTCTCAATGCAAGAATTATCTCCATAATAGTCGCTATAATATCAAAATCACCCTTCAGAGAAGGAGCTCAGGTAGGACTTGTGACTGGAGTAGTATTCATAAACAGCTAGGTAGGACTCATAGCAGGAGTGGCCTATGCAAATAGATAAGTCACGATAGTGCTCGGAAGAGGTAATGATCTTGTGCTATTATCCTTGTGCACTGATGAAACTTGGCCCAATGTATTCCCAAATCTGATCCCTAGAATGTGTGGCACAGTATCCTCATTTAAATGGCCTTCGCTATCATGCTCACCATCCTGCACATCCTACTGAGTCTCCTCCTCGTTGCCTTCCTTGAACCTCTCCTCATAGGTCGCCTTGTGCTCTTGTTCCTCAATAGAGAAACCTGTTCCTGACTCCTGCTTACGAAACTCAAACTTTTCTCAGAAATTATCTTGTTGCACCTTCTCTCTGTAGGCATCCTAATTAGCTTAGGCATTTTATATTAATTGTAAGCCCAACATTCTTTTGTACACTGGCCATGAGGTATTAAATAAACTAATGTTTTGAATAAATAAAAATTATGATTAGGCATGTGTTTGGCCAAAGTTTAAGTTGTGTTAGTGTACGACTGTCATTAATTTTTGTGATCATTGTTCCTTTGGTAGTTGGGGATAGTTTCCTAAACCGCCATACCTGTCATCCATTAGTGTACTTGTGGCAGTGATATAAACTTGGACAGGGAGCTCTCTTATGTACAACCTCCCTCGCCTTCTATTTCTGATGTACTTTTCTACTAATAATACAATCAGTGTTGTTTATATCTTGTAGTGCTCGATATTGTGTTTGCTTACATCATGGTTCATATTACTGTTTATACTACTTATCTGGCATTATTATATATTTTTATATTAGGCAACCTACAGTTCTAAGCCTCAATTGGGTCTACCATCACATCTGCGCTATATTGTCTATAACCAGATCAGCCTGCCAATTCTAAGACACTGCCAGAGTCGGGCACTACAGTTTTTCACCCACCATCTTCATCTTGAATGTTAGCAAGGATGTCAACCAATTTTATTATTTTATTTTACTTTTTGTGCGGAGGGGGGGGAACCAAGGTTAGATGTATGTGTCTTAATTGACAAAGAAAGAAATTATATTAATGTCCACAGATGACCAAAAGTAGGTCAATGGGACTCGAGGATACAGAAATTAACAATAGAAAGATCTAGGAGGAGAGAATCCTACAAGCCAAATAAAGGATTAAAAGTACATAATAAAAAATAAAGCAATGCACCACTAACAAAGATGGTAATCAAATCAATACAAATAGCAATGAAGGGCGAAAAAGATCCCCAAAAACACGGGTCAATGAAGACTGGAAGGAAAACTCATCGAATATCTCTATATGTGCTTGAAGTGGAGGAGTCGTCTAAGCCATCATCGACCGCTATGAAAAGGCCTAATAGTGCTCATTGGGGAGTACCCAATGTCAGAGGGCCCAGGTTGGGAGATCTTGAGAGGAAGCAAAGCACTTCCTCTGGAATTCCCCCTAACATCCAAGGTCAGTGTAACTTCTGTAATAGAAAAGAAACTCATAACATGAATCTTCCCCTTTGGTCTAGGGGGCGGCCGATAAAAATTATATCCATGTCACCAGAAAGGGACAGAGCCATGCCGATGTGAAGGAATAGAGCCATAATGCCAAGAGTGAGCAGGCTGGGGCATCTGAGTAATCTAAGTATTAATCATGTGCTAAGAGAAGCATTGCCTAATTGATAAATCAACCATGAGGTGTGAAGCAAGAGTGTCTAAAGGCGTTTAGTGTTGCCAACTACTTGGATGGACTGGAAGAAAGAGGTGATCAACATGGGTGCTCTAGAGCCTCTAGGCAGACCTACACTAAAGGGTGATGGCCTCGTGAAGATAAAGATCCAAGCACCGTTGGTCTGGATATCTAAAGAAAGTAGATAGAGTGTTGCCTTAAGTCCCTGTAGAGGCAGTGATATCTTCCCCAAATCTCATAGTAAATGGGGCATCTAAAAATGAAGTATTCCTAGGTCTCCACCTCCTGGAGGGAGCAAAGACGAAAAATCCAATCCTAATGGAGAATGTGGTGATCAATTTCAACTCGTAACTGGTGATCTGGCCAAGGGGAAACTTCAAGTTGTGGGACCAAAGGCATTGGAGAGAGTGAGGGAAACAAATAATACCATCCACTAATTGCAAGAAATATTCGACATAAAAAGCAAGCTTGGGGCTGATCGGCTCAAGGGGGGGCGGGGTCCATGTGGCTTGGATATATGGTCTGTAGATGTCCTCTTTGGCAATACTAACAACGAGGTTCTTTTGTGGAAAGGAGATGAGGGAGGCATTCAGGGAGAACATGAAAGGGGGTAGACAATCAATAGAGATGCCAATAGAAAGAAGGAGAAATCTAGTTGCAAAGTACCAACAATGTCGAAGTCTAGTGGGGACCAATGAAGAAATCCTCTCTAAAGAGAAAAGTGCTAAGTACAGATATCTCTTACGACCAGAAGATGAGTCCCCCAGTGATTTGAGTTTGTGGATGCAGAAAGTAACCCTAAAGACCGTCTCAAGATGAAGCAATTCGTCAACAAATTTAGCTTGGATGATGCACTGAGGAAATGTTCACTTGCAACACAGCATACCAATACGGGCCTAGTCAACGGTCCCCAAGCTAGGTCCCAAAATCTTTGAACCATATAAAAATGTAGGTTTGATGATTGTCTCTAAAAGGCATAACTTGGAAGCAATGTCCTAGAAGTGGACCTGGAAACACTGGCATTCCAAGGCAGAAAGAAAGGCATTAAATAAAAGAGAAATCTTATATTGTTTGCTAGACATGGCCCAATATTTTGTTGTACATCGATCACAAGGTATTAATGAAATTTAAGTTTTAAATACACAAAAGTTATGATTAGTCGTGTTTGGCCACATTCTAAGTTGTGTTATTATATAACCATCATTAAATTTTTTTTAGCATCAGTCCTTAGATGGTTGGCAATTGTTGCCTCAACCACCATAGCCATCAATTAGTAGTGTAATTATGTTCATAATATAAAGTTGGACAAGGAGCTATCGTGTGTTTAATCTCCATGATCTTATGTGTTGTACATTTTTATTGATAGTACAATTAGTGTTGCTCTCTATTTTGTTTTCTTACATAGCTGATCATATTTTTATTTATACTACAACTTGTTATACAGTATCATTATATACTTCTAGACTAGCGAATCTATAATTTGCATCTCTAGCTATGTGCAAAGGTTGATGTGGATCTACCATTGGAAAGTCCCCCTTAAGGCGTTTCTTCTTGTATGCAACCTCCCTCTTGTCCCACCTCTGAGTCCATTGCATGTGTTTGTTATGGTCAGCGTCTAAAAGTTCATTCCTATACTCAGGTCGATCTCAAAACCTCCTCCATTTTCCTTGGAGGCTTCTCCTATGCTAAAGGTTGGAACTCTGTGATCCTAAAATATTCCCATTATATCTGGGATCCTTCCATGGCTTGAAGATATAATATGTACTTCCCCCCTCTCCTATCAACAACATGCCTTGTGTATAACATTATACACCAAGGAGAGCGCATGAAGGATCATGTACAAAACACTTTGAAGGACTAAGCAAGTGCTTCCTTGATCTCTAGTAATAGGTAATCTGATCAATTGTACACCTCCCCATATGCTAATCCCTATATGTAAGAAATGACCCATATAAATAGGTAAGAATCCCTTATCTTTCAAATCAGCCTACAGATGACGTCCTTGAGGCTCTTTGTTGTATCAGTTTTGAGGTGTAATACCTATATCCCTTTGCTCTTTTGGATTGATAGAGCCTCTAATTATCCTTCTCGGTCTTCTTCATGTGATTTCCTCTTCCTTAGTTTCATCGTTATCCCTAGGCTTATTTTCCTAGTAGTATATGTCAATGAACAACTTCTCCTTCCTTTTCACCTTCTAGTTCTCCACTTTCTACTTTGTAGAAGGCAGTTCAGATACTCTACACGAATCCTCAAGCTCAATAGAAATTCTATGCTGTTGCTATTGACAAATAAATTTGACTTGGTTCTGTTCAGAATTAAAAAAATTGAACATCCCCACCAACAACTCTTTGTGGAATGAACTGCTATAAACCACAACAATTGGGCCACTTGATGGACCCCTTTCGTGCATAACTTGTAAGCCATGGTCTGCTCTAGGTTTTTCCCCCCTAATGACATCCTGCTTTTTAGTGGGGCACTGCACTATGTGCTTTGCAGTATTTTGTAATATTCATATATGAAGATTCTCTGTAGTATATGTAATTTTGTAAAGGATGAGGTAGATAGAAAAGACAAATGTAAGGTGTAGATGTTGGCCATTTTTGGCCCACGTACCAAAATTTTGCTAGTTTGAAGTAAATGGACATAACTCAGGAAGAAAAATAGCAAAGTATTCAGACTTTGGGTTTCTGAGTGGACAGTACAGAACGGATTCTCAAAGGTGAACGACTTCGGGTTCTTTTAAGTGCACGACTTCGGGTTTTCGAAGTCGAAAGACTTAAATTGCTTTATAAGTAGTCAGCAGTGAGAACTCCGAAGTAAGTAGTGGGGCTTGGAAAACCCGATTCGGTCTTGGATAGTGTATTTCGGGTTCTCTTTCATAGAAGTCTTCGGGTTCTCCAAGGTGAATTGCTTAAATTGCTTTATAAGTAATCAGCATTCCAAACCCCAAAGTAAGAAGCCATGAAAAGCCCAATTTGGTCTTGAACAATAGTCTTAAAGTTCTCCAAGGGACAAGTCTTCTCCAAGGGTCATTTATGAAAGAAGGTGGCCCAAGCACAAATCTTGGAGAACTCTTTCATAAACAGAAGTGGTCCTCTTCAAAAAACCCTAAGGACCTTTTGCACATTTCTAATGGTCATTTTCAAATTCTCCGACGGACCACTTCTTCAACAATCTTTCTGAAGGGCACTCACAATACCAAAGGCACTTTTCAAGAAAATCTGAAGGTACTAGTTCATAAAGCCAAAGGGCCTTTTCTTGGCTAAAAGGGGCAATCAAGAAATCCAAAGGGATTTACATAAATTCCGAAGGGGTCAAATGCAATAAATTTGAAGGGCACCAGCAAGCAGTAAGGGCAAAAAAACAAAAGAGACCCGGGAAAATTGTCCGAAAGTAAAAGTCCGAGGGATAGTTGCAAGGAAAAATCCGTGGAAGTAAGCCATCTCGGAAATAAGCCAAGTACGAAAATCCCGAAGAGCACAAGGCCGATAGGTAAGTGCATAAGGTCTGCAAAACCCGAAGAAGCAAGTAATGAGCAATGAGAAGTCCGAAGTAAGTTGTGAGCAATGGAAAGTTCCGAAAGAAAAAATCATAGAAAATAGTCCGGGGCAAAATGGACAAAGGAAAGTAGAAAGGCCCAGAAACATCAAGAGTCATGATCAGACGAATGAGAGGTTGCCACGTGGCATAGGCGAATCCAGCTGGCAGGGTGATCGACGACTCGCAGGCGTCCATGTCAGGAAGATCTACGACGCGAGTCAAGGATCCGAGGCAACTTCCAATGACCACTCAGAGCAAAGGAGAGCCAAAGCGACTGGCAGAAGCTGGTAGGTGCAAATTTATGAAGGTTTTTGTCCTTCAACATGGCTCTCGCTCTCGACAAACGACCACGCGATTAAAAGCAGCATGGTTCGACCTAAGTAAAAAAGGCATGAAGACTTCGTCCTTCTTCAGATAGGACACACGAAGGGGAAGGTTGCCATGACGAGTTTAATGCAGAGATCAACTCAGTCGCGCCAAGCAGAGACATTCAGCCACTCATGACATGGCTCCCTCAAAATCCACCCAAGGGCGACTTGAATGCACGATGGGCTCGAGGGGATTGGGACGACCTTGGACAACTCATTTTCATGGTCAAAAGAGGACGACGGTGGTGGTTGCAAAAAACTAATGACTTCTCTCCCAGTTTCTCACGAGTCCCCTTCTTCTCTCAGCCTCTTCTGTTATAAATAGGGGCCTTGGAGCCAAGAAACCATCTCTCAATTGGCGATAAAGTGACTGCCAAAATTGCTTTGTAAAAACTCTTTTGAAGCAATATAAGGAAAGCTTTCTGATTTTGGTTAAAGTCAAGTGTGCATATTTGGATTTTATTTATAGAATGTATGTTGTTGTTCATCATCTATAACTTTTCCAAGCATCTTGCTTCGATTTTTCTTGGTTCTGTGCAGGTTGTGTGAAGTGTCCAGACGTTGATCCCTCCTTGGAGTGTTATGGACTCATAGTGTCTCACACAGACCTATCCCTTTCCGTCCTTCAAAACACAAGGCTCCCCTTTGACCTTCACACAAATTTTCATGCCCATGGCCTTGAGGTAGAATCAGAAAAGTCTGCATCCTGGTTGGGTTCATCAGTAGTTGACGAGATTCCCAGACTGAAGTGGATCATTTCTTTTTTGGTGCATCACCTCCCTTAACTTAGATTTCCTCTTTATATTACCCTCCTACCCCTTTTCTTAGCCAACAATAGATTTTAGTGTGGGAAATAAGAGCTGAAGTGAAGTATCTGAGGAACTAGCCTCATTAAAAAGCCTAGAGATTCAACCTCACTACAGGATACCCATAGCCTAAGGTTGTCCCAATGCTTGTAGCTGGGAGTGGGAGAGCCTTAAAAACTCTCTCACAAGGGTGCAATTCTAGCCTACAACAGTAGCATTTTCTAAGAAGAAAAGGAAGGGGAGACAAATGGTTATAAAGATGAATAGTCATGGAGAGACTAAATATTTTAAAGATCGAACGAATATAGAGAGATCTTCCCTTACCTGCATACTTTGCTTTGAAATATATAAAGATAGTTCGTATTTTCAATACTGTGTATTTGGTTTAGAGAGTATATTTATATTTCTTTTGTCATGGTTTTATCTTATATTGTAGTAGAGTATGACGTTGTTTTGTTCATGGTAATCACTTGGCTGGGAATACATTTCTTGCAAATATTCTTCTCCTGTGTATATTTTCTTACAATAAATTAAACGCTTTTGACTACAACCTTAGCATGTCCTGATGAGAATTTCTAGGAAGTGTTGCTAACAACGGTTGGGTTGTTATGTCCCACAAGATGTTAAGATGATTACACAGATAGAGAGACACAAATAAATGGATAGAGGAAAAGATCTGCAAGTTTTTTGAGGAAAAACTTTATGTAGTAGAGATCCCTACAAAAGAAATAGTACCGGAGCACATATATGGTGATATATATGAAGTTTTTTGGTGTGAATTGCCTGAATCTCTAGCGGCATGGTTGTCAAGATTGGAACACTACTATTTCCGACCTTACAAAACAAAGAACTTTGAGTGGAACAAGGATAAACTAGATAAGCTACGAAATATGGACACTGAGTGGACACGAGCGATTGATCATTGGGTAAAAATTACATTTGATAGGCATGTATATTAATTTGTTGTTCAAGAATACATAGCTTTTGGTATTGTTTATGATTTGTTTATTAGAGGCATAAGAGGTAAATTTATCCAAAAGCTCCCTATGCTGGTAAAAATGTTGGTTGTCGAAAAGGATATGGTGTCGATTCCAGTTGACATGGAGTAGTTCGATAGGGCAGTATGTGGATGTGATCTTAAGGAAAATGAATGAAAAGTAGGTGACCCGTTGCAACTGGACAAAGATGAATCCAATTAAGAAGAAAGTGGAAAACAAGAAGTGGAAAGTGAAAAGAAGATAATTGGGCTTCAACGAGAGTTGAGGCAATACAAGAGATGGAGAAAACAGAATCCTATTAAAGTAAAATGTCTTAAGCATCTTGAAAATGCTCCAAATGGGCACTTGAACGTTTCGTAATCGTTATTGGGCATGTGCAACTGTTGTGGGTGAAATAGTTGCTTCCTGCAAAGCAACAGTTACATAACGGCAATTTTGTCATGAGACAAAGAACACTTTGTCTCATTACTCGAAACCACTCCTTCCTTCCCCACTCCTTCCTTCCACGGGCTTGTTAAAGTGTTATGGAGTCCAGGTAGGTTGTCTTCGACTGTGGAAGCCCAAAAACACAGAAGATATGATACAAGATTTTTTGACTACCTATATCATGTCCCATTTTCAAAATTAAACCAATCAGAACACCCGAATCCTTTTTCTAATTTCCCGTAGGCTAAGGGATAAGGTTAAAGAAATAATTTAATAATAATGTTTTAAGTTCTCCTAAGTCACTTTATTTTATAACATGAAGAAAGAACACTAATGTATTATTATCGTAAAAGGGGCCAAAAAATAATATTCATTAAGTGGGCCAAAAAGTAATATTTATCTAAAAGCATTTTAAATATTTTTAGGGTTAGGGCAACTGAAAAAAGGGAAATTATAAAAGAAGAGTCGGGCTCAAAAGGATTCATCATTCATTAGTCATCTTTGAAATCAAAACCTTATTTCAAATTGGAGCTTTGGTGTTCAACTTTTCTCTCTGAAAACAAAAACCATCCATTGTATAGGTTTAGAGGACGAAAACCCTCTTATCCAATGAGGTGATTCCATCCAATGATCATAATTGTGCTAACATATCGAATTTAATTTCAACTTTCAGTTGGTTGGAGGTTGTTATCAATAACTAGAGTTTTTGTGGGGGTTACAAAGATATTTATCGGATTTTATTGTTGTTCAAAGGCTGCCATACCCTATGGAGGTTGTCGTACCCGCTAGGGATCCAAATCGCTACCCTTGAGATTTCAGGGGGTTTCAGAAAATTGCTAGCCTATGAGGGTGACGCTCTACCTTGTTGGCCACCGATTTACCCAGTATAGCATCCCATTGCATTTATCTACTATAATTCATCTTTAGCCAGCCATACCACCTAAGAATGACAACTGCTGCCTTTGCAAGTATTTCTACTAATATAACCTTGGCTGTAAGGGTTTTCTACAGTCATTGATTGTTGATTCAATATCATTAGGCTAGGCTGTAGTACATTTGTTATTCAATTGATAGCTTCATATGTATTATGTGTATTTAGAAATTGCAATAAAGATTACAATTTGGTCTTCAATATCATTATTGAGCATTGTTGTTTTAATATTTAAATTGAAGCTTAGTATTAGGAAAAAAATACAAAAAAAAACAGAATTTAAAAAATAACCTAAAAGGGACCTTTCAATGGTATCAAAGCCTTGATCTTTCCAGCCTGTGGATCAGATGGGAAATCATGGGGGACAGAGAAAAGAGGGTTCTTACAAATGAGATGAGTTTTTTGCAGAAAACAATCAGCTAAGGTCAGAGAGATCTAGAAAGAACAATCCAGAGTACAGTGAAAGAATCCATGACAGAGCTAGTATGAGCCATGCAAAGTATTAATCTGAATAAGGCGAATCACGGAGAAGGAAGCTTTTTAGCTAATGAGCATATCTCAATCAACTCCCCTTCTAAAATTTTTTGAACAAAATTTCTGCAAGGAGAAGAAGCACACATGAAGAACCCAAATTTTTAGGATCAGCCATTGTACCAGTTTTCTATTAGCTTCAAAGTTTTAGCTTCATTTAGAAGAAGATAAAAGAAAGATCTTATTCAGGAGGTGTGGTTAAAAGAGCATTTTGACAAAGATGAATGCAAACTTCTTGCCTTTGATGAATATGATAAGAAGTCTGACATTTACAAATCTTATATCACCATTGAAGAATTCTTGGAAATATTCAAAGAAAATAAAAGTGGAAGGCTAAAGAAGAAAGAAGAAAAATCAGAGCTACAAGAAATTGAGAGGAAGCAGCCCATGGAGGAATCCACCATACAAGAGGAAGTTGAAAAATATGTTCATGTTCAAGGAGCACCCATCAATCTCCCAAAGATTGGGTTCCTGCCATATGAAAGTGATTTGCAGGATAGCTGTAAAAATAAAAGTGAGAAGAATCTTTTGGTAAAACCCAAATTCCTAAGTCACCCGAATGATGGAGTTGAAGCAAATTTCTCAAAGGGATCAATAGAAGATAAGCATTTGGACCATTCCTTCACTGTTAGTTCAGAATATGAAAGGAATGTTCCGATCCAAGAAACACCTCAGATTGACTTTCATAATGATTCTACTGATAGGCATGAACTTGAAAAGAGTATTTTCGTAGAGGTAGGTGTGGAGTTCACAAAATCAACAACTAAGGGTAAGCAATTTAACTATCTTCATTATTATAGTTTAGGGCATGACAATATTGATTCTAGCAGAGGTTGATATAATTGCATGATTTTTGCCATCATGGAAAGTACCATAAGAATGAAAAGAAGGTGAAGAACACAACTCGTAGCAAAGGACACAGAGATCCTTTCGCTCAAGGTTATCTACTCATAAGAGTATGGGATCTAGGTGATTGTTTGAGACCCCTGATACTGAAGCCCGAACTGATGCAAGCAATGGGTTTTCACAAAACGCAACATTTGATTAGTTCATTACCTGTCCACGATGTCATCATTCCATCTACTCAAGGAGTTCACAATGTGTATGACTTCATTGGAACTCTCAAGCATGTTAAAAATATATATTTTGAGGGAGGCAATTGATGGCCGAATATACGATGCTTTGGAAGCAAGTCAAATATCTCAGTTGCAAGCCACAAATCAGCAACTGCAATAGCAAAGCATTCGGTACCAACAAGATATGGTTCATACATGGAAACCACATAAAGGTATGCCAGAACAATCAATTATCGTTTTGCAACTTTGGTTGATTGATCCTTTACTCCAGAGTTTTCCCTAAAGACCAGATAAAATTGTCCTAGTGAGTCAAACTAGAAATCAGATTTATAATTGCTTCTGATGTCCCCATTTCCACATCATGAATAAACAGGGCTTGAAGATCTTTGATTTATTCTCCATAGACTAAAGGAGCCCTTTTAGGGGAATATTATTTTATTAATTGTCGAAATAGTGATTTTTAGCATTAGGCAATTATTAATTAATTAATAGAATATTTAAAAAAGTGGTTTTTACCACTAAAGTGCTTAAATGAATTAATTATTTATTTATTTACCTTAAAAGTAATTTTAATTACTATTTTAATTAAAGCAATTAATTCATATATTATTCAAAAAGGAGATGTCGGCATGGGCGCTAAAGTAAGGAGAAAGAAATGTCTTTTTTACCACTAAAGTGCTTAAATGAATTAATTATTAATTTATTTACCTTAAAAGTAATTTTAATTACTATTTTAATTAAAGCAATTAATTCATATATTATTCAAAAAGGAGATGTCGGCATGGGCGCTAAAGCAAAGAGAAAGAAAGGTGTTTTATCTTTCCCAAAGTGGTTCACCCTCTTCGAAAGTTATAAATACATGGTAAAGGCTACAATGGAGGATATATTGAATTTGATAAAATTGTTCTTCATGTTTGAAGAAAACTATTGGGATGCATGCCCAATAGAGGTTCGCTACTGTTGGTGATTGATCAATCTAAAAGATGTCTTTTGACACCACCATTTCTAAAGGAGATCTTGTTCTTGCCATAAGGAGTGGGGCGAATTGCTTTGGAGGGTTTGTATGCATGTTTATGAGGGTTTCATAGTCTTTTACTTGCATCTTGAGTTTGCTAGTTTATTATGTTATTTTTGCAAGAAAAGCGAACCACTTGGGGAGCTTGGATCTAGGGTTTGAATGCTTCAACTGATTTAAAATTCACAAATTAAATAATCTGATTTAATTTACTATTTTTCTGATTATTTGTGTGAAGTTTTGGGACGAATTGAGAAGGGTTTAAAGGAAAAAAATTAAATAATGATTTGCAAAATTATTATTTAATTATTTGACAGGGTTTCGATAGATTTCCCACTTGTGGAAGGTAAGAATATTTTCTATAATTTTCTGCTATTTTTCTCAACACTTTGGAAGTGGGGCGATTGACCTAGAGGGGTTATTTTGGCATTTTCTATGCCCAAATAGATCGCTAAAATTATTCTGGTATTTTTCAAAGGATTGTGGTTGTTTTTGGCAGGGGTTTGAAAAGGAATTTCACTCCAAACAGCTATAATTTTGATAATAAATCAAAATTTTCTGCCATCTTATTGTGGTGTTTGAGCTTCAGAAAATGGGTAAAAAAGGTACTTATTTTTGCAAATTAAATTCTCAATTTTTCTTGCACATTTTCAATTATTTGGGAATAAGTTGTTGGTTGAATTTTACCCATAAAACCCTATCATTTTGGTGCCTAGGGTTTCTAGGGTTCATTAAGGGTTTTGAGAGCTTGTTTTGCAATCTAGGGTTTGTTGACTGCATTTTTAGATTTGCGGATTTTGGAGAAAACCTCTTTTGCATTAATTCATCCTATTTGAAGATATTACAGTGATATCAGAGCACCGATCTTGTCTAGCCTGTGAGGGTTTGTGTTTGCAAATCTGAATGCATGGTCTATGAATTATGAAGTTAATGAGTGAAGATGAATTCAAAAAAAATCTTCACGGATTAGGAAAAAAGCTTGAGCATCCACATCATTTGAAAAATGTTATGCTCAATATTTTGAAGGAAGCAGCAAAATGTTTGTCCATGATAGGGCAATCAGATTCTAAGTCTATGTTTTGTGCAATGAATCCTTTGGTAGCTTATTTGGTAGACCCAAGATTTTGAGACATTCATATTCGGATGTGAGACTTGTAGCTATCACTTGTATGAGTGAGATTATAAGGATAATAGCTCCGGAATAACCATACAATGACAACATCATGAAGGAAATATTTCAGTTGATGGTGGAAAGTTTTGAAGTTCTTGGTGACATCACAAGTTCTTTTAATAAGAGGAACATTATTTTGAAGAATATGGCAAAAGTAAGATCTTGTGTGCTAATGTTGGATTTAGAGTGTGATACACTTATTCTTGAAATGTTCCAACATTTTCTTATAGCTGCAAGTAAAAATCCTGAAGAAGGTATGATAACTTCCATACAAAAGGTGATGACCTTAACACTCAATGAAAGTGATGATCTTTCCAAGCCATTGATGTCTATCTTATTGGCAGGTTTAAAGTTAGAAAAGAATAAATTTTCAGTTGCCCAAATACTATTTGAAAATGTTGCAAATATTTATGAGGAAAAATTAAGGCCATATTTGATAATGGAGCATGTAGGAGAAGACAACTCAGAAGTTTGTGAGCAGCCATTAACTGAAATTTTTGTGCCACAAGAACCAGAAATTTATAAGCAACAAGGGATGCAAGTAGAAGACAAAAAGAGTGGATGGACAGCCATTCATGAGGATTCCTATAGAGGAATCAACCAAACAGAAAAAACAGATTTGAGAGGAGGTCAGCAACAAAAATGTGACACTTTGGGGCAGCCTAGAGTGGAAGATTGTGAGCATCAAAAATATGAGTTTTTGAAGCGGCAAAGAGGGCTGCAAATGAGTGGCCAACATGGAGAAATGTTAAATACTTTGGGGCAGCCAAGTATCACAAGGTTTGAAATTCAAAGAAAAAAAGACATTGAAACAAAGGTATTCATGGGTGACCCTGTAAAGAGGTATGTTGTGGATGGAAATATTGATTCTTGCGATGATTCTAATAATTGTTCATTTTCGTTGCATGACTCTAGAGTGGATGAGGGAGATTGGAAAGAACAATTATCAATCACAAGTGAGAGGGAAGTAAAAACCCTAACAAGGCGGAATGGCACAAAAACGTTGCTTGATGAATTAATGCACAATGTGAAAGGAGAATGTTTGATGAAAAGGGTCACCACGATGGATTTGCACACAATCAAAGTTGCAATGGAGACAACAAAATCAGATTATCTTCACATGATCAAGGACAAGGATGTGGCCATCAAAGTTGCAAATGAGGCCTTAAATGCACATAAGGCAATGAAGCTTAAGGTGGAGGAGCTCACCTTTGAGATCAACTAAGGACTCCTTAAAAGATAGTCAAGGGGCACTTCTAGAGATGGAAAATCAAATTGTGATGGCAAAACAATTAAAGGAGCAAGAGGATGAGGCAGGGGCTAAGGAAATTGAACAAGTGATTGATGAACTCGTTAGGCTCCAAGAAGACTTTGATTTGGGATGTTTTTCAGAAAAACCAAAAGATACAAAGATAGAAATTGAGCATTGTATGGACAATCCATTGTTCGAAATGGATCGAGGTTTGAACTTGTTGTGGAATGCAAGTGATCTCCGTTGTATGGACAATCCATTGTTTGAAATGGATAAGGAGGTAGATAAAGGTTCCGAATTGTTGTGGGATGCAAGTGTGATTTTTAGGCCATGGAAAGAGGCTGAAAATTTCGATCATGGACAGCCAGTGACTTCAATAAATCTATAAGCATCACTAAATCTGAATTTTGTTTTGCATTGAAGGTGACAACAAAAACCAAAGAAAAAGTTTTTCTCAAGAAGAAATGGATAAGGGCAGCAAAGAACCAAGTATTTCCTAAGCTGGAACAGCCCTCAAGGTATGAAAAGCACTATTTGTTTCCATGTGTATTGAGCCCAATGATTGCTGGAAATAATAATTTGAGTCATCAGATCAAGGTGGAAAATTGGTTTCCCTTCTCTTCGAAAAAATTGGAATTTATTTGGATACATTCATGTTCATTACTCTATGCAAAGAACAACTTATCTTGCACGTGGCAGCCAAGGAAGAACGCTGAAAAAAAAGGTATGAAGTCTGATTTTTGTTTCTCAGAAATTTCTGAGTCAAAGGAGCAATTCCAGCCACTTAACATGATCACAAAATTGCAAAATCAGAGCATGCTTCAGCTCATAGGAGGATGGATGAATAGATATATTAATTCTAAACTTTGTAATCCGAAAAAAACAGATTTAAAAGGTCAAACATAGCCATGCATGGAAGGGAAAAATTCTGAATATTATGACATGTTCCAGCTCTTGGGTCAAAAAAAGTGTGAGTATGTTTATTTCCATGTTTGTCAACATTAAAAATCAGTAATCAACTTGCATATACAACCATGTTACCATAAAGGAAAAGCTGATTTGATCCAGCTCATACAAGATTTTGAAAACATACTTATGGTGGCACCTTGAGAAGGTGATGTAAGAAGCATCCACAATGGGAGGGTACAGCCTTCTTGTGAGAATGTTTGGGAGCATATGGAGCCTTCAGAAGGCTATGAGGACACTTCTAGCACGAAGGGGCAGCCCCCAATGTACAGACAAAGCACTATGAAGAAGCCATTTGAGGATATCCTTCATTGCGAAACAAGTAAATGTGGACATTGTTTGATAAGGTGTGTTGGGACACCTACTTGGATTTTGCAATCGTTTGAGGACAAACAATTTTGGGTGGGGAGGACTGTGTTGTCCCCATTTCCACATCATGAATAAACAAGTCTTGAAGACCTTCAGTCTATTCCCCATAAACTAAAGGAGCCCTTTTTGGGGAATAGTATTTATTAATTGTCAAAATAATGATTTTTATCATAGGCAATTATTAATTAATTAATAGAATATTTAAAAAGTGGTTTTTACCACTAAAGTGCTTAAATGCATTAATTATTAATTTATTTGCCTTAAAAGTAATTTTAATTACTATTTTAATTAAGGCAATTAATTAATATATTACTCAAAAAATGAGATGTCGACATGGGTGCTAAAGCAAGGAGAAAGAAAGGTGTTTTATCTCCCCAAAGTGGTTCACCCTCTTTGGAAGTTATAAATACATAGCGAAGGCTACAATGTAGAATATATTGAATTTTATAAAATTGTTCTTCATGCTTGAAAAAAACTATTGGGATGCATGCCCAATAAAGGTTCCCTACTGTTGGTAATTGATCAATCTAAAAGGTGTCTTTTGACACCACCATTGCTAAAGGAGACTTTGATCTTGCCTTAAGGAGTGGGGCAAATTGATTTGGAGGGTTTGTGTGCATGTTTATAAGGATTTCATGGTCTTTTCCTTGCATCTTGAGTTTGTTAATTTATTATGTTATTTTTGCAATAGGAGCGAACCACTTGGGGAGCTTGGATCTAAGGTTTGAAGGATTCAATTGATTTAAAATTCGTAAAATAAATAATCTAATTTTATTTGCTATTTTTTTGATTATTCGTGTGATGTTTTGAGACGATTTGTGAAGGGTTTGAAGGAGAAAAATCAAATAATAATTCGTAAAATTATTATTTAGTTATTTGATAGGTTTTCGACGGATTTCCTACTTGCAGAAGACAAAAAGAGTGGACGGACAACCCTTCATGAGGATTCCTATGGAGGAATCAACCAAACAGAAAAAACAGATTTGAGAGGAGGTAAGCAACAAAATGTGACACTTTGGGGCAGCCTAGAGTGGAAGATTGTGAGCATCAAAAATCTGAATTTTTGAAGCAGCAAAGAGGGCTGCAAATGAGTGGCCAACATGGAAAAATGTTAAATACTTTGGGGCAGCCAAGTATTACAAGGTTTGAAATTCAAAGAAAAAAAGACATAGAAACCGAGGTATTCATGGATGACCCCGTAAAGAGGTATGTTGTGGACGAAAATATTGATTCTTGCGATGATTCTAATAATTGTTCATTTTCATTGCATGGCTCTAGAGTGGATGAGGGAGATTGGAAAGAACAATTATTAATCACAAGTGAGAGGGAAGTAAAAACCCTAACAAGGTGGAATGGCATAAAAAGGCTTTTTGATGAATTAATGCACAATGTGAAAGGGGAATGTTTGAAGAGAAGGGTCACCATGATGGATTTGCACACAATCAAAGTTGCAATGGAGACTACAAAATTAGATTATCTTCAACGATCAAGGACAAGGATGTGGCCATCAAAGTTGCAAATGACACTCTAAATGCACATAAGGCAATGAAGCTTAAGGTGGAGGAGCTCACCTTTGAGCTAGAATCAACTAAGGACTCCTTAAAAGATAGTCAAGGGGCACTTCTAGAGACGGAAAATCAGATTGTGATGGCAAAACAATTAAGGGAGCAAGAGGATGAGGCAAGGGCAATTCAACGAACGAAAATATTCAAAATATTCTTCTATATAAGCACATCAAGGCCTCTAAAAGCATCATCTAACAGTCACTTGACAATTCTACTATACATTGAACAAAAGGGCACTAATCTTTCCAATTTCAATTCTACTTTATTGTAATAGTTACCGGCTAAGTCTGAAGTTGTTTAATTGTAGATCAAGGGCACTCATTGTCAAGCATTCATATATAAAATATCAAGATTCACACACCCACTCTATGGGGGAGAACTACATCGGCCTGAGACCCTTTTATGCTATGTAGGCAACACTCAAATTACGCAAGATTTTTTGAGAATAGCTCGGCTATTCCACTTGCCCGATTCCCCCCTTTGTATTTGATCTCTAGTGTGTTTATCGTGCAGGAGCTATGTTTTGATTTTTTACATCTTATGTGCAACAAATCAACAACTGCAAACAGTCAAAAAACCCTCACAAACTAGCATAGGTACTCGGATCGAAAAATCAATCACACAGTCAGATAGGACAAGGCCACAATCAACAGACAAGGTCGCAAGTGTCGCCCTGTCCTCCTAGCGCAGCCTTGTCCTAACACAATTAAAATTTTTGATCTTGGTTATGACATAGTTCAAAGGTTGCTACAATCAAATTTCATCCATAGTCAACCTCCACAACTAGCATAAATTTAGTTTGAACTAGGTTTGCATATTTTTTTGTTAATTTACTATTTATAGCTCAATTTTAATTTTGTAAATTATTATGTTTCACACTTAGATCTATATATTTTTTATATCTAAATCAGTTTTCAATAGTTTATATGTTTATAGCATTTAATAGTTAAATCAAAAAACATATAAACATTCTGGTGAACTCGTATTTTATTTAAAACATTACTTACCATTTGCTTGATTTTTGTCTTAGGATTTTATACAATTTTTTGTAAATCCCTGACATTGAAAGAAAACAGTCTTCAACCTTGGATATAAATCTCAAACCATGAGTCAATTTTCTTCCACCTTGGATCTTAATCCGATATTGACAAAATTGTCTTGTCACTTCGGATAACATCTGACACTAAAGCTCTTTCTTTCGGCCTCAGGTTGAAATTTGTTGATCTCTATACACATAAAAACTTTAGATTTTATTTTCTATTTGTTTGTTACTTGTTTTTAGAAACTATGTTCTGACAGTTTTAAAACTACTTAATCACTGTCATTATCGACTAAACAATGATCTATTTTATGGACACCGTGGTGTGAGGGGCACTACCTCAATAGCCAAGCCATTGTACAACACTAAACACGAAGTTTAGTTTCCCCATACCTCACAATATATTGAAAACGTTTGGGGTCCCTTGCTTATACTATCAGAAGCCACTTTAGCCATTTGATTTGTGGTGCACCTAAGAGGAGCGTATCACCTAAGGAAGTTACGCTCACCATAACCTCGAAGACAGAATAGTAGGTTATAAGTACGGCGTTGCCTCTGTAGTTAGAGCTCTAAAATATTGGGCCGACACTACTCTACAAACAAGCAAGTATAGTTGAGAGCCCCTTTGATCATTCAAGCCCTTGCCTAGATCACCCTTTATACCTTCTTTTTTGCTTGTATTGTATTCACAATGGAATCTTTCTTTCAACTATTATATAGGATCGTGCAATTTATTGTTACATCTTTTATAAATTTTTAGCATGTTGTTCTTTATGTTTTTATATGAATTCAATGTCAAGTTAATCAAAAAGCTATACTAAACAATGTTCAATCTCATGAACTTCCTATTGCAAATGCTTCCACTACTATATCATGTCATTATTCTTCTCCAATAGTTGTTGTCAAATCTGAAATGACTTACGAACAAGAAGCATATGTTATACATTGTCTCAGATTTGCAAGTTCAAATGATCTTTCTTTGCTTATTCCACATCTTCTTAAAGGGTGCATCATGGCTCTCATTTCAGAACCCAATACTTAGGAAAATCAAGCTAAACCAATGAAGCAAAATTAATGCAATACCTTTCTAAACATTCGAAAAAATTGACTCACTCTTATATGTTGCTAGAGATGAAAAAAGAAACACGCTCAAGATAGTTTTTCCAATGTTGCTACTTTAATTATTTCATCCATTCCTATTTCTACACCTCTAATCACCTCTATAGCATCATCCCTTGTTTTAGAACATCACTTGGTTTTCGACAGCCATGTCAGTGCCTAATCAACCTACTTATACTCCTCCAATCACCTCTACAAATGCTACTCTCAGGTATACAATTATTGCCTTACAATCTAAGCTATCTCAAATTGAGAAAACTCTTTCTCATGCTAGCTCCTGCATGGATTCATGTTCCTTGTTACATAACCCTTCGGCACCCCAAATTGCATTTTACCTGTTACTAATTAGCTTTGTGGCTCCTAAGCTTCCTCTATATGAAGGTAAAGGTGATCCTAAACAGCGTTTGTGTGCATTTCATGCAAATTGTTGACAAAGCTCTTTCCAAAAAGTCTCAAAGAATATGTTCTTAGATGGTTTTATGATCTTCTTCTTCAATCAGTAAAAGATTTCAATCATTTGGCAAATCAGTTTTTATCACACTTTTCTATCAACATTGGTGAAAAGCATCATATGCTCAAATTGCAAAGCTCAAACAAGGGTCTAATAAAACAATTATGGCTAATAATGAGTTCCAAGATATTTTCATTCAAAGTTTACTATCCCCACTCCAAGGATCAATTATGTTTTAATAAGATTAAATCTTTTGATGGGTTATGCCATACAATCAAAGAGTGTAAGGTCAAATTTATTATTGTGTAATGTTCATTTTTTTACATTAATTAAATCAGGGAACTGAAGCCTATTTTATTTCTCGTAGACTAAGGGAAATTAAAAAGAAATAATATTATAATAATTCATTAAGTTATCCAAAAAGGTATTTAAGTTATAACTTGAAAAAAATAGGGGGACACTTAGTGTATTATTATTGAATGGTGCCAAAAAGCAAATATTGGATACATGGCCAAAAAGGTAATTAATAATTGTAAGTATGAAAAAAGATGAATATTCAATTAAAAGTAATATTAATTACTTTTAGATTTTTGGATGAAAAAAGCTTATTAAAAGAATCGATTGGAAATAGCAAAGGAAAATCATCCATTCATTCAAACACTTTTACAAAAACCTTGTTTTGCAAATTTGGGGCAACAACTTCAATATTTTACGCTCATTTGGTAATTTCATTCAAGGATTACACCACAGCTTTCAAATTCATAGGAAATACATCACACAAGTACATAGAGTTTGATTTATGGTTATATGTGGGATTGCGATACTTCAGAAAATTATTAAAATATTCTCCCGAAGTGACATTTCAACTTAACGTCACTATTCACGATGTCACTATTCTAGGCATCACTATTCATGTAACTATTCATTGTTGGACATGCAATTACAATGTATTGTACCACCTGCAGTACACTACCAACATTGGCATCATTTGTTTTAAGGAAAATTTTGTTGACATCACACTCACAAGGGTTTATTATTGTTGTCAAGTATCTGTGATACCTCACAACAAGGTGCCATACTTTCAGACTTCTTTCAGCTAGGGTTTCAGTAAAAATTCAGTTTTCATGTTTCTATGTAGTTTCAGATTAGGATTTGTTGTAATAAATTCATATGTAGCATATTTGAATTAATTTACAGTTGGGTATGTGTAATTTCAAGTGATTTCAATTAAATTTCAATTGGGTATTCAATTTCAGCATTAAATATCAACTGGTATTTTCACTTTTGCATATTTCAATTGTATGGTTTGTGTCAACTTGTATGTTTTCATCCTAATTCAAGAAGGATTTTACGAAAAATTCAATATTGTTAATATTTGTCTAGAAAGGGACATTACAGTGATATCAGAGCTGTGATCTTGCCAGTTTGTGAATCATGTGGACAGTGCAAGAATCCATGTTAGAGATATTGCAAGCTATGCAAGAATATCAAAATAATCTAAAAGTATGGATAGAAATAAAGATAGAAAAGTCAAAATCTAAGCCTCAAAAATCTACAAAGGAGCAAAAGGTATTCACCATGCAAATGGAAGGTATGCAATTTAATGTGAGAAATGATGCATAGGTAAAGGTCACCGCTTTCGGTAAAGAATACTTAAGTCCTTTATATGATGCTACATCAACTCCTTTTCAAGAAGTAGAAATGGTAAAAGTCACCACTCTTGGTAAAGAGTACATAAATCCCTTATATGAAGTAGACATCGAAGATCAAACCCTAAATTTTAAAAGTGTTCAAATCGAGGAGAATATTTTGATTGACCTAACTCGGGAGTTTTGAGTCCCAAGGATGGAGGTGTTGAGGATATTTCAACAAATTCTAATTCAGCAAAGGAAGGTGAATACTATGATTACAGCCCAAGGTCTAAAAATGATGGTTATATTTCAGATTTGCTACTTCCTATTATGCCATTACAAGATTCTTGTCATCATGGAAAGCATTCTAAAAATGGTGTTGGGGCCAACGATACAACTTGCAGAATAGGGCATATAGATTCTTTGATTCAAATTCACAATTGTTTGTGCATAATGGTATGGCATCCAAGGGATATCTCAAGGTCTATCAAGGGTAGAGTTACTAGTTTCAATACTATTATTGATGATAATTTCACCATCCCTTGCACCATAAAGGCACAACAATTTTTCAACACTTGGGGTAGACACAAGGTATGCAATGATCCCTATATCATGGATCTAGGAGGAATCGGTAAAATATGGGGTTTGCAATGGTTGTATCCTCTTGAAGAACTCACCATGGAGCTGAAATCCAAGGATGAAGAGAAAGAAGTAATGCTTCAAGGTATAGTGAATGGAGTCCCAAGCATGGCTACAACAAAAAGAAGGGAAGTATATTTTCAGAGAAACCAAGTGGCTCGAGCTACTGAATGCATAGAGACAACCGAGGGTCTATCCTTAGGTAAGATACTGCATTATGATAATGTTTGGTGTGTTTTGGATATACTCAATATTACACTCCTAAGGTGACCTCCAAAAAAAGATATTTGCAAAATGTGGCTTTCTTGTTGGAAGTTACCAACTTTACATGGTTGGGATAAGTGTTGGCTGCAAGAGACATGAACCAGGGGCCAACATGAATCCAGTTTCCAACCTTAGATCTGTTGTTCTCAATATTTCCAGCCTCAATGCTGCTGCCATAATCATTACCAGCCCCTACGGTACTTCAATTACATGTATACACTTGGACTTAATGGGATTCCCAATCATGAGAAGGAAGGGGTTATAGTCTATGATTATTGATAAAGCATTCTCAGCTCCTACATTGTTCACTCTTTTGATTTTTGCAAAGGAATATCAATTTAGCTATTGTTATATCATTGCTAGGGTGCTTGAACAGTTGTTCTAAGTCATGCATAGCTGCAAGTTTGCACATTTTAAGGGGGTTTTATAATTGGATGATGTGGATGGTAGACTTCAACTGAAGGGAATGAACAGTTCAGAGACCATCGTTCTGATTTGGATGAAATTCCGGGGGGGTAGTGGTTGTTGTAACTTCTTTCTAGCCTATACACAGTCCAATTTGCACCAAATTATAGGAGGTACAGCTGGCCATAGTATTGAAGGAACCATTGGAACTCAAGGTTTTGGTATTTCAGACTTGGTTAATGAAGACTCTCAAACAGTTTCAAAATTCACAATGAGAAGGTTAAAGGTAGAAATTGCAATGCACGAAATTCTGGTAACCGCATGCTACAGTAGGCTACACATTTGTACCTTGCAGTTAGAGCTCATCTACCTGGTTGTTCATTACACACAATTGATGTCCCTGTAACTGGGAAAGAAGTAGTACTCAAATGGATCACTAACACAGTTTCAGCCTCAGTCTCAGCAAACAAAATGGAGGGTATCACAAATGGTAGTACTTTTTCTAGATCTTAGCAGATTCATGATTTAACTATTCGAGATGTACTCGTTGAAGTTGTTGAAGAAGCTTCATATGGTATAGAATTTTCTAATTATATCAAAGACACCGCAGAAACTAACTACCTGTTATAGCTCGGAACTGCACCCCTGTGGGAGAGTTTTTCAAGCTCTCCCACTTCCGGCTATAAGCATGGGAACAACCTCAGGATGTGGGTGTACTATGGTGGGGTTGAGCCTCTAGGATTTTTGAAGAGGCTAGTTCCTCTCGGTGGATCACCTAAACTACTGTTGAAATAAAACTTTCATGAGAAAAAGGGTTAGAAGGGGGAAAAGGGCTCTAAGAAGGCTAACCAAGCAATGCACCAATTTAAAATGAGAAACTCCCACAAGCTTGAACCCACACTAATTCTACAGAGGACAATATTGGATTACACAACCTCAAGATCAAGCCGGTTGCATTAATATTACATGGAGGAGGTTCAGAGAAGCAATGAATGCAAACAAAGAGGAGTTCTAAGACTCACTAGAAGTTCACATTAATGGCGGAAAGAACACTCAACCAGACTTGCAAACAGCATCAAAAAATCCTTAAACAAACTCAGAAATGAGGACCATGGACGAGGAAGACTCTCCTTCACGCAATGCCATAGTACGCAGCACAACAGACACAAGTCCAAGGCAAGAGACAGGGAAAGAAAAATCCTTTATTGCATAAGAGGTGGTTCTTACAAATGTTTGGTAGGGTCGAGCCTAACCAACTGAGCATATCTTGCGATATCTCTAAGAGCATCCCGTCTTCCAGGAAGATAAAAAATGTCTAAAAATTGGGAACCATTACAAAGGCAAGTCGCGTGATATATATAGAGAACGGGAAGAGAAAGAGAGAGCTGCATGGAAAGAGAGAAGAAGTCGTTGATGACTGCTGTTGTTGTCCTCCTTTGCCGTGAAACACATCGCCCAGGATCGCCGCACAACCTCCTTGAGCCACTCCCGCATTCAAGTCTCTTTTGGTGGAGCTGAGAGAAGTCGCGTTGCGGGCAGCTAGACGTCTCTTCCTGGCACGACTGCATTTATCTTTGCATTTAAACGGCATGGCATCTTTCACTTTTGCGTGTCCTATCTGAAGGACGTAGGTCTCCATGCTTGGGAGTTCAAACCAACCCATGTTGTTCCTGCGTTTGGATGGTTGTTTGTTGGGGAAAACCATATTGAAGGACTAGAGCCTTCATAAATTTCCAGTTACCAGCCGCTTGGACTCTCCCGTGCTCATTGATCGTTCTTGTGCCACTTGTCCTTTGTTGATTGACCATTTCTGCTCTAGCTTACGCCACGTGGCAGCCTTTCATTCGTTGCATCATGACTCTCGTGTTATTGGACCAAGCTTAGGTAAAGCACTTGAAGAATCCCGATTTACTCTATGCAGAGTAATTCAGGATCTTTGATCTCTCCAACTTCGGACTTTGTCTGCTCCTTTACTTATAAAGTTTTTTAAGTAAAGTACGTGGAGAAACCCGATTTACTTTATACAAAGTAATTCGGGTTTTCCAAGCTTACTTCGAACTCTCTGCACCTTAAGTCTTCGAACTTATACCACTTGAAGTCTTCAGACTCTTGCCACTTTAAGTCTCCTTTATTCTGCGGGCTTCTTGCTCGTTTCTCTTTCCTCCGAAAATCTTGTCTTGCAGGCAAATCTCCCGAAGGAATTTCTTTGGACAATTTGTCCGAAGGATTCCTTCGGACTTTTGTCTACATCTTTGTTTTCTTTTGGCTTTCTTCCTCCTCCCGAAGGAACCCTCCGACTGCTTTTTCTTGCTCTCTTTCGAGACAATTTTCCGAAGCTATCTCCTTGTTTCCTTTGGCCTTTCTTTTTGCTGGTGCCCTTCGGATTTATTGCCTTTGACCCCTTCGGAATTTATGTAAAGCCCTTAAGATTTCTTGACTATCCCCTTTTAGCCGAGAAAAGTCCCTTCAGCCTTATGAACTGGTACCTTCGGATTTACCTAAAAAGTGCCTTTGGTATTGTGAGTGCCCTTCGGAGAAAGGTATTGACCCTTCGAAAATGTGCAAAAGGTCCTTCGGGTTTTTTGAAGAGGACCACTTCTGTTTATGAAAGAGTCCTTCGGAATTTGTCCCTAGACCTCCTTTCGAAAATGACCCTTAGAGAAGATTTGTCCCTTTGAGAACCCGAGAAGCACTATTTTTCAAGACCAAATCGGGTTTTTGATGTCTCATTACTTATTTCGGGTTTCTGACTGCTCACAACTTTTTGAAGTAATTAAGTAGTCACCCCCAGAAACCCGAAGACTCCTTCCAAAAAACCTGAAGTTGTTTGAACTTGCCACTTTTGCTTAAATGTCTACCTTCTCACACTTGGGCAAAATTTGGTATGTGGGCCAAAAATGGCCAACACTACCTCATAAAGAAGATTGGAAGAAACAGAAAGATTGATTTGGGATCCTAGTATTTGAAGAACAGTTCAGGGACTGCTTGAGGAGAAGCAATTTTAGGAAAGGCAGACTGTAATGTCAATTTTTTTGAATTAATTAAATCAGAGAACCAAAGCCTATTTTTATTTTCCATAGGCTAAGAGAAATAATATTATAATAATTCATTAAGTTGTCCAAAAAAGTATTTAAGTTATAACTTAGAAAAAAACGGAGACATTTAGTGTATTATTATTGAATGGGGCCAAAAAGCAAATATTGGATACATGGCCAAAAAGGTAATTAATAATTATAAGGATGAACAAATATGAATATTCAATTAAAAGTAATATTAATTACTTTTAGAATTTCGGATGAAAAGAGCTTATTAAAATAATTGATTAAAAAAATGAAAGAAAATCATCCATTCATTCGAACATTTTTACAAAACCCTTGTTTTGTAAATTTGGGGCAGCAACTTCAATATTTTACACAGAGTACAAAAACCCTCATGTGCACGGGGTTGGGGATGAAACCCTTGAAACCCATTTGGTAATTTCATTCAAAGATTACACAAGAACTTTCAGATCCAAAGAAAATCCATCACACAAGTACAGAGAGGTTGATTTATGGCTACAATGGGTCTACAATACTTCAGAAAATTATTAAAATATTCTCCCAAAATGACATTGCAACTTAACATCACTAATCACGATATCACTATTCATTATCACACTTGCAATTACAATCTATTGTACCACCTGCAATACACTTCCAACCTTTGCATCATTCTTTTTAGGGAAAATTTGATTGACATCACACTCACAGGGGCTTATTATTGTACCAAAGATCTGTCTTACCTTCCAATAGGGTGTTGTACGTCCAGACTTCCTCTTTCAAATAGGGTTTCAATAAAAATTCAGTTTTCATGCTTTTTATACAATTTTAAGTTAGGTTTTGTTGTAATAAATTCATATTCAGTATATTTGAATTAATTTACAATTGGGTATGTGTAATTTCAAGTGATTTCAATAAAAGCTCAGTTGGATATTCAATTTCAGCATCAAATATCAACTAAGTATGTTCAGTTTTGCATTTTTCAATTGTATAGTTTGTGTCAGCTTGAATGATTTCATCATAGTTCAAAAAAGGTTTTATGAGAAATGCAAAATTGTTAATATTTGTCTAGAAAAGGACATTACAAGAACAAGCTCAAGTATACTTCAAATGCTCAAGTTTCAAAACAAGACAAATTATAAGAGCAAACTCAATGAATGCAAGAATGAAGCTAAGATTACAGTTAATGCTATCTCACAACCAACACAAAAAATTCAATTATAAGCTCCATCGAGGCAATTTTCAAGGTTACCATCACCTCCTTATGTATTGTTACAAAAACTACTTGAATGCAATCTCATCACTCTCCTTTCACCGATGGAAGGGGGCATATCTAGACCACAATCTAAAAGTTTTAATAACAATGCATATTGTAACTACCATCGATATATTGGGCATTCTACAAACAAATGTTTCAAGCTCAAATACAAAATTCAAGATCTCATTGATGAGAATATTATTGATATTGGCACACCCACTGAAGAGGCTAAGCTACAAACAAATAACAATTCAAAGCTTAAAATGTACAAAATATCTTTTCCAAATCACAAAGCAAATAACAAGAATAATTCTAAAGTACATTATGCATATAATGTTCACCCTCCTACATACAAGCATCCATTTGATAGCATCATTGGTATAGTTACAAGCAAACAATCATCATGTCCTATGATATGTTCGATGATAGTGAAGTTGTTGAGGATGATTCAGATAGACATGCACTTTTTATTTGAGCACATGTTGACAAACAATCCATACATAGTGTCATAATAGACAATGGATCAACAGAAAATGTGTGCACCATAACACTCCTCTATTCTCTTGGTTATAACAGAGCAAGAATTACAGGTCACTTCTAAAGTTGTTAAAGCATTTGATGGTCATACACAGGATACTCTTGGGCATATAGTACTATGTTTACAAGGGGCCCTCTTATAGTGTCCACTCCATTCCTAATTCTACCAAGCACAGGGGTCTTTAATAGTCCATTAGGATGTCCATGGATACAAAAGATTGTAGTACCTTCTACAATGCATAAATATCTCAAATATATTCACAATAATCAAGTGGTCGAAATTCAGGACTTCAATATAAATATCCTTTGGAACCAATGATATTTACTCCTACAGAACAGTTGGTTGGCATATACAATGAGCAACATGGTAATGAAATAGTCTACATAACTATTTAAGAGCATGATTTACATATTCCAAAGTATACTATAGAATTAGTTTCTCCATCTATAGTGAGCATGAGCACATGAGAAAATCAACTTCTCCATACATTTATGAGCATGATATAGTTACACATGTGCATAATCAGTTAGTTTCAAAGAATGTGGTACATTCTCCTAAGCAGGAAGTGGCACCTAAAAAGAGGTCTTCATCTGTTAAGGCATCACAGCTTATTCAGAGAGCTTCACCACAGGTATAGGTAGTTACATATTCTCTTATTACACATGAGGATATAGGTTCACATGGCTATAAGAGCAGTGACTCAAATGGTTATATTACAGCGTATGATTCCTATTCACATTCGGAGACATCTACAATTCGCACTTTCTCTTCATAGAAAGTCAATCCTTCAGACAATGCAGTTGGGTATGCATATGTATATCCTCTTGATGAGATCCTTGGTTGGACATAACCCCCTATTTCCTCCCAACCCACCGATTGGACTGAATCTCTTGATTAGCTACTCATACATTTTTTTTTTTACATAGTTTCTTTGTTTTTATCTCATTGCTACATTTCCTATCCCTTATCCAAGTATTCTTCTAGTTGTTGGCTTTATTTTCACTTTGGGCACATGCCCTCTTGATTTCAAACCAATTTGAACAATCCAAAACAACTATCTTACATTGTTTCCAAATGCTCAATCCACTTGCTTACTATTGCATATCTATCATGCTATGGCTTCCTTTGCACTTACATGATCACATTTCCCTGAGCACACATAGTTTCTTGGCTATTGAAGAGCATGTACATTTTTATCTATATTAATCATTTGTGCTACATTTCTATGACTCATTTATACGTACATTGGAGACATATTGTTTACCTTCCTTTTTGTCATACTACGCTTCAGCGCCTTGTTGAGGATTGTTCAAACCCCTCCCATTTCCTCTATTTTCGAAACCTTGCTTCTTAGCACTATTCAAATCTTGTATGTTAAAATATTTCAAAATCCAAAAAAAACAAATATTTTAAAAATTCAAAAAAGTTTATATATTTTAAAAATTCAAAAAATCAAAATATTTTCAAATATTCAAAATCAGGACCTAAAAAGCATCTTCAAAAGTTATTAGCTTACTTCTTTACATACATTATTTATTTCATGTTAAGTAGATATAATATTCAACCTTTTTTTCAAAAACACACTACTTTTCATGAGGTATTTGAGTGTGAAATAGGACATACTGTTATATGGTTCTTTAATGTCAGGTCTCTTTTTTTACCCAACAACATTGCTAAGTTGGGGGCATCTCTTTGTTCTCTATGAACACTTCAATAGATTGTATCTATGCACAACCTCTCTACCATGTTGAGCTATATATAATATAAATATTTTGCTAATCACTCATACTTTCAATTGTGTTATATAGATATGCTACTTGGTAACAATGATATTGATACATATGGTCGACATAGACTAGTCACAATTTCTCTATGCTTAATTATTACTTTACTCCGTGATAAGTTACAACTTGTTTGCTTATTATATGTGACCCTTGGCCCTGTATATGCAATATATGCATGTTCTTGTTTGTATGGTATCATCATGCCGTTTGCATGTGGCCCTTGGCCTTGTGTGTTTATGCAACATTCACATGTCCCTTATATGTGACCTTATATACAAATTGCATGACATTATATGACATTACTTATATGCTCATTGCTTGTTACTATGGTGCCATGATAACTATCATACATACCTCCTATTTTCTATTTTTACTATGGTGCCATGATAGCTTTCATGCACATCCTACTTATGTGCTTCAATAATATATTTATCTAACACATGTTTCATAGGCGATTAAATGTTATATTCAATACTATGATGCAATTCAATTCAAAGACTACTACATTATTACATCTTTCAAATATTTTAAAAGTTTCTTTTGAAATACACGACTTGTAGGCTACGTCTTTCATCTCAAAAAGGGGGCATCACAATGGGTTTGTCTTGAAAATTCAAGTTCTCATGAGCAATAAATTTCAGATTTATGACAGTATATAGTTTTACAATTACAACATGATTCAAATTATGAGGCATGTGATATGCATTTGCACTCATTCCTACATTTATTTCAATACAGATTAACATATACTTAATGCATATGCATGGGCACGTGAAAAACAATTACAAGTTGCAAGTTTCAAAAGTTACAAATTCGATTGGTATTCAAATATCAATTGAGTTCAGTATAGGGAACATGATATTCATTCATGCTCATGTTCCTACATAGCAATTTCAAATTTCAATATTTTTCAAGATCAAAAGTTTCAAGATACAAAGTTTTAAATGGAAACTAGATCCATCTACAATGATGTGATTCATCTCAATTTTGCAAGTGGGCCACATTCAGGTCTAATGACACTCAACATCTATGTTGCACTTTAACAAGCCACATTTGGCGGTTCCATCCCTTCAATTATTTTACAGAGTACTCTACATGTCATATCCTCTTTTTGGACATAAGAGTGAAAAAAGACCCTTAGCCTTATTCTTTGGTGTTTCCCTTAGGCTAAGGAAAAGGGGACTTAAAAAGGAAGCACTAACTCCTCTTTAGATCATAAAAAGGTACATTTTGGTTAAATTCTAATTTTAAGTTGAGGAGTGGGCTTTTTGAGCTAATGGGGCTCACATAGCCATTAAGTGATTTTAAAAGAAAGTTAGCCTTATAACATTTTGCACTTTCCTTCCAAATGGAGCATCCAACTTGAGGAGTAAGGTATATAAGGAGGATTGTGTTTCATTTGAAAGGGCTATGCATGATTTGATGATTGAATTCATTGAGTCTAAGCATGAAAACGCTTGATTTTCTCCTTGAGGAAACCCTTCAAGGTGGACTAGAATTAAAGACGAAAACCCTTAAGACCAGCTAGGGCAGCTTCATAAGGAAGTTGTATGGAGTTGAATTGTCTTCCAAAGGTGTTTTGAACACCATACTTTCATTTTCAGAGACATTAACTCCTCTTTAGATTATAAAAAGGTACATTTTGGTTAAGTTGTTCTAATTTTAAGTTGAGGAGTGGGCTTTTTGAGTTAATGGGGCTCACATAGCCGTTAAGTGATTTTAAAAGAAAGTGAGCCTTGTAACATTTTGCACTTTCCTTCCAAATGGAGCATCCAACTTGAGGAGTGAGGTATACAAGGAGGATTGTGTTTCATTTAAAAGGGCTATGCATAATTTGATGATTGAATTCATTGAGTCTAACCATGAAAACACTTGATTTTCTCCTTGACGAAACCCTTCAAGGTGGACTAGAATTTATGATGAAAACCCTTAAGACCAGCTAGGGCAGCTTCGTAAGGAAGTTGTATGGAGTTGAATTGTCTTCCAAAGGTGTTTTGAACACCATACTTTCATTTTCAGATACACTAACTCCTCTTTAGATTATAAAAAGGTACATTTTGTCTAAGTTGTTCTAATTTTAAGTTGAGGAGTGGGCTTTTTGAGTTAATGGGGCTCACATAGCCGTTAAGTGATTTTAAAAGAAAGTGAGCCTTATAACATTTTGCACTTTCCTTCCAAATGGAGCATCCAACTTGAGAAGGTATATAAGGAGGATTGTGTTTCATTTCAAAGGGCTATGCATGATTTGATGATTGAATTCATTGAGTCTAAGCATGAAAACGCATGATTTTCTCCTTGATGAAACCCTTCAAGGTGGACTAGAATTAAAGATGAAAATCCTTAAGACCAGCTAGGGCAGCGTCGTAAGGAAGTTGTATGGAGTTGAGTTGTCTTCCAAAGGTGTTTTGAACACCATACTTTCATTTTCAGATACACTAACTCCTCTTTAGATTATAAAAATGTACATTTTGGTTAAGTTGTTCTAATTTTAAGTTGAGGAGTGGGCTTTTTGAGTTAATGGGGTTCACATCGTTGTTAAGTGATTTTAAAAGAAAGTTAGCCTTATAACATTTTGCACTTTCCTTCCAAATGGAGCATCCAACTTGAGAAGTAAGGTATATAAGGAGGATTGGGTTTCATTTGAAAGGGCTATGCATGATTTGATGATTGAATTCATTGAGTCTAAGCATGAAAACGCTTGATTTTCTCCTTGACGAAACCCTTCAAGGTGGACTAGAATTAAAGACGAAAACCCTTAAGACCAGCTAGGGCAGCTTCGTAAGGAAGTTGTATGGAGTTGAATTGTCTTCCAAAGGTGTTTTGAACACCATACTTTCATTTTCAGATACATTAACTCCTCTTTAGATTATAAAAAGGTACATTTTGGTTAAGTTGTTCTAATTTTAAGTTGAGGAGTGGGCTTTTTGAGTTAATGGGGCTCACATAGCCGTTAAGTGATTTTAAAAGAAAGTGAGCCTTGTAACATTTTGCACTTTCCTTCCAAATGGAGCATCCAACTTGAGGAGTGAGGTATACAAGGAGGATTGTGTTTCATTTAAAAGGGCTATGCATAATTTGATGATTGAATTCATTGAGTCTAACCATGAAAACACTTGATTTTCTCCTTGACGAAACCCTTCAAGGTGGACTAGAATTTATGATGAAAACCCTTAAGACCAGCTAGGGCAGCTTCGTAAGGAAGTTGTATGGAGTTGAATTGTCTTCCAAAGGTGTTTTGAACACCATACTTTCATTTTCAGATACACTAACTCCTCTTTAGATTATAAAAAGGTACATTTTGTCTAAGTTGTTCTAATTTTAAGTTGAGGAGTGGGCTTTTTGAGTTAATGGGGCTCACATAGCCGTTAAGTGATTTTAAAAGAAAGTGAGCCTTATAACATTTTGCACTTTCCTTCCAAATGGAGCATCCAACTTGAGAAGGTATATAAGGAGGATTGTGTTTCATTTCAAAGGGCTATGCATGATTTGATGATTGAATTCATTGAGTCTAAGCATGAAAACGCATGATTTTCTCCTTGATGAAACCCTTCAAGGTGGACTAGAATTAAAGATGAAAATCCTTAAGACCAGCTAGGGCAGCGTCGTAAGGAAGTTGTATGGAGTTGAGTTGTCTTCCAAAGGTGTTTTGAACACCATACTTTCATTTTCAAATACACTAACTCCTCTTTAGATTATAAAAATGTACATTTTGGTTAAGTTGTTCTAATTTTAAGTTGAGGAGTGGGCTTTTTGAGTTAATGGGGTTCACATCGTTGTTAAGTGATTTTAAAAGAAAGTTAGCCTTATAACATTTTGCACTTTCCTTCCAAATGGAGCATCCAACTTGAGAAGTAAGGTATATAAGGAGGATTGGGTTTCATTTGAAAGGGCTATGCATGATTTGATGATTGAATTCATTGAGTCTAAGCATGAAAACGCTTGATTTTCTCCTTGACGAAACCCTTCAAGGTGGACTAGAATTAAAGACGAAAACCCTTAAGACCAGCTAGGGCAGCTTCGTAAGGAAGTTGTATGGAGTTGAATTGTCTTCCAAAGGTGTTTTGAACACCATACTTTCATTTTCAGATACATTAACTCCTCTTTAGATTATAAAAAGGTACATTTTGGTTAAGTTGTTCTAATTTTAAGTTGAGGAGTGGGCTTTTTGAGTTAATGGGGCTCACATAGCCGTTAAGTGATTTTAAAAGAAAGTGAGCCTTGTAACATTTTGCACTTTCCTTCCAAATGGAGCATCCAACTTGAGGAGTGAGGTATACAAGGAGGATTGTGTTTCATTTAAAAGGGCTATGCATAATTTGATGATTGAATTCATTGAGTCTAACCATGAAAACACTTGATTTTCTCCTTGACGAAACCCTTCAAGGTGGACTAGAATTTATGATGAAAACCCTTAAGACCAGCTAGGGCAGCGTCGTAAGGAAGTTGTATGGAGTTGAATTGTCTTCCAAAGGTGTTTTGAACACCATACTTTCATTTTCAGATACACTAACTCCTCTTTAGATTATAAAAAGGTACATTTTGTCTAAGTTGTTCTAATTTTAAGTTGAGGAGTGGGCTTTTTGAGTTAATGGGGCTCACATAGCCGTTAAGTGATTTTAAAAGAAAGTGAGCCTTATAACATTTTGCACTTTCCTTCCAAATGGAGCATCCAACTTGAGAAGGTATATAAGGAGGATTGTGTTTCATTTCAAAGGGCTATGCATGATTTGATGATTGAATTCATTGAGTCTAAGCATGAAAACGCATGATTTTCTCCTTGATGAAACCCTTCAAGGTGGACTAGAATTAAAGATGAAAATCCTTAAGACCAGCTAGGGCAGCGTCGTAAGGAAGTTGTATGGAGTTGAGTTGTCTTCCAAAGGTGTTTTGAACACCATACTTTCATTTTCAGATACACTAACTCCTCTTTAGATTATAAAAATGTACATTTTGGTTAAGTTGTTCTAATTTTAAGTTGAGGAGTGGGCTTTTTGAGTTAATGGGGTTCACATCGTTGTTAAGTGATTTTAAAAGAAAGTTAGCCTTATAACATTTTGCACTTTCCTTCCAAATGGAGCATCCAACTTGAGAAGTAAGGTATATAAGGAGGATTGGGTTTCATTTGAAAGGGCTATGCATGATTTGATGATTGAATTCATTGAGTCTAAGCATGAAAACGCTTGATTTTCTCCTTGACGAAACCCTTCAAGGTGGACTAGAATTAAAGATGAAAATCCTTAAGACCAGCTAGGGCAGCGTCGTAAGGAAGTTGTATGGAGTTGAATTGTCTTCCAAAGGTGTTTTGAACACCATACTTTCATTTTCAGATACACCAACTCCTATTTAGATTATAAAAAAGTACATTTTGGTTAAGTTGTTCTAATTTTAAGTTGAGGAGTGGGATTTTTGAGTTAATGGGGCTCACATCGTTGTTAAGTGATTTTAAAAAAAAGTTAGCCTTATAACATTTTGCACTTTCCTTCCAAATGGAGCATCCAACTTGAGAAGTAAGGTATAAAAGGAGGATTGTGTTTCATTTGAAAGGGCTATGCATGATTTGATGATTGAATTCATTGAGTCTAAGCATGAAAACGCTGGATTTTCTCCTTGACGAAACCCTTTAAGGTGGACTAGAATTAATTATGAAAACCCTTAAGACCAGCTAGGGGAGCTTCGTAAGGAAGTTGTATGGAGTTGAATTGTCTTCCAAAGGTGTTTTGAACACCATACTTTCATTTTCATATATAGCGGCTAGGGTTGGAGGCTGGGCGAATTGATTTGGAGTTGTTTTTAGGGTGCAAATACCGAAAAAGTGCAGCAACCCATCCTAAGGTGCAACGAACCCTTCCTAGGGTTGGGCAAAAGTCTTTTGGGGCCTCTTTTGGCTTTTTCTGGGGTGTGGAACAGCCACACTAATTTCTGGAATTTTTATAATAATTTCTAGCCCTTTGAACATTGCAAAAATCTGGATTTTGGTTGATTATTGTTGGCTGAATTATTGAATAATTTTTGTAGCATTTGAATTATATTTTTGTGCCATAATTGGGCACCTACAACAATTTAAAATTAGTTGTGTATCTAGAGTTTGAGCCCTTTCATAAATTTGTTTATTTGATTAAGGTTTATGGGAAAACTCCTTTGATCTAATTTCAGCCCTAAAAGGGATATTTCAGTGGTATCAAAGACAATATCTTAGCCAACTATGGGGTTTGAAGGGTCTCATGTCAAACAATGACATGGGAGATATGGACAGTACAAGGTTTGAGAAATCCTCTCAAGCTCATGAAAAGGAGTAGCCTTCCATTCGAACGGATTTGATGAAGATTTATGAGTATATGACATAACCACCCCCATTTAGGAAAGAGATAGACCTCGTTGATTTTGTGTCATGAAAAAGATGTGGGGGTGGTACTCTAGTTGGACAAGAGTTACATGATGCCTTGAGGAAGATTGCTCTTCCCACATTCGATGGTTCTACAAACATTTCAGCGAGGGCATTATTGATAAGTTAGGTACATACTTTACACTTCGTCCCATGGAGGTAGAGGAGGCCTTAAGATTCATCACAGTGCATTTAGAATGGGCTGCCCATGATTGGTGGCACCAGGGGCTGATAATCCAAGGGCATCACCTCATAGACAACTATGAGGAATTCAGCAGGAAACTCATTGGGAGGTTCAATTAGGCTGATTCAGAACCTTACCTCAAGGAATTGGCACACTTGCAACAAAAGGAGCTGCAAATAGGAGACATCAATGAGGAAAAATTAAGCACTTTGAGGCAGCCAAGTGTTGAATTTTCTGAGTTTCACAAATCAAAAAAATGGGAGCAGCAAAGGGAGACTTTTCAACTGAATATGGGACAGCCAAATAATGAAAATTCTGAGATACATATTTCAGAGATTTTGGGGCAACAAGAAGTTGTCCAACAAGTTTATGAACAACAAAGAAAGCAAAAAGAGGAAGACAAAAAGGGAGAAGAATCAGAAAAATCAGAACTTCCCAAGGAAAGGGAAGAGCAAGCTTTACATGAAGGATGTCAAGCATCCAAGGTTGAAGTTGTTCCAGGCCTAGAAGTAATGAACCCTCTTGCAAACATTGCAAAGTTTGAGTCATTAGATGTTGAGAGTAGTGTTATGAGTTCTTCCTTTGTGGTGAAAGAAGAAGGGGAAATCTTGGAGCACAGAGCAAAGAAAGAATAAAAATCCATTTTGCATGATTGTGAAAAGTAATGGTCAAAATCGAAATTCCAAGTACTATTGCTCATTTTTAATTTGGTGTAATTTTCATATCACCAACCAAGGGTAAGCAATTTGATAACCTTCACATCATGGGGTTGTTGCATCAACACTCTATTTTGTCCTTACAATATTTTGATCATCATGAAGATCATGCTAACAATGAAGATAAGATGAAGGGCACTAAATGGAGGAAGAGATTTCTCCAATAAAATCTAAGGATGGAGAGTTACAAATTCCCAATATGGATGTGGGATTCAAGAGAGAATTACAAGCTTAGTATTGCTGTCATATAGATTCTAAGTTCTTTGACACCGATGCAAAGAGGTTGGCAAGGCCTTGGGATCATTAAAAAAAAAAAAAAGGTGAAGAGCATGCATATCACTCCAAATCTTGGTAAGCATCATGATTTACTTGCTAAATTTTAAATGCTACATAAGGTGGTTTTGACCAAAGGAAGCATGCAAGGCAAGGGTGTACAACTAAAGGCAAAAATTGAGGTATGTACAGCTGTTTATTATTCATTTCCAGCTCTTGTATATCAAACTCCATGCGGGAAAGCACACTTTAACAGCCATGGTATGAAGGAGAACACCCTGATTAGTGTTGTGTAAGGGTTTGCTATGTGGGGTCCCAAAGTACAATTTGTACAATGTGCATATCATTGTTTGAGAGAGAAAATAGAGCAATTAATGACTATTACAGTCATTATACACCCCACTTACATTCTATTTTATGTTGTTGGACAAGGGGTAGAATTTGGATAATCTTGAAATTGGTGGTAAACAATACATATCATGATCCAAGGATCAACGGGAGGGTTGTTTATAACTTGTTGACTGTTGTTTCTCACGTTTCCAGCTTGTTCCCTCCAATGTTTATCGTCACCAGAGTAAAACTTGAATCTCAGGAGATGTGTTTCCCACCCCTTATCATTATGGAGATATTTCTAGCGAGTACAAGTGGGTTTCCAGCCACTATAGGATTGATTTGGAGGAAGATGGCATGCTACAACCATACTTGGGATACCATAAATGAATCCTTGGGAACTCATATGAGGAGAAACCATAAGGAAAGTGCAAGTCATAGAAGTGAATTTGATATCATGGTTTTAAGCCATGATGGAGTGATCAGAAAAGTGTTGCTAAACACTCTTGTTTTCACTAACATGTTTGTTCTATGTGTAGGATCACAACTTCGGCTGGTTGCAATGGCAACAAGGAAGGCAACGAAGGCTGCAATTTCTAAGTTGGGGCAACCACTTCAGCAAATGCGGATCCACCCCATTTTATGTTTAGTAAGTAATTCAAATTCTGAAGATTATTATTTATCAAAGGGGAGTAGAGGAGTTGTAAATTCTGAAGGTGGGCAGCCACTAAAGCATTGGGAAAACCATCCAATCCCATGCTTCAAAAGCATTAAAAAGTCGGAATTTTTCAAAAGGAATAGGCCCATAAAACACTCAAAAAATTCAGAGTTCTGTGTGCAAACTCGGTTGGTTACATGCACTAAAGGTTCTGAGTAAGTCTATATGGAGGCCTTGATCAGCATTGGTAAAAGTTATTGTGTTTCCTTAAAATCTCAGGGGGGCTCAATCCACAATATTTACTATGAAGTGCAAACTTGCTCGTTAAATGATTCTTGGTGTATGATGATAAATTATGCATATCCAAGCTTAGACCTAGAATGCCCTGTTAAAACATAAATAAATGCATGTTTGTTGTAAATTGAACGAATTTCAGAAATAATTTGTTTCCTTAAAGCAGATGCTAGATGCATACATCTATACGTGGAGTAGATTAATGAGGATATACAAGCCTTCCTATACAAATAGGAGCCCTTTTGTCTCCCATATAATTTCTGGGTTTATAATTACTAGGGATAGTTGTGTAAAATACTTGCATGCGTTCCTTGTAAGCTTGGGAAAATTAATAATGCTCAAACAAAATATCTCAACTGTCAGTACATGTTTGAATAAGACTTAAGCTTGCCTTGTGTTAAAAAAAATTGGAGGAACTTCGAATGCACCCCCTGCGTTTCGAGCTCCTTAACAATTAGGAATGGTGGCATGAACTTAACTGCCATTAGCAATATGACGAATACATATATATGTATGTTTGGGATGGAATTAAATTTGTTGAAGACAGTCCCATAATAATAATATCTTGACATTAAGACAAACTGTCGATAGTCCACAAAACGGTAATAAACTATTAACCTAGGATGAGGCACCAAATTACATACACAGCACTATTGGAATATAACTATGCCGCCATTTAGAAGACAAATCTACTAAATATACAAATGTATATACATTGCTATCCCTGGTATTCTTGTCTGAGTGGACGAACGTCCACAAGGATTAGGTAAAGGTCGATTTATTGTCTATTGCTAAAGTAATAGCAGTTCCATAACTCGATAAGCCTCATTTTATGCCTTTTGTGTTGTGTCACCCCTGGGATTAATTGTGGGCAGCTTACTACACTTGGAGTAGCCCATCCACCTCATGGCGCCACGGAAGCTTCTATTCCACCTTAATGCCATCCTCATTACCATTCTACATCGCCTTTGTCAATAGCTTGAAGACATGCTTTAAAACCCTAGCCAACTGCTCCATTATAGTGCTTCCCAGGTCAATGGCATGGATGGGATTTGAACCCATAATGCATCAAATTGCAACTATTATCCTACATTTTTCAAGGGAACACTCTACTAAGAGTTTATAAGTCTATTGACTCATTAACATAGTGTCCAAACATTGGGCACTTTTGCTGAGAGGATCAATGCGTGGGACCCATGAAGGTAAGTTAGCATAGGCATACCATTTACAAAACACGACTATAATAGTCCCACATTGCTCCACAAACACACCTTGAGATTCTTTGTATGCGAAAGGGCTCATACGCTTAGTGTCTTAGGAAGGGACCTTCTGTTGCTAGCTCGGGTCATATGGAGGGCCAAAAAATGCTCTTTATCATCTATTCACAGTTTTGGGATTGGTCCTGTTATTTGTACAAAGCAATCCCTAAACACATGAAAGGTCAATTTCGGCATTCAGGTTACGCTCATCATCTGACCTCGGTGAAACCTAAATCTGCAAATGATTGTTTGGGCATTCAGGTATAGCCTCTCCTTATATACAATGCCACCTACAAACTCACTAATGATTGTTTAGGCATTAGGGCTTAGTCTCATCTTCCATCCACAATTAACTCGAATCCACAAACAAGTGACATCTAGCGTCTAATCGGCCATTCAGGTCTCAAAGTATGTTTTGAGCACGGCGATCAATGAATTGGAAAACAACAGGATAGAGTACAATGTGGCAATGTTAGACAACATTTTAAGCCAGGAGGTCAATGTCGTAACTTTTGCTTCCGATGTGCATTTCAAGCAAACAAACAATTGTTTTCTAGGTTTTTAAGCACTCTAGATCCATTAGTGGGGTCGTCCAGAGCCTAGGAGTAACCCAAACCAAGTTCACTAACTTGGGCATTCTTTGCAACCAATCACGTCTCATGAACCCACTCTCGTAACCGAGTAATAGACCTAATTGTGTGTATTTGTAGACTTAAAATCGGACACTTTGCGGCAATTCTAACTATCCACTAACATCATTCTAAATCATCTAATCAATTCTTCTATTCACACTAACATTCCTAGTATGTCACTATTCCCCCATCCCCTCCCCCCGCGATCAATTAAACTTTCCTTCTATTATCACATCCAATCCCACCAAATTCATATCACTTCCCATTGTTAATTAACCCTTGTTAATTAGCTTAGTCATCTTCTAATGGAAAATTCCATTACTTTTGGAAATTCCTATTTTCTGAATTCATTAATTCCTAATTTCCTCATCACACAACTTACCACTTCAAAATTCATTAGATCTTCCTCTTTCCCAAGGCAATTGAATGGAATTGGATAGTGTGTGAGCAAGGTTTATGACAAGCGCTTACATTTCCTGCCACACTCAAGCCTTTCTTCCACACTCCATCTCTCCCTCTTACACACTCCATCTCACTCATTTATGAGCATGGAGGACTAATCCTCATCCATTGATCAGTCATTTGATCCATTGGTTCACATTTGTTAACCAAGTCTATAAATTGGAGGGCTTCTTCCTCATTTGAAGATGACCAAATAGTATAGGGAAGCTCTGCAAAATCCTATGGCCATCATCCATTAAGCATCAAGCATTATCCAATCAATTGTCCATTTAGCAAGGGGAAATTTTGTCTGTGTGACTATGTGCATAAGTCCATTGAAGCTCGCACCTACATCCGGGCCAATCCAAATTTGAATTCCAACTAGAAGGAGACATCAATGAGGAAGGTATAATCATTTGATTGTCTTCTATTTGTGTGTTTGTCACTTCTTAGACCTTACCTAATCTGAGTACTCATGCTTGGGCTTTAGGTTGTGTGTATTTCATTTTGATTGCATACAAACGTTTCTAACCTCTTGTAATGGTGTGGTTCACATATGGCATGCTCGGTGGGACAAGCACCCCACATTCTACTTTGAAACATCATACTCCTTTAAGATAGAAATTAGCTCAACATTGATCTTAATTTCATCTCTTTTTCTTCAAAATTTATCAAATTTCCGTTCCCAGGTTAGCGGCAAAAACGCTCTGCTATTAGTGGAATCGTTCCCCAACAACAGCTTTATCACCATGCATTTCGACAGAATCATTTTTACGTATTTGTCTATGTTTGCAGAAAAGAGTGAAATTGTTGTTGGAAGCGGCATGATCACCTTGCTAATTGGTGATATTGCTTCCTTTTTGTTTATATTTTGTGTTTTTAGGGAAGCGGCGGAATCGCAATCCGAATTCGCTGAATCGCTCTACAAAACGGTAAAATTGCTGAAACGGAAGAATTGCTCTGGTAATAGCAGAATCACCCTACATAGTGGCGAAATTGCCATGTAGTGTGTTTTTTGCTTGCACTGCCTACCTTCCGGAAGCCATAACCTTTGACTCAGATGTGCATTTGACCTCAAATTTGCAGCAAAACGAATGTATTTAAAAGACTGAAACAACCATCATAAAAAAATTGGTAGTCACTAAATCACCCTATATAGTGTTAAAATTGCAAAATATAGTAGTGGAATCATTATTGGTATTGGTGATATAGCGATTTTTTGCTTTCTATTTGCTAGTTTTTTGTAATGTCCCCATTTTTTATCTAGACCCTCGTGGGACTCTTAGCCCATTCTTGTTTCCAATGGCTAAGGGTAGAGGAATAAAAGGGAGCATTGTGGGCCACTTGTGAGGAGTTAATAATGGAAAGGGTACTTTATATTTTTAATTTTGAGTTGAGTTATGAAAAGCACCTTATGTTTCTATCTCACTTAGGTGGTGGAGTTTATAGGTCTTGGGCACTTAAGGCCAAGAGGAAAATTAAGAAGATCTTTTAATATTTTAAAAAGAAAGGTAACTCTCCCCTCCAATTTTGTGCGCCACACTTGGAGGAGTGGTGTATAAAGGCAAGTAAGGATTCATTTGAAGAGAATGGAATTTTGATATTAGAAATCTTGTGCAAGTATGTCAAGCTTGAACAAGTGACTTGAAGACGAAAACCTTCAAATGCACCAAGGGGTTTGGGGACGAAAACCTCCATTCTTCTATCAAGGCAGCTCTACTCAAGGGTTATAATTGCACTGTTGGCATAGTGTTGTCATTAATGTCAAAGTATGGTGTCATTGATGTCTAGATACATCTAGTGACGATGCATGGTGTGTGGGGTATGAGATTGTATACCTGATATGAAGACCTAGCATAGAACACAGTGAGCTATGAAGATCCTTAGTTGAGCTCCAAAGACCTGCCGGCAACTCTGATGACGTTCCGATGAAGCTCCGAAGACCTGTCTAACGTGCCCAAAAAATGCCTAGCCACACTTCGAAGATGTCCAGCTATACTCTGCAGATCAATATAGCAACTCCAAAGATATCTACTATAAATATATAGATTTTCCCTCTTTAGATATCTTCTTTTAGACATTACTATTCATAGTAATTGTCTAAAATGATCCAATAGTCTCTGTTGAGAGAGAATTTGAAGGCAACCTGATGATTCTTTTGAGGTTGATGTCAAGTTTCAGGTCAAGGTAAGCATGTTTTGAAGTACTAGTCTTTTAATACAAGGTGTCTTGAGAAGCATAGTCATATCATGAGCATGTGCATGGTGAGCATGAAGCAGTATGTCTAGAGGTATGATATTGTCTAAGGAGCATGAAAGGCATATGAGCAAGGGGTATAAACATCAAGGAGTGTTTCAAGGTCAATTGTCAAGCTTCAAGTGCTTGAGAAGTCTAGTCATGACACTAGTCATTGCATTAAGAAACCTTGTGAGTAGGTATGAGCTTCGTGGCCTGGTAAAATGAATGCATAGAGGCATAAGAGGCTGTATGAGATTGTTTGAGCATGCTTATGATGCTTTGGAGCACTCAAATGAGTCTCAAGGTAAGCCTACATGGGTAAGACCTACAGACCTAGTATGCAACTAGACCACCTCTAGACCCTGCTTGGCTTAATGAAGCAACATGAGTTGTTGATAAGATATATGAAGAATTCTTGACAGTGTTTGAGCATGAGAGAGGTTGTTTGAGTTTGTACATGAGGTGTTGAGAGCTTGGACAGTGGTTAGAAGGTCAGCTTCAAGACATTGTGACTTACAAGGCAAAGGCTTAGAGAGCAAAGAGAGAGATGGTGGCCAGATGGGCTATTAGGATCAGTTTCCAAGGCAAGTGTGAGTATGTGAGCATTGACAAAGGTGAGTCAAGTTGTTTTAAGCATGTGCATGAAGTTTCAAGTCAAAAATTGAAGGTTAAAGCAAAAAAAAGTGTCTTAAGGTCTCTTGAGTGCACAGGTTGAAGAGTTGTCTACTCGAGAAACTTTTTCAAGTGTTCATTGGCACGTGCAACATCTGCATGAGGACCTGTTAAGCACAAGCTTATATTGAGAGGGGGGTGAATCCATATAAGATAATCTTTTAATTGTTTAAATTTAATCAACCACAACAACCATAAACATTCAAGATCTAGCAATTAATAACACAAGAGAACACAGGATTTATGTGGAAACCCTTTCAGGAGAAAACCACGACAAAATATAACTCTTTTATAATGTTTGCAAGCACCAACCTACTAGAGACACCAATCCCCAAACCAAGCACCAACTCGGTCAATTTGTGAGCACCCACCCACTGGAGACACCGATCCCCTTCACCAAGCACCAAGCAGACCAATTCGTGAGCACCAACCCACAAGAGCACCAACCCCTAGACTATGAGGTACCAACCCCAAGCCAAATCGATTCCACCATCTGTGATTGCTTCTTCAATCGAATGATGGCTTTGCTTCTCTTACACTCTCTTATTGATTTTCTTATGTACTTTCTGCTCAGCTCTCTTTTACAATTCTCAAATGATATTCTTCATTAAAATAAATCTACCCTTCACACTTCTTTTCTTAAGAGATATTTTATTTCATTTTCTGCTCTTCTCTTCTTTGCTCAAATGATATGCATAAACAAAATTCTGCTCTTCCTCTCTTCCTTCTCTCTCACACTTATATGATCTTCAATCAAATCAAAATGCTTGTAATACTTCCACATCTCTCCCTTATATAGATTTTAAAGGATGCATCCCATCCAAGAGGCACCTCTTCACCAAAAGATGTGACCGTTGACATTTTCGTTGACACTTTCGTTGACATTTTCGTCAACATTTCCATTCACTTCCAACAACAATTCCATTTGACACTTCCGTTCACTTCCGGCAACAATTCCGTTTGACATTTCCGTTCATATTCGTTACAATTCCTTTGACACTTCAGTTCACTTTCAACAACAATTTTGTTTGACATTTCCGTTCATATTTGTTAAAATTCCTTTGACATCAATGACAATTATTCCAACAATCTCCCCATTTGTCATTGATGGCAATCCCCATGAATTAGTATATGAACTCCTCCTTGCTTTGGTTCTCCTCCTTTGCTCCCACTGTCTTCAATTCTCCCCCTTTGACATCAATGGCAAAGGGTCATACACCCTTCTCCCGCTGAGTTGATGCTTCCTCTCATAGTCACTAGATGAAAAAGATATTATTTTCTTCTACTGTCTTCGTTGTAATCTCAAACTTCTTTTATAGCACTTATTGTAATGTCTTCTTTTATTGTTCCTCTTTGTAGCATCTTTCCACTGTGCACATCATATCTCTCTTCCTTCAACATGGTCTTCACTGCCATTTCTCCTTGTGCTTTGTGCTCCATCATGTCATCCCTGCGATTGCTCCTTGTGCCTTTTGCACAAGCGCAAATTACTCCTTTTAATTGTCTAGCTTCTGCGTCCGCTTCCAAACTTGCACAAATTCTCTTTTGAGTTTGGTTTGGGCATCCTCTTTCTTATTCTGGTCTATAGGATTACTTCCTCATTGTCTCTCTATATGTCCAGACTTAATGCAATTATAACATACAATGTCTTTTGACAATGGAGTAAATGAATTTCTACCTAAGAAACCATATGAATATTTGTTTCTGTTCCAACCATGCCCATTCCTCTCACGTCTTTCACTTGTGCCACAGTTCCATGCATACTCATTTCTTGCATGCTCATTCCTCTTATCTACATTTTTGCCACTGTTCTATACGTATCCATTCCTTGCATGTCTCTTACACTCCTTTGCTCTATGACCAAAAATGTTGCAATTAAATTAATAGCCATAAAACGATTCTTGATACCTGTCATACCGTTTTGGCAAGAATGATCTTCTATCATGCTAATAGTTCTTTCCTTTGTCTTCTAGTTGTGAAACTTCGTTCTTCGGGGAAGTCTTCTCTTCTATCTTCACAGTTTTAGCAATTTTAACATCCTCCTTGGTAACCTTTTGTTCATCTCCATAGCCAAGACCCGACTTGTCAAATAGTGACCTCTGACGATCTAGAACCTCGGTGCTCTTCTCAAATCTTAAGCTACTTGTTAACTTAACACTAGACTTCTCCAATTCCTTTCTTAAATCAACAATCTCATATTCAAGCTTAGCAAGATTTTCCTCTTTTGTTTTCAGCTGATCTCTTAGTACCTCCTCAATTCTTTTCGCCTCTTCTAATTGAGTTTTTAGTCTGGTAATGATATTTTCAGACTCTTCAAATCTTTGAGATATGTTCGTTTTCAAATTTCCACCTTCTTCATATTTCTGAAGCTGCAATTTTTTCTTCGACTTCTTTTTCTTAAACCTCTTTATTTCATTCAAGGCACAGACAAGTTCTTCCCATATCCACTTCTCCTTCCTCAAGATTTTCTTCCTCTTCTAGAAAAATTTGGTCTTCATCATTATTTGTTTCTATTGCCATGAAAAGAGTTTCTTCTTTATCAATCTCTGAAGTACTCTCATTACTCTCTTCTTTTGAGCTACTCTCCTTGGTGTAAAGGCTTTTCTTATATCTATCAGAGTTTTTCTTTTTTTCATATTTACTTGGCTTAAAGTTCTTTTTGTATGAATGTTTGCTCTTTCCTACCTTAGCATGTTCTTCTTCATCACTATTATCATCTTTTGCGTGAAGACACTTACCCACCACATTGAAACATTTGAAAGGAAGCTTACCTTTATACTTGCCAAATCCTTTTTAAGATTTCTCACAAAAAGAGCTTCTTCTTCTGAGTCATCACTTACTTAGGGTTTGCATTTTTTACTTTCTTTGAAGCTTTGAAGGCTGCTTCGCACTTTGACGATTTTTCTATTTCTGTCCTCATTTCATGTGTTGCAAGGATTCCATGTAATTCATCCATCTTCAATGTGTTCAAGTCCATTTCTTCAATAGCTCAGATTTTCACATCATCCCTCATAGGAAATGACCTTAGTACTTTTTGTACTATCATTGATTCTTCCATTTTCTCACCCAACCCTTTGATTGTGTTGACTATCTCATCCACACAGAGAAGATAGGTTGCAATGTTTTCTTCATCTTTCATCTTAAGACTTTCAAACTGCTTTCTATGCGTTTGAAGCTTCGCCTTCTTGACCTTGTCATCACCTTCATAGATATTATGAAGTTTGTCCCATATATCTTTTGTTGACACACAATGCATTACTTTTACGAATTTTGATTCTAATAAGCCACATAAAATGCCATTCATTGCTTTCGCATTATTCTTACATGCCTTCTTTCCAGCCTGATCCATTTGTTGATTTGTTGGTACTATGTACCCTGTTGCTACTGATAACCAAATATCAAACCCTAGAGCCATAAGATATGTTCTCATCCTTATACTCTAAAAAGCATAATTTATTCCATCAAACAATGGTGCTTTGTTTGTAGAGAAACCATCCTGACCTTGAGGACTAGCCATGTGTGCTCCCGGGATCTACCTTCTAGTGATTAGATTGATTTTAAAGGAACCGCTCTGATACCAATTGTTAAGCACAAACTTATACTAAGAGGGGTGGGTGAATCAATATAAGATAATCTTTTAATCTTTTAAATTTAATCAACCACAACAACCATAAACATTCAAGATCTAGCAATTAATAACACAAAAGAACACAAGATTTTTGTGGAAACCCTTTCGGGAGAAAACCACGAAAAAATATTGCATATATATATCTTTTATAATGTTTGTAGACACCAACCTACTGGAGACACCAATCCCCAAACCAAGCACCAACTCGATCAATTTGTAAGCACCCACCCACGAGAGACACCGATCCCCTTCACCAAGCACCAACCCGGCCAATTTGTGAGCACCGACCCACAGGAGCAACAACCCCTAGAATATGAGGCACCAACCCCAAGCCAAATGTATTTCACCGTCTATGATTGCTTCTTCAATCAAATGATGGCTTTGCTTCTCTTACACTTTCTCTCTCACTGATTTTCTTATATACTTTCTACTCTCCCTCTTTCACAATTCTCAAATAATATTCTTCATTAAAACAAATCTACCCTTCACACTTCTTTTCTTAAGAGATATTCTATTTCATTTTTTGCTCTTTTCTTCTTCGCTCAAATGATATGCATAACCAAAATTCTGCTCTTCCTCTCTTCTCTCTCAAACTTATATGATCTTCAATCGAATCAAAATGCTTGTAATACTTCCACATCTCTTCTCCCTTATATAGATTTTAAAGGATGTATCCCATCTAAGGGGCACCTCTTCACCAAAAGATGTGACCGTTGACATTTTCGTCGACATTTCCGTTCACTTCGAACAACAATTTTGTTTGATGCTTCCATTCACTTTTGGCAACAATTCTGTTTGACATTTATATTCATATCTGTTACAATTCCTTTGACACTTCCACTCACCTCCAACAACAATTCTCTTTGACATTTCCGTTACAATTCATTTGACATCAATGAAAATTATTCCAACAGGACCTAAGTTGTTCATGGTAGATGGAGAAGGGTCCTAGCTCAAAGTTCCAAGCATTGGTTTTTGGAATAAGGGGCTAAGTTTTATGAATGATCATTAAGACTGTAAGATGGTTTAAACCCTAATAGTGACCCGACGTGAAAGAACTTGTTCTAAAGTGGTCAGAATGGATTGGTTTGACTAGTTTAGCTATTGGAGCATGAAGTCAACTCTCTCAGGCATCTCCAGGTATGATTTGTTTGTCAGAAGAGTGAGTGGACTCTACAAGAAAGTCCTTGTTTCTCGAAGACTTGGTGTAGTAGGCAGAGTTGACTGAGTCAAAGTTGCTTAATGAATGGAAGCTTGAGACTTGTATTAGATGTCCATTGTAGTTTTTGAGTAGGTTCTAGCCCTCAGGTGTGCTAAACCAGTCTTACAAATTGATTAGTCTCTAACAGGCCTAATGGTGCAGACAATGAGAAAACTAGGCAGAAGTAAGAAGATGATTAAGGATGTGTTATCATGGACTAGGGATGAATCCAAGTGCATGAATATGTTGTTCAAGACCTGTAATACATGTTCATGTTGGATAGAAGTTTTGGAGGTCAGTGGATATGATGAAAATGTTACTCATAAGTTTACTTGTCCAGTGTAGATAAGACACTAAAGGTGTGAGGTGAAATTGGTCTGCAAGACCAATATTGCCATATGACCTTGTTATCTATCTATTTGGTATTGGTCTAATGATCTTACAAGGTCATCCACATGTATTGGATGTCTCTAAAAGTGTCTACACATGTGTTTAAGATCATTATCATCATGGTTGTGTTTGAAGGTAAATTGGCAGATCTGAGTAAGCAAGTTGCAGTGATGAGTTGAAGGCTCTTTGCCCTGAGCTGAATCATTCAATACATTTGATGTTGTTGTTTGGGACTTGAATGATCTATTCATGCTTTGCAGAAGCTTGGAAGTCAGTGAAAGTGATTGAAATGGTAAAGCCAAAATGGTTTGACTGATTCAGATTTGATTGTGTATACTAAAGACAAAAGATTGGTCTGCAAGACCAATATTTGGCATTAGACCTTGTGATCTTTGTACTTAAAAGTGATATAGATTTGTCAAAGAATCTCTCGAAGGTGTCAGAGGTCATAGAAAGTATTCTTTCAGGTGTTGAAGATCAAGTTTCCTTAACTATGTTTTGAAGCCAGTTGGCAATTCAAAGTAAGCATCTTGCAGAGAAGAGTTTGAGCCTATATACCTTGAGTTGAAGCATCTAATTAAGTTTATGATGACCCTAGGGTCATGAAGTTTCCGTATGTGTGATTTGTTGCCATGGTTGTTTGGCAAAATTGTGCTTATGCTTCAGTTGTTCAAGATAGACTTTTTGGGTATGCACAAGTCTTATATAAATAGTACTAATGATGTGCCCCAAGTAGTGGTTTGAGCTGAAAAGTGTTATAAAACCTAGATAAGCTTAGCAGGGGTCTATTGGAGTGGCATATGATGTGTTCCTGCCATGTGAGGTGTTTGAATATTCTCCAAGAGGATCAAAGGGTAACATATGCTAAGTAGGCCTAATGGAATTAGGTCTCCATGAGACCTAAAGAAGAGATAAGGCCTAATTGAAATAGGTCAGACCTAAAGGGACTCAAATCACATTTGATTCATGTCTATGAGATGTCTTAAGATCCATTCCATGCTCGACCTAAAAAGATAAGAATGTTTGGCCGACTAAGAAAGATATGATCAAGTGACTTGTATAAATACTAGGCAATTTTAGGCCTATTTTGGAGAAGTGGTAAGTATGAAAAGAGTAAGCGAATAATATAACAATTGGTAAATAGGTCTTATAGACCATCAGAGGAGTATAACGGATCAGTGATGAAGCTTTGACATAGGTTCTGTATATGAAGTTCAAGGTCATATCACCTAATCAAGCCAAGAAGAGGGCTAGTTGAGCAAAGAATGCTAGAGGCCAGTTTGAGAGGGATAGACGTGTGCGAAGAGCTAAGGAAGAAGATCATCATCTATTGTATGAGCAACAAGATATTTTGAAAGTGATCAAGTGTTTCAGGTGGTTGAGTTGGTGTTGAGTCATCTAGGGGGTTGGTGCCTCCTTGCAAGGTGGTACTTGCTAAAACGTAGCTAAGTTGGTGCTTAGCTAATTGGGGTTGGTGCTCCATGTGAAGTGGGTGCTTCACTAAAGTTGATGTTTCTCTTATAAGACTATAGTCCATTTGCATCATCAGTGGGTTTCCTTTCCCTTGAGGGTTTTCCACATATATATTGTTTTCATGTGTTTCAAGCTTTTGTGGATTGGTGCTTATGCTTGCTAAGATGTACATGCTTGTTAAAATGATCTATGATTGCTTAAGTAAGATTGTTAAAAAAAGTTTTTGAACACTGATTCACCCCCCTCTCAGTCATTTAGGTGTTTCTTGCTTGCACTGCCTACCTTTCGGAAGCCATAACCTTTGACTCTGATGTGCGTTTGACCTTCTGTTTCCGGCAAAACGAAGGCATTGAAAAGACTCAAACCACCACCATAAAAAAATTGGTAGTCGCAAAATCACCCTGTATAGTGGTAGAATTGCAAAACATAGTAGCAGAATCATTATTGATTTTGGTGATATCACGATTTTTTGCTTTCTATTTGCTAGTTTTCTGTAATATCCCCATTTTTTATCTAGACCCTCGTGGAACCCTTAGCCCATTCTTGTTTTCGATGGCTAAGGGTACAGGAATGAAAGGGAGCATTGTGGGCCAATTGTGAGGAGTTAATAAAGGAAAGGGTACTTTATATTTTTTATTTTGAGTTGAGTTATGAAAAGCACCTTATGTTTCTATCTCACTTAGGTAGTGGGGTTTATAGGTCTTGGGCACTTAAGGCCTAAAGGGAAATTAAGAGGATCTTTTAATATTTTAAAAAGAGAGGTAACCATTCTCTCCAATTTTGGGCACCACACTTGGTGGAGTGGTATATAAAGGCAAGTAAGGATTCATTTGAAGATGATGGAATTTTGATATTGGAAATCTTGTGTATGTCAAGCTTGAACAAATGACTTGAGGACGAAAACCTCCATTCTTCTACCAGGACGACTCTACTCAAGGGTTATAATTGCGTCATAATTGTTTTTAAAATTTATACAAGACAAAGGTGTCTTTGGTCACCACCTTCATCAAGGAATTATTGCAAACCCTTCGAAGGGCTGTAAATTCATGATTTACAAGTCAAGGAGGTGGACGAACATGGTTAAAAGAGTTTTTGTTGATTTTGGAAAAATCTAGGGCTGTAACTAGGGTTTTTGAAACTTCAGAACTACTTTTGAGGGACTTCCCATGGGGAGAAAATTTTGATTCTAATTTTGTGTAAAAGCTACTATTTTTGTGATCATTTTGAAATAATATTTGCATTGAAATTCCCAATATTCCAGAAGATACGAATTTTTGAAGTTTCTGTTGATTAAGGCAAATAACAATTTATTGAGCGCTGAAAATAAGGGAATTAATTTCAAAAATTATTTGCATAATTTTCCTTATTGGACCTTGTTTTTGAGGTTGTTTGCATAATTTGGAGCCATTCCTAGGGTGGCGATATTTTTAATAATTTATTCTAGCTAGGCAACTTGTGTTGGAGAGGTTTTATAGGGTTTTTACGATCATTCAATGCCCTAGAATATTCAGAGATCATTTATAATATATAATATTTTTCCAAGTGGGGCGAATTTCTTTGAGGAAGATTTGCAAGAGTTTAGGGTGCTTTTAAACCCTAAACAATTGGGCAAATATTACTATATTTTTGGATTTGTTAATAATTCCAACAATTTTGGTGTTTAAGGGGTGAAAAATGCAACTGTACTTTCAAGAAAAATCAGATTATTCACGAGAGGTATTTTCAGCGTCTTCGTCTAATTATTTGATCCAAAAAAGGTGCTTTATTCTCTAAAAAATTTTCAGCTATTTGTGAAATTATTTTGATGTTCTTTTGCTTGGATATCATACAAATTTTCAACTAGGGTTTGGCTAGTTCTAAATTTTCAGATTTCAGTTTGTTTGGAGTTGATTAACAGTTTTGTTGAGAAACCCTTTTTTTTCATCATTGTCCCAATTTGGGGACATTACATTTTCTGTAGTAGTGAAAATGCTTTCTTTAGTAGGGGAAACTCTCAGTGTAATAGCGGATTTGCTAACCATAACAACAATATCACACTGCTAATCAACGAAATCCCTAGTTCTCTGTTTTATGTGTTTTGTGTCTACAAATCGATAATATTGATTCCAGAATTAGCGGATTCACCCTGTGATAGTTTCCTGAGACCTAAACAATTAACATTACAACATCCTCTTGCTTGTCAAAGACCACAAATCCAAACACTAACTACTTTTCTGCAAGTATCGATTGTCAAAGAAGTGGTTTAGCTCAAAAACAAACACATTTCACTTTGGTGCTTAACAATTAATCAACATTTAAATTTGGTGTTTTAAAATACTTGTGTTTTTTTCTATTTGAGTGTGTGTGTTATTTGTTGTGTGTTTGTGGGTGGCTTATTGTGTGTATGCTCTCCCCTTGCCCACTTGTGGGACCTTGGGTGATAAAAAACACATAGGCTACTATTGTCTTTTCCCAAAGCGAAGCTAGAGTATGCTCTCCTCTTGCCCACATGTGGGATCTTGAGAATCAGAAATAGTGAAACTTTCTTTTTTTTTGGTTGCACGAGTTGGACTTCATCACCATCCGCAAGTCCTTGAGGCACAACAACTGGTATTTCATCCCCCAACATACGTACTAACCCCGTTTTCTAGTAAGAGATATAAATTGAGGTCAAGTGGTTGTGTGTTTTAAGCACAATCCATGAAAGCAAGGGGTTTATCCCTGATGCTAAGCTATCAGACATCACCCTCGATGTTCAATTTCCAATAGCACTTCACTGAGATCTTACGGCTAAAGTGGTAACCCTTCCGCGAATTGCTCATTATTGAACTTCTTCCACGGACTTTTGAGCCCCACATATCGTGAGGTATATCAGGGACCATCTAGAAAGCCTTGTAAAAACTTAGATTAAGACCACTTGGCTACAAATGATTTTTAGTGCGAGAGAAACCAACCTCCCCCAATATCTCACAATGTACTGCTTGAAGTGAGGGTTACAACCGCTTGAAGTGAGGGTTATGAGATTACCCTGTTCTCGCTTCTTGTGAGGTAGATATGTGGGCTACAGTCGCATTTATACCTGTTTTACCACTAAGCTAGGGCTTATCTTGTGTGTGTGCCATTGCTTGTTTGGTGTCATATACCTCGTTTTGCATGTTATACCTTACACCCCAAACAAGTCAAATTATCCCAAATCCAAACTTTGTCATTACACATTGGCTCGATAAGGAGTTACGCTGCCCAAATTTTGAGTCATTTTTATCTCATTCTGAACATCATATTGGCCGATTGAAACCTTAGCCTGTCCGTATTGTACTGATATGTTGCCCATTTGAAAACAAATCCAAATCAGGTCCATTTTGAACCAAATCCAATTCTGAATCAAATCCAAATCAGTCAAACTTTCTAAAATCAAGTCATCTCTTCCAACGTCAAACATTCGAAGTCAATTAAAGTCAAACTTTCAAATCAAGTCAAACATTCTAAAATTAACATTCAAGTCAAGCATTCTAAAATTAACATTCAAGTCAAACATTCTAAATTTAACCTTCAAGTCAAACATTCTAAATTTAACCTTCAAGTCAAAGTCAAACTTCCCAAGTCAACCATTCCAAATCAATTATTCCAGTCGCATCTTATCTTTTCATCCAATCTCCCGCCCCTGTCAGTTGGGAATGACAAGGTCACAACATCCATCCTTTCTTCCATCGAGAAATCAAATTCATAATCCAATCTGAGCTTAATCAAGTCAAGTCCAAAATTATAATCACATTCAATCAACCAATCCAAGTCAAATCAAGTTCAAAAGTAAATCAAGTTAATTTTGACCAAGTCCAACCAAAAGTCAAACATCTAAGGTCAATTTTCACCAAATCAAAATCACATCCAAATCAGGGCAACTTTGACCCAAATCACATCAGTTCCAAATCAATTATTCAAGTCACATCTTATATTTTCATCCAATCTCTCGCACCTATCGGTTGGGAACAACAAAGTCACAACATCCATCCTTTCTTATATCTAAATCAAATACAAAATACAATCTGAGCTTAATCAAGCATCAAATCAATCCGCCCTAATTGGGGCAAATCAACTCAAACATCACAACGAAATCAAAGTAATCCGCCTTACTTGGGGCCAATCACATCAAATCAATCTGGCCTTCTTGGGGCAAATCAAATCAAACATCAAAATAATATCAACACGTCCAAACATTAATCAAGTCTACATCAAATTCCATGGCATCTCAAAACCCGTTTGGGCAAAATCTTAATGACTTCCACAATCCTAGTCCTGTTCTAGCATCCCCATTCATTAGTCAAGATATGATAGACCAAATCTTCCATCTTAGCCAATAGGGATCCCACATAGCATCCCTTCTTGGCCCTTCATCCACTAGTCCAACATCCAATTCTCCTGAGACAAACATCAAAAAATCTACTAGCCAACAAATCTAGCCAATCCAATCATGTCCTTTCATTGCCCCTTCAAGGATCATCATTTACTAAAGAACTAGGTACATCTAAGTCCGAGAATCATCCACTAGAGATATGCCAAGATCCCCTACCAAATCACAATCAAACTCATCCACTTCCAAGTAAAGGTCAAGACAATCAACCCATCTTTGACATTTTTTGTCGAATCACCCATTTTTGACCAATCCCAAACCATTGTTGGCCCACCCATCTTTGATGGACCCATCTTTGATGAGCCAATCTGTGATGAACCATCACTTCACCAATCACCCATCCTTGGTCAGCCTGTTTTTTATCAACCTATCCTTGACCAGCCACCCGTCTTCGACAAACCACCAATCTTGGATAAATCCATCTTTGATGATGCCATCCTTGGCCTATTAACCCATCTCCCCTCACATATTGAATCGTCCAACACCCAATACTGCATGCCTCATGTGACAACGATACTTGTAGACAACAAACATCAAAGTGCCTTCCATTTGGATAGGCCCAACATCAATAGCAAATCAGCATCAACATCCTATCAATTCGGCAAAACATCATTTATCAGATTTGGCTTCCTCGCAGATGAGGAACTCGACAACAACAATTATTCAAGGTTACGCAAGGACACCCCCACGACTTGTTTTCAAAGCAACAAATATCCTATGGCAAGTAGAATACTCCAAAGCATGAACTACAAAGGCAAAGGCCTTGGCCTTCATGAGCAAGGAATCATCAAACCAGTCCATATCCCAGTACACAGGTTCTCACAGCATCGGCTACAAGCCATCGATTCATAAACATAAGGTGTTAGTGATACTTTCATGATTTTCGAGAAAGCTTCATCTAACATTGACACAAGCTTCGTTCATAGTCCCTACGAGGACCGTGCTGCCACCCATCCTTTTAAGTTTTATTAATACCATCCATCCTTTCCACCATCTTGAAATTCAATCTCCCGCACTCGTCAATTGGGACCGACACAATCACTTATTCTCATCCTTCTTCCATAGCAATCAAACAATGGCATAATTCATGGTTAGCATCCAGCCAAAAGAGCATAAAGTTACATCAGCACATCCTGGGGAACATAAAGTGTTCCTAAATCAAGATGAATCCAAGAATCCAACAAATCAAAATCCAAAATCAACATCCCCTAGTGAAACCTTGTTTAAGGCACTACAAGGCAATCAAAGTCGAAATCTTGAAAATTCAGAAGAAAAGTCCCCTAGTGAAACCTTGTTTGAGGCACTATGGGACATTCAGAGTCAAAATCCTAGAAATCCGAAAGAAAATCCCCTAGTGAAACCTTGTTTAAGGCACTATGAGGCAAAATAAATCAAAACCCTAGAAATCCAGAAGAAAAGTCCCCTAGTGAAACCTTATTTGAGGCACTACGGGACAATCAAAATCAAAATCCAAAAAGTCAAAAATTCAAGTCACTTAGAGAAAACCTCTTTGAGGCGCTATCAGACCAAAATCAAAATCAAGAAAACACCATCAGTACAATAGAACACCCTCGAGCATCCAATTGGTGGATACTCTCTGTCTTGCGGAACATGAGATTGTTGGTCCCAATCCCCCTTCGCATCATGATCCTCGTGTCCCTCCAAATCCTTCAAGCAATCAACAAACAACCTTCATCCAATACAACTTTTGCATCACCCTTATTCGTAACACCATCTTTCTTAGGCTATGACAGCATCCTAATCAATTTAGACGAAGCAAATCTAGAAATCAACAAAGTTCACAATGACATCTCTGTAGCACGTACCTGAAGATCAAAATGGATCAACATTATGCATCTCATAATCCCCCATTGAGTTGAGATGCCAAAAAACCAAAAAACCAAAAAAATCAAAAATTAAAAAGAGAAATAATTCGTCCAATAGTGAAAACCATTTCTATGGCACCTTGGGCAAGTACCATGATGAAAAGCAAGGTTTTGGCATCATATGTAAATAATATGTTGTCTGCAGGTACCTCAACACTTGGGGTCAGCCCTTTCCAATTCATATTCAACCATTCAAGTCCTCATTCATCCCATTTGAACCATTCATATCCTATCCAAATTCTTACCCTATCCAAATCCTTGTGTGTGTCCAACCATCCTTATCCAAACAAGTCTTATCATGCCCATCAGTCTTCCTGTTCTGACCTTGTTAAGGAAATAGAAGAAATATTGAGACCCGTTTAAGAAACATCTTAGCATATGCTCAGCCAGTGATTCGACGATTGGACGCATTTGTTTTTACAAGATATAGCCCCCAGTGATCCAACATCTTTTGTATCCATACATATCCAGCATCATCCTGAATCCTTTGCATCTTGCATCACTTTCCACATCTAGGTGCTGGAACGGGTTCTCCCTGTGCTAGTAGCCATTGTATATACTTATTCCAAAAATCCTAAACATTATAACATTCAGAAAAATCCTAAACATCATAAAATTCCAAAAATCCAAAACATCATAAAATCAAAAAAATCAAAAAAAGGCCGCAAATCTTCAAGAGAGATATAAAGCCAAACAATCCAAAAGCATTTGGCTTGTCCTCAATTCAGTCAATAATCCTTGATCCAATCATTCCATCTTTTTGGGATATTTCATTCCCACATCCGCCCTATTTGGGGCAAAGTCATCAATCCAAGCTCGTAGCTTTCGCCCTATTTGGGGCAACTCAAAGCATGCAACTTATTTTGAGATATTTTTCCCAATCCATCCCCTTGCATGTATCCTTGCTTAGGGCCACCATCCAACTATCAGTATCATTGAGCCTTCACGCGTGGATTTTGACTTGATTAATGACAAGATGTTTTTTGTTGCTTTTGTTTTCAAGTTCGTGTGTGTTTGTTTGCTTGCTTGCTTGTTTGTTTTTCTTGTTGTGTCTTGACTCAGTGCATATACATCAATAGGGTCATCATGGTTTTTCCATATCATGGTGATTTTTTGCACTTCTACTTGAATTCATCCATCAGCATATGATAACAATGCCATCGCGATTTTTTCATATCATGGCGCGTTTTGTCATTTGTCTGTTGGATCGAGGGTCAGGCCTTGTGCACATTGAAATCAAATCATCATGGTGTTTTATATCATAGTGCATATGGTTATGTGCTACATAAAAAATCAAGTTGCAAAGTATATGTGGATGCGCGCTACTGTGGCAATTTATCCCTTTGCAAAATCATCTATTATCAAATCAAATCATTTCGGTCATCTTTGACCACATCGCATCATCGCATTCTTCTTTGGCATTTCTCAACATCATATCGACATTTATTTCTCATCGTATTTCTCCCTTCTTTCACCACATCACCATTTCCATCACCATTCTTACTCTTTTTCCATTCCCATTTTCATCTTTCAACATCCAAATCTTCTAACTAACAATCATTCTCACACCCTGTGTGTGTGGACATCAGTGTGCCACATCCCCTATTTATCCAATCCATTCCAAATCTAATCACATCATTATTGCATCATCCTTCAGTCTTCATCGTTCAATCTTGAGGCATCCTTGTGTGTCTGGTTTTTTGCGACTTCTTCATTCTTTGAAAAGTCGTTATACCATCCACACATACGTTTGCGTTGTCATCAACGTGATCATCTCATCCGTAATCCATGCAATAGGTTAAATCCTTGATCTATGCTTGCAAATCAATCAATCAATTAGCCAATCGATCCATCATGCTTGGGGTAATTCAATCATTCAGTCCTTTGTCCAAGCTCGCAGCTTTTTTCTGTTTGGGGCAAGTCAAAGTGTGCAACTTATCATGGGATGTATCCTTCCCAAATCTGCCCTGCTTGGGGCAAATCAGTTCATCATCATTAGAAATCAGAGCATCCAAACATTAGCTTAAGTGATTTCATCTCACCCACAGGTTAATCATCATCACATGCATCCCAAGCCCTTCTTTTTCCATCACCCACCCATTGATTCTTCCATTCTAGCTTCTTCCTCTCTTTTTCGAGAGCCCCTTTGCATCCTTCATCTTTGCATACCCTTTCGAGTGGGCATCATTCATCACATTCCTTCATCATCATTGTCTAAATTTTTGTCCACCTTTTTTCAGCTTCTTCTTTCTTTGAAAAGTTGTTACTCCACTCATTGTGTCTCACAACACTTCTCAAAGGAGCAAAATGTTGACACTTAAAATTGGACACTTTGTATCAATTCTAACAATCCGCTAACATCGTCCTAAATCATCTAATCAATTCTTCTATTCGCACTAACATTCCTAATATGTCAATATTCCCCACACCCACCCCCTTTTGATAAATTAAACTTTCCTTCTATTATCACATCCTATCCCACCAAATTCACATCACTTCCCATTGTTAATTAAACTTTGTTAATTAGTTTAATCATCTTCTAATGGAAAAGTCCATAGCTTTTGGAAATTTCTATTTTCTAAATTCATAAATTCCTAATTTCCTCATCACACAACAACTTGCCAATTAAAAATTCAATACATTTTCCTCTTTCCCAAGGCAATTGAATGGAATTGGATAATGTGTGAGCAAGGTTTATGACAAGCTCTTACATTTCCTTCCACACTCAAGGCTTTCTTCCACACTCCATCTCTCCCTCTTACACACTCCATCTCCCTCATTTATGAGAATGGAGGACTGATCCTCATCCATTGATCTTCTATTTGAGCCAATGGTTCACATTTGCCAGCCAAGTCTATAAAGTGGAGGGTTTCCTCCTCATTCGAAGATGACCAAATAGTGCAGCGAAGCTTGGCCGAATCCTAAGGCGATCATCCATTAAGCATCAAGCATTATCCAATCAATTGTCCATTTAGCAAGGGGAAATGTTGTCCGTGTGACTACATGCATCCACCCATTGAAGCTTGCACCTACATCCGAGACAATCCAAATTTGAAATATGGCTAGGAGACATCCATGGTGAAGGTATAATCGTTTGATTATGTCTTCTATTTGTTTGTTTGTCACTTCTTAGACCTTGCCCAATGCGATGACTCACACTTGGGCTTTAGTTTGTGTGTATTTCGTTTTGATTGCATACTAAAGTTACTAACCCCCTCATAATCACGTGATTCGCAGTATCGAACCCATATTGATACAGCAGGATTAATTATGGATGTGATCTCCCTTGTGTGTTGCTACTTATCAATATCAGACATATGTATGTGGTGTGTGGTATCAAGCCAAAGTATTTGCATAGAGAACAAAAGAAAAACATTGTAGTGATTTTCGTGTGTTTCTAGTAGCACTAGGGAGCATATTACATCTCTTCATTCTCTAGGAATGAGCAGCAGTATAGAGGAATTAGGAAAAGGTAATCTCAGAATCAGATCAAAAGTATGCTTCACCATGGAATGCTTTGGACACATCTTGAGGCCCCCAATCCCAAATTCCTTCCAAGGTGGTTGTCCAGCAAGAAGGCATTTCTCATAATACCATTGAAGGCATGCTCAATATCCTTTTTCATCGAGGAAAGGAAATTCACTTGCTGATGGAAAGAGCATTTAAATATAATGTCTCATAGAATGTCTCTATATTTTGGGCAAACGACCTATGAACACGGTTAAACATAATCTCTCTCCCCTACCTCTCAAGAGCCAATTTTTTCAAGCTAGATCTTGAAGCTGCCTCCAACTCCTGGATCATGGGGACTCTGGACCACCAATAAGAAAAGCATTGAAGAATGACCTCAGTTGGGGTTCAAGTCTCTCCACAGGAGAAGGATATGCCGACACTCTCTAATGGACAGTTCAGTTTATCTTCTGAATTTTGGTCTTTGTTTTTTGATGACATTTTTTGTTTGGCAAGTTGATGGTACTTAGTGATGTAGTTGTTTAATTTTGATGTTAATTTATGTTGATAGTCCGGTTTGCTTCAACTATATTAAGACTATGTTCTTATTGTTGCTAGCATACACAAATGCCAATTTGATGTATTTAGATTTCCTATTACTAATACAATGAGCTGTCTTTTTAAAGATAAAAAAAAGTTTTTATTTATTGATGGTTTATAAGCAATGATGGCCATTCAATAAATGACAAAAAATCCCTCTATTTCATAACTACGGCAAAAAGCTAAGGTGCCTTAAAACAATCCATTTGATGATGAAGGTATGCATCAATATCATATGGATAGTGAACATTGCATCTAACAGCTACCATAGCTTACGGCTACCTCTTGTATAAACAACTCTAATTCTTAACTACTTCCTCCAATGTCCAATTCAGAAAACAATCATGATAGTTAGTTGTGCTTTGCACAAAAAGATCCTCTTCGGCACATTGAAAAAATTGAGTTTAAAATCATCCCACTTAGCACAAAAGCTTGAAGGTATTTATCTAGTGCTATTTTCAAACTTGCTTGCATTACATACATTCAAGTGATGATCACTTAATTTTGTTTCCAGGTATGGAAGTATATTTTGAAAAAGCCAGCCTACATGCCACATTGCCTCTCCGCATAGAGGTCTTGAGCAAAGAAGCCTTATCAATGCATCAAACACCTGCCAATGTTTGCAAATATAATGTCAACTGCAAAAATAGTAAACTCTGTGAGATTGTGTGTTTGAGAGATTCTTCATATGCTAAATCTAAATCATAGAAAACACCATAAATAGTGATGACTAAAAAAGAACAAGTATTGATACCTAGCTCATTACCACACCGGTTAGCACTAGCAAGATAATTTTATTTAAAGCGTCAATCATACATTATAAATCAACTAAATGCAATTCCTTGAAGCAAATTATAGAAAAAGAACCAGTTCAAATATTAAAAATAACAATACAAGGAGAATATGCTAAAAGGCTGCGAATGTAAAATTTAATTCCATGCATGTCAAGGAAATACATGCTTTGCATAGGTTTTTCTAAAGTATCCCTTTAGTTAGACATGGATATATATGGTGTTTTCGATCATGGTGCATATAGGTGTGGCCAGGGTACGAAGTGCATGGTGGGTTGTATAGATTGCAGAGTGAAAGGGCACTATAGAAGAGTTATTCAAACATATATCATAGCACTTTTTTAATGTGAGCATAGAGAGTACAATTTATGCAAATTGCTAATGAGGGAGATATAATGTCTAACACTGTGATTACAAACAATTATAAATGAAGAGATTCTCTTTATAGTGTTTGGAGGTCACCACCGACATACAATAGTTGGAGGAAACTGCCCACCAACCCTTCATGATCACAACATATGTGCTTAATATTTGATTACAATGGCAATTGTAATAAAAATACATTAATTTTTTACCAAGCAATATATGGAACAATGTTCTCAAGGAGAAATACTCATCAAGTTTCATAAAAGACAAAATAAAAGCAACACAGTGTGTGGGCTAATGATTATCCCTCCGTCATCCCCCAATAGTGGGGCTAATAAAGAATTCAATAAGGATTCTATTATGGTTGATTTGTTTTCGCAGACTCCAATCAACACATAGCATACCTTCTCGCCCCTTCTCTTTGCTACAAATCTTAAAAGATAGACAAATTATTGAGGATACACGATGGATATTAATAGAGTGGCACACACAATCACAGATGCACCAGATTTCAAAACAAACACTCTATTCTCTCTTAAAACTCCATTTCAAGGATTTATGGCCTTCAAAGCAAACCCTAAGAAAAGTTGAAACATTCACCAATGTGGCATCTCTCAAACGAAATCTATACCACCTTACAAACCAAAATAAGGAGACCTAATATAGCCAAATGTGCACAAGAAGATTTTAGAAACCTAAGTTAGTTGAAGTTATACACAGAAGACCTTAGCAAGAATATAAGATGAAGCAACTTAAAGATACAATAGCATAGAAAAAATAAAAAATACATAAGAGCCTATTTGCAATAATTTTGGTAAAGTTTGGGATAGCACCACACCTTCAGGCACCTTCCCCACTCTTGTTCATTCATTCACTTTCAAACATCATTTTATACAAGAGAGATGTTGGTTAAGTGGTTGTAGTAGGATCAACCACTTAACTTCCTTGGTAGCTTACCTATCTAGAAACCTAACTTATGACTTTGGGCTTTAATCACTTAATTGTATTCGTGACTTAAGATAGCTGCCAACATAAAGAAATGATGAACTAAATACAAATAACTTTGACATGGACCCAACTAACAAATTACACAATAAAACTTTATGTGGGCTTAAGGACACAATGGTGGACAAGTTTAATTTTAATTTTGGCCTACCATTGTAACTTTAGCACCATTTTAAAAATGATTACAACTTTGTCACCCATTACCTGTAATGTCCCCTTTTTCGAAATGAGACTAGTATCATTACTAAAATAAAAATTATTTCTAAATACTTAAATAAAGTAATAATAGTAAAATTTGCTTGTCACTTAAGTTGGGGCCTTTTAAGGGTCATGGGCTTATCTAGCCCTTAAGTGATTTTAAAATCATATTGACCTTACATTTCTTGCTCGAAACAAGTAAAACCACCTAAGTTTTGGTGTTGCATTATTCAAAACTCAAAAATTATAGGAAACACGCATAAAATTTGAATCTTTTGATTGTAAACATGCTCAAAACGAGTAAAACCGCTTAAGTTTTGGTGTTGCATTATTCAAAACTCAAAAATTATTGGGAATGCACATAAAGTTTGAAACTTTTGATTGTAAACATGTTCGAAATGAGTAAAACCGCCTAAGTTTTGGTGTTGCATTATTCAAAACTCAAAAATTATAGGAAACGCACATAAAGTTTGAATCTTTTGATTGGGGCAAGCAAACTGACCTTATATTTCTTGGTTCGTTCCTTCCAATTTGGGTGCTCCACTGGGGGAGTGTGTATTTAAGGGGAAGATGATTCATTTGAGGAGGGAATGTTATATTTGGATAATTGATTTGGAGCTTGAGCATGTAACACTTGGTTGATCTATTGTAAGGATGAAAACCATTCAATAGATGCTAGAACAAGGACGAAAACCCTTGGACTAACTAGAGCATCCTCCATTAAAGGGTTTGCATTGTTCTTCATTGTTTTGTGGAGTAATTAAGCATCATCATCAAGGTAATAATTATTTTGGAGGAGAAATTGTAGTGAACTAGGGTTTTGAGAATTTTGGGACAGCTTTTGGTGGACTTCCCGTGGTGCGAAAATTATTTTTCTTGTTTTGTTTGATAGCTATCATTTTTATGGTCGTTTTGAGCTATCATGGGCATTGTAATTCCCAATATTTTGGGAGATATGAATTTATGAAGTTTATGTTGTATTTTGCAATAATAAATTCCAAAATTCTAAGTTTCGGCTTTTTGAGTGACTATTTTGACTTCTAAAATTAGTGGCTACAATATAAAACTCATTTCATAATTTTTGGAGGATTAGAAGTATCAAACTTGATTTTTGCCCTAGTCGCCTAGGGTTTGGTAGACGAATTTTTAAATATTGCTTTCATTTTTAGAATTGTGTTGTTAGCTGAATTTGGATTTTCAAATTCTTCATAAGAAGGGGTTTCAGATTTGATAGGGTTTTGTTGGCAAACCCTTATTTCCAAATTTGTCTCAAGTTGGGGACATTACAATGGTGTCAGAGTCAATATCTTGGCCAACTGTGGAGTGTGAGAGTCTACATTAAATTGGAAACCTAGGTTCTTGCCAAAAGAGGAATACAAAGATCCCATTCAAAAAGAGGGAATGAAGAAGAGGGCAATGTATGAAGCCATGGATGATTTGTTGCAAGCTATGGAGGAGTATCAGAGGAAATTGAAGGCAATAAGCCCCAGGGATTTGATGAAGGCTATAGGATTTAGCCTTCGACATCAAGAGTCTCCCTTAGAAAAAGAAAAAAGAACAGCAGAAGTGATGAAGGCTTCATCACCTCAAATGAATTCACCCTTGACAATAAGGGAAGAGAGAGAAATTGTGGGGCACAAGCCCAAGGAAGAAGAGAAATCAGATGTGCAAGATTGGGGAAAGAATGTTGTGATTAAAGCTCAATTGTTGACGGATAATATTGACAAACCACTTGCTGATTTTCAAAACAACAGTAGAAAGAAACATGTGTGAAAAAAAAAGGGGGAATCACAAGGATGGAAGGGTTTCCACCACTCCCACTTCGCCAAAGGAGGACAAGCTTGTTGTTGGTAGCCCAAGTATGACAATGATATTTTACTAACTACTAATGATTGCATGCACAAATAGAATAAAAAGGAAGCTAAAGATGAAAACACATCACTTGTTGAATCCGCAAGTGAAGAAGTTGTCCCTATTCAGCTCACGCTCATCATTTCACCAGGGAATGAGACCATGCTACCATACCCATGGTATGAATGGTTTGATAACATATTAAATTCATTATTTCACACTCTGTCGTTGCAGATTTGTTGTCCTCATAAGAAGCATGCTAAAAGGGGGGTCAAAATAAGACATATAGTTTACAACATGGGGCATGGGGACCCCTTGGTTCAAGTTGATAATTGTTATGGCCAAAGAGTGTGGGATCTTGGGAATATTATGAGATCTACAAAGGGTAACAATTCTGATTTCCATATATTTTTAGCTGTCCCTTTCATTAAAGTAAGGAAAAAATCTGAGTTGATTTCGATTAAGGTTGCTGATTTCAGATTTGAGGTCCAAGGTATGATTCCTTATGTGTTGGAAATTGGAGATGACTACCCTCTAGTCAAAATCCATGGTATGCTTGATAGAACAAAAACGTTATTCCCTTCTATTGTTGTTAATCCAGCTAATAAGCATGTTCCTAGGAGGTATGCTAAGATGTGTATTGAGGCCAAAAACACAAGATGCAGCTATAAGCATGTGGATTTTCCAATTCAAGTCCATGTTTGTTGGTGCATATGGGATCTAGAAGGCTTGGTAAGGATCAAGATAAATCTCTCATTCTCATTTTCAGGACAGCCCTTTCATTGTGTCAAACTTCAGCCCTTTGCTTGTATAGAGATTTCTGAATTTGTTGACTCAGAAATTTCAGAGTTTTTTGTAAAAACTCAGCCCATGTGCAGAGGAGAAAATTCCGAGTTTTTAGTGAACATTCAGCTCACTCCATGTGTTAAAAATTTTGATTTATCAGTGAGCACTCAAACCGTTTCAAAGACAAGGAATTCGAGAAATTTCATAGTGGTGCAGCCTCTTCCAAGGATGGAGATTCAGCTCTTGTTGGGCATGGTAAGTACCCTTGATTTTTCAAATTTTGTATTGAGGCAACGATACAGGGATAACTATGATGAGACACTTGAGAAGCATGCTTGGAAAGGGCAGCATAAAGGGGAGAAAGATACAATTGTTGAAACATCATGGCAAGGCTGGCCACCCCATGAAGATGCCTACTTGGAAGGTATGATTCTCCTTTTGTTTAAAGTTGGTTGTTACATGGAAAGAGACAAGCCATATCCTTCATTCATTGTGAGGACTTTGAGTCCCTTTGAAGGTCATAAGGGGTATGTGGAGACCCTACAAAAGAGCACCCCCTCTAAGGTGCACCCATGGAGGAGATGGGGCATGAGGGGCAGCCATGGTCCACTCTTCCACCATGTTGCCCATGACAGTTCCAGCCCACTTGTGGTGAGTTTGATGGTTCCCGGATACACGGGGAAGGTCAATTGCAAGAAGACGCGTAAAAAGGGTGAGTTATGGTTGAATGAGTTCTCATTTTGGAGTAATAAGTCTGATTTAGGCATGCATAGCCCACCAATCACGAGGGAAGTGAATGATTTCACCATCCTTTGGGGTTATGTCGACATTTTTTGGGTGATAGAAGACAAAGGATGGAGTTTCGGCATTGTGGTCGAGTTTCTAGCTCTTCTAGTTGGAAAATTTCTGAGTTTAGCAGCTAATTGGGAAAGTGCTAAGGGTTGGTGCCTATCAAACAGTAAGTACAGCTATGGCTGCCTTTGGGTTGAAGGAAGGACTACCCGAAGCTGTAGCACTGTTTCCAGCACATATAAGTAGCCACTAAGGTATGAAAAAAAACAATTTTTTCCTTGCTCCCTAAGCTTTGCTAATTCTGAAAAGGTAGACTCAAAACAAGTGCTTGCAAGGACTGAATTTCAGTGTAAAAGAAGGGAAAAAATATGAAATACGCATAGGAAAGATGGCTAAGATACACTCACAAAATTCTGAGATTTTCATACCCACTCAGCTGGTTACATACTCAGAAAAATTGGCAAAAAGTGAGCCAATACAGCGGGACAAACACACCAAAAGGTCTGAAAATAATGGGAACACGAATGCTAGAAATGATGAAGGGGCAAATAGACAAACCCAACTCATCATAAAGGCTTCCCTTGAGGGTGAAGACATGAAGGATTCGTCCAAGGTCAAATTGGTATTGAATGGTTTAACTTGAATTTTTGCAAGGCTGTAAATGGCAAACATAGGTCTCATAACAGCAGGTACAGTTCTCCTTTTGAGATGATTATCTTCAAGGAGAGGGAACAATTGAGCATGAGACCCAAGGATGGGGGCATATCTGTAATATGGAAGCTTCCATCCCTTGGAAAATAAGAGATTGCGAGCTTAAGGATCAAATTTGATGTTACTAACAATTGTTCCATGTTCAGTAATGGGAAATATAGCCAGGGCAACCATTTGTCTGATAAGGGATTGAAGCTAGCAACGATCCATGAGAACGCTAGGAGCTTTTCCATACCTAGTAAAGGAGGATTTCCAGCCACTCCACATAGGGAAGGCATGGTCAACGATGCAAACATGAAGTGGAGAACTCTTGTTTTGTCTAATATGTTTGTCTTGTGCAAGTGTTGATTTAGGGGCAACCAATGCCCAAAATTTTGAAGACCACCTTGCTGGAACAGACATTTCCAGCCACTATGACGCTGCCATTTCTGAGAATTTTCCTTTCCTCATCATTTTTTTTCCACATCCGAGGTATAGGGCCTCAATGGGACATGTAAGGAAGGGTTGGAATTGTTGTTGTATCGTTTCCAGATTGCACAAATAGCCAAAAGTCATCAAGAACAACAGGTGTACAAATTTATCTTTGCAAAAAACTCCTTCATTTGACAGGCATGGGAGCTAGATTATGGAAGCATTTCAGCATGTTCTTTCACCTTGGCATGAGGGCACTTGGGTATGAGAGTTTACATTTGCTTGGGGACAAGCAAATTTGGGAAGGGAGGACTGTAATGTCCCCTTTTTCGAAATGAGAATAGTATTATTACTAAATAAAAAGTAATTCTAAATATTTAAATAAATTAATAATAGTCTAATTTGTTTGTCATTGAAGTTGGGGCCTTTTAAAGGTCATGGGCTTATTCAGCCCTTAAGTTATTTTAAAAGCAATTTGACCTTATATTTCTTGGTCCTTTCCCTCCAATGTGGACGCTTCACTTGGGGAGTGTGTATTTAAGGGGAAGAGGATTCATTTGAGGGCATGTTATATTTGGATAATTGATTTGGAGCTTGAGCATGTAACGCTTCGTTGATCTATTGTAAGGACGAAAACACCTGGACTAACTAGGGCATCCTCCATTCAGGGGTTTTCATTGTTCTTCATTGATTTGTAGAGTAATTGAGCATCATCTTCAAGGTAATAATTATTCCTAGGGCAGAACCTAAGATTTTGAAGGAGAAATTGTAGTGAACTAGGATTTTGAGAATTTCGAGACAACTTTTGGTGGATTTCCCGTGATGGGAAACTATTGTTTCTTGGTTTGTTTGATAGCTGCCATTTTTATGGTCATTTTGAGCTACCATGGGCATTATAACTCCCAGTATTTCGGAAGATATGAAATTATGAAGTTTCAGTTGTATTTTACAATAATAAATTCTAGAATTCTGAGTTTCATCTTTTTGAGTGACTATTTTCACTTCTAAAATTAGTGGCTGCAATATAAAACTCATTTCATAATTTTTTGAGGGTTAGAAGTATCAAATCTAATTTTTGCCCTAGTCACCTAGGGTTTGATAGATGAATTTTTGAATATTACTTTCATTTTCAAAATTGTGTTGTTAGCTGAATTTGCATTTTCAGATTCTTCATAAGAGGGGTTTCGGATTTCATAGGGTTTCGTTGGCAAACCCTTATTTCCAGATTTGTCCCAAGTTGACATTACATTACCATAGATCAACATAACTTTTATGACCCTGACACCTTTATAAAATTTGAATAATAATGTGGATCTTATATTACAATCATTTTCACAACCTTGGAATCCCATTAAAAACTTTAGAAATATTCATCCTTGCAACATAAAATCCTTTGCAACACAAAGCACCATGGACATTAAATTTAGTGGGCTTGGCACTAGGTTTGAACTCAAAACCCTCCCAAAGCATGCTCAGAGTATGCCAAACTATGCTATAATGTGTCACGGAGGTACACAAAAGCAATGACCAATAGGGTGAATGCAACCATGTTGTGGGATTCTTTCTTCTAACAAATGTTTGGAACCTATTGTTCCTCTCAGTTGCATTTGATATTAATGGATGTTGGTGTAATGTCCCCATTTTTGATCTAGACCCTCCTAGGACCCTTAACCCATTCTTGTCTCCGATGGTTAAAGGTAGAGCAATGAAAGGGAGCATTGTGGGCCACTTGTGAAGAGTTAATAATAGAAAGGGTACTTTAAATTTCTAATTTTGAGTTGAGTTATGAAAAGCACCTTATGTTTCTATCTCACTTAGGTGGTGGGGTTTATAGGTCTTAGACACTTAAGGCATAAAGAAAAATTAAGAGGATCTTTTAATATTTTAAAAATAAAGATAACTCTCCCCTTCAATTTTGGGCGCCACACTTGGAGTGGTATATAAAGACAAGTAAGAATTCTGTAATGACCCCTTCTAGAATCTGATCTCATAATGACCGTTGGCCTATTCTCGGAAATCCGTAGGCTACTCGGAAGGTGTAATTAAGGGTTTCCTATTTTTTAGGATGTCTTTGCTCAAAGTTTTGATGGCAAATTCCTTCTGGGTTTTTCAAGAGCTTCGCCGAGGTATGTTCGTTTCAGTTTTCTGAGCATTTTCAGGAATTTACTATTTTTAGTAAATTCTATTTTTGGCAGCTAGCAGGTTTGTCGCAAGAAGTTAACCTTCCCTTTTGAGTTGATTCATTCAGTTTTGGGCTTCAGATTTCAGTCTTGGCGGAATAAGTGAATTTCACTTATTATAAAAATAAAATAATAATAACGTTATATTTTAACGTTGACCTTGGCCTAGACTTGATAACTTAAAGTTATTTTTAAAAGGGGGACTTGAAGGGGGGGGCCACATTGCATGGAAAGGGGGCGCCACTCTTGAGGATAAGCTTCTAGAAGAAGCCAATTGAAGCCTATAAAAGAAGGCATTGGGCTACCATTTGGGTATCTTGGTTTTAGTGCATTGTTATGCTGCAGCTTTGGCTCTGGAACTGCTTCGGGGAATGAAGGCCTCCTAGCAAAGGCATCTCTTCATGCTTGAAAGACAGCATCTAGTGGTGAAGTAATATCTGATATTTGTATTTGCTTAAGTAGTACTTTCAGTTATTGCATTATTAGTTCCTTTGATATTATCAGAATTTCCAGATATTGTATTAAATAGATCTAGGTTTTCAGTCACAATTCAGAAAATACAAAAAAACAGGTTGTGGGTATCATCTTATTGTGTTGGGTAGGCCTAGGTGCCCCTTTGCTTAAATTTGTAGAATTTCTGGATCAAGCATTGATTTTCTAGGGGAAATCGTCCTTCTTCCCTTGGGACGCCCCTGTGGGGTTTGGCATTGGTTTTTGTGTAACTTTCTGGATGCAGATTTGATCAGTTTCATGATGCTAACTTGGGCGCCATCCTCCAGAAGAGATTTTGCAACAGAAATCAGGAAGTTTGATTAAGTTTTGCATGAGTTATGAATATTTGAAGAATTTAATAAGTGGCTGGTTTTTCCTCTTTCTAAAAGCAAATTCTGTTATTTTTGTAAGCTGACAGTAGTACTGGCAGCCCTTCTCTATTTGTTTAATTTGCCTTTAAAATATTGTAATAATTTACAGCTCCGCCTTATGGTAGCTACTCTCTCTATTGGGTTAGCAAGCACATTCTAGGTGTAGAGCATCCACCCTATGGTAGCTACTTTCCCTTCTGGGTTAGCAAGCACATGCTGGGTGTGGAGTAGTTTACTTTTCAGTATTTCCATCAAAGCACTGTTATTAAGCTCACTCCGTCATATGGTAGCCCCTCATGGGTAGCACATACTTGACGTAGAGTTCTTTATTTGTAATTACTCCGTCTTATGGTCGCCCCTACTCCGCCTTGGACTGGGTAGCACATACTGGACGTTGAGTTCTATTTCTTGCATTCTAGTGGCAAAGTTATTTCTGTTTATTTGAGATTAACATTTAATCTTGACGGAACTTGCTTATGTTATAATCCAAAATCTAAAAGTTGAAAAAATTTGGCTCGGAATATTTTAAATTCATTTGAAGGGTTAAGGAATTTTGATATTGCATATCTTGTGCAAGTATGTCAAGTTTGAACAAATGACTTAAGGACAAAAACCTTCAAGTGCACCAAGGGGTTTGGGGACGAAAACCTCCATTCTTCTACCAAAACAACTCTACTCAACGGCTGTAATTGCGTCATAATTGTGCATAATTGTATGCAAAAGGATCTACAAAGGTGTCTTTGGACACCACTTTCATCAAATAATTATTGCAAACCCTTCGAAGAGCTATAAATTCATGATTTGTAAGTCAAAGATATGGACGAACTTGGTTTAAAAAGTTTTTGTTGATTTCGGAAGAATTTAGCACTGTAACTAGGGTTTTTGTAACTTCAAAACTACTTTTGAGGGACTTCCCATGGAGGGAAAATTCCAATTATAATTTTATATGAAAGCTACTATTTTATGATCATTTTAAGCTAACATTTACATTGAAATTCTCAATATTCTGGAAGATACGAATTTTTAAAGTTGCAACTCATTAAGGCAAATAATAAATTGAGGGCTGAAAATAGGGAATTAAATCAGAAAATTATTTGCATAATTTTTCCTAGTGGAGCGACTTGATTTTAGAGGTTGTTTGCGTGGTTTGGAGCCATTCCTAGGATAACAAATTTGTGGGTTGATTGAAGATCTTCCCTTGAGGGCTAATTTGCTTGGAAACATTATTCTCGGGTTTGGAGATATTTTTAATAATGTATTCTAGCTGGGCGATTTGTGTTGGAGTGGTTTTGCAAAAATTTTAGGGTCATTCAATGCCCTATAATATTCAAAGATTATTTATAATATTTTTCCAGGTGGGGCGAATTCATTTGAGGAAGATTTGCAGGGAATTTAGGATGCTTTAAGACCCTAAACAATTGGGCAAATATTACTATAATTATTTGTGGATTTGCTGATAATAATTCCAGCAATTTTGGTGTTTAAGGGATGAAAAACGCAGTTGTACTTTCAAGAAAAATCAGATTATTCATGGGAGATATTTTCAGCTACTTCGTCAAAGTATTTGATCCAAAAAAGGTACTTCGCTCTCTAAATAAATTTCAGCGATTTATGGAATTATTTGGATGTTATTTTGCTTGGATATCATATAATTTTCTAGCTAGGGTTTGACTGGTTTTAAGTTTTCAGATTTCAGTTTGTTTGGAGTTAATTAAAGGTTTTGTTGGGAAACCCTCTTTTTCATCATTGTCCCAATTTGGAGACATTACAGTGGTATTAGAGCCATATCTTGGCTATTTGTAGGATTCAGGGTCTATATCAAATAGGAACGGGGAAGGATGAAAGGTATTACACAGGCCCATGATCATGAGGACCAGCCCTTGGTTTGTTGGGATCTCATGGAGGATTATGATGAGTACTTGACTCTTGCACCTATATACCGCAGGGGAAGGAGCTTTGAAGATTGGCTAGGTTTAAGGTATGGTAAGAGGCACCATGGGTGCACGGATAAGCAGGATGATTTGGGGAAGATGGTTCTTCCAAATTTTGATGGTGATCCAGGTATTTCGGTAAGAGTTTGGGTTGATATAATGATTGAGTAGCTTGACTTGAGGCCTAGAGGTCAAAAAAAGGCACTAATTTTTGTTATCCAACATTTGGATGGGGCTGCCCATGATTGGTGGCATCGTGAAAGGGTGACATAAAGTATAGCATCATGGGGACACATGAAGAATTGTTGGAAGAGATAATTGATAAGTTCGAAAGGAAGAGGGAACCACCCACGCCTAAATCAACAAGGATGTATGACAAAGAAATTCAATCAGGTGAAAGATAGCCATTAAAGCAAGTGACAGAGTTGAGTTTCCAATTGTACAAGGGGCAGCCACTCCATGAGCTTACCAATGGCCAAAAATCAGTCAAACAAAGCCCCTTTGTGAGGTATGAACAGCTTAGAATTAATTCAGAAAATTCAAAGAAATCAAGGGTAAGTGAGGCTGATTTTGAAAGACAGCCACCTAATGAAAAATCCTTGATGATTGAGCATCAAAAATTAGCCAATAATGGACCCAAAGAAATAAGCAATCAGCTGAAATTAAAGACAAAAAGTTTAGAAGAGTCAAAGGCATGCAAAAAGAGGATAGGAGGGCAGCCATCTAAGGATGAGCAATCCAAAGATGAAGAAGAAAGCTTGGAAAGTGATAAGGAAATCACAAGGGAAAGGTTGTAAGAAAAGAAGGTTTTTGCATTGTTTCTAACCACAGCTCATCTTCTTTGCATAAATCCAGATTTCAAGAGGAAGCTTGGAAGAAACAATTAACATGTGGGAAGGAAGCACAAGTCCTAACAAAATTGGACAAGGGGCCCTTTGATATAGTAATGCCAAATAGTATAGAAGAAGATTCCATTTTGCATTTGAAAGAAGGAAGATCAGATTTGTGTTTCGGTAAGCAATGGAATGGTCATTTTGGTAAGTGTTCATTGATTTCTCCTCATGCTTGGTTGCTTCATTATCTTGGTTACAAAACTTGTGCTAACACTAAGGTTGAGGTGAAGGGAACTCATTGGGGAAGAGAATCCTTCCAAGCGAATGAACATGACAGGTATCCATTATGGATATGGGATATAGGTGAGTGCTACAAAAGTAACATTGCTACTATGACACGTTGGGGCAATATAAAGAAGGGTATAGACAAGGGTCATTATGGTCCCATGATCATAGTGACTGTTGTCTTTTGCATTTTCAGTTTGTTTTCTTTATGATTTTTTGTTCACAGGGTATGTATTGATCCTAGGAAGGTGTGACCCTCACACCCCAACACCATAGAGGTGGTTTCAGGATATCTAAGTGAATCTCCAGCTACACATATGATGTTTGAAGGTGTTGCAAAAAATTGTGAAGAGAAGCTAAGGCCTTACTTGATAATAGAACATGAAGAAGAAGAAAGGACAGCCCTCACATGGGTTCCTATGAAGGAATTAATAAAACAAGAAATTCAGATATAAGGGAAAGGGGTAAACCACAAAAAAATAACACCTTGGGGCAGCCTTGAGTGGAAGATCGTGAGTATCAAAAATCTGAATTTTTGGAGCAGCAAAGAGGGCTGCAAATGATTGGCCAACGTGGAGAAATGTTAAGTACTTTGGGGCAGCCAACTGAGAAGTCTAAAATTGTTGCTGAAATGTATGAGAAATTTGCTTCCAAAAATTATGAGTTACATCTTCTACTCAGCCACCTAGCATGCATAATAAAACTAATTTTGGAAGCTTATCGGCGCTCCAAACAAGGGGAAAAATTGCTCTATGTAAATCTGATCATGTGCAATCAGAAAAATCAGACTTTTGGCCACCGAAACAGCTCCCTTGTTGGAACAACATGACTGATTTTAGTAATTACTTCTAACTGTTCATGAGTTCTGGAAATGAAGCCCTTGGAGGCCACGGTTTGCACAATGAGTAGATAAAATTTGTAAGTATGGAACAACGGTGTGCCTTACTTCCTTTTAAGCACCCCTCTGATGTTTATTTGGTCACATTCTTACATAGCAACTAGGAGAAGGGGCAGCCGGGGACACAACATGCTTTGCATATGATAGAGACCGTTCATAAGGGATTGCATATAGAGATGAGTTACTTCAAAGGTATGTTTCGACATGATTTCCATATTGTTCTCCTTTTGCAAAATTGGATAAAGATGCCATGGCACATGAGGGGCCTACATGAGTTGTTTAGAAATGATCAAAGGGGCACACCATCAATAATGGGAAGTTGGGCAAGGCCCCTAGTGGAAAATAGTGGGAGGAGTGAAGGGATGAAGGGGATGTGGTCACAAAGAAACTCATAAATTATTGAGTATTGTCTATCGGTTATATGCTCTTTGGTCCCCCACAAAAGCGAAAAAATTGTTATGTTCTAGCTAAGAATAAAAAGGGAATGTAAGTATGCAAACACTGATTTTTATCTTTCCCAAAAATCAGATTTATACACGCATGCACAGCAACTTCTTGAAAGGAAAAACATGAATTTCTTGGACACTTTCCAGCACTTGAATTTCTTGGACACTTTCCAGCACTTGATAGGAGGAAGAAAGTTATGTGTAGGTTCTAAAATTCATTAATCAGAAAAATCAGACTTGAGAGGTCAAACACAACCATGTATGGAAGGGAAAAATTCTGAATTTTATGACATGTTCCAGCTCTTGGGTCAAAAAAAGTATGAGTATGTTCATTTCCATGTTTGTCCACATGAAAAATCAGTAATCTATTTGCATATACAGCCATGTTACCATAAAGAAAAAGCCGATTTGGTCCAGCTCATACAAGAATCTGGAAGCATGCTTATGTTGGCACCTTAGGAAGGTGATGTTAGAAGCATGCACAACAGGGAGGTACAGCCTTCTTGTGGGAATGTTTGGGAGCTATTGATGAGTTTGAAGAAGATCCTATGCATGCTTGATATGAGTGACAAGGGTTAGCCTCTTGTTGAGTATGTGTTTCACACTCGGATGCCCATACATGGTGACAGATATGTCCTCTTGGAAGGTATAGTGGTGATTTCTTTTTGCAAATTTGGTGGGCCATGGTCCAGCACATGAGAAGGTTTCGCACATGGGACAGCAAGGTAGTTCGGTTTCCTTATGATCTACGTAGCAACTTTTGGTCACATCTCACCCATTTGGAAGGTATTAGGGAAAGGAGTTTGCTCATCCATCACTTGGTATTGAAAAGGGTGGTTGATTGGGAGCATATGGAGCCTTTGAAAGGCTTTGAGGACACTTCTAGCACGTGGGGGAAGCCCCCAAAGCACAGGTACAGCAAAATGAAGGAGCCAATTGAGGATTCTTTTCCTTGGCATGGAATCATAGGTGGACATTGCATCATAAGGCATATTGGGACACCTCTTTGGGTATTGCAATTGCTTGAGGACAAGCCATTTTGGGTGGGGAGGACTGTAATGTCCTCGTTTTTTATCTAAACCCTCGTGGGACCCTTAGCCCATTATTGTTTCCGATAGCTAAGAGTAGAGGAATGAAAGGGAGCATTGTGGGTCACTTGTGAGCATTTAATAATGGAAAGGGTACTTTATATTTCTAATTTTGAGTTGAGTTATGAAAAGCACCTTATGTTTCTATCTCACTTAAGTGGTGGGGTTTATAGGTCTTGGGCACTTAAGACCTAAAGGGAAATTAAGAGGATCTTTCAATATTTTAAAAAGAAAGGTAACTCTCCCCTCCAATTTTGGGCGCCACACTTGGAGAAGTGGTATACAAAGGCAATTAAGGATTCATTTGAAGGGTTATGGAATTTTGATATTGGAAATTTTGTACAAGTTTGTCAAGCTTGAACAAGTGACTTGATGATGAAAACCTTCAAGTGCATCAAAGAGTTTGGAGACAAAAACCTCCATTCTTCCACCAGGACAGCTCTATTCAAAGGCTGTAACTGCGCCATAATTGTGCATAATTATATGCAAGAGGATCTACAAAGGTGTCTTTGAACACCACATTCATCAAAGAATTATTGCAAACCCTTTGAAGAGCTGAAAATTCATGATTTGTAGGTCAAAGAGAGACGAACTTGGTTTAAAGAGATTTTGTTGATTTTGGAAAAATCTAAGGCTGTAACTAGGGTTTTTGTAACTTCAGAACTACTTTTGAGGGACTTCCCATAGAGGAAAAACTCTAATTCTAATTTTGTGTGAAAGCTACAATTTTTGTGATCATTTTGAGCTAACATTTGCATTGAAATTCCTAATATTCTGAAAGATACGAATTTTTGAAGTTTCAGCTAATTAAGGCAAATAATAAATTATTGAGGGCTAAAAATAAGGGAATTAATTCTGAAAATTATTTGCATGATTTTCCCTAGTGGAGCGACTTGTTTTTGGAGGTTGTTTGCGTGGTTTGGAGCCAATCCTAGGATGGCAAATTTGTGGGTTGATTGAAGATCTTCCCTTGAGGGCTAATTTGCTTGGAAACATTATTCTAGGGTTTGGAGATAGTTTTAGTAATTTATTCCAGTTGGGCAATTTGTGTTGGAGTGGTTTTGCAAGGTTTTTAGGGTCATTGAACGCCCTATAATATTTAAAGATTATTTATAATATTTTTCAGGTAGGGCAAATTCCTTTGAGGAAGATTTGTCGGGGGTTTATGGTGTTTTTAGACCCTAAACAATTGGGCAAATATTACTATAATTATTTATAGATTTGTTGATAATAATTCCAGCAATTTTGGTGTTTAAGGGGTGAAAAACGCAGTTGTACTTTCAAGAAAAATCAGATTATTCAAGAGAGGTATTTTCAGCTACTTCATCAAATTATTTGATCCAAAAAAAGTACTTCATTCTCTAAATAAATTTCAGCTATTTGTGGAATTATTTGGATGTTATTTTGCTTGGATATCATATAATTTTGCAACTAGGATTTGATAGGTTTTAAGTTTTCAGATTTCAGTTTGTTTGGAGTTGATTAAGGGTTTTGTTGAGAAACCCTCTTTCTTCATCATTGTCCCAATTTGAGGACATTGCAGTTGGACCAAAACAAATCTATCTTTAGCCAAGGCATATATAAAGTTATAGTGATTCCAATATTGTGAGATGATAGCCGAAGCCATGTGTAAAAAATGTTATACAGATGCTCCAACTCCTCAGAGACATATTGATTAAAACATTAAACGCGATAATTTGAGAGTAGTTTTTCACAAATTTGAAAATGGAAATCCAGGCAAAGTTTTGGGTTCTTACTATTCTAACTGATATGCATAGCTTCCCTTTGTCTTCATCTGCACAGTTTATGCATTCTCACACTGTTCATGCTGCAATTTTCCAAATGACTTGAAGGTGCCAATATAAAAAACGTTGGGAGTTTTATCTGTGCAGGTTGCAAATATGATAGTGCCCAACATCTCAAGTGCAACACCAACCATGTTGAATGGTATTGTATATATTTCTCGTGATATCTGCAATCACACTCCCTTTCCGTTGAGTCTCTTACATGCAGGTTCTTTATTACATTTTTTCATAAGAATGTATAATAATAAAAATTTCTCAGGATAAGACCCACAGCCTTATGCAGCCATGGCTCATACAAATCCATTGAGAATCAATCAATTATTGACGATAAAGTGAGTGCAAACTGATATCTTTGTTTCATATGTGGGCACTGAAATATCTCAAGACGGCAGTCATGGCTGGTTAGCACTTCATCATACAGCCATGCATCAATAGAAATGGGGGGTTTTATCTTATATCATTCAATTTGGCTGCCATTGTTGTATTGGAGATGCATGCAAACAAACATTCAAACAACTAGTTACATCTTGAACCGTCACTTTTCCATAGCCAATCAATCCTATGAGCATTTGTTTTAAAACGAATAATCACTGAAATGCTTCATGGTTACACTAAATCAACCTTGAAAGAGAAGAATACTGTAATTCCAATCATAAATAACCAAAAGTGTTTTCTTGAATGCTTGTTTTGGTTAAAATATATCATGAACTGCATTGTTGAAGACTAACATTCTTTAAAGAAATTAGTCACGCACTTTCATTTTTGACTGGTGTTGACGCTGTGGATTGCACCCTTAGAAAGAAGGCTCAGCTTCTCTCTTCCACGCGGCACAATGGAGACATTCTTCCTACTGTGGGCTTGGCAAATTTGAGGAATGAATCTCTAAACATGGGCTAGCTCCCCATAATGCATCTTCGAGGTCCTTAACTACTACTGTTAATAATGGGGGGGGCGGGCAGGGCAGGTGAAAAGAGAGAAGGATATAACAAAAACAGAACCTATCTAAAACGGTGATGCACCAAATGCTTTTGATCTACTCAGCTTATATCAACACTTTACACCAACAGAGCGAATAGACACTTCATCTAAACAAAAGACCAGACTGTGTAGGCGCTTTAACAAGGGGCTTAATGGAGATACAAAGAAAAAGAACCTACCATAGGTGTTCCAGAAGCACACTGTCAAATAATTGCTCTTCTGTCTCTATGCTCCACCTTGGGCACTTCCTATTAACCTGCAGAAAATGGTCTGGGATATACTAGATATGTTGGTGTTGATCTATGAAAGCATCAATATAAAATGACTAAACACAAGGTCGATACACAGGGATATTCAGAAGTATAACACATCAGATGGAGGTAAAACACGTTCTTTTGATTCAAAGGTAAAATTTGGCAGGGCTTTCGCCTTACACAAGTGAGATCCATTTTTCAAGCTGAGAGGTTACAATATATAGCATTAAGAGAAAGACTATTGGTCCCCCTAAAGAACAGGCGGCCCATACTGTATTAAACACCTATAAGAGAGGAATCTGCTCATCCTGCTGTCATCCTTCCATAAATGGTCTGAAAGAACCATGTTGTAGATGTCATAGGTATTGACTTTGCTCCTTAAATTGTATTAAATGTTCCTGCTAAAGCATGGGTAGCTTTGTTTTTTGAATGACAAGGCCGCCTCTCTATGAAACTTACTCAACTGTCTACTCATTAATGCTTAAACGAAGAAAAACGGGCCGCTCTATTGAATGCTTGCGCTCCCCTTGATGACCACTTGGTGGAGACTATTTCATCTGTAGCAATAACTTCTCCTGCCAATGCTTTCTGTGCCCCCTGGACTGCTCTATTTGTCCTACGCTACTTCTTGTCTTTTCCTGGCAACTCGGCCCTCGGGGCTATTGTTTGTCTCTTCCTGGGTTCTTTCTTAGCGGGTCGCTGAGTCTATCTTCGAGTCTCCGAGCCCTTCGAATTTTCTCGGACAAGACATCCGAAGGAAATACTTCGGACACTTGTCCGAAGGAATTCTGCCCTCCTTCGAGCTTTACCATCTGCTTTCGGTGATGCTTAGGCGTTTTGGAATTCTTTCGGACATCTTGTCCGAAAGAAATCTCCTTTAGCCTTTTCTTAATCTGTTAACCCATTTCATGCGCGGGCCCATCCTTAAACATTTGAAAATCAACGACTATCTTATCGCCATAAAATTGACGTCCGCAGGCCCATCACCGTTTGAAAACTAACAGCTCTTTCACTATCTTAAATTTGACGTCTGCGGACAGTCACTAGACATTTGAACCTCTAACAGCTAGTTCACCACGCTGAGTGCTCAGGCCCGTCATCTTTAGTAATTCCTTTGGCCTTTGCAAAATGAACCTTCCCGAAGGGAAGGTGACCTTTCGGAAAAGAGGAGAGGGTCCTTTTTTGGCAACCAAGAGCCCTCCGCAAGGGCACCTTCCTTTCGGGTTCCTTCGGGTTCACTTGTCTTTCGGATTCCTTAGGACAAAATGTCCGAAGAAATTCCTTCGAACATTTTGCCCGAAGGAAATGTGCCTTCCATGTCTCGGCCTTCTCTTTGTAAATTTCTTCGGACAAAAGTCCGAAGGAATTTCTTCGGGTATTTTGTCCGAAGGAATTTACCTTTGGTTTTTTACCTTTGTCTTCTACATGGATTTTCTTCGGACAAAAAGTCCGAAGAAATCCTTGGTTTTGCCTTGTCACTTTTCAGAAGGAACCTCCCTTTTGGCTTTCGGCCTTGATCTCTTTCAAATGTGTTCTCTGCCCTCCGCAAGGGCACCTTGGGTCCAAAGTTATCCTTCAGAGCTTGCTTGAATGGTCCCATTTGTCACCTTCCTTCCCTCCGCAAGGGCACTTGACCTTTGGAGTTTTTTGTAGAAGACTTGCATTCCTTTGAAACTGGCCCATTTCTTTGCCAAAAAAGGTTTGTCCAAGGTAATTTGCTGAAGCGAAATAAGCCCCAGATCCACCTGAAAACCTACAGGACTCAAATCACTCGGCTCTTTCATAGAACAGGCCTATCATAAAGGGAAAAAATGACAATTGCAGTAAGGTGAAGACATTAGAGACTGACTAATCAGGACAGCAAGGAAAGAAAAGGAAGACCGATTTTTTGGCCTGCAGGACCAAAATTTGGTCAACAACTGGTCAGTATCTACATTTGAAAACAAGCACTCCACCTTTCTTATTTCAACTCTTCTCGGATCTTCCAATGTGGGCAGTTATGCCTTTGCGCTTTGTTTACCTTGTTTTAAGATTCATTTATTCCTTGAAAGAAATTAAAAATGTTGCAGTCGCCACACTTAAATTAAAAGCCATAAGGGAAGGTAATCACTTTCGAAGTTACGCAACAATTGAAAAAAATTAATATTGCATCCTAAACTTCCAAATTTGAATGTTTCTAAAACTTTATTTTAATATTTCATCTATTTCACCTTTTTCTTTTGTATTTTTAAAAAACAAATTCCAATAGAAGCTAAGCTTTTGAAGAAATAGCGAAAACTAGATTTTTTTGATAAATTTGAAAGAAGGTACCTTGGGGGCAAAGACACCTTCAAATTTAACCAGATTCTTGCATACGCTGGGTCACATTGGCAAAACTACTGTAGCTCCAACAGCAGCCCTAACAGAATTTCCATTTATTTTATGGTTGATTTTTCTGACAGGCTCTGATCAACACATAACAGACCTCGTACGTTCTCCTTGCCAAAAATTCTTTAAGTCCGACAATGATAATTAAGGATACATGCTGGCTACCCATGAAGAGCAACACACACAATCATGGATGCACCAGATTTCAAAACAAACCCTCTTTTCTCACTGAAAACCCTTATCCAAGGATTTAATGGCCTTCAAAGTAAACCCTTCACATGAGGGAAACATTCACCAATGCAGCAGCTCTCAAAGGAGGGCCATAACACCTTAGAAACCAAGATAAGGAGATGTGAGCTTAATAGATGTGTGTGCACAAGAAGATCTTAGAAACCTAAGTTGGTTGGATTTATACACACAAGACAACCTTAGCGAGTATATTAGATCGAGTTTTTGAAGATGCAACAAGGTATTTTAATAAAATAAAATAAACATAGGAGTTTCTTTTCAAGAAATTTAGTAAAGCTTGGGATGGTCCTGCTCATTGAGGCACCTTGCCCCCTCTTGTTTTGTTTTGTTTTTCAAGCAAATATTTGTATTAATAGAGAGGAAATGTTACGAAATTTGAAATCCATGCTGAAGTTTGGAGCAGGCCTTCAAAATACAATTACAAAGAGGCCTAATCTCAGAATGTAACAATAAAATCCTGCAGTCAAGACCAAAGCCACTAAATATTTTCCATATCCATCATGCTGTTACAAAAAAAAATACATTTCCATGATCATGCAGCATGAACAAAACAGTATTACTATCCACAGAAGTAACATAGACATGATAGTATCTTTGTACATTCTAGTAAATATTCGCAAAAGGAGGATTTCTCACTTAGCAGTTTGTTGATGAAAACCATTATTTTGGAATGTATGGAACTCTGTGAGAAGGTAGTGAAGGACGGCTTTCCTCATTAGCATTACAAGCAGTCCAAGCTTAAGCAAAGGTCATATTGGGTCGATGAAAGAGAGACCTATTCCAGGCAGACCCACAAACCATGGCAGCAGTGGAGCTCTCAGCTTGAGTAGCTTGTCTTCTTTAAAGTGAGCTTCGTCAGCTTGCTCTTGCACAATCCCTAAAATCATCCTCCTTGCATTCTAAGAAAGAACATGGATATTGATGGCCTGCAAGGCATGCTCATGCTCGATAATAACAGCATTCAGGCTATCTACACTGTTCTTCAAAGCCTGGATTCTTTCCTCATGTTTAGTAGCCACATGGAGAGGCCTTATCAATCTAGTCTCCAGATAAGGGTAATGGCACTTTCGCTCATCGTTTTTCTTGCTATGGATCTCGACAGTCTGAGTTTTGTGGAGAGCATCCGAGAGACTAGGGTCAGTTTTGTTTTGGCTAGGCAAGTTAGGAAGCTGAAACTGGTTTTCTTGTGATCCCTTAGGCATCTTCTGGTTATTTCCTCCCTAAGGAACCGGGTTGATGGGAGACAAGCCTGGAGTGGGAGATGCAGCATAAGAGCTTCTCGGGACACTGAATTGTCTGGGATATATGCCAAAGCGTGTGATAGAAGGGGCCAATGAGGCACAAGATTTGAAATTAATGTGATACATTTCTTGAGCAGAAAACACCTGTTGCCCATGGTGGGATTTGGGACAGACAGATGGGGTAGAATTTCTTGTGCAGCTAACCGGCAGAGAGGTGCCAGAATGAGATTTGTCTCCTATACGTGATGCATATTCTGAGCAGCAGGAGCAGACTGAGTCCTCACTTAAACAAGTGTTTCTTGAACAATTTCATTGTCATCAATTGGAATGGGTTTATAAGCATTCATTTCCTTTTTCCATCTTCATGCTTTGATCTTGATCCTCTTGGAATCCTTTATTTTTCCCCTTTTCTCTGAAACTTCTTCTCTTATAAACTTGCACACAAGATTTTTTACTAGCTTTTCTTTTACATTTTGTTCTTCAGGTGTTCTTGTTTATAGGGAGGGATCTTGATCTATAACTCCTAACCCTTCTATCTATAGCAAAATCAATACCTACTTGATGCTTCTGTCTAGGATTGAACTTGCAAATAGTATACAATCTTTCACACACAACAGCTACTGGCAAATTGGAGTTATTAGCCACCACTAAGATTTTTGTCTAGAAACCAACATTAGAGGTCTAAGCACCATTGTGGACTGGAAATCTTATGGCAAGTGGTTGGAAATGAATTTGTTCGTAATGAGTTTTCCTTTCTTTCTTTCCACCAACTATTGAAAGCATTAGCAGCTCATCCGAATCATCATGTACCCTCACCCGCTGCACCTTGATGTTGTGAATTGTTTTTATGACTGCTCCAACTTCATTCAATTCTTTCCTAGCTTTACAAGTTCGTGCCCTCCAAAGAATGTGAAATCTGAATCTTAGAATATTAGAAACGCCTTTCTAAGGGTTATGAAGGAACAGAAAATACTATAAATGTGAGAGGAAAGACATTCTCGGGCACTCATGTATTCACTACACAAAATAAAGTTATAGTAACTTGGATGCATTCTGGTGCAGGAGTTGCTAAGACAGCCAGTATCCATGATGTCTTCTTTTGCTGCATTAGAAATACTCCATTGATTATTGACAACCATTGAAAATGCATCACTTGTGAGATAAAGTCGTTAAGAACGGGAGTGATAATTACAGGGGTGAGAATGTATATTTTAAGAGGTAAGCTCTTGACAAGTGGTAGTGTGATTCTTATGCAAGTAAAGGGGTGTTCAGTGGATAGAATATATGGCCTATAAAATCTAGGTAAAGATAATTCATCTCTAAGGGATAAATAATTATGAAAAAGAGGGGTGAAGAAAAGAGAGTCATCTAGTGAGGCCTCCTTTGGATAAGGAGATGGAAAGCATAATAACAAAATAATAGCCACATTTAATTAAAACCGGCTACAAAAAGAGAGATGGTATGTTGGAAATTGGTAAAATATGCAAGTCTAATAAATTCGCAATATGAACCGGATCATCTAAACAACAAATTCACATGGAGAATTGACTATTGTGTGCTACTAGGCTCAAATGCTCTATCGGGTTTGCCCCAAATTAGAATCATAATCATAATCTTTGGTGGGTAATATGTCTACGTCCACTGTGGATTTGATATGAGCAGGGAGGTCAACAGTATTGGAGTATAATTGTATTCCTTGATTATTTTTTTATGGTTTATTGCTTGATTTGCAAGCATATCAGCCACCAAATTGCAGCTCCTAAGTTGATGTTCAAGTCTGATGCCCTTGAAATGTGATAAAGCAGCGTTGAATTTATAGAAAGTATTTGGCACTCACTAGTTGTGTTCAGACAGGTGTAGCGCTTTTTCCAACCTGCATGTATTGATTTTTAACCAGTTGAATGACAACTTTGGAGTCCACCCAATCAACAAATTCTCAAATCTCAATATTTTTCCAACATGATTCTATCATGGCAATTGCCATGCTACTAGTTATGTCATATTACTGGTTTGTTATACAATGTCCTTGTTATAGGCCATAAAAAGTTTTCCATTTCCATCTCTGATGAGTCCTTTGTTGCCTCCTTGACCTGGGTTGATTTTCGACACCCAGTCAAAATTCAATTTGTGCCATTTTTTAGGTGGTGGGACCCATTTTTCATTTGGGTGTAGCGTCATCTATATCATAGTATGGTGAAGACGGATATTCCAGTCTTTGACAATCTTACAATCAATCATACTGCAAGAGTCAAAGGTTCCCTTAGACTTGGAGAGATGTATCAGATTGGTGGCTTTGATGTTAATTTTGATGCTACAGATCAATTGAGATACAAATTTACTTTCATAATCGAATAATCGATAAATTATCTCTTTCCAGATCTGCCACATTTTAAAGCTTATAGTTAACAGGACCATATGTTTTAGACTCTAAGCTTCTGGGACAAACAAATTCCAATTTTTTAGGATCTAGCCAATAGAGCTATGATGTAATCTGGCTGTTCCAAACAGTCCCCCCATCTATTTCCAACCTTGTATAGCTAGCGGACACTCAGTAAACATGTGTTGGATATTCTCCAGTTTATGTTTACAATTTGGGCATCTGATTGGAGCAATATTTACTCTCCTTTGAAGATTATCTGCTGTTAGAATATTTTGGTGGTTCACGAGCCAAAGAAATGATTGTATTTTAGGTCAATGGGGTGTACTCCACATTTTAGTCCAAATATTGCAGCTTTCATTTCTTATCGGACTCTGCGTTTCATAGGCCGAGGCCACCATGCAGTCCCCCGTCATTGTATATGGTCAAACTTTCCCATCTTCAAAAGGTGAAAGAGAGATGAATATGTTATTTAGTTCCTCTTTAAGCTGTTTTATTTGAAGTTGTAATTATTCTTTTCAATTTTCAAGTATACCCTTATTCCAATCTGTGAAGCCTTGTTGAGTGCTTGCAGTTTGTACAGTAGTCAACAATCATAAGGATTCCTTTTGGAATACCATTTGAAGTTCTTTATTGGCTTGAATGTTAAGCAGGGGATGGCCTCTCTCGTTTGTGATCCCATAATATGATTTGGTTTCCCTTACCTATTTTCCAAGTGAGGTAGTTATTCAGGTGAGCAATTCCCATTTGAATAAACTTTGAGGTTCTGGCTAAAGGAGATCTCCATATGGAAGTGTAGGCTTTCTCCTTGCTCTTAATTATATAATTTTTTTTGAAGAGTAGCTCCCCAAACTGAGTTGAGAACTTGACGCAATTTCCACACTGCCCTGATAGCAAAAGGCTTTACTGGACAATTTTAGATCTTTTAGGCCTAGCCTGCTCATTGCTTTGCGGGTGTTAATGATTGACAAAATTATAAGAGGATCTTCGTAATGGTCATCAATACCCATCCAAAGAAAGTTTCTTTGCAGATTCTTTGTTTGTGCCTCAATTTTCAGAGGAAGGGGCATAAGGGATAACATGTAAATGGGAGTAGCTTGTAGAACCCCACAACAGTGAGCCACCTATTAGTCTAATTAGAAAATTTTAGATTGATTTTAGCCACTGTTTTACGTTGATTTAGCCACTGTTTGGATCCACAGCTCGGAGTTATTTTCAAATGTAAAGGAAAACCAAGATGTCATTGGAAGCTGGCCTTCATTGAATTCCGAGAGTTTTAGGATAACTCAATTTCTTCTTGGCTGAATATTAAGAAATATAATACTTGATTTACAATTATAATTTTGTTTTCCCGAATCCATTTAATACAGATCCACAACCTTCTGGAGCTGCTTGTTTTTTGTGGGTGAAGAAAGAGGCGAACAGAAGTGTATCATTGGCAAATTATAAGTTAGTATATCTAGGACCTCCTTTTACAACAAGGACACTGTATAACATCCCTTTCTCTTTACCTGGATTTAAATTTATGCTTAGATTTTCTCCCATGAGAATAAATTGATAAGGACTAAGAGGGTCCCCCTGCTGGAGACGCTGAGTAGGGTAGAAGGACTTGGCCATTTCTCCATTGATACCTATAGTGTAAGTAGGACGACGGATGCGGCTTCTCATCCATTTGATAACCATCTGATTAAACTCAAATTTGTTTGATAAGATCCCAACTACATCTATCAAAATCTTTAGATGCATCCAATTTGATCATTATTCCCAGCCTTTTATGAGTTTAAAGCATGTAGTAGTTCTTCAACAGCTATAATATTGTCTAAGATCTGTCATCCAGGAACAAAGGCTGATTGAGAGCTTGAAATCAGATTAGGCATAAGACACTTAATAAGAGTAGCTATAGTTTGGAGACAAATCATATATCATATTGCAAGGGGCAGTTGGCCTATAGTCATCTATTTTGTGGGTATGGGTAGTTTTGGGAACAAGAGCTAATCTTGTGCAATTGAGTTGTTTTACCATACTCTAATTTTTACGAGATTCCTCAATTAGCTCTCCAAATTCAAGCTTTATTGTGTCCCGAAAAGAGTCTGGCAGAATAGAGCTGTGAACCCTCTAGCCAGGAGATTTGTCAGGATGAGAGGAGAAAAGTAAAACAATATTCCTAATTTCTTCTTTCGTAGCTAGCTGTGTCATTTGATTGTTTTCAGAATGTCGAATTATTCTTGGGATACTGTTCAGCAGTTACTGCTGTATTTTCTCCTTTTGTTCATTGGAAGAAGGCACAGTGAGAATATCTTTGAAAATAACTGAAGCATGTGAAAAAATGTCATGGTGCAGTAAGAATGGCATGATCCTCTGTATGAAGCGTCTGAACAGAGTTGATGTGTTCTTTTGTTTAAAACAGATAAGAGGAAAAAGATTGTATTGGAGTCTCCATGTTTTAACCATTGCTCTTTGGATCTCCATTGCCAATAGCATTCCTCCTATTTGTGATTTACAACCAAGTCTTGAATTAGTTTTTGCTCCTTTTTTAAGCTGTTCAGTGAGTCCTTGTTCCCTTATACTGCTTTCTATTGCCTCTAAGTGTGCCTTGATTTCTTTTCCATTCTTGAAGATGTTACCAAATTCAACTCTGGTCCAAATTTATTTTTTTCAGCAAACATGAACATTGCAAATCCTTGAGGAATCGAAGCCTCGGTCCACCAAGTCTTTACTTTAATGATGAAGTGAGAATGAGTGAGCCACATTTTTTCAAACTAGAATTTAGGATTACATTTCCACTAAATATTGAAAAATATCTCCAAAAGAATTGGCCAGTGATCCGATAGAGTGGTGTCACTAACTTTGGCCTTTACCTGATGATTTTTGCTTATCCCAGTGTCCAATAAGAAGACTATCTAATTTTTATGCTACATAACTTATCTCTTTTCTTCTACTACACCTAGTGAAAAGCCCCTGGGAAAGTCTATTTCCATCAAAGAGGTGTTAATCTCTAGGTTAAGAGATTCTACAGTTCTCAAATTAAAACAAGCTCCTCATTTTTTTCCTCTGGCACTCTAATGGTGTTGAAATATCCCATGATGATAAGGTTTGAAAGTGAGGCATTGAGGATCCAAGCTCCTCCTTTAAAAGTTGGTTTTTTAAATGTAGACATACCACATGTTGCAAATTGGTAGGCTCTGCTAGCACTTGTTACATACTAAATAGGTATATATAAGGAGATTATATGGAATATTCACATATTGAATATATTAAAGATCCAGAGAGGCAACCATGTAATGTCTCCAAATGGGACAATTCAACTAAAAAGGGGTTTCCCCTAAAATCTACAAAATTATGAATTCTTAACTTAACCAAATCAGCAAACCCTAGCTCAAAGATATGCCTCAAAAATATACAATATACTGTCAAACCCTAGGCATGAATGTGCAAATTATATATAGGTAATTTTCAGCAATTACCTTGAGCACATAACACTTCAAAATTATCCAAAATAAGCCACGAACTGAAAATAGAGATTTGATACCTCTTCACCCTTTGTATGTGGATGAAAATCAGATTTAACTTTGCTGTAAAATATCTGATTTTACACATAAAACAGCAGCTGAATATTTGTCAAACCCATGCCAAAAATCATGAATAATTTACCAAAAATTGCCACACAAATCCAACGCCCTTTTTGAGCCTTTAAAGTGATCAAAACCCTATTTCAAATTAGTCACCCTAAGTCAAACTCTGCATATAAAAATCAGAAATATTGTTTACCCTTCAACTAGGGTTTTAAACCCCTTCAAACAACAAAGTCTCACTTCAATTCAAGTCATCACACTTGAAAAAATTTCTCAATAAATAGTAGCCATAAATCCACAATTTATGAAGTCAAAACCCTCATGAAATCTGCCCAAAAATATAAATAAATAAATCAAAATTTCTTATTTATTTATCCACTTGAAAAAACCTTGCAAACCTTGCCCAATCACATAGAAAGTCAACATCACACTTCAGCAATAATTATTAATAGATTTTTAGCAATGAAACTAGGTCAATTTGACCTCAAATTAGCCTTAAAACCCACACAAACAAGTCACCAAGCAAGTCGCCCCACTCTAAGGCAATAATCAAATTCCACATTTGCAAAGGTGGTGTGAAAAGACACCATTTTGTCAAATAATCAGCTTCAAAAATCTACAAACACTTATTGGGCATATATCCTAATATTTTCTTCAAGCAAGAAGAATCACTATCAATTTTTAGCATATTCCTCAAAAAAAAACTCCACCATGAATTTGTACCCTTCAAAAGGGGGTGAACCACCTTGGAAAGGCCAAATACTCTTTCTTAACTCCCCTTGCTGACTTTTAGCATATCTTTTCTTTGTCTTTGATCACTTATAAACCAACATTCTTTTTTTACCAAAGATAATATTAAATAATTGCCTAAATAATAAATAATAATTTAATTTAATTTTAGGCAATAATGCAATAATTATTTCAATTAAATACTTTAGTGGTAAAAATCACTTTTATAAAATATTCTATTAATCAACTAATAATTGTCTTATATGAGCAAATGATTAAAATCACTATTCGGATAATTATAATTAATTAATAAAATAAAACACCAAAAGGAATCATTTAGTCTATGAGGGAGTAAACTAAAGGTCTTCAATACCTGCTCATAAATGATGTGAAAATGGGGACATTACAGACCAATTCCCTTCCACATTGAATATATTAAAGAATAAAGAATACGATAGGTGAAAATAGGAGAGAAATATAGTGAATATAGATATATGGTACAAGGGGTGCATGGGTAGAGACCAATCCCTACAAGGAGCCTATTCACTAGTAGTTAATTTTATTAAAAAACGACAATTGTTTTGTGTTTCCAATTATAAATAGATTCTACTTGTTCAAGCTGATCTCTCTAGTATAGCATTGTAATGGGATAGGACTCTTTCCATTTATATTGACAACATACACCACTAAAGGCTTTTCTGTAATTTGATTTATTTATTTATTTATTTTGGAGAAATGCATCTTACACTACTTCAAAGTGTAAATACTTATATTAGTCTATCAATAGGGTTTCAAGGAACATCTCTTCTAAAAAATCTAACATCTGAGCCTATGCCCCAAATGTAAAAGACAAAACCTCTTAAATGAAGCACTTAAATTCAGCTTTCACCAGCAAGGCCAACGCCTGCTTAAAAACCTCAACTCCCCTCAGCCGAGAGGGGATGAATCCTCATGAAAAGCAATCTTATGCCTTGATTTCAACAAAAAACCAAAAGCGGTCAACAGCATTGTGTGGCATCCAAATTTAGGATTGGCTCTAATCATCCAAGTGTTCCCAAGAAAGGGTCCTCTCTTGTAAAGGGGGCATTGCAGAGATAAGTAAATCCATCTCAAAACCATGCCCCAAAGTCCTGTCAGATTGCCATCTCCAAAAGACATAGTAAACCAGTTCATCTCTACGACGTAGACTACATGTAAAATATGTAACACCAACTTTTTGTAACATTGTCATGACCACCAATCCACGGTAGAGCAAAAACCACCCAACAACTTTGTACTTGAAAGAGGATCCCACAAGTGCCTTGGGATTTTTACACTTTGTTGAGTGAGCAAGGGGGATTGGGAATCTGCAAAATAAGGGCCCAAGGAGTTTTCCTTGCTGGAAGGAGGAGAGTAAGAGTTATGGAGAGAGATACAAAACGGAACATTTTATTTTGTAATCAAATACAAGTTTCTCAGCATGTTCAGGGTAACAAGGATCTCTTTAAGTTTTGTAAAAGTACTAGCACAATGATTTCTTGCAGTTGTAAGACACCTAATGCTGTAATTCATATCTAATTCGCCATTCTCAACCTATATGGTGATGGAAGCATTGGAGGCTTTTGTAATTGGATCCAAATTTTCTCTTTAAGAATATTCACCCCTGATTTTTTGTTGATGATTTTATTATGTAGGACCAAACCTTTATCCCAATTATAATTGTTGGAATGTTGTCTTTGCCCAAGACCGGTACATCCATTTGCTCATCCATATTTCTAGGTAAATGCATCTTTGTGAGATATGGAATGCATTCTGATAATAATTTTAATGGTAGCATCAATCAAGTGGCATTTACTGGTGTCATCAATTGTTACAAAGGAGGTGAATTATTTTCTTGTAGATATATGATTTTCTAAGCATTGAATTATAGAGCAGAGTAAATTTGTTGTGGCCATTATCATATAGGCTTGCATTTCATTGTTGTGCACATTTTTATTATTGTTTTTGCATAAGACACAAGGTGAGGGCATATTGTGGACATGCATAATAGAAAAATTCCAGCTAAGGGATGAGTGGAAGAACCTCAGTGCAGTGTCTCAAACCAAAAATCATTAACTCTTTTCCCAGTAGTGATACAGGAGCATCCCAAGGATCAAGCAATCTTGCATCACCCAAAAAGATCCACTAATGCGTTCACATGCAACCAACCCAATTCATTGTATATCGCCCACGTTGTGATGCGAAGACAACCTGCAAGGATCCATGGAGGTCCATGAAACTTCACTAAGTTCTTGGAACAGAGGAAAGACGGTTTTAGTCATTGAGACAAAGTTCTTTGTCTCATTACGAAACTGCAGAATAACATGGGCTTGCATTAACCAACAATTACAAAACCACCACTCTGCATTAAGTGGCGGTTTCACCCGTGGCAGTTGCAGAAGTGAGGTAATAGCCTAGAAACGTTTGAGTGTTTCTATGTTCAAAGGGAATTCGAAGAGTCGGCTCACAGGAAGAAAAGGCAAGAAGAGATTCAGAGGTAGGCTAGAGTGGAAACAAACTTGTTGGGAGTCTAGAGGTGCTTGTTAGGAGGAATAGAGGAATAAAGAATGTTGTCTAGACAACTAAGGGGTTGTTGGGCATGTCGTAGCCATAGAGGAGTAAGAGCGTGTAATCTAGTCACCGTATTTCCTCATGAAAGAAAAACTATAGTGTCTGTTTTCTCTCTAGTCTCAATTTTTGTTTGTTTGTATGTGTGTGGGTGTGGTTAATCACTGCAAGAACAAGGCTGTAATTCAGTTGAACCCATATCCTTGACTGCATCATGTGGTATCAGAGCTGGTTTTGAATCCATTTTGTAGGTTTGCAAGCATGAGATTGCACCAATAGGTTCAAATTGAGAGAGAATCCAAATACCTTCAATAAGAGTGGCGGGTATAGGTGGAGCAGTAGCTGCCAATATGGCAAGGAGACTAGATGAGATTGCAAAATTGTTGAGGGTTACGCAGGCGAGATTAGCTATTGTTGAAGAAGATTGAATAGGAGACTTTTTTCCAAGGGATGATCCAGAGTGATGCAGAAAATGAAGAGTTGGGAGTAGAAGATGTAGAAAAACAACGTAAGCAGTTAGATGCGAGAGAAGATAAACTCCTTAGAGCTATCTCAAAGATTGGAAGAGGAACAAAGATGAAAGTTTCAAGCTTTTTAGACACTTTGAACCATGAAGACCTAATTGATTGGCTCATTGAGATGGAATAGTATTTCAAATTTGATGAAGTGACTAACCTAAGGAAGGTGAAAGTGGCTAATACCAAGCTAAGGGTCACGCAGCCTTATGGTGGAATTTGGTACAAACTAAAAGTAATAGAAGAGGGAAAGAAAAGATTACCCGTTGGGAAATGATGGTTGCCAAATATCAGCGTACAAAGTATCAGTTGGACTTGTTGAAGAAGCTACAAAACTTGAGGCAAAAGGAGCTAAGTGTGAAGGACTACACGGAGGAGTTATACAAATTCACAATCTAGGCTGGTCATGGTGAGTTGGACGAAGAAAAAGTGGCAAGATACATAAATGGGCTGCAGATAAACATTCAAGATGAAATTAGCTTGGTGACGTTGCATAAGGTGGAAGAAGCATACCAATATGCTTTAAGGGCAGAAAAAAAGTTGTCTAGAAGGCAACAAAATGCATTAAGAGGAAGAGAGAGGTTTAGCAATGGTAGAACCCATCCATCCCATGAAAGCAATCAGCAATGGAACAAGGATCTAGCACTTCTTAAGTGCCAAATCAGTAAGCAACAAGCGGAGCCACCACCCGAAGAGGGAACTGCAGCTATGGGAGAGGAATAGGAAGATCGTTCAAAGGAACGTGCTACAAATTTGGGGACTTTGGTCACCATGCTTACAAGTTTCCACATGCTCACTGTGAGGATGAAATAAAAAGAAATGAAGGTAGTGCACAAGTTGTGCAAGAAATTGCAGAATCCATAGCATCACCCGAGCATACGGAAGAACCTAAAAAAGGAGAGAATTTTCTAGCAATGAGGAGAGTCTTGAAGATTGAAAGGAAGAATAAAGAAGCATGCCAAACAACACATATTTTCAAAACAAGGTACAAAACAAAAGGTAAGTGTTGCAATGTTGTAGTTGATACCAGAAATTCAGCTAAATTAGCATCCACTGAAATAGTATATAAGCTGAATTTAGTATGTGTACCGCACCCAAATCCATATAGGGTGTCTTGGTTATTCTAAGGCCATGATATCATTTTATGGTAACAGTGTGAAGTTAATATGCAAATTGGTAGGTACAAGGACAAGGTCTTGTTTGATGTCTTGCCTATGGACGCATGACATGTTTTGTTGGGAAGGCCATGGAAATTTGATAGTGAAATGTTGTATGATGGAAGAGCTAACACAGTAAACTTAAGAAGGGTGGACAAAGGTATACTTCAGTCCTTTGAAGGGGAAGGAAGACAAGAATGAGCATAGGAGCCATTTTGTCATGTGTGCTGACAAAATGTTTTGTTGGAAGAAGGGGAAAAAGTATATAACACATTACTCGTGAAGAGGAATGCAAAGGGTACAGCGCAAAAGAAGGTGGATGAAGTGGACCTTGAATGCCCAAGTGTGACAGCAATGTATGATCGAGCAAAAGAGAAGAAAGACCTCATCTTACCCAAAAGAAAAGCAAGGGAGTTTGAAGGGGTGTTTATTTCAGCTGAGAAGAAGGAGCAATCGATGTTGTTTTCAACACAAGTATTTACAACAGCGGATGATGAAGTTGTAGCAGAGGAAAGGAAGAGGATGCTAAGCTTAGGCAATGGTGGTCAGGTCAAAGCCAGTGAAATGTCCCATTTTCTAGATTTAGATAATTAATAATATTATTTAAGTTGGGCCTGGTCATTTCTAATCTTTGGACAACTTAATAATATTATTATTATTAAAATAAAAAGTATTTTTAAATACTTAAAATAATATCATGACTGAGTTAACCAAAAGGTAAATTATTGTCGGCTACTTATGTTTAATTTTAAAGTAAAGGGGACTTTGGAGTTTGAATTGGGAAAAAGGTATAAAAGGAGATGAAGAGATTCGTTTTTGGGCACCCATGATCATCTATCTATTGATTTCTGTGATGTTAAGCACGTTTGCTTGTACATTTGGCTATTGGGGATGGAAACCCTCATTGGCTTTCAGTATTTGAGGATGAAAACACTAAATACTCGGCTGGTGACTTCATTCAGGGGTCACGTTTGGGCATAAATTCATCTTTTCAGGCACAAGGGTCACCTATGAGGGTGGAGAATCAATTTGGACACATTTGAAGGTTGGCAAATCAGTTTTGACAGCCTTAGATGTTGGGCGAATCAATTTGGAAGCCTTGGAAGGTTGGGCGTAGCAGTAGGGCAGTATTTGGAGGGTGAATGCAGCAGCTATAGGCCACTTGAAGTGTGGTGACTTGCCTAGAGGGGTTGCCATTCATTTTGGGCATTGTTCAGTGGTTGGAAACTTCAGTTTCTTCCCTCATATATTCAGTAATATTTTTACAATTTTCAAGACTACAATTCATTCAAAAATTAGGGTCGTGTCAAATAAATATATTGAAGTTCCTTGATTTCTATGAGGGTTTCTAAGAGGTTTGGAATTTATTTTATGCTTGATTAGCCCCTTTCAAAATTTTATAATTTTTGGGTTAGGGTTTGAATAAAAATCATAATTTTGTATTTTCATTTTAAAGGTTTGTTGCAAATTCTAGAATTGTCTAATTTGGTCCTAAAAGGGACATTACAATGGTACCAAAGCATTGGATCTTGCTAGCCTATGATTCAAAAGGACAAAATAAAATCACGGACATAATTTATGATGACGCTAGGTTTGAGAGGTTTGCCTAAGGGCAAGAGAGATTGGCTAATATAATGGCATTGTTGATCCACATCATGCACAATCCGAATGGTGAAGGAAGCTCTTCCAAGGCAAACAATAATATTCAGCCACCAAGGACCATGAGTGATTCTTCATCTACGTCATTCTAGCCTACTTTCCTTCCAAGAGAAGAAACCATTCTGGTAAGGGAAACTCAGCGCTCTATAGTTGATGGCATTGTTGCTAGCTATGTTGAATATAGAGCCCTTCCAGTTGAGATCCAAGAAGAAATAACACTTACCAACTTCATGGAATTAAAGAAAAATCGAGTTGGAATTGGACCAAGGTCTAAACCACGAACTACACAAGGAGACTTGCAGCATGGCTGGAGAAAGGAAGAGGAAAAGAATTTCCAAATTGTAATGGTGAAGCATGAAGAAAAATCAAGGCTACAAGTAATGGAGAGGGAACAACCCATGGAGGCATCAACCGTACAAAAGGAAAGTGGAAAAATGTTCCATCCCAAGAGTAAAAGAATTCTTCCCTTATGAGGAAAGAAAAAGAAACCAAAAAACAAGAACAAAAGCAAAATAGTGAAGAGATCAAAACAAAAAGGGCTTTACTTATTGAATGCAAAGAGCTCAAGATGGAGGAACATGCACCATCCTTCAAACTTCCAAAGGATGAGCGATTGATTGATTTTCAAAATAGCATTGTGGGGGGGCATGTAATGGAAGAACATATTGTGAGTCACAAGGATAGACGGGTTGGGGGAATCTCCACAATTCCCAATTCAGCAAAGGAGGGTGAAACCCTTATTGGCAGCCTAAGGTATGATACTTGATAGTGATGATCATATTTCAGATTTGTTGCTTCCTCCTACATCGCTGCAAAAAAATTGTCATCATGGACAACATGCTAAAAGGGGCGATAAGATGAAGAGGGCAACTTGTAGTAAAGAGCACATAGATCCTTCTGCTCAGATTCAAAATTGTTTGAAAATAATAGTGTGGGATCCCGATGTCATTTTGAGACCCATAACGGGTGAGGTTTTTGATTTCAAAATCATCATCGCTGATAATGTCATCATTACATGTTCCTGAATAAAGAGAAGATCAAACTTCACCTTGGAGAAACATAAGAAATATGCTGTGAACACTAGTTGGATCATGAAAAATGGTTGCAGCTCACGAGACAAATGCAAGGTCCAAAGACATGTCACCTCACATCCAAAAATGTTCTCGAAGCAAGCAACAATGGAACAACTCGGAATTCGGGTCAACAAATTCAGAATGTTGATGGCTTCAGATTTGATGTCCAAGCTATGATTGCATATGTTATAGCGATTGGAGATGGTTGTCTTCTATACAAGATCCATGGCATTAGGAATTTTGAATTTCCAATTTTACAACAACTGCGATTGCTTCAGCAAAAGGACACATACTGGACTGGGAAAATAAGGAAGCTTTTGTATTCAAGGCATCCCATGGTCAAACTTGCATGGACAACTATTAAAAGAATTGAAACGGATCATCATGCAATTGATGAGCTTTCAGTAGAGGCATTGAAACAAATTGAGCCAGCAATGGTAGTAAGAAATGAAAAAAATAGAGGGCAAGTCTCATGGGCAGCACATTGGTTGGCAAGCTCTACATTTTCATTTTCAATACAACAGTCATGTCATAAGAATATTCAGCCCCTGGTTGTTATGTATGCACTAGAAAAGAGTCATTCAGGACATATGGTGCATTCTCACGAAATTGTGGGGGATCAATGCTCTCAATTCACAAGACATTCCTTGGAGCCAAGTGTTGTATCTAAGGACAAGGTTAAGGAGTTAGTCAAAATTGCCGGGATAACATGGTGCTTGTTGTTGAAAGAAGAATTCACTAAGGGTGAAGATGAAGTAGCGATACTTCAAAGTCTAGTAAATGGCATCTTAAGCATTGCTGCAGAAAAAAGAAGGGAAGTCTATTTTCAAAGTCTTTCATCGAAAATAGGTAGTGAGTTCATAGATTCAGCCACTAAGTGTAAGCAAAACAAATATTACCTTGTTGTTGAAGATGTTGTAGACCAACATGGCATGGTGGGTATTAATAGGGGTAATAAGCACTATAACCCATGGTTCTTGGAGGATGCTGTTACAAATTTTTGGACTGCTGTCTACCACATTTCCAGCCTTCGCCCTATATCTTTTGCAATGATAGGAGAAGGTTTTGTCACTGGAAAGATGCATACTAAACTCACAGACATTTTTGAGGCTTTTGCAGCAAATTCAAGATGGTTTCCAGCCACCACAACTCCAACAGTGAGTAAGAAAATGCATGACGTCAGCCGTAGTGTAATGATCTTTTCTATTTCATGTATTGGAATGTTAATATTGTCCTGGGATAGCTGTAATTTGGAAAGGATGATGAAGTTCTCATGGACTAACATGTTGCATGAAAGAGGCCACTTGTTGGAACGAAGTAAAAATTCCAACACCTTTAAGGCTGTTTGGGAAGGGATTGAAAGCAACAATTAATGATCTACTACCTCCTAAGGAAAGGGAGAACACGTTGGGGACAGCCGTGCTCCAAACCTTCCGCTTAAAGGCTAACATCATCACCATTTCCAGCTGTTGCATAACAACATTTGCAGCCATACAAATGCTTTCAATCATAGGATTGCATGTTTTTCCGTTTTTTGCTGCTAATAAAGTATTTCCAATCATTGTTTGGTTGTTTTCAGCTCCTATTTCACTAACATTGATGATTTTTGCCAAGTATTTTCCATATTGCAGCTATTGTATCAATATTGTACTCCTAAGTTCCAGGATTTCTAAGTTTGGACAATCACATACAGTCGTAATACAGCTCCCTTGTCTTTGCAAAAGATTGAGGATATACTCAAATATCATGGAGAAAGCACCATTTGCCAATCTACCAAGGAGAAGCCTAATGAAAGATGGTGGCAGCCATTGCTTAGTCTTCATCAAGATTGGAAGGGCATGATCATGAACTTCATCACAAGTCCTCTCAAGAGTCAAAACAGCAGTACTACTATCATTCATGAACTCATTTGGGACAGGGCCACTCCAAAAAATTGCACAAAAGATTGTCAACAAGATATGAAGAAAGCATGGAGTGATAACATCCTACCATCGAAGGGTAGAGGGAACACCTTTGGGACAACAATGATTCTTATTTTTAGTGTTTCTGTCATCATGATTACCAGCCACCACATTACTTCATTTATTCTCATATAGGTGGGTTTACAAGTGCCTTCATTCAAGGGAAGGAGTTCTTTTCAGTTTGTGGCTTCTCATAGAATATTTTCAGTCCTTGCATGGTTGTGCTCAGCCTTTATATTGCCCAAGTTGTTGATTATTGCAAGGATGTTTCATTTGGGTACCTGCTGTACCTTTTTCATGTTACTGGTTATGATCATAACTGGTATAGGACGGCTGTTATCAGCTAAGGGTAACTGCGAGCTTGCACAAAATAAGGGAGAATTCTTGATGGAAGAAATTGGAGGAATGGTTCAGCTGAAGAATATCTTCATGGCAACCACCTGGGTACCTAATTGGATGAAAATCCAACTGATCTGTGGCTGTTATAAATCATCTCCAGCCCATCAACCATCTGATTTCTATCAGATATGGGGAGGAACAGCTATCCAAATCATGGAAGGAGCCTTTGGGACCCAAGGGTATGGTTTTCCAAAACCATCTTTGCATTGGAGGAGCCAAGTAAGACAGCAACAACACAAGGACATGAGCATATGGCAGCCTTCAGTCTGGCAGGAGTTTGCGGATGTTTCCAAATATCTACAACCTTTTGAGGATCAACTTGAGGTAGAATGGAATTCATTATCCATTTGGGATATATCACACTATGTTCTTTGGCAAGAGCTATCCCATTTGACAGGTACAGGGTCCAGGCTCTACGAGCACTACAACATGATTCATCACTTTGGCATAGTGATACTTGAGCATATGAGCTGGGATTTGCTTGAGGGCAAGCAAATTTGGGATGGGCAGATTGAAATGTCCCCTTTCCTAGATTAAGATAATTAATAATATTACTTAAGTTGGGCCCAATCATTTCTTATTTTTAGGCAACTAAATAGTATTATTATTAAAATAAAAAGTATTTTTAAATACTTAAAATAATAATATGACTAAGTTAGCCAAAAAATAAATTATTGTCGGCTATTTATGTTTAATTTTAAAATAAAGGGGACTTTGGAGTTTGAATTGGGAAAAAGGTATAAAAGGTGATGGAGAGATTCATTTTTGGGCATCCATGATCATCTATCTATTGATTTCTTTGATGTTAAACACATTTTTTCTACTTTTAGCTATTGGGGATAGAAACCTTCATTGGCTTTCAGTATTTGTGGACGAAAACCCTCAATACTAAGTCAATGACTTCATTCAAGGGTCATGTTTGGGCATAAATTCATCTTTTCAGGCAAAAGGGTCACTTGTGACTCGTGAGGGTGGAAAATCAGTTTGGGCAGCATTGAAGGTTGGCAAATTAGTTTTGACAGCCTTGGGTGTTGGGTGAATTAGTTTGGAAGCCTTGGAAGCTTGGGCGCAGCAGTAGGGCAGCATTTGGAGGGTGAACACAACAATTAAAGGCGACTTGGAGTGTGGTGATTTGCCTAGAGGGGCTGTCATTCATTTTGGGCATTGTTCGGTGGGTGAAAAATTAAGTTTCTTCCTTCATATATTCAGTAATATTTTTACAATTTTTAGGACTGCAATTCATTCAAAAATCAGGATTCTTGTGTCAAATAAATATATTGAAGTTCCTTGATTTTTATGAGGGTTTTTTAGAGGTTTGAAATTTATTTTATGCTTAATTAGCTCTTTTCAAAATTCTGTAATTTTTGGGTTAAGGTTTCAATAAAAATCAGAATTTTGTATTTTCATTTTAAGGGTTTGATGCAAATTCCAAAATTGTCTAATTTGGTCGTAAAAGGGACATTACAATCAGTGATGGTTGGAATGGGGATGGGAAGGGGAAAATTTGGTGGAGGAGGGTCTATGGTTCAGCAGCTAGCTAGATAAAGTGAAAGTACCTAGCATGGTGGAAGGGCACATCATGGTTTTGCACTTGAAGTCAAAAGGATGGTTCTAGCATCTAGGCCAAATATGTGAGCACTATGCTCAAACTCTTACCCAAGGTGTATGATGTAGGAGCATCCTGGGGATCAAGTAATCTTGCAACACCCAAAGCAATCCACTAGTATGTTCACGTGCAACCGACCCAATTGGCAGTATATTACTCATGTTGCAGTGTGAAGACGAACCGTAAAGATCCATTGAGGTCCATGAAACTTCAAGAGGCTCCTAGAATAGAGGAAAGATGGTTTCAGTCATTGAGACAAATTTATTTGTCTCATGACGAAACCGCCAGTCAATGTTATGAAACCGCTGCCCTGCGTTAAGTGGTGGGTTCGCTCATGTCAGTTGCACAAGGTAACAACCCAAAAAACTTTGAGTGTCCATTTTGAGCATCTCTAAGATCAAAGAGAATTTGAAGAATCACCTCAGAGGAAGAAAACATTGGAAAAGATTCGAAGGAAGCACGTTAGAATGGAAAGAGACTTGTTGGGAGTCTAGAGGTGCTTGGTAGGAGGTATAGAGGAACAAAGAGTGGTGTCCAAGGCATTGAGAGGCTGTTCGGCATGTTTTAGCAAGAAAGAAGAGTAAGAGTGTGTAATTTGGTCATTGCATTTCCTCATGAAAGAATAATTTAAAGTGTTTGTTTGTTCTTTAGTCTCAATTTTGGTTTGTTTGTTCTTTAGACTCAATTTTGATTTGTTTGTATGTCTTTGTGTGCAGGTGTAGTTAATGGCTGCAAGGGCAAGGCTGTCATTCAGTTGACCCCCTATCCTTGACTGTGCAAGAACTAACAGCTCCAAGTCATTAGATTCAATCGTTACAAATTTATAGCTAATGGTGTGACAGTTGACTCATCTGGTGAGCTTGCCATTTAAATAAAGAGGTATCTTATGGAAAGCTTGTGATGGTCATTACTCTTTCCCTAGTGATGTCCAGAGGACCATATAAATATCAGAGCTTGACTACCATACATGGTTAGAACTCAGTAGGCTTACATTGCAAACTGATACATACTGGGTATTTGTTTACATGTGAGGCAAGAACAAGTTGGCAATCATTAAAGTAAGACCAATATCTATTAAGTTCGAGCATATAAGTTACATTTGTAATTATTCCATTTGCTATCGTACATCACATGTATACAATCAAATAATAGATGATAAAGGATTACTTGTCTACTAGAGAGATCTTTGAATCTGCCAATTAAAATGTAAACAAACAAACAAGACGTCTCCAAAGGAAACACCAACTAAAACATAAATAGAAAAGCAACACATTTACAAAGGAACACTTACTTCTGATAGTTTCTGACATTGCATTTCATGAGAATGAATTCCTGATGCATCCAATAGTAACTTGCTTAGCTCTGCGTGCAGAAGAATAGAGAGAGAAAGTTTGCAAACAACCAGGACTGATATTTCATTGAACACAGTAGAATTTTTCATTATTTTGACAACATCATCTTACAATCATAGTAAAATACAGCAATACCTTTACTTTCCAAAAGGAGAGCTAGCAAGCTCAAAGATGCCAGCATCAGTTTATAGTTCTCACATGAAACAAAGGAGAGTAGTATAGAACTGCACATGAAATGAGACCGGATATAAGAATACTCATGCCCGGGAATAAGGAAAAATGAAGTGCACGATAGTCAAATTGATAATCAAACTATATATAGATGAACCAATTTAATTTGATCCATGTGAAGTATGGCACCAATATGTACACATCATCTAAAAATGCTAGTAAATGTATCCTGGAGTTGTCAGAATGACTCAAAGAAAAAATTATGATCAACATAACTGGCTTTGCTATTGCCTTATACCTGCACTCAAAATATAATCAGATATCCGTAATTTAGCAAGTTAGAAAATCTGCAAGGACAGCAATAAACTTACATTAAATTTGATTTTCTATCCTTTTCACTTTCCTCCAAAAGCGCAATATTTATATACTGTGCTTCAATATGCTTAACATCAATATGCTGACTTTCCTGCTCCTTGGTTTGGGTACTAGCGTTGACCATAGAAATTCCAGATGCTAAAACTGACTTTGTGCTCTCACTTGGCATCCCTCCTACCAATGATTGTCCATTGCACTCACGATTGAAGCTTGTAGCAGCTACCATTGGTGGACAGAGAAAAGCAGCCGCAACAGTATTCACTACTTCATTTATATTGACTACTTGGAGGAGACGGGAAAGAATGTATAAAGATGTGAGAGAACTTATCTGCATACTCTGAAGTAAATAATGAAAAGGCTAGATAAGGAATGAGAAATTTAAAACCCAGGAAAAAAAATTACAAGATAGAATGGGATTACAAGATGGTGATATGTAAGAACCCAGCTACATAACCATTACAACACCCAGACCATCTCAAGTTATAAGTAATATAAAATTCATTTGAACGCAGTGATGCAAGAAGCCCATAAAGATTAGTCATTCTTAGAAAAGGTAGCTAATTGTAGAAGAGCATACATTGGAGTGAGATAATTGAAGGGATGGTAGCAAATTTGGTAAAACCAATGCATGCAATAAATTTTGTGTCACCAGTCCACTCAAATTAGAAACACCAGCACAATGTATGTCACTTAAATAATAAAGGTCATCATCAATTTCTTCAATTGTTGAAAGCAACGTTTTTTTAATCTCAGAAGCATCGTCAACCCTGCATCAGCCACTCAATCGATAGTACATTAGAAAGGGGCTTACAAAAATTACACTTGAAAGTATACACAATATTTTTCCTTTCCTCCATTTCACTAAACAAATTATACTGCAAGAAAACAGATTAGACGCTCACCGTGCTGCACAAACAACAAGTCTATCTAATTTGAAGATTTTTTGCTTTATGTGTTTCACCAAATCTGACAAGTATCCTGAAATAGGAGGGGTTGTGATAAATTTATTAACACTGTCATCATTCACTGCAACCACAGAAAGAAAGAATGAAAGACAGATATTATTATAGTCCACGGATGACCAAAAATAGGTCAATGGGACTCAAGAATAAAACCGTAAACAATAGAATAAAATTCAGTAAATCACATCAAGATTTTCTTTGCAAAGGTTGATGTACCTTTCAAGTACAACAAAGAAACAAATAAGGAACAAAAACAATAAAAGAAATTAGGAGATTGTTGGGTCTTGTGATCCAACTGTTATTAGTTTTTTAGTGGTTAGATCAGGGCATGCATCTTGTGTGTGAGATACCCCCTTTAGAAAATTTTATATTTTGAGGTGAGCCATTATTAATTTATGCTAATAATGCTAGTGAGTTTGGTAGTTGTACGGGTAAGGTGAGTCATAGGTACTTGCACCCATTAGGTAGTTTGAGTTCGGTATGTAGACAAGCTTATTAAAGCTTGTATAAGAAAGAATAATGTAACCCGACACTTGCATTATGTAATATATTTTTCATTCAATAAAATATAATGTAGTTTTCCATTTATTTACGTGTGTATAAATTAATGATGGTAATGGATCCATGAAGAAGCCATGGAAGAGCCGTGAAGGAGATGAAGAGGATGAGTGGGCCCATAATAAATTAGGGAAGTTGATTTGCAGAGAATTCGGGAGTGAGTTTGCATAAGTTTCTTATTTGTTTTTTTGTTTTTTTTATGATTTAAAATTAAAATTGTTTTTGTTTTCTCTGAAGTAGGAATTAGTTGAGATTAAATGGCAAGAAATGTATAATAATATTTGAATGGGCTATTGAAAGATCTTTTTTGGCAGTGTGGGGCCAGACTATGACTCTTGAAATTGGTTCGGAGGCTGCAAAAAGAGTTATGTATTGATTGAGGCGCCTATGATATTTGCGTAAAAATTTTGCTTGCTATTTATGTTCTGTGAAAGCATTGCGACTCCATAAAATTGTATGAGGTTATCCAAATTATATGCTTTGCTATTTGAGTTTGATATATGCTGAAATGTTACCTAAAGCATATAAAAAAATGAGGTTATCTAAATTTTTTTTTGGCTATATGGGTTTAATAAAGGCTGAAATATTACCTGAAGCATATTAAAACATGAATATGGCATAAATACTGCCTGCAAGCTTGTCTGGAATGTGTTTAAATCTGCCTGAAGCGCTCTAAGAAGGTGTTGAGAGGATCAAACAAAAGCATTGAAAGTAATGTATATTGGAAGAAGCATTCCTTGAGGGTGGAAATGCAGTGGAACAACATTGAATATTGTGTTAGACGTGACTATGGCCAAGTGGCATGACAAATAGACAGAGCATAGAAAATCTGTAAGGATGTGATGGTATGCATTATAATTTTGCTGATAAATGTCTTTGTGAGTCCCAGCATTTACTGATGCACAAGTTTTTGATTGTTGCATATTTTGATTTCTGTATAATTAAAAAAATCGGTGCTGCATATTGCCAGGGGAATTTTTTTTATTTTTTATTTTGAAGGCCAAACAAAGGTTTCGATAACTAATTGTTGTTGGAAATTTGTTTCAAATAAAAGTGTAGTTGAGCTGGTTGAAGCACTAAGTAAACATATTTTAAGTGGAGGGGTCATCAGTTCTCTTCATTTTGCATGTATGTGCATAATTATAAACATCATATATCAAGTGATTGTGTAGAAGACTTCGTAAAAGAAGTGTTTACAAGAATTTCAGAGCATAAGAGGTCAAGAGGTCCATTCACAGGAATGGAAAAATTAAAATTTTAAATCCCATCATTTTAAGTGATTTAGCCTATGCCTATGGTTTTTTTCCTCATTTTGCCTTTTTGCATGACTGTAGGCGTGTAACCACTTGATTTTAAGTTTTTGCCATTTCGAGTCCATTGGAAAAGTCAAATTTTGTTTTGGAAGTCTCCCCTTGTGATTTTCTAGAAAAATGTATTAAAAACAAAGAAACAAGTAATTTAAAATGTATAAAGTGTGCATTTTGAGTCACATCTGACACCCTAGTATTTCTTCGAGTTTGAAAATGGGCATTGTTTATGATAACACCATGAATGTAACATTGCACTTTTCCATCGTCGATGCTTTCGCAGACAAACAAGTTGTATTTTGGGTCTTACAAGTCCCTCGAGATCAACCTAGATGACAAGGCCTATAGAGACCCAACTTGAGTTCATTGCTAACTCTAAGATAGGGAAAGTGATGTAGTGGCAATTTTGGTTTTGCCAATTTTGCTTGATTTTTTCTGCTTCTTAGTAGCTTTCTCAGTTATTTTTGAGCTTTTGCAATGAAGAGCAAACCAGTTATTTGGTGGTTTTTTGTTGCACATACTTCTCACCTCTCATTTGATAAGGGGAAGAGATTGTTTTGGTTTCGATTAGTATTTGGGTGATTGTACAGTTGACAAAATTTGTAAACACTATTAGTGTTTGCAAAGTGAATAATAGAGTTGTTCGACATCAACTAACATGTGTTATACATAAGGTACAAAAATATCATCGAGATAAGGATTGATGTGGGTGAATGTTCCCATGATGATGCTCATACTTTAGTATAGGTACGAATGATCAGACAGACGGGTACTCCCGAGATGACTCTCATCTTAGTGTCAGGTATTGTCATAGGGCACAAGGCACAAGAAGGTCAAGTTGCAAATGTAGTAGACGTGTCAAGATAGGTTGATTAGTGCAAGATGTACAGAGGGCTAGTTGTCAAGTTGCGGCTGGAGTTGTTGGATAGCTTCACAGTTATTTGCTCCAGATCATCTTTTGGTCCCCTTTGGATCAAGGGGGTTTGTTGGATATTGTGATCCAAATGTTATTAATTTGTTAATGGTTAGTTCAAGGCATGCATCTCATGTGTGAGACACCCCATTTAGATTATTTTGTATTTAGGTATTGGTCATTATTAAGTTATGCTAATAATGATAGTGAGCTTAGTAGTTGTATGGGTAAGTTGAGTTACAAATACTTGGATGTGTTAGGTAGTTTGAGTTTGTTATATAGACAAGCTTATTAAAGCTTGTATGAGAAAGAATATTGTAACCCGACACTTGCATTATGTAATATATTTTTCATTCAATAAAATATAATGTAGTTTTCCATTTATTTACCTATGTATAAATTTAGAACAAAGACTACAAACACAAACATCAAACAAAAGATTGAAAAGTTCATTACCACAATATATACTTAGTGTCAAAGCACATACAGCTATGCAGATCATAAGCATTAGGTAGTTTGAGTTTGTTATATAGACAAGCTTATTAAATCTTGTATGAGAAAGAATATTGTAACCTGACACTTGCATTATGTAATATATTTTTCATTCAATAAAATACAATGTAGTTTTCCATTTATTTACCTGTGTATAAATTCAGAACAAATACTACAAACACAAACATCACACAAAAGATTAAAAAGTTCATTACCACAATATATACTTAGTGTCAAAGCACGTACAGCTATGCAGATCATGTTGTCTTGGTGATCGACAAATTTAAGTGCCTCACTATACAATGGAAAGGAAACTATGGCATCCTGTTAAACAGCAAACAAAAATGTATTAACTCAGAAGACTCAATTACATATTACTCCTATATTACATGGTCATATTGTACAAAGAGTATGAATTCCAAAATAATCGTTATAGAAATTAAGGAGGTGATCAAATGAATTGAAGCTTATATTTTTTTAACAAATGATTGAGAGCTCTCCAACTAAATAGATATGGTCTCAGTTAATAGATATAGAAAGCTCTGATTGACACTTAAATAATTTAGCAATATCAAATCATAATAAACTGGCCTCATCAATATTAGTAGGATCCCCTACTCAGATAAAGCACCACCACCTGATCTTAAACTACACCAAATAGCCTATTGTCTAGAGAAAAATGCATCCACTTGTTGACATGAATTATCCCATGTTCCACGTAAGTTTCTCGAAAAGGCACTTTCAAAGTTTGATAAAGTGTCTTACCAATGTTAATTTGTGAGAAATGGAATAGAAATCTCATGAGAGGATCAATATTATGAATTAAAGACTAAGGAAACTCATAAGTGGATTCAAAAAAAAACTGAATGAACAGTTTAACAATCCAATGGAAAATACCAATTGGAAATCTGCAACTTTTGCACACAGATTTGGCCTCATTTGTGGTACCACATAATGATTGAGAAACTTTGCAGAAGGGCCAAGACATCTCTGGAAGGGCCTCCACAACTAACTCCTTGGAATTAAATGTCATTATTTCCTCCGCAACAACACAACTGCGCCCCATTAGTGGATGGCACTAGCACCCCTCAAAGAGAATATTTGAAACCATTTGGGGCATGATAGATCTATAAATGCATGGCAGCCTCCCCCAAGGTATTCATCATCATTTGTTTTTCATTTCAGTGCATAAATGGTAGAAGATCAGTATAGGTAGAGGTCTCTTGCAGCTAAAAACTTAGTTCCTTATGGTTTAGAAATGGAGGCTGATCTTGGTTGTTTTCATTGAACTATAATCCAGGTCTGCAGTTGTAACAAAGAAGTGCACCTGTTCATTGAACTATAAATAGGCAGTTGGTACATTGAAATTGTGATAGTTCTTGGACATTTGTCTTTATATTAAATATTATACTGTGGATGGGGATACAATCAGCTACTTCGGGAAATGCCACAATATTAAACTCACCATGGGAGACTAGCTACTAGATTTCCCTATGTTTTCCATTCACATGGGTGGAGCAAACATTGTGTTGGGAGTCCAATGGCTCACTCCCTTAGGAACAATTAAGATGAATCTCTAAGAGGTGTTCATGCATTTTCATTTAGAGGGCAGGAAATTTATACTGCATGGGTTGCGTGCAAAGTCTCCATTGTTGGTGAGCTTTCATCAGATGCAAAAGATGCTCAACAAGGGTGTAGATGGGTTTGTGGCACAATTGTTTTCATTAAAAGCACACAGTCAAAGGTGACTGCACCACTAGATCTGCAAGCAATTGTAGAAGGGTACTCAGTAGTTTTCTGGGATGTGTCAAAAGGACTGCCTCGTAAAAGAGATCATGATCATGTCATTCAACAAGTGCCAAGGAGCCAACCACCCAACATCATACCTTATAGGTACCCATATGTGCAAAAGTGTGAGATCGAGAAGATGATACAAGAGATGTTGGAAGCAGACATTGGTGGTTGTAGTCAGAATGCTTATTCCTCTCTAGTGGTGATGGTGCATAATAAGGATGACATCTCGTGTATGTGTCCAAAATATAGAGAACTCAATAGGTACACCATCAAAGATAAGTTTCCTATTCTAGTAACTAATGATTTTCTAGATGAGTTACATAGTGTTGTTATATTTACAAAACTAGATCTTCATTTAGGGTACTATCAAACTGGTATTAGAGATGAGGATATTCACAAGACAACATTCAGAACACATGAGAGCCACAATGAATTTTTGGTGATGTCTTTCACCTCACAAATGCACCATCTACATTTCAGAACTTGATGAACTCTACTTTAAGCCATTTTAGCAAGAGTTTGTCTTATTGTTCTTCAATGATATCTTAATCTACAACAAAACATGGAAGGAACACCTACATCCTATGGAGAAGATTTTAGCATTGGAACAACATAAGCATTATGCCAAGCCTTTCAAGTGTGCTTTCGGAGTCAAGGAAGTGGAATACTTGGGTCCCTTTGTCTCGCATGAAGGCATCAAGGTGGACCCTCACAAGATCAATCCATGGTAGAATGGCAAGTACCTAGAACCCTCAAGAACCTATGGGGCTTCTTATCGCTTACAGGTTACTATTGTAGATTTGTAAAAACTTACAATAGCATCGTAGCACCACTCAACTTTATTGAAGGACTCCTTCCATTGGAATAAGGTGGCCACCAAGGCATTTGAGAGGCTTAAGGACGCCCTATGCACCACTTTAGTTCTAACTACTCTTGATTTTTCCAAAACCTTCATTGTTGAATGTGATGCTTTAGGGTATCGTCTAGGTGCAGTACTCATGTAAGATGGACGACCCACTGCATTTAGATAAAGAAGCGATGGCTATCCTTCATGCAATCAAACAATGGAGACCATATTTAATGGGAAGACACTTCAAGATGATGACAGATCATGATAGTAAGAAATATTTCTTGGAACAATAGTTATCATGTAAAGAACAAAAAAAATGGGTCACAAAGATGTTGGGATATAACTTTGAGATCATCTACAAGAAAGGGAAAGAGAATGTAGTCGCTGATGCACTATCCAACAGGGACAAGTCCACAAAGGCACTGTTGTGTGCCATGTCCATATTGCATGCAAATTGGGTGGATGAGGCACAATCAAAATAGAAGAATGACACAGCAACAAAAATTCTCATTCAGAAGCTCCAACAAGATTTGAGCATGTCAAATAAATTTGTGTGGAAGGGGGGCATTTTATGGTACAAGGATAGGTTGTACAAATGCAAGAAACTCAACCCTTAATATAAGATTCTTGTGGATCTCCATGCTTCTCCAGTAGGTGGGCACTCTGGCTTCTAAATGGAAGAATGACACAAACACAAAATCTCATTCAAAAGCTCCAACAAGATCCGAGCATATCAAACACATTTGTGTGGAATGGGGCACTTTATCTACAAGGATAGGTTGTACCCATGCAAGAACTCAACCCTTAAGTATAAGGTTCTTGTGGAGCTCCATGCTTCTCCAATAGGTGGGCATTGTAGCTTCTAGAAGACTTATCTTAGAATCAAGCAGGAACTTTTGAGAAGGGCTAAAAGTGGATGTCCAGAAATTTGTGGCAAAATGCATGGTGTGTCAACAAAACAAGGGTGAGACAATTAAGACCTCAAGTCTTTTGCAACCTTTGTCTATGTTGGAATAATTGTCATTGATGTCAAAGGAATTATAATGGATATGAAAGGAAATGTTAAATGGAATTGTTGCTGGAAGTGAACGGAAGTGTTGTCAGAAGTGAACGGAATTGTTGCCGGAAGTGAATGGAAATGTCGACGGAAATGTTAACAAAAGTGTCAACGGTCACATCTTTTGGTGAAGATGTACCTCTTGGATGGGACACATCCTTTAAAGGCTATATAAGGGAGAAGAGATGTGGAAGTATTACAAGCATTCGATTTAATTGAAGATCATATTAATGTGGGAGAGAAGGAAGAGAGAGAGCAGAAAATGGAATAGAATCTCTTAAGAAAAGAAGTGTGAAGGGAAGATTTACTCTAATGAAGAATATCATTTGAGAATTATGAAAGAGAGGAGAGCAGAAACTATATAAGAAAATCAGTGAGAAAAAAAGTGTAAGAGAAGCAAAGCCATCATTTGATTGATGAAGTAATCACAGACGGTGGAATCGATTTGGCTTGGGGTCGGTGCCTCATAGTCTAGGGGTTGGTGCTCCTGTGAGTCAGTGCTCACGAATTGGCTGGGTTGGTGCTTGGCAAAGAGGATTGGTGTCTCCAGTGGGTGGGTGCTCACAAATTAACTGAGTTGGTTCTTGGTGTAAAAACATGAAAGCATTGGGCTGCCTAATTGGCTTTTCCAATAGGTGGGCACTGTAGCTTCTTGAAGACTTATCTTAGAATTAAGCAGGAACTTTTGAGAAGGGCTAAAAGTCGATGTCCAGAAATTTGTGGCAAAATGCATGGTGTGTCAGCAAAACAAGGGTGAGACAATTAAGACCTCAAGTCTTTTGCAACCTCTGTCTATTCCTAGCTAGAGGTGGGAGGAGATTTCCATGGATTTTCTCACAGAATAGCCCAAGTCTAAGAGGAATATTTTCATCGTGGTAGTTATGGATATACTCACCAAATATGCCCATTTTTGTGTCTTGTCACATCCGTTTGTAACAAGTACAATAGCAACAAATTTTATGGATACAATTTAGAAGTTACATGGGACCCCAGGGATAATAGTAAGTGATCGTGATCCTATATTTACCAATAATTTATGGATTGAGTTATTGTCATGTTTGGGTACTCAATTGGTTCATAGCTCGTCATATCATCCCCAATCTAATGGGAAAATTGAGGTGGTCAACAAGTTCTTCGAGGTTATCTTCGTTATTTTGCTTCGGATTCACAAGGAAGATGGATTTGATAGCTACCATTAACAGAATGGCAGTTTAACACTTCTTTCCATACCTCATACAAAATGTCTCCATTTTTGCCATTATATGGGTACCATCCACATCCCTCACCTCATCTCTGAGGTTCCAGCCAAAGGTTCGAGTAGTATAAAAACATATTCAAAACCTATAGGAGGTAATCTCTAGCCTCAAAGAGAACTTGGCAATGGCACAAAACCACATGAAGCAACAAGCTGACCAACATCACAGTGAAAGACATTTTGAAGTCGGAGATTAGGTTTTTGCGCGATTATAGCCATAGAAACAAATGTCCTTGAAACAACAAAAGAAATAAAACAAGATTTCACCTAAGTATTACGGCCTTTTCAAGTCTTGCAAAAGATTAGCAGTATAGCATACAATCTGGAGTTATCTTAGTTAGCGAAAATGCATTCGGTCTTCCACGGTGCCTACTTGATGAGGAGGGATCAAATTGGAACCTAAGGAAATACTTTACACACATACTAAGACATTGAGGATGAAGGTGATTACAGAATATCTAATTAAGTAGAAGAATCTAGCCAGTAAGATGCGACATGGGAGGATGAAGCATTCTTGTAGAAGCATCCAATGCTCATCAATTTGATTTGAAGGGGAGGGGCATACTATGCCCTTAACCTATAGTGTGTATTAGGATATGTGTGGCCAACTTGTTACTAGTATAACCTTTAATTAAGTCATATGATCACTTTCATAGCTTCATATTGGTAGTAGGGTCGGCCAAAGGAGTCTACATAGCATAAGGAGGGTGTATATACGAGGTAGTGATTAGTATTTGATCATCATATTGCAATTTTTATTCTTATTGTAAGGTTATGAATGTTGGCCCCTCGAAGTGGCTGAGTCATATACTTCATTATTTTGCTCTTATTTCAATCACATTGTTATTTATTGTTGTGACTCTACTTTAGTGGTATAATAATTTCATTACAAAACGTTCCCTTGAATGAGTCAGAGTGGTAGGTCAGATGGTCTGTTTTTAAATTTGATATTGAAATGGTTTATGTCAGAATTGAATACAAATTTACCTTAGGCAGTCTCTCTTGGTTGGGTTGTGGTTTAAGCTTTTTATGACAATTATTTTTTCTAGAGCCTCCATTGAAATGGTTTATGTCAGAATTGAATACAAATTTACCTTAGGCAGTCTCTCTTGGTTGGGTTGTGGTTTAAGCTTTTTATGACAATTATTTTTTCTAGAGCCTCCATATAGGCTCAACTTAACGGACACTCTCAAATTTGATCTAATTATAAAGCTCTATTAGACAAGGTTGCCTGTTAGCTCGGTATCTTGTGTTATTTCTATCATAGTTATCACATTCAAAAATTTGGCAAAACTTAATGGGAGGAAGGCTTACCAAAGTTCAGAAGGTTTGGGAAAAAAAAGCTTCAGAAAGTAGCGAGCATATAAAAGATATTCAAGTTTGCATAGAACTGAGAATAATCACAAAATCAAATAAAATACATCAAATACAAAGCCTTCCCCAGTTATGCAAACTTCATTTTTTTATTTTTGTTTTTCTGTTTTTTATTTTTTCTGTTATATTTATGATGCAGGCAGCCGTTGGCCTTCCCCGCATCATTATTATCTTTTCATTACATTTTTTATTTTCTTTTTTGTTATTTAGTAAATTCAAAATATAATATAAAATATAAACAAATAATTAAAAAATTGAAGTTTGGGCTGGACAAGATCGGCCAATCTAGAAAACTTAGGTTTGGCCAAACCTAAGTTTTCTAGATTCTGTCAGACCTGGCAATTATAATTTATACTGACATAAACAGCTAGAACCCAAGGATTAGTCAAGAGGATATGCCTACCACATGGAAAGAAAATGTAATATACGTGGTATGGAGATGAGTGAGAAGCAACTCCTTTATAAATTCTAATGCCTCTCTGGGATCAATTTTGGAAGGTAAAGACTTATCTAAAAATAGCCCGGTTCACTATCATGAATTAAGGGCTTTAGAGAAGGATGACCGGATTTCTTGGAAGGATATCTCTAGAAAATTTGTGCTTCATAAGAATTCAATTCCAATCATTTGGACCTAGACAGCATAATCGATCCCAGAAATATATATTCAAAGCAGTTGTCTGTAGATATGAACTTGTTTGGAGAAGCCGGATATGGCCAAATGGTTAAGGTATCATTCAGAATGATTCCCATACTATGTATAATTGGATTAGGCCGACAAAAAAATGTGGATGAAATATAATTTTTTTTCATGGATGGCACAGTGCTGGGAAAGTAATGCATGTGCTATAATCCATTTTCCTCAAAATTACATTATTTCTGACACCAAGTGGCAACAATCAAAGATGCATGAGCTCCAAGCCTTGGTAGGGAAGGGAACTAAAGCACTTACTAGCTATTGTACTTCCGTTTTTCATGTATAATATATGACTAAATATTTCACAGAAAATGTTTAAAATTTGCTACATTATGATTGAATGCTCATAACTTACATGTTGAGTCTTGACAAGAAGAGAAATCGTGTTTTTGTCCAGCCTTCCACTTATTGTTCTATCCATCAAAGCAAAACACACAGCAAAGACAATGCCACGAGAATTCAGAAACTTCGGAAAACAAAACAAAGCATGAGAATTTATAAACACACTTTTGAACGAACTTCACCCATCACGTGCATTTTTAAGAACAAAGTAAATGACAAAGTGTTCTACCAATCTTTGCCTACCATGAGAAATGTAAACAAAAAATTAACCATCAGCAAGAGTCTGGACTCTGAACCTTAAAAAAGAAATGTAGTAAAAAATCAGCTCCTCATTCTGGAAATCGAATGGATACATTATGAGATTATTAATGTACTCATTGCTGAACAAATAATCTGCACAAATAAACAGCAATAACATTCTTAAACCAATTTGACATGCTCTTTGAGTTTCACTCAAAACGCACAATCTTGAAAGCAATAAACAGAATGAAAAGATAAAGAGCATTCTAACATGCTAGTATCTAAAGTTTGATAACTTACAGATTGAATGTTCACTGTGCAAGCTCTGGATCATAATGCTCAATGTCTGTAGCAATTGTAATGCAACATCTGAATTATTGCTCATCTTTAAAATATTGAGAAATTGTGCCATTACCTGCTTCTCCATAAAAAACCTACAAAATGAAATCCACCATTTATTTTCAATTCATTAATATCTAACACATTTTTCAAGACTAAAAAGTGGAAAGTTATGAATTTAAGTACAATATCTTACTCGAAAATCGAAGGATCATGCTGATCCCCGTAAATCACTACCTCAGCTATTTATCTCAGTGTCTCCACAAAGCCCTATCATGAGATTTAAAGCATATATATTAAGTGGATGCAGAAAACAAAAATATAGAAGATGAAAGAGTGGCCAAGAGAGCGAAAGTATGAAGATTGTACTCTTCTCTATGCAAACAGTAAGGTATTCTTACCCTATCTGTAGCATTTACAGTTTGATATTCTTCCAGTTGATCATTTAGGTATCTGCATCAGCTAAAATATTCTAGTCAAATGTTTAAGTTCAAGAATACGTTAAGCTGCAAAGGGTTATTATTTGACAATTCTACAGTTGTCATTTACAAATCAGCAAAAGATATAAAAAATCTTCAACCAACAACTATTTACTTGCAATGGAAACCTGCAGAGGCATCTTATTGCTTAGAACACAATTATTAAGCAGATCACCTATAAAAGTGATTGGATGTTATATCCATGTTTGCACCAAATCTTAATTTATGTTTTTCAATAAATACTATGAAGAGAGAGCATGTTCATTTTTTATTTGTCTCGTACTACTTTCATCATTATGTGCATAAAATTTCCATGTTTGTCTCCTACTTTCAAATCATCTGCATAGATTTTCCATGTGTCTCTTAATACTTTCATCATCATCTGCATAGATTTTCCATGTTTGTTTCATATTCTACTTTCATCATTGTTTGCATAGGATTACCATCAAAGGGAGAATGTTTCCACAGTCCATGTAGTAAAAGAAGAAGATGACTTTTGGTTAAACTATGTAAATAAATTTAGATTAACATTTCAGATCATGCTCCGTGAACCAAGAATGACTGAATAGTATGAATAGATTGCACACCCAGGTTTCTATTTATTGATGTTGGCAGTGATGTGTTGTGTAGTTGGGTAGTTTGGAAAAATAAAAATAGTCAATATTAAATGAGGTGACTTCATTAAAAGTCTGTTTTTAAGAAGAGGATGTTAAATACTAATTTATTTTAGTTTGTTATTGTTAAAAAACTAAAAAATTAATGTCTCCATGAACGATAGCAATACAAATTAATTAAATTCTAAAAGTCTATATCGTTCATGGAGACATTAATTTTTTAGTTTTGTAACAATAACAAACTAAAATAAATTAGTATTTAACATCCTCTTCTTAAAAACACACTTTTAATGAAGTCACCTCATTTAATATTGACTATTTTTATTTTTCCAAACAACCCAGCTACACAACACTTCACTGCTAACATCCATAAATAGAAACCTGGGTCTGCAATCTATTTATATTGCATACTATTCTCTCATTTTGATGATGGTTCACGGAGCATGATCCGAAATGTTGATTTAAAAATAATTAAACAATTTAACCAGAAATCTTCTTCTTCTATAATTACCATGTGTGCCTCGTACTATGTAATTCAAGTATTATCATCTACATTGTGCACTGTAGTATGATGTTTTTTAGTGAACCAAACAGATCCCCAAGGGTTTGAAATTTATATTGAGTAAAAAAAGCTACCCCATATGGGTTCTCCCATGCTATTACTGTCCACAATCAGACAACTAATATAACATGCTACTATTCTATAATTACAAGGCATTACATGCTCCAAAAACTTTTTCCAATGGAAAAAGAGGTTAGAAGGTGAAAATCCCAAAGCATTGAATTACTTCACCATTCCTCCCCCATATTAACAAATGCTAAAGGTACATGTTTACTAAGTGGGTCCAATTGCCTTGTGATTATTACCAATAATACATGAAGAAAAATGTCATTAGGGTAATGACTACTCATGGAGGTCATCTTAAAATAACTTAAAATTAAAAACACGAGTGTAAAATCCCACAAAATTTAATAATCTAATTAATTACCCATGGAAGACTTCAATTACTTAACGCAAATATATGATTGATTTTTTCACTCCAAGTGGCTTGATAGATATATTTGCAGCCTACTCCTGTGTCACACAGAATTTGAGTTCGATTTTATTTTCTTCAACAAGCTGTCAAATATGGTGGTAATGTGTTTCAACATATTTTGTGCAAGCATGATATGCTAGATTTTTTACAAACTTCAATATGCTTTGATTGTCATCAAATAGAATTATCGCCTTGGATTATTATCTGTAAATCATCCAATGTTTTGTGAATCAGGACTGCTGCTCTAGCTGCAACTACTACATATTTATGTTCTGCTTCAGTGGAAGAAAGAGCAACAGTGGATTGCTTTTTGCTAAGTAATAATACTACACCTGTACCTAGAAAAAAAGAATGAAAATATATTAATGTCCACGAATGAACAAAAGTAGGTCAATGGGACTTGAGAATACACCCAATTACAATAGAAAGAGCTAGGGTAAAGGGACCCTAGACTGAAGACATAATCTATTCTTTGATTCTTGTCAAGTGAACATCACCAATTTGAATATGTGTAACCCATCAATCCAAAATTCTTGCCTTTGTTGTGAGAAATCCCAAAATCTATTGTTTTATGCAAATACATGAAGATTGTTTTGCTCCAGTCCAATGCTCAGGCTTCACTACCATTCAAGCCAACCTCGATTAATATAGATAGGAGTGAAAGCTAGATGATAGTCTTCTTGCATGAACTACTATAATCGAACCATTGCATTCAAAATTGACCCTATCTGGGATGGCCCCCCAGTCACATCCAACTGCCCCACGACATCATGAATGCTCTGAAAAGTTTGGACCATGGGTCCTGTTGTCAATCAAACTCGCACCCTTGTGAAGGTAGTTTCAGGCCTTCACAGTCTGCTGAAACATGGAAACAATCCTAGATTGTGGGTGGCATAATCGGCGGATTGAATATCTAAATTCTAAGGGCTAGCTCCCTTTGGTGTATCAATTAGGATCTCTATTCTACGCTACAAACTGTCGGAAAAAAGGTAAGAAAGAAAATTGAAAGGAAATCCTATCTAATGATGGTTATACACCTGTATTTTGGTTCATCCACTGAATTTGAGCTTCTAAAAACATTGATTAGACAAGAGAAAAATTGAACTTTCAACTCCAATTGACTCTTATGCATCAGTATTTCATGAAAAGGTTTTTATCTGATGATCAAAGATTAAGAAAAATGATGGAATAAGCCCAATTCCTTCGGATTTGTTGAAGACGACCCTTTCAGGAAAATTACAAAGACCAATTCCTGACACTTAGACAAAAGACATGGTTATGCAAGTTTCGAATGATAAGGGTTGCAATTTGACCTGTGGGGTCAAAATTGTCAATAGGGCCCATAGCACACAAGAATTGAGACACAGCCTCATAGGAGTTAGCATGATTTGGGTTCGAAGGGAACAAGGGCACAACCTCATAATCATCAAACTCTAGTATGTGAGACTCAAGTGGTTTTGTCTCAAAAGGGCCTACTTCTAAACGGAAGTCGAGGGCAACAGCCAATGAAAACTAAGTGGCTATCGGAGCTTGATGTGGTGATGGTGGGGCCAAGGGGCTCACTAGAATATCCAAATCATTACAAACTGGTTCAACAAACTAATTCAACCAGTCTTCAATATGTTGTTCTTTTGCTTGTTCGCCGACATTCCCAACAAGGAAGGAAGTGGCCATAATCAACTTGAAAAAAGTGGGACTATGACAGTCCATAAGCCCATCCTGGTGGCCATCATAGTCTTTATCATCTTCCTCTAATTTGGACCCTTCTTCGTCCTCCTTCGATGAGGGAAATTCTATGGTTGGTATTTTTGTTCATTGTTGCCTTGCAATCGGGTTGATCCTCCTTAGCAGTGACGGGAATGAATAGATTATTCCAACAGAACACTAGTGACTATGAATGTACTACGTCATAAGAATCATCAAAGCTGAAGTCTCCCTTACCTAGTGACTATGAATGTACTACGTCCAACAAGAGCCCAATTACATGTTGGGTCATATAAAAACCTTTGCAATTTAAGGAAAGAAACTCGTGAATGCAGCCAAATAAGAGTTCCCCCTAGTTATAGATTTCATCCATCTAGAAACCTTGCATATAATTGGCCATCCACACCGCAATATGTGATGCTCGAGCGGCACCCACCAACCTATTGCGAATTACATCAAGGACACAATGCCAGTCATCTGAAGATAGTAATTCCTTTTTGATACCCCGATGCCCCTTGGCCCACATGCGGACCAACTCCTCTATGCTCAACTCTTGTCGGCATACTTCTTGTACTGCATAGTCTTTTTGGGCCTCGGTAACCTAAGGATGACTTGTTGACTTGCTTACAGATACCCCATGGGCAGGTACATCAAAGACCCACATTAAGTCCTCCACCACATAAGTGATTTTGAATTTTGTACCCATGTAACGGACCAAAGAACATAAACTATCATGATTATAGCTAGAGACCATTTGAACCAAATAGGGTTCAAATTCCCTCGTGCTGAAATAAGGCATTTGCAACACTTTGTCTACCCCTGCTCTCTGCAATGCAAGTTTCAACTCATGGTTTTCAAACTTATTGGCCCACCACATGTGGGATTTTATGACCATAACGCTCTCCCATGTCAGAGTTTCAAGTGTGGGCAGCACCTTCAATTTAGTCCTTAGGGTGAGGTCACCAACTTTCTATTTTTTGTGCCCTTGGCAAGAGCTTGTCATGAACTCATACCCACTACCAAGGAAGATTGTGCCAACTTTGGAGTAGTGGCAATGGTTGGTTTGGGAATTAGACAACCTTCCCTAATTGTTCCAAACTTTTCAAAGGCCACATCCAAGGCATTCTTTGGCCATAGTGAAGAGGATGTTATTGTTGATGTTGGAGGGTTGCAGTTGTTTTCAGCCATGATTACGATAACAAATCCAGAGTTGTGAGAAAGATATTTACTAAAGCCCTCCTTTTGTTGAATTTCTGACAAGGGTTTTTGCCCTTGAATTTCTGCCACTTTGCCAAAACCCAAGAAAGAGGGTTGTTTTGATGCCATGGCTGCAACTGAAAACTCGTCCACCAGATTATGTTCTTCAGTTGGAAGTAAAAAACTGAATTTTTCCAATACATTGTCTTGTCTCTATGCAAGCTCTAGAAATCTTATAAATCAAAGAGTAAAAATGGAAGTTATTGGCCCGAAAACTAGGTTTCAAGGGGTCATACGGTGCTACATGATCGAACTGGATGTATAAAATGTTGCTTGGCACGTTGTTGTACAGCGCAGAGTGTACATGCAAAGAGGAACGTATAGTGGAGGGATTGGTAGAGAAGAAACCTATGTTCTAGGGACCGTACAGTGGATGGAAACCTTTCTAGTAGATGAAGGTGTGGTTGAATGGTGGAGTAAATGTACAAATGCAAATATTCCAGTCCTCATTTTATATAATTTCAATTTAAGCGTCAGTCATTGTGCCTTTAACTGGTGTTCCATTCAAGTTTTCTAACTTGACTACTCCATTTTCAAATATTTCTAAAATTTTAAAAGGTCCAAACAACAACACTTTGAACTTAGTTTAATTTCGCACCTATTATATTTCAGAACTAGTGCTCTAGTTTTGAAGTTCATTTGTTAAAGGAGTTTGTCACACCAATACTTCCTTCTCTTTTGCGTGACTTCAATTGCCCATTGTGCCATCCCCCTGCATTCATCCAGAATATTTACTTGAATAATTCGTTCAATGAGGCTCTATAATCCCCAAATCAGTTCTCTATAGAAACCCTTATACTCAATACTAAATATCACATGGGCACGACTGCCTCTTGGTCGGACATCAACTAGAAGGGTATATGGTTGGTGGTGACTTTATAGGTCATCCAATAGGCCCATAGTATGGCTAGCAGATGTTCTTCCCAGTCATTGCCCTCTATACCACATGACTAATGGAGTAGAAATATTAGAAATTTACTGGTAGCCTTTGCTTGGCAATTTGCTCATGGATAGTATGGGCTCTCGAGAGAATGGCTGATGTGGAACTAAGAAATCATCAACCAGATCACATGGTTGACAAAATGGCCTCCTCTGTTGCTAGTGATCTATGTCGGAATCCCAAATCTGGTGACCATTTGTTCATAGATGAACTTGGCAGTATTCAGTGCATTGTTGTGGGGCAGTGCTCTCGCTTCTGCCCATTTAGTTAAGTGTTCCCTTGCTACTTAGTCATACGATAGTTTCTATATCTTCATATTGGCAATAGAGTCAACCTATGGTGTATCAATAGCCTAAGTAGAATATATATATATATATATATATATATATATTCTACTTAGGCTATTTGGTGACCATTTGTTCATAGATGAACTTGGCAGTATTCAGTGCATTGTTGTGGGGCAGTGCTCTCGCTTCTGCCCATTTAGTTAAGTGTTCCCTTGCTACTTAGTCATACGATAGTTTCTATATCTTCATATTGGCAATAGAGTCAACCTATGGTGTATCAATAGCCTAAGTAGAATATATATATATATATATATATGAGATAGGGTTAGTATCGGATCATCAAATTGCAAATTTTGTTCTTATTGTAAGGTTTTGGGCGTTGTCCCCTCAAAGTGGTTGTCATATACTTCAATACTTCACTCTACTTTCAATCATATTGAGATTTGTTGTTGTGATTCTTCTTAAGCAATATAGTAATTTCATTACATAAACATTTCAATTGTTAGTTTTCAGATTTTGGCTTTTGTCTTTTACTTTTTGCTTGTGCTAGTATTTATTCATCTATTATAAACTCCATTTACATTTATTTAATCCATGTTAATGAAGAGTGTAATTATGTAGTTTTGGCAGCATTCTCTTTTTCTCTCTTTGTTGTCTTTGAGTGTGTCTCTTTTCTTAATACCTATTGTAAGTTTCTTAGAGATAGCTATTATAATATTAACACTACATACTACATAGAATTTTGTTGGTTGAAGTTGATATTTTACAAGCCTTTCCTAGACTTGAGTAGGAATATGGGGTTGAAGAATGATGAGATCATTCAGAATTAGCAAGATCTGAGATATTTCCCTTCACATGTCAAATGAAATCCTCAAACTTGAGGACAAGAATCATTTAGTTTCATAAGACAATAAAGATGGAAAGAAAAATTTAAAATTTATGAATGGGAGATCATCTCACGATGTAGATCATAACAATTAGTGAGTTGGACTTTCTTGGCCGTGGGGACTTTTAACATAGACAATGATTGGAATGCAATTTTTGTTTGTGATGACACACCAATCCAATAATTGCTTTTGATATCAAATATACGAGAGACTAGTGTAATTATTCCTTGCGACAATGAAATATCCCCTTTCGTTTTTTTTTTATTTTTCACACACAATATTGCAAACAACAACGCACCCGTTAAGGTTAGTTCTGAAATAAAACCAGCTTGAAAGGAACCCTTCACTTTCTAATCACCCAGATGTTAGTGAGGGCGAGGTGAGAGCATATGGTGCAAGGGGATCGTTAGAAGAAAACTGGAAATGAAATTACTAAACTATTGGCAGCTTGCCAACTATTCTGAAAGTAGATGCTGGAAATGTAAAGGTAGGTGGATAACCGACCATGAAACTCTACCACTTATTCAGCGGGAGCGTTACTACAATATTAAAGTAAACACTCAACCACTTATCCAGCGAGAGTGGAAACAAACTAAGATGTAAATAGCTCGACCACTTATTCAGCGGGAGAGTAAACAAACTGAAATATAGATAACTCGACCACTTATTCAGCGGGAGAGTAAACAAACTGAAATATAGATAACTCGACCATTTATTCAGCGGGAGTGAAAGCATACTAAAATGTAGATAACTCGACCACTTATTCAGCGGGAGTGAAAGCATACAAAAGGAAAGTGCAGAAATATAAAGGGCTGATCAGTACTACTGAATCAGCTTACAAGGTATAGTTTTCGCTGCAATTGAAGAAGATATTCACAGCAATAGATCATCAACAAGTTAGGCAACAATCTCCACTATCAAATGCTTGATAATCAACTTGAAAATATGAAGAATACATGGAAAATATCAGGTCTGATGTAAAATAACAGCGATCAGAAATTCAAACCAACAAGTACAGAATTCACCAAAATGATCATATCTCCCTCTGGACACCTCCGATGAAGATGAAACTGAATGCAAACGGACGCTAGGAGCTGGGCAATCTTGTACCAATGGAGAAACTTAACCAAATATCTCTGGATTATTTGGGCACACTTCCCAATGCAGCCAAAGTGAAAACACCGTCTCCAAAATCAGGCAATCAGCTCTAGAAATTCAACGACTCCTAAAAATCTGCAACTTTGAGCAAAGAGGTGCCCAAGCAAGGGAAAACCATAGAGCCAATACCCAGAACCATAAGAAATTCACCCAATGAGTTATGAGTGAAAACAAGCTACAGCCAAGCACGAATCAGCTACTCAAAATCTGAAAATATCAATCGAACAACCAATTTGAAGCTCAATATGCAACCTCTGGGTGAAGGAACAGCCTCAAAATCAGCTAGATGTTATCTTTCAAACACGAAACTGACATCAGCTGAGAGGTATGCGTTCCTCGAAGCAAGGGCCTAAAACCATTTCGGCAGCACTTCGTTGTGATAAGCAAATGGATGATCAAATGGAGCAAAGCCTTGCTTAAATAGAACTCTGGAGTGACTCTTCAACTTCCTCCTCTTCCTCCAAAAAGGGGACGCCCAACACATAATTATTTTAATATTTTTTTAAACATTCTTTTTGTACATCCTTTTATGCACCCCAAAGGCTTGGCAACAAAACAATATTTAAAATACCTCAAATGAGGCGTCCACTTCAAAGCCCACATTTTAAAACATCATTAAGTCATTCGCCTAGGCCAGGGGGGTGGGGGAGGTCAAGATAAGATTAAAATATTTAATGACTTAAATTATTCAATTACCCAAAACAAGCCCAAGGTGCCGAAGTTCAAATCACCAATTTTTTGTGCTGCCTTGAGTTGTTGCCAAGAACAACACTCCCAGAATTAGGACTTACTAAAAATAGCAAGTTCGAAAAAGTCATCTGATGCAGATGCATGTTACACCATTCTGAAGCTCTCTGAAAACCCAAAAAGATCCCCAAAGCACACTACCAAACTCCTATATGCAAGCCCTCAAAACTCCACTGGAACCTCCCATAAATAGGAAACCCTAATTTCCACTTCCGACAAGCCTACGGGTCTCTGGAATAGGTTGTCGGGCAACAAAAAGGACTATTGCTGAGAAGGGGACATTACAGACAAATTTCCACTAAGAATATCCGATCTAGGAGATAAGCAAACATTAGCATTTGAAACTATCCTCCATCACTATAAACGAGGATATGGATATGGAATGCACGAATGATAATCCAAGGGAAGTGTAGGAGCTAAAGAATACTTCTTACTCAAGTATCTTCAACATGTACTCTAGAAATGGCGGCGTTGTGTGTAAAGCCCCTTACTTATTCTAGCACATACAAGAGTTCCTATGTTTAACACATTTGGATGAGTGATACACTCTACACTATGTTTCACAATCAAAGATATGGAAGACTTATTTAGATCTCGCTTAACCTAATTAAAAAAAAAGAAAATAAGGCATGTCAAGTATATTTTGATCAATGAAATCAGATTTGTAGGACAAAGATTGATCACACATTTGATTCCCTCTTCGACAGGCATTCCTTGAATCTTGCACACTTCGTTTTGGAGGCATTGTTAGAATATTTAGTATAACGGTCATAAATGTGAGTCAAGTACTTATTATTATAAAAGTGCATTTACATAGGAAATAAATGCACAATAAGAAAATATAGGATTGTGCTTTATAAAAATTAGTAATAAGAGAGAGTGCATTAGTTAACCTTGTAACTAAAGGGTAGTTGACATTCGGTTGGTCATCTCTCTCTCCTTACATATTCACCCATTCCATTTATGATATGAATGAAGAAGGACACAGCAAACCTTTCTCTCTTCATTTCTTTGTTTTTCTCTTATCTTTGTTTGTCTTTCTCTCAAGGTGTCAAAGCTATAGGTGTGTGAGGATTTTAGGAGGCGTGTAGAAGAGGAATTATATGTTCGAAGTCTCAAGGAACAGAGCTGCAACTAATATCAAAACCCAAGAATTCTGATAAAGCAAAAACCAGCATGAATTCCAAGGCATTTTGTGGGGTTTACAGGCAAAATTTCAAGAGTTCGGTTGCAGTATTCATAACACCCAACGACAGATTTTCACAGGATCTATGGAATTGTACAAATCATATGGACTGTACAGACCAAAAAAAAAGAATTAAATTCAAAGTTTCAGTTTTTTTTAAAGATTTTTACAGTATTTTAATTTTTGGGCCTTTGGCATGTATTTTGAGCCAGTGCTAAGCAGTTCTGGCTGTGCAGATTAGCATTAAATCTTTGCATACATTGGTGAGTTTCATTTTACATAATGTTTTTGAAAATATCTAAAATATAAAGATAGAAGACTGATATTCAGTTAGTTTTAATTTGTCTCTGTGTTGGTGGTTATCCGTAGTTATAGAGTAAAAGAAAATTCAAATAACATTATGGTGTCAGTCACCCAAAGATTTAATAGTCAAAATTTCACCATTTGGAAGAACATGATGTTGAGCATCTTCATGTATAGGGAGTTGGATGGGGTTACCAATAAGGAATTTCCTAAGAGTCAAGCAAAGGAGACTACATTAAATCATGATAAGGACTTTGTTCCAAAGAATAGGGAGCCTTTCATGTTTTTTACTTTATATGTTACATATGAAACATTGGCTGAAGTATCAAGTTTCAAATATGCTGCAAAGGTGTGGAAGAAACTGAAAAATAAGAGTGAGATTTATGATATGTCAATCGGCATGTTACTTGAGGAATTTGATGTTATCACATAAGATGTAGGAAGCAGAGTCTCTTCAACAACATTTGTTGAAGATTATAAACATAAAGGATCAAGTAGCACCCATCAACTGAAAAATAGATGACGAAGAATTGGTCATAATTGTCATCCGTAGCCTTCCTCTTTCATTTAGTACATTTGTTGAAAATTTCAACCAAATTGCTAGAGAAGATGATAAGAATTCTGATAAACTATATAGCAAGCTATTGCATAAGGATAGTCGAAATAGGTAATTTGGTTCAGAGGAGAGGTCAACCTCAAAGAGTGCTTTGTTGGCAAATTCCAAGGGAAATAAGCACAATTGACAATTTTCTAAGAGGTGTTATTTTTATGTAAAGAAGGGTCATGCAAATATATATTGTAGGAAGAGGTTGGCATGGTTAGAGAAAAAAGGAAATTAGGGCAAGCTAATTTGGTTGATGAAGAGGAGTGTGCCTTAATGATGTCCCAATGTAATCATTAAGGAAGGGATATTTGGTTTATTGGTCCAGGTGCTACTAGTCATATGACTAACTAGCATGATTGATACGTGAATTTTTTTGAGGACTCAAGCAGGGCAAATATAGTGACACTTGGTGATGGCAAGTCACATATTGATTGGCTTGAAGGAGGGTAATTAATTCACATTCCAAAATGTCATTTATGTTCCTCGATTGACTAAGAAATTTTTGCCTATTAGTCAAATCACTAGTTAAGGGCACTTGGAGGTTGTATTTTTTAATGATAAGTGTATGGTTAAAGAGAAGAGAAGTGGTAACGTCCTTGCCAAGAGGGTTAAAGAGTATAGTCTTTATAAATTTGAGGTTGAGAACACATCAAAGGTTTATCCTTTAGTTGCATCAAATTTAAAGTTTGGAGTTTGGCATCAAAGGTATGTACACTTCAATGAAATCTATCTCTCATTGCTTATGGAAAATGATATGGTTGTTGGTTTGCCTTCATTTCAAATTAAGAAATATGTATGTCAAGCCTATTTGGAGGGAAAATAGAGAAAGAAAGCATTTCAAAAGGAATTGGCATAGAGGGCCACCTATTGTCTCGAATTGGTGCATGTAGATAACTAAAGTCCAATGAAGGTAAAAACATCTAGCGAAACATGGAGGTAAAATCTATATTTGGTGCTTTACACTTCTTAATTTTTGTTGATGATTACAATATGATGATGTGCGTGTATTTTCTCAAACACAAAAGTGCGTTTGTGAGAAATTCAAGCAATTTAAAGTTGTTGTAGAGGTTGAATCCAATGTGAAAATTAAGAATCTATGTATATCACTATTTTTTGTGCAAAGAGAGGAATACAAAGACAATTTTCTTGCCCCTTATATGTTGCATTGAAATGGAGTTGTTGAGAGGAGGAATCCAGTGGTGATGGAACTGACTCAATGTATGCCTTTAAAGAGCAAAAGTATGCCTATGGAGTTTTGAACAAAATTGTCTATATTCTTAATAGAAGCCCATCCAAAGTGTTGCAGGGGATCACACCATAGAAGACTTGGTCAGGGAAGAAACAAGAGGTACATTTAACAGATTTTATGCTTTCACAGTTCATATCCTTGACATTTGCTTTTGGGAATAACTATGTGAAGAATTTTTGCCTCCAATTATTCCCAAAAGCAAATGTCAAAAGGTACATTTGTTAAAAAGTTTGGTTGTATTGCACATGTTCATGTCCCAGATCAGGTTCGCAATAAATTGGATAAGAAGTCAAAGAAATTAGTTTTTGTTGGCTATACTGAACAATCAAAAGCATACAGAGACATGGACATGTCTACTAAAAGGGTAACTACTAGTAGGGATGTTGATCTTGATGAGGGTAATAGAAATTTCAGTTGTGATTCTTAGTCACAACGAGCAGTAAAATTAGATAGTCCATGTATTTTGAATCCTAATAACATGGCTTCGGATAGTACTCAAATTGTGCAAGAGGTTCAAGATGTTTAGGATGTTTATAGAGAGGCTGAAATGCCTAGAGGAGAGACTGATTTGGAGGTTGATTTGCCACTTGGACAGGTCGGTAATGATGCATTACCCTTGATTCAATTGAGCAAGTTGTGCCAACAAGGAGACCAAAGCGGTATCATACTACTTTACGGGATTTAAAGCGGGATTAGTTGAACATATCTAATGTTGCTTTGAGACCAAAGAGAAATGTCAATAAGGTATATGGCTCTCTTGCATTTGATGTTGGTGGTGTTTATGCTTTTGTTGTGAAGAGTGTGAGTGAGCCTTCTTCTTATAAGGAAGCACCAGAAAAATTGGAGTGGGAGGCAACCATGAAGAATGAGTATGATGCTTTGATGCGGAACAATACTTGGGTTTTTATTGATTATCAGGTTAAAAGGTGATTGGCTGTAAATTGGTTTATAAATCCAAATTGAAGGTGGATGGTTTGTTGGAAAAACATAAAGCAAGGGTTGTAGTGAAGGTTTTACCCAATAATAGGACATAGATTGTGAGGAAACATTTTCCCCTACAGCCAAAATGAAAACAATTAGGTTAGTGGTTGTCATTGCTTCTCAGATACATTGGAAAATGTTTCAAATGGATGTTAAAAATGTCTTTTAGAATGGAGATTTAACGGAAGAGGTATAGATGATGCAACCGGAAGGTTTTGTGGTTGTTGGTAAGAAAAAACTTTTGCGCATGTTGGTGAAGGTGCTCTATGGGACGAAGCAAGCTCAAGAGCATGGTACACAAAAATTGATCTTTTTTACTTAGTTCAAGGTTCAAGAAAAGTCATTATCCTAGTTTTTGCGTCAAAAGTTCATTGGATGATATAGTCATTCTTATTGTTTATGTGGATGACCTAATCATCATAAGAATCGGGAACAAAAATATTACAGAGGTGAATCAGATCTCTGCTCTACTTTTGACATAACAGACTCAAGTCTCGTATGCTATTGTTAAGTGGTTGAATTCTAACAAAATGATAGAGGTGTGCTTATTTTTCAGCAAAAGTATGCAAGAGGACTAATTGAGAGATTCAAGATGGCAGATTGTAAGCCAATGATGACCCCTATGGAGGCTGGTTTAAAACTAGCAGCCTCAAGTGACTGTGTTAAGCAGGTTGACAAATCAATTTATCAATAAATTGGTGGGTAGCTTGATATATATACCTTTCTTCCGCTAGGCCTGATATTTCCTTTGTTGTTTACTATGATAGCAGATTTCTTAGTAAACCCAAAGACGATAATTGAAGGGCAGCAAAAATGATTTTGACGTACGTCAAAGGCACATTGGATTTTGGAATTTGGTATTGTGTTTCTGATGATTTTCAGCTGATTAGTTATACAGATTCAAGTTGGGCCGAATTAATTGATGATAGGAAGTCAACAACTGGATATATCTTCAGTCTTGGAACAAGTGCAATATCTTGGGTAGGCAAGAAACAAAATATGGTTGCATATGGTTGTTTTATCTTCAACAAAAGCAGAGTACAAGGCTGCCGTTTTTGCTGCATGTGTGGCAATTTGGCTGAGGCGGATCTTGGCTGATTGACAATTACATCAAGAGCAGCCTACATGTATATTTTTTGAAAATCAGGTAGTGCTCAAACTGGTGAACATTCAATTTTCCATGCACATGCCAAACACATAGAGGTTCACTTCTATATTATTCACTTGCTGGTCAAGAAATGAGGTATTGAGTTGATATATTGTCCAACTTAGGAGCAAGCAGCAGATACATTTACAAAATCTATTTGTATTTAAAAGTTTATAGAATTTAAAAATATTATTTTTATGTTTTCATATGTGATCAGTAAAGAAGGATATTAGAATATTTAGTATAAAGATCATAAATGTTAGTTAAAAGTACTTAAAAGTTTAGAAAATTGAAAAATATTATTTTTATGTTTTCATATGTGATCAGTAAAGAATGATATTAGAATATTTAGTATAAAGATCATAAATGTTAGTTAAGTACTTGTTATTATAAAAGTACATTGACATAGGATATAAATGCACAACAAGACAATATTAAATTGTGCTTTATAAAAGTTAGTAATTAGGGAGGGCATATTAGTTAACCTTGTAACTATAGAGTAGTTAGCATTCCGATGTTCATCTCTCTCAATTTGTGTATCATACATTTCATTTTTAACTATTGTCACTACCATAAACATTGTATTTAGGCAAAGGGTTCCGAACGCTGAAAAAAACTATTCCACTTATAGGATTTTCTTACTATGTAATCATTATCTTAATGACATTTTTTCTCGTATATTTTTTTGGTAATAATCACAAGGGAAAGAGACCCTACTAAGCATACAAGCACCCTGAATATTTATAAATTGGAATTGTTAATGTAATCTATTACTTTAGACTTCTCACTCTAGCTTCATTTCCTATTAAAAATATTTTTGGAACATGTAATACTATTGGTAATCCCGGTGGTGCTTTATGGGTGTGAGCTTTGGGCTAGTAGCTTGTCAGAGTCCAAGTGGAAGCAAATAGAGAGAATTCAAAAACACATGATCACCAGCAAGTTCAGGCTAAAAGTTGCAACTTCATATGAGATCTTGTTAGCTGAAACAGGGACTATTCCGATGGAAGCCATGGCAATGGTGTGTCTCCTAAGATATCTCAAAAGAATTGAGCAGCTGGAAACAAGCAAGTGGCCTAAGGTAGTTTTCAGTGAGGTGACCAGCAAAAGAAAGAAGTCTTGGATGAAGCAAAACAGCAAGTGGATGATCAAGTGGAATATCTATTTGAACGTTTGTCCTACTGATAGCAAAGATATAAAAGCTTTTGTCATAGATAAATTCCACAAGTCTATGTGGGGTGGTATGCTAGGGAGAAAGAGGAATTATTACATTGAGGTGTTCAACTCCACATGTGATCATCAACAAAAGGCTTACATTGGGGCAAATATCCCTTGGAGAGCTAAGATTTTGATTGCTCAGCTTAGAACTAATTCCCACCAGCTTCGATGCGAAACAGGAAGGTGGAAAAGGCCTAAAGAAACTTGGAAAGAGAGACTATGTGAATTCTGTAATGCGGGGGCAGTTGAATCGGAAAAGCATTTTATTTTAGATTGTGACGCTTACACGGACATCAGGGCAAGATATGTGGACTTCTTGACAACAACCTCTTGGCATGCTCTGTTTATAGAGGGGTCTTTGGAGAAAGTTGAAGAGCTCATTCTTTCTCTAAATAAAAGAAGAAATACAAGGAAGAAGCAAATACGACTAGACTGGTTTTCTCATAGGCTATTTATTTAGCCTCATGGACGTTAAAATATCTTCTTCTTCTTCTACTTTATAAATCATCTTTGTCTCCCAATTCTTACTATAACATACTTAGAGGTAATATCCCATAAAAATTAATAATTCAATTAATTTGCTCGTGGAAGCCTTCAATTACTTGATAAATGCTTCACTTCAAGTTTGACTACTTTTTACATATGAAAGATATGAGAAGGCGATTCTTTCTTGTCTTTGTTATGCATTAATTGATTGCGTTTGATAAGCCATGCAATAAATCATTTATACTTTTTAAATATTAAAAATAAAAACTAAAATAAATATAGATTATGCATTTCATCAATGTACTGAATCTGTCACTTGCTGGGATGTGAATAAAACCAGGGCTAAATTTTCAAAAACACGTCACTCGAATTTTAGTGGTTTGGTTGAGTATGAAATAGATGGAAAATTTGAGGAGAAGATAGTAAAATTAATATAAAGATTTCATTGGCAAGTAAGACAAAAGGACTTGACTTACTTAAATCCTGCCAAGGAGTAAAGATCCCATGAACGCCAAAACAAAGGCCACATCGCAAAAAGCGGCCTCTCCTCCTTCGATGTCTGGTAGTAAATGATTGTTGTAATTAAGCATCCCTCCGCCCTCCGCCTCGCCTTTAAACGACCTTTCCTTTCCTTTCCTCCTAACCTTCAACTATGTCCTACTTACGTCTCGCCACTTTAACCGTCAATAAATCAAACAAAAACTATTGTTTGAAATCACAGCTCACCACTCATCTGATGCAAGTTTTACACATATGTATTGGCTGCCAACAGGTAAAGACAAGCCAATATGAACTCTAAGTACATAAACGTTGTTAGACTAGCCATTGCCCTTAAGGCGCAAACAACTTTGGGAGGAATGTGATTTTTTATTATGTAAAATGTGCGTTAATAAAGTGTTTGTTATACAGAGGTTATATTTAAGAGGTTAGTACAAGATAGAACACTTCAAAACGTTATTTAGTTATTTATTATTATATATACGATGTATTCAAGAAATTAGTTATAATGTGGTAATATTAAAATGTTTATTTTTTTTTGGTTAGGCGATGGCTTTTGATTAAACTATGGACTGGTTTTGGACATAATTTTACTAGATGTATACCAGCGATTATCAAAATGACCACCATCAATCTCGAGCATAATTAATAGCTTTTAACAATCTCAAGAATATAATTAATGGTCATAACCGGCCTTATATGCCTTCTTTGAAATTTGAACTTGGGTGGGGTTTGAAACAACCAAACCACTTTAAACAACTTGCATGCATCTCATTGGCTAAATGTTAGGCAACAAGGTTTATTTCACTGAAGCCAAAATTAGTTGTGAAAAGTAGTCATAGCTATGGACAGTGGCTTGCCTTGTCATATTGAATACGGGTTTCAAGCCACTTATCGACCCCCATCATATTGAACATCGAGCTAGCTAATCCACTACATTGGGTACCCTCATAGTTGACTTGCCAAAACCTAATGTAGAAATGATGTTATAGAGGTGGTTAGCCTAAGGAATAGATCCCAAGACTTCCCACTTCTAACACTCAATGCACACATTGTTAGACTATCCCTATCAGATCATACATTAAAATGTCTATATTAATTATAAAAGTTAAATATTTATTAATAATTAAATTGTATAATGCTAAGGTTCTTATGTATTTGTTAATTAATGGTCTTAATTAAATGTTATTAAGGCATTTTGTGGCATATTGTCATGTATCAATATATTTCTCCCCTTTTTTCTTTATCCTTCATTTCATAGTTATGTGGTGGTTTTCTCAAAAACATATTCATTTAGAATTTTAGGTGATCTCAATTACTTATGGTTCAATCATTATTCCATTTTTTATTTTTTATCAACCATTTTATGTTGGTTTGTGTAACTTGATGGACTTAATTTGAATTAAAGTCATCTATAAATATATAGGAATACAAAGAACATTTAAATTAAGTATTTAATAGTTTGTATATGTATTTTAGAGAAGTCAAAGTATTATTAGAATATTCATTATAGTACTTGTTATCATTCGAAACATGCACTCGTGAATGGTTTATTGCATAAGAGGATTTGCTAGTGGGCATAGAGTGTGAGTGCTTGGCATAGGGCGAGAAAGAGTTCAATGTGGGGCATGAAAGTATTCAACTCACCTATGCATGTGGAACATTTGTTATCTCGACGTAACAATAGGAACGTTTGCAAGGCGTGGGACTCTTGTGCTCCTTGAAATAAACCTCTAAAGTAGGTCGGCTACCTGCTAATCTAAGTGCATCTGGTTTAGGACTAGTACATAGAACTATAAGACCGAAATGAAATCTACAAATAATGCTAAACCTAAATCATTTGAGGGAAAAGGGAGGGAGAGGGTAAGATATTTGCTAAAAGAGAAATGTGGTGATGTACCAAGAGTAGAACAAACACCTCAACCACTTGCAGCATAATAAATCTAAGGGGACTAAATGCACGACCTTCAAATCAAATATTCACTACATAAGTGTTTTACACGAGGTAAGGGAACACAATGCGGTATTGAGAGGGATGACAAATGGTCCACATAAAATGCCTACATAGCCCTGTATATACACAAAGTGCAATCTGCAGAGGATTCTGATTTCGTGTAGAGGTGCAAAGGGAGGATGACAATGAGAGGGATGAGCATCCACAGACAAAGATCAACAACCTTAAGTGCACACAGAACATAGAGCATGAAGGGAAATTAATCTAGTTCACATTAATTTCAAGGCCTAAGTCAATATTACAAACTCCAATGGCTAGAGCTTTGCTATATCAAGGAGAGGGTTGCTTATACAATAAAAAATATGGTCTTTTATAGGGTCGGGCAAGCTCTTGTGTAATCAATTCACCACTTGGGGTGGTAGACAAAAACTTGAATTCAAATGTTAGAATTTGGAGCTCTAGGTCGATCAAGAAGACCAACTCGCCATGCAAAGGTCATTAAGAGCCAAGATTCTTAAATTTTATCTAACAATTTGAATCTAGAAGTGGTTGGAAGAATTCTTATGGATCCACATGTGTGTCTGGAAATAAAGGATGCTTGGGCAGTTAGGGGAGGCATGTGGTTATGATCTAACATCTGATAGTCATTTTTGCCTTTAACTTGTTATGACGTGGCCTCATTCAGTACCCAACTACTCATAAATACTTCTTGTACTTGATTATCACCTATCAATCCATCTGTGCTTACTTGTTAATGCAAAAGTTGCATAGGCTTCTTTAAATTCTACCATGTCATCTTGCATGCATGGTGGAAATGTGTGCCCTATGCCCTTAATAATTACCTACACATTAGATAATGTGTGCTTGGGACTTTACTAAATTCTACACAAGTGGCACTCTTACACATGAAGAACTTGCATGGGAAGAAGGTGCAGGATTTTCTTTAGTCTCTGTAGCCTGATTGATCTCTGCATTCTTGAATTCATTCATTTAATTGCATGTTCACTTTGCATCTTGACATGCACATGCTTTAGTACTTGATTGCATTTCATGCGAAGAGTGCACACTGAAGGCTATATAATAAGACATGTTTGGAAGCTTGACTAGTCTACGTAAATGAAGGTGCATAACCTACGAATAGTGAGACCACAGATGCTAAATATTGTGACTGGGCTTGGGCCTTTAATATTTTGGCATGAAATACTTTCTTTTTATTTTTAAATACACAAGAGGAGTGAATATTTTGGGTTCGTTCTTACAATTCTAATTTACGCTCTGTGCACTTCCCTCTTATTACTGCTTGAATCTTAGGAACCTTGTGCACACTGTTTGCATGCACACCTTTGATTTTGCACCTTTATATTTATTGTTGCCATATAACTTGCACTGTGAATCCTTATACTTATAAAAGTTATGAAGGCCTAAGCCTTCAAGTTTTCTATTTTTGTAACTTTTGTTTGTAATTTGGTCTTCACAAGATTTGTTTGGGTCCCTGCCTTCGTGATTTTTTTCTTGACTCTTGATTAAAACTTTAGAAATTTTGTTCGCAACAAAAGTTCCAAACAAAGACTCTGACTAAGTTTTGTAAAAGGCATGAAGGTCAATCTTTCTTGAAAAAAGGTTAAGTCAAAAGACTTAGCCATTCTTGTTGAACTCTGACTGAACTTTGAAGGCCTAAATTGTTAAATGTGGATGATGCCCTTCTATGGTGACCAAAAATGGTCAACATTCTCGTAACCTCTATGTGTCACTTGCCTACTAAGTAGGAACCCATTAGCCTTTAAAGCAATCCATTGGGTACATAACTATAGAAGTATCCAACACTTCTCATATCCTTTGGGTGCAATCTACTTACAATCTGCTTGAACCATCACCAAATAACTGAACTGAACTTCACCATCCATAGAGGACAAACAAACAACTGCACAAAACAACACTTAAAGGAAAGGAAACCTATACTAAGCAGGATACTACACACAAGCACTTGGAGTAAATAAAATTAGTCTAAACAATATGTGCATTTAGTGCTTAGAGAAATTAAAACATTTAACCTACTAATTTACACAATATATAAGATTAATGGAGATATTGCTTGAGATGAATCCCATTGACTGAGATGAAAAACTCTTCTCCATTCAGCTTTGCGAGTTAAAATGTGTTAGCTTGCTTGCAACTGACTATGGTATATGGGTCACTCCATATAGCATCTAACTTAGTATGTTTCCCAGCTTTTGCTCTATCTGCATCCCACTTGAGTACTAAGTCCCCATCTTGGAAACTTCTATTGATAACTTTTCTGTCAAATGTCTTCTTTGTCTGTGCCTATTGAAGCTCTATAGTGCACATGGCATGCACCCTGATCTCTTCAAGTTCCATCAATTTGGCTAATCTTACTGTAAGGGGGTCACTCTCAAGCAATTCTAGCTGATGGGTTAGTTCTAGTGAAGGCAACTCAAGAGATATAGGTAATCTTGCCTCTCTCCAATAGACCAAAATGAGGGGAGAATTTTCCAACACCCTTTTCAATGTTATTTTATCAACCCAAAGAGTTGTCTTGAGCTTGGTATGTCAGGATCACTAATTGTCTTCCATGGTTCATTTGATGATGTGAATCGAGTTTTTATTCATTTATTCAGCTAGGCCATTACCCAAAGGTTAATAATTAGAGGAGGTGCTCAGATTGATGTTGTGCTCAACTACCTACCCATTGATTTTGGCTCTAAGGAAAATCATTGTGTTGTCAAAGATAATGGTGGATGGAACACCAAATCTTGTTATAAGGCTCTCATAGAAGTCTAAAATTGATGTCTCATTAGCTTCCTTGAATGATATTGCCTTTGTCCATTTTGTAAAGTGATTTGTGGTCATGAGAATCCATTTATGTTCTGCACTCGATGGTAGATTTATCATGCCAATGAAATTTAGGCCCCATTGTGCAGAGGGTTGGTTAGCTTGTATTGGGTGTAGAGGTAGGGCTACCAATTTCTACTTGCCTATAAAGAGGGTACATTTGTTACAACTTTGTACCCATGCATGTGCATCCTTGAATAGAATTGGCCAATAATAGCTAGCTCACATGATGTTCATAGCAGTGATCTTTAGTGAATAATGGTCCATCGTGGAACTCCTTAAGGACCATGTTCACTTGATCATATTTTATGCACCTTAAGAGAACTCCATCAATGTTTATTCTAAAAAGTACACTATCAAAAAGCAAATAAAGAATGGCTTGTAAGTTGAAATGCTTGTGTTGGGCTTTATTCAATCCAAATGGGTATGTGTCATTCTAAAGGAAAGTCCTCATGTTCTTAGTTCAGCTTGTTGGGGTGCCTCAATCTTCTAGTTGGCCTTCACACAATGCAAGAACTATGTAGTCTTCATTTTTCACATTTTCTACCATCTGTTCACATAGTCCTTTTCCCTGCACCAACTTGGTGACTTGGATATCTATGTCATACTCCATCGCCTTCATGATCCAGTCATATCTCCTCTTATTGATGTCCCTACTAAGTATAAACTCTTTTACATCTTCATGTGCAACCATGAGGTGGATCATGTTGTTGGAGAGCATGTGTCTAAACTTCTCTAGTGTCCTTATGATTATGAGGGCATGTTTCTCCACCAAGCTGTAGTGAAGCTCATAATCCTTGAGTGCCTATCTGTCAGTTCAGGCCCTAACTCTCCAATCATAATGAGAACAAAATAAAGGTATGAAAGTGCTAACAACACATTTATAAATTAAATAAATGACTCATTATAAAGGGTTTAACCAAAATAATGCACCCCCTTAAAATTAAAAAAATCCCCCTTGATAAAATTCACACCATTTTTATAGTAAAAATTCCCCCCATGTTAAATATGCATAAAGAGGCTCAAGGGGATTTAAACCCTTGATCCTTTGGGTGTGGGAGAGTTTTAGGAAAATAATTTTTCCATTGCACGAGGCTATCACTTATGACATATAAGTAGCCAAAATTTATTTTAAATTAAAAAAATAAATAAAACCTTTTGGATAGGTGGGGCTATGAGAGTGAAGCCACGTGAATGTGTGATAGAAGTGGGATAGAGTGTGAAGTTATGAAAAAAACACAAATTCCATGCTAATGTACAAGTCAATGTAGCTGATATTTTGTGATTATGTAGCACCTTAGTCTTGTACACTTGACAAACTTAGACCCTGGTTGTTCATCTTAGTTCTACACATGCCTTGCTTATACAAGCCTCACTTCTACTCTATCTTGTGCCCCTTAGCCTGTCTCTTAGTTTGACCAACCTTATTGTGATGACAAAAACATCCCATCTTCTCAAAAATACTTAAAATGTACTTATCTTATACCTCTATGAGTTTTAAGCCTATGCCTGCTCTCATCCCTAGATACTAACATTTTGGATAGACGTAGCATCGATGTTACTCTCTTAACCTGACTCAAGTGTCCAATTCCCTAAATTCATCCAATTTACAAATGAAACATATTACAATGGTTAGCCTAAGTGTTTTAATGTGATTTATCCCCTAATAGGTTGGTATAAATACAAGATCAACCATCATTCATTCTGCACCTATAAATTAGACCAAAAGAGCACTCAAAAAACACTCAAGTTACCAAAAGCTTTCCTATTCTACCATATTGTGATATCAGTCAAAGGAATAACCCAACTACAAGTTTGAAGTACTAAAGGAGCAGTCATAAGTTTATATTTAATAAGTTACAAGCTAGGTAACTATTGTACTTACTTTACACACATTGCATGATTCATATACAAGCCAACACATAGGGGATAACTACATGACTCTGAGTCCCTCTTATAGACTAATGGTTATGTAGGCACTGCCCTTTGACAGTGGTGTCATTTTAGGTCAGCTTGACACCCTATGCCCACTAACCCATATTTTTTCCTAATGTCATATTGAAGATGGAAAGCTAGGGTTTTACCATTTCAGTAAGAGCAATAGTCCATGACCCATATCCAAATGAACCAAAGTGAAGGTGATGCCAAACCCATAATCATCCATGTGGTTGCATCTTATTTGAGTAGATATTCCATACAAGACACTAGTATTAAACTCAGACACTAGCATCTATGCAACTATCTTAGGCTGATGCAATTGTCTAGAGAGCCAAAGACACTAGATCCAAAATTTGACTATTGTTCTAAAACTGTCTTCTCACCTGCTTTCTACCTATACCAGATCCAAACCTACATTAGCATTAGAACCAACCAAGTACTCTCTTTTATTTCATTTTTCTATCTAGCATAATTGTACTTTCCATTAATAGCCTATCTCAATTTTATAAATTTAGCATATGATACATCTAAGTTTAGCACATTAATTAGCCTACTATAGATATGTTATTCACCTTGTGCCCTATCTACCCATGTAGGATTCTTCAATCCAAATTAGGGTTAAAAATTTGGTGAACCTAATCTTAGAACATCAAACCCTAGGGCACCTAGAATTTTCTATTTTCTATGATTATTGTACTATGTTTCAAATTTTAAACTTCTCATTTGTGAAGCAATGGCAAATATTAGTGCAAGAACCCAATTCCAAATGGAGGATAAATAAGCTTTGATTACTCATCTAAACAATAACAAGGGCTTAATAGATGCATTTTTATATGTTACAATATATGAAACAATCAAACAAGATAAAATTGAGGTTGTCTCACATAGTAATGGTGAATTTGTATAAGGTACTATAACTCAGCCCACACTACAACTTAATAAATATAATAGGGGCACAGATTATGTGTTCCAACCTTTGTTCACTGAAACTACTATTGATACATCTATTATAAACTTACCCATTGATTCAATACAAATATTGGTTTCAATGCTTATTACTACTCAAAACATGTTTCCATCCCCTTTGGTGACTATTGAAATTGATAATCAAAATCCCATTGGGCCTACAGTTTAATCACTCCTTCAAGTCGTAAAGACCTTATATGATAAGGTTACAAACATTGAACAAAAGGATTCAAAGTCTTCACATGCTATAAATTTGTAAGATGTGTTGCATAACCCTATTATACTTGAGATCTCTTTGCCAACTTAATTTGTTGCACCTACGTTCACAATTTATGATGGCAAGGGTGATCCTGAACAACATCTTTGAAAATTCTATGTGACATGTCTTGATTATGTTTCAAATGATAAGCTTTTGACCAAATGATTTCTAAGGAGCCTCAAGGGCTATGCTTTGAGGTGGTTTTTTGACTTACCTCTCCAATCCATGAAAACATTCAAACCACTTGCAGATCATTTTTTGGCACACTTTTCCATTAACATTACTGAAAGGGTTTCCTATGCTCAAATTAGAAAGATCAAACAAGGAACCAATGAACTAGTCAATGAATATGTCTTGAGATATCAAACAATGCTAGCCAAAATGATCAATCCTATGGCAGACAAAGAGTTGCAATACATATTTAAGCAAAGTTAACTTGCTCCTTTACATGATTCCATTGTTTTCAAAAAGTTTCAATCTTTCACTAACTTATGCCATGGTGTATGGGACCATGAAATGCAACTTATGTCATTGAATAAGCTTAATTATGTATTAAACACACCAATTGCATCTACATCTGGTAAAAAATTTACAATTAAACCAAGTTATACGATAAAACCTCATGAGCCTAAAAAGGAAACAACCACCATAGTTAACACAATTGCATAATAACCTAATCAGATTGTCATATCTAATGTACTAAGGAGATAGTTTACATGTTTATTTGAGCCTATTGCCTCATTACTCTCATGGTTTCTCGAGTGCAATCTTATATCTCTCACTCCTCTTATAAAGGTTGATGTAAATAGACCTCTACCTAAAGGATATGATGTAAATTCTTATTATGACTATTACCAAGGCCCTGTGAATTCTACAAACAGATGTTTTACCTTAAAGCATAAGATCTAACCTCATTGATGACCAACATATAACATTTGATGATCCTCCAAAGGAATCAGATTCACAACCTGGTGATCACCATAAATAAAAAATATTTAACAATCCTTTGCAAGACCATTCCAAGAAGGAACCAAAAGTTTAAATGGCATATAATGCACATCCTCCATCATATTATGGACACCCACTAGATTGGGTTATCAATACTTACACGAGACATAGACCTCCTATGGGTTATAAACCTACCATTTACTTTGATTACAATGAAATTAAGGATGATGACTGTGATCTTAATTCTTTATTCATTCGAGCATACCTTAATTAACACCCCATATGTAGTGTTATGATTGATAATGGTGAAAGCAAAAATGTTTGCACCATGACATTACCTACACATTTGGGTTATACTCGTTAGGACTTAAACCCCTATACTAGATCAATTAGAACATTCGATGGGACCTCCCAAAAGGGTCTTGCCAAGATTGATCTACCTTTACAGCTTGGTCTCATACATGTGGTTACTACTTTCTCTGTTATACCTTATATAGGTGTCTTTGACATATTATTGGGATGACCTTGGATACACACTCTTTGAGCAGTACTTTTTATAGTGCATGGGTGTATTAAGTACAATCATGGCAATCAGGTAATTATAGTTTTTGATATTCCATATGATCATCCTCTTGAATAAGAGAAATTGATAACTAGGTAGTTAATTATAAATCATATTAAGGGCAATACACCTTAAAAGGGTAAGTAATAATCAATCCCTTTTACTAAGCAACCAATAATTTAGAGACCTTTACATCAAAGACAGATAGTGGATTCCATGGAATCCTAATCTTCTATGCACCATATTCAAATATCCAGAGCACCGAAACATGTTCCTATTATTGTTATTCTAAGGAAACTACAAAGTACATAGAGATAGGTTCTAATAACCCCTGTTCCTTATACTAGTACTTCACAACCTCAGAGTTCTTTTATACACACTATTATCACTCAAAACATACACCTATATGTAAAAAACTCTCATACACACTAGCATGCAACACTTTTGAGCCTAATGCCTTAGACTTGCAAATCGTAGAGCAATTTATTATCTCATTGTAATAATGAGATCATCCCTTAAGGTGTGACACTCTTGTGCTCCTTGTGACAAACCTCTAAAGTAGGTCAGCTTCATTGCATTCTAAATGCACATGGTTTAGGGCCAACACATAGACCTACAAAGAACAAAACGAAATCTACAACTAGCGCTAAACCTAAAATTGATAAAGGGAAAAATGGAAAGAGAAGGTAAGAGGGTTTCTAGAATGTAAAAGGTGATGTACCAAGAATAGAGTGAGCACCTCACCTATTTAATGACATAATAAAACCAACAAATTAGATACAAGATATTTAAATCAAGTGCATTACATAACTATTTCACATGAAGGGAAGGGAACATAGTATAACACTAGGAAGGATGATGAACGGTCTATAGATAATGCCTACATAGACCTGTGTATACACACCATGCGATTTGCAGAGACTTTCAATTCTACGTAGAGGTGCAAAGGTAGGATGATGAGAGAGACCAGCATCCACAAATAAGGATCAATAATTATAAATGCACATAAAACATATAACATGGAGAAAAGAAATTAGATCTTATTAGTTTCAAGGTCTAATTCAATAATACAAACTTGAATGGCAAGAATTTTGTTATACCAAGAAAGGGCTCTTTGAGGGAAAATTTTGGCAACATTATGATGCCTAGAAATGTCGACCATTTTACAATAAAAATCAAGGTTTATATAGAACTCAATAAGGCCCAATGTAATTAATTTGTCATTGGATGTGGTATATAAGAACTTGAATTTAAAATGGTGCTCAGAGCCTAAGGTTGATTAAGAGCACCAAAGTCTTCACAATAACTGCTATAATTCCATGCTTATTCAACCTGGGTTTGACAGTTTGATTGTGGAATGAGTTGGAATGTCACTCATGGATCCACATATCTATATAAGAATGAAGTGAATCTATCCATCCAAGGGATATATATGGTCATGCTTTGATACTCTAACAATCTCCCTTGCATTCAAATCTATTAGGATTTGGCTCTCTTAATGTCCAATTGGACTTAACTCCCACCTTTTTTTGTGGCTACCACCTATCAATCCACCCGGACTAGTCAATTGACATGGAACTATGTAGGCCTGGCTTTCGGTTCTATCATGTCATCTTGCATACTAATTAGTTAAATGTATCTTACACAAAGGGTACACACTAAAGGTTATGTGTAAAACTAGCTACGTAATGAAGTTGTGAGCTAGTGAAGGGTGTTAAGGGTGATCTTCTATGAAAATACACAAGGCCCTAACTCTTTCTACACATAGTATCTTATGATTATATTCATAGTTTATGCTTATAAGGGTGTAGATGTGAAACTATGTGATTTGGCATGGGACTTCACCATTCAGTCATGAGGAAACCTTTATATAAGAGCGTGCAAGAAGATCGAAGATCTTGATCATGCTCCCCACGATTTGGAACTATTTCTTGTGTGCTTCTCCTTTTTAGTATTTAAAGATTGGGAGACGTGTACGCTCTGGTTTGCAAACTATGTTAGTGTAATAAAGGATATTTGCATCGGGTTCACATTGGGAATTCTTTGTACGTGAAAATCAACACTTAATTGATGTACGAGCCCATATTGATTCCTGAGTACATACACAAATGGGAAACTCAACATACTAATTTGCTTTTAGGGAACTCAACATTATGCAAGTGCATAACTTCTTGTACAATCCTTATGAGTTCAATGCTTACTAGGGGATGATTTAAAGAGTCAACACCTTTTGGCAACCTCTACAGGTTGCTTGCCTGCTAAGCAAGAATCTAGTAGCCTTTAAGTAATCTATTGAGTACAGATTCATCTAGAGTCCCTTTCTCTTCTTTATCCTAATTATTATTAGGCATGAGAAGCCCACTCACCCCTAGAAGGAACTAAAACACCTTCTATAAGGAAAAATAAATCAAACATCTACACCAAATGGTGCTTAGAAGAAAGATAAATCTAAGATAATAGAATTGTGCATAAGTGCTTTGAGGAAATGAAACTACTCTAAATAATATCATGTGCACGTAACACTTAGGGAAATTAAACCATCTATATTTACAAGAGTGTTCATGATTATTAGAGATAGTAATTGAGATGAATCCCATTGATTGAGATGGGAAACACTTCTCTGTTTGGCCTCACGAGCTGGTATGCATTGGCTTGCTTGTAATTTTCTATGGTATATGAGTCACTCCATATAGCATTAAACTTTGTATGCTTCCCAACCTTTTCTTTATTTATGTCCTATTTAAGTACCAAGTCTCCTCCATTGAAGCTTTTGTTAGCAGCTCTTCTATTGAATGTTCTCTTATGTGCTTTTTGAAGCTCCATAGTGCACATGGCCTACGCCCTAAGTTATTTGAGCTCCATTAGCTTGACTAACCTTACTATCATTTGATTACTCTTGATAAATTCCAGTTTATGAGCTATCTCTAGCAAAGGCAACTCAAGAGACATGGGCAACCTCACTTCCTTTTCATAGACTAACATGAAGGGTGAATTCCCCAACACCCTTTTTCATGTTATTTAGTGTACCTAGAGGGTTGTATTGAGCTTGGTATGCCATGATCGATGGCTATCTTCCATGGTTTACTTAATGGTGTAAATCAATTTCTTGTTAGTTGATTCAACTAAATCATTAACTTAAGGGTAATAGTTGGATGAAGTGCTCAGATGAATGTTATGTCTGACTGCCCAATTGTTGATCTTCGTTTCAAAGAAAGCCAGTGCATTGTCTGAGATGATAGTATCTAAAACACTAAATATTATGATAATGCTTTCATATAAGTCTAGGATGGAAACCTCATTATCTTATTTGAGTGCTATTAACTTTGTCTACATCATGAAGTAGTTAGTTTCCATGAGGATGCATTTGTGTCCTATGCTCAATGGTGAATTTATCATGTTGATGAATTCTAGGACCCATTGAACAAAGGGATGATCAGATTTTATTGGGCATGGGGGGAGGGTTGCCAATTTTTGATTGCCTACAAAGAAGGTGCATTTCTTGCATCCTCACACCCATGTGTGTACATCCTTGAATAGAGTTGGTCAATAATATCTAGCTTACATGATTTTGATGGAAGTGGTTTTAGGTCAGTAATGGCCTTTTGATAGTCCATCATGAAATTATTCAAGGATCCTACTTACCTGATCTTGTTCTATGCATCGCAAGAGGACTCTATTGATATCCCTTCTAAAAACAATACCATTGATAAGCACATAAGGAATGGATTATAATCTGAAATGTCTATGCTTGGCTTTATTCAATCCATGCAAATATGTGCTAGTCTAGAAGAAGATTCTCATGTCCTCATTTTAGCATGTCGTAATATCCTATCCCCTTGGTTGGTCTTCACACATCGTAAAGACTGCTCTATCTTCTATCTTTACTTCCTCTACTAGCTACTCATTGAATCATTTGCTTGGCATCAGTTTTGTGATTTAGATGTCTATGGCATATTTTATCACCTTTATAACTTAACTAACTCTCTTCTCTCCAATGTCCTTGCTGAGTAAGAATACATTTATACCTGCATGTGAGACCATGAGCTAGATCTTGTTGTTGGAGAGCACATGCCTAAGCTTCTTGAGTTTTATTATTACTACAAGGATGTGCTTCTCTATAAATTTATAGTACATCTCATAATCCTTGAACACTTGGCTAACAAAATCAATATAATACTCCAATTGATCATTATTTCACTATGCAAGAATGGTTGAGATGCCTTCAACTCTATTGAATGCATAAAGGGTAAAGTCCTTACCATAATTTGGGTTTATCAACATAGGAGCCTCTACAATGACATGTTTTATGGCCTTGAAACTACTTTGGCCTTCTTGGTTCTAATTGGATGCAACACTCTTCTTGAGCATTGTTGTGAGGGGTTTAACTAGACTCGTGAAACTTGGCAAAAAAATTTTAAAAAGTTTATTTTCCCCAAGAAGACCCTTATTATGACCTAGTAGAGGGAATGATAGAATGACCTCAACCTATTTAGGATCAATTGTGAATCCCTCTTTAGAGACCTCATGTCCCAAAACCTTGCCTTCATGCATGACAAATACACATTTGCTTAGGTTTAGAAAGATCCCAAAATCTCAACATTTTTAAGGACTTTCTGTAGGTAACCCAAATGATCCACTACATGCCTTAAAAAAATAGTTATATCATCAAGGTAAACCAAAATGATGTTATTGAAGAGTCCTTTGAATGCCATATCCATGGCCCTTTGGAAGGTAGCTACTATAGTTATCAAACCAAAGGGCATACTTTGGTATATAAAGGACCCCACTTAGTGGTGAATGCCATTTTAAATTGACCACACTCTTGCATGAGTACCTAGTTACAGCTCGAGTAACCATCTAGTAATGAAAACCTTTCTGCACTTGTGACTGTTTATAAAACTTACTCTATTGGGGGAGGGGGTAGTGGTCTTTGAGGGAGGCTTTGTTCAAGTCCCTAAAGTCTACGCATAATCATATCTCTCCATTCTTCTTGCACATTGGGACTGGATTGACCACCCATGAGGAATGTTTAATTGGAAATATTATGTTGACCTCAATGAGATTTGAGATATCAATCCTCATTAAGGGCTTAGGCTTAGGGTTAACCAGCCTCTACTTCTACCTAACTAGCCTAGTATTGGGGTCAAGCTCAATAGTATGTTGGGATAAGCATGAATCTAAGCCTCTAAGGTCCTAGTAGCTCCATACAAAGATATCATCATATCTTCTACTTAGTTCAATGGATTCTTCAATTTTAAATAGGGAGCAACCTTACCAGCTTTCAAGAGCTTGTCATTAGAGATGGCCACCAGCTCAAAGATTTCTTCCTTCACCATCATATTCCTCCTCTATCCCTTGAGCTATTTGTTGGAGTTAAAGATGCTTTCTAGTGTGACTATCCCTTTAGGTAGCTTGTTTCACCTTAGTTGAATGATCTATTCCTCATATTAAATTTGGATTCATGGTTGATTGTTGGCCCGAAACTTAGCTTCATTGAGCTAGAAAAAGATAAGGTGAAGGGGTCCTAACATTATATATCCTTGAATGTATTGATGATAGATGAAAAATATATTGGTTGTGTGTTACTTGGGACAATTTTCTTAGACAATGCTTCATGTAAGTTATCCTTGTATATAGTTTTAGATTAAGGTAAAAACAGGTTTTGAAGGGGCCCCAAAACCCTTTACATCAGATAAGATATAAACCTTAAGCACTTCCAGGAAACAAAATAACCTACCTACAAAAGCTAAACCAGTAATCTGAAAACAGAGTACAAGAGCTAGACAAACAATAACTATTAGTTATTATTTTTTTTTACAAGACCGAAGTTTCATATCTAGTGGAGGGACCAGAGGCTTAGATTTTTTCCTCTTAACAGTAGTCCGGCCATCCTCTACCTTAGCTGCCTCAGCAACCCATTCCACAGGAGGCCAAGAATCATGAAGCCCAAGGGGCGACAAAACCTCAGCCAAAACCTTAGGAGAACCAACCAACAACTGACTCCTAGGAGAAACCTTCAAAATAGGTGGAGGAACCACCACCTCCTCAAAAATTGGTTCAGGTAGATTACATAATCCAATCTCCACCAAACCTTCAACAGGAACCGTCTCCAGCTGAGACTCCTGATCTGTCGAAATAGATAAGATGCTCTTTTCATTCTCATTCTCAGAATCTATCAAAGCTTCCTCAGGTTGTTCTGCAATATAGTGATCATGATCAGCTTCTGCCCACCAAGAAGGAGATCTTCTGGGTCTGGATTTCCTTACAGTGCACCAGGCTGCAACATGCCCCGTCAGATGACACTGTCTACATCGAAAAGGTAGCCCTTCAAAATCTAACATTTGGGTCCAAGATCCCCTAGGGGAATCCAGACAAATCACCTCAGGAAGGCCCTTAGAAACATCCACCTCAACCATAAGGCAAGCACAGGTCGATCTAAAATACCTCTTGGTTTTTGCGTCCACGAATAAAAATTCCCCTATAGCATTTTCGATGGTTTTAAACACCAAATCATGCCATAGATGCAATGGTAAATTAGGGAGCCAAACCCAGCCAGGGATCTTGTTGAAAGTTTCCATTACAAGATTGAAATCCATATGCCACCGTTTGGTGAAGAGAGGGTATTTACCCTGCCAGAAGAAATTTCTGTTGGAAAGAATAGTCTTCCTGTCCTCAGCAATGTGAAATAAAGCTATAAAAAAACCTTTACCACAAGGATAAATTTCAACATTTCCATCAATTAGTGGCAGCCATGTCTGGGATATCCAGCCATGTAAATCAGCATGAGATGGCCAGAAGCCATAAAATCTACAAATAGCCGCAGACTTTGAAAAGTACTCTGCCTGATCAAAGATTTCTTTAATAGTATCAGGATCAAGATTAACCCTGACAGGTTTTAAAGCACTTACAGGTGATTTGCTTAGTCTCCCAGCAGAAGCTTGGTGTTTCACATCATGAATTTTGGCTTCAAAAGCAGCCACATCCACATAAGTTCTTCCCTTAGACCCAGGGACAGACCCAAAAATAGGGGAACCATTTACTGAATCTGTCAATGGAGAGGAACCCCCTTCCATGACCAGAATCCTATCCCCATTCACTAGTAAAGGTTCAGCCACACCAGCTGCCAGATCTGTAGCTGCCTGGACCAAGTTGGAAGTACGCGTTCACACCTGTATGCCCGCAACGTTCAAAGTCTCCATGCGCGCGCAGGGAGCAGGGGGCATGCGCGCACTGGGAGCGTTCAAAAAAGATGTTTAACTCACGAATAGAAATATTTATCCTTGTATATAGTTGATATTTATAGTAACTCACGAATAGAAATATTGACATGGGTAATATTTAGTTGATCAATGATATGATACTATTTAGGTTGATTGTATTTCCTCATTGCAGGTGGAGGGGGATGAGGAGGAACATGTTGACTATATTTGTTTAGTGGCACCTTACCTTTTCTAATTTTGATAACATGGACCATAAATCCTAATATAATTCATGGGTAAATAATGGGGGCAAGATGGTATTTTTTACAACATTGAGATCTAGGAGGAAGAGGAACGAAAGGAGTCATGCATGCCCTTTGACACATAGTAGTGAAATGTAACAACTCAGATTATATATTACAATAATATGAATTAAGGAAGGCTAGAGATGTTTCATTGTTGATTTGATATTTATTAGTAAATTTAGATTGTATTTGAATTATATATATCCAAGTAGAAAAAAATGAATTAAGTGCAATCATGACTTGATTAAACCAATAGAAATAATGTTTATTTATTAAATCAATATATAATTTGTAATGTGAGTTACAATTAAAAATCATGCCTAAAAGTAAACCCTAAGGCATATATCTAAAATCCCTGGAAAGAAGGAGAAACCCTAAGGTAAATGTAGAGTTTGACACTATTCAAGTATTTATGGGTTAACCAATATGTTTACCCTATTTTTGGATCAGTGTAAATCATAATAGGATAAAACTAGTTGAATAAATTTAGATTGTAATATATGGCAATAAAGCATGAATTTGAATTTAACTGATCTAGACTGATTTGATAATGCAATTTATTATTTATGGAAACTACTAAGGAGATCCATATACTTAGCTTTTATATCGAACTAAATGATTGTGACTATGTTATGACAATGGAAATAGACTGAACACAAACTTGTGATTCATCTAAATCTAGAACTATATCTATGTGCACATAATGTCAGTACTATCAAGCCTAAGCATGAATATTAACATTACTATATGGGGTTGACGTTACTATCATGGCTATATTTGTCTCTCTGCAATCATATAGTGTGGTGTGCTTGTCTGATATGTCTTTATTTGTGTGATATTTGAGCCTTGAATTCATTTGCAATTCCAAAAATTAGCTTCTTTCTCCTCGAGACCCTAAGTTTGCTTGTAAAGGATGAAAACTTATAAAAAGTGAGGAAATGTAGTTGGTTTGAGTTGACCCCAATCAACCCCATTAATGATTGAATACTACCTATGTATCTAATACACTGAAGAGGGAATCAAACCACACATAGTTCTTCCTCTTAATGTGATTGTGAAATTATGATTTTTTCTATATGAATGCACATAGTTATATAGCTTTGATCTTGACAATGTTCTCTCTTGACTTAGATTGATGTATTTCAGACTTGGTTGATGATTACTCCTAGTGTGTGATTTGTAATTTTGGAAGAATAGGGCAAATTTTATTAGTGTGCAATATTATAAATATGATTGATAGATAAGTTACAAGTAAGTAATAAGTGTGGGTTTGATTTGTATTTATATGAGTCCATTTGGGTAATTTATTGCACCACTAACATGTTAGGTGAATGGGCCAACCAATGGGAAGGGTTTAACTTTGAACAATTATCATTACCAGGCAAAGGGTGGTAATGTCAACCTCAAGACAACAACATCGACATTACTGTCTGAGGGTGACATTATTATCCAACAAATATAAATGCCAATATGATACGTTTGGTGGTATTTCATTGATTTAACACAAACTAGAATGCCCCTATAAGTGACTAATAGAAACTTATAATAGATTGGGTTCATAACTAACATGTAGGTGTGTGAGAATGGTGAGTGAGAATTATTTGAGATGCAAAAGTCATATAGGATGAGTGTATGTCAATATTGACATTGCTATGCATTGAAGACCAAATTTTAGTGTCTACACACCATTAACATATGACATGTATTAAGATATGGGTGATCAATATGTAGATAACATAACTTTTAATTTAGTCATTTGATAATTTCAATATCTCCATATTGGTAGTAAGGTTGATTTATGGAGTACCCATAGCCTAAGTAGGGTATGTATATGTGTGTGTGTGTGTGTGTGTGTGTGTGTGTCTATGTGTGTTTGTGTGTATACATATGTAGCTATATATACATGTGTACACACACACACACACACACACACACACACACACACACACATGTATGTACGTACGTGTGTGTATATGTATAGACACACACACACACATTATATATATATATATATATATATATATATATATATATATATATATATATATATATATATATATATATATATATATATATATATATGAGGTAGTGGTTAGTACAAATTATTTTATTCATTTTAAGGTTGTGGATATTTCTCTCTCAAAATGGCTTAGTTATATGCTTCAATAAAATCATATTATGATAATACTTCATTGATATATTATTTTCATTACAAATATAAAAAATGACTTATTTTACAAACAAACGCAACCATTCTCCATCAGCTTAAATTCATCTACAAACATTTTTAGGGGTCTTTCTTCCCAAAAAGTTTGTTTGTGTTATATATAATATTTTGAATTGGTTTGACTATGGTTTTAGTGTTTACAGTGTTCCTAACCAACCTTTCATATATATATACACCCCATTTCTATTCATTTCCACTTCTTTATTGACTGCCTTGTGTTTTTTGTCATTCTTAAACTCAATTCCAATATAACTTGAGATACATATAATTTGAAATCTAAATTCTTTAACCATAATCCAAATGGTTTACTTGTTCACATAATCAACTTATTTATCTATATTGCATCTCATTCCTTTCCTCCATATTAGAAAAAATGAATCATCCATTTGATACACAAATCTAGAAACTGAAATGATCCTAGTAATTATCTCACCATCAACATTTATCATACACCAAAAAAAATGTTACTACTTTAGGCATCCATATCTTCGGATGAATTGAAACCAACAATCCAAGAGCTAATGTATTTATATGGAATCATCACATCATTGATCATATTTTCACATTTACCTCTATAATTAAAGAGGATAAGGAAAAAAGGCACATATTTCACTATTTCTTTATAGACTTTCATAAATCCATTGACATTACTACCCAACATTTTCTCATTGATAGCCTTAGGGATTTGGATCTTCCAAATCGGTGATATCACTTCTTATTAAAGAGTAATAGACTAATAAACTTATGTAGGAGAAGTAATTCTAACATAATATAAAGCTCTAACAAAAAGGAAAAATAACACACATATGATACACAAGATTTTAACCTAGGAAATCCTTTTTAAAGGAAAAAAAAACTAGCTCACCATCCTTCTTCCTTTGTGTATTAACTAAATATTTTACAATATAATGATGTACTTTAAATTTATACTTTACTCTAATGCATGTGTGACTATTTGTAAGCACATCAATATAAAAATGCCTAGGATATATTTACAATAAAATGGGTATAAAACCATAGGCCATGAAATCACCCATACATTACTATAGATGAAAAACCCATAGCTTGAAAAAAACATGCACACATTATAAAATAATATATATGTGTAAAACTATAAATTCCATAAAGGATTTAAATCATGAAAATTATATAACATATACTAAATAATCTCCTCCTTATTGAACACTTTGCATAGGGCATCATAACTATGTGCTTTCAGTAGCTAAGGGAAGCCATGCCCACTGATATTTTGTGTTAAGAAAAATTCCCAATACTCATAGACTCCATCAATGAACCAACAACATTCTTTAATGTATCAACCTTTTCTATCTACACCTTATTGTCATCAACCATGTCTCTCATAAAATGATATTATACATCAATATGATATGATCAAACATGATAAATAGGGTTCTTTACATAAAAAACTTCACTTTGACTAACACAACCTCTATATCCATATAAATTCATTACTTACATGAGTGAATACCATGTACTCAACATCTACAATTGATAGTGTAACAACTAACTTCCTTTTGCTCATCCATTTGATTGCAACACCAAATAGGTTAAACAAATAAACATTTATATATCTTTAGTAGTAAAGATGTAAAGCCTAGTAAACATCAATTAAGCTTTGTACATTTACTATTTTTATTCACATCTCATCTAACTAGGATCAAATATGAACCTAGGCATAACTCACATACAACAACATGATGGAGAGGCCAAAAGAAGAGAAATGAATGTATAACAAGTATATGAAATGATTATTCACATAATTTTCAATTCATTTTTAATACAAATGAGGATAAGATAATATATAAAAAATTCAAACATTATTTCTCTTTTCCCATTGGCCATAATAATAGGCATACATTGTTGGCCTATAACCATGGCTAATGTTGGATGGAAATAGTTTCAAATCCTAACTAAAAAAATCTAATTATAGAATTTTAGACTAAACCTAAATTATATTAAATATTTCACTAACACTCTCCATTAAGAGTAACTTATGGATGTCTAAATTAAAAGCAGAATACTCAAAATCCTCTGAAAATAGGTTCCAATAATAAGGCTTGATGAGGTACCTATGTAAAAATATCAAGATAATGTAGTGTGATGTTGAGTGTCCCTATGGGTGCCAATATATCTTATTGTGACACATAGGTGTTAATCCATTGTAATCTCCAAGTAAAACTAGGAACTGGTACTCTATATGAAGCTCACTCAAAAGAGCACTGATCTTGAGAAAAAGCAAGTAGAAAGCACCTAAGAAAAGATTGCTCACCCACACCCCTAAAATTTTGAATTGAGTGAAAGATAGTGATATCAATGGTTGTTTATCATTAGGTAAAGGAAAAGAATTTGAATCAGGTGATGAGCAAAAAAAAGTGAAAGCAAGAAGAGAGAACTCAAACAGGTCCAAAGTGACTCGTACATCAGTCAACTTCCTTCAAAATGTTCCAAAAATATTCTAGTGGTAATTCTTATCTAATGTCACTGAATAAATGTCACCAAGTCATTTTAATAAGGTGGGATCCATGAAACTAAAAAGGGGGATTTATTGCTCTTAGACAATATTATGCAAAATTATAGTGAACACCTGGTGAAAAACTCATGATATTTGCATGAGTGGTATAAGTCCACTACTCGAACACTAAAAATATGACATCATTTGATACCATACCAAATTTCTCTCATAACATGAAGATATTAATACTATCAATGAAGGTGTCAAAAATATATAAGAGTGTACTAATTAATACCATCAAAAGATGAGACATACTACAATTGTCATATGGGAGAAAAAATGTGCCTAATAAGATACCCATGATTATTGTGATAAAAAAATAAAGCAAACACACACAAAATTTATTATTAATAAAAAATAAATAAAATGTCCCCTATAAAATATAACGAGGCACATAGAAAGGGGCATGAAATTTATCGAAAGAAATGACATGCATAAAAGTGGTAAAGATTAAACTAACCACTAATTACTTAATATGGCGAAGAAACTCACAATAAATCCAACATAGTCATGCATGAGTGGTATAAAATCCACTACTTTGATCATTTAAAGTAAAATATGTGTTGGGGACACCAAAAGTTTCACACTGTAAGGAATGATCATTAGGTCAAAGTGTCAATTAGTATAAGGAATAGATAAATTGTCTACACAAGTGGAATGAATCCACTGGTTGAATAACATGTTTAATAAATGTAGAAGGAATTCTTGTTAGGGTGTGGAGCTAAAAGCTTCACCAAGGAGTAGACTAAAATAGGTTCGGGTCTACACAGACGCCGGCGTCGGTCAGGAGCGACCGACGTCGGTCAGTTGCAGTTACAGAGGCGCCGACGTCGGCAGTAGGGTCGGCCGGCGACGGTCACAGGCGAACAGGCAGGAACCGACGTCGGTTACCTGCGTGTCCAGAAAGCTATTTCCGTGGACATAAGCGAGTGTTTGCATGATAAGTTTGAGTTGTGGACTCAAGCTTGCGTCTCTATTGTTAGCATTACTATTTTTAGATCCCTTGTTGAAGAGGCTTAACTGTTTGTTGTAAGAGCATGCTCAAGTTTCCTATTTCTATATGTAGGAAAGATCTTCTTAGCTTAGAATTGTAGAATGGTAGAACTGTATGAGTAGAACATTGTGAATGTTTGAAGGACAGTACTGAGTTGCATCAATCCAGGTTGTTGGATTTGAGTGTACTTGAGAGAGAGCTCTTGAGGAATAGAGATCTAGTGAGAGATCTTGTGTGCATCTGAGAGAGGTGTGGAAGAACGAAGTTTCTTCATTGTATTCCTATTGTAAAGAGTTTTAATACAAGTTTTCAGGGTGTTTTCTTGTATATCTTATTCTGTGCTATTTATCATTTCAGTTACTTATCTATCTGATTTATTTCCGCATTTATTGCTGTCATAATTGTAATCTATTGTTGGTTTGATCCCCCAACAAGTGGTATCAGAGCTCAGGTTCACTAACAGGTGGTTCAGATCTGTGTAGTGTGTTTGGATTACAGGTTGCTCACAGGAGTTTCTGCAGGGATTTCTGTTTGAGTGGGAGAAGCAATGGCAGAAGAAAGTAAGTTGAGAATGGAAAAGTTTAATGGCAAGAACTACCAACATTGGAGAATGTAGATAGAGGACTATCTGTATCAGAAGGATCTTTACTTACCGTTAGGTGGGATAGCAAAGAAGCCCAAGGACATGGAGGATGAAGAATGGGAAGTTCTTGACAGAAAGGCTCTTGGGTCTATAAGACTGAGTCTGGCCTCCACTGTGATATCTAATTTGTCACAGGCAAAAACTATGGTAGAGTTGATGACTACGTTAGCAAATATGTATGAAAAACCCTCAGCTTCAAATAAGGTATATCTTATGAAGCAGTTATTTAATTTGCATATGAATGAAGGTGGATCTGTTTCTACTCATCTGAATGATTTCAATGGTATTGTGAATCAATTAAGCTCAGTAAATATAGTGTTTGATGATGAGATAAAAGCTCTTTTAATATTATATTTTTTGCCTGAAAGCTGGCATGGCTTAGTAATGGCAGTAAGTAATACTGCATCTGCATCAAATATTTTGAAAGTAGAGGATGTTGTTAGTGTTATCTTGAATGAGGAAATACGCAGGAAAAGCACAGAAGAGGCATCCGGGAACGCTTTAAGTTTTGAGAGCAGGGGAAGGCAAAAAGAGAAGAGCAAGAAAGGCAGAGCAAGATCCAAGTCTAAGGGGAAAGGTAGATCTAAATCCAGAAATGGCAGGAAGCCACAATGCTGGAATTGTGGAAAGATGGGGCACATAAGCAGAGATTGTTGGTCAAAGCCTAAGGAGGACAATCAACACGAAGGAAAGGAAGAAGCCAAGATTGCAGGTATTGCACAGGATGCTTTAATTTTCTCTCTGCATAATAATATAGAATCTTGGGTATTAGATTCGGGTGCATCTTTTCATGCTACTCCTAACAGGGAATATTTTAGTGACTATATCCATGGAGATTTTGGAATAGTGTACTTAGGGGATGATGAGCCTTGTAAGATTACTGGCAAAGGTAAAGTGCAGCTAAAGATGCAGAATGGCAACACATGGGTGTTGAGAGATGTGATGCATGTTCCTAGTTTGAAGAGAAATTTGATTTCTGCAGGTAAGCTAGGTGATGAGGGTTGTACAGTAACTCTCATAGCAGATTCTTGGAAGGTGACCAAGGGTGCACTCATTATGGCCAGAGGTAAGAGAGAAGGTACTCTCTATTTGTGTAATTGTGTTATTAACAAATCTCCTTTAGTTTTATCTACTTCAGATGTGGATGCTAAATTGTGGCACTCAAGGCTTGGCCACATGAGTGAGAAGGGGATGTCAATTCTTAAGTCTAAAGGTATGCTTTCAGATTTGAAAAGTATGGATCTAGAATTTTGTGAGCATTGTGTATTTGGAAAATAGAAAAGGGTTAGTTTTCTCAAGACTGGGTCTACTAAGAAAAGGCAGAAGTTACAGCTTATTCACACAGACGTGTGGGGACCGGCTCAGATAGCCTCTATTGGCGGATCACGGTACTATGTTACATTCATAGATGATGCCACAAGAAAGGTATGGATCTACTGTATTAAAAAAAAATCTGATGTTTTTGAGACTTTTAAGATTTGGAAAGCTATGGTTGAGAATGAAACAGGCAGAAGATTAAAGTGCTTGAGATTTGATAATGGCGGTGAGTTCTGCAGTCTTAAGTTTAACTGGTATTGTTACACTCATAGAATTCGAAGGCAAAAGATGGTTCCAAAGACACCTCAGCAGAATGGTATTGCTGAAAGGATGAACAGAACTATCATGGAGCGTGCAAGATGTATGAGATTGCATGCAGGGTTGCCCTTAGAGTTTTGGGCAGAAGCAGTTGACACCGCAGTGTACCTGATTAACAGAGGACCCTCTACAGCTCTGGATGGTGGAATTCTAGAAGAGGCATGGACAGGTAAAAAGGTAGATCTCTCATATCTCAAAGTTTTTGGTAGTGAAGCCTTTGTGCACATAGATAAGGAAAATAGAAAGAAGCTTGATGCTAAGTCTATGAGGTGCATGTTTATTGGCTATGGTTCAGATGATTTTGGTTTCAGATTTTGGAATCTAGGAACTAACAAGGTAATCAGGAGTCGTGATGTTGTTTTCAATGAAAGAGTGATGTACAGTGATCAGATAAGGAAGCTGGATCAATCTAGGCAGAGCAATAGTGAATTGGACGAAGTTATGGTCCAAAATGAGCTCGTGAGAAAAAGAAATAATCACTTGCAGGAAAACACAGAGACTGACATCGGTAGGTTAGGAACCGGCATCGGCAGTACAGAAACCGATGTCGGTCATACAGAGACCGACGTTGGCAGACCAGGTACCGAGATCGGTCAAGTAGAACTGATGTCGGCTAGTGACAGGTCTACAGGTGGCCGAGGTCGGTCACTGTCAAAAAATTTGGGTGGACAGATTGTTGAGAATGAGTCCAAGACACCCACCAGGAGGTCTGAAAGGGTAAGTAAGCCTCCAATTAGATATTCTCCTTCCTTATATTATTTATTGCTAACTGATGGTGGAGAACCAGAGAGTTTTGAAGAAGCATTACAGGTGGAGTCCAGGAGTAAGTGGGAGCGTGGCATGGTTGAGGAGATGGAGTCCTTAAAAGAGAACCAAACATGGGATTTAGTTGAATTGCCAGCTGGTAAGAGAACACTGAAGAACAGATGGACCTACAGGTTGAAGGAAGGTGAGGATGGACAGATGAGATATAAGGCCAGATTAGTAGTGAAAGGATTTGCACAAAAGCCAGGTATTGACTTTGGTGAGATTTTTTCTCCTGTTGTTAAAATGACTTCAATAAGGGTTGTATTGTCTTTGGTTGCTTTTGAGGATTTGCATCTCGAGCAGCTAGATGTTAAGATAGCATTTCTTCATGGAGATTTGGATGAGAAAATTTATATGGAATAGCCAGAAGGATTCGAGGTTAAGGGTAAGGAGAAGTTTGTGTGCAGGTTGAAGAAAAGCTTGTATGGCCTCAAGCAAGCTCCAAGGCAATGGTACTTGAAATTTGACAGGTTTATGACTGAGCATGGCTATAGTAGGTGTCAATCAGACCATTGTGTGTATTTCAAGAGATTTGATAACGGTAGATATATTATTCTATTGTTGTATGTAGATGACATGCTGGTTGCAGGGTCTCACATGCAGGATATCTTAGAGCTTAAGGTAAAATTAGCTCAAACGTTTGCTATGAAGGATTTGGGAGCAGCTAAGAAAATCCTTGGCATGAGCATTAAGAGAGACAGGAAAAATCACAGGTTGATATTGTCTCAAGAAGATTATGTGAACAAGGTGTTGGAGAGGTTTAATATGCAAGATGCTAAACCGGTAAGCACACCTTTGGCTGGACATTTTAAGTTAAGTAAAGAACAATGTCCCAATTCACATGATGAGGTAGAGTACATGAGTAAGGTTCCATATTCTTCCGCAGTAGGAAGTTTGATGTATGCAATGGTGTGTACTAGACCAGATATTGCCCAAGCAGTGGGAATGTAAGTAAGTATATGGCTAATCCAGGTAAGGAACATTGGAAGGCAGTTTAATGGATCCTTAGATATCTGAGAGGAACCAGCAGTAGGCACTTATGCTATGGAGGTTCAGATACTTCTCTACATGGTTATGTAGATTCAGATATGGCAGGTGATTTGGATGGCAGGAGGAGCACCACAGGTTATGTTTTTACTGTAGGTGGAACGACGGTTAGTTGGATATCTAAGTTGCAGAAGGTTGTTGCCTTGTCAACTACAGAAGCAGAGTATATTGCAGCCACAGAAGCTAGCAAGGAGATGATATGGATGACACGGTTCATGGAAGAGCTTGGAAGGGAGCATGGGAGTTGCAGATTGTATAGTGACAGTCAGAGTGCAATCCATTTAGCTAAGAACTCAGCTTTTCACTCAAGAACCAAGCACATACAGCTAACGTACCACTTCATACGGCAGGTATTGGAAGATGGTGAGTTGAAGCTGGAGAAAATCCATACAGACAAGAATCCTGCTGATATGCTAACAAAGCCAGTTACTAAGGAGAAGTTGAATCTTCATTCAACTTCTATTGGTCTTCATGATTGAATTGAAGATGGAGGAGCTAGAAGATGTTGCTGTACAGGTACTGGTGCAACTGGTTTATCTCCAAGTGGGAGATTGTTAGGGTGTGGAGCTAAAAGCTTCACCAAGGAGCAGACTAAAACAGGTTCGGGTCTACACAGATGCCGGCGTCGGTCAGGAGCGACCGACGTCGGTCAGTTGCAGTTACAGAGGCGCCGACGTCGGCAGTAGGGTCGGCCGACGACGGTCACAGGCGAACAGGCAGGAACCGACGTCGGTTACTTGCGTGTCTAGAAAGCTATTTCTGTGGATAGAAGCGAGTGTTTGCATGATAAGTTTGAGTTGTGGACTCAAGCTGGCGTCTCTATTGTTAGCATTACTATTTTTAGAGCCCTTGTTGAAGAGGCTTAACTGTTTATTGTAAGAGCATGCTCAAGTTTCCTATTTCTATATGTAAGAAAGATCTTCTTAGCTTAGAATTGTAGAATGGTAGAACTGTATGAGTAGAACATTGTGAATGTTTGAAGGACAGTACTGAGTTGCATCAATCCAGGTTGTTGGATTTGAGTGTACTTGAGAGAGAGCTCTTGAGGAATAGAGATCTAGTGAGAGATCTTGTGTGCATCTGAGAGAGGTGTGGAAGAACGAAGTTTCTTCATTGTATTCCTATTGTAAAGAGTTTTAATACAAGTTTTCAGGGTGTTTTCTTGTATATCTTGTTCTGTGCTATTTATCATTTCAGTTACTTATCTATCTGATTTATTTCCGCGTTTATTGCTGTCACAATTGTAATCTATTGTTGGTTTGATCCCCCAACAATTCTACTTAGAACATGCCATGTGAAAAGAGATTAAAGAAATCCATAAATATTGTCCTAAAAATAAGGCCATATTAGGTACCTTGTATAAAAGTGAGGGAAAATAATGCTTTTTTAGAGCCAAAGGACTGCACATTTGCGTAGAATGTGAAAAAATGTGAAATTATAAGAACTTATTTGAAAAGTGAATCCATTTGTAGAATATATGGCTCACAAAATATTGTTAGAGAGAATTAGAATACCATAAAATATAATTTATTATGAGGGGTTCTCACTACCTATCAGACCGGTCCCTAACCCTCCAGTCTTCGATAATGAGATCAAAATAAAGGTATAAAAGTGTTAACAACATGTTTACAAATTAAATAAATGACTTGTTACAAAGGGTTCAACCAAAATAATACACCCCCTTAAAATAAAAAAAATCCCCCTTGATAGAATTCACACCTTTTTTATAGTAAAAATTTCCCCAATGCTAAATATGCATAAAGAGGCTTGGGGGGTTTTAAACCCTTGATCCCTTGCGTGTGGAAGAGTTTTAGGAAAATATTTTTTCCATTGCACTAGGTTATCACTTATTATAAGTGGCCAAAAATTATTTTAAATTGAAAATAAATAAATAAAACCTTTTCGATAGTTGGGGCCACGAGAGTGAAGCTATGTGAATGTGTGGTAGAAGAGGGATAAAGTGTGAATTTATGAAACACACACAAATTCCATGCTAATGTACAAGCCAATGTAAATGATATTTTGTGATTATGTAGCACCTTAGTCTTGTACACTTAGAAAACACAGACCCTAGTTGTTCCTCTTAGTTTTATACATGCCTTGCTTCTAAAATCCTCACATCTACTCTATCTTGTGCCCTTTGGCATATCTCTTAGTCCGACCAGCCTTATAATGATGACACAAACATCCCATCTTGCCCAAAATACTTAAAATGTAATGATATTATACCTCTTTAAGTTATGAGCCTCTGCTTTCTCTCCTTCTCCCTAAACACTAATGTTCGAGATAGATGGTAGTGTTGACGTTACTATCATAGCCCGACACAAGTGTCCATTACAGAAAGTCATCCAATTTTTAAATGAAACAGATTAAAATTGTCACCCTAAGTGTTTTAATGTGAGTTGTCTCCTGATAGGATTATTATAAATAGAATATCAACTCTCACTCATTCCTCACCTAGAAATTAGACCAAAAGAGTACTTAAGAAGCACTAAAGTTACCAAAAGCTTTCCTATTTTACCATATTCTACTATCAATCAAAGGAAAAACCCAACTACAAGTATGAAGTACTAAAGGAGCAGTCATAAGGTCATATTAACCAAGTTATAAGCTAGCTAACTGTTGTACTTGATTTACACAGACTGCATGATTCACACACAAGCCAACACATAGGGGAGAAATATCTAAGTCTGAGGCCCTCTTCTGGAGTATTGGCTATGGAAGTAGTGACCTTTCACAATAGGGTCATTGTGGGTCAACTCGACACCATGTGCCCACTAACCCATTTTTACCCAAAGTCACATTGAAAATGAAAATCTAAGGTTTTGCCATTTCACTAAGAGTGACAGTCCATGACTGAGATCTAAATGCGCCAAAGCAAAGGTGAAGCCAAACTCAAAAGCATCCAAGTTGTCACATCTTGTTTAAGTAGATATTATATACATGACACTAGCATTGAACTCATAAACTAGCATTAACACAATTATCCTAGGCTTATGTAACTATACAAAGAGATAAAGACACTAGATCTAACCCTACATTAACATTAAAACCAACTAAGTAATCTCTTTTATGTAATTTCTATATCTAGCATAGTTGTACTATCCATTAATAGCCTATCTCAATTTTATAAATTCAATATATTGTACATCTAGTTTTAACACATTAATAGGCCTACTTAAGATCTGATATTCACCTTGTTCCCTATCATTTCTATATCTCTAACCTTATCTACCCAAGTAGGATTCATTAATTCAAACTAGAGTTAAACATTTGGTGAACCCGATCTTAGAAAATCAAATCATAGGCCAGTTAGGGTTTTCTAATTTTTTTGGTTGTTGTACTATGTTTCAAATTTCAAACTTATCATTTGTCAAGCAATGGTAAATATTATTGCAAAAACCTAATTCCAAATAGAGGATAAATAAGCATTGATTACTGATATCAACAATAACAATGGCTTAATAGATGCATTTTTGTATGTTACAAGAGATGAAATAAGAAAACAAGATAAAACCAAGGCTGTCTCACCTAGTAATGGTGAATCCATATAAGGTACTATAACTCAGCCCATACTATAACTCAATACATCTAATAGGGGCACATATTATGTGTTCCAGCCTTTGTTCCCTAAAACTACTATTGATACATTTATTATGAACTTACTCTTTATTTCAGCACAAATACTGGTTTTAATGCCTATTACTACTCAAAACATGTTTCCAACCCCTTTGGTGACTACTAAAATTGCTAATCAAAATCCCATTGGGCCTACAGTTTAATCACTCCTTCAAGTCATAAAGACCTTACAGGATAAGGTTACAAACATTGAACAAAAGGCTTAAAATTCTTCACTTGTTATAGATTCGCAAGATGTGTGACATAACCCTCTTGCACTTGAGATCTCTCTGCACCCTTTGCCAACTAGATTTGTTCCACCTATGTTCACATTTTATGATGGCAAGGGTGATCCTGAACAACATCTTCGAACCTTCTATGCAACATGCCTTTATTATGCTACAAATGATAAAATTTTGACCAAAATATTTCTAATGAACCTCAAGGACTATGATTTGAGGTGGTTTTATGACTTACCTCTCCAATATATGAAAGCATTCAAAGATCTTGCATATCTATTTTTGGAAATTTTTTCTATTAATGTTATCGAAAAGGTTTCCTATGCTCAAATTACAAAGATCGAACAAGGAACTAATGAACCAGTCAATGAATATATCTTGAGATATAAGATAATGCTATCCAAAATGACCAAACCTATGGTAGACAAAGAGTTACATTACATATTTAAGAAAAGTTTGCTTCTCCTTTACCTGAGTCTATTGTTTTCAAAAAAATTCAATCTTTTGCTGACTTATGCCATGTTGTACAAGACTGTGAAATGCAACTTATGTCATTGAATAGGCTCAAGTATGTAGTAAACTTGTCAACTGCATCTACATCTAGTATAAAATTTACAATCAAACCAAGTTATAAGGTAAAAACTTCTGAGTTTAAAAAGGAAACAACCACCACAATTAATGTAATTGCACAATAACCTAATTAGCTCATCCTATCTAATACATCAAGGAGATAGTTTACATGTTTATCTGAGCTTCCTACTTCACTACTCCCATAGTTTTTAGAGTTTCATCTTATATCACTCCCTCCTCCTATAGAGGTTGATTTAAATAGACCTCTAGCCAAAGATATGATGCAAATGCTTATTGTGACTATTATCAAGGCTTTGGGAATTCTAGAAACATATGTTTTACCTTAAATCATAATATCTAATACCTCATCGATGACCAATATATAACATTTGATAATCCTTTTTAGGAATCTAGTTCACAACCTAGTGATCACCATAAATAAAAAATATTTAATAATCCTTTGCAAGACCATTCCAAGAATGAACCTAAAGTTTAAATTGCATATAATGCACATCCTCCTCCATATTATAGACACCCACTAGATGGGGTCATTGGTACTTACACGATACATGTTTCTCCTATGATTCAGAAACCTAACATTTAATTTGATGATAGTGAAATTAAAGATGATGAATTTGATATTCATTCTCTATTCTTTCAAGCATACCTTTATAAACACCCCATATGTAGTGTTATGATTGATAATGGTGAAACCAAAAATGTTTGCACCATGACATTACTTATGCATTTGGGTTATACTCATCATGATTTACACCCCTCTACTAGATCAGTTAGAGCATTTGATGGGACCTCACAGAAGGGTCTTGGTGAGATTAATCTACCTTTACAAGTTGGTTCCAGACATGTGGTTACTACTTTCTAGGTTATACCTTATACAAATGTTTTTGACATGTTGTTGGGATGACCTTAGATACACACTCTTTGAGTATTACCTTCTATAATGCATTAGTGTATCAACTACAATCATGCCAATGGGGTAATTATAATTTTTGGTATTCCATATGAGCATCCTCTTAAACAAGAGAAATGTATACCTAGGTAGTTCATTATCAAGGTTGTTAAGGGTAATACACCATACAAGGGTAAGCAATAAGTAATCCCCCTTACTAGGTAGCCAATACTTGAGAGAGATTTACATTAGAGATGGTCAATGGGTTCCATGGAATCCTCATCTTCTATGCACCATATTCAAATATCTAGAGCACCTAAATATTTTCCTACTATTGTTATTACAAAGAAACCAAAAAATATATAGAGATGGGTTTGAAGAACCCCTATTCCTTATATTGGTACCTCATGTCCTTAGAATCCTATTATACATATTGTTATCACTCAAAACATACACTTGTGTGAAAGGATCTTGTGTGCACTAGTGCATGGCACTTTTTTACCTAGCATCTTGGACTTGCACATCATATAGAAATTATATGTCTCTTTATAATAATGGGATCATCCCCCAAGGTGTGTGACTCTTGTGCTACCTGGGACAAACCTCTAGAGTAGGCCGAATTCCTTCTATTCTATATGCACCTAGATTAGGACCAACATGTAGTCCTATATAGAGTAGAATGAAATCTATAGCTAGCACTAAACCTAAACTTAACAAATGGGAAAAGGGAGAGAGAAGGTAAGAGGGTTGCTATAATGTAAAAGGTGATGCACCAAGACTAGAGAAAGTACCTCACCCACTTAATGACACAATAAAACTAAAAGGTTGGATACAAGATCTTCAAGCTAGGTGCATTGCATAAGTGTTTTGCATGAAGGTAAGGTAATATAGCATGACACTAGGAGGGATGATGAATGGCCCATAGATAACACATATGCAGACCCATGTATACACAACATGTGACCTGTAGAGGCTTTTGGATACACTACATGTGGCCTGTAGAGGCTTTCAGTTCTATGAAAATGTGTAAAGTAGGATGATTATCAGAGGGATGAACATCCATAGACAAGGATCAACTACCATGAATGCACAAAAAACATAGAGCATGAAGAAATGAAATCAATTTTTATTAGTTTCAAGGTCTAAGGCAATAGTACAAACTTGAATGAACATAACTTTGTTATAATAAGAGAGGGCTCTTGGAGGGAAAATTTTAGCAATGTTATGATGCCTATAAATGTTGATGATTTTACAATAAAAATTAGTGTTTATATAGAACTAGGCAATGCCCAACAAAATCAATTTCCCATTGGAGGTCGTAGATAGGAAATTGAATTTGAAATGGTGCACAGATTCCAAGGTTGATTAAAATCATGAAAGTCTTAGAAATAATTACTACAAGCCATGTTTATTTAACCTGGGTCTAATAATTTGATCATGGAATTATTGGGAAGGTCACTCATGGATCCACGTGTGCATCTAAAAATGAAGGGTGTCTAGGAAGCCAAGGGGAGAATGTGTTCATGTTTTGACACTCTAACAACTTTCCTTGCATTAAAACTCTTTAGATTCAGCTCCTTTAATATCTAATTGGACTCAACTACCATATTTTTTTATGGCTACCACCTATCAATACACCTAGACTACTCCACTAACTGGAGTTGTGCATTCTTATCTTTGGGTTCTATCATGTTGTCTTGCATGGTCATCAATAACATATATCTTATCCAAATGGTGCACACTGTAGGTTACGCGAAGAACTAGTTGTCTAGTGAAGTTGTGAGCTAGTGAATGGTGTTGAGGGTGAACTTATATGAAAATTCATAAGGTCCTAACTCTTTCTACACCCAGTTTTTTTTTATGGTCTCCACAGTCTGTGCTTACAAGGGTTTAGATGTGAAACTCTAAAAATTATCATAGGACTTCACCATTTGATGATGAAGAAAACTTTGAATAAGAGTGCACAAGAAGATTGAAGATCTTAAGCATGTTCCTCACAATTTAGAACTATTTCCTACATGCTTCCCCTTTTTATGTTTGAAGATTGGTAAACTCGTGCACTCTAGTTTGTGCACTGTGTTGGTGTGATGAAGGATCTTTGCATAGGGAACACATTGGGAACCATTCATAGGCGCAAATCAACACTTAGTTAATGTGCAAGCCCATGATGATTATTTGAATGTAGGCAAAGATGAGAAGTGTTTTCATGTTGGCTTACTTTTAGGTAACTCAACATTATTCAAATGTGTAATCTCTTGTGTGGTACTTATGAGTTTAGCATTTGTTAGGGGGGATGACTTAGAGAGTCAAACCTTTTGGTGACCTCTGTAGGTCACTTGCCTACTGAGCAAGAATCTAGTATTTTTTGAAGCAATCCATTGGGTATGGAGTCGTCTAGAATCCCTTGCTCTTTTTTCTCGTGATTGTGATTAGGTGTGAGAAGCCCACTCAACCCTAGAAGGAATTGAGATGCCTTCCATAAAGACAAATAAAACAAACAACTGCATTACACCTTACTTAGTGGAAAGACAAATCTAAGCTAATATAACTATGCACAAGTGCTTGGAGTAAATGAAACTACTCTAAATAATAACACATGCTTGTGACACTTTGGGAAATTAAAACATCTAAACTACTATCTATAAAAGTGTTCATGATTATTAAAGATAGTTCTTGAGATGAATCCCATCGACTGGGATGAGTAACACTTCTCTGTTTGGCCTTATGATAAGTATTTATTGGCTTGCTTGCAACTTGCTATCGTAAATGGGATGATTTATATAGCATTAAAATTTGTATGCTTGCTAACCTTTACTCTATTTGTGTCCCATTTAAGTATCAAGTCTCCTTCATTAAATCTTCTGTCAATAGCCCTTATGTTGAATTTTCTCTTGGTTTACACTTGTTGAAGCTCTATAGTGAGCATGGCCTATGCCCTAAGTTCTTTGAGATCCATTAGCTCATCTAACCTTACTATCATGGGATTGATCTCAATCAATTATAATTGATGAGCTAGCTCCAACGAAAGCAAATCAAGATACATGAGAAACCTCACTTCCTTTCCATAGACTAACATTAAGGGTGAATTCCCCATCACCCTTTTCAACATTTATTAGTTTTCCTAAAGGGTTGTCTTGATTTTAGTATGCCATGATCATTGGCTATCTTCCATGATTCACTTAATGATGCAAATCAAGTTCTTGTTAGTCGATTTAGCTAAACCATTACCTTGTTGGTAATAGTTTGAGAAGGTGCTAAGATGGATGCTATGTTTGACCACCCATTCACTAATTTTAGCTCTGAGGAATTCTAGTGCATTATCTGAGAGGATAGTATATATAACACCAAATCTTGTGACAATGCTTTCATAGATGTCCGAGATGGAAACCTCGTTAGCTTCTTTGATCACTATTGCCTCATTCCACCTCATGAATTAGTTGGTTGTTGTGAGGATCCATTTGTGTTCTTTGATCAATGATAAATTTAACATGTTGATGAATTCCAGAACCCATTGAACAAAGGGCTTATCAACTTGATTGGGTGTAGGAGGAGGGCTGCCAATTCATGCTTGCCTACAAAGAAGGTGCACTTATTGTAGCCTTGCACCCCTTCATGCACATCCTTGAATAGAGTTGGTTAATAATTTCCAGCTCACATGATTTTGATGGCAATGGTTTTATGTGAGTCATATCCTATTGATGATCTATCATGGAATTCTTCAAGGATCATGTTCACCTGATCCTGTTCTAAGCATCATAAGAGGACTCCATTAATGTCCCTTTTTAAAATCATACCACTAACAAGCACATAAGGAATGTATTTTAATATGAAACATATGTACTTTAATTTATTAAAGCTATGTGAATATGCATCAGTCTAGAGGAAGATCATCATGTCCTTAATCTAACTTGACACAATGCCTTGGCCCCTTAGTTGTTATTCGCACATCACAAGGATTAATTTATCTTCTATCTTCACATCCTATGCTATATTCTCATAGAGTCCTTTACATCACATTAGTTTAATGATTTGGATGTCTATGTCATATTATAACATCTTTATGACCCAATTGACTCTCTTATTACTAATGCCCTTGCTGAGTAAGAATTCCTTTATACTTGTATGTGAGACCATGAGATGGATCTTGTTGTTGGAGAGCATATGGATGAACTTCTTGAGTGTTCTTATTACTGCAAGGGTGTTCCTCTATATAAAGTTATAACACAACTCATAATCCTTGAACATAAGGATAAATAAAGCAATAGGATACTCCAATTGACAATTGTTTTGCTTTGCAAGAATGGCCAAGATGCCTTCCACTCCACTGAATTCATAAAGGCTAAATTCCTTTCCATAATCTAGGTTTATCAACATAGGAACCTATGTGATGACATGCTTGATGAACTCAAAACTACTTTGGCCTTCTTAGTTCTATATAAATGCAATGCTCTTCTTGAACATTGCCATGAGGGGTTTGACCAGAGTCATGAAACTCAAAACAAACCTTTTGACAAAGATTATTTTCCATTAGAAGCTATGGGGACCTTTCTTATGACCTTGGAGAGGGAGTGATAGAATGTCCTTGACTTGTTTGGGATCAATTATGAGTCCCTCTTTAGAGATTATATGTCCCAAAATCCTACCTTAATGTACAAAAAATACATAATTACTTGGGTTCAAAGAGATCCCAAACTCTCGACATTTTTTAAAGACTTCCTCTAAGTGACATAAATGATCCGCTACATGCCTTGAAAAAAAAAGGTATATCATCAAGGTAAACTAAGATGATGTTGTTGAGGAGTCCCTTGAATTCCATACATATGCCCCCCTAGGAGGTTACTTATATGTTTTTCGAACTAAAGGGCATCCTTTGGTATGTGAAGGTACCCCTCTTAGTGGTGAATGCCATTTTAAATTGATCACACTCCTGCACAAGTACCTAGTGATATCCTGAATAACCATCCAACAATGAAAACATTTCCATGCTTGTGATTATTTATATAATTTGATTCATTAGTGGGAGGGGGGAGTGTTCTTTTAAGGATGCTTTATTTAGGTCCCTAATATCTATGCACAATCATATCTCTCTATTCTTCTTATGCACTAGGACTAGATTGACCACCCATGAGGAATGTTTGATTGGAAATGTTATGTTGGACTCAATGAGATTTGAGAGCTCATTCCTAATTAAGGGTTCAATATTTAGATTAACCAATGTTTACTTTTGCCTAATTGGCTTGGTATTAGGGTCAAGCTCTATAGTATGCTAGGCTAAGCCTTGATCAACACCTCTGAGGTCTTGGTAGCTCCATGCAAAGATATCAACATATATTTTGCTTAGCTCAATGAATTCTTCAATTTCAAATGGGGATCATACCTTATCGAATTTCAAGAGTAAGACATCAGAGATGGCCACCATCCTAAAGATTTATTCTTTTACCATCATGTTCTTCTCACCCTTGAATTGATCGTCAGAGTTGAAGATGTTTTTCATTGTGACTAGCCTTTTAGGCAGCTTGTTTCCCCTTAGCTAAATGATTTGCTCCTCATATTGAATTTAGAGACATGGTTGATTATTGGTGTAAAACTCAACTTTGGTTTTTAGGTGGTTGATAATTTGTTCATCACTTTCGAACACTTGCCAATTGATTGCATTATCTAGGATTGTTAGTCTGACTATAAGTTTTACGAGTTGTTCAAACTCATTCTTTATATTATGTAGGAATTCATATTGTGCATGCATATTTGAAATCCTATATACATCATCATTTATCACCTTTGTTATTTAACATCTATTGAAAGAATTGAATTCCTTGATGATGTGTTTGTAAGCTCTTAGCAGACTATTTTTGGAAATGTTTTGCATTTTAACCTAGTTTACCATAGTTCGTTGTCTCTAAAAGCATGTAGTACCTTGATTATTTTCTTATGTGCCAATTTGAGACCCTAGATCAGTGCTTTATATTCAAAAACATTGTTTGTATAGATAAACTACAACATGGACACATGGAAATATCTCACCTTCTAAGGGGATATAATTACAACACTGGCCCTTGTACCATTTTTGCTTTGAGAACCATAGAAGTATAATTTCCATATAACTTTGAGGTCCTCCTACGCTTTTACAAGGTTAGGCAACAAGGTGTCCTCATCGAGAATGTAATATGTGTCTAGCCCTATTTCCTTTTCATTGTTGTATGGGTTAAACTCACAATGTTTGTACACCCATTCATCAAACATATTATTTAGAATCCACTCAAGAGGTATGGTGGTTTCTTGAATAATTAAATTCTCTTTTTGGTCAAAAAAAGTGCAATTTATATCAATCAGGCTAGGGGCATATGGCTCTATGTGATTCTTTGAAATATGCTCATCCTTGACAGTCACCTTGGTCCCATATTTGGTCCTATGTAGCATGTGTGGCCAATATGAGGATAGATATCACCCACATTCACAATGAAATCTAGGGAGAGGCATATAGAAAAATAAGGGGGAAAGTCAATGATTACGGTTTCCTATGCAATAGAAAGGCTCAGACACATATGTAGAGTGAGACTCAGATCTTTGATGATTCCCATAGTTTTAATTATTATTTTATCTAGTTACATGACCCCTTTTGAGATGGGAAAATATGTTATGCCTAGCATGTCCTTGATTTTCTTTGGCATCACTAAGTTACTCACACCCAAATATATCAAAAAATTATGCATGAGATGATCACTGATAATCAAAGAGATGTATAATGGGGGTGGTTTTTTATTTCCATATACCTCGTCCTTTGGTTGACATAAACTTGTGGGCATAATAGGCATAGTTTGCAGTGGCTCATGAGATTGGAAGTTCCTTAGGGTGTCCTAAAATAAATTCCTTTGGGAAGGAATAATAAGAGCATCCCAAATGATAACATTAGGCCAGTATTATTCATCTATTCAACTATGTTAATAGGTATTTGAGTCCCTTTAATCTATGATTTTTGAATTGTAGCCTCTTCTCACACCATGCACTAGTCTGAAGCTAACTCTCTTTTTGCATGGCCATTTTTATGTGCATTTGGAAAATTATCATGGGTGATTTACCCTAAGTATCTAAATGTGAAATTTGGGGTGTATAAGTTGAGGGTGCTAAAGGAGACAACTCTCTCTCTGGTGCTCTCTTTCTAAATATTATGTTAAAAATAATTGGGTTTATTCCTGCACTCGACACTTCATTCTAATTCACATAATTGAAGTCACCCTCCTACCAATTTATGAGGGTGGATCTACCTTTCTGTTACATTCATTTCTATGGTTTATTTGATATGAAGTAGATGGAAGCTCCTGAGGTGGTGGCACATTTTGCATCAGAAGTGCCTCATTCATCATTTGATTTGCACATGCGACTTGATCATGTGGATAATCACATGGGCATAACCATTCACAGTCATTCACCATATTATTTTACACAAGCATAATACATCTAGATGTCTTAAAAATATTATAATTTGGTGTATAGGGAGGTCTATTGTATGTGAGCTAGTTTTGAGTCTACACAACATGTTGGTAGGTAGGCCTGTTTGATTGATATTATTAGTTGAAGGGTTGATAAGTCTTGTAATGTTGTGCTTGATGCCTCTTGAGTGCTAATAGCTCATTTAAAAATCTATTTAATAAGGAATTAACTTCGTTCAATTCACTCAAAGGCACATAAGCTGATGGAATTAGCAGGTTGACAATAATAAACATAGGGGATAGAGTTAGAAAGGGGGGTAAGGTAGGTGAATTTGTACATGGGGCCTTAAGATACAAGGACATAAGCATCTGGGTATAATTTTAACTATTTATTTCAAGTATTTTTATATGCACACAATAACCTCATATGCATTTGGTAATACTGCACCTCCCATAGACTGGATCATTACAGCCACATCATTGTTCAATGCTCTTAAAAATATAAGAACACAGTGTGATGATTTGGATTTACTGGGAGTGGAACTCGGTCCTAAGTCCTCTAGAATATAAATTTTAAGTTAACCATATTCTCATGTGGATCCCTTTTGATGGTTTTGAACTACTCCATTAATGACAGGTGGTCACTTTTTTCTCCAAACTTCCTGCATAGTGTCATGCCCAATTCATCCAAATTGTGAATATAATTCAATGTCAAACCTTTGTACCTTTGGAGAGCCTTCCCTTTCAAGGAAAAGGTAAGGAGTCATAATATGATGTTATCTATGATCACATTATGGACAAAGCAAATATCTGTAATGTCTTGTATGTGCTCTATTAGGGTAGTAGAATTTTCTCTAGTAAACTAGGGGATTCTCTTAAGAGTAGCTACAAGAATATCATCATACTGGGGAAGGATCAATGGGTTTCCTCTATTAAATGGAAAAAAATATTGGTTTATAAGGGTAGCCATGAATGTGATGGGGAATAGTCTTACTTTATGCACAAAAAACCTACCAAATGGGGGTGTAGACTAAGCTCTAGGAGAAGGTTATCTTGCATCACTATCCCTCTTGATAGGAGATGAGGATGACCTAAATATTCTTCTTATAAAGGGTATAGGTAGCTAGATGAAATGAAAATCAGTGCCTCTTGAAGATGATCTCTTATGTCTTGGCATATAGATGAAAGGCTAATCTTTTATAAACCAAAAATGGTTGGAGTTGCCAGGTGCTCTAACGAGTGTCCTCAACACTATTGACTAAGAACAACATTGAAATCTTAGTTGAATATTTATATTTTTCCCATCGGATGTGCCAGAAACTATTTTCACTCAAAATGTACACCTATATGTGAAAGGCTCTCACATGCACTAGCAAACAACAATTCCATACCTACCACCTTGGAATTGTATGCTAATGACTGATTTGGTGTCTCATGGTAATAATGGGATCATCCCAAAAGGTGTGTGACTCTTTATCTCCTTGGGACAAACCTTTGTTATTAGGTTGACTTCCTTCTATTCTAAATGCACCTAGTTTAAGACTAGCATGTAAACCTATAAAGAGAAGAATGAAATCTACAACTAGCACTAAACCTAAAATTGCCAAAGGGAAAATGGGATAGAGAAAGTAAGAGGGTTGATATAATGTAAGATTTGATGCACTAAGAATATATAGAGCCCCTCACCCACTTAATGACATAATAAAACCAATATATTGGATACAAGATCTTCAAACTTGGCATGCTACATAAGCGTTTCACATGGAGGTAAGGGAACACAATGCAATACTAGGAGGGATGAGGAATGGTACATAGATAATCCTAAGTAGACCTATGTATACACAACATGTGACATGTAAAGACTTTTAGTCTGTGCAAAGGTGCAAAGGGAGGATGATAATGAGAGGGAGGAACATCCATAGACAACATCAATAATGATGAATGCATGGAGAAAATAAAGCATGAAGAAAATAAATTAGTTCTTATTAGTTTCAAGGTCTAAGTAAATATTACAAACTCAAATCGATAGATATTTATTATACTAGGAGAGGGCTCTTGGAGGGAAAATTTTGGTAGCATTATGATGCCTAGAAATGTTGACCATTGTACAATAAAAATTAGGGTTTATATAGCACTAGGAAAGGCCCAACATAATCATTTCATCATTGGAGGTGGTAGATAGGAAATTGAATTCTAAATAGCACCTAGATGCTGAGGTTAATTAAGAGCATCAAATTCTTCACAATAAATGCTATAAGACATGCTTATTCAACCTGGGTCTTATAATTTGATCATATAAGTCCTTGGAAGGTCACTCATGGATCCACATGTGCATCTAAGAATGAAGGGTGTCTAGGCAACTAAGGGAGGTGTGTGGTAATGATATGACACTTTAAATGCTACCCTTGCATTCAAATCTATTCGTATTTATCTCCCTTAATGTCTAATCAAACTCAATTACCACCTTTGTTTATGGTTACCACCTATTAATCCACCTAGACTAGTCCATTGACGTGGAACCACATAGGCTTATCTTTGAGTTCTATTGTGTCATCTTACATGTTGATTGGTTAAATGTATCCAATGCAAAGGTTGCACACTGAAGGTTACGTAATGAGATAGCTATGTAGTGAAGCTACAAGCTAGTGAAGGGCACTGAGGGTGATCTTCTATGGAAATGCACAAGGCCCTAACTCTTTCTATGCCTAGTCTCTTCTAATGGTCTTTATAGTTTGTGCTTACAAGGGCATAGATGTGAAACTATATGATTTGGCACATGACTTCACCATTTGGTCATGAATAAGCCTTTGAATAAGAGAATGTAAGAATATTGAAGATATTAAGCGTGGTCCTCATGATTTAGAACTATTTATTGCACACTTTTATTTTTTATTATTTAAATATTGGGATACCCACATGCTCTAGTTTACGTGCCATGTTCATATGATGAAGGATATTTAAATGGGGTATGCATTGGGAACTCCTCATAGGCAAAAATAAACACTTAGTTGATGTGTAAGCCTATGTTAATTGTTGATTGTGGGTACAGACGAGAAGTGTCTATGCAGTACTTACTTTTAGGGAACTCAATACTGCACAAGCGCACAACTTGTTATGCAATATTTATGAGTTAAAAACTTAATGGGGCATGGCTTGGAGAGTCAACACGTAAACTGAGCATAAAAAATACTATAGTGATAGATATTACACCTATACATACTCCTTAGTAGTACCACCAATTTTTTGCACTAGGTTTTGAGTGGGGAGATACCTATGGTCATCCTTTGGATGAAATTATAGGATGATCTTGTCATCCAAAAATAACAAAATTTAAAACATGCAATAATATAAAAAACATTTTTGGTAACTACATGTTCTATTAGCTCCTTAGCATATATGTGTTAGTTCCATGTTGAGGACTAGCATATCATTTACTCATACATACACATTTACACAAATACATGATTTTATAATCTTATGGATCTTGGGATTTCCCTCTACTTACATCATCAGGATGTTGGGGGAATCCATCTTATACTATCTTGATCCACACAAGTTATATGATTTGATGATCACTTAACATTATCATGTTTGAGTTTACATATGTACTTACACATGCCTATTATCCATGATTATACATTACATAGGGTACTTGATAAGCTATATACTTGATGTTTTTTGCTAGCACATTCGATCCATGGGCCACTATGACATGTATATGCTAGTTTATTATGATTTTAATTTACAAAATTCCTTGAGTGTTTTGTCTTGCTATTGTCTTGTTTTTTTGATCATTTGAATATGCTCCATTGTATGTGGCCCCTATGCTTATATTTATTTTCTTGGACATTTGAATGTCATTGCTTTTTGGACATTTGAATATGTCATTAACTTCTTGGACATTTGAATATGTAATTTCTTGTTGTACAGACATTTGAATATGTAATTTCTTGATTTGTGGACATTTGACTAGGTCATGTCCATTCAATTTTACACCATTTAAACATGCCCTTTATTTGCAGTCTCCTTGAACCATTGCTTTTTGACTTGATTTTAAGTGCTCTTGTGTGTGTGAATTTTTAATTTTTGAGCTTGTACTATTATTATATAGATGTTTTCATGACATTTATCATACATCTTAGGCCTACATGTGATCACATTAGTTGTATGTGCTTCAATGATATGTTTTCCTAGACATGTTCCTTTTATATGCTACATGGTTACATTCATATATTATATAGTTATCTTACCCTTTTGGGGGTGAGATAACTTCCAGGTACTATTTTTCCCTCACCTCAAAGTGGGGGACATATTAATAGGGGTATGCTTGGGAAGCATGTTCTTCACACTTTACATAGTTCTTAGATTCAATGGGTGCACGTCATATGGACATGATTTCCACACAATCATAGTTTCTAAATTAAAATGGGGGAATGATTTGGAAGCATGTTCTCTACATTTATTTAGTATTTAGTACTTATGATAGTTTAAAAATTTAGTGGGGGCATGTCATATGTACATGTCTTCCACACATTCACAATTTGTAAATATAGTGGGGCATGCTTTTGAAGCATGTTCTCCAAATTCATTTAGTATGGTACTTATATTGATTCACAAATTTAATGGGGGCATGCTTTGGAAGCAGGTTCTCCACACCTACTCAATATTCAACATCTACAGTTTACAGTGGGCACATGTTTTGGAAACATGTCCTCCATATTGGTACTTATATTAGTTTTAGTTTACTCCATATATATTAGGGGCATGCTTTAAAAGCATGTCCTCCACACTTACACAGTTTTTCAAATTGGCCAAAACACACAATTATATGATTCTGATACACATTTGTGATAGAATTATATACATGGTTCCATTGTATACATAGTTTTAGCATGAGACATAACTAAGGTGCATATGATATACAACATGTGCCTAATATTGAAAAATCCAAATCAATCTCAAATTCTAAAACTTGCACATACTAATGCCTCGTAAACTTGAACAAAATTTAGTGAGTCAATCTATTTTGATAGTTGGTTCACCTTTTGGTATGGTTGGGATGATTAAATAATTTGATCTTGTTAAGTTTTCAGTTTTGAATTGATCATCCAAACTCACCATGTTATAAGTATCATTAGGTTGCATGGCTGACCTAATCTCAATTGCCAGGTGACAACTCACTTTTGCTCCAAAGTTGGGGGCATGTACCTCTCTCTCTCTCTCTCTCTCTCTCTCTCTCTCTCTCTCTCTCTCTCTCTCTCTCTCTCTCTCTCTCTCTCTCTCTCTCTCTCTCTCTCTCTCTCTCTCTCTCTCTCTCTCTCTCTCTCTCTCTCTCTCTCTCTCTCTCTCTCTCTCTCCCCTTGGATATATGAACTTTAAATATTTATCTATATTTATCTTAATCTCATTTTTAGAGCCTTACAATAATACATATTTTGTAAAAATAACTTGCCAATAGGCAAGGTAGTTACATCGACACACTTGTGTACTCCTAAACCTTGCTCTTTCAATTTAAATCTATTTCAAGTACTTTTTACCCAAATTATATGCACTGATTATACAATGTAACATGATCTTGGTTGTAGGTCACTCACAACCAAATAATTCAGATTCAACTCCAACAAAGCTCTCAAATTTAACTCAAGCATAGATAAGGTGTGCATACACACCCAAGTACTTATTAATTTCCTTTAAACTAGCATTTTCATTACTAGATTAAAGGGGTGGAAAATGTAGATAATATTTTGTGATTATGTATCACCTCAGTCTTATACACTTGGAAAACTCAGACCCTAGATGTTCCTCTTAGTTCTACCCATGCCTTGCTTCTACAAGCCTTGTATTTATTCTGTCTTGTGCCCCTTGGCCTATTTCTTAGTAGAAACAACATTATATTGATGACACAAACATCCCATCTTGCCTAGAATTCTTAAAATATACTTATTTTATGCCTTTGAAAGTTTTGATCATGTGCCTGGTCTCCTTCTCTCCAGACACTAATGTTTGAGATAAACAATAACATCGACATTACTATTTTACACTGATGCAAGTGTCCAGTGTCCTAAAGTCATCTAATTTATAAATGAAATGTATTACAATGGTCAGCTTAAGTGTTTTCATGCTATTTATCTCCTGATAATATTGGAATAAATATAATATCAACTCTTATTCATTATTTACCTATAAATCAGACTAAAATATCACTCAAGAAGCACTCAAGTTACCAAAATCTTTCCTATTCTACCTTATTTTGATATCAATCAATGGAAAATGTCAACTACAAGTCTGAAGTACTAAATGAGAAGTTATAAAGTCATATTTTCCAAGTTACAAGGTAGGTCACTATTGTACTTTTTTACACACATTGCATGATTCACACACAAGCCAACATGTAGGGGGAACTACATGAATCTGAGGTCCTCATCTGGAGTATTGGCTATATAGGTAATGCCCTTTGATAGCGGGGTCATTGTAGGTCAACTCAATACTATGTTCCCACTAACACATTTCTCTCCAAGGTCATATTGAAGATGGAAGGCTAGGGTTTTGCTGTTTCACTGAGAGCAATAGTCCATGACCCAAATTTGAATGCACCAAAGCGAAGGTGAAGCCAAACCCAGAAGAATCTAGGTGGTCTCATCCTATTTGGGTATATATTATGGACATTACATTATCATAGAACTCAAACACTACCATCGACATAACTGTCCCAAGCTGACGTAACTATCCAGAGAGCCAAATATACCAAATCCAGAATCTAACAACTATTCCATAACTATCTTCCTTACTACTTTCTACCTGTATCAGATCTAGACTAGCATTAACATTAGAACCAAATAAGTACTCTTTTTTATGTCATTTCTATATCTAACATAGTTGTACTTTCCATTAATAGCCTATCTCAGTTTAATAAATTTAGCATATGATAAATATGAGTTTAGCACATTAATTGGCATGAGATCTGATATTCACCCTTATGCCATATAATTTATATATCCTTATCCTTATCTACCCAAGTATAATTCCTCAATCCAAATTAGGGTTAAATAGTTAGGTACCTTATATAAGGTGAGGGAAAATATTGCATTTTCACAGCCAAAAGATTGAACATTTTCATACAATGTGAAAAAATGTGAATTTATAATAACATGTTGGAAAAGTGAGTCCATATGTAGAAGATATGGCTTTCAAAATATTGATATATATATATATATATATAATAATAAAACCATAAAATGGAGTTTATTATGGGGACTGAGGAGAAGGGGGGGTGGAGGGTGGTTCACTATCTGTCAGACTGGGGCCCAACACTCCAGTCTTCGATAATGAGATCAAAATAAAGGTACAAAATTGTTTCCAACACATTTGTAAATGAAATAGATGACTCATTACAAAAGATCAAGCCAAAAGAATAAACGTCGTTAAAATAAAAAAATTGCCCCTTGATAAAATTCACACTATTTATACAGTGAAAAATTCCCCAATGTTAAATACACATAAAGAGGCTCAAGGGGTTTTGAACCCCCTATCCCTTGGGTGTAGGAGAGTTTTAGGAAAATATATTTTCCATTACATTAGGCTATCACTTATGACATATAAGTTGCCAAAAATTATTTTAAATCTAAAAATAAAATATTTTGGATAGGTGGGGCCATGAGAGTGAAGCCATGTGAATGTGTGGTAGAAGCAGGATAGAGTGTGAAGTTATGAAACATGAATGATTTCAATGATAATGTACAAGCCAATATCCAATAATAATTCCAGTTTTAAAACAAAATGATAACGCTAATGCAAATGCAATAGTTGATGTGTAGGTATTAGAGTGTGGTTTGCAAGGCCAGGTAAGATTGTAGTTCTATGAAGAGTGTTGAATGGATGGTGGACCGAGTCCTAAAGATGGCACAATAGAAATGACCTAAAATAAATCTAAAAAATAGTATCAAGTTTTATGATAGGCCATCCACTTTTTGAAAGTCATACCAAAAGTGTAGGTGGGGTGTTGGTCGTATGGTCGGTCCCTTGTAATTTTTAATAATTTTTATTTTTAATTCCAAAAAATATAGGAGTTGTATGGTCTCAAATATTTTTATCTTGAATCAAATTTAAAAAAACCAACATGTGTCATACGACTATCCTTAAAAATTCATAAATATCCACAAAAACTCAGAGTTTTGTAGTTTTATGTACAATACAGACTATACCCTAGGGAGAACTAGTGGCCTCCAAAAATGACTCTAAAATGTCCATAAGAAACCCCTATCAAGTTTATAGTCGATCCATATGTTTTTGGGTCTTCTAAATGGAATGGAATGGAAGAGGTTAAAATGATTTAAGATGCATAAAACAAAAGTTTCCTCTAAAAAATGTTCTAAAATAATCCTACTTTATGAAGCTAGTCTTTAATGACTTCGATACCATATCGAGATCATATAAAAACTAAGGCATAACTCACATAAGGAAGAGGAAAGAGGAAGAATACTAATTGAATAAAAATAATGCGAAATTATTATTCACATAATGCTCAACTAATTTTTAATATAAAGGAATATAAGATAATATATAACAAAGTTAAACCTTGTTTCTCTTGTGTTATTGGCCACAATAATAGGCACAAATTTTTGGCATATAATTATGGCCAATGTTGGATGAAAATAGTTGCACATCCTAACTAACTTCACCTAAAATAAAGATTCTAAGATAACTATAGGCTTTGAAAATAAACCTAAATTAACTTAACAAAGGTGCATATGAAATATTGCACCAACATTTTTATTATGATCATGTGTGTTTCATTAGAATTTGGAATTAGATTGGTGATTACCTCTTATTAAGACAAAATAAATACAAAGATAAAAAATTTTGTAAAATAAATTGTAACTAACAGAATGGAAGTAAATCATTGAAATAAATGAAATAGGAATGAATGAAAGAAGGCTAACTATGAGGAAAATAAGATAAATTATTTGTTTTTTGTCTATAACTTGAATGTGTGTGATTGATAGACAACTGTAAATTATCAACTTAGACTAATCCTACACATGAAAATGAAACTATAACTACAATCAATTAGGGTTAAGATCATTAGAAAGGGGACATTATTGATGGAAATTACTACCATTTACTAGTTGATTTTGTCCTTTAATAAAATATAGAAAATTAGGGCACAGTGTCTTGCACCTAATTGAAACATGCCTATATGCAGATATTTGACCTTCATATGCACATATATGATCTAAAAATAAATTATTAAAAGTTGAAATGCTAATAGGTTTTTAATAGCTAAAAAATTTCAAAGAGAAATAGGGAGTGTAATGGAATGAGATAACCCAAATCACCTCAATGATGATTGATCACTGTCTACATATTCAATACTCTAAAGAGAGAAATAAAGTCCATATAATTCTCCAACTTAGAGTGCTTTGTGTAGTTTTGCTCCTTTTAATACGTGTATGCATATAGAGATGGCTTGAATCTTGATAATAAATTTTATTTGACTTAAATATAACAGACTCTTGACTTGGATAAGGACTACTTCAAATGATTAGAATGAAATTTGAGAAGAATATAAAAGCTTTTCTCAGTTTGGAAAAATTAAGTGTGCTTCAATATTAAAATTTCCAAGTGATAAAATAGGTGACTTAGATGTGCATTATAACAATCCAAAAGGAGAAAACCTCACACTACCTATCCTAAAAATATGGACCAAATTTCAAGAGAAGGTCTAATCTTGAAAAGTAATCGTTCTTGAGGTGAACAACATAATAGACCCATAGGGCTAATAACTGACTACCACTATTGACCCATACTAGTCAATCATGTCTTGAAGGGTAACATTTGAAAATTAAGTTCTGGGATGTCTATACAGATGTTTGAGTGTTTTTTAACAATTAATAACATTTTTATAAGTGTAATATATCAACTTATAAAATGATATGTCCATAGAGGTACTTAGGATAGAGTGAGGTGGTGAAATAGGTCCAAATTAAATGTTCAAGTCAATTAAAGTAAAAATGGGCCAAAACTGACATTATCAAGTATTCATGAGTACAAATTAAATAAAAGTTCACTCATTTGAAAATAAAAGTTAAATGTATCATGCATACAATATCAAAGTTAAATGTATGCTAAAGGTCACTCATTTGAAAATTAAAGTTAAATGTATCATGCATACAATATTTAATCATTAAATATTGTATAATATGTGAAAATCATGTCAACATGGTAATATATGCACCATTAGCATCATGCATGTAACATATGATGCAATGCTTATATAAATGTATCAATGTAGCTCCTAATAGTAAATAATAATAGAATTTTATGATGTAGTTGGTGCATGATATGGTTAATGAAACTCATCAAACTTAACAATCTTAATAAACACAAAAATATAATAAATGTAATGTCATACAATAAAGCTAAGGGCCACGTACAAGGGACATGTTCAAATGTCGCATAAATAAATATTACATATACAAGGCCAAGGGTCACACACATGGGACATGTTTAAATGTTGCATAAGTAAATATTACAGACAAAAGGCCAAGGGCCACACACAAAGGATATAAATAATGACTCAAATAAGGTACATGTTCAAATATTGCATAAATCAAAAGGCCAAGGGCCATAAACAATAAACATATTCAAATGTTATACATACTAAACAGTAATCTCATAGAGATGATCAATCAATTGCACACAAGGGCCAAGGGTCATACACAATAGATAAATAAATTATAATCCAATATGTATAATAAATAACATCAATAGATCATATAACTAGAAAGATAGTATATACCATGTATATGTAATGTGATCATATCATAGAAAATAACATACCTGTGTACACAATGTAAGTTATAAATTTTAACAAGACATTTGTAAAGAGTATATAGCTCAAAAGTATAGGAGTTATAAAATGATAACACCTATCTATATTGTAACCTTTGGATAATATGCCCCCAACATGGCATGACATGTGGGTCTAGAGGCAAGTCCAACATCTAAGTCCATGTGAAATTGTATGCCATACATAACACATAAATACTCATGAAATGCATGTGTGATATAAAAATATTATGCCATCTACCAATCATGAGATAAATAACATATGTTAATGATGTAAAATAGATGTGTAATCATGCTTAGGGACTGATTTAGGATTTTTAGAATATTTTTAATATTTTTATATCTTTAAAATATTTGAATTTTTTTGTGTTTTTTTAATTTGGGACTAGAACAAAAGAGACTATAATTAAACCATGGGTTCAAAATTAAAAGAAAGTGGAAGATACATTAACAATCCACTATGTGTTAATGTAAAGTATGCACTAAATATGATAGCATGGCCATGTATAAAAAACTTATCCCTACTATATATGTGAATGTAATTGAAAATTATGTAGGAGATAAAATAGGAATGTGTAGGAATGATTATACATCCTTATCTCATTAAATGTATATTTTTCAAAGTATATAATGTACATGTATGAGAAAAATAATGCAAAAAAAAATTTCATGAATAAGTACTATTGTTTGAACTAAAATTAAACGCAACATAAAAAAATTGGATGTATTAAGTCTCTATGTGTTTAGTTTATGATTTGGAAATGAAAAATGCTATAAGAAAAAAATTGAATAGCTTAGGATACTAGGCAGTCAGTTTTGACTGCTACTAAATGATACTGTCTTTTATAGAAAACTATGTAGTTTTCTCTAGTTAGACTGTGAAAGCAACAAGGTAAAAAGAAAATAATATAAATATAGATCATTGTGTTGGATTATTCAGATCTATAAAATGAAAAATAAGGGCCAAGAAACCAAAATGTCATTAAAATATGAGGGGTAGAATATTGATCAGATCAATCATGCATAAGAAGTAGCAGAATAACGTGATAAGATAGTTAAGAAGCTATGCACAATCAATTTTTACTCTTTCAATTATTTGAATGTTTTTGATTTTTTTATAATTTTAAAAATTTCAATAGTGCTAATCAGTAAACTCATTGAATAGATTAATATATGTATGTTTTGTTTTATTGGGATTATCATACCATATTTTTGCATAATGATATGCATAATCATCTTGGTCTTGAAATTGTGTTGTACTACTCTTATCATCTTTTGTATATGTATATGAAAAACCAAATACACCATATATTGGACTCATCTTCTTGAGTTTTTTCTCTCTTGAATATGTTCACATTATCATGATCTTGTATCTCATTCTAAACTTGAAAAGAATCATGTATCACTGTTTAAATACTAGGAAGAGAAGTGATTGCTACTTTGTCTTCTTGACTTGAAGATGTAACCATAGCTTTTGTAGTGTTGGCCTTATCTTGTTTCTATATGAATGAAGTAGATATGATATTTTAACCTTATAAACCACATTTGTACATTTGTTATTTTTAGTAACATATCTATTTTGAAATTCCTTCATGAGAAACCCTTTCATATAGATATTTTCTTACTTAGTTGGAGCTTATTTTTTCAACTTTTCTTTTAATTATTGCTCTTTTCATAACTTAAATTTTTCATCTTGTTCCTTTTGTAACCTCTTTTTTCCCCTTTTTCTTATTTAATAGTTCTCATTGTAATTTTTCTTTATGTAGCCTTGATTTTTCATCTTGTTCCTTTTGTAACCATGTTTGTTCTAATTTTGCCTTTTGAAGCTTTTATTTCTCTATTTTTTCCATTTTTAACCTTTCTTATTCTGAATTTTCCTTTATTTTTTATTTTTCATCTTATTATTTTTGTAACCTTTGTTGCTCTAATGTATTATTTTGTATCCATTCTTTCTCTTTTTGTTGCTTTTGCACTTGTTTTTTAGAAGATGTAATTGTAATGTGAGTAATTTTCTTGCTTGATTTATGTGTTATAGGATCACCACTATCAATGATACTTTGTATTTTATTATTCAAAGTGTAACAAATGTCTATATGATTCCAATGCATTCTATGATATGCACAATACTATTTCGATCTCCTTAGAGGATGTATATGAGGTAATGTGATCAAATTGTTTCAAATAATTTTTCATAATTTAAATTGAAATCTATAGATGATATTTATGGATTATATAGCACCTCAATCTTGTACACTTGAAAAAATCATACCTTAGCTTTTCCTCTTAGTTTTAAACATTTCTTTCTTCCATAAGTCTTTCATTTGCTCTGTATTTTACCCCTTAGCCTATATCTCTTAGTCTAACTAGTCTTATGTGGATGTCCCAAGTCTTTTATCTTGCCAAGAATGCTTAAACCGTACTTATCTTTCATCTTTTCAAGTTCTGAACCTGTACATACTTTCCTACTCCCTAGACACTAATGTCTAGTACAAACAATAACATTGATGTTAGTGTCTTGATACAACATAAGTGTCCAATACACTAAAGTCATCCAATTTATAAATGAAATGTATCCTAATGGTTGGACCAAGTGATTTAATACAAGTTAATTCTTCAAAGGGATTGATATAAATAAAATATCAACCCTCATTAATTCCTCACCTATAAACACCTATGAATACCTAAAAAAATACCAAAAAGACCAAGGCAACTTATTAAAATCACTCTATCAAGCATTAAATTGAACAAAGCTTCCCTATTTCCATACTAGTCATAGATACATCACATGCATAGGTTTAAAGTACTAAAGGATCAATCCAAGATATCAATTTATTAAGTTACAAGTTAGGCCATTATTTTACTTAATTTACACAATATTGTATGATTCACACATAAGCCAACATGTAGGGGAAAACTACATGAGTCTGAGGCTCTCTTTTGGAGTATTGGCTATCTAGGCAATGCCATTGATACTGGGGTCTTTAGGGTTAGCTTGACATCGTGTTCCCACTAACCCATTTTACTCTAAGTTCACCATGATGATGAAGAACTAGGGTTTTAAAATTTTATGAGAAGTGATAGTCTATGATCTAGATTTGAATACACCTGAGTGAGGGCAAATTCAAACCTAAAAGTATCCAAGTGGTTGCATCCATTTAAAGCAGGTATTCCATTCATGGCACTAGTGTTGAGTCCAAATAATAACATCAACCCAATCATGTCAAGATGATGTTAATGTTTAAAGCACTATAAGAGTCAGATCTATAATATGATGACTATTCTAGAATCATCTCCTAAGTTGTTTCCTACCTATTCTAGATCTATCACTATGTTAACATCATAAATAACCAAGTATATTACTTCTTTGTCATTTCCATGCATAGCTTAGTTTTATTTTCTATATTTAACCTATACCCAGCATAATAAATTCATTATATCTTAGTTTAACACCCAATTGGCCTACTGTAAATATGATTATCACCCTTGTGCATTGTCATTTCTTTATTCCTAACCTTTATACCACAAAAGATATGATAATCCCTCTTATCCAATTTAGGGTTAAATATTTGGTGAACTCAAACTTTGAACATTATTTCTTCCCAAGCATACATTATAGTATGCTTATTACCTACTTTTTCCTAATCTTTATTTACTTCATATATTCTATCATAGATGATATTGGTGGCTTTGATGACTATGATTATTAAACTCTCCAAATTTATATCAAAGAAGGGGTAAAATTTGATTAATCTTGTATCCTTCCAATTTATAAAGCTTCTAACCTCAAAGCCTTGAATGGTAGTTGTTGTTATCCATTTAATCAAGTCCATGATCCCACCATTTCAAGAGATGTGTTGAGCCATATTAACATAGATAAAGATTGTTTACCCATACTTCCTACACAACCATCGTATTATTTTGGTGTTTGATATTTTAAAAAGTATGGATACAAAGGCCAAGGATTGGGAAAACATGAGCAAGGTATATTTCAACCTATTATTCCTCAAAATAATATATCTCAAAAAGGCTTAGGATTTCTAGAAAATACCATGAGGCCCTAACAACTCAAGACATATAGGCATGCCCTTTATGCACATTTTACCACAAAAGTGGGTAAATATGACCAAGAGGATCCTTAATTTGATCACCAAAGATTTAGGCAAATACATCAAGAAATTATGAATGATTTACAAATAACTTATAAGGGGGACATGCCTTTGAGCAAATTAATTCACACCCCCATAATTCCTACATTCCCAAACATTAATCCCTTAGCAAAAATGATGGTTTCCTCATATATTGATTATAAAAAAAAATTATACCAAAAGAAGGACCTCAACTAAAGTATATTCAAGCTCAAATTGTCATACCAAAAGTACCAAAGTTCAAAGATCCCATGCCACTACCAAAATATCCTAAATTTAGTGATCATGAACTTGCACTTGATATACAGAAATATGATAATACTCATATGCCTAGATTCAAAAAAGGTGGAGGGTTTCAACCAATGATAACACCTATGAAAAACACCTCTATTACCATCTAATATCTCATGTCTATGATGACCACTATTGGGGATCTTAAAAAATAGGTTTACATACTTCCAATGCACATGGCTCTCCATAATAATGCACATATAACCTCATTCAATAATCAACGTCTTGAAAAATACATACTTGAATATCCTTATCCAAAAGATTTTGAATTACTATATTGACCTCTCTTTTTGAGACACAAGGACCCATTTGACCACATGATTAACTATGTACATTATTTTGGTCAATGGGCACAAGATGAAAAACTATTACTCATGTTTTTTCATATGAGTATCATCGATGAGACTCAAAATTGGTTCTATAGTTACCCAAGGGTTCCTTAAACACTTTATTACAATTGGAAGATGCATTCTTAATGGATTTCAATATTCACAAGGTGCCAAAACTTACATTAGAACATTTTCACAATTTTAAAAAATGTGATTGTGAATCCTTTCAAGATTTTACTATTTGATTCAAAAGTACATCATATGAGCTAGCATTATAACCTCATAGTTGGAATTGTAATTTATCTTTAGTAGAGGCCACCTTTCCCCATTAAAGGAAAGAGAATTACATAAAAAATATGATCCATTTACCCATTGATATAATGATGTGCATAGATATGCTTCCTTCATAATTACTCATTCAACGAAACTCAACATATCTCCCTCAAAATACAAAAGTTTTATCCCTCACATAAAGCATGGAAATAACTTACTTAAGGAACACTATGAACAACAATGTGGTATTCCTAATCTTTATATGATCAATTTGCAAATGCTACTTAACATGGGGCCAATCCAAGGTCCACATCTTATGCAAAAATGTCAAAGTGAACAACACAAAAAGTATCCACACTAACAAGATTTAAAAATTACTTTATACATGGGAGGTGATTATTTTTGGCGTAACCATATTGATCATACACAAGCAAAAACTATTTGCAATGTAATATGCTTACAAAAATTTAGCTTCAATCTAACAAACTTAGAAAACAAAGGAGGTTGGAAAGACTCCTTCGACAACATACTAATAATAATTGATTGTGGTCCTAAAGTAATTCAAACACGATTTTGGGTTATGTCTACCACATTTACAAATACACTTACACTAGATACTATTTGGCTATACCAAATGGAAGCAAACATTGATCTAAATAAATAAAGTATTTCCTTTCCTCACGAAGGCAAATTAATACATATTCTAAAGGATAACATTGCTTCTTCTACTACAGATGAAAAATGTGAGAAGGAACATGATATGTACCTTTTAAACATATTCAATCATGATGAAAACAATGTAAAATATCCAACTTAAGGTTCTCAAGCACCAAGCGAGGAGATACCTATGACCATCCATTGGATGAGATCATAAGTAAGTCTCTTCAAATATTCCAAAAATACAAAAAAAAAATCCGAAAACATTCAAAAATCCAAAAACACTTTCGTCACCTACATGTTCTATTACCTCCTTGCCATATATGTGTTAGTTCCATATTGATGGATGTCATACTCAATTAATCCTACATACACACATGTGTCACATATCTAGTTGAGTGTGATATAGGAATACACAAAAACATGATATATTCCTATTTTTGGATGTTGGGATTTCCATTTAGTCATGTCAAACAAACATTAGGGGCATACACTTCTTTGATCACAATACATTCAAGTTAGTTGATTCGATGATCACTCTACATTATCATGTTTGAGATTATATATGTACTTACACATGCCTTTATCCATGATTATATCTTACACATGGTACTTGATATGATATACACTTAACATTTTTTCCTAACACATTTGGTCCATGGGATAGTATGACATGCTTATGCTGGTTACTTATGCTTTTTTTTATGCACTTCTTTGAGTGAATTGCATTGTTATTGTATTGTTTGTTCGAGCATTTGAGTATGCTCCTTTGATTGTGGCCCTTGTGCTTATGTATGTTTTCTTTGAAATTTGAATATGTTATTGTTTATTATATGGAAATTTAAATAAATCATTATTACTTTTATAGACACTTGACTAAGTCATGTCCCTTTGATTACGCAACATTTGAACATGCCCCTTGTTTGCGGTCTCTTTGGACCATTGCCTTTTGACTTAATTTTTAGTGCTCATGTGTGTATGCTTGTTTCTTGTTAATCTTAAACTATTAATATCTAGATATTGGTATGATGCTTATCATGCATCTTAGGCCTTCATGTGATCACATTGGTTCTATGTGATTTAAAGTTATATCTACCTAGACATGTTCTTGATATATGCTATATGGTTACATTTATAGATTTTATAGTTGTCTTGTCCTTTTTAGGTGAGGTAACTACCCATTACTATTTTTTCCTCACCTTAAAGCGGGGGAATATTAGCGGGTGCATGTCATAGAGACATGTTATCCACACTTGGCACAATTTATAGATTCAATGGGACCATGCTTTGGAAGCATGTTCTCCACACTCATTCGGTATACGGTAAGTATATTTGTGTTCAAATTCAATGGGGGCATGCCATATAGGCATGAATTACACACATTTACACTTATAGATTTAGTGGGGGCATGCTTTGGAAGCATGTTCTCCACACTTATTCACATTTGGCACAGTTCTCAGATTTAGTGGGGCATGTTTTGAAATCATGTTTTCCACACCTATTCAGTATTTAACATCTCTAGATTATAGTGGAGGCATGTTTTGGAAACATGTTATCCACATTGGTGGGTTCCATATCACTCACAACTATATAAGCTATATAAATTAGCTTGAGGTTGGGCCTATATATAAGGGTTGACTTTCTATAGTTGTATCTATATCAATATATAGATATAGTTGCCTCCTAGATAAATAGATAGATATGACAATCAGAGAGGGAAATTAGAGATTGATATAGCTAATAGGTGGTATATAAATCATTTTATTATAGAGAATAGATCCCTTACATGATCCCTCCAATTGATGGGGTAGGCAGGTACTATGGATCCTGTGACTCCTAATCAGGGGTGCCTTCCCTTATGTTGGGTCTCGTTAATGTTGCCTATAGAATGATGTTCTAATCTGATTTGAGATGGTCATATATCCCCCCTAGGTGGGTAATCCCTTACCTCTATATGGACCATCCCCTAGGCACCCTCTAAAGGTATGGAGTGTTATAACATATAGTTGAAATGTTTGGTGGCTCGAAATGGACTTGGCTTTGCCAAAAGAATAACTTGTTTTCATTCGTGTTACTCATCTCTAAAAACATCATGAGGTGCCTTGCTATTGTGACATGCTATGTTCCCCTTCTCCATTCTTGAGGAAGGGTGGGTCCCATGCTCACAACCAAACCAATATTAGATATCTAATTTATAATTTATGTATCCCTATAGGGTCATTCATGTAAGCCACCCTACCTAAACCAATCATCATATCGATCCCTAAGCCCCATTGCTAGAAAATCTCAACTTTAAAACTGTACATGAAGCTTCCACCTCATACAAATCTTCTCAAGATCAGATGTCTTTGTTGGATCTGGGAGACTATGACTCTATATATTCAGAGTTTGAGGTTGTTACACACCCCTCAAGATACTAGAAACCTAAACCCATATTCTAAACTTTTAAACTCAAGGGTCTACCAATCCAATCTTCCAAACCAAACCTATATATAAAATATCTTGTTGATTCCTCTACCATTGGTTAAGGTGACTTTATATAGCCATAGTAATCAGTGGACTCATAGGCTAAGGATATATATAATCTATATGGAAATGACCCTATCTATATATGCCACTTGATCAATGTTAGGCCACCCTATCTATTTATGTGGGGTGGCTATATCTAGTCAGTGCCCCCTCTCCCTATATAATAAATAATAGGCACCTACTCACCCCAAATATCTAAAGGGGATTAGATTCTTTAAATCTATCTAACTCTATATTGCTAAAAAAATTCTATATAGTTGAGGTATTTATAAGGCACTTGATTGATAGATTGATGAAGACTATCAGGCACTCGATCGAAGAGTCTAGAGACTATATATATGTATGGAGGCTGAGGACCTTTAGGTACTCATCTAACCCCCCCACTATTGGGATAGGGGATGGTGAGGATGAGGGCATAGATATATTAATTAGATAGAACTTCCTAGATGGATATATAGGCTGCAAGCCCTATATATCTATCCACAATATATAGTTTAATCGGCACCCAATTCTCTTTTAGTATGCTCTATTAGATATATATTATTAGATAGGGGCCCTTGCCCCAATATATATATAAAGTCTAAGATAAATATATAGGTTGGTCATCACATATACATATATACATATAGGCAGTGACTTGATTGATAGGAGTTGATCCGATCATCAATCATGTTGCATATATAATGGGCTCATTTTGTGTGTGCCTATGTATCTAGAAGGGGACCAGCCATTACCTTATGTGTATGTGGTATATACATAACATGCATGGGGATTGACCTCTCCTTAAATTGATAGCATTAAGACTAGTCATCATTGGAAGGTCGATCCCTATTGGAAGGACGGTCATATATAGAGGCCAAGTGCATACTCATAGAGTTAGATGAGGGGCCAAAGTGAGGAGATATATAGATATATATGAATTAATTGGATAAACCTTGGGTTAAGCTATTGAACTTGGTCTAGTCTAGTCTATATAGAGTGGGAGTGGGAGTGGGAGTGGCAGTGGGGCCCTATCTATATATGGTATGGGTCCACTCAATGATAATGATTAATAAATAGAAGTGACGATGATCTTATACATAGTAGGATGAACAAAGAAGCATGAAGAGACCATTTGAATATAGTTATCGATTCTATAGGGGATCCAATCAAATGGGACAGTCATGGGTACAACCATGGGAATCTCAATCAGTCAACCTAATCTAAGCCACTCACCCTAGACTTCTTTCCAAAATTGAACCACTGGATCAAGGTGAGCGAATTCATTATCCACTCCCCTCTAGCTATCTGACCCATATATAATTTATATAGAGGGCCAAAAAGACCCATATAGATATATAGGGCTTGGGGTGAGGGCCATGGAGAACCTAAAAAAAAAGATATAATACTTGAATCAAAGTAGTTCCTCTACTCGTACTCATATATTATCTCACTCACATATATAGATCGCACTCATAGATTATAGATTGTCTAGTCATGTTACATATATCTATATTCAAGTCAATGGACTATAGCTTTATGCCTCTACACAACTACTCCACTATACTACCATTTGACTGGTAGGTGGATGTATTGGGACCAAACACCAAACACTGTGGATAGGCTTTCAGACTCTACGTGATATGATAGATAGTAAGTATAGTCTAGTCTATAATAGGTTGGGGTCAGGGTCAAGGTCAATCATATCATGTATTTAATGGATGGAGGGATCGACCATATATAGATATATGGGGAGATCCCTCGACCAACAGCCTCAATTGGTAGGCCTATCTAGGCTCCATATATTTATGGGTGAGCATAGTGAATACCCTTTTATATCTTGTTGGAAGCACAATGAATAAGAGGGGGGTGAATCATCTTCAAAAAATTTCATTCAATTCTATTTAAACATACATGAACCAATCTAACAAACATGTACATCTTAGCAAGCCTAAACACCAAATCATAAGAGCATGAAACACATAAACACAATATATACGTGGGAAATCCTCAAGGGGAATAAAAACCACTGATGAAGCAAATGGACTATAGTCCTATAAGATAAACAATAATCTTTAGTGAAGCACCAACCCCAACTAGCTAAGCACCAACTCAGCTAGGCTTTGGCAAACACCCAATTACAAGGAGCCACCAACCCCCTAGATGACTCAACATCGAATCAACCACATGATACACTTGATCACCTTCAAAAACCATTGTTGCTTATATAATAGATGATGATATTCATCCTTAGTTCTTCAGTCACTGTTGTCCCTCTCAAACTAGCCTCTTGCCTTCTTCGCTAAACTAACCCTCTTCATGGCTTGATTAGGTCTTCTAACATTGATCCTCATATGAAAAACCTCTATAGATATTCATAAAACTTCATTGATGGTTCACATGACCTTATTTTTCTCACCAAAGATCTATATCATTCGCTTGCTCTTTGCACTCTCTCTAAGCATATTTAAATAGGCCTAAACTACCTAGTATTTATACAAGTCACTTGATCATATCCTTGCTAGTCAGCCCTACACTTCAAATCTCTTAGTTCGATCATGAATAGGTTTTAGCATATAAAATAACATGCTTTAATCATGAATCAATCAATACATTAGGTCAGCCATAACTCAATTAGTCCTTATTCCTCTTTTAGGCTTTATGGAGACCTAATAGGCCTTCTTAGCAACACATTTCCCTTTGATCTTTCTTGAAGCATATTCAAACACCTCATATGATAGGACAACATTATATTCCACTCCAATAGACCTTATCCAAATTCACTTTAGGTCCATAACACCTTTTAGGTCCAACCACTATTTGAACCCTTTTTCAAAACATTGTTCATAAAAGGCCTATGCATACATAAAAAATATGTCTTGAACAACTGAGGCATAAACTCAATTTTGCCAAACAACCATGGAAACAAATTACATATTCAAAAACCTCATGACCTTAGAGTCATTACAAACTTCATCATATGCTTCAAATCAAGGTATACAGGCTCAAACTCTTCTTTGCAAGATGCTCACTTAGAACTACCAATTGAATCCAAAACACAGTCAAGGAAACATAAAATTTTGACACATGATTGGATAGATTCAAGGGATTTCAATGTATGAACAAGATCATATACCATTTTCAGAGCAACCTTCATCAAAAGGATTACAAGAACACATAGAAACTATTGGTCTTGAAGACCAATTTGTTGACCTTATCTCTCACATACTCCACTCAACCACATAAGCCATTTTGGCTTCAATGTACCAACCTCTTACACTGACTTCCAAGCTTCTGAAAAACATAGATAGATTATTCAAGTCCCAAATAACATCATCATACACTTCAATCCATCACTCTTACATGAAAACACATCAAGAATCATCTTCTTATTTTTGCCTAATTTTTTTACTATTTGTACCATTAAGTGTTTTAGCAACTGGCCAACTTGGATCACCAATTTTGCACACCTTAGATTTAGAACCTATCCAAAAACCTTCATGGACAACACCTACAAGTCTCATACTTTGATCTTTATCCACTTAGCAACTTTGACACGGTCAACTCTGCTTGCTACAATAAACTTTGAAAAAGAAGCACTTTCTTGTAGAGTTTGCTCACTCACCTAAGAAATTAATCACACCTGGAGATGCTTGAGAGAGTTAACTTTATTGTTCCCAAAATCTGTCACTCATTTTTGAGACAACACATGAACTATTTTGGTCCTGTAGGCCAAAATTCACTCTTCCATTCTCAAAAATTGTTCTGAGTATTTAAATTCTTCATTATTCAAGCTTTTTCAGCTAAGGGACTCACAAGTTCAACATGTTCAACGACGTCAACAGGTGAGCTCTCACAAAGAAACAAGTTCCCAACACTTAGGCAATTTCTAGCTTGGTTCAACACCGAGGTTCAACCAAAAGGTCCATTGGCAAGCTTCAAACAAAGGATTGAACCATTGAACCATTTAACCCCGCTTCCAAAGGTTCAAAGGTTCAATGGGTTCAAAGGTTCAATGACATCGGCAAGCTTAAAGAGTTAAGCGCTTCAGCAAAAGTTCAAAGTTCAACCGCTTCAACAAGTTCAATGGCTTCAAAAGACTTAGATAAAAGAAGATAGATTTAACCTATTGAACCGTTGAACCTTGAACCAAAATGGTTCAAAGGTTCAAGGTTCAACGAGTTCAATCAAAGTTCCAAGAGTTGTCCCAATTAGTTGGTTCAAATGAATGGTTCAAAGCAGTTGGTTCAACCGATCAATTGATTGAGCAGAACACGGTATTGAACCATTATTGGTTCAATTGGTCGGTTTAATCAGAAGGTTCAAAGGAGTCCCCCAAAGCCCAAAAGGGCAAGTGCCCTTGCGGAGGGCAGTGAACAAAAGGGAACAAAAAGATATCCTTCGAAAAGATTATCCACGAAAAATTTTACAAGGGAAATCCTTCAGACAAAATATCGAAAGGAATTCCTTTGGACATTTTGTCCGAAGGAATGATAAAAGACTTGACGAAAAGTGGCTAAGGCAAAGGAAAGGTTTCCTTTGGACAAAATGTCTTAAGGAATTCCTTTGGACATTTTGTCTGAAGGATTTGAAGAAGAAGGCTGCCTGAAGAACCCCGAAGGGCATGTACCCTTGTGGGGGGCTCTCGACGACCAGGAAGTGGACCTTTCTCAAGGCCCAAAGGGACACCTTCCCTTCGTGGGGTTCCAAAGATATAAAGCTGAAGGAATGATCAAAGGCCCATAGGCCTGTTTTTACAGACTCCGCAGACCTGTTTCTAGAGACTCCGCAAGCTTGGTTTCTACGAACTAGTAGACCTGTTGCTACAGACTCTGTAGACCTATTTCTATAGACTCCATAGGCTTGATTCTATGGACTCTATAGGCTGGTTTCTATGGACTTCCCAGACCTGATTCTACAGACTCTACAGGCTGGTTTCTATGGACTCTATAGACCTGTTTCTACGGACTCCGTAGGATTTGAAGAAGGCTACTCGAAAGACCCTGAAGGGCAGGTACCCTTGCAGGGGGGCTCTCGGTGACCAAGAAATGGACCTTTTTCAAGGCCCGAAGGGACACCTTCCCTTCGAGGGGTTCCAAAGATATAAATCTTTGAAAGACTTAGAAAAATAAAGGATTCTGAGAAAGAGAATGAATAGTTGAACCTTGAACCAAAAAGGTTCAAAGGTTCAACGGTTCAAAGAAAGCTCCGAGCAAAGGAAAGAAGCGGAAGATTCCAGAGACCAGTTCAAAGAGATGGTTCAATTGAAGAGCAAGGAAAGTGATGGAACCAAGGAGCCGATAAGGCCTTCCAAACCGTTGAACCATTGAACTAATGAACTTTCAAAGGTTCATGGTTCAGAATGGTTCAAGCGACTAGTGACCAATGATGTCCCTGCGGATGTCAAATTTAGGGTAATGAAATATCTATTGATTTTCAAATATGGAGAGGAACCTAAAAAAAAACTCAGTGACCAACTGAAGAGTCAGCCAAAAGAGCCAACAGAAAGGGAAAAGATAGCCCGAGAGCTCAAATTGCAATAGGAAAGAGGGAAAGACTAGAAATATCTGCGTAAGAGTTATTTCTAGTAGGTGGAATCGTCCACCAAGTAGACATCTGAGCTCGCAAGCATTAAAAGATGCGGCCTATTTTTCTCCCTTAGAATAAAAGTGAGGGGAAAACCATGTACATATTGGGAGAAAGACCAGACAACCCATGCTGAAGAGAAGATATTTGAGATGAATTGACACGCCACAATTAAGGTAGACGCCCTGTTCTAGCATGGCCTCTTTGATTGAATTGAAAATGCATTCAAGGCATTGAATGCAGTGTGGGTTATTTTGTGAAACAAAGCGCTAAGTCTTCCTTGGTTGTTATATATTGTAATCTCTTATTTGATGTGAAGGGAGATCTTTTTGGTTATAGAAGCAAAACTCTGCCAAAATTGGGAGGCGATCACTAAGACTTTGAGCTCAGATTGTTAATCATATTTATTTGTTTGAATGAGAAAGCAAGTTACTTTCAGACTTTGTGCTGTAATAGCTTGTGTCATTTAGGAGATTGTTCTTATGTCTGTTTCCTAAATGCGTTATTTTCCATTTAATGAAATAAGTAGAATTAGTAGAAGTAATCAGGAAGGTGTCCTGAAGCCAATTGTGGGAAGACTTTGTGCTGCCACAATTGTCTTTAGTGTGTGTGTTTTCAATTTATTTCTGTGAAAAGGATCTTGGGACAACTTTATGCCTCCATTATCCTTCGTATTTCACTCTTGGGCAGTTGAGGTGGAGACTTTGTGCTACACCCTTTTCTGCTGGTTACTATGCCCTTTGTTACCAGTTACTTGTTACCTATCAGAAAGAACTCCTGTTGTTTGCTGCAAGACCACTTCTGAAAGAAGAGAAGTGCCTTCAGTATTTTCACCTGGATTTCTCCTTTGTTTGTGAACATCATCTCTGAAAGAAGAGAGATGGATGGTGTTGTCTTACCCCTAAGTGTTATTTTCTTTATATATATATATATATATATATATATATAGCTCCTCATAGTTACAGGCAACCTCCCCTTGATGAGAGGAGATATTTGTCCCCTTTTGATGTGGTAAGCCTACACAATTGGTTGACCAATCTCCTTATGCTGTGGTTGAAACTACCTATTTTGTTCATCAGTTAGCTGGTGACTATATATTCACCCAACAAACTTCAACCTCCAATCACTTGTCTAGCCATACAAAATATTTTGAGCATTCTGGAACAAGATCTTCAACATTAGTTCATTGTTAGGGTTCTTTGAGGGTTTAGACAATCTTCCAGTCTTAACGATCATTCATAAAACTTAGCTCTTATTTTTAGAAACCAATGCTTGGAACTTTGAGCTAGAACCCTTCCTTATCTACCATGAACAATTTAGATTCTCATGCGGATGTTGTACATGCCAACATGCACTTGAAAAACCTTCTCAGGTAGACAACTGTTCATTTTATGCACTCAAGAAACCTTGAAACACTTTTCAAGCCTTTTCTTGTAGATCATGACCTGAAACTTCATGCACATGATAAAAATAATTTGACTCACCTTTGTCAATGTTCAACTGCTCATGCATGTCATGGAAACTGATCTTGATACCCTATCTTGCCACCATATCTCTTTTTTGCTTTCTATGCCTTGATCTGCAAGTCTCATTAGGCCTTGAATCCGACCTTCTTACCACCTTGTAGACTTCACCTTGAAACTCTCTTGTGTTCTAATGCCTCTTGTGTATGCTAAAGCAACCTCATACACTCACTCTTCTTTGGAGCTTCAACAGAGCATCTTCAAAGCTTCTTACAGATCTTCAGAGTTTGATTAAGGGTTTTCCTAGCTCACTTGGAGCATCTTCAAAGCTACATATGCAAATCTTTGGAGCTGACCTTCTAATCATTATCAAGGTGCTCAACACTTCATGTACAAACTCCAACCACCTCTCTCATGCTCAAACACTGTCTAATATTATTTGGAGCTTCACTAAAGATCTTCGTGGCTCATTCGAAGCATCTTCAGAGCATATCATTTCTTCTTCAGAGATCACTCATTTCATCATGCTACCTACACATATCATCTCACAAGGTCTATACAAAGCTTTGCAAGTTACTTGACACTTGACATACTGACCTGTACTCACTCATGTTCATCTCAATAATATAACTAACACTCATCAACTAGTACTCTCACATCACTACTTTCATATAGCAACAACACTCACTATGCTAGCATAAGAACTCATCATACCCATACCTCAAAGCTTACTTAACCATGCACCTTCACAAGAACCTTTAACATCAATGACAACATTAATACCAACAACTCAATAATCAATGACAATGTTCAACATATCAAATATATACAATGCCCCTTCCTTTTATATTAAATTCTAAACTCCCAATGCCAATCCCCCATATAAACTATATACTCTATCTCTATCTTGCCACCCTAGACATAGTGAATCTAGACCATGCCACCCCCCTCTATCTCTATCTATCATAATGAATATAGACTATGCCAACTCTAAATCGAGATAGTCGAGTAGCCTCCCCCACCCCCCAATAGATTGATATATTCTATTGATCAAGCCCCTCCCCCTCAACTGTATAGATATGGCCCCATCTAGAATCTATAGTGATCTAGGTACTAGATTTCTCTCACTAGTCACCCATTGCCCTGCTTGCCTGATGCCTGATCTTAGATTTGGCTAGAGAAAACTAGATATATGGCATCCAAGCATAACTATAAAAAGTGGAAGCCCCCCTCCCCCTCGATATAGACGATCAAAACTATATGGGGAGGACCCTTATCTATATACGTCTTGTGTAATATTCAATTTCCCTTTTATATATGGGGCATTCGATTGCCCATATAGATATATAGGGTCAATCGAGGTCCCCCCTCTCTATCTATGTGGAGTAGAGATTACATTTCTAATCGAGTGATAAAGAAAGGTTGTCTATTTGGGTGTTTATGTTCAGAACAAATCAATCGCAAAACAAACTAACCACCAAACCAACCAGTATAGTTCCTTGCATAAGCGAGTTAGGTGGGCACGTTTCTTTTCTATAACCTAACCATTGAAAAGAAAGTAAGGTAGGGTGACGAGACTGGGGAGGTCCTAACTTGGTATAGAGGGGTGCCAAATATATACTTTGTGGGGGGGGGGCTATCTATCTATGGGGCTAAAAACTAGTTGACTAGGGCCATTTATCTATACAAGTGGGGTTATACTAAAGATTAAGATATATAGGGAGTGCCACGCTCAACTATATATAATTTTTTTGTCAACCCCTCAACCCCTCTATATGTATATGGCCTCTCTATATATATGGGAGTTTAAAGTTTAGATATACAAGGAGGGGCTTCCCATATATATATAGAGGGAGTTGTCTATATATATGGGGGCACCCCATATATAAATTATAGAGAGGGGCACACCCCATATATAAATTATAGAGAGGGGGGCGCCATCACCATACATATATATAGGCCCTCTTATGAATTAGCTACCAAATGCCATAATTCACTTCATCAAACTGGGATGGGCAGTTACATACTGATACCGATCTCTCGATGTCTCTCGAGCAACTGATCTTTATAGATTGGGATGCTTACCTCATCTCATCTTCTCACATATAATAGAAAGGGGGAGTGGAGAACTATCTACCTAATTCTATATGGATGGGACTGATAGGCTTTACATTTTTATGCATTAAAACATTTGAAAATTTCCTTGTCTAGACAACCTGCAATTTGCCCTATCTATATATGGCACACACAATATGCTAATGTTATCCTTAGACTAGGACACTGATCGGTTGTGATCCTTGATAGGGAGGAGGGGAGATCAAATTGCCTCTATATATATGTTTTGGGGGGTCCATCTCGAAGAGAGAACCTAATCATCCAGAGAGAATAACATATAGATATAGGGGCATCCTATCTATATATGGGGTTCTTGAGATCTATAACTATATGGGATGGGCCCCTCGATTCCTCATGTCAAGAATCAAGTGGGATTAGAGAACCCTTTTAGCACAACCAACATATGCGAAGATAGGGTACCTACCTAACCATTTAGAGTTCTCAGCTTATAGCTGGGGGAGAGGGCCCCTATATATAAATATGTTGATAACCATAAAGATCTATAGGGAGAGGGAGAAAGGGGAATACATAGATACGATCCACACTCTAGGCTAGGCTATAGATCAATCTAGTCGACACTCAATTGACAGGGCAACTCTCTATAGGGGAGGGGAGGCCAAGCCATACCATATAGAGTAAAGTCTAGATAGGGGTATATAGATAGGGCTCCGATAGCCTCTATGTCTATGTTATCTTAGGGAGGCCAAGGGCTCTATAGATCCCCTATATATATATTTGGGGCCCTATATATTTAACTCAACTCATCGCAATTCAGTTGCCATATCTCCCCCATATGTAGAGAGGCGGCCCTCGATTACTAATTGAGTCCCTCTCCCCCACCCTACTAAATAGAATCTAGAATCTATACTTTACTCGCCTGACGAAGTGTTATACATCTATCAAGAAGAGGGCCCCCTATCTATATAGAGTATAATAACAGTATAGTCACGACCAATCGACTTACTCAACGATACTCCCTCAATGAATGATAGTGCATACGATAGTCGGTTTGGTTGGATTGATAAATCAGCTCTCCCACCTCATCTCCATCCCTGGATGGGGATAGGGCCTTGACCTCTTCCCCCCTTACTCGCCCCACCCCCCTTCCCCTCCTTGCTCTCTCATTTATATAGGGGAGGGGAGGCCAAGCCATACCATATAGAGTAAAGTCTAGATAGGGGTATATAGATAGGGCTCCGATAGCCTCTATGTCTATGTTATCTTAGGGAGGCCAAGGGATCTATAGATCCCCTATATATCTATTTGGGGCCCTATATATTTAACTCAACTCATCGCAATTCAGTTGCCATATCTCCCCCATATATAGAGAGGGGGCCCTCGATTACTAATTGAGTCCCTCTCCCCCAACCCTACTAAATAGAATCTAGAATCTATACTTTACTCGCCTAACGAAGTGTTATACATCTATCAAGAAGAGGGCCCCCTATCTATATAGAGTTATATAGAGTATAATAACAATTTAGTCACGACCGATCGACTTACTCAACGATACTCCCTCAATGAATGATAGTGCTTACGATAGTCGGTTTGGTTGGATTGATAAATCAGCTCTCCCACCTCATCCCCATCCATGGATAGGGATAGCGCCTCGACTGGCCATATATAGTTTATATAGAGGGGGGAGGGATTTGGGGGTTGCCAAATAAACTCTATACAGTTGGGGGTGGCCCCCCTCTCTCTATATATGGAGTTAGATAGAGTTAGTTTAGTTTATATAAAGGGGGGAGGGCCAAAGAAACTATATATTGGGGAGAGGGTCAAAAGAACTAGATAGTTAGGGGTGGAGAGTTAGATAGAGTTAGTTTAATTTAGTTTATATAGAGGGGGGAGGGGGGAAGGCCCAATAAACTCTATATTGGGGAGAGGGCCAACTCTGTATTAGGCCCCCTCTCTTTATATATGGAGTTTCTTTGGTCCAATATAGAGTCTCTTTGGCTCAATATAGAGCCCATTAAACTCTATATGGTGGCCCTCTAAAATTTTAGTTTTTTTGGCCCTCTCTATATAGATTATAGTTCTTTTAGCCCTCCTCTCCCGCCCCCCGCGCCCCCCGCCTCCCCCCCCTTCCCCCCCCCCGATATAAATTAAACTAAACTAAACTTAACTAAAATATAACTAACTCTAAACTTTATATTGAACTCTAGAATGTGCCCTGAATGTCTTTCACTTCCTATAGTTATATGGCATCTATGGTATTGGGACCTCTATTATATACACCCTATCTATCTATCTGGCAACATCGATTATATAGGGATAGAGCCCATATAGACTAGACTCTAGATAAAGGGGTTAGCCCTGGGTTCTAGATAGATAGATACATAGATAGGGCCCCATATATTTATCTCATCCTTAATAGATCGATAGGGCTCTACCTAGACTAGACAGAGGAGGCCATCTAGACTCAACTCAACTCAATATATAGGACACAAATGGATATATAGGCCTAGTCCAAGACCGGATTGCCCTACCTATCTATCCATCTACCTATCTTTCCATCTATCTATCTATCTATCCATGGGCCCTCTCCACTCTCTAAATGGGACTAGATTGCCCTATATATTTATTTTTCGATCTATCTATGGGATTGGAACTCTCTCGACTGCATGATATATTGGCCATATATATATGTAGCTATTACATACATGATACGGAGATACCCCAATCTATCAAAAGGTGTATAAGACCACCAATTAGAGTGCACTCACTATGGAAGTACATAGCTATAAATAAATTTATGAGGAAAAGGTGTAGTAAGTTTCCTCAATGGAGAGAATGAGCATAAGTGCAGGACCGTGTTCTCTTTCTCACTATAAAGCATTACATTTCTTGTACGATTCTTCCTGAACGCTAGCCAAGTGGTATTTAAATATTAAGAAATACAAAAACAAGAAGTCATGCTTTGGACATGAAACCCTGTTCACAGAAACAAAAATAGTTAGACTATGGAATATAAAAATGAAAGTAAACCCTGACATTTTGAGCAAAACAGAATCCCAAAATAAACATAATCGCTACAAAAACATTTACTAGAATCTTGTTTAAGAATACCAAATAAAAAAAAGTCAAAATATGACCAAAAACTTCATCAAAATGATCAAAATAATTGCAACATTTACATTAACATGAAAACTAAGTGCGAATTCTCCTGTTAATTTTTTTTTGATAAACTAGCATTTTGAAACCCAAACATTAAGATAATTTTTTAGCTGTTTAAAATGCAAAATGGTGGACATTTTTTTTCATAAACAGAGACTCAGCATGACATGTCCCGCTTGGATTGGTGACATTTTGAGGTTCATGTTGCAAAAGTTTTGCTCAGAGAGTGAAAGCGTAAAATGAAGGAGATGCGGGAGAATCAGAGAATAAATTCGAGTTGTCGGCCATTGTTGGCAGCAAGTAAGATGATCGGACAGTTACTAATGAAATTAATTCTGCTTCTAATAGAATAGATTAGGGCTGTGACTAGACCTTGGGTGATCAGGAGTTGTGCCCAGTAAGTAAAATGCCAAAGTCGTGACTCGGGACAGACTCCCCTGTTTTAACATTTTTGAATAATCTGTTCTTTACTAGCATGATGAGTTAGTTTTTTATTTTTTATTTAATTGAATTTAGAACAATGGTTGAAATTTTATTTTATTAAGATGTTTGTTCCATTTTTATTGTATTTATCACACCCCTTGTTTTATTAAATGGTTCAATTTCCTGTTTTGTTTCATTTTTATTGCATTTATTACGGTTTAATTTTATATGTTTTTTTTTTCACAATGTTTGTTCAATTTTTATTGTATTTATTATATCATTTGTTTTATAGTTGATTTTTTATTATTATTTTATTTATTAGTAATTAATCGATTTGGTAGATTAATTTTGTATTGGATATCTAAAGTTAATGGATTGTTAAAAGATTTTATATTATAATTTGTAAAATAGAAAATTCAAGAATCAATTTTTAAGATAAAATTATTGCAAAGTAGCTACACATTAATTACTATTTTGTCATCGCAAGGTATATAATATAAGGGATATGGATAATCACCACCATTTTCTAGATTATTAATTTTTTGGGTAGTGTCAACCTTCAATGTTTGGCTAGCCCAGCGTGCAAATGAAAAACTTCAAAATCGGTGATGACTTTTTTAATGACTTATATTTTGAGGAGCTTTTCTTCTTTTTTGGTCTTGACGCTGCTTCTGCTTCCCTCATTATTGCTTCAGATGTTGGTGTTATTTGAAGAGGTGAGACATAGCTTATAAACCTTGTAAATCTTTTAGATGACAAATTTTAAACGTGTAAAGGAAATGTTAAATATGATAATTACTAAATATAATATATTTTATTCATAAAATATAGAGTTCTTTTGAAGACCCATAATTGTAAATAAATTGTAGGGGCTTGCAACATGGTTTAAGGTTTTTTTAATAACATATCAGTATGTAATTCATATTAGTTACTCTAGATCCCTTCAGATCCATAGGCAAATGTAAAAAACACTAGTAAGTTTGTCATAGGGTTCAATATTGAGGCAAGCCATTTTATTTGTTTTTACAACTCCGCTAAAAAAAAAGTGAGTTGCATGGCCCACTTTCAACAAATTTTAAAAGAGAAAAAAACAAATATCTATGGTTTACTGTAGTTGGTACGAACAACTTTTGTTTTGAAAAAAAAAACTATGAATATTTTTTTTTGTTTTCAAATTGCAAAAATGGATCTCAAACTAATATTCAATGAGGTTATGTGATATGAATGGTCAGATTTGTTGTCTGTAGCCTTAATTAACAATTTTGTTGTCTGCCCACAAAATTTAGCCATGTTGCCAACAAATCGCTAGTGGTCGGCCATGTGGTTAACTAAGCAATTTTAATTATGCTTTATTTATAGCCACGTCACTATAATGCTTATCTACAAAGCTCCTCCGCTATCTTTATTTTAAAATTTGATTATTCTTAAATTATTGTTGCTAACAATATTTTGGATGATAATATTATTTTATTATTTTAACATATTGTATTGTGTATCATACATATTTATATTAATATTATATTTCATTATTATTGTAGAATATGCAGATGTATATATAATATTATTTTTTCAATTACAATATCATATTATATTATAATATAGTTAATTTTATGATATTGTTCTCATCATTAATGATTTTATTAAGTTAAACTATTATCTCAAATATTCGTGTCTACTGGTTTTCTTCTTTAATATCTTCTTTTTTTGGGTTCAAATTTCAGTAACACAAAATTGAATATTTTTCATATTTAAGAATAAATGTTTTGGTAAATAGCTCTCAGATGTTTTATTCAAAAGATTGAATGTTGAATTGACTCGATTTAAAGTAAATATTAAATTGAAAGCATTTCAAATTTAACCTTCAAAATTTTTATCAGTTAACAATAACAAAATAAAACAATAGCAAGCACTATAAAGTTTATAACAGAGACATCTTCCATCATTGAACCACACATTGTGTTTGCTAATAGTGAGCAACCTTTGTGAGAAAACCCCCTTCAACTTTGTAGTCATAGACTCTGAGATTATGGCCTTAGAGTTCGATCCTCATCTTCTTCCTCATGTGCATTTGGCTATTTCATTGCCTTGCCTCTATTAAATGAAAGCATATGCTATATTCTTGTTCAAGCTCGGTGAGTGTGATGTGCCTGCCATGCTATTTTTTACTCCCCAAATATTTGTGTCAAAGGCATACACCTGTGCTAATAGTAAACAACTTAGATATCATATATAAAGTTTGGTGCTTTGCTTGCATCACTTTGTCATATAGACTTGACCTTTTAGTGGGCCAAATTGCTCTCTTACTCCATATTGAAAGATAATTGAAATGGAATAATAGATATATACTATGAAAAGTTTCATACATTTCAATAATAACACGTCTAGTTTCAAGACAAAACTCGCTCTTAAGAGCAAACACTTTTGGCATGTAATATAGGCTTTTGTATTTTGCCTACTTTCGTTTTTTATGCATGGAAGTCTATTGCGCATAGTGCAAAACAACATATGCTTCTGTCTGTTTCTTTTTACAATTAAAGGCTTCGTATGGTACATTTTTTTATGTTTGAGCGAACTTATATGTAGGATTAGGAACAAAAAAAACTAAAACTAGATCAGATACTATATTTAAGAAATAAGAAATAGAACCAAATTTTATATGCACAGTCTTTAGTAGTAGAATGTATAATGCTTAAAGTTATAGTTTCATATAACATTTAATGAAAAAAATAAACTATAAATAGCTTGCATACTACATTTAAGAAATAAATTAATAACTTAGATTGAATGTTACCATGCAGATTCTTTCTGTATGCTACAAAAAATTAAAAAAAAGATGTCATTTGGAATTTTGTATTCTACTTCTTCATGCTCTCACTTTCATGGCTTTTAAACAAAAGCACAAAAAAGGACAAAAATATATGAAAAGACAATGAAAAGACATTGCATTGGATACTTTAAAAATTCTATTTGATGCATATAAGTTGAAAAACAGGAAATACTTTGGAACCATTGACGATGCTTTAAAACATGAAAATACATTTAGAATTGCACCATTCAATTATAGAGTTGGTGATTACCCTTGTATAACAGTTCGAGTCTTATTGTATTTACATTTTACATCAAGCATGATACAAATTGGGATTATTGACTATTTTTTAAACTCTTTGAACAATGGTGATACAGAAGCCATAAATTCATATACTCATCAGTTACACCCAGATGTCCTGTATGATTTGCATCATATACATGATAGAATCACATATTTTTGTAGAATGAGTTTTTTTGTAAAATAAATTATAGATCAAGCCGAAATATGCCTTTGGAATGATATATTTTGTATCCAATGGCTATGCAAATGGTTACAAATACCAATTTGTGTTTGGTCTTTAACAAAGAAAAAAAATTGTATTTCAACAAATAACGTTGCATTCTAGTGAATTCAATCTTGTTCCATGAGATGAACCTAGCTCATGGCCATTTCAAACCATTGTTCTCCAAAAAAATATGCATTGACACTATGATCTTTTATAGAAATCTATCAAATACTTATAGTAATCTTTCTTTGTATTAGAACACTATCATTGACACAACATAAACATATGGCATACATAGAACAACTACATTCAAATCAAGCTTCAGAGAAAGCTTATTCAGTGTCATTGCTTTCTTAGACAAAGAAGAATTCAATGGTCATGTACTTTGTTGTTATATGGCTCAGTCTTTTTGCAATGAAATTGTTGGAGCGAATAACAATGCAATGACTTCATTGATAATTTGTAACTATGAACTAACAAAACTAAACTCTAAAACCATTTTTGATTAGAGAACATACATTGGTACAATTGGAATGCCTTATGAGAAAAGTGGGATTGAAGGTTTAGACTTTAGTTGCTCATGGATTTCAAGCATTCTATAGACAAAGATTCAAATATGGCCAGCAAAAACTAAAACAATTTTGAAAGTATTTTGCAATTATTTTTAAAGACATAAATGACAACATTATTTGATTTGAGCTTGACTGGGAAGCATCCCTCTACTTTAGTTCATAGCTTAGCTTCTGATATGCAATAGAGTTTAACATTTACGGGCCTCTCTAAAGTTACTGAGCCAAATGATATAAATGATCCCATTGATGGTATGTGTTTCTATTAGCCTATGGAGTCAAATATTATGGCTCCGTTAGATGGTGGTTTAGTCTTTCAATCAAAGCTTGTGGCCTCTTTTATGTAAGTTTCAAGTTTGGATGTTGGTAAAAGGTTGAATGGCTCGCATGAATGTATTACTTAGTTTCAAGAGGAAGATGGGCCTTATAAGATTGACAACACAATGATTGATAAGGTCATGTTCAATAGGACTATTGGCTCTATCCACCATTGGAGAGAAACACACTCGATGGAACTGGTTCTAGAATTGGAAGAAGCGTAGCGTGTAATGCTGGTATAAGGTAGAGAGTCACACTTAGAGACAAAGGAGATTGGTTCTCATTCACAAGATGCATCTAGGCATCCATACAATATTGGATCTTTTATCCAAACCAAACTGTGGTGATCCTAAATGCAAAGGTAGGAAATTAGAGGCTACAAAATTGTAAATGGATGCTTGGGAGGCCATTGATGGGAGTTCATAGTGGACTCTAGATTCCCTTTTTTTGAAGAGGAAGGTGGTCGCTTGCCCCTTTCTAATGGAGTTGGCCTTGATAATGATTTGGTCATCGATTAAGAGCTGATTGAGGGGTTAGGGTATTGCTTTGGTTTCAAGTTTCTCTATTTTCTAGTGTAGACCTTCTTGGCCTAGTTGTTAGTTAGGTTTTAGAATTTGTATCTCTTTAGGGTAGCTTCTCAGTTTGAGCTTTGCTCTTTGATTTAGGGTACACCCTATTTTAGTCATTATAATAAGTTGTTTTTTGACTTATATTACAGGGAAAAGACCCCTTTAATCCTTGTTAATCTATCTTAAAAAATGAAAAATGAAAATATAAAAAATAATTTGTTAATTTAAATACTAAAATATAAATTATATTATATATAAATATTAATTTTTAGTATATATATAATATTAAAATAATAAAAACTAAAAACTAAATAAAAATAATTTATTAAAATAAATAAAAATAATTTATTAAAATAAATATTTATATGTAAATATATATATTAAATTTTAATATTATATAGACTTATGGTCTATAACTATAATTATAAATTATAGTTTATAGATCATAATTCTATATTATATTAGTATATAATATAAAAATGTAAATTTTATATTTTGAATTTTAATATTATATAATAATATAATATAGACTTATGGTCTATAAACTATAATTATAAATTATAATTTAAAAATTATGAAAATAAAATAAAAATAAAAATTAAAAACTCAAACTAAAGTCTATAATTAATATTATGTGAAAATAAAAATATATATATTTTTAAAAATAATGCCATCAAAGTGCCGACGACACTGGGATGACAATGCGACACTTCAACAACATTGCCATCTTTAAAGTTAAAAAATTAAAACTTTAAAGTTTAAACCCTAAACTATAGGCACGTAAAAACAATAACATTTTCATTTTTTCCATGATTTCTAACAATTTGTGATTATGAGTGTAAATTTGGCCAATATCACTATAAATCTGAAAAATACCACTACAAATTCAGTGAAGATAAAAAAATCTAGTAATAATGATAACTAAAAAACATGTTTAGGTTTCCATAGGGATATGACATTATTTTTGATAAAAAAACATGAAGGAGATGTTTAGGGTTTTTAGTATACTTCTATGGGTATAGGAGACTTCTTGGTACTTGTATCTGTACCATAAACACATACGCCTACCAGAGACATGTCCTAGGTGATGGGGGATGTGTGTCCTTACAACATTGGATAGAAATGAAATGTGTAGGCAACTAAACATAAGAAAGGAACATAAACTCAAACAAAGACATAAGATAAACACAAAATATGACGTAGAGAAACCTGGTGTGGGAAAAACTCTAATGGATGAGGTAATTGCACTCCCCTTCTACTATGTAATTCAATAATGATACAAGTTACTATCAAACATGGCCTTCATGGACAAATTTTTCACTACTACACTATCCATAGTTTGCACACAAGACTACTTTTCACTTCCTAGACATCTCACAATGATCCAACACAATTGAAACAAGCAAATAAAAACTAGGAAACAATGAAATAACATGAACAAGGACCCAAAATTATAAATTTAGTGTGAATCTATCTTCAAGACTTCTCACTAACTTATTTGATGTCCTCTGCCTTTCGTAGAGGCTATATTTTTGCCTTTGCACCTTGGATCCCACCAAGTAATCGAAATAAACCATTGCCAAGAAGTGGAAATGTTTATAATCATTCTTATTCTTATGCTTTGGTTGGTGGTGAAACCATTAATGTATGAAGATCGGCGGTTTCACAACCGCTACTTGTAAACACTAGCAGTTACACAATTGCCACCTACAACCATAGATATTGGTGGTAATTATTTTTAGATTTATCCATATATAGTGGGGGCATGCTTTGGAATCATGTTCTCCTCACATAGTTTTCTAATTTGGCCAAAACACAGTTATATGATTCAGATTCACAAAAGCGGCATAATTCTATACATTGGTACCATTGTTATACATAGTTTCAACATGAGACATATATAAGGTGCATATGCTATGCAATTTGTGCCTAATGTTGAAAAATTTAAATCAGTTTCAAATTCCAAAACTTTCTTATGGACTGTTACCACATCACATACTTTTTTGTACTGATACCCCATAGACTTTTATGAAATTTATTAAGCCAATCTACTGCAGTAGTTGGTTTGATTTTTTGTATGGTTGAGGTAATAAAATCACTCAATCTTTCCAAGTTTTAAGATTAAAATTGATTATATCATCCATCTTCATCAGGTTATAAGTATCATTGGGTTGCATGGTTGAACTAATCTCAACTGTCAGGTGGTAACTAACTTTTGATCTAAATTTGGGGGTATGGGCCTTCCAACATCTCTCTCTCCCCCTCCCTCTTTCTCCATGTCCTTGGATATTTGCACTTTAAATATTTATCTATATTTTCCTAATCTCATTTTACGAGCCTTACAATGATACATATTTTTTAAATCAACTTGCTAATAGGCAAGGCAATTACATCGACACACATTCGTACTCCTAAACCTTACTCTTTCAATTTTAATCTATTTCAAGTACTTTCAACCTAGATTATATGCACTGATTAGTTACTTTAACATGATCTTGGTTGCAGGTCAGTCACTAGCAAAGCACTCAAGTTAGTCACATGCAAAGATAAGATATGTTATATACACCCATGTATGCATTACTTTCCTTTAAATTAGCAATTTCATTATTAGATTAAATTGGAGGGAATTTATATAATATTTATGGATTATATATCACTTTAGTCTTGTACATTTGGAAAACTTAGACCTTGGTTGTTGCTTTTATTTTTGGACCTTTCCCACTTTCACAAGTCTCACATCTACTCTATCTTACTCCCAATGACCTATATATCTTAGTTTGACCAATCTTATGTTGATGACCTGGGTCTTTTATCTTGACCAAAATGCTTAAAAAGTACTCATCTTCCATCTCTATAAGTTCTGAACTTGTACCTACTTTCCTGTTCCTTGGACACTAACTTTCAGGATAAACACTAGTGTTAACATTAGTATCTTAACCTGACACAAGTGTCTTGTGCCCTAAAGTCATTTAATTTTCAAATAAAACATATACTTAGTATAATAAACTTAGTGTATGCTTATAGATGAGTTTAACACCCAACTGGCCTGTTGTAGATATGATTATCATCCTTGTGCATTGTCATTTATTTATTCTTAACCCTTATACCACAAAGGATAGGATAATCCCCCATATCTAATTTAGGGTTAAACAACTCTTATTAGTCTTTTGTATACTTTTTTAATCAATAGTTATAGTTGTATGTTGATTTTGAACCCATACTTGATATGATATCATTTGAGGCACAAAATAATTGGATGGAGATGTAGATATATGATTAACACTAACATGATTTGAATTATTTGTGTATGCGATATTATTTTATAGTGATTATTCTTGAATTAAAATATTGATTTTTATTTTGAAACTCTTCTATGAACTTTTTCATAGTGACTATTTGAACTTGAATGGCTTTAGAAGCACAAGCCTTACATATTTTTGATTGAATATGTATATGAACACCATAAAGAATATGTGTGGGATGTGGATGGGGTTTAGGAAGGATATTATTGGTGGCATACATATCTGAGTGTAAACAACATGAATTGCAATATAATCCATGGGTGAATAATAGGAGCAGGATGGTAGTTTTAACAACCTTGAAGCTTGAGAGGTGGAAAAATTAAAAGGTTTTTAGATTTTTCATTAGTTATTTGACCATTATTGGATTTCATTTAATTTATTACATGATTTTTAATGATGTTCCTTATTAAATTAATACAATGTGTAATGAAAATTATGAAATCTTGAATAAAAAAATGATCACAAAAAATTGAAAGTCAAGCAATTAAAAACTCAAATTTAGGTCCTAGAAAAAGGATTTTTTTTGTGTATGGAGATTAATAAATTCTCATGAAATCCAAGGTCAAAATAAAGTGCTTTGGAGATATTAGATCTAAAGTCAAATGAAAGTGCTTTCAGTGTCATCTATTATATCTAAGTTCAAAAGAAAATTATTTTAGTGTTTGATACTAGATCCAAGGCCGAAAGAAAGTTATTTTAGTGTCAGATGTTTAAGATTTTATCTAAACCTCAAGATTATTTTTTTAAAGCAATGTTTGAATAAAATGTGCAAGTTCACTAGTATGTTCTATCAGAATTTAGAATTAACTATAATTAAGTTAAAATGAATAAAAAGATAGAAAATACTATAAAATAACTTATAACTATTATAATAAAAATCAAAGTACTAAAATAGATGAAGTTAAAATGATTGAAAGAATGCTAACTATGAAATACACAAGAAAACTTATCTATTTTCTATCTGTAACCTAACTATGTGTGACTAACATATGACTAGAAATAATCAATTCAAACTAATCCTCCACATGCAAATATAACTATAAATACAACTTATTAGTGTCATGATAGTCAAAAAGGGGATATGATCGACTGCCATAACTATCCTCTACTAGTTGATTCTATCTTCCATATAAAATATAGAAAATTAGGGCACAATCACTTGTGCCTACTTGAAACATGTATGTGTACATAAATTTAACCTTTAGATGTGTGTGGATGACTTGAAAATGAATTATTCAAATCTAAAACCCTAATAGGGATTGAAATATCTAGAAACCTAAAAATAGGAATGGGGATTGTAATGGATTGAGCTAACCTGAATCACCCCTGTGATGATTGATCGCTACTTACATATCCAATACTCTAAAGATAGAAATCAAGCCCAAATAATTCTCCCACTTAAAATGATTTGTATGATTGTGATGATTTTGGTACATGTATGCATATATAGATAACTTGAATACTTGATAATAATTTTGATTTAAATTAGCTAAGGACTACTTCAAATGATTAGAATCAAATTTGGGATGAATAGGAAAGTTTTGCTTAGTGTGCAATAGTGTAGGTGTGCCTCAATATTGAAATTTACAAGTGATATAATAAGTGACTTAGAAGTGCCTTTAAAGCAATCCAAAATGGTAAAAACTCATGCTACCTATCCTAAAAATATGAATCAACTTGTAAAGTAGGGTCTAAATTTGAAAAGTAGTCACATGCTAAGGTAGTGGGCAAGATCAACCCATAGGGGGTAAGATTGACTGCCACTACTGATCTACACTAGTCGATTCTATCTTGAAGGGTAACATTTTAAAATTAAGATATGAGATGTTTGAATATATGCTTAGAGGGGTTTTTAGCAATTAATAAATTTTTTATAGGCATGAGATACACCATAAAAATGGGATAGGTCTATTTAGGTACTTAGGATAGAGTGAGGTTTCAAAATAGGTCCAAATTAAGTGCTCAAGTCAACTGAAGTGAAAGTGGGCCAAAAATGACATTATCAAGTATTCATGACCAAAATTTAGTGACTGAAATGTGTTCTTTGGTATAATATTAGATATTTTTAAGTGCCACATAAATATTTGAAGATATTTTTTACAACAATCCAATGTTCCTTTCCTCAATTAGACATATATATGCTCACAACTTCCACACATGGGCAATTCCAAGACAGGTACATACCATAACAAGCATTAGGATACCAATAAAACTTGCACATAGAACCTAAGACATGTCCTCAGTATGATATTATGTTTTGGGACACTATTCAATAGATAATTTTATAAACAAATGAAAATGAATGCTCTTAGGTTTACATTCTTGCAATCTAAACCTTTGTAATATCATCTTAACATGTTTCCTCTTATTTAGTTAGAATTTCCTATTTGGTTTATCCTTTTCAATTTCCATGCCAAAATGAATTTCGCATCCCAAAGGTCCTTTATATCAAACCATTTTAACTATTTCACACATAAGAATCAATATACTATGAAAAACCTAGTAAAAGTAAGACACAATTTAGATATAATGTAGTATAATAACTATTATATCTAATATGGTGCCTAAAAAGTAGACTATAATCACAATTCAAATAATGATAATACAAGGAAAGGAAAACAAAAGGAAATAAGATTGAAATGAATACACATGGGTGTGACAAATGCTTAAAAATGCAAAGAAGAGGCATAAGGCAGAATGTAGATTGAGATCCAAGGGTCTAAGACTGATTTGGATGAAAATTTATAATGGATATATTACCAATTGTGACTAGGTCATCATTATGGAGTGGCTATTAATTACCTATGACTTTGACCCATTAATATGATTTTTTCCTTTACTGCTTTTCAAGTTTTTTAGCTTCATGTGGTGCTTCACTAACATATGATGATCTAGATCATAGCTTTGATTTACATAGTTTATAGTCAAAATTATCTAGTTTAATTCTCTTTTCACTTTGAGTTGAAGGTTCACAATATTTCAAAGGGAATACTAATGTGCAAGTGAGTTGTTCTAGGCACCCTTTGAGGAGTTGAAACTACATATTCCACACCCTCTAATTAGGGCTCAATCTATTTCTAGTGCTTGTGAGTGAATCCAAAACTAAGATGAGAGATAAGACTTCACCTTTTCTTCCTATATAATCAAACACAATTATATGTAAACTATTTTAAACCTTATTTTGGTACAAGTGTGTAATAAACTAGAACCCTTGAAATTAATTTAAATACTTGAATAACAAAGATGGAAATGTAGTAGTGTGTTTAAGACTTGAAATGACTTGATTCTCCTTGATACTTGTTATTGAAGTGCCTCTAGGAGGATTTTTATATATGGACATCTCAAATTAAAATTAGGGGACTATTGATGTGGAATCCAACACAAGATAAGAGGTGAAAACAAAAAAACTAGGCTCACACAAAGAGGAAAAGATGGAAAAAGGGAATAGGGACCAAAAAGATAAAAGGATCATAATAAATGAATTGTTGATTATGACCAAGTCAGAATTGGTGAATCGCCAATTATAACCATGTAAAAATTGGTTAACCATAAATTATAAGCCATGCACAAAAAATAGAGGTAGAAGATAGGAGGGGATCACCAAGGAGAGAGAAAACATAAGAAATGAGAGAGAGAGAGAGAGAGAGAGAGAGAGAGAGAGAGAGAGAGAGAGAAATCACATAAGAACACATTCCAATAAGTATCGAGTATAAATCAATTGTCCATATGTGTAAAACCAAACTAAAAATATTGAAAAAACATACCTTATAATAAAATTAGGTGTCTACATAATTACCATTTTTGATGTGCATGTGTGTGATGCATATGTGTGTGAAAGTAAAAATAAAATGAAAAAGAAATATTGGCATAATATCTGAGAGATGTAAAGTAAACTATAAATTTATATATATTGGGTGCACCCATGCTCTATCATCAACAAATATGGTGTACCTATAAAAAAATATTAATACATGCACATAGTCAATGTCATAGTGAAATCAATAATCAATTTTAAATAAAATAACTAAATTAAAAGTGAGAAAATGAAAAAAATACACTTGGTGGTATGAAAACGATGTTGTCACTGCTAGGAACTTAGATAATCAAATTGAAATTTGAAACTTCAAAGGTGTATGGTAAAGATTAAGGGTAAAAAAATTATGTGATTCTTGATCAAGGAAGTAGACATATGATGATGTTAGTCTCTCTTGGTAACTTTTGGTAGGTATTTGTAAATATTGGTAGATCTTGATAAATCAAAATAAAAACAATATGAATATGGTGGTATAATATCAAGGTAAATGGTCTCATATTGAGGTGAGGGACTGGGACATGTTCTTACATTTCACTTATATCAAAAGAAATATTTATGTTCATCATGTGTTATAATGGGAAAATAACCGAGGCTTTCAAAATGTTTGAAATCACTTGGTAAACACATGTATGTAACTATATAAATACATCATTATGTACATTTTGATAGTAATATATGAATTATGAGAGGATGAGGTATAGATGTGTTAGAACCCCATCGGGTTTAACCAGAATTAGGTAATTTAAAAAAAAAAAATTCCTACTCTAATCCAACCAGATTAATCTCAACTAAAGTTAAGATACTTGATCTTGAAATAAATGCATATGAAATTCATATATTTGGTTTTGATTCATTTAGTTAATGATTAATTAACAACAACAAGCTGAATTTGATAACCAACTCATTACAAATTATAAATCTGAAGTATATTATCTCAACCAACTATTGAAAGTTTACATTAGAAATTATAAAATAAGAGCAACCATCTGCTGAATGGTAAAATGTAATAATAATACAAAAATACAAATCTATACATCAGAGTGTGAATATATTTATACAATGTTCCATAGAACAAATGATTATCCACAAACTCACCAATATATAATATGTAATCATGAGTAAAAGTCTCTATCAATTGATTGTTGAAAGAGAGGGAGAACATCACCAAAGCGATTTTCCACACCAACCACAGACCACAGGTCCCCCACACAATCACCTAACTAGGGAATAACCCTCCCTTCATGGATGAATAAATGATAATAGTGTAGGTATCGAGAAGTCAACTAGAACCCATGTGCTTTAAGATAACCATTACATGTAGCAAATCATAAAGAATTTTGTTCTAACATGATATCATGCATACATGCATTTAAATCAAATAGGTAAAATGATAACATTTAACTATAAACATTACTTCGGCCAAAGTTTTTATATAATTTAAATATCACACAGATCAATCATATTCATACACACAACTCAATCAAATTTTATTTATTTTATGTATTAATGACTCTAAGTAAATACGTGAAATCCTTCTCACATAATTATTTTTTTAGTGTCATTAATTACCATAATTCACTAATTAAATCACATACAAGAATCCACATTTTCCCATATAGATCTCCATGCTAATACCACAATATTTAAATACAAAGGAGTCATACATGAATTAATCACATGTTTTACAATCACAACATAAAAACCCACTGTTATAATTTCCTAAGTTCCAATAACAACCTAACATCCATTTCAAAATAAATCTCTATTACTAATAAAATTCAATTACTAATAATATTTATGGTACTCAAATATTTACAAGTTCATATATAAATACCCTTTATATGAAATTAAATAGAGTCTAGAATTTCACACTAAATTCTAAGTTTTTAAATAGATTCGATTAACACAATTAATTTACACTCAACATCAACTACCTATTTTCCAATCAAAAAAGATTGATATAAACACACTACAATTCAATGAAATACATCATGGTTTTCATATAAATGCATTTGTTAACAATATGTAAACATCTATATTCATACTTAGTTATATACATATACACCTATATACTTTATATGTCCATATATATATATATATATATATATATATATAAATTTCAAAGCTATTAGCCACTTAATTTCTAATTTGTGTGTGTGTGTGTGTGTGTGTGTGTGTGTATGTGTATAAAACTTATGAATTACACACACACACACACACACACACACACACACACACACACACACACACACACACACACACACACAATTTATAGTTACCTATGAATTATACATACATATTATCTATGAATTATACATATAAATGTATATATACATCTATGCATATAATTCATAGGTAATACACACACACATATATAATTCATAGGTAACTATGAATTATACACATGCACACACACACATATATAATTCATAGGTAACTATGAATTATACGCATGCACACACACACACATATACATCTATGTATATACAATTCATAGGTAACTATTATATGCATAGATGTATAATAGTTACCTATGAATTATATATACATAGACATATATATATATATATATATATATATATATATATATATATATATATATATATATATATATATATATATATATATGTCTATGTATATATAATTCATAGGTAACTATTATACATCTATGCATATAATTCATAGTTACCTTTGAATTATATATATTACCTATGAAATGTATGCATAAACATGTATGTGTGTTTGTGTGTGTGTGTGTATATATATATGTCTATGTGTATAATTTATAGTTACCTATGAATTATATATACATAAATGTATATATATATGTCTATGCAGTTAATTCATAGTTATTTATGAATTGTATATATATATATATACAATTCATAGATAACTATGAATTATATGCATATATGTATATATATACGTCTATGTGTATAATTCATAGTTATCTATAAATTGTATATATATATATATATATATATAATTCATAGGTAACTATGAATTATACACATAGAAGTGTATATATATATATATATTTAACCTATCAATAATATGCATAGACGTATATATATACTTCTATGTGTATAATTCATATTTATCTATGAATTATATGCATAGACATATATATATATATATATAATTCATAGATAACTATGAATTATATGCATAGAAGTCTATATATATATGTCTATGCGTATAATTCATAGGTAATATATATTACCTATGAATTTATATATATATATATATATATATATAAATTCATAGGTAATATATATTACCTATGAATTATACACATAGATGTATATATATATATATGTCTATGCATATAGTTAATATATATGCATAAATGTGTGTGTATATATATAGATATACATGTCTATGCATATAATTTATAGGTATATATATTATATATATAATATATACCTATGAATTATATGCACGTGCATGTGTGCGCGTGCGCACACACACACACACAAATATGAATTATTTATAAAAAATATAATTATCTTTATGTGTAACTCATAAACACACACACACACATTTATATATCTTGAGTTTAGACTTCATTCTAAGTTCTTAACTTAAGAACACATTAACTCAATATAAAATCAAAAACATAATTTACATTTTCACCACACAACACTAAATGTCCCAATAAGAATACATTAATGCGACTACCCTATTATGTACCATATTTTACATCAAATTCATGAAAACCATTCAATACTATATCATCCCTAACCTCACAACCTACTAAATTATTTTATACACACCATTTCAGAATATGCTGAGGTTGAATTCGATTCTTCAGCATGAATTTGACCCAAAAGTTTAAACATTCATGTAAACCTATTTAACTCAAGTCTTAAACAATTCACTAGGAATATCAAAATGACTGGGATTAGATATAGAACCTATGTAATAATGAATATGATTATATAGTCTCAAATTTACTACAGTTGATACACTCTATATAGGTTATAAAACCATTGTCCTTGTTTATTTATACTACTATATGTATACTCAAAGAAAAAATGAATACCTTATAGGTGTTTGCTAGTGCTATATGACTAAGCTATTCACCTTATTCAATAAATAAATAACACAACTGTATCTCATAGATACTAAATAAACAAACTCACTTGATTTTTGTACCAACTAACACAACCATTCACCAATAAACACATACATAATCATTTTTCATATATCTTAACACAACCATATACCAAAATAAACTTACATAATTATACCAAATAAACTAACACAACCATGTTCCATATGAACTAATGCATTCGTTTAGCTAATAAACTAACTTAGCCATTTAATAAATAACCAAAACACATAGTTGTGTATATCCAAATAAAAACACAGAATCGATATATCCAAATAATAACACACAATCATGTGCCAAATAAACTAATATAATCATATACTAAATAAGCAAACACATGGTCGTATATATCATAATAAGATTACACAGTCATGTATAACCAAATAAGTTTACACAAAACCCATGTTTATTCTCATTACCCTAACTATATATATTCATTCCATAACCATATCAAATCAGTGATTCAATTATGTGGAGATATTTCTCCTTTCACAAGGTCAAATCCCTAATTTTATTATGGTATAAACAAATTAAATGAACAATATTTAAACCATTCAAATATTAAATAGTAAACCATATAACATCACCATAGCTATGTAGGGTAAATTTAAAGAATAAACCATACCTCTTCAAATGTCTTTGATGAAGATTATATTCCTTGCCTACACCAAATATTCCTCTTTTTCCTCTATTCCTTCTTGTCAACCACCACTTGGCTTCTTCTCAAAATCCACTTCATATTTTATCATATCTTATGTCATCTGCATGCGACTAGAAACCCCTAATTTCATGGAAAACACTTCTCCATCATTGAATCTCAATAATGACTCACCATAAACACTATTTTTTTGATATGATTGACAACTCACCGTGTCAACCCAAAAACAACACAATCACCATGCTATCTCCATTAAACTCACATCGAACCCTATTTGTCTTCTACTTTACATGGATCAACTAAACTAAATATAATGATAGCTCTCCCAATTAGAATTGACAATCAAATGTCAAATACATAATAATTAATTTAATAATTCAAAATATATAAAAACAATAACATTTAAATAATACAAATTTCATGTTTAATTTAACCCCTTTTTGGGTGTTGCAAATCATATCACCTTGGATACCTCAAAAGTTACATTCACCTAGTACCTAGGTTTTTTAATGTTTAAATAATCAACTTATTTAATAAACTACAAACTCTAATCTATATCCATGCAATTTATAATTTTTTCTGAAGATAACTTTTTTTGTTGATTACTTAAAGGTACTTGCCAACAAGGAGTCATGCAATCATCAATCCACACAATATTCAACTAAAAGACATAATTACTTAAAACCTAGCTGGTTTAATTCACTCTCCTTTCACAAATCAAACATTGTAAGGGGTAGGTTCCACTAATAACAATTGTGCGCGCGCATGGAGAATTTGAAATCTGTAACATTGAATGATGTGCGCGCGCTTCCTGGTGCGCGTACCCAAAATCCAAACCAGGATGCCGTTGATCTGACGGATGGTGTGGTAGTGGATCATGTGTCAAAAGGGACTCCACCTGGGAATGGGGTAAGCATCTTGAGCGCCCACTCTTCTGCGGGAAAAGGTTTATCTCTAGAAACGAAAATAGCAAAAGCCCCTATTTTTGGTTCTGTCCTGGGATCAAAGGAAAGGACTTATGTGGATGTGGCTGCTTATGAAGCCGAAATACATGATGCGAAAGATCAAGCTTCTGCTGGGAGATTGTGCATTTCTCTTGTAAGTGTTTTAAATCTTATTAGGGTCAATTTGGATCCTGATACTATTGAAGCAATTTTTGAATGGGTAGATCATTTTTCAAAGTTTGGGGCTATTTGTAGATTTCGTGGCTGCTGGCCTTCCCTTGTAGATCTACACGGCTGGATATCCAATACCTGGCTGCCACTAATTGATGGAAATGTTGAAATATTCCCTTGTGTTAAAGGTTTTTTCATTGCATTATTCCAATTCTCTAATGATCGGCAGACTATTCTGTCCAATAGCAACCTCTTATTGCCCGGTAAATTCCCTCTTATGGCCAAACAGTGGCATAAGGACTTCAATCCTCTCACGAAAACCTTCAATAAGATCCCAGTCTGGGTTCGGCTCCCAAATTTACCAATACATTTATGGCAAGAAGCGGTGTTTAAAACCATTGGAAATGCTATAGGGGAGTTTTTATTTGAGGATGATGAAACTCAGAGGATGTACCGCTTGACCTGTGCTCACCTCATGGTTGAGGTGGACGTTTCAAAGGGCCTTCCTAAGGTGATTTGTCTGGACTCCCCTAGGGGTTCTTGGACGCAAAGGTTAGATTTTGAAGGTTTACCCTTTCGATGTAGAAAGTGTCACCAGACGGGACACTTTGCAGCGCGATGTACTGCAGGGAAATCCATACCCAGAAGTTCAACTTCTTAGTGGTCTAAAGCAGGACATGAACACTATTTTTCTAAACAACCTGATGAAGAATTGACTGATTTAGAGCATGAGAGTAGCCATTCTAAATCGACGGATAAGGAGACTCCGCTGGAGATGGATCCTGTTGTAGGTACTGCGGAGATAGGATTTTGTGATCTCCTTGAACCGATTTCAGAGGAGGTGGAGGTTCCTCCACCTATTTTGAAGGTTTCTCCTAGGAGCCAGAAGCTGGCTTATTCTCATAAGGTTTCTGCTGAGGCTTCGACACCCCCTGGGCTTCATGGTTCTAGGCCTTCTGAGGATTGGGTTGCTGAGGCAGCTAAGGTAGAGGATGGTTGGATCATAGTTAAGAGGAAGAAGTCTAAGCCCTTGGTCCCCCCTCTAGATATGAAGCTTCGATCTTGTAAAAAATAATTTTTATTGTTTGTTCAGCACTTTGTTTGCTATTTTCAGTTTCCTGGTTAAACTGGTTTTGCTTAAGCGGTTTCCTGGCTTTTGTGTATTCTGGAATGCTTAAGGTTTTATCTTTCTTCTGATGTATAGGGTTTCGGGGCCCCTTCAAAACCTGTTTTTACCTTAATCTAAAACTAAAAGACATAAATATAATATTTCACAATGTCATAAAACATATCAATAAAAAATAACAATAATAACTGTAAACATTAATATTAGTATTTAATCATGGATCAAAACTAGTCAGCATTATCAAGCATAAAACAACTAAATGAAACCAAGATTAAAGTAAACACATAACCATCAATTGATAATTAACATGCATTTAATTTTACTACATGGTGTGTGTAGGGTTCCTTATCGAATCTCTTTACCCTTAACATAGTCCTCTATTGCACCCTCTCTGATGATACTCTCCCTTCATATCTGTATGAAGAGTGGACTATCTCCTACATCCACCTTAACAAATGTAAATGATAGTTAGCTTGTATTAATAATAGCCAATAAAATGCTAATAAATCATAATAATATTAAATAAGAATGATTAATATACATATGAAACTTATGTACAACTAACCAATAAGTGACGAATCATACAATAATCATTATATATTTGTCCATACATCAACATAAATGAAAATAATTTGATACAATAGTAAATTAACCATCATTAATTACATTAATATCAATTTAGTAAGCAAATAAAGTTTAGTGAGGAAATAAAGATGTAAAATTCTTCCCCCCTAAAATTGGTCATCGACCTGATGACACTTATTTCAAATCATAATTCTAAAATTAAACAATATATAGTAGCAAATCACCTAACATCAATAAATGCTAAACAAATAAATATGAAAACAACTAATAGAACTCATCGTAGTCCTCCCATGTGCCACCATCATCAGGATATTGGTACTATTGGACCGTTCAATATGACACCTACACAAAACATCCAATAGTACCAATAGTTTGTGAGTGTTAATTATTCTGACTGGTTCTACTGTGACCACCCTGGAATCCAAAACCTGTAAAGCATTCCATTACAATACATGATAAGGATCAACTACAAACTTTTTAAGATGATATACATGGAGAATATTATGTAATAGAGCTAGAGATGGTAGAAAATCAAACCTATACATTATGGGATTGATCACTTCCAAGACCTCAAAGGGTACCACATATCTTGGCGAGTTTTGTTGATTTACCAAACTTAATTGAACTCTTCTGAGGCTTAACCCAAAAAAATAATTTATCACCAACACAAAACTATCTTGATATCCTTTTCAAATCAACATAATTTTTTTGTCTATCATTGCCTTCAACCAACCTTTGCTTTATTGATTTGACTTGATTTTCTATCTCCATAAGCATTTTAGGACCAAAAACTAGCTTATTTTCAAGCCTGTCCCAACTGATTGGTGTTTGACACCTCCTTCCATACAAAGCTTCAAATGGAGCCATCTTTAAAGTTGATTTTTAAGATTTATTATAAGAAAACTCTACCAGTGGAAGAAACTCCTCCCACTTGTATTACCAATCCATACAATACATTCAAAAAAGATTTTCTAGAACTTGGTTTACCCTCTTTGTTTGTTACATCTTGATTTCTCATTAAGCAAATTCACTTGAATACCTATGGATTATTATAGTTTGTAACTTTATTTGAGTATTATTTAACTAAGCTATGAGTTATATGCTATTATATAAAAGTTGATTATTACTTTGATTTTATGATTGCATTGATATGAGTTAGTTGTATTATATATTCTTTACATTGTGATCATGTTGATTCATTATTTCAATAGTATTTTATGATATATATGTCACAATGTTATGGACTGACTACCTTTTTGTTATGAGTTGTATATAAGATAGATTCATCTCTCAAAACATGATGGAGGGAGAGCACCATCAGAGAGGGTGACGTAGATAGAGGTGTTGGAGGACAATAGAAGAATGGATAGAATCTTGCACACACCATGTTAAATATCACTCATTATATGTATAGTTAAATGGTTAGTATTAATACATTCTTTATGTTATTTGCATTTAGATAATTGCATATATGTGTGTGTGTTAGTTTAGATTTACTCTTAAGTAATTTAATCTCATGTGATTGCATTGTGAATGTTACTATATGTTTATGATGTGTCATTATATTCATGATTGTTAATATTTTTAAAAATATAAATTGGTGTGAATTTTTTTGGTACTACCGTATGTAGACTAACCATCTTGTTTTAGTAATGGTGAGAATATTAGCTAGTTATCTTTATGATATCAGGAATATCATTGAGTGACTTAACAAATGATAAAAGGACATACATAACCTAGATATCATAGTGATACCAATAATTATTTTTTTATATTTTAGATTTGAATAATAGTGTGTTATTTACCATTTTGAATAAAAGAATATAATAAACATTATATATATTAGTTTGGTTACTATTAAAATTCTGATGTTAACATTTCTAAGTTGGTCATGAAATAAAAAAAAAAAATTTATTATATTTTGGAAAATATATAAATACGAAAAGGAAGTGAAATAAATAAAAACACAAAAACATGAATAAATAAAAATAAAGAGACAAAAAGGAAAGTCATAAAATAGAAAAAAAAGAGCTTTAAAGGAAAGAAAGCTAGAAGAGCTTTAAAGGGAATAGGTTATTCATGGAAAAGGACATGACATAAAAAGGATAAAGAAAGGAACTGGAAAAAAAAGAGCACATATTAGAGAAGGAGAGGGCAGCACAAAGGGGTGTAAAATCTTAACAAGCTTCTCAATTCCATTTTACATTATCCTTAGAAAAACATAGAGGGTTCATTTGATTCAAAAATTTAGCTGAATAATTAGTGCAGAATGGAGGAAGCTTGGCACAAAAAAAAAGAAAGGAGAAAAATGATGGAGGATTAAAAAGGTGGAATGCATCCATAAAAAATATATATTAAAAATGGGCTCCACTATCGACTCATTTCAAAAACTCTTTCTTGGAAAGTCCATTATGTCGATGAAGATGCTTTTTCCCAAGCCTCTGCTATTTCAATTCACAATCATAATACCCTGGTACGCTTTATTCTCACACTTTCTCTTTCTCAAATAAAAGGAATGGAAAATGATATTTTACTTTAGATTTATTTATGTACTCAGATTAAATGTGTGAAATGAATAAATCATCATATATATATATATATATATATATATATATATATATATACTGGGTTACATATATGAAGATACTCGCATATATATAGATAGATGCGTGATAGGTATACATATAGATATATACGAAAGTACATGTGAACTCATGAGCTTATGAGTTAGGATTTCAGATTTGAAAGATAAAATGATCCTATATTTTTGGATTAGCTAATTATGGTAAATAGATTTCCCTCTCTCTTGACTAATAAATATGGTAGGTAAGATTAACAAAGTAAAGGGGTTAAGAGACTTGCCTGAAATCTTATCTCTACTACTACAATTTTTATTGGACTTAGGTTGTTGAATGAGAAGGAATAAGGACATGGTGACGGTGAAGGGAACTGAGAACAAATAATAGGATGGACATCAATATGGGGGTAAGATGGGAGGAGGATGATAGTCGATGGATTGTGGAAGGAGAAGAGAGTTTCTCCATTTCTTATTATTTAAGAATGATGATGGTGATGAGGATATTTGTAGAGAAGAGAAATGAACATGCCAAGATTAGAGAGTTGATATGCTTGAGAGATATGAAAAGACTTATTGAATCACTCTAGAATTGTAATTGAGTTTGATTGGGGGGTACATAGTCTCCAAAATACAAATCAAGCATCCTCTTCCCAACTAGTGGTTAAATTCACTCTTAATAAAATACATTAGAGACTTTATCATAATGATAGGCCATGGAAAAGATGTTCACATCATGTTATTCATTTTTAATTTAATTAGTTGAATATTATATTAACATATATAAGATCAATTACTAGTGTGAATATAAAATAGGATACATGATATATGTCTATAACCTATATATGTAAAAGTCTAATGAGAAATGAGTCAACACTTAATATATTGAGTCCCATCTACCTTGTATTGACTTATCCCTATTTATTGATAGAAATATTATTGATTTATGCTATGTTCATATAGGATTATTGATTGTCTATAAGATCTATTCCAAATTTATTGGGATCTTCTTTTGCCAAATTTATAGGGATGTTTTATGATTATATCTATGATTGGATTTATTATTATATCAAAGAACTCCATACTATCCATACTCTCCTCTTTTGAGTTGAGATTGGATGTCACATGTGGAATTATTAGATTCATTTTCTATAACTTGAGATTATATGATCACTAATAGGTTGGAAAAGCTACAAGAATTGGACTCATATACTCTTGGGTGATTCTAGTTAACTTGAGATTCTATGCTCGTGATTGTATAATGAAGATTTAGATTGAAGGCTCTACATCATGACTACATTAGTAGATCTATATGACATGAGTTTATTTATCAATTTTATTAGATGAGACAATATATATATATATATATATATATATATATATATATATATATATATAATGGCTATTCAGGTTAATCTTAACCTCAACTATTACTCCTCTACTGAGATTACTGAGTATATATATATATATATATATATATATATATATATATATATATATATATATATATATAATGGCTATTTGGGTTAATCTCAAACTCAACTACTACTCTACTGGGATTACTGAGTACACACACACACACACTCAGTAATCCCTATAGATTAATAATTGAGTTTGAGATTAACTTGAATAGCCATAGCCCTGAGGTTATTATTGTAGTCCATTTTAATTAAACCTGAGTGGGCATAACATGAGGTGAATATTAAGTTATATTCATAATTTTTATAGACTTCAAGCTTAAATAAAATCATATGAGTTGATTTCAATGATGGGTTATCTTTTATTGAGTTTAATCATTTTGATGACGGTCTTTGTTCTTCTTGAGATCGTCAAGGTTGAATCCACATTTTAAGTCCATTTATCAATGTTTACTAGTGCATTTCAACTTTTGGGCTGAGTTAATGCTATTTGATTGACTCGAGTTAACTTAGCATCCTTGATCTATTTGGAGGTGCTTTCTATCATGAAATATGCCCTTTACTTGTCTTATATTTATTAGAATGTGTTAGCCATCATGAAATATATCCTTTGTTTGTCATAAATGGATTCATGACTTAGAAATAATTGAATAGGCACAAGGGTTCATAAAATGTTAAATTTTAGTGATACCTTGATTGTTAATTTATGAATATAAAATGGAAGTTACTATTAGTGTGACAAATAGTATTTATATATTATTTGAGTACTTATATGTGGTACATATTATGAATGTAATTAGGATGTATAAGTACTCATGAAAAATATTTATATGAAGACCTAGATAGGCATATGCATAAACAACATATAGAGATGTACCTATATCGGTATAAATAATAATAAGTCATATGATTTTGAGGAAAAATAAACTATAACTACATGATTTCAATCTCATAAAAACATAATAAGTTGTTTAAATGAAAGATTATATTCATATGATGTATAACTTGGATTATGGGTTATTTATTTCTCTAAAACTATTACAAATGACTGTATGAAATTGAGTAGAGTCTACATAAGATAATGGACTATGGTATTATTGTTCATCATAGAATGTACTATATTTGAATCTACTTACATAAATTAGATTATGAAATCTAAACATAGATTATACATGGTTGGTATAAACTGTACTTATTTACTTATTATTTATGTGATAAATAATATTGTGGAGATTCATTCATACATTTGGCAGACTAGACATGCATTTTGATTATTCTTGTGTTTATCATGTTTTATGCCTACTAGTAGGAAGTAATATATATTAACCTATTGGTTATATATATGTTAACCAAATATCATATTGTTGGTACTAAGTAGTGAGATGGACTTCACTATCTTACTAGCATCACCAATGCCAGTTGAGGGTAATCTGATCAAGTGGTTTGTATGAAATTAATTGATCTTAGAGAAAAATAACTATTGAAAACTTTGGCCAAGGTAATGTTAATTAGAAATTTCCATTTCATATGTATGGTTTAAATGTTTGTGCGATATCATGTTAGAATGGATTTCTTCATGGTACATTGCATGTTATTAGAAATTATAAGTCACATGTGTACTAGCTTGTCTCTATGGATTATTTCATCGTCACTATCTAATCATCCCTGAAAGGAGGGCCATTACGTGATGAGGGATTTTGTGGGGGATATATGGTATGTAGTTAGTGTAGAAAAGTGCTCAGATGATGCTCTCCCTCCCTACAACAATACTTATTTGGAGACTACACTTGAGATCACCATAGATACTAGAGTTCGATAACTCTTGCTCCATGGAGCCTTGTATCTTGTACATTACATTGTATTTATTAATATTGAGATATTATTTTAATGAAATATATTTATTTACTTATTGTACCACTAAAATAGTGGTTGCATATTTGTATCGACTGTGGCTATAAATATGTAATTACTTTCTATATTTAGTTATGATGTGTTTCATATGATGGTAGTGATCAGTGAAGGATATATGTCATATGTTTATTTTACAGTATCATACTTAGAGTGTTTTATCTAGATCACTAATTAGATTCTTGTGGTGTAATCTAATGAAAGAATACATTGATTAAATAAAAAAAAATTCATGTTGTTCTAAGTAGATCCTAGAGGGGATGTTTCATGTGGTATCAAAGCTGTGACTCAAACACTAAGACCTAATGAGGCCACTAATGTTTTTGTATCCTTTTGTTCATTAGAAAGGAAAATGGTTAAAGTTAGAGTATTCAAAGAGGGTCCTTTAAATGTCAATGATAACCCTCCATTTATTCCTAATCAATTTGTTGCTGATAAAACAACAAAGTTGGATTAGATTCTCGTAACAATGAAAGAAACCCAATATCAAATATTAGCCTTGAAAAAGAAAGTTCATGGCCATGAAGAGGAATAAAATCAAGATGAATCTAAAGATCATTCCATTGAGTAGGAAAACCCTCAAGATGCAAGAGTACAGGTGGTTATAGAGTTGGCTAGAGATATGAAAAAGGTGAATCTACCTAAGTTTAATGGACCTATTTTGGGTGACAGAGCTGAAGCATGGTTAACTAGGATGGAGAACATAGTGACATGTAGTATTATATTGGTTAAGTAAAGTGTATTTTGGACCTATAGTGTCTCATTTCAAAATCATGCTACACCATGATTTGAGTTGTGAGATTTAGTATATTCTCATGTAGGGCTTGATGATTATTGTATGTAATACACATCCATGATTCTTGGAAATTATGTTTACCTATGTGGATGAATTCTAAATTTGATCAAATAACTTAATCAATTAGGGGTGTGTTTTGTATTTTTAATGTTTTAGAAAGGTCTTTCCTTCTCCTTTTCTAGGTAGCCATTGATTTTTTATACATGAGTTGCACTGAAAATCAACTAGCCTCTATTAAGTATCTTAAGTCTGATTTGCCTAAGAACCTATTTAACTAAATTATCTAATGTGTGGAACATCAAGATAATAGAAGAGAATTATTAAAAGGATAAGGCATAGTAATAGGTGACCTATTTTATGAAGTGACAAGGATTGATAGTTGATTCCATGAAATATTTTATTTAAACATGAAATATTGTGTGGTACATTGAGTGTGTACCCTAAGGATAACTTGTACCCTCTTAGAGTTGTTAAAGGGTTGGGTTATCAAGTATTTTGATGGTGATGGATGTATATGATGTTTAGGTAAGTGAGTGAATATCATGGTTCATGAGTCATGAATAAGAAAGTCCTATATTATTTTTGATCACTTAGATCGAACACCTCTAGAATGATTATATCCTTACTTGGTAATCAAATCACCTTCGCCACTTATGTTTTGTATTGTGAGTGTTCAAAAATCATGGGATGCTTCTCACTTAAGAATATTTGCATTTTAGATATGTTTTTGTGTCTTATATACCTTAATCTTAGGGGAGGTAATCCTAAAAGATCGCTTATAGATTGGCACCCCCTGGTGTGGTAGGAATTTTCCTTGTAGTAGAGTGTAGTTATCTTTGTTAAGGAATCCTATGTGTTAGGATTTTTCTCATGGATTGGCACCCCATATGTTTATGTGGATTGGGAAGAGGTGTCATCTCACATATCTAGCATAGAGGTGAGTTTTTACTCTCTCACCTTCATTTGACATCATTATAATCCTAGTGAGTGGATTCATATTTTCATGATGTTGATTAAGTGTTCCCTTAATCAAAAAATTGTTCCTAAAATGTTGTTTCGATAATATTCCCTAGAGTTTGGGGGATAGTGTCTTCTACTTGTTATTGATAGAGAAGTTGTATGAATGGAATGGATTGTTGCATCTATGTGGTTAATATTTTTTCCTTTTAGTTAGGGAAATAGGTTGTGATACTACACTTACAGGTTTGGTAAGTGTGTAGTGATTTTGACAACTTGGGTTGAAGTGTTTTCTTCATACCATATAAGAGTATTTAAAATATTTTTCATTGAGATGTTAGTTCACTACTTTCCACTTGTGTATTTTTAGAGTCACACTTTCCAGTGCTACTTTATTTAAAGTTGTGTACTTTGACCATGTAGAATGGTGAACTTTGAATTTATATTGGTTCTGGATTAAGATTTATAAGTTGATTATAATCATTATGTTATGATTCACCCTTGATGAGATTGGTATTATTATCATATTGCTTAAAACATGTTGTTTTGATGAGACATTTATGTACATTTCAACTAGAGCAAGTATGGAATAAGATGTGTAAAACATCTTGTTAGTCTAAAGGGTTGAGATAAGCTTATAACTTGTTGTGTAACTAGCTGAGCAAGTAGGGAGGCATTGTCTCACTTGTTCCCTTTATAAGGTTGTAAGGATAGTGTGATAATTGGTTTTTGTTTTTTATGATTATTTCAACCTAACTTTGAATATAAGGGAGATGGGTTAAGCTTTGAAATTTGATACTAGTTATGTTTGGTTAATGCCAACTTAATACAATTATAGAATGTTTGTATGATTTTTATTATGATGGATATTGATACATCTTGAATTATTTAGCATATATCATTGCTCTCTAAAATTTGTTAGAATGGATTATGATTCATTAAATTATGTGCACATTTTGGAGATCATTAAGTCATGGAGACCTAAGGGATGAGTGGTGAATTAAGAACATGCGTACTAAGAGATGGGAGTGGATCCTAGTTAGTCTCACATTGACTCAGTAGTTATTAAGTTTGGATCTGATAAGGGGAGCTTGTTGAATCAAAGATCTGGCTAGGGGGACTTGTCAAATATAGTTGTATGATCATACACATGTATATTGAAGAATATTTATTCCTGAATTTTGTATACTTTAGAAATGTATTATTTCTAGTTCTTATTCATAATCATACTTGTCAAGAGCTATGCGGAGTAACAAAAATATTGACATATCATATTTATTAGGAGCTATGTGGAGTAGTGATGGTATTGATTTATACACATCATTCTTGCCAAGTTCTCTAAATACTTTTCTCTGGAATGAGAAAAACACTTTCTAGGTTAGAGAGGTGTGCAAAGGGGCTAAGAGGCTTTGACAACTCTCATAGGTAATTTATTTTTGCTTTTATGATGATTTCATGTGATTATGGTTGAAGATTAAATTTGGGAAGATAGAGAAATCATCACTGAGATATGTGGGACCCTTTGAGGTGTTAGAAATGGTCAATCCTATAATATATAGGCTTGCATTGCCACCACACCTAGACCTATTACATAATGCCTTCTATGTTTCTTATCTTAAAAAATTTATAACTGATCCTTCACATGTGTTGGATTGGAATGCTTTATAGGTTTTAGATCCTAGGTTGGTCATGATAGAACAAATTAGAGTAATTGACACTCGTAAACTTTATTTCCATAATAAAGAGATGTCATAGTGTAAGGTCTTGTGGGACCAATATTCTGAGGATAGTGATACTTGGGGAGGACTATGATGAGTTCTATAGGTGATTTCTATATTTATTTTCTTGATTTGATGCTTCATATTATTCATCTTTCTACTAAATAATGTTTTTAATTTAGAACTTATGTTTGAATAAGTGTCATCAAGATGATGACTGGGAAGGAAGTTACATACCGATTTTCCACTAAGCAAATTTATTTGAATATTCATTGATTTTTATGGTTGGTAACTTGATTTGACTATTATTTAACTAAGCTATAAGTTATATGATATTATGGGATAATTGAATATTATTTTTGTTTCATGATTGCATTGCTATGAGTTAGCTATATTGTATATTATTTACATTGTGATCATGTTGATTTATTATTTCAATAGTATTTTATGATATATATGTCATGATTTTATGGATAACTACCTTATTGTTATGAGTTAGATGCAGGAGATATTTATACCTCAGAACATGATAGAAGAAGAGCATCATCAGAGAGGGTGATGTACATGGAGGTGTTGGGTGACCATAGAGGAATGGCTAGTGTGATCAAGGAATCCAAGAAGGGTGGTTAGATCATGTGTTAAAACAAGTATGAAAAATTGAATAAAAACACACTAACATGCATAACACTTACCTAGATCATAGGTTAGAGATTAGTAAACAAAAAATAAATGACAATACTCAATTAAAATGCAAAGAACTTACACATTCCTTACCTTCCTTAAATGCTCTAAATGATGTGTTCATTTGGCTTGCTTGGATTGTGCTCAATAAGTATTTGGAAAATGGAGTTATGTGGCTCCTTCTCTCCTTAAAACCATTGTTTGGATCATGCTTGCTTGATGTAGCTTGATGGATTGGCTTGTGATTTTGGAATTATAACAATATTCTTATCTAATCTTGCTCTAAAACTAACATTATAACTTTAATTTGCTCAATCTCTCATAAAATTCAATGGGAAATGGATTCTATTTATAGGTTTAATAACTAACCCCAACCTAAGGTGATTTAGATCTTAGAATGGATTCAAACCTAACCTTAGTGAGTTAATTAAATCCAATAGAGTTAAAGGTGTCAAATAGTCATGATTAACAATGAAAAGGCATGTTTGAGATATTTTAAGATATTTGACAACTCATAAAAAGGTAATTATGAATTCCTACGATATTCTTTGATTTTTGAATTTCCTTTTTGATAATTCATTAATTACTTATGGATGATTCAATTAGACCTTTTAATTAGGTTTAACATTTTACTTAATTTTGTTTGGTCATTTTAGCATTTTACAAGATTTGAATTAATTGTGTGTATATTTTCCCCATTTAATGGGTTTATAGGCCAAATAACATGTTATGAAGCCAAATTTGAGATGTTTAGTGATTCTTAGGATTGATTTTTAAAGGTTGGTAATAGTTAGTCTAAAATATGATAGAAGCCATTGGTGGCCAGTTTTAGGTGTCTATAGTTTTCCCCTATTTGGGAAGGCATTAGAAGCTGTAAGCACAATAACATCTTCTCAAAGATTAAAAAGGCCTTGTATGCTTATGAATTCAATGGAAATGGATGAACTGTAGGTGCCCCCTTGATGGAGTGGTTGGTAAATGGTTTGGAAAATGGTCCCTCAAAAGAAGGAAATGAGTGGACTAAATAGATGAAATGATGGGGTGGAAGGGACTGATTTTCCCATAGGCAGTTATAATCAGTGGCATATGGAATTGCCCTAGTTAGGGTAGACAAACAAGATGATTTTACCATAGGAAGTTATAATCATTGACATAGGTGAGATAAAAAAAGGTGATGATTTGCCCAAGGGCAGTTATAATCATCAAAAAAGGCTTAGGGTAACAAGATACTAATTTGCCCAAAGACAGTTATAATTAGTTAAAATAAAAACAATGATTTGCCCATAGGCAGTTATAATCATTGATAGGATAAAAACATGCCTTATTTGGGCATATGAAAGTGAATGATTTTCCTAAAGACAGCTATAATCATTGACCCTAAAATTAATGGAAATGTAATCATTTGACTAAAGATGGTTATCATCATTAGAAATGTAAGTAGGAAAATATACAATGATTTGCCCAAAAGTGGTTATAATAATTATACCTTGATTATGGGAAACATGATATGAAAGATGATGGCAAAGTGGAACAGAGGATAAAGATGAATTAGGTAATCTACTAGTAGGGGGATGCTCATCCAAACTAGCAAAGAGGAAAATTCTTTCATTATTTAATTACTTTGTTTGGTATATGTTTTGGATTAGATCAAAAATGTTGGCATAATTCTTTTTCCCGCTAGGTTTTGCCTACATGGTCACATTAGCTTTCATAGGGCTTTAGATGTCATTTGGGTTGCTTAGGAAGGTTTTTCTCACATTCATTGGAATGTGTGGTATCTTCCTCTTTCCAACCTATATATGCACCTCTCTCCCTTTATATTTCTCATGCAATATATTGTGTGAATTATTGGAGTATTTGTGTCTTGGTGCAATTTGTTTCTCTTTGATTTCATTCTTATAGTTGCACATGTTTGCTTAGTATTGTCTTGAATAATACATGTCTTACATTGCATTTTAAATCAGTGCATTCTTTTAGATCAACATTCTTGGAACTCATTCTGATATGGTATCAGAGAAGATCTAGATTTGAGGATTGCTTTTTTCTACAATTTTTCATTTCAAATCTTAGGTTCATTTGATTTCAGTTTAGATCTCTCCTTTTTAGTATTTGCATTCTATTGTATTAACTATATAATGAGATTTATTTTAGATCTAAGGGTTTGAATCCATCATTAATTATGCTATTGAGATATTCAAGTCTCCAAATGTATTGGTATTTGCATCAACTCGTGTGGGCGCTGTCTTCCTTAACCCATTATACACGCTCCTTGTATTGAATGCATAAGCATTTTGGTACCACCTTAGAGTCAAAATTAATGTAAAAATGTATTAGTGCTGTTGGTAAATGTTTAGGTGTAAATCCAACTTAAGGAAGCTTTATATCCTAGTCACGACCCTCTTTACTCTCAACTCTTTGATATGCCTCCCTATAATGGCTTGCACAACCTTTCTGACCTATATGCATTCCAATTTAAGTAACTATTATAGATACAAGGTTGTGCCTTCATGTTTGATTGGGATATTGAGGTTTTGAAGTAATTGAGAGAAAAGAATTTTTTGTTAGTTGTAACACACCTTCCTTCAGTGCCCAACAATTTGCATCAACCTCTCATGACCAAACTTTTATCCATCAGCTTCCTTATGGCTAGTTGATTCTATCTTTTCATGGTTTTTGAGGGGTTCTGCATTTTATTTTACCTCTCTAAATATCCTTGTATGATATTTGGGATCCATGACATGGCACAAATCCTTGTTGCATCTATTTCTCAACCTTAAAAGAAGTTAAGAAAATAGAGAGCCAACCAAAAAGGATGGCAAGGATCAAAAGTTATTGTAGTGACTTATTGCACTATTGATGGCATTTTATAAGCTCTTGGAAGACTTAAATGATATACTTCTGAACCCCTAATCCAAGTGGCCACAACATGCAAAGGTGTTTTGATCCTTCCACTACCTATCTAAAGGTGTTTTGATTATTCCACTACCTGTTAAAGACATGTGCATACATAACAATACCATATAACTTATTTTCTCATAGTTTTAGTAAAAAACGTAAAATTTTATCCCAAATATTTTTTAAAATTCTATTTTTTAATTATTATTTTAAATAACTATTTTATTTTGCCTTTAGTGGCTTGCTTTTACCGTGGAATCATATAAGGGCAAGTACGAAGAATATTTTTAACTTTTATTGATGTGAGGAGATCCATAATTCTATGTCGGTTCTATGAGTGGTTGGAATGCATATTTTACCTCACCCAAGGGTACTTTTAAAAAAGTTTTAAGTGCAAGTTTCTAGTCAATAAACCTATTTAAGGGAAATTATATTGTTAATATCTTGTAAATGGTAACTCAAAATTGAGTACCATCTTTTGAAAAGGTGTTTATTTTTTTATTTCCTATGCATTGGGTTAATTTTGCCTTGTAAAACACACTATTTTATAAAGTGCCAAAATTTGGGAGGGCTATCTGATATAGTTTTATGGAGGTTGTATTGTGGTTGTGATTCTGTTATGTAATTCTCTCCTTTTATGCACATTTAATTTATGTAATAACAATAACAAACACATTAATATTAATTTTGTAATGGATCTTAGCATTGTTAATGCACTCACACCCTTCAACTACCAAAAATGGAAAAGTAAGATTACAATTGTTCTTAGAAGTAAAGGGTTATTTCACATAAATATGAGGGTAGAAGTTGAGCCTGCAACTGAAGCAGATAAGATAAAATGGTTTAATAAATGTGATGAATCTTTTGGGATATTATTTTTTTAAGTGTCATCATAACTCCTATTTCACGTAGAGTTGACCAAATCTCCCAAAGAATTATTGGACACCTTAGCTAGCTTGTTTGGAAAATTGACACCATGAGGGTTCATGAGCTTGACATTGAGCTAATTAGTTTGAGACCTAACAACTTTGAAATATTAGAGGAATTATTCACCAAGATTAAGTCACTTGAATTTTAGTTAAAAGAGTGTGAAAATGAGAAGAAGGATGAACATTTAGTTCTTTCTATGCTTGTAAAACTAGGACCTGATTACTCTATATTTATTTCTACTTTTTATGTAACAAAAGGAGCCATAGGAGCCAACTAGAAAATGCCATCCTTAGATGACTTCATTTTATATTTATCTAAGGAATAGGATAAATTGATCTAGATGGGAACCCTCAAGTCTTCCAAACCTTTATCCCTCATTATTGAGAAAAGGAAATAGAAAGCCTCTAGTAACAGGGATAAGAAATAAAAGAATAAGGATCATGAGAAGAAGAAAAAACATAAAACTACTACAAAAACTAACACTAAAACCTCTTCCTCTAAAGAGAAACCTAAGATAGAAAAGGTTCAGTGATCCTATTACAAGAATAGTGGGCATGATGAGCACAAGTGTATGAAGAAATAGATAGACTACCTTACACATCTCCTAGAAAAAATAAATATAAGGGTTCCTAAGTCTGTCAAACAATCATCATTAGCTAAAGAATCTTCTAAGGCAAAGGAAAAAGGGAAGGAGAAACCTAAGGGAAAAGATTTAGTTGAAGGTGGAACATTCACAAATCTTCTAAATGTACCTTCACTATCAACTAATCTTCTTTCAATGTACCAGATTACACACATAGAGTAGGGCATGAGAGTTTATTTCACACCAAATTTAGTTGAGATCAGAGAGCTACATAGTGACTCTACAGTTGCATTGATGAGGGATAATCACCATTCTAGATATACACCTTCTCCCATTTTTCTCTAGATGTTTCTCCTACTGCATTGCTTACCCATTTAGATGGAGTTTGTAGGCTATGACATGAGTGGTTTGGCCATCTTAACTACCATTATCTTGTGCATATATGTCAGTAGGATATGGTTACAAGTTTTCTTAGAGTTAAATTCTCTAAGGGACTTTGTGAGGGTTGTGCCCTTGGAAAACATCTTAAAGAGAAATTTGACAAAGGAGAATCTAGGAGAGTTTCATTACCTCTTGAGTTGATTCATAATGATGTCATAGGGTAGTTTCCCCATCCTTACTTTACCAATGCCAGATATATCCTCACCTTCATTGATGACTTTTATAGATACACATGGTCCTACTTTCTCAGACAAAATTCTAAAGTTTTTTATAATTTTTGAGACTTCAAGGCTCTAGATGAGAAGCAATCTAGAATGTACATCAAAATCCTTTGAATAGATAATGAAGGGGATTAAATGAACCATATATTTGAGTAGTTTTGTACTAATGAGAGGATTGATATTCAATAGATAGTACCATGCACTCCTCAGTAGAATGGTGTAATAGAATGCAAGACTCAATCCTTGAAGGAGATGGCCAACTGTATGATTCACTCTAAATAATTAGCTTGACAATTCTGAGTATAACCATCAATTGTGCATATTACATTCAAAAATGGGTTCCTCCTAAAGATTTAAAGGGCATAACTCCTTATGAAGCTTAGCATAATAAGAAACTAGATGTACAACATTTTAGGTTCTTTAGATCATCGATGATGGTACGTATTCCCCCAAAAAATGTAAGGCTATAAACGTCAATCCAAACCTTGCATATTTATTGGATATACAAATGGGGTCAAGGGTTATAAAATTATTCATCCTTTGACTCATCAATTTTTCATCAAGAGGAGTGTTAGGTTTCAGGAGAGTCTCACTAACTCTTTACTTGACACTTCTCCTTCTACATCAGTTTCAGTCAGTTTGAATGAGCAATTTGAAGATTCAGATCATTCAAAATAGGTTACTGAGGAAAAGGTCACCTCTTCTTATTGTTCCTATTTTGATAATGATTAGAGTGATGGGGATTCATCCTCATCCACTTCTAGGCATGCATCAGAGGATGAGGATTCAACACTTGACTCACCCATGTTAGGCCCTATTTGGGCTAGGTAGACACTTGAGAGCGTAGGCACTTAGGTAGGGGATCCAAATGATAGTAAACATACTCAAGCAAACTTTCAGAGATGACCACATGATTTTTTTGCTTTCATAATGGATCCATAGACTTTCAAAGAGGCTTTTAGCATACCTAAGTGGGATAGAGTCATAGATGAGAAATATGATTCCTTGATTAGTAATCACGCTTGGGATTTGAATTCTCTTCCTAAGGGAAGGAAGATGGTTCAATGTCATTAGATATATTAGACCAAGTATGCTACAGATGGGTCTATTGACAAGTACAAAGCTAGATTGTCAGCTAAGATATTTTCACAGGTAACCAACATCGACTACTCAGAGACCTTTGCACCCATGGCCAATATGACTTCAATCAGTGTCATACTTGCTATAGCCACATCACATGGATGTAATATACATCAAATGGATATGAAGAGTGCATTTATTCATAGATATATTGAGGAAGAGATCTACATAGAGTAGTACCTAGTTTTGTTCATGATTCTTCTTTAGTGTGTAGACTTAAGAAATCCATTTATGGCCTCAAATAGGCCCCTCAAGCTTGGTATGCCAAAATTGATTCCTTCCTTCTTACTTTAGGTTTTAATATATGCCACTTAGACCCCAATGTGTACTTATTATAGTAGGATGATTCATTATTGATACTAGTTTTATATGTTGATGAGCTTTTGATTATAGGGATTTCTTCTTTGACTAACTCACTAGTTTATAAAACTCTTCAAGATAGATTCACCGTGACTAAATTGGGCCTACTACACTACTTCCTTAGCATTGAGATCATTTAGATAGATTCAAGTATTTCACTTGTGCAACCCAAGTACTCTCTTGATCTATTGGCATGGTTTCATATGGATGAATGTAATCCATCTTTAACTCTATTCCTATCTATAGTCAAGCTTGATGCAGATTATTCCACTGTATTGGTTGATGTTACCTTGTATCGACAAATCATTGGCAGCCTTATTTACTTGACTCACACCAGACCTGACATTTCTTATGCTATTGGCATTATTTTTAGATTCATGTAATAACCCCATGAGCTAGATTGGAAAGTAACTAAGAGGATCTTGCACTACATTCAAGGTTCACATAGGTATGGGATACAATATAAGTTTGGTTTAGATTTTAACTTGGTCATCTGCACATAACCAGATTAGGCTAGTGACACTGAGAGTCATAAGTCCACTTTAGGTTATCGTTTCTCATTGGGTTATGGCCCCATTAGTTGGTTAAGCAAGAAGTAAAATGATATTGCTCTATCTTTCATAGAGGTAGAGTACAAGGGCACTGTTAACATAACTACTGAGGCTATTTGAATTCATGGGATTATTTTTGAGCTTGGTATCCAGATCAGGTAGCCTATAATCATATATTGTGACAACTAGAGCACCATTTAAATTATCAATAATCTAGTTCTTCATTAGAGGACCAAACACATTGACATTCACATGCACTTAATTTGGGAGCTGATTCATGAGTAGATAATTGACTTAGTATTTTTATAGTCTTTAGAGCAGGTTACTAATAACGTCACCAAACCCTTCACTGAGATCAAGTTCATTCATCTTCAAGCTCTTATTAGGGTGTGGTCTACTTTATCATCTTCATAATCTTTAGGGGGGGCCTTTTCACCTCTTCACTTCTTCACTTCTCTCTTTTGAGGGGAGTTTTTCCAACTAGGTTTTCTCTTCTCTATGTATGAGGGATTACATTGTACATGGGTACTTTTCATGCCTTGTTTTTGGGACCCATTTTCATATCATCACCCACCTAAGTTATGTTTATGGGGGGGGTGTTGGTGTAGGCCTTTTTTCCATTGGATTTTGATTACATGGTTGTATTATCTTACTTAGGGCTCTCAAGGTCATTTGGATTACTTGGGAAGATTAGTCCCACATTCATTAGAATGTGTGGTATATTTCTCTCTCCAACCTATATATACACCTATCTCCCTTTACATTTATCATGTAGTATATTGTGTGAATTATTGGAGCATTCATGTCTTGGTGTAATTTGTTTCTCTTTGATTTCATTTTTGTAGCTGCATGTGTTTGCTCTATATTATCTTGAACAATACGTGTCTTACATTGCATCTTAAATCAATGCATCCTTTTGGATTAATATAATTGGAGCTCATTCTGATAGGGAATGTTTCTGGTGTTGGTGCTAAGGAGATATCATTGCTACATTTTTTATGTAGACTCTTCAAGATGATTTTTTTATACCACATGATGATGGGCATCATGATAAAGCACCATGAGGACTTGGCCAAAATATGACTCTCGATCTAATACTCAATTGAAAACAAAGCACCAATGATAAAAATAATGATGATAATTTTATCGTATGAATATGGATGGATTAAATAATAATGCATAAGGAATTACCTAATGAATTCACACAGAATAAATTAAAGCACTATAAATAAAGCAAACAAACAAAACATTATGAAAATAGAGAAACAAAACAAAAGAAAGAAAAACAACAAAAAAATAAATGGTTTATCGCAATTTTAGTAAAATGAAGATGACACAAACAAGATGATGAACATTGCTCCTAAAAAATAGGAGATAATTAAAAAAACAAATAATATGGGGGAATAGAAGAAAAGGAAGGGGGTGGTTGAGCTATCTCTAGATGCACTAGGCAAGTGGATGCTACCTACATAGATCTATGGATTTAGTATCCAATAAGAAATTTAGGTCAAATGTAGTTCTCTTAAGAAATAGGATATAAGAAAATGTATGAGAAAAAAACATTATAGTGTTATAGAAGAATATGGGAATGAACTCACAAAATGATGAGAGCATGGGATAAAAGGCCAAGAAGGATAGGGAAACTAAAATGATAAGTGGTTTCTTGTGACTTAGTAAGGGTTTCCAAAATCCTTAAGGCAAATAAGTGGTCAATGTTTTTGGTTTTTCTAAATCGATTTTATAAATGTTTTTAGAATTATTAGAGCATCTCAACGTGATTGAGGATGATGAGATACTAAATGATCCAAGCTCATAAAATGGTGATAACATTCAAATTTGAATTACTTGTAAAATGGTGAGAGCGTGGCATAAGGGTGGTGGGTTTGGAGTGATACCTATATAGTCCCAAGATGGGACCTCAAATCACTATAATTTCACTTTATAATAGAGAAATATGACTAGTGTAGCAACCAATTCAAATAAAATAGGCATAGTTGGCATAATGGCACAATATGACATAGGAATGGCAAGATGGTATGTCAAGGCATGATAAACAAATGCTGCCCCTAGTTTGCCTATTGCATTTATAACTAGGAAACAATGGCATATATTAATGATACTAATTTTCCCATAGGTGGTTATAATTAGTAGCATGACTATGGGAGACTGATTTTCCCATAAGCGATTATAATTAGGCCATAATGATGTAGAATGGAACAAGAAATGAAGGATACAACTACCAAAACCTCTATTATATTGCTCAAAAATATGACCTCTATCTAGAATACTTGAAATAACTACTAAAACTAATTTGAATTTTCATGCTAAAAATCAAAACCAATGGATAGAACCAAGGTTAAATGGGCTAGGTAGGAAGGGTCAAAACAAGTTGGTCGATAGAAAATGTATGGTAGAATGAAATGGTGGAACAACAAAATGATAGAATAATATGAATGGTGTGGTACAAAAAATAATGTTAATAATATGGTATAACTTGAGATAGTTCTCATAAACAATACCCCAAGTCATAAAAGTGAAGTAATGCTTGAGGTGAATAATATTCATTGACTCATCAAGTTTATCCCCATGTGGTGTGGTGAGCCTATATGCTCTAGTGAAAGAGTCTACAACAATGATAAAAGGACCTATGTAGTTGGGTTTAAACTTACATTTGTGCTCATTTTTGATTGTGGTATTATTTTGGTTTTCCTTAAGAATAAGATCACCAAGTTCAAATTCTCTATGTTTTATGTGCTGATTATAGTGGCCATGGAGTTGGTTCTGATATGCTTGCAGATTGTTAATTGCATCCATGCATTTATCATCAAGTAACTCTAGCTCTTGTAGGTGAGATACTTAATAATATTCATCATCTATCACATGCTTCAAAAAGATGAATAAAAAAGGTAACTTGACCTCAATGGGAATAATGGCCTTAGTGCCATAAACAAGTGGCATCTATGGGAGTGGAGTGATTGGAATGGTATGCCCAAAGGGCACAAAATCTTTAGAGGTGCCAATCATGGCTGACATCATTGAAAATATTTTTAAGGATGTTGATAATGGTTTTATTAGATGCTTCTGTCAGGCCATTACCTTGAGCATAATATGCTATAGAAAAATGTTGTTTAATTTTGTACTCAACACATAGTGATTTGACATCCTTATTTTTGAATGATCCACCATTATCAGATATAATATCAAAGGGGATATCATAGTAGAAAATGAGATGTTAATTATGAATTTGTAAATTTGCTTTCTAGTCATGTAAGTGAGGGGTATAGATTCAACCCGCTTAGTGAAATATTCTATGGTATTAAAGATATGTTTATGGTCATCAGAGGAGGTGGGATTTATCTTCCCAATGAGATCGAGGCCCCATGTAGAAAATGGCCATGGTATCAACATTGGTTTCAGAGTATTGGCTAGGGCATGAATTAGATTAGCATCCCTTTTACATTTATTGCATATTTTTACATATACAACTACATCTACATCCATCATTGGCCAATAGTACCCAATATGCAAGAGATTTTTGGATAGGATGGCCCTTTAGTGTGGGATCCACATAATCCTTTGTGAACTTCCCATAATGCTAATGTAGATTTTGATAAAGTTAAACAACAAAGCAAAGTTACATCAAAATTATATTGGTATAGGGTTGATTTGAGTAAGGTACAACACGTGGCATTGTGGATAAAGGCTTTGGATTGTTTGTGAGATAGGTCTAGTGGCATAACTTTATCATGAAGGTAGGTGTATAGGTCTAAATACCAAGTAGAGTTGGGACCAATAATATCACCTATTATTTTGACAGTTGAAGGTTCATGAGCTGGTGCTAACAAATTTTTAATGAGAAACTAATATTCTTTGGCCATATTTGTATGATGAATGAGACATCAAATATTAGTCATGGCATCTACTATTCTGTTACTATCTCTTGGTATATGTTCAAACTAGACATCGATAATCTACTAATTGAGAGTGTCAACCATGGCCTTGTATAGAACTAGCTCGTTATCCTTGGTCTAAAAGTGATCTATACCCTGATTGATGATTAGATGAGAATCACCATAAAACTTTAGATGTTCTATATTCCATTGTATTACCTATCAAATTCCTATAATGAGTGCTTCATATTCAGCCATGTTATTGCTACAAGTAAAGCTAATTCTGAATGACCTAGGGATTAGATCCCCCTATGGAGTTATAAATAAAAGGCATGCCATTGATATATGTACTCTGAATAATCCATCAAAATATAAATTCCAATTTTACTTCTCAAGAGGTATTTCAATGATGGTCACAATGGATTTGTCTATGAATTAGAATGATAAAGGCTTTATATTTGCAAGGGGTGCTTTAGCCAAGCTGATATGCAAGAACTTGCCCCTTGATGGCTTTTTGATTCACATATTCTATCTCAAACTCAATGAGAAGCATGATATATTTAGCCATGCAGCGTTGTAAAGCTATTTTAGATAGTAGCTACTTGAGCAGAACTACTTTGAAAATGACCATGGTATTATTGTTTAACATGTAATGCCATAATTTTTGAGCTATGAAGACCATAGATAAATAAGATTTTTCAATGGGCGTATAATTGTGCTCATACACTACTAATATATGAATTAGATAATACATGCCATGCTCCTTTCCATTATCATTATGTTGAGATAGGAGTGGCCCCAAGGCTTTCTTAACATAAGAGGCAATAAAACTGGTAGATTCACTAGATACTCCAAATACTAAAAAGATTTTTGGCAATCATCATCCCAATGAAATGTTATGCCCTTCTTTAGCAAGTGTGTGAAAAATTGGCACTTGTTCACCAACTATGAAATGAAGTGTCTGATGGATTATATCTTACCCTACAAACTATGGAGCTACTTCAGATTGGTCAGTGGTAGCATCTTTGTTATGGATTGTACTTTAGATGGATCAAATTTAATGCCTCGATGAGACATAATGAATCCAATTAATTTGCTTGAAGTAACTCCAAAAACACATTTCTTTGGGTTGAACTAAACTTTGTATTCACATAGATGTTTAAATATCCTCCTTAGTGCTATTGGATGATCAACCCTGGTTTGATTTACGTAATAATACATTGATGTAGTCTTTGATAATGACATGCATCATATCATGAAATATGATACTCATGGATCTTTGGTAGGTGGCCCCTACATTTTTGAGACCAAATAACATAACTTGATAATAGAATGTTCCCCATGGAGTGGTGAAGGTTATTTTGTGTTGGTCTTCTGGTGTTATTTGAATCTGATTATATCCTAAAAATCTATCCATCAGTCAAAGAATCTTATATCCCACTATGGAGTCAATGATCATATCAATGTTTGGTAGAGGAAATTCATCCTTGGGGCAAGATTTATTTATATCCCTAAAATTAGTGAAGGTTCTGATTTCTTATGGATTCTTGCTGATTGGCACAACATTGGAAATCCATTCAAAGTAAGTGATTGGCATAATACATCTCACTTCCAAGAGTTTTTATAACTCCTTATTTACTAATATACCAATACGAGGATGCATCTTACGCAATTTTTGTTTCACAAGCTTGGCATTAGGATGTACCATAAAGTGGTCTACAACTAAGGTGGGGTCCAAACCTAGCATGTCAGAGTAGGCCCATGCAAAAATATCAATAAATTCCATAAAAAGGGATATAAAGACTTCACGTTCCTCAGTTAAGGATGTACCTAATTTGATCCATTTCAGTCATTTAGAGTCTTGATATTAACCTCTGTAGTATCCTCCACTAGAAGGATCAAATCATCTTCAAGAATAGTGGGCAAAGATTTGAACTATTTATCAATGTTAGAGTCCTATTTTATGACTAGTTCTTTGAGTTATCCTAGGCATGATGAATCAAAATCCACAAAGGGTAGGGATGGCCATGTAATAAAGATAGCTAGAAATTTTTGGATGATGTAATCAAAAGTTTTCTATTTTTCAAGACTGAACTTAGACCCATAGGCAAGTTTGTCATTGGTAGTATCCTAAATGATTTGATCAAAAGCTTATTCTTCTTCAAGACTGAACTCAGAGCCATAAATAAGTTCATCATTGGTGGTATCCTAGTCTATGTTTAAATAAGGCTGAACACCCCCATCTAATGGTGCTTAAAATAGGTTTTCACCACTAGATTGGACTTTATCTTTACTATTTCTTTGGTCCAAAAGCACCTCAAAGAAGTTTTCAATTTGAAATCTTAATGTTTTATTTAATTGTTTTTGGCTAAGGGTGTTTAGCCACTCTCTAAAATAGGCTTCAAGATCCAATTTGATTGATAACCATTGTTTTTGGTCTCCCAACAGAACATTGTTCTTAAGGCCTATAAAATCACAAAAGGCCTCAAAATTTATGAACTCATCAACCAACATGTTGGATTCTTGTTGGCCCCAATCTATCAGTTAGGGTTAATATAATGGATTATGGAAAGTGATTGAAATGGTATAAATGACATTATTCTCAAACAAATTAGTATGGGCTGGGTTATCAAAAGGGCTATGATCAGACTCTACTTTGATATTGACATCATCATCACTAGTCATTGGTGATGGAACTCAAATAAGATAGTGGGGTCACCCCTAAGTGCTTTAAATCCAAGTCCATAGGTTCCTTTGTACCTAGTCATAAAAATTGGCTCTAGTGTTCCTTGTTGATTTGGCCTGAGGCCTCCTCATTCATAGTCTTGTTTCTTCATGATCTGATTAGGAATGGAATATTTGGAACTCTTGTAATAATCAACAAATTTTTCATTATACAACCATGATTCATCGCCTTCAAGAGAGTCCTATTCTTGGCTAGAGGCTGGTATGAAAGTGATAGGTACTAGATTATGCATTTGGCTATTACCCTTTCTTTGACATTGCATGAGAGGTGGTTTGGATTTAGGTTTTACAAAGGACTTGGGGTTTTATGGAGTCTTTGTAATGTAAAAGGTGTTGTGGGTCAAATATTCTCCTAGGCCATTAGCCGAGATGGCATAATGATTTGATATTTCAAGAGGTGATATGTGGGAAAGTGAATTAAGGGTATTAGGGTCAATGTAGTTAGCCTCTAGTGAATCAACAAGTTTTTCTTTCCCATTGTCCTTCTTGGCCATCAAGTTGATGTTGAAATGGTAGTTATAGATTTTGAACTCGACCTTTAAATGCTTATAATTATTGTATGGATGCAAATCTCTTATAATAGTAACCTCCATTCTGGAATAGGAGAACTTGATACACTAGTGAAATGTCAATGGGATTGCATGAATTTCATGTATCCAAGGTCTATCCAAAAGCGTATTATATGATAAATCAAGATCTAGCACATGGCATAGTGTATCATGGGTCAACGGCCCAGTGATAACTAGAAAGATAATGGTGTCTTGTGATTCCCATTCTTCATTGTGATAGGCTTTGATTATGATCATTTCTACTTGGAGATCTATTATCATGTACCAAATAAACTTGATGAGCTTTAGAGACATAATATTTAGGCCTAATCCATTGTCTATGAGGACACACTTCACTTTGTGCCACATTATGTAAACTTTGATGTACAATGGATTGTTATAAAGTGGGTGAAGGGATGATATATTGCTTTATTTTAAGGTTGATTATTATCTTAGAACTAAGTATTTAACCAAATATTTAAATTTTTTAGGAGATGTCATTGGGAATTTTGGATTGGCCAAGGAACTCTGTCAAGATGTTTTTATGGATAGTATACGTACACAACAAATCCAAAATGGAGATTTGTGTAGGCTTTTTTTATAATTGTTCCATGATGTCAAACATATTTTATTGCACAATGGTAAATGGCTTGTTCCTAAGAAAAATGGGTTGTTGTATGATGGGTGAAGTGGTCGATGGCTATGGGCCTAGTATGGTAATCCTTGACTGCTAAGTTGTGATTGCACAATTAGGATTAGGTATAAGACCATTGTTGCTAATAAATGATAGTAGAGGGGGAACATATAAGGTAAGTCTTGGTTGTTGGTGTACTTATGCATGGTCATGGGCTAACAATGAGATATTGGTATAAGGTCTAAAAGGAGGAATCCCTACTTGCTAGTTCACCTATATGCGGTCTTAGGTCAAGGAAGGATTACATGTATGGTTGGGTTGATTGAGTATGATTACCAATGGTCTTGTCTAATTGGTAATTGGTCTTAGATTTATGGAAATGGTGTTAAAATTACCTCCTATAATATGGCCTAAAACTTTGTTATAGTCATGTACAATTGCATAGTAGGTTTGCTATTTATTAGCATCATTTTGGCCTTGGTTTTGTCCATTTTGTTGACGTTGTTGGTTTTATTGCTAATTTTATGTTTTGTTGGTTTTGCCTTGGTTGTTGATACTGTTGTTTTTGTTGTATTGAATGTTATTATTTGTTTTATTAGTTGTTATTTTGGGGAAAGGGATTTTGATAAATGCTAAGGTTTTGATTGGATGTGGAAGCTCCACAATCCAATGTGATCTCTCCATTTTCCAACATATTCTCAATCACATATTTAATTTTCACACAATAATGAAAATTATTGGGATTGACTTGATGATACTTACATAATTCATTTGGCTTATACGACTCTAGATAGTTAGTACCCTCAAGAATTCCCTTTTGAATAGGCCATTTAATCAAATTAGCTGTGGCGAGTTTACAAAACATAGATTCAATGGGTTCTCTATGGTTACTAAAGACATGATGAGTGGGAACATTTATCCTTAGAGGAGGGTTTAACAAAGGCATAGGTTACTATGTTTGTTGTGTTAGTCTAAGTTATTGTGCTTACTACGTTTACTAAAGAGGTTGTTGGTAAGGAGTTATGTGCATTCATAGCATAGGCTGTGTAGATGGTGTTTGCACTATTTGGACATGTTATGATTCTTTTACTCCATTCCCTATAACATTCTTATTGTGATTTAAATTCTTGGGTTTGTCATTATTATTGGCTGAGGATGTTTGCAATTCTTGTGCCTAGATTTGGTTTTGATTTTGGTCATTATTCTAGTTTTGATTTAGGCTCTGATTGGATGAGGCAAGTTTAATGATCCCTTTGTTAATAAGGGATGTTTCAATCAATAAAACTTTATCAATGATCTCTTTATAAGTATGTGCACACTACAAATCCAAATTATAAGATATATCACTATGTAGATTTTTGGTAAACACAATGGCTAGTTGCTTATCTAGTAGACTATGGGTAAATTGGTTTTCAAGGGCTATCCATAACTGTAGATAACTTATGAGGCTTTCATCATCCTTTTATTTTAATTACATTAAATCTACCAATGAAATCTCATGCTCAAGATTTTAATAGAAGTGCTACATGAACTTACTCGAAAGGTCATCAAAATTAGATACTAAATTCTTAGGCAACTTTAGGAACCATTCCAATGCTTACCTTACTAGACTCTTTGGAAACAAAAATAATAGGTATATGTCGCTATAGGCCACTAGTTGGCACGCAACAAAGAATTATATCAAATTGGATTTGGGGTCACCTTTCCCCTTGTATTTATCAAATTTTGGTGGTTCGTACCATAGAGGAAATGGTATCTAAAATTACTCCATGTTAAAAGGGTAAGAACACACATCATCCAACTTAGACCTTTTGGTCTATTTCCCAGCATGGATGAGGGAAATTACATCCTTAATTTTTTGTAGCTCCTATATGAGGAAAATAGTGGGATCATTAGCTTGAGGTTAAGGATGTGTGGTCATAAGTAAACTGCTTTGACTGGGGTATGATAGAGGCATTTACTAGGAAATGTTGGATTGGTTAAGAAATGGACCAAGAATATGCATGCATGGATTAGGGTCTGATTATTGAAATTACATGTACCATGGTGTAATATTCTAGTTGGGATTGGTTATGTAGGCTTGGTATTGGGAATATTGTAGTTAGGATGGAGGTATATGGCCATATTGTGCCTGTTGAGGTTAAATAGGGACATGCTGTTGACTAGTTATACCTTACTGATTGAGGGAAACTTATGAACTAAGACCCTATCATTGAATTTATGGCACATTTTGTATAAAAGGAAATTATTTCCTAATAGGTACTTGTGGAACATTGGAACCTTTTGGTTGCATGAATTCCTATTGGGAAGTAGATGCATGTTAAAGATTCAACATTTGTTATTAACCAATACTAATGTGCTATTGATTAAACATCTTTTGGTTTTGGATCAACATGTTAGTCTATGACTGAAAAGGTATGTTCACTACTAGTTGGTGAGGTGGAACATTGGTTGCCCCCTGTCTTTAAGGCAACAATATGTTTTGCCTTTGTTGATGGGTATATTGGATGATACTATTATGGAATAATACTTATCACCTATTAGGGTGGGGAAAGATTCATCACATTTTACTATGGCATGGAACTTGTCATTGGTTGAATATTTAATGCATGATGTTATGTGCTTGAAGAAGCAACTAGTTGAGGATTAGAGGTAGTTGGCTGGGGTTAGGAAGTAGAAACTCCTCATTGAGTTTATGAATCACTTGTGGTTTTATTTAAAGGCACATTTTGTTGATTGTTTTTTTTAATTAATACCACTTGGGTTTAAATTAGATGTTATTTGTGTATAATCCACTATGTTCGATTCACTATTATGCATAAAAGTAAAAGAAACTTCCTTGATAGTTAGGGTATTGAACATGTTTTATCCTAAAGTGCTTTGCATAACTGGATCTAAACCTTGATTTTCTTGACTAGTCAACTCAGGTAAGACTCCTGTTGAAGGAACTAAATTAATAAGAGGTGCATTTGACATGATCATATTATTAAAGTTACATGTTAGATTTTGATATGTATGGTATGATATATGTATTTAAATGAAGTGGTCCTCCATGAGGCCCCTTTGTGTGATAAACATACATGGATCTTAATGTGGCATCAGTCTAATAACATTAGGGTTGGTAGAAGAGGCTTGTTCATTATTCTAATTATAAGACATGTTGTAAGACCCTCTTACTAGACTTGGCAAGTTTTCATGCCCTAGCTCTATGGATCTATTTAAAACCTCATCTTTATTTGATATCAAGTGATGATCAACTAGATAAGGGTAATAAGCTGATGGCATTATAACATAATAAGGTTGCTATTAGACTTATTCTAAAACCAAAGGTATCCTAGCCAAATATTAGGTCATCTATTCTTTGTCTTGATCTATGTATGAAGGCATGCTAACCAAATAATTATTCAAAGGACCTTAACTCTACTTCCCAAATTGAGAGTTTTAAGGTGGATCAAAATCCATCTCCCAAACAACATCATCTTCATAAGGTTCTTGAACAAAGTCCTCTTGCATGATAACATTTCCATATATTAGATTATAAATGACTCCAATATGTGTATAGTGAGACATGGTTACATAAATAGAAAATGTTTCACAACAAGATAGGATTAGAGTTCTAAAAACTCTGAAAAGCTATGTCTGAAAAGATAAAAGGTTTAAACTAGGTCTAACTTGGTCAAACGAATGGAGCTATATCTCCAAAAGGTCTATGTAAAGACTTGGTAAAAATAGTATAATGTCAAATGTCTAATGTTAAATTTGTCATACAAACAAGGTCAAGTAAAATGAACTAAAAACAAGATGCCAAACTCTAGGTCCAAAGATGTTCCAAATAGGTCTAAACTAGGAAAGGTAGAAGTTTCTAGGTCTTTCAGCGAAATGTGGCATCAAAATTTAGGCTCAAAATAAGGCATGTTCTAGGATTCTTGGACAAATTTAGTATCAAAATATAGACCTAAAACAATGGGATGATTTTAATCTAACAAACTTGGAACACTTTGGCATAAACTAGGCACTTGATTATAGACATGAACATGATCAAATTGGTATAAGGCAATAAAAAAAAGGCATTTGAAGATAGATTGATTTTCTCAAATAAAAGAACAAATAATATAGTTGTAAAATTTTGGGTCAAAAATTAACCTAAGTTATGCAACCCAAAAGAGAAATATATGTGTATCAACCCCTATGAGATGAGGCTTAAACATAAATCAATCAATGTTTAGATCCAAACTTATAAAAGTTAAATAAAAAATCAACATAAGAAACATAGGCTTTATTGACCAACAAGCTAGGCAAATTTGAATGACGTAACAAATATAAAACAAAGATCAGACAAGACACATGTGATTAGTTTTAAATAATGACAAATTTGGACACAAGACAAGACAAGTCTATTGAAATAATTTGAGCAATGTAGTGACATTAGCGCTCTCAAAAGGTTTAAATAATGTCTTGTTTCATTGACTTCTAAGACCCAAAACTTGAATTGATTTGGGAAGTATAACATTACCCATCTCAATCAAGTGACACACACAACATTTTTGACACAAAAAAGTCTAAGTTAAAGCATGGTGTCAAATGGATGACATAATGCCTCCTCACACAATGGAGTAGTGTAGACATAAAAAACTCATTTATGACATGGTATAAACAAACACAAGTTTTAGACAAAAAACACCAAGTAATAAAATAAAAAAGACTAAATACAACTAAGTATATCATCTTAGATCTTATCAAGGTATGGCAAGTGGGGTTGACTAAAACTTACAATTTACGACTATCTAGATTTATCCTAAGTGTGGCTAACACAAGAGAAGTATCATGTCAATTGAGTTCATACCAATAAAATTATCATGCAAGGGTCTATTTATTTGCATGATGATTTCATATATGGACTACTTAGTGGAATCCTCTAGTTGACCAGACCTGACTCGAGACTTCATTATAAAAGGAGATGTTAACTACTCAACCCCCTAGTTCTCATAGTATGCATACCCTAATTTGTATACCACACCATGGAGTGGGGTTGAAACACTATCAGAAGATGAAGTCCCAAGTCAATTCTTCCATAAATAACTCATGAAGAGGCATTGACCTCCCCTCCATAAGCCAAATTACTTAAAAACAAAATGACTAAATGGAAAGACTTTAGGGTTATGTTTATATTACCCAAACCATGTGGGTTTTGGGGAGAGCCTAGACAACTTTATTTTCATGCCTTGGACTAGGCACAATTGCAAGTGAAAAGGCACTTTTTTTCACCCAATTTACCTATAGAGGATAGCGGGAGAGCATACACATGCTATTCGTTTTGTTAAAATAAACAAATAAGTTCAAATAAATTTTTTCAATGGATTATGATTGAAGTAAGTGTTGATTTTAGGCATCGGTTGGAAATGTGTGACAAAGTTATTTACTTATTCTCTTAGATTAAGTGAAAAATATTTGAAATTTGTTACACAATACAACTTAAGCAAAACCCTCTATGTTCATTTTAATCCCAAAGACCCAAATGTTCAAGATTTACCCTAATTTATTTGTAAACATTGAAAATAAGTGTTGAAGACTTAGCCATTCTTTTTAAGCACCCAAAATGAAAGTGTTTAAAAACATTAGCAAATATAATTATTTTTAATCACCAAATATCAAATATTTAAGATCTAAAAAGTTCATTTTAACACCAAAACAAAGTGTGAATGACTTAGCTAATTATTTTTAGGTACCCAAAATAAAATGTTAAAACCATTTAAACTTGTAATTTTGTGTTCCATCATGCTTTGGACCTGTAATGGTTAGATAGTCTCCTCTTAATTAGAAGCACTTTCAATGGTGAGTAAATTAACTTTCAAAAAATATCTCTTGGGTTTTTATTTATAAAACATAATGACCATCATTGATTAGAATTGACTGATGCTAGTTTTAAGGCAATCGATGTCAGTCGGTCTCAAAAAGAACCAATGACGATAGTAAAGGACTAATATCAGTTGAATGGGACCAATGTCAGTAACTTATGAACCCAAAGGCAAAATAAAATCCAATTAAAAACATTAAGTTCACTCAAGATATTATAATTTTTTTTGAAACCTATAACACAAGGATTAGATAGAGAGTATGCATGCTAATGAAACCAAGAAATCATAATTTGGAATGTTAAAGAGATTCAAAATACAATCTTTGTAAACCATATTTTGCCCTGCATATTGATTGATGATGCTTACACAAAACTAAGCTTGTTTAGGTAGAACTAATGATGGTTTGGCAGAACCAATGCTGGTTAGGCCTGATTGATGTCAGTCTTTGTGTAGATCTGAGTTAATTTAAGAATTGAAAATATGGTAAAATCAAAATTAAAATTATAAATTTGAAGATATTCAAGTATTCATTTATCAATTTTTGAGTTGAATTTTCATCTCCTTGCTATATGGGGTGAATATGGTCCCACTAGGCATGCCATTTGTGATCAAGGAATCTAAGAAGGGTGGTTAGATCATGTGTTAGAATAATTAAGAAAACTTAAATAAAAACACACTAACATGCATAACACTTGCTTGCCTAGATCATAGGGGGGAGTTTAGTGAACAAATAACAAATGACAAAGCTCAACTAAAATACAAAGAACTTAGACATTCCTTAATTCCCTTGAATGCTCAAAATGATGTGTTCATTTGGCTTGCTTAGATTGTGCTTAAGAAGTATTTGGCAAATGGAGTTGTGTGGCTTCTTTTCTCCTTGGCCCCATTGTTTGGCTCATGCTTGCTTAATGTAGCTTGATGGCTTGGCTTGTGATTTTGGCATTATAACACTATTATCATGTAATATTTCTCTAAAACCAACATTACAACTTTACTATGCTCAAGCTCTCTTAAAATTGAATGGGCAATGGCTTCTATTTATAGGTTTAGAAACTAACCCCAACCCAAAGTGAGTTAGAGTGTATCTAGAGCTTGGAATGGGTTAAAACCTAACCTTAGTGAGTTAATTAGCCCTAGTAGAGTTAAAAGATGTCAAATGGTCATGATTAGCAATGAATAAGCATGTTTGAGATATTTTAGAATATTTGATAACTCAAAAAAGGTAACTATGAATTCCTAGGATATTCTTTGATTTTGAATTTCCTTTTTGATTATTCATTAATTTCTCATGGATGATTCAATTAGGCATTTTAATTAGGTTTAACATTTTACTTAATTTTATTTAGGCATTTTACCATTTTGTAAGAATTGAATTAATTATATGTGTGCATTTGCCCCATTTAATGGGTTTATAGGCCAAATATCATGTTATGAAGCCAAATTTGAGATGTTTAATGTTTCTTAGGCTTGATTTACAAAGGTTGGTAAGGGTCAATCTAAAGTCTGGTATGAAGCCATTGGTGGCTAGTTTTAGGTGTCTATAGCTAGAACCCTGCACAAACCATGTTAAATATCACTCATTATATGCATAGTTGAATGGTTGACATTAGTAAAATCTTTATGTTATCTACATTTAGATAATTTCATGTGTGTGTTAGTTTAGATTTATGCTTAGGTGATTTAATTCCACGTGATTATGTTGTGAATGTTACTTTACGTTTATGATGTGTCATTATATTCATGATTGTTAATATTTTATAATATGTAAATTTGCATGAATTGTGTTGGTATTGCCATTTGCAGACTAACCAACTTTTCTTAGTAATGGTTGAAATCCAGGTATCTTTATGATATCAGGAATATCATTTAGTGACTTAACAGATGAAAAAAGGACATAGATAACCTAGATAACATAGTGATAACAATAATTATGTTGTTATAATTTAGATTTGAATGATAATGTGTTATTTACCATTTTGGATAAAAGAATATAACAAAATTTATAGATATTAGTCTAGTTACCATTAAAATTCTAATGTTAACATTTCTAAGTTGGTAATGAAATAAAAAAATTATATTTTATTATATTTAGGAAAATATATAAATAGGAAAAGGAAATAAAATAAATAAAAACACAAAAACATCAAGAAATTAAAAGGATACAAAAATGAAATTCATAAAATAGAAAAAATAGGAGAGCTTTAAAGGAAAGAAAGCCAGGTAAGCTTTAAAGGAAATAGGTTATTCATGAAAAAGGTCACGACATGGAAAGGATAAAGAAGGGACTTGGAAAAAAGAAGATTGAACTAGAGAAGAAGAGGGCAACATAAAGGGGAGGAAAATCATAACAATCTTCTCAATTCCATTTTACATTATCCTTAAAAAAATATAGAGGGTTCGTTTGATTCAAAAGTTTAGCTAAAAAATTCATGCAGAATGGAGGAAGCTTGGCATGGAAAAAAAATAAAGGAGAAAAATGATGAAGGATTTGAAAGGTAGAATGTAACCATAATATATATATATATATATATAATGAGCTCCACTGTCAACTTGTTGAAAAAAATATTGCTCAGAAAGGCCCTTATGTCAATGAATATGCTTTTGCCCATGCCTCTAGCAATTCAATTCACAATCGTAATACCCTGGTACCCTTTATTCTCACACTTTTTATTTCTCAAATAAAAGGAATGCAAAATGATATGTTACTTTAGATTGGGTTATGCCCTCAAATTTTATATATATATATATATATATATATATATATATATATAGGTTTAAATATATGAAGATACTCACGTGCATATAGATAGATGCATGATAGGTATGTATCTATAAATATATGAATGTAAATTGTAACTCATGAGTTTATGAGTTCAGATTTCAAATCTAAATGATAAAACAATCCTATTTTTTTCGATTAGCTAATAATGGTAAACAAATTTCCATCTCTATTGAATAATAAATAAGGTAGGGAAGATTAACAGAGTAAAGGGGTCAAGAGACTTGCCTGAAATCTTATCTCTGCTACTAGAATTTTTATTAGACTTATATTGTTGAAGAAGGAATAAAGATAGGGTGGTGATGAAGGTAACTAAGAACACATAGTAAGGATGGAGGTGGACTTGGGGTAATACAAGAGGAGGATGATAGTAGATGAACTATGGAAGGAGAAGAGAGTTTTTCCATATCCTATTATTTAAGAATGATGATGGTGATGAGGATATTTGCATAGAATATAAATGAACATGATAATATAAGAGAGTCGATTTGCTTGAGATAAATGAAAATACTTGTAGAACTACTCTAGAAATATGCATGAGGAGGGAATTTGAAATTGATCATGCAAAGTTAGGAAGCACAAGTGTCACCCCAAGTCATGAAACTCTTGAAATGTGGCATATAAGTTCTCATTTTGCACAAGGAAACTGCCTTCATCATTCACCCCTGTTTGAACATGCCAAAACTAAATAGGGAAAGGTCTAATTATTGGAATAAGAGGGAGGGAAGTGTTGTAGACATGATTATTCATGTATTGGTTTCATTCTTAATCACCTAGAATCTTTTGGAAATGAACCATCACTGCTTGTAATCAATGAAACTCCTTTTCCAATCACCCCTCACACTTGGCCTCAAAATTAGCTTTAGTTTCCCATAAAAATACATATAAGGGGGTGAATGAAAATTTAATAGTCCTTACATGTCCTTAGAGGCATTAGGGACACTTCAAAAATGTTTCCACTTAAAGTTTTCACACTTCTCATCATCATGTTCACTATGCCAATTCTGATTTGCTGAGATGAGAGCTCTTGAAAGAACACTTAGGATTTTTTAAAAGGCATGAAATGGACATATGGAGTTATATTAAGTCTCAATATTCATTCCAAATTTTATTTCATCTCTTGAAACCTCTTAGAACTTGCACAATGTACAAAACTAGAAAAAATACCTTGTTTTGTAATTCATCCTTACAGTTCTATACAATAAAAAAGGATGGGGAGGAGATTGAGAGAGTATTAGAAAAGGCTCAATAAATTACATGGTAACTTTGGCCATTTTGGATAGCTCACCATATTCATTTCATCAATCGGGTCCTTTCCAAGGGTTTACAAGGATTTTAGGCAGTTTGACCTTTAGTGATGTTATATAAAGGTCTGATATTTTATTCTAAAATTAATGCCACAAAATTGATATTTAGGACCATATATAACTTTTCGTATCTCCTTGAGTCTCTATGAAAGGTGTCAAGGTAGATATGAGCTTCAAAATTTGTCTACTCAAACTCTCTTCTCCATTTGTTATAGGCCTAAGTTGTTTCTAAGATAAAAATGGCTCTCCATGTGGTTCCTATGCAAGGTGAAAGATTTAACACATTTGAAATGACCTCATAAAAATTATATAATACATTGTAATGCTCTACCAAGGTTGGAAGTGAAGTTGACCTTCCATTTGGCTTCTAGGCCTAACCATGCTTGACAGGCCTAACTTTAACCCTTGTGGCCTATGCCACCTTCTTGAATTTCATCCTTTCATTATTGGTTTCCATGTTTTATCTAGGTGTCATATAACTTACTAAACATATATACATGGTCACTTTATATCCTGGCCCACCCTTTCACCTTCCTTCTTCAAAAATGATAGTTTGCACTCAAGGGAAGTACCCTCTATATGAGATAAAATAGAGGGTAATTTCCCTATTCCCTCAGAAAAGTTACTTGTTTGAGAGGATTAAATAAGATATAATTATGTATTACACAATTTTTCAACCTTTTTTAACATCATTTGGACTTTTAAATCCTCAAAGACCTAAGACAGACTATTAGAAGGCAGATTGGGTATGCAGGGTTCTCACATGGATTATGTGATGCATCATTAGAACCCTTTTTATACTTTATTTTATTATATGAGGGTGTATAAATTATATAAAAACCATAATCAAGGTGTTTTAAGTCAATTCATCACCCCATTCCCCAACATGCCTCTTTATACTCCTTGACTGGTCAAGGTTGAGTGTAATTTTGACTATATTTTGCTTCAAGATACCACACCTATAGGTTAATTTTCATGATTTAAGTTGATGATAGTGTATAAGAAATTAATTAGAGTCCCTTATTATCATTTTTTACTTTTTTTAAAGTCATTTGACTCATCCTTATGCACTATCAACACTGAAGGTACTATTTCTTGCTTATTGCCTATAACAGTCAACAATAGTTGACTTTTTTAAAGCAAAAGGCTTGTAGATTGACATTATCCTTTGAAATTTATGCCACATGTTCTTTAGGAGTCCTATTATCCCTTTTGGAGTCACTTTATATTAACAAAGTTGGTACCTTCATGCCTAAGTCTTTATTATGGATGATGTGGAAGCTGATAGTCAACTGTAGATGAATGGTCTATAGGTAAGGCACCTTTAGGTGTATTTTGAGGACAAAACCCTAAATATTAACTTATTTGAATAAAATATAGACCAAAAATGTTATTTTAAACCACATATAATCATTTGAACATGAATTCATGGTCTAATATTTCCATCTTGGGTGAAGAGGTCTACTTGGAGCTCAAACCCTGTAGATTTCACTGCCTAGATTCAATGCATAAAAATGCAAATTGGGGCCTTTCAAAAACCATCCTCCTTAGGTCATCTACCCTTAAAATTTTGATTAAATCTTTTCTTATATTGATATTTCAAGGTTTATACATCAAGATGCATAAAATTCATTGGTAACTTTGTTGTATGTCATCCACAAAATGGTGAGGTTCTCTATTTTCCTATTTTAGGGAAAAAGTCCTTGAATATAGTCATTTCCAGATAGAAGATGATCTTCAACTTTGCCTAGAAATATATAAATTCAAATGAGTCTACCATGATATTTTAAACATACTAAATCCTTAAGGAGGATTTCATCTGATGCTTCAACCTTTTTATATGGCTCTTTAACTCTCTGTTAAGCCACTTGTAGGTGGTTATGCTAATGTACAGGCTATGAAGATGAGGATGGGCAGTAGACATGGGGGCAGACCTTCCATTTATTCTTAGACATTATCAATATTTCAAAACATAATTCATTGATCATAAAATACCTGAGACAAGGTTCAAACCTCCATATTATTATTTTTCTCTCTTATAGGTGCTAATGGAGCTGTAGATAGGCAGAAACATGAATCATACACATGGTGTATGAACCTTCAAAAATCATTATTTCTATTTAAAATGTTAAAATGTATCCCCTAAAACCTATGAAGACTTAGATAAAGTTAAGGAAACTTCATTTCAATGTGTTACTCTCCCTCCATGGCACTTGTAGGTGTATTTTGAGTTGCTTGTAGGCAGTGAGCAGGCTTGGAGCAATATGCATAGTGAATGGTTTCATGAACAAAATTGAGATCCTTATCAATTATTAAGATGAATTTTTATCACTATCAATGTATTTAAATAAGTCTCAAAACCTCTATTCCAATATGATATCCTTCTAAGAGATGCCTGCAGACGTATGTTCATGGCTACCTAACTATATATGTTGCATATGACTGCAATTCCATAAAGATTTATTTGGGGAAGGAGATTTAAAGGTGATAGGACCAAGAGGATATTTAATAAATTAATATAAACCTATCACCATACCCTATAATCACTACCAAAACATGAAGGTCCTAAAAATGGTAGAAACATGCCTTTTATCCCAAATGATACTAATATACAAACCTGAGATGATTTTCTCGCCAAAACACCATGAAAAATGAAACAAAGCATAGAGGGAATTTGATAAGAGTTAAAAAATCATCTATAATCAATCTCAACAATTGGATTATATGAAACTATCCATACAAGAGCAAAACCTATAGGGTGCAAGAAATAATGAGCTTAAAAACATAGTCAACTTGTTAGAGATGGTTCATAAAACAAAATTGACCAATATTTGAACACTTGTTATGTAAAATAATTTCTCTTAGTATAATATAACATGCCAAAGGAATTTGACCTAGAAGTTATCCAACTATCTATATAAGAGCAAAACCTATTAATTGGTTTTGTGTGTCTAGAAGGGCGAAGAAGGAACATAATGGTTTTATCTCAAATTTGGCACTTACAAAGTATGTCAAGCATGAAATTGAGTATAAAGAAGATGAAGAGTCATCTCACAACCTTTTACAACATTTCACACTCCCTCATGAGCCATACAAATGCCAGACTCTTCCTTTTTGAGTTGATTTCTTGATTTTTAGTTAGATAACCTGCAAGATTTAGATGAGATTAACATTCTTGATAGGGAATATTACTTCTTGGATGTTTGAAAGAAGAATAAGACACTTTGACACCTTGAAAACCATGCCACTTGCATTATGACCCTTAAAATGACTCTAAAAGACATAAAGATTAAAAATAACCCATACCAAGGCTAATGTGACATGAAATGACATAAAATGACTTATAATACACCTTATGACATAATAATAGACCCCTAAAACACCTAAAAAAAGTTTTTACCTATAGGGGTCCCAATTTGACCTATAGGGTCAACAAATTAGTGACTCATAAGGTAGTATTCCTGCTATACTGAAGATCAATAGCCTTATCAGTCCACTGGGCTTAGGGAGTCATCTAAAGTTTGAAACACAATAAGAAGAATTTGAAAATTGAAAACAAGATTTGATCAAGAAAAGACCAATTGAATACCTCAGCCACACACAAAAAAAGACACACATAAAATAAAGCAAACAAACTAACAATCCTTACACGTGCTCAAAGCACTTAGGGAAATTATAAAAATAAACCACTATATACAACTTAACAATTAAGGATACCTCTCTTTCCAGGATCAAAAGGAAATTTCCTTACATCTCCTTCATGAGATGAATCATAGTGCCAATAATGTTGCTCTTTAGATTGGATACTTGATAGATAAGACCTATTTATTAGCATTAAACTTGCTATGCTCTTAAGTAGACAATCTTTAAATAGGTCTCCAATGTAAATGTATTCCTCTTGGCCTTGTACACATACCTCATATTGCTGCCCACTCTTCATTTCATGATCAACTTGCATATTCTTTGTAGGCATGATTTCAAGAGGAGTAGTTTGTTGTTCCTTGGAATATTGAGGCCAATAGAAGCTTGTTTTGACCTCTAAAGGCTAAGTTGAAATTTTATTTGGCTCATCTATGACATTTTGAAAAATGTCATCTTGCTTACCATCACTTGCAATTAGCTCTAAAGAAGTTGTAGATGCCTTGAGAGACTCAAACTCATTGTAAATGTTTACAAACTACTACCATAAGTCCTCAAATTTTCTTTTATCAGCATCATGAATGGGAAAAATAAGATAATCTCTTTCATCCTCTTCTTTAGAATCCAAAAGGATTTCATCCAAGATTTATTCTTTGACATAAGGAAGGCATTCTTCATTATCAACACAATAAAAAGACTCAACATAAGGACTCACCTCTTCTTCAGAATTTAGGACCTCTTGAGGGCTCTCAAGTTATATATCAACTATCATAACCTAACTTTTCTTCTCAAGGACTGCAATATCCTCAATTTCTTTCTTCTTCTTGGTGATGCCAAGACTAGGCATCTTGTATTCATGTGACTTAGCCCAATTAGGTTGCTAAGGAGCTATATTTTATTCAAGTAAGAGTTTTGAATTATTATCAACCAACTTCTCTTTAGGTTACCATACCATAGGTCCATGAAGCAAAGGTTGATGAGGTGAGGATAATATGAACGAGTTGGTGGAGGTGGAACACAGGACTCAAAATTAGATTGAGAATGAATTGTAGGGAATACTTTTAAAAGCTCTTGAGGAAGGGGAGGTAGAACTTGGGATAAAATAGCATGGTTTTATTCCTTCCATTTGACAATATCTTCATTGAAATTTGATTTATCTTGAGGACTCTCTTAAGGAATGTTGTATGGGGTGTGTTTAATCATATGATCTTCTTTTGGATCTAAACCTTACATCACACCTTGAATCAACAATTTAATTCTAGACTCTAAATATTCAATTTGCTTGGTTATGTTCTCTTGGAAAAGTCTCTCTTGAAGTTGATAGGAATATTCATGAGGATAAGGAGTACAAGAGGGATGACATGGAAAACAAGAGGTATCTTGAGGAAGGGTGGGAGGGGTTTGCATATGATCAATCTCTTTTTCAGCCTTACACTCTTTATCTAGGATTCTATCCTCTTTCTTTCCCCATCGTTCCACTACCTTATTCCATCTTAGGATGTTAGGATTAGGAATATCTTCTTGAGGTAGTGATGAAATTTTAAAAGTATATGAAGTATTAAATAAACTTGGGGTCTCTTTAGGCTTGGATTCTCCACCTTGTCTCTAACTTGGGATCTCATATCTAGAGGTCTCTTCTTGATGTGGGGATGTAATAGGAGAGGGAAATGAGGGCTTAGATTCCACTTCCTTTTCTAATAATATGTGATTATTAATATACTTGTTGGATAACTCAATCTAACTATCAAGGTTTTTTCAAAAATAAGGTTTATCTTTTCAACTGTCTCTTCCATCTGATTAGGAAAAGGATGAATTTAATAAGCATGATTGGGTTCATGAGTAGGAATTAAGTAGGAATGATAGAAATATTTGGGAGGTGGATATAAGGGTTGATAGATTTGGTAAGGTTGCTCTTCATAAATTCTTATATTATCTTTTAAAGATGCAACCAAACCACCTACATCTAGCATTTCATTTATGAGCCTTTACTAATTTTATCTCTCAATAGGTGTCCACTCTCTTTTAACTAGATCTAATTCATATCTCACCTTATGAATGAGATGACTAAGAATATCTATACCATGTACCCTTTATGTGTCAAGATCTATCATGTACCTCTCATGGCCCAAGAGAGTTTGCTTAAAAGTTGAAATGGACTTATTTGAGAAGTGACTATGTTGACTAGGAGGAGCAAGGTATTGAGAATGATTTTTATAGGGTTGCTAAACTTCATGAAAAGGTTAATAAGGGTCATATTGGGCCTGGTAAGGATCATGATAAGGCTGATAAGAATCATACAAAGGCTAATGGGGAATGCCATAACCTTGATATACCTCACCAACTTGTGTAAAATAGTAATTAACATCAAAATCAGCCATGGAAGTTAATTAGGAATCAAGAATACAAGGAAAAATTACCAACAATATTTGAAAGGAAAAATTGGGATGCTTGACTAGCTAATGTAACTTTAGAGTCACCATTGATGCTTGGATAGATACCTCCAAAGGATGATGTGTTGAAATACAACACCAAAATTATTTTAACTTTTTGGACAATGAGTCCCACTAGACATGCCAAAAATTATTGTCACTTATATTTGCACCCTTTGAGGAGATGTCACAGCTATCCTCATCTAAGTGGCACAATTGAAACACCTCTAGGATATAGGTGAGCCTAAGAAGAGGTGAATCTATAGATAGGGCTAGCTCTGTTGATGTACCACTTTTGGATCACTACTACACCTATGTTTGCAATGGAAAAAAGAGAGAAAAATAAAACTAAACTATCCTAAAGGAGGTGATACACCAATTTTATTGATGACTACCAACCAACTACATATCACACATCAGACCAAGAGACTAACTAAACATACACTTCTCCAATCTGTATCTTCTCACATCAATATTTCATTATGAGGTTGTGATGAATGTTTAGGATATGAAGACTAGATATGAGGCCTAGAATGGTACTATTTGAATATATTAACTCACTTAGCCTTAACACATCATAAAACACTTCACATGACCTATAAGAAGAAGCTTTCAAGCTATAAATAGGTGAGAGAATGAGATAACAATGCTAAGGAAACAATAGTCATCACATAATCAAGATCAATCATTCAAGTGAAAACACTATGAATAGTCATGAAAGTGGTAAAAATTAGTAGTATTTATTGATCCATGGTATGAAAATGAGTAAGGATTTTCCATACTCAGGCGTAATATATTTTACAAAGGCCAAAATGGCTAGTTGTTATAGAACTTGAGAGAGAAAGAAGAAGAAGTCCAAAGGTCACAAAGACACTTATCATGATAAGAAAATGAGTTACATGTGCATGAGGAGGGAATGTGGAACTCATAATTAAAATTTAGGAAGGACAAGTGTCACCCCAAGTCATGAAACTCTTGAAATGTGGCATATGAGTTCTCATTTTGCACAAGGAAACTACCTTCATCATTCACGCCTATTTGAACATCCAAAAATTGACTAGGGATAGGTCTAATGATTAGAATAAGAGGTAAGTGTTGTAGACATGCTTCTCCATACATTGGTTACATTTTAATCACCTATAATCTTTTGGAAATGAGCCATCACTACCTGTAATTAAAGAAACTCCTTTTCCGATCACCCCTCATACTTGGCCTCAAAATTAGCTTCAGTTTCCCATAAAAATCCATATAAGTGGGTGAATGACAATTTAAAATATAAATAATCATAGAAGAGGTAAAACTTAGTAGTCTTTATTTATTCATGATATGTAAATGAGTAGGGATTTTCCATACTCAGGTGGAGTATATTTTACAAAGGCCAAAATGGCTAATTCTTATAGAACTTGAGAGAGAGAAGAGAAGAAGGAAGTACAAAGGTCACAAGGATAATTATCATGCCAATAAAATGAGTTACATGTGAATGAAGAGGGAATATGAAAATGATCATGCAAATTTAAGAAGCATAAGTGTCACCCCATGTCATCAAACTCTTGAAATATGGCATAGGAGTTCTCATTTTGTATAAGGAATCATCCTTAATCATTCACGCCTTTTTGAAATTACCAAAACTAACTAGGGATAGGTCTAATGATTGGAATGAGAGGGAAAGATTATAGAAATGCTTCTACATTCATTGGTTTTATTCCTAATCACATAGAATCTTTTAGAATTGAGCCATCACTACTTGCTATCAAAGAAACTCCTTTTCTAGTCACCCCTCACACTTGGCCTCAAAATTGGCTTTAGTTTCACATGAAAATATATAAAATGGGGTTAATGAAACTTGTCAAGACCCTCCATGGCCTTAGAGACATCAATCACACTTTAAAAATGCTTCCACTTGAAGTTTTCACACTTTTTACCATCATGTTCACTATGCTAGTTCTAACTGGCTGATATGAGAGCTCTTGCAAGAACACTTCAGAGTTTTTCCAAGGCATGAAATGGACATGGGGAGTTAGCTTAAGTCTCAAGCTCCTTAAAAGTTGATTTCATCTCTTGAAACCTCCTAAAACCTACATAATGCATAAAACTATCAAAAATACCTTGCTATGTACTCCATCCATATAATTCTCAAAGATTATTATGCAAGTTTAAAGCAATTTCATGGTCACGCTGGCCCATTTGGATAGCTGACTATCTTTATTTCCTCAATCAGGTCCTTTCCAAGGGTGTGAAAGGGTTTTATGTAGTTTTTAACTTTAGTGATATTTCATAAAGGTCTGACATTGAATTCTCAACTTAATACCACAAAAGTGATTTTCAAGACCCTATCTAACTTGTCTTATCTCCTTGAGTCTCCATGCAAGGTGTCAAGGCAGATATGAGCTTCCAAATTTGTTTACTTAAACTCTCTTCTCCATTTCCTGCAGGCCTGAGTTGTTTCTAAGATAAAAGTATCTCTCCATGTGGTTCCTCTACAAGGTGAAAGCTTGAACACATTTTAAATGACATCATAATTTTTTTATAATACATTATAATTCTCTATCAAGGTTGGAAGTGAATTTGACCTTCCATTTGGCTTCTAGGCTTTACCATGCTTGATAGGCTTGACTGTAACCATTGTTGTCTAGGCCACCTTGATGAGTTTCATCCTTTTATTACTAGTTTATATGTTTTATATAGGTGTCATATAAATTCTTACACCTCTTTGAAAGGTGAATTTAGATCTTGGCCTACCCTTTCACCTTCCTTCTTCAAAACTAATAGTTTGCACTCAAGGGAAGTGCCCTCTATCTGAGACAAAACAAAGGGTACTTCCCCTATTACCTTAGACAAATTAATTGTTTGAGAGGATTCTCCAAGCTATAATGATGTCTTACATACTTTTTAAACCTATGGAAACATCATTTGATACTTTAAATCCTCAAAGACCCAATACAGACTATTAAAAGGCAGACTAGGTATGTAGGGTTCTCACATAGACTATGTGATACATCATTATAACCTTTTTTCTACTTGTTTTATGTTATATGAGGGTGCATAAATTCTATAAAAATCCTAACCAAGGTTTTCCATGCTGATTCATCACCCCAATCCTCTACATGTCTCTTTATGCTCCTTGATTGGTCAACGCTGAGTGTAATTCTAACTATATTTTACTTCAAGATACAACACCTATAAGTTAATTTACATGATTTGACTTGAGGATAGTGTCTAAAAACTTACCTAGAGTCCCTTAGTATCATTTTGTACTTGTTTTAATTTATTTTACTCATCCTTATGCACTATCTACATTGAAGGTACTATTTCCTGCTTACTACCTATAACAATCAATAATAGTTGACTTTCTTGAAGCAAAAATCTTGTAGATCGACATTACCCTTTGAAATTTATGCCACATGTTATTTGGGAGTCCTATGAGCACTTTGGGAGTCACTTTATATAAACAAAGTTGGTACCTTCATGCCTAAGTCTTTATTATGGATGATGTGGAAGCTGACGACTATTGTAGATGAATGGTCTATAGGTATGGCACATGTAGGTGTATTTTGAGGAAAAAACCCTACATATCAACTTATTTGAAGAACCTATAGACCAAAAATGTTATTATCAACCATCTAAAACTATTCAAACATGAAGACATGGTCTAATATTTCCAACTTCGATGAAGTGGTCTACTTGGAGCTCAAAGCCTATAGATTTCACTCCCTAAATTCAATGCATAAAAATCCAAGTTGGGGCCTTTCAAAAACCATCCTCCTTAAGTCATATTCCCTCCAAATTTTTGATAACTATTGTCTTTTATGGAGGATTCAAGGTTTGGTCATCAATATTCACAAAAGTCATTAGCAACCTTATTGTATATCATCCAAAAAATGGTGAAGTTCTCTATTTTCCTATTTTAGGGAAAAAGTCCTTGAATACAGTCATTTCCTACTAGAAGGTGAACTTCAACTTTGCCTAGTAATCTAGTAATTCAAATTAGTCTACCATGATATTTTAAACATACTAAGGCCTTAAGGAGGATTTCATCTCATGCTTAAACCTTTCTATATTTATCTTTAGCTCTCCATTAAGCCACCTATAGGTGGTTATGCTAATGTATAGGCTGTGAAGATGAGGATGGGCAATAGACATGGGGGCATACCTTACATTGATTCTTAGATCTTGTAAAACTTTAAAAACATAATTAATTGATCATGAAAGACCTAAAACAAGGTCCAAAACTCCATCTTAGTATTTTGCTCTCCTATAGGTGTTAATGGAGCTATAAACAGGAAGTGGGCAAAAACATGAATCATACACATGGTGTATAAAACTTCAACAATCATTGTTTCTCCTTAAAATGTTAAAATGGATCCCATAAAACCTATCAAGACTTATATCAAGTCAAGGTAACTTGATTTAAACATGGTAATCTCCCTCCATGACACCTGTAGGTGCTTTTTGAGTTGCTTGTAGACAGTGAGCAGGATTGGAGCAATATGCATAGTGAATGGTTTCATGAACAAACCTGAGATACTTATCAATTATTCAAATGAATGTTTATAATTATCAATTTCTTGAAACAAGTCTCAAAACCTCTATTCTAATGTGATATCCTTCCAAGATATGTTTGCAGATGTACATTCATGGCTGCCTAACTTTATATGTTACTTATGACTATAATTCCATGAATATTGATTTGGGGAAAGAGATTTAAAGGTGAGGGGAAAAAGAGGACATTGAAAACATGAAGATAAACCTATCACCATACCCTATAATACCTACCAATATATGAAGTTCTTAAAAATGGTAGAATCATGCTTGTCATCCCAAATGAGACTAATGTACAAACCTGAGATGATTTGCTCATCAAAACACCATAAAACATGAAACAAGCATGGAGGGAATTTGAGGAGAGTTTCAAAATCACATAGAATAAATATAATGAATTGTATTGTATGTAACTATCTATACAAGAGCAAAACCTATGGGGTACATGTAATAGTGAGCAAAAAAACACAATCAACTTGTTAGAGATGGTTCATAAAGCACAGTTGACCAATCTTTGAACAATTATGATGGAAATGAATCTTTCTAAGTATACTATCACCTCACATAGGATTTTAACCTAGAAGTTCTCCTACTGTTTGTACAAGAGCAATACTTATTAATTGGTTCTATGTGTCTAGAATTACAAAGAAGGAATAAAATGGTTTTAGCTCCAATTTGACACTTTTATAGTATATCAAGAATGGAAATGAGTCTAAAGAATATGAAGAGTCATCTCACAACCTTTTCCCATGTGTCACACTCCCTTATGGGTTGTATAAGTGCCAAACTCTTCCTTTTTTAGTTGATTTCCTAATTTTTAACTAGATAACCTACAAAATTTATATGGGACTAACATTCTTGATAGGAAATCTAACTTCTTAGATGTTTGTATTAAGATTAAAACACTTGGACAGCTTAAAAACCATGCCACTTGCATTTATGACCCCTAAAATGACTCTAAAAGACATAAGGATTAAAATGACCAAGACCAAGGCTAATGTGACATGAAATGACCTATAATACACATTATGACATAATAATAGACCCTTAAAACACCTAAAAAACAAGTTTTTAGATGTATGGGTCCTAATTTAATTTGTAGGGTCAAATTTGGTCAATACTTTCCTCTTTTGAATTGAGATTGGATGTTACATGTGAACTTATTGAATTCATTATTTATAACTTGGGCTTATATGATCACTAATTGTAAAATTTATGTTTATCATTTGTATATATTAGAAAAGCTATGAGAATTGGACTCACATACTCTTGGGTGATTCTAGCTAACTTGAGATTCTATGCTCGTGATTGTATAATGAATATTTGGATTGAAGGATATACATTATGACTACATTAGTAGATCTATGTGACTTGAGTTTATTTATCAATTTTATTAGATGAGACTACACACACACACACACACACACACACACACACACACACACACACACACACACACACACACAGAGTAATCCCAATAGAGTATGAATAGCTATAGACCTGAGGTTATTAATATAGTCCATTTTAATTAACCCTAAGTAGGCATGTCATGGGGTGAATATTAGGTTATATTCACAATTTTTCTAGATCACAAGATTAAATTAAATTAGCTAAGTTGATTTCAATAGTGGGTTATACTTTATTGATTTTAATCATTTTTATGACTGCCTTTGTTATTTTTGAGACCGTTAAAGTTGACTCTACATTTTATTTCCATGTATCAATGCTTGCTTGTGCATTTCATCTTTTGGGCTGAGTTAATGCTATTTGATTGAATTGAGTTACCTTCCAATCTTTGATCTATTTGGAGGTGATTAATATCATGAAATATTCCCTCTGACTATCATATATCTATCAGAAGGTGTTAGCCATCATAAAATGTATATTTTGTTTATCATAAATGGATTCATGACTTGAAAATAATTGAATAAGAACAAGGGTTCAAAAAATGTTAAAATTTGGTGATCGACCTTGATTGTTAATTTATGAATAGAAAATGGAAGTTACTGTTAGTGTGACAAAATAAAATTTATATATATATTTTTAGTAATTATATGCATTACATATTATGAATATAATTAGGATGTACAAGTGCTCATGAAAAATATTAATATGAAGAACTAGATACTCATATGCATAAACAACATATAGTGATGTACTTATATCGGTATAAATAATTATAAGTCATAGAATTCTAAGGGTTAGGAAACTATAACTACATGAATGCAATATATTATAAATATATTAATTTGTTTAAATGAAAAATTATATTCATATGAGGTATAACTTGGATTATGAGTTATTTGTTTCTCTGAAATTGTTACGACTAATTGTATGAAATTGAGTAGAGTGTACATAAGATAATAGACTATGGTATTGTTGTTCATCATAAAATGTACTATATTTTCATCTAATTTTGGAAATTATATTATGTAGCCTAAACATTGATTATACCCAGTTGGTATAAACTGTACTTATTTATTTATTATTTATGTGATAAATAATATTATGGAGATTCATTCATATGTTTGACGGGCTAAACGTATGCATTTTTATTATTCTTATGTTTAACATGTTTTATTCCTACTAGTAAAAAGTAATCTATATTAATCTATTGGTTATATATATGTTAACCAAATCTTGTATTTTTGGTATTTATTAAGTAGTGAGACAAACTTTAATAGCTTACTAATATCACTAATGCCAGATGAGGGTAATCTAATAAAGTGGTGTGTATGGAATTAATTTATCTTAGAAATCAATAACTATTGAAAATTTTGGCCAAAATAATGTTAGTTAGACATTTTAATTTCATATGTATGATTTATTAAATGTTTGTGAAGTATCATGTTAGAATAAATTTCTTTATGGTACACTGCATGTTCTTAGAAATCAGACAACACATAGGTACTAGCTTGTCTCTCTAGATTATCTCATTATTACTATCTACTCATCCATTAAGGGAAGGACATTCCTTGATGAGGGATTGTTTAGGGGATTGATGGTCCATCGTTGGTATGGAAAAATTCTTGGATGATTCTCTCCCTCCCCACAATAGTACTTATTTGGAGACTACACTTGAGATTACCATAGATACTAGAGTTCAATAATTCTTTCTCTATAGAGCCTTGTATCTTGTATATTATATTGTATTTATTATTATCGAGACATTATTATAATGAGATTGAGTTATTTACTTATTTTACTTTGAAAATAGTGGTTTCACGTTTATACCAACCATGACTAGAAATCTATAATTACTTTCTATATTTAGTTATGATGTGTTTCATATGATGATAGTGATCAGTGAAGGATAGATGTCATATGATTATTTTAAAATTCTAATACTTAGAGTGTTTCATCTAGATCACTAATTATATTCTCATGGTGTAATCTAATGAAAGAATAAATTGATTAAATTAAAAAAAAAAATCATGTTATTCTAAGCAGATCCTAGAGGGGATGTTACATGTGGTATCAGAGCTGTGGCTAGAAGACTAGGACCTATTGAGTCCAATAACATTTTTGTATCCTTATATTAATCAAAAGTGAGAATGGTGAAAGTTAGAGTATCTGGAGAGGGTCCTTTAAATGTCAATGATAACCTTCTATTTGATCCTAATCAATTTTTTTAAGCAAGCAACAAAGTTGGATCAAATTCTTACAACCATGAATGAACCTGGGACCAAATTTCAGCCTTGGAACAATAATTTTATGTCCATTAAGAGGAAGAATTCTAGGATTAATCTAAATATTATTTAGATGAGTAGGAAAACCATTAGGATGTAAGAGCATAGGTAGCTTCAGAGTTGGCTAGAGATATGAAAAAATTAAATCCACATAAGTTTGATGGATCTATTTTGGTGATGGAGCTAAAGTATGGTTGACTAAGATGGAGAACGTATTAAAATGTAGTATTGTATTGGTTAATTTGAGTGTATTTTGTACTTGTAGTGCTTCAGTTCATAATCATGCTACACCATGATTTGAGTTATGAGATTTAATATATCTTTATGTAAAGATTGATGACTATTCTAGGTAATAGACATCCATGATTTTTGGAAATTATGTTTACCTATTTGGATGAATTCTAAATTTGATGAAATAATTTAATCACTTAGGAGTGTATTTTGTATTTTGACTCTTTGAGAAAGGTTTTTCCTTCTCCTTTGATATTTAGGCATTGATTTTTTCTATACATGAGTTGTACTTAAAATCAACTAGCCTCTATTAAGGATCTTAGGTCTAATTTGCCTAAAAATATTTAATTGAATTATCTAATGTGTGGAACATCAAGACAATAGAATGGAATTATGGAAAGGATAAGGCATAATCATAGGTTACCTATTTTAAGAAGTGATAGGGATTGATAGTTGACTCCATGAAATCTTTTCTTTAAACATGAAATGTTGTGTGGTACATTGAGGTGTACCCTTAAGAACATTCATACCCTCTTAGAGTTATTAAAGGGTTGGGTTGTCAAGTCTCTCGATGATGATGGATGTATACTATGTTTAGGTAGGTGAGTGAACAACATAGTTCATGAGTCATGAAAAAGAGTTTACTATAATGTTTTTGATCACTAACATTGAATACCTCAAGAATGATTACATCCTTACTTGGTAATCAAATCACCTTCACCATTTGTGTTCTATATTGTGAGTGTTCAAAAAGCATGGGATGCTTCTCAATTAATAATATGTGCATTTTAGATAGAGTTTTATGTCTTATGTACATTAATCCTAGGAGAGGGAATCCTAAAAGATTACTTATGGATTAGCACCACCTAATGCGATGTGAATTCTCCCTTTAGTGGAGTGTAGTTATAATTGTTGAGGAATCCTACATGTTAGGATTTTGCTCATGGATTGGTACCCCATATGTTTATGTGAATTTGGAAGAGGTGTCATCTCATATATATAGAATAGAGGTGAGTTGTTACTCTCTCACCCTCCTTTGACACCATTATAAGTCCACTGAGTGGGTTCATATTTTCATGATGTTGATTAAGTGTTCCCTTAATCAAAAACTTGTTTTTGAAATGTTGTTTTGATAATATTCCCTAGAGTTCAGGGGATAGTGTCTTCTACTTCTTGTTGATATATAAGTTGTAGGAATGGAATGGATTGACGCATCTATGTGGTTAATATTTTTTCCTTTTAGTTGTGGAAATAGGTTGTGATACTACACTTACAGGTTTGGTAAGTGTGTAGTGACTTTGGCAAATTGGGTTTTAGTGTTTTATTCATACTATGTAAGGTTATTTAAGAGTTTTATCATTGAGATTTTAGTTCACTACTTTCCACTTGTGGATTTTTAGAGATACACTTTCTAGTGTTACTTTATCTAAACTTGTGAACTTTGACCATGTGGAATGGCAAATCTTGAATTTATATTAGTTTTGGATTAAGATTTATAAGTTGATTATAATCATTGTGTTATGATTTACCTTTGATGATATTGTTATTATTCTCATCTTACTTAAAACATGTTGTTTTGATGAGACATTTATGTATTTTTTGACTAGAGCGAGAATGGAATAAGATATGCACAACATCTTCTTAGTCTAAGGGGTTAAGATAAGCTTATAACTTGTTGTGTAACTAGCCAAGTAAGCAAAGAGACATTGTATCACTTGTTCCCTTTATAAGGTTGTAAGGACAGTGTGATCCTTGGCCTTTATTTATTATGATTATTTCCTCCTAACTATGAATATAACAGAGATGGGTTAAGCTATGAAATTTTATACTAGTTATGTTTGGCTAATGGTAACTTAATGAAATTATGGAATGTTTGTATGATTTTTATTATGATGGATATTGATACATATTAAATTATTTAGTGTATATCATTACATTCTAGGATTTGTTAGTATAGATTATGATTCATTGAACCATGTGCACATTTTGGAGATCATTATGTCGTGAAGACCTAAGGGATGAGTGGTAAATTAAGAACATGAGTACTAATAGATGGGAGTAGACCCTAGTTAGTCTCATATTGACTTGGTAGTTATCAAGTTTGGATTCGACAAGGGGAGCTTGTTCAATATAGGTAGTTAGTTTCACATTGACTTATAGTCGTATGGTCATACACATGTATATTAAGGAATCCTTATTCCTTAATTTTTTATACATTGGAAATGTATTATTTCCAGCTCCTATTCATCGTCATACTTGTCAGGAGCTACATGGAGTAGCAATAATATTGACATGTCATAATTATAAGGATCTACACAAAGTAGTGATGGTATTGACTTATACACATCATTTTTGCCAAGTTATCTAAATGTTTTTCTCAAGAATGAGAAAAACACTCTCTAGATTAGATAGGTGTGTAGAGGGGTTGGGAGGCTTTGGGAACTCTTCTTGGCCCTTTGTTTTGGATTTTATGATGATTTAATGTGCTTATTATTGAAGATTAAATTTAGGAAGTTATCAAAATCATCACTGAGATATGTCAGACCCTTTGAGGTGTTATAAATGGTTAATCTTGTAGCGTATAGGCTTGTAATGCCACCAAACCTAGCTCTATTTCATAATGCTTTTCATGTTTTTTATCTTAAAAAGTATATAGTTGATCTTTCAAATGTATTGGATTGGAATGCTTTGCACATTCTAGACCCCAGGGTGGTCATGATAGAACAAATTAGAGTAATTGACACTCATAAACTTTGTTTGCATAATAAGGAAACGTCATAGAGCAAAGTCGTGTGGGACCAATACTTTGAAGATAATGCTACTTGGGGAGGAATATGATGAGTTCTACATGTGATTTACATATTTATTTAATTGATTTGATTCTTCATATTATATTATCTTTCAACTAAATAATGTTTTTAATTTAGTACTTATGTTTGAATAAGTGTCATCAGAATGATGACTAGCTTTAGGGGGGAAGGATGTTACATCCCGATTTCTCACTAAGCAAATTTATTTGAATATCCATGGATTTTTATGGTTGATAACTTGATTTAAATATTATTTAACTAAGCTATGAGTTATATTCTATTATGGGACAATTGAATATTGCTTTGATTTCATGATTGCATTACTATGAGTTGTATGTATTGTATATTATTTACATTGTGACCATGTTGATTTATGATTTCATCATTATTTTATGATATATATGTCATGATGTTATGGACTAAATACCTTCTTGTCATGAGTTAGACGTAGGAGATATTCATCACTTAAAACATGATAGAGGGAGAGCATCATCAGAGAGGGTGACATAGATGGAGGTGTTGGGGGATGACAGAGGAATGGCTTAAAACTTGAACACACCATGTTAAATAGCACTCATTATATGCATAGTTGAAATGTTAGTATTAATACATTATTTATGTTATCTGCATTTTGATAATTGCATGTGTGTGTTAGTTTAAATTTATGCTTAGGTGATTTAATATCATGTGATTGCATTATGAATGTTACTGTGCATTTATGACATGTCATTGTATTCATGATTGTTAATATTTTAGAAATGTAAATTTATGTGAATTATGTTGGTACCACCATATGTAGACTAACCAACTTGTCTTAGTAATGGTTGAGAATAGTAGCTAGTTATCTTTATGATATCGAGAATATCATTGAATGACTTAAAGATGGCAAAAGGATATAAATAATTTAGATAGCATAGTGATAATAATAATTATGTTGTTATAATTTATATTTGAATAATAATATGTTATTTACCATTTTGGATAAAATAATATAATAAAATTTATATATATTAGTTTAGTTATTATTAAAATATTGATGTTAGCATTTCTAAGTTAGTAATGAAATAAAACAATTGTATTTTATTATATTTAGGGAAATATATATATACGAAAAGGAAATAAAATAAATAAAAACACAAAAACACAAAAACACAAAAACACAAAAACACAAAAACACAAAGAAATTAAAAGAAAGACACAAAAAGGAAAGTCATAAAATAGAAAAAAAAAGAGAGATTAAAGGAAAGAAAACTAGGCAAGCATTAAAGGGAATAGGTTATTCATGGAAAAGGGAGAGACATAGAAAGGATAAAGAAGGGACTTGAAAAAAAAAGTGCACATATTATAGAAGGAGAGGGAAACACAAAGGGGTGGAAAATCATAACAAGCTTCTCAATTCCATTTTAAATTATCCTTAGAAAAATATAGAGGGTTTATTTGATTCAAAAATTTAGCTAAACAATTAGTGCAGAATGGAGGAATCTTGGCATGGAAAAAAAAAGAAAGAAGCAAAACAATGAAGGATCATAAAGGTGGAATGTAACCATAAAAAAATATATCAAAAATGAGATCCAACGTCAACTCATTGTAAAAAATATTTCTCGAAAAGGTCGTTATGTCAATGACAGTGTTTTTGCCCAGGCCTCTACCAATTCAATTCACAACCGTAATACCTTGGTATGCTTTATTATCACACTTTATCTTTCTCAAATAAAAGGAATGGAGAATGATATGTTACTTCAGATCTGATCATGCACTATATTAAATGTGTGAAATGAATGAATCATATATATATCGGGTTACATATATGAAGATACTCACATATAAATAAATAGATGTGTGATAGGTATGTATTTAGATATCCATGAAATTACATTGGAAATCATGAGTTTATGAGTTTGGATTTTAGATATGAAAGATAAAGTGATCCTATATTTTTTGATTAGCTGATAATGGTAAATAAATTTCCCTCTCTCTTGACTAATAAATATGGTAGGGAAGATTAACATAATAAATGGGTTAAGAGACTTGCCCAAAATTTTATCTTTGCTAATGAATTTTTTATTGGAATTATATTGTTGAATAAGAAGGAATAAATATAGGGTGATGTTGAAGGGAACTAGGAACAAATAATATGATGGAGGTTGAGCTAGGGGTAAAGTGGGAGGAGGATGATAGTTGATGGATTGTGGAAGGAGAAGAGAGTTTTTCCATATGGTATTATTTAAGAATGATGATGGTGAGGAGGATATTTGAAGAGAAGATAAATAAACATGATAATATTAGAGAGTCAATATATTTTATAGATATTAAAAGACTTTTTGAACTACTCTAAAATTATAGCCAAGTTTGGTGGGGTGGTGCATAGTCTCCAAAATTCAAATTGAGCACCCTCTTCCCAATTAGTGTTTAAATTCACTCTTAAAAAAATACATTAGAGACTTTATCATAATGATAGACCATGAAAAATAGGTTCACCTCATGTTATTCATTTTTACTTTGATTAGTTAAATATTATATTAATATACATCAGATCGAGTACTAGTGTGAATATATAATTGGACACATGATGTATGTCTATAATCTATATATGTAAAAGTCTTATGAGAAATGATTTAATGCTTAATATATTGAGTCCCATATACCTCATATGAACTTATCCCTAGTTTTTGATAAAAACATTATTAATTTTGTTTTGTTCATAAAGGGTTATTAATCATCTATAAGATCTATTACAAATTTACTAAGATCTTCTTGAAGAACATTTACTAAGTATAGTTGAAAAAGTTTTCATTGAACAATAGGGATGTTTTATGACTAGATCTATGATTGAATTTATTATTATATTATATAAATCCATAATATCCATACTCTCCTCTTTTGAATTGAGATTGGATGTCACATGTGTACTTATTGGATTAATTGTCTATAACTTGGGCTTATATGATCACTAATTGTAATATTTACATTTAGCATCTATATAGATTGGAAAAGCTACAAGAATTGGAATCATATACTCGTGGGTGATTATAGTTAACTTGATATTCTATGCTCATGATTGTATACTAAATATTTGGATTGAAGGCTCTACATCATGAATACATTAGTAGATCTATGTGACATGAGTTTATTTATTAGTTTTATTAGATGAGACAATATATATATATATATACATATATATATATATATATATATATACATATATATATATATATACATATATATATATACATATATATATATATACATATATATATATATATACATATATATATATATACATATATATATATATATACATATATATATATATACATATATATATATATATATATATATACACTCACTAATCCTAGTAAAGTAATAGTTGAGTTTGATATTAACTCAAATAGATGTATCCATAAGTTATTACTATAGTCCATGTTTAATTAATCCTGAGAAGGCATGGCATGAGGGGAATGATAGGTTTATATTCACAATTTTTATAGACCATAAGCTTAAATTAAACCAGCTGAGTCAATTTCACTGGTGGGTTATCCTTTATTTATTTTAATCATTTTAATGACTTAATTTTTTCTTCTTGAGACTATCAAGGCTAACTCTACATTTTAAGTCCATGTATCAATGTTTTGCTGGTGCATTTCAACTTTCAGGTTGAGTTAATGCTATTTGATTGACTTGAGTTGCCTTAGCATCTTTGATCTATTCTGAGGTGTTTACTATCATGAAATATGAACTATGCTTGTCATATATCTATTAGAAGGTGTTATCCATCATGAAATGTATCCTCTATTTTTCATAAATGTATTCATGACTTGAAAATAATTGAATAGGAACAAGGGTTCAAAAAATGTTAAATTCTAGTGATAGACCCTAATTTTTAATTTATGAATAGAAAATAGAAGTTGCTATTAGTGTGAAAAAATAATATTTATATATTTTTTGAGTAATTATATTTAGTACATAATATTAATATAATCAGGATGTACAAGTTTCCATGTAAAATATTGATAAGAAGACCTAGATACTCATGTATAAAAAAACATATATAGATGTATGTATATCGGTATACATAATAATAAGTCATAAGATTTAGAGGGACATGAAACCATTAATATATGAATGAAATATCCTAAAAACATAATAAGTTGTTTAAATGAAAGATTATATTCATATGAGGTAAAACTTGGATTATGAGTTATTCATTTCTCTGAAACTGTTACGACTGGCTGTATGAAATTGAGTAGAGTGTACATAAGATAATGGACTATGGTATTGATGTTCATCATAGAATGTAATATATTTGATTCTACTTACAAAAATTAGATTATGTAGTCTAAACATAAATATACCCAGTTGGTATAAACTATACTTGTTTACTTATTATTTATGTGATAAATAATATTGTGGAGATTCATTCATATGTTTGATAGACTAAACATATGCATTTTGATTATTCCTATGTTTAACATATTTTATACCTGTTAGTAAGAAGTAATCTATATGAATATATTGGTTATATATATGTTAACCAAATTTCATATTGTTGGTACTAAGTAGCGAGACAAACTTCACTAGCTTACTAACATCACTAATGCCAGATGAAGGGAATCCTATCATGTGGTGTGTATAAAATTGATTGATTCTAGAGATAAATAACTATTAAACATTTGGCCAAAGTAATGTTAGTTAAACATTGTCAATTCATATGCATGATTTACATGTTTATATGATATTATGTTAGAATGGATTTCCTTATGGTACACTACATGTTCTTAAAAATCATACAACATATGGGTACTAACTTGTCTCTCTAGATTCTCACACTGTCAGTATCTACTCATATGTGAATGGAGGGCCATTTCCTAATGAGAGATCATGTGGGGATTGATGGTCTGTATTTGGTGTGGAAAAGTTCTTGGATGATGCTCTCCCTCCTAATAATAGTACTTATTTGGAGACTACACTTGATATTACCATAGATACTGGAGTTTGAGAACTCTTGCTCTATAGAGCCTTGTATCTTGTACATTATATTGTATTTATTATTATTATTAAGAAATTATTATGATGAGATGTAGTTATTTACTTATTATACAATGATAATAGTGGCTCCATGTTTGTACTAGCCATGGATGGAAATCTATAATTACTTTCTATATTTAGTTATGATGTGTTTAATATGATGATAGTGATTAATGAAGGATAAATGTCATATGATTATCATACTTAGAGTGTTTTACCTAAATCACTAATTATATTCTCATTTAGTGTAATATAATTAAAGAATAATTTGATTAAATTAAAAAAATTCACATTATTCTAAGTAGATCCCAAAGGGGATTTTACACTATTTGTCCATTCATTTATGGAGGATATGCAGTACTAAAATTCAATTGTGTTCCTAAAGTTGAATTTAGAGTCAACCAAAAACTAGATGTCATTTTTGGATCTTGATAAAAAATTATTTTCTCTAGAAACCCATGTAACAAATACACTTCTTTCACAAATCTCTTTGTAAGTACAGGTGCATCATCCGTCAGATTACCTGATATGAAGTGAGCTAACTTGGTTAGTTTGTTAACTACTACCAAGATCATGCCATGCCAGTTATTTGATAATAAAAAACCTTAGACAAAGTCCATAATAATTACCTGCCACTTCTATTTTTGTATATAATGAGGATGTAAAAATTCTACTGGAAGCACATGTTCAACCTTCACACGCTAACACTCTAAATAATGAGACACAAAATCCACTACATCTTTTTTAATTTTGTTACATAAATAGATAGGTTTAATCTCAACCATGAGTTTAGTGACTATAGGATGACCTAAATAAGGGGCATTATGCAATTCCTTTAGCACTATACTCTTCAAATTATCTCTATCAGGTACATACATTCTACCATTGTACCTCAAAAGACCATAATTCTCCAACTTGAATCCTTTAAACTTAGGGTTTTGAGCATCCTATGATAAAAATTTCTTAATATTCACATATAATTCATTTCTAGAGGAGAATTTATTTACCTTATTATAAAAAGTAATTTGATATTAGGTAAAGTTGCTATGTACCTTCTATGACTAAGAGCATCTACAACTCTATTTTACTTACCCTTGATGTAGATAATATAAAAATCATTATCAGATAAGAACTATAGCCATCATCTTTGATGAGAATTCATGTTATATTAGGTGAAGATATATTTGAGTCTCAAGTTCTTAGTCTTGAGCTCAAATGGATTTCCTAATAGATAATGCCTCCAAACATGAAAAACATGTACTATTGTAGCAAGTTACTGATCATGTGGGGCATAATTCACCTCATATGGATTTAGCTTCTTAGACTCATATGTTACAAATGAACCATATTGAATTATAAATCCTCCAAGGCCATCCCCAGATGCATCTATAATCAATGAAAATGACCATTAGGGTCAAGAATTTTTAGCACAAGTGTTGAAGTAAATCTCCTTTTTAGCTCTTGAAAAGATTTCTTGTAGTTGTCTAACTAGATAAAACTCTGCTTCTTCTATTTGAAGAGAGGTAATTGGGTTAGCTATTTTTGAGAAATTTGGAATAAATTTATTATAATAACCTACTAATCTAATAAAACTTTTCACTTCATACACTTTTTATGGTGCTTGTGACTCCATTATGGCTATTATATTCACTAGATCAAATAAAATTCTTTCTATGAAGATAATGTGCTATAAATATTACAATTTCCTCTAAAAGAACACACACTTGGATAACTTACCATATAATTTATGCTTCTACAAACACTGCAAAACCAACTCCATATGCTACAAATGTTCTTCCTCATTCTTAGAATAAATAAGGATATCATACAAAAAAATTAACACTAAATGGTCTAGATAATCCCTAAACACACTATTCATGAGATTCATGAATGCTGCTAGAGTATTTATTAACCCAAAAGGAAGAACTATAAATTCATAGTGTCCATACCAAGTTGTATATGCTACTTTGGGAATATCTTCTTCTCAAATTCTCAACTAGTGATACCCCGTTAGGAGATATATCTTAGATAAAACTATTGCCCCACACATTTGAATAAAGAGATCATTAATGTGAGGCAAAAAATACCTGTTCTTGATTGTCACCTTATTCAACATCTTGTAATCAATACATAAGTAAAGAGTAACATGCTTCTTCTTAACAAGGACCATTGGTGCACCCGATGGTGACACACTTAGTTGAATCAACCCCTTAGATAATAAATCCTATAGTTGAGATTTTAACTCAACCAATTATGTAGTTGTCATCCTGTAGGGTGGTTTGGATCATATTTCTAAACTAGGTATTATGTCTGTCAAAAAATAAAACTCTCATTTAGGTGGTAAACCTAGCAATTCCTATAGAAACACATCTTAAAAGTTCATAAGCAAAGGATAATCCTTGATGGGTAATTCCTTAGATTCTTCTATCTCATTTATTTTAACAATAAATGCCTGACATGCTTTCATGTGATCCTTCTTAAGCTAAATTATGGAAATTTACCTAATTTTTAACTCCCTTTCTCTCCTTGAATATGAGTTTGATTCCCAAAATCATCCTGACATTATACCTTCTTGAGATAGCAATCTACCTTAGCTTTATGGTTAAAAATCTAATTTACCACTAGAATCACATCATATGATCCTAGTGGTGCTGCATAAAGATATACTATTGATGTGAATTTGGGTAATTCAATCTCAGCTTTAGTTAAACACTTATCAACTTTGACCTTGGCCTCATTCCCATATTGCACTAACCATGCATTTGCTATTATACCAGCTTTCCTAGACAACTTATTTAGCATTCTAGGAGAAATAAAACATTCAATAGCTCTAGTGTCAATCAAAATATAAATGGGATGACTAAAAAGATTACCTAAAATGTTAAAAGGTGAGACTTTAAAATTAGCCTGATGATTGTTAATAGTCACATGGATTCTCTATTGAAAAGTTTCTTGCTACATATAACCCTTAGCTTTACCTTCCAAATTTCCTTGAGTATATTCCTTGACATAGTGATCACCCCCACAAATGAAACATCCACCTGGTGTATCCTTACGATATTAACTAGAAATGAAATGTATAGGTAATTAAACATAATAAAAAAACATAAATTCAAACAAAAACATAAGAAAAATGCAAAATATGACCTAGATAAATCTGGTGTGGGAAAAACTCTAATGGGTGAGGAAATTTCACTACCCTTCTACTACGTAATTCAATAATTATACATGTTATTATAAAACATGGCCTCCATGGACAAAGTATTCACTACTACACTATCCATAGTTTTCACACAAGACTACTTTTCACTTCTCAGACACCTCATAATGATCCAACACAATTGAAACAACCAAATAACAATAAGAAAACAATGAAATAACATGAGCAAGGACCCAAACATGTAAATTTAAGTGTGAATCTAGCTTCAAGACTTCTCACTAAATTATTTGATGTCCTTTTCCTTCCATAGAGGTTGAATTTTTTCCTTTGCACCTCAAAGCCCACCAAAGAATCTAAATGAACCATTATCAATAATTGGAAATGTTTAAAATCATTCTCATTATCATGCTTTAGCTGATGGTGAAATCTTTTATTTATGAAGATCAACAGTTTTGTAACTGCTACTTAACAACACTAGTGGTTACAAAATTATCACCTAAAACCATAGATATTGATGGTATCTATTATTAGATTTATCCATATATAGTGGGGGCATGCTTTGGAAGCATGTTCTCCACACTTACATAGTTTTTTAATTTCACTAAAACACATAGTTATATGATTCAGATTCACAATTGTGGTAGAATTCTATACATTGGTACCATTATTATACATGTTTCAAATTGAGACATATATAAGGTGTATATGCTATGTAACTTGTGCCTAATGTTAAAAAATCTAAATTAGTTTCAAATTCCAAAAATTTCTTATGGACTATTACCATATCACATACTTTTTTGTACCAATACCATATAAAATTTTACATAATTTATTGAGCCAATCTACTACAATAGCTGGTTTGATTTTTGGTATGGTTGAGGTGATAAAATCACTCAATATTTCTAAATTTTTATGTTGAAATTGATTGTATCATCCAACCTCATCAGGGTATAAGTATCATTGGGCTGCATAATTGAGCTAACTCAATTGCCAGGTAGTAACTCACTTTTGCTCTAAATTTGGCATCATGGGCCTTCCAATATCTCTCTCCCTTCCTCCCTCTCCCTCTTTCTCCATCTCCTAGGACATATGCACTTAAAATATTTATCTATATTATTCCTAATCTCAATTTTAGAGCTTTGTAATGATACATTTTTTTTCAAATCAACTTGCCAATAGGTATGGCAATTACATCAACACACATGTGTACTCCTAAACCTTACTCTTTAAATTTAAATCTATTTAAAGTAATTTAAACCTAGATTATATGTGCTGATTATATACTATAACATGATCTTAGTTGTAGGTTCGTCACTAGCACAACACTCAAGTTGGGCACATGCAAAGACAAGGTATGTTATACACACCCAAGTACACATTCCTTTCCTTTAAACTAGAAATTTTATTACTAGATTAAAGGGGTGGGGTTAATTTATATGATATTAATGGATTATATAACACTTTAGTCTTATACACTTAGAAAACTCAGACCTTGGTTGTTCCTCTTAGTTATGGACCTTTCTTACTTCCACAAGAATCACACCTATTCTATCTTTTTCCCCTCGACCTATATATCTTAGTTTAACTAGTATTATATTGATGGCCTATGTATTTTATCTTTACCAAAATTCTTAAAATGTATTTATCTTCCATATCTACAAGTTCTAAACTTGTACCTACTTTCTTGCTCCCTAGACACTAATGTTTAGGATAAACACTAACCTCGATGTTAGTGTCTTAACTTGACGTAAGTGTCTAGTGCCCTAAAGTCATTTAATTTACAAATGAAACATATCCTAATGGTTTTCATAAGTGATTTAATGTGAGTTAATTATCCAATAAGATTGATATAAATACAAGATTAATCATCATTCATTCCTCACCTAACAATACCTAGGAATACATACCAAAAGAGCAAAGAGTCTGAGGCAACTTATCAAAATCACTCTATCAAGTATTCAATTGAATAAAGCTTCCATATTTCTAAACCAGTCATAGGTACATCACATATACATGCTTGAAGTACTAAAGGAGTATCCCAAGCGTCTAATTTTCCAAGTTATAAGCTAAATCAATATTATACTTGATTTGCATAATATTGCATGACTCACATAAAATCCAACACATGGGGGAAAACTTATGAGTATAAGGCCATCTTTTAGAGTATTATCTAGGTAGGTAGTGCTTGTTGATGTTGGAGTCTTCGATGTTATCTCAACACCATGTGCCCACTAACCCATTTTCCCCCAAGATCACCATGATGATGAAGAACTAGGGTTTTGTAAAATAATGAGGAGTGACACTCCATGACCTAAATATAAATGCACCAAAGTGAAGGTGAAGTTAAATCTAAAATAATCTATGTGGTCACATCCATTTTCATTAGGTATTTTATATAATACACTTATATTGAACCCAGATAGTAATATTTATGTAACCATCCCAAGCTAATGTTAGTGTTTAGAGCACCAAAAGTGTCAAATCTAGAATTTCACAATACTTATAGAACCATCTCCTAGCATGTTTCCTACCTATTCTAGATATAACACTGTGTTAGAATCAGAACTAGCTAAGTATATTACTTCTTTTTCATTTCCATGCATAAATTAGTTTTACTTTCTATATTTAACCTATAATCAATATAATAAATTTGGTGTATTATTATGTATGAGTTTAGCACCCAATTAGCTTGTTTTAGATCTGACTATCACCCTTGTGTATTGTCATTTGTTTATTCTTAACCCTTTTACCACAAAGGATAGGATAAACCCCCTTATCTAATTTAGGGTTAAATAAACTCTTATTAGTCTTTTGTATACTTTTTTAATCAATAGTTATAGATGTTTGTTGCTTTTGAACCCATACTTGATATGATATCATTTGAGGCACAAAATAATTAGATGGAGATGTAGATATATGATTAACAATAACATGATCTAGATTATTTGTGTAAGTGATCTTATTTTATTGTGATGTGATTCTTGAACTAAAATATTAATTTTTATTTTGTAAATCTTCTATGAACTTTTTCATAGTGACTATCTAAATTTGAATGGATTTATAAGCACAAGCCTTACATATTTTTGATTAAATATACATAATAAAACCATAAATAAGATGTGTGGGTCATGGATGGGGTTTAGGAAGGATATTATGTGGTGGCCTACATATTTGAGTGTTAATAACATGAAATACAAAATCTAATATAAGCCATGGGTGAATAATAGGAGCAAGATGGTAGCTTTGACAACCTTGAAGCTTGAGAGGAAGGAAAAGTAAAAGGTTGTTAGTTTTTCATTATTTATATGACCATTATTGGATTTTATTTAATTTATTACATGATTGTTAATGATGTTCCTTATTAAATTAATATAGCATGTAATGAAAACTAGGAAATATTGAAGCAAAAAATGATCATAAAAAATTGAAAGTCAAGCAATTAAAAACTCAAATTTAGGTCCTAGAAAAAGGATTTTTTGTGTATGGAGATTAATAAATTCTCATGAAACCTAGTGTCCAAATAAAGTTCTTTGAATGTTAGATATAATATCTAAGGTCAAATGAAAGTGATTTTAGTGTCATCTTTTATATCTGAGGTCGAAAGAAAATTATTATAGTGTCAGTTATTAGATCTAAGATAAAAAAAAAGTTATTTTAGTGTCAAATCCTCAATATTTTATCTAAACCCCAAGATAATGTTTTTAAATTTTTTTTGAATAAAATGTGTAGGTTCACTAGTATGTTTTATTAGAATTTAGAATTAACTATAATTAAGATAAAATGAATAGAAATATAGAAAATGTTATAAAATAACTTGTAACTTTTAGAATAAAAGCAAATTACTAAAATAGATGAAGTAATAATGAATGAAAGTATGATAAATATGGACAACACAAGAAAAATTATCTATTTTCTATCTATAACCTAACTATGTGTGACTAACATATGACTATAAATAATCAATTCAAACTAATCCTCCACATGCAACTATAACTATAATTACAATTGATCACTGTCATATCATAAAAAGGGGATATGATTGAATGTCATAACTTTCCTCTACTAGTTGATTCTATCTTCTATATAAAATATATAAAATTAGGGAAAAATTACCTATGCTTATTTTAAACATGTACATGTGCATAAATTTAACCTTTAGATGTGCGTGGATGACCTACAAATGACTTATTTAAAGCTATAATCCTAATAGGTATTGTAATAGATAAATTCTTATAAATATGAATTGGGAGTGTAATGGGTTGAGCTAACACAAATCACCCCCATGATGAATGATCTCTACTTACATATCTAATACTCTAAAGAGGGAAATCAAGCCCAAATATTTCTCCAACTTAAAGTTATTTATGTGATTGTGATCCTTTTGATACATGTATACATATAGAGATAAATTAAATACTTGATAACAATTTTGATATAAATTAGATAAAGACTAATTCAAATGAGTAGAATTAGATTTGGGAAGAATAAGGAAGTTTTCTTAGTGTGTAATAGAGTAATTGTGCCTCAATATTGAAAATTATAAGTGATATAATAGGTGACTTAGAAGTGCCTTTAAATCAATCCAAAATGGGTAAATCTCATGGTAACTATCTTAAAAATATGAACCAACCTATAATAGAATGTCTAAATTTGAAAATTAGTCATATGTTAAGGTAGTGGACAAGATCAATCTATAGGGGGTAAGATTGGTTGCCACTACTGATCCACACTAGTCGATCTTGTCTTAAAGGTTAATGTTTTAAAATTAAGATATGAGATGTTTGTATATTTTTTTAGAAGGGTTTTTAGAAATTAATAATTTTTTTGTAGGCATAAGATACACCATAGAAAATGGATAAGTCTATTTAGGTACTTAGGATAGAGTGAGGTTTCAAAATAGGTCCAAATTAAGTGCTCAAGTTAATTAAAGTGAAAGTGGACCAAAAATAATATTATCAAGTATTCATGACCAAATTTTAGTGACCATAGTGTGTTTATTAGTATAAAATTACATGTTTTTAAGTGCCACATAATTTTTTTAAGATATTTTTTACAACAATCCAATGTTCCTTTCCTCATTTAGACATATATATGCTCACAACTTCCACACATGGGCAATACCAAGTTTGGTACATACCATAAAAAACATCAAGCTACCAATAACACTTTCATAAGGAACCTAAGACATGTATTCAATATGTTCTCATGTCTTGGGACACTATTTAATAGATAATTTTATAAAAAAATGAAAATGAATGCTCACAGGCTAACATTCTTACATTCTAAACCTCTGTAATATCATGTCAACATGTTTTATATTATTTAGTTAGAGTTTCCTATTTGGTTTATCCATTTTAATTTCCATGCCAAAATGAATTTTGAATCCAATAGGTCCTTTATATCTAACCATTTTAACTATTTCACACATAAAAATGATTATACTATGAAAAACCTAGTAAAAGTAACACACAATTTAGATATACAAATAACTATTATATCTAATAGGGTGCCTAAAAACTAGACTAGAATTACAATTCAAATAATTATATATACAAGGAAGGGAAACAAAATGAAATGAGATTGAAATTAATACACATGGGTGTGACAAAGGCTTAAAAATGCAAAGAAGAGGCATAAGGCAGAATGTAGATTGAGATCCAAGGGTCTAAGACTAATTTGGATGAAAATTTATGATTGACATATCACCAATTGTGACTAGGTCATAATTATGGAGTGGATATTAATTACCTATTATTTTGACCCATTAATATGATTTTTTCCTTTACTGCTTTTTAAGTTTTGTAACTTTATGTGGTACTTCACTAATAGATAAGGATCTAGATCCTAGATTTAATTTACATAGTTTACGATCAAAATTATCTTATTTGATTCTCCTTTCACTTTGAATTGATTGTTCACGATATTTCAATAGGAATAATTATGTGCAAGTGAGTTGGTCTAGGCACCCTTTGATGAGTTGTAACTATATATTCCACATGCTTGAATTAGGGATCAATCTATTTCTAGTGCTTGTGAGTGAATCCAAACTTGAGATGAGAGATAAGACTTAACCTTTTCTACCTAGATAATAAAGTTCAACTACATGTAAATTCTCTTAAGGATTATCCTGGTATAAGTGTGTAATAAATGAGAACCCTTGAAATTAATTGAAATACTTGAATAATAAAAATATAAATGTGCTAGTGTGTTTAAGACTTGAAATGACTTGATTCTCTTTGATACTTGTTATTGAGGTTCCTCTAAGAGAAGTTTTATATATAAACATATCAAATTAAAACTAGGGGACTATTGGTGTGCAAACCAACACAAGAAAAGAGGTGAAAGCAAAAAAACTAGGCTCACACAAAGAGGAAAAGATGAAAAATGGAAACGGGACCAAAAAGATAAAAAGATCATAATAGATGAATTACTGATTGTGATTAAGTTAGAATTGGTGAATCACCAATTGTAACCATGTAAAAATTGGTTAATCATAAATTATTAACCATACATAAAAAATAGAGGCAAAATAGAGGTAGAAGATAGGAGGGCATCCCCAAGGAGAGATAAAACATAAGAAATAAGAGAGGATGAGGCCATAAGGAAGAGAGAGGGAGGGAGAGAGAGATAGATAGAGAAAGAGAAAGAGATCACATAATAAAATGTTCCAATAAGTATCTAGTTTGAATTGAATATCCATATGTGTAAAACCACACTAAAAACATTGAAATAATATGACTTGTAATAAAATTAGGTTCTACATAATTACCAATTTTGATGTGCATGTGTGTGATTCATGTGTGTGTGAAAGTAAAAATACAATGAAAATTAACTATATGCATAATAACTAAGGAATGTAAAGTGAATTTTGAATTTATAGATTGGGTATACCCATTCTCTATCATAAATAAATATGGTGTACCTAATAATAAATATGAATGCATGCATGTAGTTAATGTCCTAGTGAAATCAATGATCAATGTTAAATAAAATAACTAAATTGAAAGTGAGAAAATGAAAAAATACACTCGATGGTATGTAAACCATCTTATCACTCCTGGAACTTCAAAGGTGTAAGGTAAAGCTTAAGCGTAAAAACTATGTGATTCTTGATCAGGGAAGTAGACATCTGATAAGTCTTCATCTCTCTTGGTAACTTTTGGTAGGTATTTGTAAATCTTGGTAGCTCTTGGCAAGTCAAAATAAAAAAAATATGAATATTGTGGTATAATATTAAGGTATATGGTCTCATATTGAGGTGAGGGACTAGTACATGTTCTTGCATTTCACTCATATCAAAAGAAATATTCATGTTCATCACGTGTTATAATGGGAAAATAATCAATGGTTTCAAAATGTTTGAAATCACTTTGTAAGAATATGTATGTAACTATATAAATACATCATTATGTACATTTTGATAGTATATATATGACTTATGAGAGGATGAGGTATAAATATGTGTTAGAACCCCATTGGGTTTAACTAGAATTAGGGATTTTTGTTTAAAATTTTTATACTCTAATCCAACCAGATTAATCTTAACTAAAGTTAAGATACTTGATATTTAACTAAATGTATCTAAAATTCATATATTTAATTTTGATTCATTTAATTAATGGTAGATTAACAAAAATAAGATTAATTCCATAACCAACTCATTACAATTAATAAATTTGAAGTATATTATCTCAGCCAACTATTGAGAGTTTACATTATAAATTATACAATAAGAATAGCCATTTGCTGAATGATGAAATATAATAATAGTATAAAAATACAAATCCATGCATCAGAGTGTGAATATACATTTATACAATGTTTCATGAAACAAATGAGTATCCACAAACTTGCCAATATACAATATGTAATCATGAGTAAAAGTCTCTATTGGTTGAATGTTAGAGGAGAAGGAGAACATCATCAAAGTGATTTTACACACCAACCATAGACCGTAGATGCCTTGCATAATCACCCAACTAGGGAATGGACCTTCCTTCATGGATGAGCAAATGATAATGAAACAAGTATTGATAAGTCAACTAGAACCCATGTGTTGTAAGATAACCATTACACAGAACATATCATAAAGAATTCTATTCTAACATTATATTGTGCATACATGAATTTAAATCAAATAGTTGAAATGATAATGTCTAACTATAAATATTACTTTGGCTAAAGTTTTCATATAGTTTAAATATCACACAAATCAATCATATATAGACACACAACTCAATCATATTTCATTTATTCTATGTATTAATGATGTGAACTCTTGCTCACATAATTATTTTCTTGGTGTCATTAATACAAAAATTAATTAATTAAATCATATACAAGAATCTGCAGTTTCCCATATAGATATCCATACTAATACCATAGTATTTACATATAAAGGAATCATACATGAATTAATCAAATGTTTTATAATAACAACATAAAAACCCATTGTTATAATTTTACTAAGTTACAATAACAACCTAACATCCATTTCAAAATAAAGCTCTATTAATGGTAAAATTCACTTACTAACAATAATTATTATAGTCAAGTATTTACAAGTTCATGTATAAATAGCCTTTATATGAAAGTAAATAGAGTATGGAGTTTCACACTAAATTCTAAGTTTTTAAAAAAATTCCATTAACATAATTAATTTGCACTCAACATCAACTACCTATTTTCCAATCAATCAAGATTGATATAAACACATTATAATTCAATGAAATAGATCACAGTTTTCCTATAAATGCATTTGTTCACAATATGCAAACATCTATATTCATACTAGGTTATCCACACATGTGCATGCATACACAAACATAATTCAAAGCTCTCAACCATTTAATTTATAATATATATATATATATATATATATATATATATATATATATATATATATATATATATATATATATATATATATATATATATATATATATATATATATATATATATGATCCCATTGTATCATTATATTTTCACACAACAAGCTACAAAATCAAGATGGGTGAAAAATCTTTGTGATAACATACATATACATACATATATACATAAATTGAAAAATTGGGAATGGTGATTGCACCAAATATTTATAGTGGATTTTAATGCTTTCTTGAATGAACATAGTAGAACAATAAATATATTGAGATCATTGGAGCACAAACTAATGCAAAAGTGAAACCAAAGGTAATATTGGGTATTTTATCATACAAAGATAAGATTCTTTATATTTGATAAACTAATATTTTAAAAGGGCAAGAGAATACCACAAATGAAATTTCATGACTGAAATAAGAATAAAAACATCCAAAAATATTTAAATAACCTTGCATACACAAAGATTACATAGACAAGAAAGATAAACCTTTAATTTATTCTTATTCTCCAAGTTACAACATGTAGACAAGTTAGTCAAAATGTAGAATAATCTTGATAACAATAAAAAGATAAATGGGCTATGCCATAGTACCCATATTTATTCAAAAAATCTCATAGAAGAGATGTAGTTAACAAGGAAGTTGATACCTAGTTGAAGAACATGTAAAATTTGAAAACTCCATGCAAAGGGGGCATGATATTTGTGATCAAGGAATCCAAGAAAGGTGGTTAGATCATATGTTAGCTTCACAATGAAAAGAAATCAAAATGAAAAAAAAACACACTAACATGCATAAAACTATCTTACCTAGATCAAAGGGGGGAACATGGTGAAGAACATTGATTGCCAAAGCACAACTAAAATTTAAGAAAACATACCATCTTTTCCTTCCTTAAATAGTCCAAGAGACTTATTCATTTGGCTTGCTCAGCTTGTGCTCAAGAGATATTTGGAAAATAGAGTTGTGTGGCTCCTTCTCCCCTTGGCACCATGGTTTTTTTACTCATACTAGCTTGATGTAACTTCATGGATTGATGGCTTGGCTTGTGATTTTGGCATCATAACAATAATGTCATGCAAACTTGCTCTAAATCCAACATTATAACTTACTATGCTCAAGCTCCCTAAATGAGGAGGTTTAGGCTTGTATTTATAAGTTTTGAGACTAACCCTAACCCAAGGTGAGTTAGGGTGTAGTTAGAGATTGGAATGGTTTCAAACCTTATCTTAGTTCATTAATTAACCCTATTAGAGTTAAAAGGGGTTCAAACCTCATGATTATCATGGAATAGGCATGGGTGAGATATTTTAGATTTTAAACAACTCACAAAAGGTAATTATGAATTCCTAAGAAATTCTTTGATTTTTGATTTTATTTTTTGATAATTCATTTAATTTCTCAAGGTTAATTCAATTTAGGCATTTGATTTGATTTTTTGTGATAATGAATTTTATTTAGGTATTTATAAATTTAAAATATTTTGAATTATTTGATGTGTAAATTTTGTCTCATTAATTGATTTATAATCCAAATTGTATTTTATGAAGCCAAATTTGAGACATTTAGTGATTCTTAGGTTTGATGTGTAAAGGTTGGTAAGAATCAGTGTAAAGTCTGCTATGAAGCCATTGGTGGCCAATTTTAGGTGTCTTTAGTTTGACTTTGTTTGGGAAGGTATTGCAAGTTGTAATCATAATAACATATTCTCAAAGAATAAAAAGGTTCTGTGTGCTTACAAATTTAATGGCAATGGATGAATTATAAGGTTCCCCTCAAAGGAGTGGTTGGTATTGGGGTCAACAAATGATCCCTAAAAAGTAGGAAATGAGTGGAAAAAATAGATGAAATGGATGAAAATGATGAGGTAGAATGAACTAATTTTCCCAAGGGTGGTTATAATCAGTGGCATTTAGAGCTGTTTCAGTTACAATAGACAAATAGGATGATTTGCACATAGGCAGTTATAATCATTGGCATAGGTAGGATAAAAACATGCCCTAATTGGACATAAATTTTTTAATGATTTTCTCAAAGGTGGTTACAATCATTAATCCTAAAATTGATGGAAACATAATGATTTACCCAAAGGTAGTTAAAATCATTGAGAATGCAAGTGGGATGGTGTACAATGGCTTACCCAAAGGTGGATATAAGCATTATACCTTGATATCAGCAAATAAGTGGAAACACAATGATTTACCCAAAAACATTTAGAATCATTGATAATGCAAGTGGGATGGTATACAATGGTTTGCCTAAAGGTGGTCATAAGCATTTTATCCTAATAGTGGTAAACATAATATGAAATGATGATGGAAAATATGATGATGTCAAATTGATATAAAGGACAAAGATGAATTAGGCAACCTGTCAGTAGGGATATGCACTAACAAGGAGGATAATTATTTCATTAGTTAATTACTCTATTTGGAATATGATTTGGATCAGGTTGGGAGTGCTGTAGAAGTTGGTGCCAAGGAGATATCATCACTGCATTTGTTGTGTAGACTTCTTGAAGCTTATTTTTTCTATAACATGTGATGGTAGGTATCATGATAGAACACCATGATAACTTGGCCAAAATATACATAAAGATTAACTCCTGATCCAATACTCAATTGAAAATAATGCACCAATGATAAAACCCGTGATGAAAATGTTGATGTATGAATATGGATTGATTTAAGAATAGTGCACAAGGAATCACCCAATGAACACATATAGATTGAATCAAGGAAACATTATTAAAAGTAAAAAAATAGGCACATAAACAAACAAATAAATAAAATAAACAAAACAAAGAAAAACAAAAGAAAATAAAGAAAAACAAACAAACAAACAAACAATGGTTAATCATAATGTTTGTATAAACAACATGACATAAATAAGGTGATGATAACTTAACAAATAAACAAGATGGGGGAATATAAGAAATAGAAAGGGGTGGCCGAACTATCTCCATATGCACTAGGCAAGTGGATGCTACCTACATAGTTCAATGGATTTAATATCCAACAAAAACTTTAGGCCAAATGTAGTTCTCCCAGAGAATGGGTTAGAAGAAAATGATGAAAAGAAAACATGATGGATGTGCTAGAAGAATATGGAAATGAGCTCACAAAATGGTGAGAGCATGGGATAAAAAGGCCAAAAAGGATGGGGAAATTAAATGACAAGTGATTTCTTGTGACTTAGTGAGGGTTCCCAGAATCCTTAAGATAAATAAGTGGTTAATGTTTTTGGTTTTTCTAAATGATTTTCTAAATGTTTTTGAAATTTTATAGTATCTCAACTCGATTGAGAATGACGAGATACTAAATAGTCCAAGATTGAAAAATGATGAGAGCATTCAAAATGAAATTGCCATGTGAGAGCATATAGAAAAGGGGGGACTAATCTAACCTCAAAAAGTATTTAGTACAACCCACATAGTCCCAAAATGGCCTCTAATCATAGTAGTTACACATTAAAATAAAGGAATCTATCTAGTGTAGTAACCAATTCAAACAAAACATGCATAGTTGGCATAATGGCATAATAGAATATAGGAATGGCAAATTATTATGTCAAGGCATAATAAACAAATATTGCCCCTAGTTTTCCCATAGGTAGTTATAACTAGGAAACAATGGCTTAGATCAATGATACTAATTTTCCCATAGGTAGTTATAATTAGTAACAAGAATGGTGAGACACTGATTTGCCCATAGGTGGTTATAATTAGGCCCACACAAACAAACATGATATAGAATGGATTAAAAAATGAAGGATGCAACTACCAAATATTATTACATAGTACTCTAAAATACAACCTCTATTTGGAATTCATGAAATAACTACTAAAACTGATTTGAATCTTCATGCTGAAAATGGAACCAATGGATGAACCAAGGTTAAATGAGCTAGGTAGGTAGATTCAAAACAACTTGGTTGATAGAAAAGGTATTGTAGAATATAATGGTGGAATATAAAAATGATAGAATGATTGGATCATATGGTATAAATAATAATGTTGATAATATGGTACAACTTGAAATGGTCCCCATAGATAATACACCAAGTCACTCAAGTGAAGTAACACTTGAGGTGTAGAATGTTTAGCAGATCATCAAGTTCATCTCCATCTAGTGTGGTGAGCCTGTATGATCCAATGCCATAGTCAACAATAATCATGAAAGGACCAACCTAGTTAGGTTTTTACTTGTCTTTATACTTCTTCTCGATTGTGGTATTATTTTGGTTCTCTTTAAGGATAAAATCACCAAGCTAAAATTCTCTATGTTTCATACATTGATTGTAGTGGTCACAAATTCAATTATGATATGCTTAAAGGTGATTTACTATGGCCAAGAATTTCTCATCAATTAACTCCTACTCTTGTAGGTGAGCTACTTGATAGTCTTCATCATCCAGGACAAGCTTCAGAGAGATGTATAATGAAGGTAACTCGACCTCAATGAGAAGAATGGCTTCAATACCATAAATGAGTATGGAATAGCCCCCATGGGAGTGCAGTGATTGGTATGGTATTCTCAGAGGGCATGGAATATTTGAAGGTGCCAATCTTAGTCGATATAATTTAAAATATTTTTAAGGATGTTGATAATGGTTTTATTTGATGCTTCTACCTGGCCATTACTTTGAGGGTAATATGCTATAGAAAAGTGTTGAGTAATATTGTACTTGACATATAGTGATTTGACATCCTTGTTTTTGAATGATCTACCATTATCAGACATGATGTCAAAGGGGATGCCATAGAAACAAATGAGATGGCTACAGATGAATTTGGAAATCTACTTTCTGGTCATGTAAGTAATGGGTATAGCTTAAACCCACTTAGTGAAATATTTTATGGTGGTAAGGATATGTTTATAGACATCTAATGAGGTGGGGTTTATATTATTAATGATATCAACATCCCATGTAACAAATGGTCATAGTGTCAATATTGGTTTCAAAGTCTTGGCTAGGGCATGAATCAGATTAACGTACCATTGAAATTTATTGCATCTTTTTACATATGTAGCTACATCTACATCCATCATTGGATAAAATTACCTAGTATGAAAGATCTTTTTGGATAAGATGGCCCCACTGGTCTGGGTTCCACATACCCCTTTGTGAACTTCCCATAATGCTAGTGCAGATTCTACCGAAGGTAAATAATGAAGTAGAGTTACATCAGAAGTATGGTAATATAGGGTTAGTTCGAGTAAAGTATAACATTGGACATGATGGATGAAGGATTTGGATTGTTTGTGGGATAATTTTTGTGGCATAATTTGGTTATGGAGGTAGGTGTACAGGTATAAATACCAAGTAGAGATTGGACCACCAATATCATAGATCATTACAATAGTTGATGGTTCATGAGCTAGTGCAAGTAGATTTTCAATGAGAAATTGGTAGTCTTAGGCCATGTCGATGTGTTGAATCAAAGATCCAATGGTAGCCATGGCATCTACTATTCTATTACTAGCCCTTGGTATATGTTCAAATTGGATATCAATAATATATTGCTTGAGTGTGTTGACCATGGCCTTGTATAGGATGAACTTATCATCTTTGGTATGTAACCCAATTGAATCTTAACTAAGAATCACCATAAAATTTTAGATGTTCTATGTTCTATTGTACTACCTATCGAAGCCCTAAAATGAGTGCTTTATATTTGGCCATGTTGTTGGTATAAGGAAAGCTGTTTCTGAATGACTGTGGGATTATATCTCCTTATAGAGTGATAAATAAAAGGCTTGCCCCTAATCCATGTGATGTGAATGAATAATAAAAGTATAGCTTCCAATGTTGTTCCTCAAGAGGTGTTTTAGTGATGGTCATGATAGATTCATCAGGAAATTAGAATGTTAGTGCTCTATATCTATAGGGGGTAGTTCAGTAAATTGATCTACAAGAAATGGCCACTTGATATCTTTCTAGTTTATATATTCTATCCAAAATTCATTGAGAAGCATGATCTATTTGGCCATATGACCTTGTAAAGCTATTTTAGATAGTAGATACTTGAGTGGATCTACTTTTGAAATGACCATGGTCTTATTATTCAACATGTAATGTCACAGTTTATGAGCTATGAAGACCATAACTGAACATGATTTTTTGATGGGCGTATAATTTTGATCATATAGAACCAGTGTACAACTTAGATAACAGATGGAATGCTATTTAAAATTATCATCATGTTGAGCTAGAAGTTCCCTCAGGGCTTTGTTTATCATTGATAGGTATAGAAAGAATGATTTCCCTAGAATTAGAGGCAATAAAACTGGTGGATTTGGTAAATCATCCTTTAGCTATTGAAAAGCTTTTTGATAATCATCATCCCAAATACATGTGACATCCTTCTTTGAAAGATGTGTAAAAGTATGACACTTGTTAGCCAATTGAGATATGAAGCATCTAATAAAGTGAATTTGCCCTACAAACTATGGAGCTAATTTTAATTGGTTGATGGTGACATGATTTTTATGGCTCATACTTTGGCTGGATTGACTTTTATTCCCTTACGAGACAAAATGAAGCCAAGAAATTTGTCATAAGTAATGCTAAAACAACATTTATTAGGGTTAAGCCTAACTTTGTATTCATGTAGTCACTCAAATATCTTCCTCAATGCTGCTGGATGATCAACTTTAGTCTTTTATTTACCTAGTATGTCATCAACATATTATTCATCATATTATGAAATATTATGATCATGGATCTTTGATAGGTGGCCCATACATAATTAAGACCAAATGATCTACCTTGAAAACAAAATGTTCCTCATGAAGTGGTGAATGCTATTTTGTGTTAGTCTTCTAGTGTTATTTGAATCTGATAGTAGCTTGAGAATCCTTCCATTAGTTAAAGCATCTCATAACCCACTATGGGGTGAATAATCATGTCAATGTTTGACAATAAAAAGTCATCTTTAGGGTAAGATTTGTTAATGTCCCTAAAATCAGTGTAGATTCTGATTCTTTCTATCTTTTTACTGATAGATACAACATTAAAAATCCTTTTAGAATAGTCTATTGGAGTAATACATATTATTTCTAAGAGTTTCCCTAAATATTTCTTTAATAATACATCAATACAAAGATGTATTTTTCATAAATTTTGTTTCACTAGTTTGGCATCAAGATGTAACATAAGGTGGTGAACAACCAAGGTAGGGACCTAACTAGGCATGCCAGAATAGGCCCATGAAAATATATCAACAAATTCCCTTAAAAGGGATGTAAGGACTTCATGCTCCTCTTCAGTGAGGGATGCACCTAATTTGATCCATTTTGGGTCATATGGATTTTTGATGTTAACCTCTAATGTGTCTTCTACTAGAAGGGTTAAACCATCTTCAAGAATAATGGGCAAAGATTTGAACTATTTGGCTATGTTAGAGTCCTCTATTAGGTCTTCAAGTTCTCCTAGACATTATGAATCAAAATCCCCTAGTGGGAGGGATGTTAGGTTATGGAGCTAAAAGCTTCACTATTATGCAAATGTGGAGGTTGTTGGAGTTAGATAGTCGTCGACATTGGTCAGGACCAACTGACATCGGTCAGGGGTTGATCGAAAGATGCTGACATCAGTTAGGCATCAGCCAATGTTGGTCATCTCTAGATAGATAAGAACTGACGTTAGTCGCCTGTGCATTCTAAAATTGCTAGTTAGATGAACAGTTAGTTTGACAAACAGTTAGTTTGCATGTAAAGACTAATTTTAGTCTTGAGTCTACTTTTTTAATTATAGTTTATTTTGGGATCTATTTAAGAGACCCATGGGGCTGTATTGTAAAGTGTGCAAAAAATCAAGGTCAGTTGATCTGTGGGGTAGCAAGATCAAGGAGATCTGCAAGTGTGCCAAGGTTGTGTGCAAGATCAGTTGATCTATAGGGTAGCAAGATCAAGAAGATCTGCAACACAAGGAAAGAAGGACAAGTCTAAGGACAAAAGGATTAGATCCTTCACTTGAAGGAAAGAACAACAATTGGGTCGGTTGTCTCAAGGGGTGTAAGATCAGTTGATCTGTAGGTAGCAAGATCAGGGAGATCTACATGGTAAGCAAGGTCAGTTGATCTACAGTATAGCAAGATCAAGGAGATCTATGGGTGTGTGTGTGTGCAAGGTCAGTTAGATCTACGGGGTAGCAAGATCAAGGAGATCTACAACAAAACAAGGAGAAAGATCAAGGAGATTTGCTTGTGTATGTAAAGAAGACAAAATAACCATTGAGTTGATTGTCACCGGGTACTCATATTGTAGGCAAAACAACCGATTGAGTTGGTTGTCACAAGGACTGGAGGAAACAACAACTCGGTATTGAGTTGATTGTTGGTTGTAATTGAGAGAGAGAGAGAGAGAACTCTTGAGGGAGAATTACTGTATGCCCAAAAGGTGTGGGAAGAGTGTGATTTCTTCATTGTATTTCCTTTTGGAAGAGTGTTAATATAAGATTGTATTATCTCTCATATTCTATGCTATTTTTGAATTCTAGTTACATATTACTTCTGGTTAAATTTTGTGTTTAGTTGCTTATACAAAAGTAATCAATTGTGCTCTTAGGAGAGGATCCTAACAAGTGGTATTAGAGCTGTGTGTTCTAGATCCCAACAAGTGGTATTAGAGCCAGGTTCACTACAGGATCACTAACAAGTGGTAGAGCAGGTTAGTATTTGTTGATTACAGGTCACTCTCAGGGGTTTCTGATTGAGTGGGAGTAAAGCAATGGCAGAAGAAAGTAAACTAATAATGGAGAAATTCAATGGCAAGAATTATCAATTATGGAATTGTGAAAAGAAAGGGCATGTAAAGAAAGATTGTTGGTTGGTAGAAGATCAACATGAAGGAAATAAAGAAGCAAATGATGCAGGTATTATTACACGGGATGCTCTTATATGTTCCTTGGATAAAATAGAATCTTGGGTTTTAGATTCTGGTGCCTCTTTTCATGCAACCCCAAATAGTGATTTTTTTATGATTATGTCCATGGAGACTTTGGAAAAATTTATTTAGGGGTTGGTGAGCCTTGTCAAATTGTTGGCAAAGGGGAAGTGCAGCTGAAATTGTAGACTGGCAACATATGGGTGTTGAAGGATGTCATGCATGCTCCCATCTTGAAGAGGAGACTAATTTTTGTAGGAAAGTTGGTGATGAGGGTTGCATAGTAACTCTCACAGTGGAATCTTGGAAAGTTTCCAAGGGTGCACTTGTATTAGCATGTGGTAAGAAAGTAGATACACTTTATCTATCTACTTGTATTACTAATTCTCCTTCTGTTTTATCTACTTCAGATGTAGATGCAAAGATGTGGCTCTATAGGCTTGGTCACATGAGTGATAAGGGAATGTATGTTCTTAAGAGGAAATCTGATGTTTTTGACAAAGTTAAGAACTAGAAAGCCTTGGTTTTCAAGGAAAAGATGATGGATAGAGATAAACTCAAGAGGCTAAATAATTATGAGTAGGGCAGTGTTGATTTGGAGAAGGTTATGATCCAAAATGAGCTCGCAGATAAAAATCATCACTCATAGGAAAACACAATTATCGACATCAGTTTGGTGAGAATTGGCATCAAACAGGTAGGAACTGATGTTAGTCATGTGTAGAATAAAGTCAGTGATGTCGGGTAGGTGGACACTGATGTCAATCAGGAAACTGACATCGGTGATCAGGTGGAAATGACATCGGTCAGGTGCAAATTGAGGTCGGCCAGAGGTGACTGAGATCGGTCACTATTAAGATGAATTTTGGGTGGACAACAAGCTATCAAGGAGTCTCAAATGCCCATGAGGAGGTCTAAAAGGGTAAGTAAGCCTCAAATTTGTTATTCCCCTTATTTATACTACTTGTTTCTCACTGATGGTGGAAAACTAGGAAGTTTTGAAGAGGCAATGCAGGTAGAATCTAGGAAACAGTGAGAGCATGGCATGAATGAGGAAATTGATTTCTTGGGAGAGAACCAAACGTGGAATTTGGTAGAGTTTCCAATCAGAAAGAAAGCACTGAAAGACGAATGGATTCATAGGTTAAAAAAAGGAGAGAATGGACAGGTGAGATAGAAGGCCAGGTTATATGGTCTTGAGCAAGCTCTAGGATAGTGGTATAGGTTTGACAGGTTTATGACAAAGCATGGCTTTAGTCAATGTCAATGTGACTATTGTGTTTATTTTACTAGGTTGGATAATGGTTGATACATTATCTTGTTATTGTATGTAGTGTATATGCTTGTTGCAGGGTCACACATGCAGGGATTTGCTGAGCTAAAGGTAAAAGTAGCTCAGACATGTACCAGGAAGGATTTAGGAGCAAAAATCTTTGGCATGAGTATTTCTAGAGATAGGGAAAATCACAGGTTGATTTTGTCTTCAGAGGATTATGTGAATAAGGTAGTGGAGAGGTTCAGTTTGTAGGATGCAAAATTGGTTAACACACTTATGGTTGGATAGTTCAAGTTGAGCTATGAGTAGTGTCATGAGTCACATGATGAGGTTAAGTACATGGTATGTACTAGACCTGATATTACCCAAGCAGTGGGAGTTGTCAACAAGTTTATGGCCAATCCAAGAAAGGAGCATTAGAAAGTAGTTCATTGGATTCTCAGGTATCTGAGAGGGACCAGTAGTAGGTATTTATGCTATGCAGGGTCAAGCACTTCTGTACATGGGTATGTAGATGTAGATATGGCAGGTTACTTAGATGACAGGAGTAGCGCCACAGGATATGTGTTCACTGTTGGTGGAATGACGGTTAGACAGATTTCAAAGATGCAGAAAGTTGTTGTAGTCACGGTGGCTAGCAAGGATAAGAACCCTGCAGAAATGTTAACAAAGCTAGGAACAAAGGAGAAGTTGAATCTTCATCCAAATTTTGTCGGTCTTCAAGATTGAACTTGAAGATGGTGATATAAGCTATAAACAGATTAGAGGATGTTGCTGTAAAGGTATAGGTGCAACTATTTATCTCCAAGTGGGAGATTGTTAGGTTGTGGAGCTAAAAGCTTCACTGCTATGCAAATGTGGAGGTTGCTGGAGTTAGACAGTCACTGACATCAGTCATGACCAACCGACATCCGTCAGGGGTCGACCAAAAGCTACCGACATCGGTTAGGCATCGGTTGATGTCGATTATCTCCAGACAGATAGGAATTGACATCGGTTGCCTATGTGTTTCCAGAACTGTTAGTTAGATGAATAGTTAGTTTGACGAATAACCAGTTTGCATGTAAAGACTAATTTTAGTATTGAGTCTACTTTTCTAATTATTATTTATTTTGGGATCTATTTAAGAGACCCATGGGGCTATATTATAAAGAGTGCAAAAAAGCAAGGTCAGTTGATCTGTGGGGTAGCAAGATCAAGGAGATCTGCAAGTGTGCCAAGGTTGTGTGCAAGATCAGTTGATCTACGGGGTAGAAAGATCAAGAAGATCTGCAACACAAGGAAAGAAGGACAAGTCTAAGGACAAAAGGATTAGATCCTTCACTTGAAGGCAAGAACAACAATTGGGTTGGTTGTCTCAAGGGGTGTAAGATTAGTTGATCTTTAGGTAGCAAGATCAGGGAGATCTACATGGTAAGCAAGGTCAGTTGATCTACGATGTAGCAAGATCAAGGAAATCTATGGGTGTGTGTGTGCAAGGTAAGTTAGATCTGTGGGGTAGTAAGATCAAAGAGATCTACAACACAACAAGGAGCAAGATCAAGGAGATTTGCTTGTGTATGTAAGGTAGACAAAACAACCATTGAGTTGATTGTCACTGGGTACTGGTATTGTAGGCAAAATAATTGGTTGAGTTGGTTGTCATAAGGACTGGAGGAAACAACAACTCAGTATTGAGTTGATTGTTGGTTGTAACTGAGAGAGAGAGAACTCTTGAGGGAGAATTACTGTACGCCCAAGAGGTGTGGGAAGAGTGTGATTTCTTCATTGTATTTCCTTCTGGAAGAGTGTTAATACAAGATTGTATTATCTCTCATATTCTGTATTATTTCTGAATTCTAGTTACATATTACTTTTGGTTAAATTCTGTGTTTAGTTGCTTATACAAAAGTAATCAATTGTGCTCTTAGGAGAGGATCCTAACAAGTGGTATCAGAGATGTGTGTTCTAAATCTTGACAAGTGGTATCAGAGCCAGGTTCACTATAGGATCACTAACAAGTGGTAGAGCAGGTTAGTGTTTGTTGATTATAGGTCACTCTCAGGGGTTTCTGATTAAGTGGGAGTAAAGCAATGATAGAAGAAAGTAAACTAAGAATGGATAAATTCAATGGCAAGAACTAGCAATTATGGAATTGTGGAAAGAAAGGGCATGTAAAGAAAGATTGTTGGTTGGTAGAAGATCAACATGAAGGAAATAAAGAAGCAAATGATGCAAGTATTATTGCATGGGATGCTCTTATATGTTCCTTGGATAAAGTAAAATCTTGGGTTTTAGATTCTGGTGCCTCTTTCCATGCAACCCCAAATAGATAATTTTTTCACGATTATGTCCATGGAGACTTTGGAAAAATTTATTTAGGGGTTGGTGAGCCTTGTCAAATTGTTGGTAAATGGGAAGTGCAGATGAAATTGTAGACTAGTAACATATGGGTGTTGAAGGATGTCATGCATGTTCCCATCCTGAAGAAGAGTCTAATTTCTGTAGGAAAGTTGGTGATGAGGGTTGCACAGTAACTCTCACAGTGGAATCTTGGAAAGTTTCCAAGGGTGCACTTGTATTAGCATGTGGTAAGAAAGTAGGTACACTTTATCTACTTGTATTATTGATTTTCTTTCTATTTTATCTACTTCAGATGTAGATGCAAAGATGTGGCTCTGTAGGCTTGGTCACATGAGTGAGAAGGGAATGTATATTTTTAAGAGGAAATTTGATGTTTTTAACAAAGTTAAGAACTAGAAAGCCTTGGTTTTCAAGGAGAAGATGATGGATAGAGATCAAATCAAGAGGCTGAATAATTCTAAGCAGGGCAGTGTTGATTTGGACAAGGTTATGATCTAAAATGAGCTCGTGGGTAAAAATCATCACTCACAGGAAAACATAGTTACCGACGTCGGTCAGGTGAGAACTGGCATCAAATAGGTAGGAACTGATGTCGGTCATGTGCAGACCAAATTCAATGATGTCAGGCAGGTGGAAACCGACGTCAGTCAAGAAACTGACATTGGCAATCAGGTGGTAACAATATCAGTTGGGTGCAGACTGAGGTCAGCCAAAGGTGACTAAGATCAGTCACTATTAAGATGAATTTTGGGTGGACAACAAGCTGTCAAGGAGTCTCAAATGCCCATGAGGAGGTCTGAAAGGGTAAGTAAGCCTCAAATTCATTATTCCCCTTCTTTATACTACTTGTTGCTCACTGATGGTAGAAAACTAAGACGTTTTGAAAAGGCAATGCAAGTAGAATCTAGGAAACAGTGGGAGCATGGCATGAATGAGGAAATTGATTCCTTGGGAGAGAACCAAACGTGGGATTTGGTAGAGTTGCTAGTCGAAAAGAAAGCACTAAAAGATGAATGGATTCACAAGTTAAAGAAAAGAGAGAATGGATAGGTGAGATAGAAGGCCAGGTTATATGGTCTTGAGCAAGCTCTTAGACAGTGGTATAGGTTTGACAGGTTTATAATAAAGCATGGCTTTAGTCAATGTCAATATGACCATTGTGTTTATTTTACCAGGATGGATAATGGTCGCTACATTATCTTGTTACTGTATGTAGTGTATATGCTTGTTACAGGGTCACACATGCAGAGATTTGCTAAGCTAAAGGTAAAAGTAGCTCAGACATGTGCCAAGAAGGATTCAAGAGTAGAAATCTTTGGCATGAGTATTTCAAGAGATAGGGAAAATCACAGGTTGATTTTGTCTCTAGAGGATTATGTGAATAAGGTAGTGGAGAGGTTTAGTTTGTAGGATGCAAAATCAGTTAACACACATATGGTTAGACAATTCAAGTTGAGCTATGAATAGTGTCCTGAATCACATGATGAGGTTAAGTACATGGTATGTACTAGACCTGATATTACCCAAGTAGTGGGAGTTGTCAACAAGTTTATGGCCAATCTAGGAAAGGAGTAGTGGAAATTAGTTCAGTGGATTCTCAGGTATTTTAGAGGGACCAAGAATAGGTATTTATGTTATGCAGGGTCAATCACTTCTCTACATGAGTATGTAGATGCGGATATGGTAGGTTACTTGGATGACAGGAGTAGCGCCATAAGATATGTGTTCACTATTGGTGGAATGGCAGTTAGCTAGATTTCAGAGATGCAGAAGGTTGTTACAGTCATGGTGGCTAGCAAGGATAAGAACCCTGCAAAAATGTTAACAAAGCCAGGAACAAAGGAGAAGTTAAATCTTCATTCAACCTTTGCTGGTATTCAAGACTGAACTTGAAGATGGTGATACAAGCTATAAATAGATTAGAGGACATTGCTATTTAGGTACAGGTGCAACTGTTTATCTCCAAGTGGGAGATTGTTAGGTTGTGGAGATAAAAGCTTCACTATTATGCAAATGTGGAGGTTGTTGGAGTTAGACCGTCACCGACATCGGTCATGACCAACCAACATCCATCAGGGGTCGACTGGATGCTGTCGACATCAGTCAAGAATCAACTGACATCGGTCATCTCTAGATAGATAGGAATTGACATCAGTTGCCTGTGTGTTTCTAGAACTGTTAGTTAGATGAATAGTTAGTTTGACGAACATTCAGTTTGCATGTAAAGATTAATTTTAGTCTTGAGTCTGTGTTTCTAATTATTGTTTGTTTTGGGATCTATTTAAGAGACCCATGGGGCTGTATTGTAAAGTGTGCAAAAAATCAAGGTCAATTGATCTGTGGGGTAGCAAGATCAAGGAGATCTGTAAGTGTGCCAAGGTTGTGTGTAAGATCAATTGATCTGTGGGGTAGCAAGATCAAGAAGATCTACAACACAAGGAAAGGACAAGTCTAAGGACAAAAGGATTAGATCCTTCACTTGAAGGCAAGAACAACAATTGGGTTGGTTATCTCAAGGGGTGTAAGATCAGTTGATCTGCAGGTAACAAGATCAGGGAGATCTACATGGTAAGCAAGGTCAGTTGATTTGCGGTGTAACAAGATCAAGGAGATCTGCGGGTGTGTGTGTGTAAGGTCAGTTAGATCTATGGGGCAGCAAGATCAAGGAGATTTGCAACACAACAAGGAGCAAGATTAAGGAGATTTTCTTGTGTATGTAAGGTAGACAAAACAACCATTGAGTTGATTGTCACCGGGTACTGGTATTGTAGGCAAAATAACCAGTTGAGTTGGTTGTCACAAGGACTGGAGGAAACAACAACTCGGTATTGAGTTGATTGTTGGTTGTAATTGAGAGAGAGAGAGAGAGAACTCTTGAGGGAGAATTAATGTATGCCCAAGAGGTGTGGGAAGAGTGTGATTTCTTCATTGTATTTCCTTCTGGAAGAGTGTTAATACAAGATTGTATTGTCTCTCATATTCTATGCTGAATCTGAATTCTAGTTACATATTACTTTTGGTTAAATTTTGTGTTTAGTTGCTTATACAAAAGTAATCAATTGTGCTCTTAGGAGAGGATCCTAACAAGTGGTATTAGAGCTGTGTGTTCTAGATCCCAACAAGTGGTATTAAAGCCAGGTTCACTACAGGATCACTAACAAGTGGTAGAGCAGGTTAGTATTTGTTGATTACAGGTCACTCTTAGGGGTTTCTAATTGAGTGGGAGTAAAGCAATGGCAAAAGAAAGTAAACTAAGAATGGAGAAATTCAATGGTAAGAATTATCAATTATGGAATTGTGGAAAGAAAGGGCATGTAAAGAAAGATTGTTGGTTGGTAGAAGATCAACATGAAGGAAATAAAGAAGCAAATGATGTAGGTATTGTTGCATGGGATGTTCTTATATGTTCCTTGGATAAAGTAGAATCTTGGGTTTTAGATTCTGGTGCCTCTTTCCATGCAACCCCAAATAGAGATTTTTTTCATGATTATGTCCATGGAGACTTTGGAAAAATTTATTTAGGGGTTGGTGAGCCTTGTCAAATTGTTGGCAAAGGGGAAGTGCAGCTAAAATTGTAGACTGACAACATATGGGTGTTGAAGGATGTCATGCATGTTCCCATCCTGAAGAGGAGTCTAATTTCTGCAAGAAAGTTGGGTGATGAGGGTTGCATAGTAACTCTCACAGTGGAATCTTGGAAAGTTTCTAGAGGTGCACTTGAATTAGCATGCGGTAAGAAAGTAGGTACACTTTATCTATCTACTTGTCTTCAAGTTCTCCTAGACATTATGAATCAAAATCCCCCAATGGGAGGGATGGCCATGTAACAAAAACTATCAAAATTTCTTGAATGATGCAATCAAAAGCTTATTGTTCTTCAAGACTGCATTTAGACCCATAAGTAAGTTCATCGTCATTAGTGTCCAGGATGATTTTGTCAAAAGCCTATTCTCATTCAAGACTAAACTCAAACCCATAGACAATTTCATCATTAGTGGTCTCATGATTTATATGTGAATAAGGTTGAACACCTCCATCTAATGGTGCCTAAGACAAGTTTTCACCACTAGATTAGACTTTATCTTTACTTTTTCCCTGGTCTAAATTCACCTCAAAGAGATTTTCACTTTGAGATCTCAATGTTTTATTTAATTGATTTTGGCAAAGGGTGTTCGACCACTCTCCAAAATAGGATTCAAGATACAACTTGATTGAGAACCCTTTTTTGTGGTCTCCTAATAAAACATTGTCCTTAAGGCCTAGAAAATTATAAAAGGCCTCATCATTCTAAAACTCATTAACTGGCACATTGGATTTGCATTAGCCCCAATATATTAATTGAGGATAATATAATGGTAGTGGATTATAATAAATGACTGGTCTAAGGGTACAAATAGCTTTATTATCAAACAAATTAATATGGGATCGATCATCAAATTGGATATGATCAGACTTTGCTTTACTACCAACATCATCATCACTAGTCATTGGTGATGGAATGTGAATAAGATACATGGGGTCACTTGTAGGTAGTTTAAATCCAAGTCTTTATGTTCATTTGTACTTAGTCATAGAAATTGGTTCAAGTGTTCCCTGTTGATTTGGCCTAAGGTCTCCTTCTTCATAATCTTGGTTCTCCATAATCTAATTAGGAATGGGATATTTGTAACTCTTGTAATAATCAATTAATTAGTCATTATATAACTATAATTCATCACCTTCAATAGGGTCCTTTTCTTGGCTAGATGCCAATATGAAAGTGACAAGTGCTAGACTATGCATTTGGCCTTTACCCTTTCTTTGCCATTACATGAGGGGTTTGGATTTTGGTCTTCCAAAGGACTTGGGATTTTATGGAATCTTTGAAATGTGAAAGGTGTCATGCATAAAGTATTCTCCTAGGACATTATCTACGATGATGTAATGATTTGAAATTTTAGGAGGTGACATGTGGGAAAGTGAATCAAGGGTATTGACATCAATGCAGTTAGAAAGTATTGCTTTCCTTTTATTCTTATTTATAATTGGAGTTATGCCAAAATGGTAGTTATATCTCTTGAGCTCAGCCTCTATATTTTTGTAATGCTCATATAGATGCAAATCTCCTAGAATAGTCACCTCCATTCCTAAATGGGATAACTTGATACACTAGTGTAAAGTTGATGGGATTACACAAATCTCATGTATCTAAGGTCTTCCCAAAATCATATTATATGAAAAGTCAAAATCTAACCCCTGGAAAAAAATTTCAAGGGTTAAGGGTGAAATTATAACTGGTAAGCTGATGGTGCCTTATGATTCTCATTATTTATTATCTTAGGCTTTAATGGTGATTGTTTCTAATTAGAGATATGCTATCATGTACCCAAGAAGCTTGATAAGCTTAAGAGATAAAATATTCAAGCTTGATCCATTGTATATGAGGATGCATTTCACTTTGTGTCACATTATGTAAACCTCAATGTATAAAGGATTATTATGAAGTGGGCCAAGGGATGACATATCACTTTGATTGAAATTTAGTTGTTGGCATGGAGTTAGGTGTCTAACCAAAACTTGAAATTTGTTAGGAGATATGCCATTGGGAACTATGGATTGGACAAGGAACTCTATAAAGATGTTTTTATGGATAGTAGACATTTACAACAAATCTAAAATGGAGATTTGTGCTATTGTATTTTGTAATTGTTCCACCATGTCAAACATTTTTTTAGGATAGTAGGAAATGGCTTGTTCTAAGGTAAAATGTTTGGTTGGATGATGGGTGAAGTGGTATATGGTTGTGGGCCTAGTATGGTAATCCTTGACCATCAAGTTGTGATTATACAATCAAGATTCTATCCATTATTTTGACATTATTAGTTCTCTTGATTTTTTTGGTTTGGCATTGGTTATTGATAATGTTATTTTTATTATTGCACTAGACACTATTGATATTATTATTGTTGGTTATTATGTTGAGGAAATGGATTCAAATAAATCCCAAGGTTTTGATTGGATGTAGAAGCTCCAAAATCTAATGAGATATCTCCATTTTAAATCATATTATTTATCAAATTTTTAATTTGCACACATCATTACAAATTATGGCTATTGACCTAATGGTATTTATAGAAATCATTTGGCCTATACCAGTCTAGAATGTTGACACCCTCATGAATTTGCCCTTTTAGAATAGGCCATGTAATCAAATTAGTGGTGGAAATTTTATTAAATACAAGCTCAATAGCCTCTCTAAGGCTACTAAAAATGTGATGTGTAGGCACAATTTTTATTAGAGGAGGGTTTTGCAAAGGCATAGGTTATTGCATTTGCGATGCTAGTCTAGGTTATTGTGCTTGCTACACCTGTTGCATCTACTGAAGAGGTTTTTAGTTAGGAGTTATTTGCATATGTGGCATAGGATATGAAAATGGTAGTTTCACCATTTGGACATGTTGAGAATCTATTACTTTGTTACCAACAACATTATTTTTACAATTTAATTACTTGGGTCTGTCATAATTATTGGTCTGGGTTTGTTATGATGCTTGCACTTGGACTAGAATTTGATTCTAGTTATTGTTATAGATCTAATTATAGATTTGGTTTCATGAGGCTAGTTTAATGATCCATTTGATAATGATGACTCTCTTGATTAGAAAACCTTTGTCAATAATCTCTTTAAACATATTTGCACATTACAACTCCAAATAGTAATATATCTCACTGTGTAGATTTTTGGTAAACACAATGGCTAGATGATTATCTAGTAGACTATGTGTAAATAGGCTTGCAAGGGCTCTCCATCATTGTAGATAGCTTGAAAATATTTCTATAACTTTCTATTTGACCTATGTTAAATCCACTAATGAAATATCATGCTCAAGATTGTAAGAGAAGTGTTGCAATGACATCTTTGTGAAGTTAAATAATGGAAAAAGAACATGCAAGTATTGAGTGTGATCCAAACTTCTAGAGGCATGGAGGAAGCATGGGAATCTTCATGCAACACCTATCTTTTCTTCATTTCAATTTCTATAGTTTTTCCATGCAATGAGGCACCAAAGTGAAACTTAAATTTAGAATAATAGATAACTTTAGATAACTCTATACTATTTTTGCAAAACCCTAACTTATAATTTTAATTGGGACTTTTACAACTTTCAATCACATAATTCTAATAAAATTGGAAATGCATTTTATAATATGTGATTTTGAAATTTAAGCAACTCATACTTATCAAAAAGGAAAGTGTAATTTACAAGTTTGATTTTGACAACTTTTAACCTGTCAAAAAGGATCATGGAAATTACATGTGGCTCTTTCTAAAAAACAATTATCAAAATGATAGTTGCAATTTAAAATATGCAACTTTATAATATTTTTACAAGGAAATACAATATATAGAATGTTTTTGATAAAAAGAATTAATCTACAACTAACACTTTTGAAGACTCTTTATCATTTTTTGCCTATGTATTCTTAATATATGCATCAAAACTTTTGAATATCTCTAGAATATGATCTTCATCTGGACCAAAAGAGCAGAAGTGGCTTATTTCACATTCTACAATCATGTTAGAGAGTTCCATTCATGTAGCTCTGTATTCTTGAGTCTTTTTTCCCATTTGATCTAATATATTATGGTACTTGATAAAATGATAGATAGAGCTCAAGATGAATATGGTGTCCCATGCTGACTCTTTTTCAATCATTTATTTGAATTTATCTTGAACTTCCTGAGCTAAAAGGACCTGGTTCTAATGATATATTACTTGGAATGATAATTTATTCAACAAATATTCAATGTCAAATAACATATAAATGGCCTTGTCAGGTGCAACTTTAGCCTTATTGGTACTCTCTATGAGTATCCTTATTTTGAACTAAGTTTCTCTATCCAATTCCTCATGTTCTACATCCTTTTTTTAGTATCTTCTCTATAATGAGGATATTAATGTCAATTGTATCCAAAATAGTCAACTTTGGATAAAATAGGTTTAACCTCTCTATATCTTCTTAATACTTGCTAACTTTCTCTCTCAAAGTTTCCCTTCTCAATATCAGAGTTGTATAGTGGTCCATTATTAATTCAATAACTTTGTTTCCCTTTGAGATTATCTCTTCTACCCAGTCCTTTATGGCCCTTCCCATGTTGTCAATTTGTATCACTATATCAAGTGTCTCTTGGTTTAGGATTTGAGTAACAAGTTATACTAGTTGATTAGTGGTCTCAATGAACTTCTTAAATGTAGTCTTTATTTATTCAACCTTATTTTTCAATTCATCCTTAGTGACCTTATCGCTATCCATTTTCTCAAAAAGAGAGTTAATGCTAGATTGAATGTCATGTTTCAATCCCTCTTTTGTAGGATGACCAAGGTTAAACTTTGATACCTAGTAATCCCCCACCATTAGATCTTATTTCTATTTGTTTGGTGGGGGTAATACAATCTCTACATACTTCTCCTTTGCTGAATCATAAAATATGCTCAATATGATTTTGGGAGTTGCTTTGGATATCTTATATACATATGTTATGCCAAAATATAATGTGGCTGGGGATACCATCTTCTTACATTTCTTCCCCATTATTTATGCCAACTAACTAGGAGTACCATCCTATTGTGCTGACACTATCACTTATGAATTTTCAACTAAAGATGATGCACTGGTGGTCACAGTGATGAATTATGTATCCTTCACTGATATAGCTACTGAGTGTTTGATAGATGTCTTGGCAACATCTTCCCCATCTATGGGTTGGGATTCCATATTTGTATTGGTGACTTGATCCATCTCTACCTCCTTTAAGGGGGTTGGGGTTACTATGAAAGTGGAAAATATGGGTGCAATGGAAATGGATGTGCCTTTTAAGGGTGTGGGAGATGGAATTAACACCAATGAAGGAGTAGGCACAAGGATTTGGAATTAAGGAACCTATGGGAGTGTGGAGTCCAAATCCATGGATGAATTAATCAGTGTTGTGGGGACACTTAGGGTTGATAAAAAGGGGAAAGTTAAGGGAGAATAAAATGAAATAGTATTTATCTTAGGGGTTATGATGGCCAATAGGATTATAGTCAGGATGACTCAATCTATGGCTATATACTGCTATGTAATGTTGGTGATTAACATGGTGGAAGGAGTGATTAGAGATGAGATAGAAGGAATTGTGGAAGGATGGAGTGAAATTATGGGAGAGGGTAGAATTATAGAAGGGGGAAGTAGAAGGGAGACTTGAGCATCTAATTGAACTGATCAAATTATCAATAATGGACTTACTAACATATGTGAACTAGTGGAAATAGAGGGTGGAATCATTTGAGGTGACGGAGTGGAGATAGGAGGAGGAGGAGGAGGTGTTGAAGCTGATGGAATGACAAAGATAGGTGGAGGGAGTATTAGAGAGATGAGAGTAGATACTATGACTAAGATGAGAGTAGAAACTATTGTTGCTTCAATGATAGTTGTATCTTTAGATGAAATCATGATTGATTGATCTAATTTTTCTCCTTGACTACTTGATTATACTCTCTTAGACTTTGAATTTTGTTTTCTCTTATGGGAGATCATCAGCCTATCTACCTATTCTAGGAACGATCCACCACTAGAATCCTCTATTGATGATGGTACTCCTTTCTCCTTGAGTTCTAATCGCTTTTCATTGATGTTCACTATTTTTTTGGTCATTGTGACCCCCTTTTTCCTTATCTAATTGATTGTTTTATTTGTTACATTAGTTGTTCTATCCATTAATGATAAAGATTTAAGAATAGACCACCTAACCACTAGAAGAGGTTGAGCATAGATTTTATTCTCATAGTAGACCTTGTATACTAGGGACTCATCATTTTCCAAGTCCTCGAAGACTGGTGCCATGTTAAAAGCCTTGATTTGATCAAGGGTTATCCTGGAGTAGTCCTTAAATATTACTTCTTCTTCATCCTATAAGTCCCCCTAGTAGTTTTCATAATAGGGGACATGGGGATATGTTGAGATTCTTAGTGCACTAATAATGTTTCCATTCACATCATAGAACGGACTTGCCTCTAAATCCCTCAAGGTCATCTGGGTCATCTTAGCCTCTACACACTTGACTTTTGATAAAGAAGGGCATGTGTAGCTCTCAATGCTAATGGGTAAATGAATTCTTACCTTGTGCTTACTGGATAAAAACTTTTGAGTTTCAACTAAATGCCTCACAAGTTCCATTAATGCCCATTTTCTACTCACAAACCTTAGGAGGGTGTAGGGATAACTATTGAATTTGCATACTCTAATGTATGAGTATATAGGGAACTAGATGAAATAAGATCCCCAATTGGTAATCTCTAAAGTGGAAGCATAAGATAATCTCTTCTTTTTCAGATCTTTATCAAACATGACTATGATACAATAGATGAATTCATCATTTACTCTTATAAAGTGCTACTTACTAGCCTCAAGAGTGAGGTCAAGGCATTAATTGAAAACTTTATTTGCTTGTTTAGCTCTTGTGTTCAGTCCTAGGAAGGCTATCCCTTTGGATAATATATAAATTAGATAAGAAGTCATATAAAACTTCTTTGTATTTTGGAATTCCATCAACTTCTTATGGATGGAGTCACCATTCAGTTATGTCCAATGGATGTACTATTTATTATGATGGATTACCCATATGTATTGGTACATCTAGTATTGGAAGTTATTTGCATTAGGGCTACTAGTGATTCTATATAGTAGTATGATTAGATCACCTACCTCATCCTTAAAATCTATCTTTCCAATGTTTTAGGTAAGCTTGTGGATATATCCCTAGGGATCCTTAGCCATGATTTATTTATTACCCTTTGACATCTAATGTTTTAGTATTGATATAATTTATTTGATGAATCTAGAGTTATATCTAGGTAACTCTCATATTTAGGCATCAAGAACATAAAGTCTATGAAATTTGGGTCTAGGTTTAGAATTATTTCTCCTTTATCATTTAACACTTCTCTCTTCTTAGAGTCATAGTGATTTATCAATGTGAACACCAACTTAGGGATCTACACTATCAGGGGGAAGCCTATTGCTTACGGAAGTCTGTAGTCATAAATTTTCTAAATCTAGTCATTTTTGAATTTGACATTTACTCTAGTACATAAATCACTTAGGTCAATATGACCTAGGTCTATGTCTATAATCTCATTTATATTAGATTCTAAATTGAGTGTGACACCAAATCCTTTGGATTTAAACTTCATCTCTTTTCTAGAGATGGATTCTAAAGGAACTACTAGGGGAAAACCAACTACAAAATTTGTAGGATTTGGAGGTCCAAAATGTAGGTGAAAACTTTGATGGAGATTAGAGTTACAATTATAAGAAAAATATCCAACAGAGGTGATAGATGAAAAATATACTTATGATCTTTGGTGGAAACTTTGATAGAGATTAGGGATGTTTTGTGCATTAGAAAAGTCCATAGGGATATGAGGTTATAACTGTAGGTAAAAATTCCACTAGTTTTGGAGTTGTTTTAGTAAGTGGAAAGTCCACAGGGATTATACAAAGAATCTTACAAGGGAACATTCACTAGTTTGTACAAAAATTTGGAAAATCCTCAGTTTTCAAAATGGAAAGGAAGATGGAAGGAAATGTATCGCTAACATAGATAAACCTAAGTGACACCATAAAAATTATCTAAAAACCCAAATGATGCCTAAGAAAAGTAAAGAAAACCCTAAAATACAACCAAATCCTCTTAATAAAATGCAAGCAATCAAAAAAACCACTAAGAAAGATTGAATGGGAAAAAGATATCTTGAAAATGCAGGAGGTCGAATGAAATACCATGTAGGGAGATCAATGACAACATGGATCAAAGTTCATAGCTCTAATGTGTGGTTACATGGTGATGAATACATGGTTTATAATCATGGATCATGGTTCAAGGTCACTAGCAGGGTCATGGAGCTCCAAACTTGATTTTGCAAATTAAACAATGAATTTGATTAACCCTAATTTGGTTTATATATGCCATCTACAATAAATAGCCCTAGGTTAGTGGTTGGTAGGAGATATGGAGTCTGTGAACAATTTTGCAATTTTTCAAGTTTACTAATTGTACTTTGACCTTTACATTCCATGGGATAGTTTGACTCTTTGAAAATGGAAATGTGGAACTTGAGGAGCAATTCTCAAATTTGAAAGCTTTAATTTATAGTTGGAGTTCTAGATTTCTTAGGAAGGGCGGTCGGTGGGAAGTGAAACTTGAGTTATAATTTACAAATTTGCAAGTTGAAAATTAGAACTAGAGTTTTAGTCTATGATTGGAGTTCTACATGGGAAGCAAAGGTTGGAAAGTAATTTTCAAGTTTGCAAGTTGTAAATTACATTCCAATCTCTAGTTTTTATTATTAAGAATTAAATGAATTCAAACTAGATTTAGTCTACATAAAATTAGAATTTAAATGTGTAAAATTAGAGTTAATTATGCACTATTGCATCATAGAATCAATTCCTCAAATCATAGTAATTACAAGCATTAATGGAGAATCTAAAAACAACAATAAAGACCATAACACAGATATATCGTGGTTCACCCAATGTGGGCTACATCTAATAAGAAAGTCCTACGTAAAATTAAGGACAAAGAACCTCTTACATATATTAAAAAATCTTCTCTATAATTCACAAAAGAATTCTCTGAATTGTTGATCCAAATCTGAAATCTATCAACAATTCTACACACATGCTCTACCACACCTATACTTGTATAATCACATACGAAAATCTACTTTACCATACCCTAAAAATAACCACATCACCCTCCAAAGGAACACCACACCTGTATATAGACAAAATGAGGAGAAAAACCAACAAATAAGGAAAATTGCACAATACTTATCCAAGATAAGCATTATCCTCAAGAAGACACCCATCTTCTACCTAGTCACGATTATCCAAAAGCCAACCTAAAGAGGAACTCTCCATCCTCATCTCTCCTCCACAAAAGGCTCCCACAACTTTCATGGAGATAACAACTAACTCCAAAAAACATGGAAGTCAACATGGAAAATAAATATCTAACAACTAACTCCACAAAATAAGGAAGACATAGAAATTAGAAATATCTAAGAATATATCACTCACATGGAAGCAAGGTTCCATAAAAAGTAGAGAGGAAAAATATGTGATCCTCACATTTGTGGAGCTCTCTAAGCCCCAAAAATATACCACTATGGTCATGTGATAGCCTTAAAGGTCTCCATACTCATTAATATCCCACTTGGAGACCATTTCTCCTAAATAAAATCTATCATTGCTCCATGACCACTAAGGCCAACCAAATATGGACATAGTCTTAGCTTGGCCAATGTGACCACCTTGGTCATCATATCCATAGGATTTTGGCTAGTATGAATCTTCTCTAGCTTCACCAAGTTCTCCTCCAAAGCTATCCTAATGAAGTGGTAACATAACTGAATGTGTTTTGTCTTTGAGTGAAAATCATAGTTCTTTACCAAATGAATAACACTTTGACTATCAATATGTAGTCTCCCAACTTCCTGCTCATTCTCCAACTCTTGAAATAACTGCTATAAACAAATCATCTCCTTGCTAGCCTCTATGGTAGTAACATACTCTACCTCTATGGTTGACAAGGCCACAACCTTCTATATCCTAGAAGTCTAATCACTGTATCTCCAACAATAAATATATAACCTAACATACTCCTATTATCAATATCCACTACCATATTTGAGTCCACATAACCACACAAAGTGGTATCTAATTCACCATAACATAATTCAACAATCATGCTTCCTCTCAAGTACTAACGAATACATTTTGCTACTTGTTAATGCTCATAACTAAGATCACTGATATACCTGCTCATAACTCCCACTACTTGGGAAATATCTAGCCTAGTAAAAGCCATGACATACATCAAGTTGCCAACTGTCGATGAGTAAGATACCTTTGACATCTTAATATTTTCAACCTCTATTTTGGGACACTGCTCTTTTGATAATCTAAATTGGCCTGCCAAAGGAGTACCAATATATTTAGCATCCACCATGCTTAACCTTTCCACAAATTTCTTCATATACTTTGATTGGGATAAATTCATCTTCCTCTCCTTTCTATCATAAGTACTCCTCATACCAATTATTTGCTTCACTTCACCTAAATCCTTCATAAAAAAGGAGTCACTAAGCCATTTCTTGAGTATATGAATATGATATATGTTCTTTCCTTCAACTAACATTTCATCCACATACAAGCATAATATAATAAAAGAACCATCATCAAAATGTTTGATGTACATGAAATGGTCAGAATTACACCTTTGATAACCTTGTTCCAACATATAACAATCAAATTTATTATATTATTTCCATGGATCTTGTTAGGGTGTGGAGCTAAAAACTTCACCAAGGAGTATTCATTATCAGGTTCGAGTCTACATAGACACCGGTGTTGGTCAGGAGCGACCGATGTCGGTCACAGGTAGTTGCAGAGATGCCGACGTCGATAGAGAATCGGTCGACGACGGTCATAGACAAGTAGCAGAAATTGACGTCGGTTACCTGCGTGTCCAAAAATCTATTTCCATGGACAGAAGCGAGTGTTTGCATGATAAGTTTGAGTTGTAGACTCAAGCTCACATCTCTATTATTAGCATTACTATTTTTAGAGCCCTTGTTCAAGTGGCTTAACTGCTTGTTGGGTGTACATGCTCATGTCTCCTAATTCTATATGTAGAATTAGATCTTCTTAGCTTTGTAGTAGTTATTGTTGTAGAGAGTGAATTATTGTAATTCATTGTGTGTGAAGAACAGTACAGAATTGAATCAATCTAGGCTTGTTGGAGTTGATTGTTCTTGAGAGAGAGAGCTCTTGAGGAATAAAGATATATTGAGAGATCTATACATCTAGGAGAGGTGTGGAAGAAAGAAGCTTTCTTCAATTGTATTCCTTTTGTAAAGAGTTTGTTAATACAAGTTTTCAGGGTGTTTTCTTGTATCTCTTATTCTTGCTAGTATCATTCTAATTACTTGTCAATTTGGTTTAATTCCACATTTATTACTATCACAATTGTAATCTATTGTTGGTTTGATCCCCCAACAAGTGGTATCAAAGCCTTGGTTACAGGTTCAGAGCTTGATAATTGGTATCAAAGTTTAGGTTCACTAACAGGTGGTTTAGATATGTGTAGTGTGTATTGATTACAGGTTCTCACAAGAGTTTCTGTAGGGATTTTTGTTTGAGTGGGAGAAGCAATGGCAGATGAAAGGAAATTGAGAATGGAAAATTTCAATGGCAAAAATTACCAACACTAGAGAATGCAGATAGAGGACTATTTGTATCAGAAAGATCTCTACTTACCGTTAGGAGGTGTTGCAAAGAAGCCCAAAGACATGGAGGATGAAGAATGGGAAGTTCTTGACAGAAAGGCTCTAGTTTCTATAAGACTGAGTCTAGCATCCACTGTGATATCCAATTTATCACAGGCAAAGTCTACGGTAGAGTTGATAACTACGTTAGCAAATTTGTATGAAAAACCCTCAGCTTCCAATAAGGTATATCTTATGAAGCAGTTATTTAATTTGCATATGAATGAAGGTGGATCTGTTTCTACTCATCTAAATGATTTCAATGGTATTGTGAATCAATTAAGTTTAGTGAATATAGTGTTTGATGATGAGATAAAAGCTCTTTTAATATTATGTTCTTTGCCTGAAAGCTGGCATGGCTTAGTAATGGCAGTAAGTAATACTGCATCTGCATCAAATATTTTGAAAGTAGAGGATGTTGTTAGTGTTATCTTGAATGAGAAAATACGTAGGAAAAGCACAGAAGAGGCATCTGGGAACGCTTTAAGTTTTGAGAGCAGGGGAAGGCAGAAAGAGAAGAGCAAGAAAGGCAGAGCAAGATCCAAATCAAAGGGGAAAGGCAGATCTAAATCTAGAAACGGCAGAAGGCCACAATGCTGGAATTGTGGAAAGATGGGGCACATAAGCAGAGATTGTTGGTCGAAGCCTAAGGAGGACAACCAACACGAAGGAAAGGAAGAAGCCAAGATTGCAGGTATTGCACAGGATGCTTTAATTTTCTCTCTGCATAATAATATAGAATCTTGGGTATTAGATTCTGGTGCATCTTTTCATGCTACTCCTAATAGGGAATATTTCAGTGACTATATCCATGGAGATTTTGGAATAGTGTATCTAGGGGATAATGAGCCCTGTAAAATAATTGGTAAAGGTAAAGTGCAGCTGAAGATGCAGAATAGCAACACATGGGTGTTGAGAGATGTGATGCATGTTCCTAGCTTGAAGAGAAATTTGATTTCTACAGGAAAGTTAGGGGATGAGGGTTGTACAATAACTCTCACAGCAGAATCTTGGAAGGTGACCAAGGGTGCACTTATTATGGCTAGAGGTAAGAGAGAAGGTACTCTCTATTTGTGTAATTACGTTACTAACAAATCTCCTTCTGTATTATCTACTTCAGATGTGGACGCTAAATTATGGCACTCAAGGCTTGGCCACATGAGTGAGAAGGGGATGTCAATTCTTAAATCCAAAGGTATGCTTTCAGATTTAAAAGGCATAGATCTAGAGTTTTGTGAGCACTGTGTATTTGGAAAATAGAAAGGGTTTAGTTTTTTCAAAACTGGGTCTACTAAGAAGAGGCACAAGTTGGAGCTTGTTCACATAGACGTGTGGGGACCGGCTCAGGTTGCTTCCATTGGAGGATCACAATACTATGTATCTTTCATAGATGATGCCACAAGGAAGGTATGGATCTATTGTATTAGAAAGAAATCTGATGTATTTGATACTTTTAAAGTTTGGAAAGCTATGGTTGAGAATGAAATAGGTAAAAGATTAAAGTGCCTGAGATCAGACAATGGTGGTGAGTTCTGCAATCATAAGTTCAGAGATTATTGTTACATGCATGGAATCCGTAGGCAAAGGACGGTTCCAAGGACACCTCAGTAGAATGGAATTGTTGAAAGGATGAATAGGACAATAATGGAGCGTGTAAGATGTATGAGATTGCATGCCAGTTTGCCCTTACAGTTTTGGGCACAAGCTATTGACACTGCAGTGTCTCTGATTAATAGAGGACCCTCTACAGCTCTGGATGGTGGTATTCCAGAAGAGGCATGGATAGGTAAAAAGGTTGATCTCTCATATCTCAAAGTTTTTGGTTGTGAAGCCTTTGTGCATATAGATAAGGAAAATAGAAAGAAGCTTGATGCTAAGTCTATGAGATGCACGTTTATTGGCTATGGCTCAGACGATTTTGATTACAGATTGTGGAATCTAGAAACTAACAAGGTAATCAGGAGCCATGATGTTGTTTTCAATGAAAGAGTGATGTATTGTGATCAGCTAAGGAAGTTGAATCAATCTGAGCAGAGCAATGGTGAATTGGATGAGGTGAAAGTCCAAGATGAGCTCGCGGGAAAAAGAAATAATCACTTACAGGAAAACACAGAGACCGACGTCGGCAGGTTAGGAACTGGCGTCGGTAGGATAGAAACTGGCGTCGGGCATACAGAGACTGACGTCGGCCGTACAAGTACCGAGGTCGGTTAGGAAGAATCGATGTCGGCCAGTAACAGGTCTGCAGGTGACCGAGGTCGGTCACTGTCAGAGAATTTGGGTGGATAGCGTGCTGTGGATGAGTCTCAAACACCCATCAGGAGGTCAAAAAGGGTGAGTAAGCCTCCAATTAGATATTCTCCTTCTTTATTTTATCTATTGCTAACTGATGGTGGAGAACCAGAGAGTTTTGAAGAAGCAATACAGGTGGAGTCCAAGAGTGAGTGGGAGCGTAGCATGGTTGAGGAGTTGGAGTCCTTAAGAGAAAACCAAACATGGGATTTGGTTGAATTGCCAGCTGGTAAGAGAACACTTAAGAACAGATGGACCTACAGGTTGAAGGAAGGTGAGAATGGATAGATGAGATACAAGGCCAGATTAGTGGTAAAAGGATTTGCACAAAAGCCAGGTATTGACTTTGGTGAGATTTTTTCTCCTATTGTTAAAATGACTTCAATAAGGGTTGTATTGTCTTTGGTTGCTTTTGAGGATTTGCATCTTGAGCAGCTAGATGTTAAGACAACATTTCTTCATGGAGACTTGGATGAGGAAATATATATGGAACAACCAGAAGGATTCGAGGTCAAGGGTAAGGAGAAGTTTGTGTGCAGGTTGAAGAAAAGCTTGTATGGCCTCAAGCAAGCTCCTAGGCAATGGTACTTAAAATTTGACAGGTTTATGACTGAGCATGGCTATAGTAGGTGGCAATCAGACCATTATGTATATTTCAAGAGATTTGAAAATGGTAGATATATTATTCTATTGTTGTATGTAGATGACATGCTAGTTGCAGGGTCTCACATGTAGGATATCTCAGAGCTTAAGGTGAAATTAGCTCAAACGTTTGCTATGAAGGATTTGGGAGCAGCAAAGAAAATCCTTGGCATGAGCATTAAGAGAGACAAGAAAAATCACAGGTTGATATTGTCTCAAGAAGATTATGTGGACAAGGTGTTGAAACGGTTCAATATGCAGGATGCTAAACCGGTAAGCACACCTTTGGCTAGACATTTTAAGTTGAGTAAAGAACAATGTCCTAATTCATATGATGAGGTAGAGTACATGAGTAAGGTTCCATATTCTTCCACAGTAGGGAGTTTGATGTATGCAATGGTGTGTACTAGACCGGATATTGCCCAAGCAGTGGGAGTTGTAAGTAAGTATATGGCCAATCCAGGTAAGGAACATTGGAAAGCAATTCAGTGGATCCTTAGATATCTGAGAGGAACCAATAGTAGGCACTTGTGCTATGGAGGTTTAGATACTTCTCTACATGGCTATGTAGATTCAGATATGGTAGGTGATTTGGATGGTAGGAGGAGCACTATAGGTTATGTTTTCACTGTAGGTGGAACGGCGGTTAGCTGGATATCTAAGTTGCAGAAGGTTGTTGCCTTGTCAACTACAGAAGCAGAGTATATTGCAGCCACAGAAGCTAGCAAGGAGATGATATGGATGACACGGTTCATGGATGAGCTTGGTAGGGAGCATGAGAGTTGTAGATTGTATAGTGACAGTCAGAGTGCAATCCATTTGGCTAAGAACTCGGCCTTTCATTCAAGAACAAAGCACATACATCTACGGTATCACTTCATACGACAGGTATTGGAAGATGGTGAGTTGAAGCTGGAGAAGATCCATACAGATAAGAATCTTGCTGATATGTTAACCAAGCTAGTTACAAAGGAGAAGTTGAATCTTCATTCAACTTTTGTTGGTCTTCATGATTGAGTTGAAGATGGAAGAGCTAGAAGATGTTGCTGTACAGGTACTGGTGCAGCTGTTTATCTCCAAGTGGGAGATTGTTAGGGTGTGGAGCTAAAAACTTTACCAAGGAGCATTCATTATCAGGTTTGGGTCTACACAGACACCGACATCGGTCAGGAGTGACCGACGTCGGTCACAGGCAGTTGCAGAGACATCGATGTCGGTAGAGAATCGGCTGACGACGGTCACAAACAAGCAGCAGGAACTGATGTCGGTTACCTGCGTGTCTAGAAAGCTATTTCTGTGGACAGAAGCGAGTGTTTACATGATAAGTTTGAGTTGTAGACTCAAGCTCGCATCTCTATTATTAGCATTACTATTTTTAGAGCCCTTGTTCAAGTGGCTGAATTGCTTGTTGGGTGTACATGCTCATGTCTCCTAATTCTATATGTAGAATTAGATCTTCCTAGCTTTGTAATAGTTATTGTTGTAGAGAGTGAATTATTGTAATTCATTGTGTGTGAAGAACAGTACAAAATTGAATCAATCCAGGCTTGTTGGAGTTGATTGTTCTTGAGAGAGAGAGCTCTTGAGGAATAGAGATCTATTGAGAGATCTATACATCTAGGAGAGGTGTGGAAGAAAGAAGCTTTCTTCAATTGTATTCCTTTTGTAAAGAGTTTGTTAATACAAGTTTTCAGGGTATTTTCTTGTATCTCTTGTTCTTGCTATTATCATTCTAATTACTTGTCAATCTGGTTTAATTCCACATTTATTGCTGTCACAATTGTAATCTATTGTTGGTTTGATCCCCTAACAGATCTTGTTTCAAGCCATACAAGCTCTTCTTTAGTCTACACACATAGTTCTCCTTCCCTTTGACCTCATATCCCTGTGGTTGCTTCATATATATCTCTTCATTCAAATCAACATGAATAAAAATAATTTTGACATCTAACTATTCTAAGTGGAAATCCTCAACTAAAACTAAATCAAGAATAGTCCTAATAGAAGTCATTTTTACAATAGGAGAAAAAATCTCATCATAATCAATACCTAATTTTTGTGCAAACTCCTTGACCACCATCCTAGCCTTATACCTTTTTCTCCCTTCATCCTCTTCTTTTATTATAAATAAACCCTTGTTTGGAAATGCACTCTTGCACTTGGGTAGCCTTACCAAATCCCACATTTGGTTTTCCATGAGATATCTATGCTCCTCATCCATGGCTTGCTCCCACTTCTTCCTGGCATCTACCTGCATTGCTTCCTCATAAAACTCTAGTTCTCCATTGTTAGTGAGTAATAAATAATTCAAATAAGGAGAAAAATGTTCAGGTGATATTTTTACCCTAGAAGACCTTCTTACCATAGGAGTTTGGGGTCCTTATGTAGAAGGTTCCTGAACTGATTCGTTAGATACTTTTCCATCTGCAATGTCATCCAATATTGTGTACTCTTTCTATTCTTATTCCTGAAATTGATTCTTCTACATGACTTTTTCATTAAATATTACATCTTTAGACCAAAATATTTTCCTATCTTTAATGCTCCATAAATGGAAACCAAAGTCATCCTCACCATAACCAAAAAATGTGCATTTGTCTGATTTTGCCTCTAACTTGGGCCCATCCTCTTTTTTAATGAGAGCAAAAGCCTCACAACCAAAGACTCTAAGAAAATAATAATCAACATTCTTACCAAACTAAGATTATTTAGAAATGCCTCCATTCAAAGTCATTGAAGTTCCTCTATTAATCTGATAAACTACCATGCTAAGTAATACTACCCAAAATTGTAAAGGCAACCTTGCATGTAGCTTCATACTCCTAACATGTTTTATTATTGTTCTAGTTATCCTTTTAGATACCCCATTCTACTATGGAGTTCTTGGAACCATCTTTTGTATATAGATTCCATTGTCAAAAAAATAATCAAAGAAAACATTACTACAATACTCATCTTCATTATCCAACCTTAGACATTTCAAATTAAGACCAATTTCATTCTCAACCAAGGCTTTACACTTCTTAAAAGTGTCAAATACATCATATTTATTTTTAATGTAATAAACCCAAACTTTCCTAGTTGCATCATCAATAAAAGTGACATAATAATTAGAACTACTAATAAAAGATAACTGAGCTAGTCCCCATACATATGAATATACTAACTCTAACTTATGCTCTTTCTTTATGGGTACAACTTTCAATAACTTAACCCACTTCTATTTCTCATACACACAATTCTCATAGAAGTTTAAATAAATATATTTTAATCTAGACAACTTATATTTTAATATCTCCATGCCCTTATGGCTCATATGATCGAGCCTATAGTGCCACATAGTTGCATTTCGATCTACAATAACTAAATCACAAGAACCAACACTACTAGTCAAATATAAAGTACCAACTTTCTTATCTCTTGAAATCATAACAACACCTTTTGTAAATTTTCAAGAATCTACAGTAAACATTATCAAACAACCCTCATTATCCAATTGCCCCATTAAAACCAAATGCCATCTCAACATAGGCACATGTTTGACATCCTTAATTAGTCACATGTTTGCATTCTACATTTTCACCTAAACATAACCTTTCCATACTATCTCACATGGTTCATCATCACCAAAATAAACATGTCCCAAATTTTCTTGAACATAATAAATAAAATAATGCCTATGTGGGGTGGTATGAAAATAAGCCCCTAAATCTAATACCTAAGACAAAAAAAATTATCCAAAAAAATAATTAAGGCATCCTGACATGATTGAATTGATGTCACATTTACCTCATGTTTGCCCTCCTTATTGGCATTCTTATCTTGAAGTGAAAAACAATCCTTTTTTGAGTGTCCACTCTTCCCATAATGCCAACATATCATCTTGGCTCTAGATCTGGATTTAGATCTATCCTTTGACTTTCCACAGTTGCCTTTGCTCTTGTCCTTTTACCTCCCTCTAGTTTTAATAGAAAAAGCATTACCTAAATATTATTTACCAGTTCTCTTCCTTCACATTTATTCACTAAGAATCACACCTACAACATCCTCAAAATTTAAGCTTCCCTTGGTAGGGATTGCATTTCTCATAACCATAACCAAACTATCCTAACTATCAGGCAAAGAACACAAAATAAGAAAAGGTCTAACTTCATCATCAAACTTAATTCCAATAGAAGTGATCATACTTACATCCATATCAAAATCATTTAAATGATTATCAATAGAACCATTTTTAGACATTTTTGTATTAAACAATATTCTCATAAGAGAAATTTTATTTGAGGCAGAGGGTTTCTCATATAACTTCCCAAGTTTGTCCATGAGATCCTTTGTATATTTTTCATCTAAAATGGTAAATGCAATAGAAGATGCAAGGCATAACTATATAGATTCCAATGACTTCCTATTAAGAAATGTCTAATCTGCATCACTCATGGCTACAGGATGTCCTCCTTTCCCCTCCAAGGGGAGTTGAAGTTCCTTCTGATACAAGTCATCTTCCATTTGCATTTTACACAAACCAAAACTTTTGCCATCAAATTTCTAAACTCTAAATCTGATCTCTTCTCCCATAGCTCCCAATCAATCTAATAACCTTTCTTGTGATTTACCACTTTAGCAAAAAACACCACCAAAGCTCTAATACTAGTTGTTATGAATTAAATGAATTCAAACCAAATTTAATCCACATAAAATCAGAATTTAAATGTGTATAACCAGATTTAATTATGCATTATTGCATCATAAAATCAATATCTCAAATCACAGTAATTGAAAGTATTAATGGAGAAAATAAAAATAGTAATAAAGACCATAACATAGATATACCATGGTTTACCCAATGTGGGATACATCCACCAAGAAAATACTCAATAAAATTATGACAAAGAACCTCTTATAGAGATTAAAAAATCTCCTCTATAATTCACAAAATAATTCTTTGAATTGCTGATCCAAATCTAAAATTTGTCAATAATTCTGCACACATACACTACCACACCTGTACCTATATAATCACATACCAAAAGTTGCTATACTACACCTTGAAAATAAACACATCACCATCCAAAGTAACACCACACCTGTATATATACAAAATGAGGAGAAAACCCACCAAACAAGGAGAAAACCCACCAAACAAGGAGAAATATGCAATACTTATCCAAGATAAGCATTATCCTTAAGAAGACACCCATCCTCTACCTAGTCATGTTTATCCAAAAGCCCACCAAAGGAGGAACTCACCATCCTCATATCTCCTCCAAAAAAGGCTCTCACAACTTTCAAGGAGATAATAAATAACTCCAAAAAACATAGAATTGAATCCCTCTTCGATAAAACATGGAAAATAGACATCTAACAACTCACTCCACAAAACAAAGAAGACATAGAAATAAAAAATATCTAAGAATATTCCACTCACATGAAAGGAAGGTTCCATAAAAGGTGGAGAGGGGAAAAATTCACTCCCCAAATTTGTGGAGCTCTTTAATCCCCCAAAATATACCACCATGGTCATGTGATACCCTAAAGGGCTTCACACTCAACATTTATAGGGTATGTGGTTTGCGGGAAGTGGAACTTCATTTACACTTTTCAACATTACAAGTTGTAAATTGTGAGTGGGGTTTTGGTTTTTGAGAGGTGTGAGTTATATAAGAAGTGGAGGTTGGGAATTAATTTTCAAATTTTCAAGTTGTAAATTATATTCCAATGTCTAATTTTTTCTAGCTTAGTGTATAGAGAAAAGTAGAGGTCTAGATGCAATTTGCAAGTTTACAAGTTGCAAATTGCACCTAGATCTTTGGTTTATACTGGCTTAAGGAAATGAGTGATCTGGGTCATTTTGAGGTATTTTTCCAAAAAAAATAATGGATATCCCTTAGGATAATTGACATTTTGACATTTTTGGGACAAAAATATCAACATTTTTGATGACCTCTGTGGGGTGATTGCCTGCTAATCAATTTCTTTCTAGTAGCCTTCTAGTTCATTGGGCACAAAGTCATTTTAAGCTTAACACACTTCAATTGGTGAAGAACAAAATTGGGATATGCCTAAACAAGAATAAAATAGGTAAAAATAGAATAGACTAAGGAAACACAAACTCTTAATGAGTTAACCTATGTAAAACAACTTATTTGAAAAACACAACTAAACCTGATATATATATATATATATATAATTTTTTTATAGAATGAATTCTAACCTCAAAATTAAGATTTGAGTTATATCCTATTGACTGGGATAGGTAGTTCTGATCCATCAAGCTTAGATAGATGAATGCACTAGCTCATTTTCACTGAGTTATAATATATGAACCACTCCATATTGCATCAAACTTGGTGTGCTTACCTAGTTTAGCTCTATCTACATCCCTTTTGAGAACCATGTTTCCTTCACTAAAGATCTTATCAGATGATTTTTTGTCGAAAGTTCTCTTTGTTTGAGATTGATTTACTTCTAGAACTTTCATTGATTGGTTCTTGACTTCTTCTAGTTCCATGAGTTTCACCAATTATACTATTATTTTGTCATTGTTAATCAAATCTAGTTGATGATTAAGTTCTAGAGATCATAACTCAATTAACAATAGGACTTTGGATTCCCTTACATATACTAGAATGAATGGAGATTTGCCAATGGCTCGCTTAGGAGTGATCCTATCAGCCCACAATGTTGATTTCAACTTTGTGTGCCATGTCCTTTGGTTATCTTCCATTGTCTTTTTGATAATACCTATAAGATTTTTATTGGTAGAATAAACCTAGCCATTACCCTATGGATAATAATTAGAAGTACTTAGGTATACATTATGATTTATAGCCCATTCAATTATTTGAGTGCCCATAAAAGCTTTGGTGTTGTCCAAGATAATGGTGTGAGGAACACCAAACCTTGAGACTATGTTGTCCATGAATTCCAGGATAGATGCCTTCATGACATCTTTCAGTGCAACTACTTCAATATAACTTTTGAAATAGTCAGGTTGTGTAAGGACCCATTTATGGCCTACACTTGATAGTGGATTGATCATACCAATGAAACACAATCCCCATTGAGAAAATGGTTGGTTAGCTTGAATTGGTCAGAGAGGGAAAGCTTCTAATCTTTATTTGCCTATGAAGTAAGCATACTTCTCAAAATTCCTTACCCATTAATGGGAATATTTGATTATTTTAGGCCAATAATAGCCTCCTCTCATGATTTTGATGGCCGTGGTTCTTGAAGATAAGTGTTCATGTAATGGACCATCACGAAATTCCTTGAGTACCTTGGGGACTTGATCATGCTTGATACATATTAGCATGACTCCATTCATATCTTTTCTAAAAAATATTCCATCAATAAGAACATAAGGAATGGATTGGAGTCTGAAATAAATTTTCTTAGACTACTAGAAATCATATAGGTACTTTCTAGTTTGCAGGTAAATGGTCATGCCATGGATCTAGCTATTGAAAAGAGGTGGATTAGCAAACTAAGATGCACTTTGAGCATATAATACATCATATACTATTTTAACAGTCTTGATATTAGAATCCAACTATTCACATAAGGCCTTTCCTCTTACAAGATTTGTAATTTTGATGTTTATGTCATATTCCATGACTTTTGTGATCCATCTTACTCTTTTTTCATTTATTTCTCAGCTCAGTAGGAGCTCTTTGAAACTTTAGTGACTAACCATCATATGAATTTTATTATTGGAGAGTATATGCCTAAATTTTTTTAGAGATTTAATTATAACATATATTTGATTCTCCACAAAATTTTAATTTTCTTCATAATATTTCAAGGATTGACTAAAAAATGATATTGATTGTTTCAATTATTCTTTATTCTATTAGGTTAGAATAGCTGAGATGTTACCTTCCCCTCTAAAATCATAAAGAATGAAATATTTCTCATAGTTGGGGTTGATTAGGGTAGGAGCTTGAGAAATAGCCTACTTGATGGATTCAAAGCTATCTTTTCTTTCTTGTGTCTAGCTGAAAAAAATACCCTTATTAAGATTACAGTAAGGGGCTTGGCCATAGAGGTAAAATTTGGAACAAATATTCTTATGAAGTTGATTTTCCTGAGGAAACTCTATAATCCCTTTTTATGGATTGAAAGTTATAATGTAGATATAACACTTATTCTCTTCGGGTTTATTATAAGACCCTCTTTTGAAATAATGTGTCCTAGTAATTTCCCTTCATGAACTACAAAATGCAATTTTTTGGATTGAGGGAAACTCCAAATTCTTTACACCTTTTGAATATTTTCCTAAGTTGATCCAAGTGTGCATCAACATGTTTTATGTAAACAATGATATCATCTAGGTATACTAGGATCATCTCATTTATCAAACCTCCAAAAGCCATATCCATGGCTCTCTAGAATGTTACACCATAATTCTTTAGACCAAAGGGAATCTTCTTATATGCATATGTACCCTTTTAGTAGTGAAGAAAGTCTTGAACTAGTTTGATTTTTGCACCAAGATTTGGTTATATCTATAATAACCATCTAGAAGGGAAAACATTTCATATCCTAATATAGTTTGAATAATTTGCTCCATGGGTGAAAGGGGATTGTCATCCTTTAGAGATGCTTTGTTTAGGTCCCTAAAATCTACACACAGTCTGATTTCACCATTCTTTTTCCTTACAGGGACCAAGTTAGCAACCCAGGATGAGTGTTTGATTGGGAAAATGATATTAGCCTCTATTAGTTTGGATAACTCACTCTTAATCAAGGGTTATATTTTAGGATTGATTGGTTTCTATTTTTTCTAACATGCTTGGTATTTGTGTCAAACTTTATTGTATGTTGGGCTAATTTAGGGTCAAATACCCTTAGATCCTATTAACTCCAAGTGAATTTATCATCAAATTCTTGACACAACTCAATAAAATCTTATTTTTTAGAATCATTACATACCTTTCCAATCTTTAGTGTTTTTCCCTCTAAAATGAGTACTACTAGCTTGTAGTCTTCTTCATTAACCATGATGTTATTTTTTTACCTTTCAGCTAATCATCTAAATTGAAGATACTCTCTAAAGTAACAAGGACCATGGGTAATTTTTTTGTGTTTAATTGAATGATCTGATCTTTGTATTGACTCCACTCTTGGAGTCTTGACTAGTTCTTATTAGAGAATTCTATTTCTCTAAAAATCTTGATAATTTGTTGATCACTATCAAAGACTTTCCAATTGGTTGCATTATCAAGAATAGATGACCTTACTATTAACTTTACGTGCTAGTTATTTTTTTTCTTTATTTCTTTAGGTAGGTTATAATAGGATCCTACTAAGGCCATATGATCAACATCTTTGTTTTATACTCTTGGTACTACTTGAATGTTTAATGTGGTAAAGCCTTCTAACAGGTACCAAACCCTATGTTTGTAAGATCTCAACAAAATATTCTTAGTTATTCTTTTGGATCTCACTTGGTGAACAATCAACTCACTATCACCAAATATTTGTAGGTATTTTATCCCCCTCTCCTTGGCCAATTATAAACCTTGAATCAAAGCAACATATTTAACTACATTATTTGTGCAATCAAACTAAAGTTTGAAAGAATAGACATAGCTCTCATTTTGTGGAAAGATCAAGACAATACCTACACCTGCACTATTCCTACTTATCAAACCATCAAAGAAAAGTTGCCACATTCCTTGAAGATCTTTAGATAGTTTTAAAAGATTCAGGATGATTGCATCATTTTCATGAATGAAATATGTACCCAATCCAATTTATTATACATAATCATAAGGATCAAATTGGAGAGATGATCCCCATTAATCTAAATGAGTGTCTAGAATCTCTTCTATGAGTGTTACAACTTCATGATCAATCTCCTCTTCCTGGTCTTGTAATATATAATTCATGTCCATAGAGATAAGAATGTATGGCTCAATATGGTATTTAGTGGTTGGATAAGCTCTTATTGTTACTATTATTGCATATCTCATCCAAAGAAACATGTGAGACCAATACATAGATAGATATCCTCCCATTTTTGAAGTGAAGTATTGTGAAAGACAAATGGAGAAATAAGTAGGGAGATTAATAACTAAGATATATTAGGGAATTAACAATCTTGGACATGCATGGATAGTGAGGTTTAGACATGTTATTGTAACTAATATTTGAATAACAGTACCATACAATTAAACCACACCTTTTAAGATAGGTGTATATTTAATACCAAGAACATCAACTATTTTCTTGGGCATAATATAATTTCTATCCCCTAAATCTACCATGCAATTATGAATGAGATGCTTCCCTACTGTGAGTGAAAGATAGAAATGGGAAGACTTACCATTTTTTCTCACTTTAGTGTCAGTTTGTGGCTGACACAAATTAATTATAGAATTAGGTCACTTAGCTGGAACCTTGTCCATTATCTAGAAGTTTTTCAAAGCTTCCTGTAATAAATCTCTTTGGATTGGAATGGATAGTGCTTCCCACATAGTGACATTCAAATTAGTCTTCTTCATATATTTAACAATACTAAAAGGATTGTTACCAACCTTCACTAGTGCCTTTGTGGGAGCTATATCTTCTTTTATGAGATTCTGAATTAGCACTTTTGATTTGGACTGGCTTGTGGGCACAAAGGGTGGCCTTTGTATTGTGTTGCTTTTTACAGGTTGTTGTACAACTTTAGAAGTTGTAGCTTGTTCCACATTGGGGGTTTGATCAATTTATATTACTCTTTTCATTGAATGTGTATTGGATACCACCAGATCTCCACCATTGAATAAGGCCTCCTAATTTACACCATAAAAATGTTCTTCTTGCTAATTTAAAAGAGTAGCCTCAGCTTGAGTAGGATCTTGTGTATCTACTTGCTGGGAAGTGGATTCTTCTTGTTGTCCTTATGTGTTTGATATGATTTACACCATCAAGGCTTGACTGATGACACCATTAGGATAAGTATTCTGATTATGTGGTTAAGAACAAGGATAAAACCACTCGTACTATTGAGACAAATTGTTCTAAATTGGTATAATAGCTTTGGAAGTACTTGGTGTAGGTAAAGCATGGATATTTAGAGGTTTTGATTACATAATTTGAACTTGTATCTATTAATTTCCTTGGTATGGCTATGAATTACTTTGGTATGGCTACTTATTGTGTTTATATGATTAGTTAGATTTCTAATAAGGCCTATGGTTTTAAGATTGCTACCTTGTCATTACTACTAACTCATTGCCAAAGCTCTTAATCAATCATTTAACCTCATACAAATCATCCATAGGAGTGAGAGCTAAAGTTGGTGCTTTTTCATGGTGGTAATTAGAGTAATTATAGGTTGTGTAGGAGGTATCTCTAGGAATAGAGTAATTGGTGGCCTTGGGATAATTTTTTTCTTGAATTAGACAATTTTATGGCTTGATTATAATTTCATAGGCATTAGGAAGTGTGGTGCCAACCATTGATTGAATCATAATAGCTATATCACTATTCAAAGCTCTTAAGTAATATAAGAAAATATTATTTGGGGTTGGATTGACCAATACTGGAATTCTATTCCATGTCTATTCAAAGAAAAAATTGAAATTAGTCATGAGCTCATGAGGATCTCATTGAATAATAGTTAATTATTCAACTAGGGAAAGGTGGTCACTCTTATCTTCAAATTGAGTGCATAGTGCAGTGTCTAAGTCATCCCAAAAATGGATGGAATTAGGAGTTAGGTCTTTATACCATTGTAAGGCTTTAACCTTGAAAGGGGAGACTAGGAGTCTGATTGCAACATTATCTTATACCACATTATGGATTGAACAAAGATTAACAATGTTTTATATATGTTCCATAGGAGTGGTGGAAGTTTCACTAGTAAAATATGGAAGGATTTTTAAATCTGAGGTAGGTATGTCATCATACTAGGTCAATTGAAGTTGGATGCCTCCATTGAAGGCTATGAAATTTTGATTTCTCATAGAAATAATGGGAGGTATGAAACTACTAAGAAAATTTAAAGGAGATGCAAATAAATTTTTAGGATATACTTTATTGTAAGGAATAACTGATCTTGATTTTTTCTTCTATGGAAATGAAAATTTCAAAAATTTAATTTTATTACCTTTAGTAGATGACTTAGTTTATTTCTTGGGCATACGTAAACCTTGAATTATTGAATTTGTAAGTGAGTGGAGTCACCAGATGCTTTTGGAATGTGTACAAGGTTCATACAATGCTTTCTAATAATAGAACCAATCTCTTAATTAATAAATTTTAGGTCCCATCAGGTGTGCCAAAAACTGTTATTACATAGATTTTACACCTGTCTTGATTTTGTAGCTTATTGTGAAAAATATAATGATATAATGGGATCACCTCCAAGCTATAGGACCTTGGAAAATTAAGGTAAAACTATTTAGAAGTCCAAATTACTTTCACTAAATTTAGTGCAACTGATAAGCCACCAACTTGTGTGGAAATTCTGCTTCTTAGTGATCTTGCTTCTAAACTAGGGTTTTGATTATGAGAAAAGAGTTTTGGAAAAGAAATTGTAAAATTGTGAATGGTGATTGAACTGAATATTTCTACTATATTTTAATTCTTACTTAAATAAACACAATATAACAATAAATATATTGAGATTATTGGAGCACAAACTCATGTAAATGTGAAACCAAAGGTAATATTGGGTATTTTCTCATACAAGGATAAGATTTTTTATTTTTAATAAAATAATATTTCAAGAGGGAAAGATAATACCAAAAATAAAATTCCATGAGTGAAATAATAATTAAAACATCCAAATATATTTAAATAACCTTGTATTCATAAAGATTACATAGACAAGAAAGACAAATCTTCAATATATTCTCATTCTCTAGGTTACAAAATGTGGACAAGTTATTCAAAATGCAAAATAATCTCTCTAATAGTGAAAAGATAAATGGGATATGCCATATTACCCAATTTATACAAAAAATCTCAAGGAAGAGATGTAATTAATAAGGAAATCCACACCTAGTTGAAGAACATGCAAAATTTGTAACCTGCATGCAAAGGGGGTGTGATCTTGAACTGCAATAGTGTCTTTGGAAAGTTAAACAAGCGGGAAAATAACATGCAAGTGATGAGCGTGATCCAAAATACTAGAGGCATGGAGGAAGATTGGGAAACTTCATGAAATACGTATGTCTTATTTAGTTTAGCTGTTATATTTTCTCCATGCAATGAGGCACCAAAGTGAAACTTAAATTTAGAACAATCGATAGCTTTAGATAACTTTAGGATATTTTTAAAAAAATTTATCTTGTAATTTTTAATTGGGACTTTTACAAATTTAAAGTCACCTAATTTTGACAAAACTAGAAATGCATTTTACAATATGTGCTTTTGCAATTTAAGCAACTTAGACTTGTCAAAAAGGAAAGTGTAGTTTACAAGTTTGCTTTTTACAACTTTCAACCTGTCAAAAAGGATCATAGAAATTACATGTGGCTCTTTCTCAAAAAGAGCTATCAAAATAATAGTTATAATTTACAATATGCAAATTTACAATATTTTTACAAGGAAATACAATATATATAATGTTTGTGATAGAAATAATTAATCTAGAACCAACACTTCTAAAGATTCTATATTTTTTTGCCTGTGTCTTCTCAATATATGCATCAAAACTCTTGAAGATCTTGAAAATATGATCTTCATTAGGACCAAAATAGTAGAGGTGGCTTATTTTGCATTCTGTAATTATGTTAGAGAGTTCCCTTTGTGTAATTTTATATTCTTGAGTCTCTTTTTCCATTTGATCCAATGTATTATGGTACTTGATAAAATGGTGGATAGAGCTCAAGATGAATGTGGTGTCCCATGCCGACTCTTTTTAAATCATTCCTTTAAATTTATCTTGAATTTATTTAGCTGAAAGGATCTATTTCTTATGATCCATTACTTAGAAAGATAATTTATTCAATAAATATTCAATAGCATATAGCATATCAATGGCCTTGCCATGTGCAACTTTAGCCTTATTGGTATTTTCTATGAGTATCCTTATTCTAAATTAAGCTACTCTATCCAATTCCTCATGGTCTATATTATTTTTTAGTAACTTATCTATACTAAGGATATTAGTGTCAATTAAATCCACAACTGTCAAATTTGGATAGCATCATTTTAGCCCATCTATCTCTTCTCGATACTTACTAATCTGCTCTCTCAAAGTTTCCCTTATCTCTTCAGAGTTGTATAGTGGTCCATTACTAATTCAATAGCTCTATTTCCTTTTGATATTATCTCTCCTATTTAGTCCTTTATGGTCCTTCCCATTCTACCAGTTTATATCACTACATCAAGTGTCTCTTGGTCTAGGATCTTAGTAATAGGTTATGTTGTTTGAGTAGTGGGCTCAATGAACTTCTTTAATGCTATCGTTAATTATTCAACCTTGTTTTTAAATTCATCCTTAGTGACCTTATCACTATCCATTTTATTAAAAAGAGAGTTAATTCTATATTTAATGTCATGTAAGATGACCAAGGTGAACCTTTGATACCTGGTAATCACCCATCACTAGAGATTCTTTCTATTTATCTAGTGGGGGAACTGCAATCTCTACATACTTCTCCCTTACTAAATCATATAATTTTTGTGATATGGTTTTGGGAGTTACTTTTGATTTCTTATATGCATCTATTAGGCCAAAATCTAATGTGTTTAAGGACACCATTTTTTTAATTTTTCTTCCCTACTATCTATGCTAACCAACTAGGAGTAACATCTTATTATGCTAACATTATCACATATGAATCTATAGTTGAAGATGATGCACTGGTGATCATAGTGGTGAGTGTTGTATCCTTCACTAATATGGCCACTGAGTATCCAATAAATTTATTACCAATAACCTCTTCCCCATTTGTGGGTTGAGTGTCCACATTTGTATCAATGATTTGCTCCATCTCTACGTTCTTTGAGGGGGTTAGGGTTAATGTGGAAGTGGAAGAGATGGGTGCAATGTAAATGGATGTGCCTACTGGGGATGTGGGAGATGGAAGTGACACCAATAGAGGAGTAGGTATATGGAGTTGGAATTGAGGAACCTATGGGATTGTGGAGTCCAAATATGTGAATAAATCAATTAGTGCGTGTAGACACTCAGGGTTGATGAAGAGGGGAAAGTAAGGGGAGATGAAAATGAAATAGTAGTTATCCTAGGGTTTGGGATGGCCAGTGGGATTATAGTCATGATGAATGAATATGTGGCTATATATTGTTATGTAGTGTTGGTGATTAATGAGGTGGAAGTAATGATTAAATATGGGATGGAAGGAATTGTGGAAAGGAGTGCAATTATGGGAGAGGGAAGAATTATGGAAGGGGGAAGTGAAAGGGAGACTGAGTGTATAATTTAACTAATTAAACTATCGATAATAGATTTACTAACATAGGTGAACTAGTGGGAATGGAGGGTAGAATCACTTGAGGTGGAATGGAGATAAGAGGAGGAGGAGGTGTTGAAGCTGATAGAATGATAGAGATATGTGGAGGGAGTATTATAGATATGGGAGTAGATACTATGACTGAGATGGGAGTAGAAACTATTGTTGCTTCAATGGTAGTTGTATCTTCAGATGAAATCATGATTGGTTGATTTATTATTGCTCCTTGACTACTTGAATATCATCTCCTAGCCTTTGAATTTTGTTTTCCTTTATGGGAGATCACTAACCTATCTTCTTATAATAGGAGTGCTCCACTAATGGAACCTTATACTATTTGTGGTACTCCCTTCTCCTTGAGTTATAGTATCTTTTTAGTAATGCTCACTATTTATTTAGTCACCTTGACCCCATTTTTATTTATCCAATTGATATTTATATTTATTACATTAGTGGTTCTATACATTGATGAAAAGTCTTCAAGAATGGACCACCTAACCACTGAAAGGGGTTGAACATAGATTTTATTCTCATATTAGACCTTGTCTACTAGGGAATCCTCATCAACCAAGTCCTTGAGGATTGGTTCCATGTTAAAAGCCTTGATTTGATCAAGGGTCATCCTAGAGTAGTCCTTCAATCTTACTTATTACTCATCCTACAAGTCTTCCTAATAGTCTTCATAGTAGGGGACATGGGAATATGTTGAGATTCCAAGTGCACTAGTAATGTTTCTATTCATATCATATAATGGCCTTACCTACGGATACCTCAAGGTCATCTAGGCCATTTTAGCCTTTGCACACTTAGATTTTGATAAATAAGGGCATGTGTACCTCCCAATGTTGATGGGGAAATGAATTCCTACCTTGTGTTTTTAGGAAAACAACTTCTAAGTTTCAAATAGTTGCCTAACAAGTTCCTTTAATGCCCATTTGTCACTCACAAACCTTAGGAGGGTGTAAGGATAACCATTAAATCTACATAATCTAATGTATGAGTATGTAGGGAACTAGATGAAATAATATCCCTAGTTGGTAATCTCCAAACTGGTAACATTAGAGAATCTCTTATTCTCTAACTCTTTGTCAAACATGACTATGATGCAGTAGATGAATGCATCATTCAATCTTCTAAAGTTTTGCCTACTAACCTCAAGAGTGAGGTCAATGTAATAATTGAAAAAATTATTTTCTTAGTCATCTACTATGTTCAGTCCTAGGAATGATCTCCCTTTGGCTAATATGTAAACTAGATAAGAAGTCATATAAAACTTCCTTATATTTTTTATTTCCATTAACTACTTATGGATGGAGTCATTGATCATTTGTGACTAGTGGATGTACTTCTTGTTCTGATAGATTACCCATATGTATTAGTACATTCAATATTGGAAGTTCTTTAGTTTAGGGCTACCAGTGATTCTATATAGTATTATGATTAGATCAACTACCTCATCCTTAAAATCTATTATTCCTAATGTTTTAGGCAATCTTGTGGATGTAGCCCTAGGGATCCTTAGTCATTATTTATTCATTACCCTTTGACATTGAGTGTTGTTATCTTGATAGATTTTTTTTGATGACTTTGGAGTTATATCTAGGTAAATATCATATTTAGGTATCAAGAACACATAGTCTATGAAGTCTGGGTCTAGGTTTAGAATTCTTTCTCCTTTATCATTCAACACTTCTCTCTTCTCAGAGTCATAGTGTTTTGACAATGTGAACACCAACTTAGGTCTATACACTGTCAAGGGGAAGGTTGTTACTTAGGGTAATCCATAATCATAAATTCTCTAAATCCAATCATTTTTGAATTTAGCATTTAATCTAGTCCATAAATCACCTAGGTCAATGTGACCTAGGTCTGTGTTTGTAATCTCATTTATATTAGATTCCAAACTAAGTGTGACACTAGATACTTTGGAATTAAACTTCATCTCTTTCCCAGACATGGATTATGGATAAATTTCTATGGGAAAACTAACTATAGAGTTGGTGGGATTTGAAGGTGAAAAATGTAGGTGAAAACTCTAGTGGAGATTAGAGTTGTAATTATAGGGAAAATCTCTAGTGGAGATGATAGATGAAATACACTAGTGATCTCTAGTGGAAAATCTAATAGAGATTTGGGTTGATTTATGCATTGTAAAATTCCATGGGGATATGAGGTTACAATTATAGGTAAAAATCTTATAGGTTTTGGAGTTATTTTAGCAAGTGGAAAGTCTGCAGGGACTATGCAAGGAATATTACAAAGGAATATTCATTGGGTTGTATAGAAATTTGGAAAACCCTAGGTTTTCAAAATGGTAAGGAAGATGGATGGAAATAACTTTGACATAAGATTTATAACATAGACAACCCTAAGTGACACCATGAAAACTATCTAAAAACCCAAATGATGCATAAGTAAAGCAAATAAAATCCTAAAATGCAACCATATCCTCTTAATAAAATGTAGGGAATCAAAGAAACCACTAAGCAATATTTAATTGAAAAAATATATCTTTAAAACATAAGAGGTAAAATTAAATACCATGTAGGGGGATCAATGGCGGCATGACTCAAGGTTCATGGCTTGAATGTGTGGCTATGCGGCAACAAATGCATGGTTTTCAAGTATAGCTCATGGATTGAGGTTATTATTAAGGTAATAGAGCTCCAAAATCGATTTTAAAAAAATAAATAATGAATTTGAATAAACCTAATTAGTTTTATATATGACATCTATAATAAATGCCCCTAGGTTAGTGGAAGATCCATAGTCTTTGAACAATTTTGCAATTTTTCAAGTTTACTAATTGTACTTTGACGTACACATTCTATAGGATAGTTATACTCTTTGAAAATTGGAAGGCATAACTCAAGAAACAATTCAAAACATTAAAATTTATAAATAATAGTTGGAGTTCCATATTCTATAGGAAGGGTGGTTGGTAGAAAGTGGAACTTGAGTTACAATTTGAAACTTCACAAGTTATAAATTACAATCAAAGTTTCATTTTATAGTTGGAGCGATGCATGAGAAGTAGAGGTTGGAAATCAATTTTCAAGTTTTCAAGTTGAAAATTTCACTCCAATCTCTAGTTTTTGTGGAGTATTTGGTTTGCAAGAAGTAAAACTTCATTTACAATTTGCAAATTTTCAAGTTGTAAATTGTGAGTGAGGTTTCAGTTTTTGGGAGGCATGAATTATGTGAAAAGTGGAGGATGGGAATTTTTTTTCAAGTTTTCAATTTTTAAATTACAATCCAATATTTGGTTTCCACTAGCTTAGTGTATAGCAAAAATTAGAGGTCTGGATGTAATTTACATGTTTTCAAGTTACAAATTACACTCAGATCTCTAGTTTTTGCCAGCTTAAGAAAATGAGTGTTTTAGGTAATTTTAATAATGGGTCTCCCTTAGGGTAATTAACATTTTGACATTTTTGGGATAAAAATATCAACAATATATATGTCTTTATGAAATTTTCATAAAAAATATAATTATGTCTTTGTGTGTAACTCATAAACACACACATACACATATATTTATATATCTTGAGTTTAACCTTCACACTAAGTTCTCAACTTAAGAAAATGTTAACTCAATATATAATCAAAAAATTAATTCACATTTTCACCACACAACACTAAATGTCCCAATAAGAATACATTAAGGCATAAAACACCAAATGCAACTATCCTATTATGTACCATATGATACATCAAATTCATGAAAACCATTCAACATTGTATTATCCCTAACCCCATATCCTACTAAATTATTTCATACATGTGAATTAAGATCATTACAAGGTTGAATTTAGTTCTTCAACATGAATTTGACCTTAAATTTTAAACATTCATGTTAACCTATTCAGCTCAAGTCTTAACAATTTACTAGAAATATCAAAATCACTGAGACTAGATATAAAACCTACCAAACAATGAATATGATTCTATATTTTCAAATTTAACATAACTAATAAACACTATACATGGTATAAAAACCTTGTCTTTGTTTATTTATACTATTATATATATACTCAAAGATAAAATGAAAACCTACAAGTGTTGGGTAGTGCTCTACGTCTAAGCCGTTCACCTTGTTCAATAAATAAACAACATGACCGTATAACATGGATACTAAATAAACAAAATTAGTTGTTTTCTATATCAACTAACACAACCATCCACCAATAAACACATACTTAGTTGTTTTTCATATATATTAACACAACCATATACCCAAATAAACTTGCAAAGCCATACCAAATAAACTAACACAATTATGTTTCATATGAACTAACATAGTCATTTAACTAATAATCTAACTCAACCATTTAATAAATAACCAAAATAAATAATCATGTATATCCAAATAACAAAACATAGTTTATATATCCAAATAATAACACAAAGTTGTGTGCCAAATAGACTAACATAGCCATATGCCAAATAAGCAAACACATAATCATATATATCCTAATAAGCTTACACATAGTCATGTATAATCAAATAACTTTACATAATACCCATGTTTATTATCATTACCGAAACTAGCTATATTCATGCCATAACCATATCGAATGCATGATTTCATTATGTGGAGAGATTTCCCCTTCTATTGGTTTGAATCCCTAATTTTATTATGGTATAAACAATTTAAACGAGTAGTATTAAAACCATTCAAACATTCAATAGCAAACCATATAACATCAACATAGCTATGTAGGGTAAATTTAAAGAACAAACCCTACCTCTTCAAGTGCCTCTAATGAAGATGATATTCATTACCTACACCAAATATTCCTCTTTTTCCTCTATTCTTTCATGTCAACCACCACTTAGCTTATTCTTGAAATCCCCTTCATATTTTATCATATCCTCTACCATCTGCATGCCACTAAAAACCCCTACTTTCATGGTAAACCCTTTTATGTCATTGAATCTGAAGAATGACTCACCATAAATACTAGAATTTTTTGGCATGATGAACAACTCACTATCTCAACCCAAAAACAACATAGTCACCCTACTATCTCCACAAAACTCACACTCAAACCCTAGTTTTCTTCCACTTCATATGGCTCTACTAAACTAAACATAATGATAGTTCCACCAATTAGGGTTGATAATCAAATGTCAAAAGACATAATGATTAATTTAATAATTTGAAATATATAAAAATAATAACATTTAAATAATACAAAGTTTATGTTTAATTTAACCCCTTTTTAGGTGTTGTAAATCACATCAGCTTGGATACCCCAAAAGTCAGATTCACCTAGTACCTAGGTTTTTCTAATGTTTAAATAATCAACTTATTTAATAAACTACAAATTGTAATCTATATCCATACTAGGGTAAGTGCACAGAGTTAGGGGATAATTTTTTGGACATTTTAGGTAATGCAACTGCGTTAATAAATAATATGATTGCATTATTTAATTAACATGATCACATTATTTAAATTATAGATTGATAATTATGAATCCATAACACGATCATGTTAATGTATAATGTGATCACATTATTTAAATAATGGATTAGTAATTATTGAGCCATAATTTAATCATGTTAATGTATAATGCAATCATGTTAATGTATAACATAATCATGTTAATAGATTGCATAGTCACATTAATAGATAAGTCAATCGCATTAATAGATAACATAACCATGTTAATGTAAAAATAATAACTTGATCACATTTATATAAAAACAATAACTCAATTATGTTATTGTAAAAACCATAACTTGATCACATTATTATTATTTTTCACATTAAAGCAAATGGAGTGAATATTGGTTAATAGGTAACATGATCACATTATTTATAATATGATCACTTTCCTATTATTTTGCACATAAAAGCATGCCAAAGTTGCACATGAAGTCAAATTTGACTAGAAGATTATATTTACTACTTTAAATTTATTTTAGTAAATATAAGAAATCAGGGTCACTCAATATCTGATATGGTTGGTCTCATAGTTGTACATCTTATGATGTGGAAAATGGTTTTTCAAAATCCAATCTGGTTAATACTTAGGCATTTTTAGGGTCTAAGTATTAAATGTAGGGATTTCAAACAAATTTTTGTAATTGATGTCCATTTTTGGTAAATAAATAGTCATTTTTAGGTTATTATGCCTTCTAGATTGATTCCTACCATTTTAAAGAGTTTTAGGTTTGTCAAAATTGAAGTTTTCAAACCACTCACTTTGAAATTGATGCATCGTGGTGTGATTGGGGTAACATAGGTCACATTGATGAATTATAAACATTAAATGACTACTTTATGTTAATTTCACTTGTTCATCATCCCTACCTCATATCTTATCACTTCTTACTCATGCCTCATCACCCCTAATCACTTTATCATCATTCTTCATTATCCCTAATCACTCCCTCATGAACCCTCACTATCCCTAGTCATCTCTAATCACTCCCTAATCATTCTTGATTACTCCCTCATTGACCCTTACTATCCTTAACCATCCCTAATCACTCACTCTTCATCCCTAATCATCCCTAATAACTCCCTCATTAACCCTCACCATCCATCATCATCTTTAATCACTCCCTCATCATCCCTAATCTCTCCCACATTAGATCTCACCATCCCTCATTATCCCTAGTCATTCTCTCATTTGCTCTCACCATCCCTAATCACCACTTCATCATCACTAATCACTCCTTCCTCATCCCTCATCATCCCTAATCACTCCCTTATTGACCCTTAGCATTCCTCATCATTTATAACCTATCCCTCATCATCCCTAATCACTCCCTCATTCACCCTCACCATCCCTCATCATCCCTAATCACTGCTTCATCATACCTCATCATTTATAATCTCTCATTCCTCATCCCTCATGTCCCCTAATCACTCCATAATTAATATTCACCATCCCTAATCACTCCCTCATCCTCCCTAATCATTCCCTCATTGAACCTTACCATCCCTCATCATCCGTATTGACTCCCTCATCACCTCTAGTCAATTCCTCCTCATCCTTAATCATTCCATCCTAAACCTTGATGGTGGTATTTTTTTATGGTTTAAAAAGATAGGAGCTAAAATTAGAGAGTTGAGTGCTAGCATAAATATAATACATAGTGATCAAAATGATGTGGAGGCAAATTTGAAACATCAATATTTAACACCTATGAAAAAATATGGGCCTATTAGAAACTATGTATAATTCATAATAAAAAATATGCCAAAAAAAGAGAAGAAAGTAAAACCACTATAGCACCAAAATGGGTAGTAAATACATGAGGATCACCAAGCTATGTGATTTCCTAAAACCAATCAATTGCTTTCCATATAAGGATATTTTATGATTTGAATAATTAAATTTAAGGCCTTCTATTTGTATGTCTATTGATTGAGTCATCATACTAGAGAGTGGAAAATAATTTTCAAATGATTAGAACAAGTAGTTCAAGATTATAAAGTGGTGCTTAATTCATAACTTCAATATTCAATCCAATGAAGAGTGTCACACTATGAGTTCTTTACTTGCACATCTCGAGAAGTGGGTACAAGTTATCTATAACTATAAAAATTTAAGTAGTTAATAGATTATGAACCCAATGATATGGTCAGTACTAAAAATATCTCTACTTCCCCCAATAAAAAATTATATGAATTAAAAATATTGTATCATTAACAAATGTAGATCAATGGTGATCCAATACACTTCATCATTTCCAATTGAAATTAGAAGAATTCAATTTCTCCTAAATCATATTTTCAAAAATTGAACTTGAATTTTATACATCATCCATAACCATACGCTAGTGTATGGTCTAGTGTAGGCCTTGAGAAATGGATCACCTAGTAGTGTCACTTGGCATACAAAATCAAACTTTTAAAAGATGAAATCATTTGTGACATCTCACCATTAGAGGTGTGTGATGTTTTACATGTGATCAACCATAAATTTACCATTAACATGTAGTCTATGAAGTAAATCCTTGAAATGTTATGATATATTGTCATGATCTAAAATACCATATATCATAGTTAGTTCATAAGCTTTCAGTTATTAGTGCTAGGAAGTGAATTAATCTTGTTAGTTATAGCAAGAAGTATACTCTTGATGGTAAAAATTAAATTTAATATTATCATTATGTCACCATATCATAGTGTGGCTTATCCAACAATAAAAAAGCTAAAATAATTGAACTATAAACTAGATGAATACAAGGATATATTTTAGTCACATAAATAAGTTCCTATATACTGTACACTAAACAATAATATTGATATGATCCCTTAACTACCTCTAACTCAAAACTATTTATACAACATATCATTTCTAGAGAATGAATAGATCAAGTGGTAGATCCATGAAATCATGGATAATGGATACATCATGCCCAAATCATTACCTTGTAGAAGCCTACTTGTGTTTGTGCCAAAGTTATGAATCATTTAAAAAAATATTAACTAGATTAAAGTGAAGAACTATTATCCTCATTTAAATATTACGGCATTTTTTTACCATATCCATGGTTTATAAGTATTTAAAAAAATTGATCTTAAGTTTGGGTATCATCATATTCATGTTAAACCTCTAGACATTTGGAATATAGTCTTAAAGACAAAGTAAGGATTGATCGACTAGTTGGTTATGCCTTTTAGGTTAAATCATGTAATAAATAAATTAATTTAAAGATGTTGAATGACATCCTCAAGACCTTTGCCTATGTCATTTTTTTTATCTACCTTGATGACATCTTAATCTTCAAAAAACATGGGATGAACATCTACACCATGTTGAACTAGTGTTTCACATTTTGTAGAAACATATTTTTATGATAAAATGACTAAATATTTTTTTTCATACAAGAGAAAATATTTGGGACACCTTAAATAGATAAGGAGTGCACGTGTGAACTTGACCAAGATTCAAGTTATACAGGAATGGGAAACACTAAATAACTTTGCATCTGATTCAAATCTTCTCAGAATTAGAATATTATACAAGAGAGTTGTGTTTAATTTTTATATTTTGAACCAAGCTACCAAAGGTGGAACTAAATAAAGTTTCATCTAGTTAGTTTCACAACAAAGATAATTTGATGAACTAAAATTTAGACTCTATTTTGTGTTATTACTTATGTTACTTGACTATAAATTTGGAAGATCATCCAATTCATTCAGTAATAAAATTGACTATCACAAATGGGTATTGACAACACAAATCCTAGAAAAGAGTTAATTTCTATTATAATGGGTTAAACAAAATATGATTGGAATAAAATATACCTTTGGAGTATATAATTATGTCAAGTGATGGGGGACTGATTAGGGATGATGAAGGATGGTGAGGGTCAATGATGGAGTGATGAAGGATGGTGAGGGTCAATGAGGGAGTGATTAGTGATGATGAGGGATGAAGAAATATTGATTATGGATTGTGAGGGATGAGTATGGAGTGATTAGGGATGATGAGGGATGATGAGGGATGGTTATAATCAATGAAATAGTGACTAGGGATGATAAGATTGAGTGATTAGAGATGATGAGAGATAATGAAGGTCAATGAAGGTCAATGAAGGAGTGATTAGGGATGATGAGGGATGAGGAGGGAAAAAGAGTGAATAGGGATGAGTAAATGATTAGTTATAATGAGTGATGAGGAAAGAGTGATTAGGGATGATAAATAATGGGGAAGGAGTGATTAGGGATGATGAGGGATAGTCAAGGTCAAAAGAGAAATGATTATAGATGATAAGGGAGTGATTAGAGATGCCTAGGGATAGTGAGGGTCAATGAAGGAGTGATTAGGGTAATTAGGTATGAGTAATAATTGATCAAGGATGAGGGAGGGATGATGAACAAGTGAAATTAACACAAAGTGTTCATTTGATGTGTCTAGGTCATCAATATAACCTACATTACCCTGATCACACCACTTTGGATCAAGTTCTAAGTGAGTAGTTTTCAAACTTCAATTTTGAAAAACCTAGAACTCTTATAAATTCTAATAACCAATTAAAAAGGCACAAAAACCTAAAAAATGACTATATATTTACCAAAAATGGATATCAATTGCAAAATTTATGTATAGAAATCCCTAGGTTTAATACATAGACCCTGAAAATGCCTAAGTATTGACTAGATTGGATTTTGAAAAACTATTTTCCATATTGTAAGGTGTGAAACTATGAGACCAACTCTATTATATGATGAGTGACTCTAATTTATTATATTTACTAAAATATATTTAAAGTAAACTTATTATATTTACCAACAATATAAATGTGAACTTATACTTAACATTTAGAGTAGTAAATATATGCTTATGGCCAAAGTTGCCTTCATGTGCAACTCCCACATTATTTCATGTGTAAAATAATAGGAATAAAATCATGTTATAAATAAAAAATAATGATATTAATAACATGATTGCGTTAACTTTAAACCAACATTCACTTCATTTACTTTAATGTGCAAAATAATAGTAATGTGATCATGTTATTATTTTATAATAACATGATCACGTTATCTATTAACATGGTCATGTTATACATTAACACGATCATTTATTTGAATTTGAATTTAGTTAACACACCTTTTGGCTTAGGAATGGCTTGGATTACTAAGCCAAATGCTTAGACTGTCAATGTACAATTGAGTTTTTAGCGTTATGATAAAAGCAACAAAATTCAACTTTGATTGCCAAATACACTAAGAATTTTAATATAAAAATTAAAAAAACTAATACCATCTTGATGAGCATGCTCTCCTCTTTCAAAAATTATGTTTTTAATATTTTTTGGATTAATTTAAGGTTTCAAACTATGTTGATTTCTAATTATACCTTTTTTAGTCCACTACATGCCACAAACATACATGCATATACATGTTCATGTAATTTGTATTTATTTTATCCAAGTTAAAAATAAGATATATGGTCACAAACTAGGCCTACTTTTACACACATAAAAAAAAATTGATATTCATTTTTATGGTAGTTAGGTGCGCTACATGGATGGCTATCCATTTTTTTGTTAGTTTTTAGGATCTATTTTATTACAAAATTCATCAAAAAAAGTATTCATTGAAAAAATATAAAAAAATATTGGTAAAAAATTAGAAGATCTTATCTAAAGTTGTCCCAAAGTGTTTCAAATAATATTAAACACTGCTAAAAAAATGGTGCATCATATGACCATCTATCTACCAAGATTTCTAAAAAAATAGGAGTTTCTCTTCAAATTTTAGATGTTTGACCTAGTTATACTTAACCATTTTTAATTTTTTTTAGTGTTTTGGAAACCAGACTCAAAATGATACATTTAAATTTCTTACATCATCTTCAAATTTTGAGTGTAGATATCTCAAATTATCTAAAAAATTTCATATTTCTAAAATTTTAAGAAAATCATGTCGACAAGTAGGCCAATTTTTATCCCCCAACATTGTGCACTTACCTACCATTTATAATATTTTTTGATGATTTTTTTTTATTAATTTTTAATAGGTAATCACCATCAAGGAGTCGTTAATTCAACAATCCACACAATAAATTCATCTAAAATACATTTATAACTTTAATATTTCATGTCATAAAACATCACAATCATAAAGAATAATGACAAATGCAAACATTAATATTTGCATCTAATCATGGATCAAAACCAATCAATATTATCAAGCATAAAACAATTAAATTAAATTAAGATTAAAGCAACACATAACCATCAACTTATAAATAACATGCATTTAATTGTACTCCATGGTGTGTTTAGGTTTCCTTTTTGAATCTCTCTGTCCCCAATATAATCATCTATTACACCATCTCTAATGATACTCTCCCTCCATATCTATCTAGAGAGTGGACTATTTCCTTCATCCACTCAAAAAATGTAAATGGTAGTTAGTCTATATGAATAATAGACAATAAAATATTGTTAAAGCATAATAGTAATGAATAAGCATGATCAATATACATATGAAACTTATGTATAACTAACTAATAAGTGATGAGTCATACAATAATCATTATATGTTTGTTAATACATCAACACAAATAAAAATAATTTGATAAAACAATAAATTAACCATTACTAAACACATTAATATCAATTTAATAATCAAATTAAATTTAGTGAGAAAATCAAGATGTAACATCCTTCCCCCCTAAAACTGATCATCATCTTGATGACACTTATTTCAAACCATAGTTCTAAAATTAAACAATATATAGTATAAAATCAACTAAAATTAATAAATACTAAATAAATAAATATGGAAACAACTTATATAACTCATCATAGTCCTCCCAAGTGGCACAATAATCAGAATATTGGTACCACTAGACTTTGCACTATGACACCTCCTTATTATGCAAACTAAGTTTGTGAGTGTCAATTATTCTAATTGGTTTGTTATTATGATCATGGGATCTAGGGCCTATAAAGCATTCCAATCCAGTACATGAAAATGATTAAATACATACTTTTTAAGATAAGATACATGGAAAACATTATGCAATAGAGTTATAACTAATAGAAAAGTAAGCCTATACACTATGAGATTGATCACTTCCAAGACCTCAAAGGGTCATACATATCTTGGTGAAAGCTTCACTGATCAACCAAATCTAATTGATCTCTTCTGAGGTTTGACCCACAAAAAATACTTTATCAACAATAAAAAACTTACTATCCTTTTCAGATCAACATAACTTTTTTTTATCTATCATTGGGTTCAATCAACCTTTGCCTTAATGATTTGACTTGCTCTTATATCTCCACATGCATTTCATGACCAAATAATACCTTGTATTGAAGTTTGTCCCAACTGATTGGTGTTCAACACCTCCTTCCATACAAATCTTCAAATGGAGCCATCTTTAAATCTAATTATTAAGAGTTATTATAAACAAAATCTACCATTGGAAGATAATCCTCCCACTTGTATTATTGATCCATGCAATACATTTAAAGAATATCTTCTCAAACTTAGTTTACCCTCTCTATTTGTCCTTTTATTTTTGAATGATATGCATTATTAAAATTCAATTGTATTCCCAAAATTGAATTTAGAGTTAACCAAAACCTAGATTTCATTTTTGGATCTCAATTAGAAATGATATTCTCTAGAAACCCATGTACCTAATATACTTATTTTATAAATCTCTTCACAAGTATAGGTTCATCATTCGTCAGATTACCCAGTATGAAGTGAGCTACCTTGGTTAATTTGTCAACTAATACCAAGACCATGTCATGCCAATTTTATGATAATGGAAAACCTTGGATAAAGTCCATAACAATTACCTATCACTTCAATTTTAGTATATCATGAGGATACAAAAATCATGATAGATAAACAGTCCAGCCTTCACACGCTGACATTCTTAATAATGAGACACAAAATCCACTACAACATTTTTAATTCATTTCTATAAATAGAGAGATCTCAGCTCAGCCATGATATTAATCACTCCAATATGACCTAAATAAGGGGAAATTTGCAATTCCTTTAGCATTGTATGTAGACACCCCATTCTGGCCACAACTGGCTTTCAAATAGACTTTAGATTGGTTTCTACCAAATAATGTAATTTAAGCCTAAGAATCACTAAACATCCCAATTTCATATACACATCAGTTATTAGTGCTCAGAATCATGGTGAGGCATCTCTATTTGGGGTAATATCCTATATGCAACAATAACCTCTCATAGATTTATTCCTCATCACTTGTGACCTAACAACTGGCAGTTTGGCCTATGGACCCATTAAGCGGGGTACTTGAACAATTTCTAAAAGAGATAAAATATTAATCAAAATGAATCAAATAATTAAATTAGATTAAAATTTAGATAAGTAATCCATTTGAAATTAATTAAAATCTAAAAATAAAAATTCAAAAATTCAAAATATCAAACCTGTTCATCATTACTTTTGTGAGTTGTCAAGCGTTCACAAAATATTTAATAAATCTCTAATTTGTGAGCCATAGCTATTAATTCAAAATCATAATAAATTCACACAAAAAGAAATTAAATGTTAATTGGTAATACCTTCTATTTATATCCTTTAAAGTTAACTCTCACCCAAGTTGAGCTATGTTAAGATTAAACATGGAAAGAGTTCAAACTAAACCTAGGTGAGTTAAAGTTAAGTTCATGCATTGAGGTAAAAGGAGGCATACAAGTCTCATTTATAACATATTAGGGAATTAATCATTAAATATATTTTCATTATTTTAGAATACAATATCTTAAAATACCTTCCCAAATAGGGGGCAAACTATAAACACCCCATTCTGGCCATAATTGGCTTTAGATCAGATTTTAGATTGATTTCTACCAAACAATGAAAATTAAGCCTAAAAATCACTAAACATCCCAATTTAAGCTACACATCATTTATTAGTGCTCGTAATCATGTTGAGGTATCTCTATTTGGGGTCTTATCCTGTACACAATAATAACCTCTCATGGATTCATCTCTAGTCACCTTGTGACCTAACAACTAGTAGTTTTGCCTATAGATGCATTAAGTAAGGAACTTGAACAATTACCAAAAGAGATAAAATGCTAATCAAAATTAATAAACTAATTAAACCAGATTAAAATCTTAGTTAAATAATCCATTTACAATTAATGAATATCTTAAAATGGAAATTTAAAAAATGAAAATATCAAGCCCCTTCATCATTGCTTTTGTGAGTTGTTAAACATTCACAAAAAATCTAAAAAGCATCTAAATTTTGAGCCATGATTATTAATTAAAAAACATAATTACATGCCACATCCTTAACTCAACTGAAGTTAACTTTAACTCACCTAGGGTTATTTTAAACTCATTCCATTCTTAATCTTAACTAAATTTGGGTGAGAGTTGACTTTGGAGTCCAAAATAAAAGGCCTCACCTATTGATATTTAAGATATTTTGGTGTAAAGTTATTATGATTTTAAATTAATAGGCATGGATCAAAAATTAGATATTTTGTGAGAGCTTGACAACTCACAAAAGCAATGATGAAGAGGCTTGACATTTTTAATATTAATTTTTAGATATTCATTAATTACAAATGGATTATTTAGCTAAGATTTTAATCTAGTATAATTAGATGATTAATTTTGATTAGCATTTTATCTCTTTTAGGAATTATTCAAGTGCCCTAACTAATGGGTTCATAGGCCAAACTACCAATGGTTAGGTCTCAAGGTGACTGAAGATGAATCTGTGAGAGTTTATTGTTGTGTATGAGATAATACCCAAAATAGAGATGTATCAACATGATTTTGAGCACTAATGAATGATGTGAAGAGAAAATTGGTACATTTAGTACTTACTAGGCTTAATTTATACTATTTGGTAGAAATCAGTCTGAAGTCTGGTTGAAATCCAGTTGTGTCTAGAATGGGGTGTCTACACTATACTAAATTTTCTCTATCAGGTACATACATTCTACCATTGTACCTCAAAATACCATCATTGTCTAACTTAAATCCTTTAAACTTAGGGTTATAAGCATCATATGATAAAGATTTCTTAATCTACTCATAAAATCCATCTCTAGAGGAGAATTTAATTACCTAATTGTACAAAGTACTTTTTATAGTATCCAAAACTACTATGTACTTTTTACAACTAAGAGCATCTACAAATCTATTTTCCTTACCCTTGATGTAGCTAATATAAAAATCATAGTCAAATAAGAACTCTATCCATATTTTTTTGATGAGCATCTAGGTTTCAGTTGGGTGAAGATATATTTGAGTCCCAAGTTCTTAGTCTTAAGATCAAATGGATTTCCTAATAGATAATGCCTTTAAATTGTTAAACCATCCACTATTGCATCAAGTTCCAAATCATGTGGGGCATAAATTTCCTCATATGGATTTCACTTCCTAGATTGATATGCTACAACTGAACCATCTTGCATAATAAATCCTCTAAGACCATCCCCAAATTTTTTTATAAACATAAAAAATTGACCATTAAGATTGAGAATTATTAGCATAATTGTCAAAGTAAGCCTCCTTTTTAGCTCTTGACAGTATTTTTTGCACTTGTCCAACCAAACAAAACTCTAATTCTTCTTCTAAAAAGAGGTAATTAGGTTAGCTATCTTTGAGAAATTTGGAACAAATTTCTTTTAATAACCTGCTAAACCCATAAAAATTCTCACTTCATGCATATTTTTAGGTGTTGTCTACTCCATTATGGCTCTTATCTTCACCAAATCAACTAAAATTCTATCTATAAAGATAATATGCTCCAAATATTACACTTTTCTGTAGAAAAATAGACACTTGGAAAACTTACCATATAATTTATGCTTCTATAAACACTACAAAACTAACTACAAATGCTGTAGATGTTCTTCATTCTTAGAATAAATGAGAATACCATACAAAAAACTAACACAAAATGGTTGAGATTATCCCTAAACACACTGTTCATGAGATTCATGAATGTACTGGAGCATTTGTTAATTGAAAGAAAGAACTATAAATTCATAGTGTCCATACCGAGTTCTAAAAACTATTTTGGAAATATTTTCTCCTCGGATTTTCAACTAGTGATACCCCACTCAGAGATCTATCTTAGATAAAACTATTGCCTTACATATTTGATCAAAGAGATCATCAATACAAGGCAACATACACTTTTTATTGATTTTTACCTTATTCAACATCATATAATCAATACATAGATGAATATTACCATCCTTCTTCTTAACAAACACCACTAGTGCACCCCATGGTGATACACTTAGTTGAATCAACCCCTTAGATAACAAATCCTATAGTTGAGATTTTAAATCAACTAATTTTGTATTCGTCATCCTCTAAGGTGCCTTAAACTATAATTTTGAACTAGGTATTATGTCCATCAAGAAAAAAACTACATTTGGGTGGTAAACTTAGTAATTCCTTTGGAACACATCCTAAAATTTCACAAAAAAATGATAATCCTCAATAGATGATTCCTTACATTTCTCCATCTCATTTATTTTAACAATAAATTTCTGACATCCTTTTTTTTGAGCTTTCTTAAGCTAAATTATGGAAATATACTTAAGTTTTAACTCCTTTTTATCACCTTGAATCCGAGTTTGATTACCAAAATCATCTTAACATTTTACCTTTTTGAGATAGTAATCTACCTTAAAATTTATGGTTAAAAAGCTAATTTACCCCTAGGATCACATCATATGATCCTAGTGGTGCTTCATAAATATCTACTATCGATGTGAATTCAAGAAATTAATTCTCAACTTTAATTAAGAATGTATCAACTTTGACCTTGGTTTCATTCCCATATTGTAATAATCATGCATTTGCCATTATACCAGCTTTCTTAGACAACTTATTTAGCATTCGAGGAGAAATAAAACATTATGTAAATCTAGTTTCAATCAAAATAGAAATGGGATGACCAAAAAGATTACCTACAAGCTCAATAGGTGAGACTTGAAAATCAGCTTGATGATCATTAACAACCATATAGATTTTCTATTGAAAAGTTCCTTACTACATAGTACCCTTAGCTTTACCTTCTGACTTTCCTTGAGTATATTCCCTAGCATAGTGATCACCCCCACAAATGAAACATCCACCATGTGGTCCTTTTATTTTAGACTGCTAGTTTGCCTTGAAACCAATCTTAAACCCACCATCTATTTTCTTGCTACCTAAGAAGTTACTAAATTCAGCATTCTGATTTATGAACTTGTTTTTGGAATTTTTATTCATTTTATAGTTCTTTGTAAGAGTGGGTTTTAAACCTTCAAAATTATTATTGAACTTTTATCTGAATTTAATAAGAGACTTCAACTTTGTCTCTTACTTTACTACCTTCTCAAAGACTTGATCCATCGTAGATGGCCCATGCACATCTACCTCACATCTTATTTGGGGTTTTAATCCCATTATGAATTTTTGAATGTGAAGCCTTTCATCTTTTTGATAATTAGGAACACATTTTAGGAGCTTAGTGAACTATTCCCAATATTTTTTCACTAAAAGATCTCCCTATTTTATATTCTATAAATCTATCATCTTTTGATCAAAATATAGTTGGGGTAACCATCATGACCTAAAAAAATAATGAATTGATCCCATGTGGTGGTAGTGGATTTTAGGTTCATCTTGAGCTTCTTATTCACCCACCATATTGTTGCTTCTCCAACAAGCTGATACACTCCCCAAACTACCTTGGTGACTTTTGACTAATTATGGATCTCAATGGACTTCTCTATCTCTATCAACTAGGCTTATGCACCATCCCTAACATAGTTCCATAAAACTTAGAAAGATTAAATTTATTTATGTCTTATACAAAATCTACATCTACACAAGCCCTCACATCCTATGGTACCTCTTCATTCCTATGCTCTTGCTATGCTTCTTGGTGAGTAGGGTGCTCTTCAAGATCTTCCTAATTGATTTATTCAACATGTCCATGAACTTCCTACTCTAAGGCCATGATTTGATCCCTAGTTTTATGCATGACTACAAGGATTTGATCCAACTTTTCAACTTGCTCTATGGTAAACTAATTTGGATCCATTGGAGAGTTCATATTTGAATTACCCTAAACTCCAAGTATATCATGCACCATTCTCTTTTCTAATTAATAAGATGATAAGAATACGTTAGTGGACTCATTAAGTCCTAGATTTTGAGCCTTAATTATGATACCATATTGTTAGAACCCCACTAGGTTTAACTAGAATTAGGTATTTTTTTAGTTTTTTCTACTCTAATCCAACTAGATTAATCTCAAATAAAGTTAAGATACATGATATTTAAATAAATGCATCTAAAATTCATACATTTGTTTTTTATTTATTTAGTTAATGATTAATTAGCAACAAGAAGTTGAATTCTATACCAACTCATTACAAATTATAAATCTGCAGAATATTATCTCAACCAATTGCTAAAATTTTACATTATAAATTATACAATAAGAGTAACCATCTGCTAAATGATGAAATTTAATACTAGTAAAACAATACAAAGCCATACATCAAAGTATGAATATACATTTATACAATGTTTCATGGAATAAATGAGTATCCATAAACTAACTAATATACAATATGTAATCATGAATAAAAGTCTCTATTAGTTGACTATTAGAGGAGAGGGAGAGCATCATCAAAGTGATTTTACACACCAACCAAGGACCATATATCCCCACACAATTTCTAAAATAGGGAATGGCCCTCCCTTCACAACTGAGCAAATGATAATAGTGTAGTTATCAAGAAGTCAAATAGAACCCATGTGTTGTAAGATAACCATTACATGTAACATATCATTAAAAATTCTATTCTAACATGATATCATGCATACATGCATTTAAATCAAATAGGTTAAATGATAACATTTAAATATAAAAATTACTTTGTCCAAAATTTTCATATAGTTTAAAAATCACACATATCAATCATATTCACACACACAACTTAATCAGATTTCATTTATTTTGTGTATTAATGACTCTAAGTAAATGCATGAAATCTTTCTCACATAATTATTTTCTTAGTGTCATTAATACCAGAATTCAATAATTAAATCATATACAAGAATCCATGATTTCCCATGTAGATATCCATACTAATACCACACTATTTACATACAAAAGAATCATACATGAATTAATCACATCTTTCATAATAACAACATAAAAACCCACTGTTATAATTTTCCTAAGTTCCAATAACAACCTAACATACATTTTAAAATAAGGCTCTATTACTAGTAATTTACTTACTAACAATATTTATGATAGTCAAGTATTCACAAGTTCATGTATAAATACCATTTATATGAAAGTAAATAGTGTCTGGAATTTCACACTAAATTCCAAGTTTTTAAGCAAATTCCATTAACATGATTAATTTGCACTCAAAATCAACTACTTATTTTCCAATCAATTAAGAATGATATAAAAACATTATAATTTAATGAAATACATCATGATTTTCATATAAATGCATTTGTTCACAATATGCAAACATCTATATATTTATACTAGGTTATCCCCATATACACCTATATAATTTATATGTCCACACACACACACACACACACACACACACACACACACACACACACACACACACACACACACACACACACACACACACACACACACACACACACACACACATTGAGTTTAACCTTCAAACTAAATTCTCAACTTAAGAAAATGTTAACTCAATTTTTAACCAAAATCATAATTTAAATTTTCACCACACAACACTAAATGTCCTACTAAGAATGCATTAAGGCATAAAAATACCAAATGTGACTACCCTATTGTGTACCATATGGTACATCAAATTCATGAAAACCATTCAACACTGTATTATACCTAAGCCTAAAACCTGCTAAATTATTTCATACCAAACCATTTAAGAGTATGCCAAGGTTGAATTTGGTTCTTCAACACAAATTCAAACCCAAATTTTAAATATTCATGTTAACCTATTCAACTCAATTATTAAATAATTCGCTAGAAATATCAATATGATCGAGACTAAATATAAAACCTAAAAAATAATGAATATGATTCTACACTCTCAAATTTACCACAACTGATACACACTATATAGGGTATAAAACCATTGTCCTTGTTATTTATACTACTATATATATACTCAAAGACAAAATGAAAACCCTACAGGTGTTTGCTAGTTCTCTATGACTAAGCCATTCACCTTGTTCAACAAACAAACAATAACACTATATATCATAAATACTAAATAAATAAACTCAGTTATTTTCCATACCAACTAATACAACCATTCACTAATAAACACATACACAGTCATTTTTCATATATTTTAACATAACCATATACATAAATAAACTTACACAGCCATACCAAATAAACTAACAAAACTATGTTTGATATAAACTAATGCAATTATTTAACTAATAAACTAACTCATACATTTAATAAATAACCAAAACACATAGTCATGTATATCCAAATAACAACCACAATTAATATATCTAAATAACAACACACAATCTTATGCCAAATAGACTAACATAACCATATGCCAAATAAGTAAACACAGGGTCATATATATCCCAATAAGCTTACACATAGTCATGTACAACCAAATAAGTTTACACAACACCCATGTTTATTATCATTACCCTAACCATCTATATTCATGCAATAACCATATCAAATCAATTATTTGATTATGTGGAGAGATTTCTCCTTCCATAGGCTCAAATCCCTAATTTTATTATGGTATAAACAAATTAAATGAATAGTATTCAAACCATTAAAAAATTCAATAATAAGCCATATAACATCACATAGATATGTAGGGTAAATTTAAATAACAAACCCTACCTCTTCAAATGCCTTTGATGAAGATCATATTCCTTGTCTATGATAAATGTTCTTCCTTTTTCCTCTATTCCTTCTTGTCGACCACTGCTTGTCTTATTCTCAAAATCCCCTTCATATTTTATCATATCCTCCACCATCTACATACCACCATAAATCCATAATTTAATGGAAAACCCTTCTCTATCATTAAATCTCAAGATGACTCACCATAGACACCATAATTTCTCAGCATGACTAAAAAAACATTGTCTCAACCCAAAAATAACACAGTCACCATGATATCTCCATAAAACTCATAGTTGATCCATGAAAGGTGTACATAAGATGAAGGAAGGACAAATATTATGCCCTGATAATACGTAGTGATAAGGGATCAATATATGACCCAAAATAAGAAGATGCCCCAATATGGACAAGATATGTAAATAAATGCATCAAGTGTAACATATTTAATATGAATAGGTTTGAAAGGGACATGGGACATGTGAAAATATCAAAATATAAGCAAGGTAGGATATACAATTACATAGGTGAATCAAGTCTCATGTACATAGGATAAAGTCAAAAAATCTCATGAAGAATGCATGGGTTCAATGCCCTTAATGGAATCATATAGATAATAGAGTGTAGGAATGTGTGGGTATAATTCCCTCAAGGGAAATAAGTAATGCTAATGTAGGAGTATAAAATTCCCCCATGAGGAACAATAATGTGTCAGTAATATGTACATAAAATAATTGATGTATTTATTTAAGCTCTTGAGGAATGTATAGGTGTTTTTATTATTTTACACAGAAAATATAAAAAATTAAAATTATGCACTACCTTAGATTACAAAAATAATGTAAATAAACATAATAATACATATTGAAATGGGATAATAAATATTTTAATGACTTGATTTAGAATTGACAAGATAATATCAAGACATGTTACTTAGCTAATTCTAACTATTAATCACTAACAAAATATGCCACTTAATCTAGAAATTCTAAATATATGCTTGGTTAGGTGCTTAGATATAGAAGAGAGGTTGAAAAACTAATTGGAGGCTATTTAAAAATATAGACACTGGAAGAAACCAACACTGTCAAAATCTACTAGCAGTGTCTATGTGCATACTAGGGGTCTACAACTTTTGGGAGCCACAAGCCTATGCATTAATATTATGTTTGTGGATGTAAACTCTTTGATTTTGTGTAATAATACATGTTTTACATCTCTTTTATATAAAACCTTTTTTTCTTTATTAAACAAAAGATACCTTAAAATGGGATAGTACTTTGGTTTGGATTGTCCTAACCACTCCCCACTAAATTGAGGAGTGTTGCTTATTATTCAATACTTCAAATAGGTCTCAAACCACATGTATTTATTCTAATTAGGTTAATGTGTGTAAAATCATAAACACTCTATAATTTAGTCTCATCTTTTATCTTTGGAAATTTTCACCATGAAACTTTGACCTATTTATATTTATATTGGGCTCTATGGGTTGTTCTAGGGATTATACTTGAATATTTGAGATATCTATATGATTTTTATAATAATGTTCCAAGCAAGTGAGAGATGATTCAAGGTTTGGTCAGGTTATTTAAATATGAATAATAAACTTAGAGATGATTTGTATATATGTGACTCTCTGTTAAATTTCTACAACTAACCCATAAAACGTGTCTAGGCCAACCTAATAGAGATTCATAATTTTTAAAAATAGCCATTGAGGGCCCCTAAACATTTCCACAAAGGAAATAACTTGTCCAGGTTTACTACTAGTATCCTAGGAGTGTAATTAAAGATTAGATAAATGGAGAATGTATGTTTATGATTTTGAAGATGTTTTTGTATAGACCAAGCTGGTCCTCAATAAACATGTTGGCATATAAAGGTGGCTAAGACAATAGATGGGTAGAATAAGAGAGAGAAAGTGTGCTCAAGTGTCAGTTGCATGTTTAAAAAGTGCCAAAGACCAAATCTAGGTGTCTATAGATGCCTCCTTTTAAATATGGTATAAAAAATACTAAATTAAAAAGATAAAATAAATAAATTTGTACTTGTGATAATTGTGTTTGGTGTTGACATTTATAATCTGCATGTACCATGTCTTCATGTGACAGTTATAAGAAACAAGTGTACATTAATGTCCTCTTATAATAGGTAATATTAAATAATATAAATCATTGGAAGAATATGAAATTTAAAAGCTAAGGAATGAATACACCTAATTTAAAAGCAAACCAAGCTACCACTTGTTGAATTTGATTGGAGAAAACCATGGGATGCACATTACCCAAGGAGATGAAACTAATGAAATAGTGAGTTGTAGAGTGTAAATTCTCTAATTACCACTAGAGAAGGTGGTGTTATAATTTCAGTGACATAATAACCTCAAACACACTTCCCTAGGTATCTAAATAACCCTAATTTAAATGGAAAAAAATTGATCTAGCATTACTCTATTCTTGGCCAAAGAATTGAATAAGGGTGTCATGATAATCACCTTTAGTCATGGAACCTAAAAATAAGGTTCACATGTAAAAATGATCAACCATTACAAATAGATATAGACCCAAAATTCTCACATAGTACCATCATTCCCCATCGATCCTCAATACAAAAAATAAAAAAGTGTTACATGAACAAATTCCATGCCTAATATAATCAATATGCCCCTCAAAGGGATATATAATGTGAATTTTTTCCTAAAAGTAATATTAAATATAACTTTTATCTGGAAATGTCATAGAATGTATTAATTTTTCCTTAAATTCATGTGAATATATCTCAATATGCTTAATATGATCGATCTCAATAATATAAGCTATTTAAAAATGTGAAATTATCTATTTGACATGGCTTGAATCTATAAAACAAGCCCATTGTATTCCCCCCTTTTAATATGAGGGTTGAAGCCTATAAATCACTCATCTAAAAAAAAAGAGTTATGAACATCATATGTTATAAACAAACAAGTATAATCATGTAAAGTACATATACAAACATGATAAGATATGTCTTCATAAAAAAATTGATCATTTTAAGCACATATGAATTATGTAATTTAAGTTAAGGGGGGTTATTTTTTAATAACAAATAATATATAATCATGATAATTATTTTGGAAACATGTGTTAGATTCAACTAGATATATCAATTAATCACATAGTAATATAATTACAGTAGATGAAAGGTATGAATCATGTCAACATTAATAAATGTATATAACACATAATAAATATGTATGTAATAGCAATTATGACACCCAACACATAATAACATTCAATTATATCCATAAAAATATATGTAAAGAATCACCCACACAAAATTTCATAACAAATAAGCCATAAGGACACACTTCATGATAAAGAATAAGAAAAACATACAAGACATGACACAACTCAGACATGACATAGAATGACATGGAATAGATGATCTTCAAACACAAATAACACATGACATGATAAGACACAATAAATACACCCACAAAACATATAAAAAATGGTATAGAAGACACCAATAATCAAGTAATGTCACAATAATAAACAACAATTAATCACAAAGCAAACAATTTTAGTCTGCATAATCAGTCAATGAATTCATCTAGCATAGAAAATTAGAATATCCATAGGAAATATCATTTTAAAAAGTATGAACAAGATCAAGTAATGTATAAATAGTATAATTAACTCAATATTATCAATGGACTAACATATAAAGATATAACCTAAACAATGTGCAAACATGCCTCCAATGTAGAAAGGTTATCATGGGTTTGATCAATGTCACACATCTATATGTCCATGTCTCATATATAGCCTATATGTCTTACATCCAACTCATATATACCATAAAAATAAAGTGCATATAAATTAGATAGGTAACTCATCATGTATATGACATATGGCATCAAAAAATTATGTGTACCATCAAATAAATTCATGTAAAGGTCCTAGATTTATATTTTTTGGGTATTTGAATGTTTTTTTACCTTTTAAAAATTTGAATGTTTTTGTACTTTTTTGAAATATTACCATAATAAATCATTCAATTAATCAAGCAAGGCCAATGGGAAAGGTTGTGAAATAGATGAATAAGAAGTATCTAGACAATCAATAACATATTTCAACACATAGTGTCACACAATGTAATAACGAAGTAATTTAAAGAAGGCATAGGCAAGTGGTAGGTATATATGAAAATGTCATAATATGTGTAGGCATAAAATATATGTGATATTTTAAGATCAATGTATATCATGACAAAAGGAAGAATAAATAGTTAATATGTAAAGGTCGGCAAGTGGTATGCTACTTTAAGGTGTAACATGCCTTAAATAATATGTTATAATATTAGGATATTATAAAAAGGCATGCATATACACATGCCATCATATGATAACTAGGGTGAATTCCTAGAAAGGGATAATCAATCAAAATGCAAGGTCTAGTGAAACAAAATAATCAAATCAATGCCAAGGGCTAGAATAAAAGTCAATATGAAAGTATATGTACACATTCACATGAAAATAGATGAACATAAGAATCAATCAATCAAATCAAGAGAGGATGATCAAGCAAACAATCAATAAGAATCTATGAATAATAAACTATGTTTGAACTAACCTTTTATCCCATCAAGGGGATGCTTAAATTTAGGTCCTTTATCATTTGGTATAAACATCTCATACCTTGGGTGAGAATGATCACTATGTTAGTATACAAATCAAAAAATTTATCACAAGCTATAGGAATCCAACATCATCCATATGGTCAATTTGATCATGTTTACATAATGTATCTCTAGTAGTCATAATAACATGTGGTCTTAGTTGTATGTCTAGAAAATGAGTAGGTGTTCTTCATGGAACATGCTCACAAGGATACTATAAGACTATTATAAGACATGGTGGACTAGATAACATATGTTCAACTCAAATATGCTATTGTTGTGTCATAAAATAAGATCAATCACTTTTAATTGTAATGGAATTTGAATTTTTTATGTAAGTAGGACCTTTGTAGGATGCATAATAGGTTGTTTTTGAATCACAAGAGGAAAATTTTTAGGCCTGATGGGGTACTCATATGGAATACCCATAATTTTAACAAATTTATTATTATGGATGTAATTTTGACATAGTTGTAATGAATACAATATTTCATGCATATTAGGTATCCACAATTGTCCTAATAACATGTCAAATGCACAAGTGTTGGGAGAAAATAAGAACCGAGTAATGATATTTTTAGGTCCTACTATTAGTGGTCAAAACATTTCTAGAAAATAGGTTTGATATTTTTCATAAAATCCTTTTACTATGTTAATTGTGTTGATAGTTCATTTGGAACACCAATTTAGGTAAGGTGGAAATCCACTCAAGCTCTCATAAAAGGGGATGAAATCTACCCAAGGTCTATTACTACCATATCTTGTCTTGCAAGGTAACCTAGTGGCTGATGTGAAACTATTCCATTTCAAGGGGCATGTTTGAAATGATTCTTGGAAAAATGATACGTAATGCTAGTATTTTGGATTAGTTACTCATAAAATCAACAAAAAATTAATTTGACATGATGATATGGCTAATTTATTATGCTTGTTAATTACATACATAGATTCAACAACCCATAAGAAAAATAAATAGGGTTTGAAATCAAGATAAACATGTAAATGCAAATTGCCAATTTGAATATAATCTACCTACTCTAACTAATTTATTAAAAAATATAAAAATATGAGGGTAAATAGAAATATGTAAGCCTATTTTTTTATCGAAAATAAATATGATTTATTGGATGTAGATGAACTTCATGAATTTGATCTGTTGCTTGACCAATACACATATAACCATGAACAAAGATGATGCAAGAGTTCGAGGGTATTTCAACTATGCATACATATGGAAAAAATGACCATATATATAGGTAGATAATGTACAAAAGTTTTTAAAAATTTGAATTGATAATTTTTTTTTTTTTGAAAAATAATGTTTGGATCCACCAAAATTAGGGGAAATATAAAAAAAATATTTAGAACAACATTGTTCACAAGGAAAACTAACTATGAAAGTAAGAAATTATAAAAAATAAGTGTCTGATCCTCTACTCTACTCTTTATTAAAAGATCAACCAACCCCTTCTAAGTCCTTTTATTGGATTTATTTATATTTTAAACCCAATATCACCCACCCACAAAGTGGTTGCAAGGATTAAATGATAGTCACTAACCAAGGCCAAATTTTAATGTGGAATTACATATCTAAGTCAATACATGCCAAAATTATTAATGATAGAATCACACTAAATTAAAGTGACATAGAATTATTGGGATAATAAAATATCCCAAGTGTCCATGTTCAAAACAATATCCCATTCATCTATGCAAAGCTTATTCTTTCTTTGTCTCCTTTAAACACTTCTAATGCATGAGTCATAGATCCATTTAATGTTCGTGACAAGTCCTTCCTTACATAATGCACTCTTATTATCCAAATCATACCAAAAAATTAAATAAAACATATTAGTTCCTTATAAAATGTGAAATATATCAAAAAATACAAACACACAGTATTTAGAAGCAATACAGTCCCGTGATTAAAATGTTGAAAGGTTTTACATCTTGAATTTCTTCTATTTAAAATAGCACCATTACCAAGATGGAAAAATCAGATATCTAATGAAACAAATGAAATTGAAAATTAATTTATGAATCAAAGATATGGGTTAAAAACTAATGCGTAGCCATGAAAAACCAAATCAGTGCCTTTAGAATAATCTCAAAGATAAATTTTTAAAATAAAACATGATCAACACCCATCATATTAAAAAAAATTATGCTCAAAAGGGTATTTTTAATTTAAAAAAAAATTATTTTAATCTCTGAGCACTACCATGTAAGTATTTTTTGATCAAAATTTGGTTATGCCAAACCTTCTGAAAATAGTCATTTTATATAGTTATATCTTTTAATTGTAAAATAAAACAACTAAAAAATTAATTGCACTATATTATACTATCATTAGGGTATTATCATAAAACATTTCAATGAATTTTGAATTTATTTGATTGTGAAAACATAAATTTTAATTATGTGCATAAGATGAATTTGAAAAATAAAAACACATAAAAATGACCAAGTAAATATTAGATCAAAATTAGGTTTTCATCCTTGCACATTTCACACGTGAGAATGGATTTTTGCAAATTTCTTCCCTAATGTATTTTTACCACATTTTAATATCATCATGAAAGTTTTAAAGATGATTGGATCTCATTTATTTGTGTGAACTTCATCTTGAAAAGTGCTTTCTAGTCAGATTTGCAATCTGAAAGACAAAATGACAAGTAAAAATTTGTGGAGGTTTATTTTCATCGTTGTGTATTTCATGTTTAGGAAATGATTTTGTGTGACTTCCTTTAATGATGTGTTATCCTTACCTATGAATATGATAATTAAATATTTTAACAAAATTTAACTTCATTGGTCATGTGAAATTAAGTCTAAAGAGTGCACACTGTTAAGATTTGGTAATCGCAAAGATCGAAAAATCAATAAAAAAGATAGTTTTGATTGCTGCATAATTTTTACATGAGAAATAGTCTCATTTGAATTTATTCAATATTTAATTATTACCACATTTTTATATATTTATACAATATTTTCATAGAATTTTACTTTATTTTTTTAGGCAAAAGTAAGTGTGAAGTGTGTGCACTAGATAGATTTGACAACTAAATAACATAGAAATCAATCTAGAAGGTAGTTTTTATTATAGTAAATGTCAAACATGAGAAGGCATTTTTTGTGAATTTATTCACCAAGGTATTCTATTTCCATTTAAATAATATCATGAAAATTTTCATAATAAATGAAATAATTTTGAATGTGCAAAGTGCATTCTAGAAAGTGCTTGTTAGTGAAATTTGAAAATCAGAAACATAAAAAATGAAAAGTAAAAATTAGTTCAAATGCTAATTTTTATTGCTACAAATATAATAGCTGGGTTAAAATTTGTGTGACATATATTTACCCCTATATTATCCTCACATTTTTATATCATAATAAATTTTTTAAATAAAAATAAATGTAATTTGAATGTGCAAAATTAAGTTTGAAATGTGTGCACTAACTAGTTTTGACAACTGGACAAATGTAGAAATCACAAGTAAAAATCAATGCAAAAGCTAGTTTTTATTTATGTAAATTTAACAAGTGGAAGATAATTTTATTTGAATTTATTCATTTCCACATTATTCCCACATTTTTCTACCATATTAGAAGTTTTTTTAATAAATGGATATGATTGGCCCATGTGAAATGCCTCATGAAAAGTGCTTTTCGATAAGATTTGGAAACTTGAAAGACAAAAATTGACACAAAAGATTCTTTTGATTATTATTCATTTAGCACTAGAAATGATTTTTTTTGATTTTTTTTACCATTTTATTTTAATGACATTTAACTATTATCATAAAAAATTCTAAAGAATTAGACTTCGTTAAATGGTGTGAAATTACATTTACAAAGTAAATAGTTGTAACAAATGGAAGCTGCACTCTACACCCAAAACACTTTAAAAATTATATCTTAAGGTAGAAATAGGTTTTAAAATATAAAAATGGGTACTAGATGATTTATCAATATTAAATTAGGTCATTTTGTGTAAGCAATAATAGATTGTACTAATCAAGTCTCTATGTGTGTACCAAAAGTTAGTAAGCAATGTCATAGTGCATATGTTTTCACTTGACTAGTTATCAACCATAATGATTTGTATGGGGTGTGAGAAAAATAAAACATGTATAATTAAATGTCATTGATATAATCATCATAAAAAATTTCATGGTCATCAAATGTAACCATAAATCATTGTACTTGTGCATTTCTAAGTGTAACAATCAAGACATCTATAGGGCGAGCCTTCACAGCTCTAGAAGCATAAGAGTCTGAGGAGGATGCACATTGTAAGTATTTTATAATTTGAGTATAGTTTTGGATTTTTTTTACACATGTTTTGGATATGGATCAATAAAAATAATGACCTTTACATTAGGTTGTGCAATTGAATCATTAACATGTGTTTTTACCATCATTAAGATTAATAGTGTTATTATAAATTAGGTCTTGGATCTTATGTCTTAAACCAAATCATATATTAGTTTAATTTCATGTATATTTATTCCAATAAAATTATGCATTAATATCAAAATTATTAGGTTGTGTATTTTTCATGTCAACAATGAAATGTGGATGAAGGGATATGAGGTTGCAATCAAGTAACCTTTTCCACTATAGAGACATAAATTTGGTATTAGACACTTGAAAACATTAGTTTTGTCATACCTATTGAAATATATGACATTTACATACACATTTGAATCTTATGCACACTTTATACTATCTATATATCTATTTATTGACTCATCCAACCAAATTTTATATCGATGATATATAGGATAACCCAAGTCTATGTTAGAACACTCTATAATCCTTAGAAAATTGTTTTGATATTTTAGATCCCTAATTTTCCTTTCTAGATAGTGTCAAAAATAATTATCTGATGATAGTTACTATAGGAATTTAACTCTACTAACATCATCTAATATCTTATAACAACTATATTTCAAATTCAAACATCTGTTTTAGGTCGGCGTAATCATGTTTCATATGTCAAGTTTGGGAGGAAACACCAAAGAGTAATATATAAATACAATCAATCCCAAGTCCATTCCTATGTAGACTCATCTTGGGGAATTCCTCATAATATTTAGAAATATATTGGCACATACTTTAGACATTATCCAAAAGCATTAAAATCTGAAAATCCTTTAAAGGAACATACCTAAAATCTAAGTTCGAATATAAACACAAGTTCAAATGTGTATGTTGTCAAGATTTGAAAGCTAAAACATTGCATTACATTCTAGTGGATCATGATTGAACACACACACACACACCTAGGTGGTAGAACTAGTTATTGTTTAAACCCTCTTCAAATTATTGGAATGTAAGGAACACTCAACCACTTACCAAGGAGTGATTGAGGTTGTCCAACCCATTTTTTATGACATCTTATTTTAGGTCAATTTAGTGTCAAAATTAGAGCTAAAGTTTCAATGAAAAGAGAGACAAAATAAGATATATGCATAGGAACAAGGTTAATAAAGTATATATAAATCATCTATACATGTAAGTGTAGTGATTTGTTGTAGAATGAATTGGAAAAATCAACAAAGATAGTATTGGTAGACAATGTATAACACTAGTTGTTGCATGTGTCTGGGCTTCATTGTGATTGACCTTAAATTTTATTATGTGTGAGTACAAGGGTATAATAGGGTTAATAATTTAGAAATGAATAATCACAAGGGTGATAAATAGATCTATGATAGGCCAATTAATTTATAAACTTGGATAAATAATATTTTGAATTTAAATACTAAGATATGCCAAAAATAGAAAGTACATTTATTGATTGATATTGAAATAAACTAAAAATAAGAGCACTTAGCTAGTTCATTAAGTATATCTAGATTTGGGATGAAACATGATGGAAGTAGACTAGATTATGATTTCAAAATAGTATTTAGATTATGGAATTTTGTATTTTGTGGCCTTAGATACTTACATCAGATTTGGATAGTTGTGTTGATGTTGGTTTTTGAGTTGGATGTAGGTGTCTAATATGAAATAGTGATTAGATATATATGAAACCATCTAGAGCCTTATAGATTTTATATCTCTTTTTTTGGTGTGTTTATATTGCATGCATAGGCTGTCACTCTTCTTTAAATCATCAAACCCTAGCTTCGTCACCCTTGGAGTGACTAGAAAAATAGGTTAGTGGGCACATAATGTCGAGATACCCCAAGGACCCCTCTATCAGTGGGTGTTGCTTAGATATATAATACTATTAATATGTCCTTAGAATTATGTAGTTTTCCCTTACATGTTGGATTGTGTGTGCATAAGGATGTACTGTGTGATAAGCAAGTACATGAAGTGGCCTAGTTTATAACTTGGTAAAATATGGTTCATGGGATGCTCCTTTAGTAATTAAAACATATGGGGATACTAATACTATGCCTAATATATAAATAGGTATGAAGAGGGTAGGTCTTTCTCACTTGAATTCTTGATTGAGTGCTCTTGTTAAGTTACCCTACGAGTTCCCCAATACTTGCTAACTCTTTTCTAGGTGAGGAATGAATGAGGGTTGATATTATATATATACCAATCCATTTTAAAAATATATCGCACTAAATCTCTTAGGCCAACACTTAGGTTATGTTTCATTTTAAAATTAAATATCTTTTGGGCACTAAACACTTAGTTTGAAAATGGACACTTGCATCTAGTTAGGATGCAAGTGTCCATGAATATATAAAATAGGTACATGTCCAAAACTAGTAAGGAAGGATAATTATTAGGTTTAGAGAATTTTACATAGTAGATAAGGCTTATTAATCATAATAATAGTGGTTAGACTAAGATATAAGCAATTTGGCACAAAGAGATAGTGAATACAAGCCATTCAACAATAAGGTCTTAGAATAAAGAGTAAAACTATGATAGATATTTTACAAGTATACAAGATGAGGCACTATATAATTCATATTTATTGTATACATTTTCCCCCTCTTTAATCTAGTAATGATATTTCTAGTTTAAAAGAAATAAATGTATACTTGGGTGTGTATAACACACCTTGTCTTTGTGTGAGTCCAACTTGAGTACTTACTGGTGACTGGCCTATAATCAAGAGCATGTTACAATATATAATTAGTGAAAATAATATAGAATTGAAATAATTTAAAATGGTTTAAATTAAATATATTAGGGTTAGGAGTACACTTATGTATTGATGCAATTATCTTACCTTTTATAAATTTGATTAGAAGAGATGCTTCATTATGAATCCTTAGAGTTAATATTATGATAATTTATAAATTTGCAAGTGAAGACACATATACACATACATACATATATTGGAAGACACCATACCCCAAACCTTAGAGAAAAGGTGAATTACCCATGGCCATTAAGTTTATCTCAATCATGCAACCCAATCATACTTATAACCTAGTGAGTGTGAGTGATCCAGTCAAATCAAACTATATATTTAGTGAGGGTGGATAATTTAATCACTCCATCCTCTAAATATGGTGTAGTTAGATGAGTCAATAAAGTCTAACTTATAAACCTGGTAAGATTGAGTAATTTAATCACCTCAACCTTACCAAACTATGAACCAAATACTATAGTAGATTGGCTCAATAAAATTCGTAAAAGTCCATCTTGGGTATGATAACAATCCATGGTGGTATTTGAAATCTGAAAGTTGATTTGATTTTTCAATTTAAGGTTTTATTTTTTCATTACATATGCACCTCATATATGTCTCAAGTAGAAACCTAGGTATAAAAATATTACCAATGTATAACATACTTCCAAAAATGTGTATATGAGTCATATCACTATGAAATTTGGCTAATTTGATAATTTTCAAGTGTGGAGGACATGTTCTCATGACATACCCCCATTTAATCTAGAGGATATGATAATTTGTACAAGTTTGGAGAACATGTTTTCATAACATGTCTACATTATAATATAAAACTATGGAAGTTTGGAAGTTATGCCTATATGACATGCCGCCCCTCCGCCACCCCTTTTGAGGTGAGGGGAAGTAGAGACTGGTAGTTACCTTACCTAAAAATAATAAGATAACTAAATAAGATTAACATGTATAGGTACATATAATAATGAGAAACATAATATGAGATCACATCAATTCCTAATATGCATGATGTAAATGATGGCAACATCTAGAGTGTAATGGTATAAGCTCAATAAGAAATTAAGCACACAAAAGCAAGATAAAAGGCAATGGTCCAAATAGACCTGATACAAGGGGCATGTTTAAATGCCACATGATCAAAGGGACATTGACTTAATCAAATGCACACAAATCATAGAATGACATGTTCAAATGTCTATATACAATAAACTATGACATATGCAAATGTCACAATAGGAAAACAAAGGCATAGGGGTTGTAAGAAATGGAGCATATTCAAATACTTGAACAATTAATATAATGCAAGATAATAGAAATCAATAAACACACTCAAGGAAGTGAAAAAATGGAAAGCATAGAATCATAAGCATATCATACTAGTCCCTAAATATAAGTGTTAGAAAAAAATGTTAAGTACATAACATATCAAGTACATTGTGAAATATCTAAGCATGGGTAAAGGCATGTGTAAATATATAAGCTCAAACATGATAATTTAACATTATCATATAATAATATACCCTGGGTATATCATGATCAAGGAAGAAGGATACCCCTAATGTAATAATGATGAGTAGAGGGAAGGCCAATCTGTTGGGGATCAACCAACAATATGATTACACTTATGAAAGCAATAAACCGCAAAATTAAATTAGATAGATAAGTAACTAGAATCATATAATAGCAAAGAATAAGAGATACAAGAAACCACCCTGAAAATTTGTATTAAACTCTTTACAAAAGGAATACAATTGAAGAAACTTCTTTCTTCCACACCTCTCTCAGATGCACAAGATCTCTCTCTAGATCTCTATCCCTTAAGAGCTCTCTCTCTCAAGTACAATCAACTCCAACAACCTGGATTGATACAAATCTATATTGTTCTTCAACATTCACATACAATGAACTACTACAATAATCACACTAAGCTAAGAAGATCTAATTCTATATATAGAATTAGGAAACTTGAGCATGCACTTACAACCAACAGTTAAGCCTCTTGAACAAGGGCTCTAAAAACAATCTTACTAATAATAGAAATGCGAACTTAAGACTAAGACTTAAACTCATCATGCAAACACTTGCTTCTATCCTCAGAAATAGCATTCTGGACGCACAGATAACCGACACTAGTTCCTGCCTGCTTGCCTGTGACCGACGTCGGCCGATCCTCTGCCGATGCCGGCGTCTCTTCAATCGCACCGGACCGACGTCGGTTGCTCCTGACTGATGCCAGTGACTGTGTAAACCTACAACTTTGGTAATGCACTCATATGTGAAGCTTTTAGGCTCCACACCTTAACAATCTCCCACTTGGAGATAAACAGCTGCACCAGTACTTGTACAGTAACATCTTCTAGCTCCTCCATCTTCAACTCAATTATGAAGACCAATAGAAGTTGAATGAAAATTCAACTTCTCCTTTGTAAATAGCTTGATTAACATATTAGTAGGATTCCTATCTATATGGATCTTCTCCAGCTTCAAATCACCATCTTCCAATACCTATCATATGAAATGGTACCTTAGCTGTATGTGCTTGGTTCTTGAATGAAAAGCTGAATTCTTAGCCAGATGGATTGCACTCTGACTGTCACTATACAATCTACAACTCCCATGCTCCCTTCCAAGCTCTTCCATGAACCGTGTCATCCATATCATCTCTTTGCTAGGTTCTGTGGCTGCAATATACTCTGCTTCTGTAGTTGACAAGGCAACAACCTTCTGCAACTTAGATATCCAGCTAACCGCCGTTCCACCTATAGTGAAAACATAACCTGTAGTGCTCCTCCTGCCATCCAAATCACCTGCCATATCTGAATCTACATAACCATGTAGAGAAGTATCTGAACCTCCATAGCATAAGTGCCTACTGCTGGTTCCTCTCAGATATCTAAGGATCCACTGAACTGCTTTCCAATGTTCCTTACATGGATTGGCCATATACTTACTTACAACTCTCACTGCTTGGGCAATATCTAGTCTAGTACACACCATTGCATACATCAAACTTCCTACTATGGAAGAATATGGAACCTTAATCATGTACTCTACCTCATCATGTGAATTAGGACATTGTTCTTTACTCAATTTAAAATGTCCAGCCAAAGGCGTACTTACCGGTTTAGCATCCTGCATATTGAACCATTTCAACACCTTGTCCACATAATCCTCTTGAGACAATATCAACCTCTGATTTTTCCTATCTCTCTTAATGCTCATGCCAAGGATTTTCTTTGCTGCTCCCAAATCCTTCATAGCAAATGTTTGAGCTAATTTTACCTTAAGCTCAGAGATATCCTACATGTGTGATCCTACAACTAGCATATCATCTACATACAACAATAGAATAATATATCTACCATTATCCATTATCTTAAAATACATACAATGGTCAGATTGACACCTACTATAGCCATGCTCAGTCATAAACCTATCAAATTTCAAATACCACTGTCTAAGAGCTTGCTTGAGGCCATACAAGCTTTTCTTCAATCTGCACACTAACTTCTCCTTACCTTTGACCTCAAATCCTTCCGGCTGTTCCATATAAATTTCCTCATCCAAATCTCCATGAAGAAATGCCGTCTTAACATCTAGCTGCTCAAGATGCAAATCCTCAATAGCAACCAAAGACAGTACAATCCATATAGAAGTCATTTTAACAATAGGAGAAAAAATCTCACCAAAATCGATACCTAGATTTTGTGCAAATCCTTTCACTACCAATCTGGCCTTATATCTCATCTATCCATTTTCACCTTCTTTCAACCTGTAGGTCCATCTGTTCTTCAGTGTCCTCTTACCAGTTGGCAATTCAACCAAATCCCATGTTTGGTTCTCTCTTAAGGACTCCATCTCCTCAACCATGCCACTCTCCCACTGACTCTTGGACTCCACTTGTATTGCTTCTTCAAAACTCTCTGGTTCTCCACCATCAGTTAGCAATAAATAGAATAATGAAGGAGAATATCTAATTAGAGGTTTACTTACCCTTTTAGACCTCCTAATGGGTGTCTGAGGCTCGTTCACAACACGCTGTCCACCCAAATTCTCTGACAGTGACCGACCTCGGTCACCTCCAGACCTGTTACTGGCTGACGCCAGTTCTGCCTGACCGACGCCGGTGCCTGTCCTACCGACATCGGTCTCTGTATGACCGACATCGATTTTTGTTCTGCCAATGCCGGTTCCTATCCTGCCGACGTCGGTCTCTGTGTTTTCCTGCAAGTGATTATTTCTTTTTCCCGCGAGCTCATTTTGGACCGTCACCTCATCCAATTCACTATTGCTCTACCCAGATTGATTCAGCTTCTTCAGCTAATCACTATACATCACTTTTTCATTGAAAACAATGTCACGGCTCCTAATTATCTTGTTAGTTCCTAGATTCCAAAATCTGAAACCAAAATCATCTGAGCCATAGCCAATAAATGTGCACCTCATAGACTTAGCATCGAGCTTCTTTCTATTTTTCTTATCTACGTGCACAAAGGCTTCACAACTAAAAACTTTGAGAAAAGAGAGATCTACCTTTTTACCTGTCTAAGCCTCTTCTGGAATTCCACCATCCAGAGCTATAGAGGGTCCTCTGTTAATCAGGTACACTGTAGTGTCAACAGCTTTTGCCCAAAACTCTAAGGGCCAACCAACATGCAATCTCATACATCTTGCACGCTCCATGATTGTTCTGTTCATCCTTTCATCAATTCCATTCTACTAAGGTGTCCTTGGAACCATCCTTTGCCTATGAATTCCATGCATGTAACAATACCAGTTAAACTTATAACTGTAGAACTCTCCACCATTGTGTGATCTCAGGCACTTTAATCTTTTGCCTATTTCATTCTCAACCATAGCTTTCCAAATCTTAAAAGTCTCAAATACATCAGATTTCTTCTTAATACATTAGATCCATACCTTTCTTGTAGCATCATCTATGAACGAAACATAGTACTATGATCCTCCAATAGAAGCTACTTGAGCCGGTCCCCACACGTCTGTGTGAACAAGTTGTAACTTATGCTTCTTCTTTGTAGACCTAGTCTTGAGAAAACTAACCCTTTTCTATTTTCCAAATACACAGTGCTCACAAAATTCTAGATCCATGCTTTTCAAATCTGAAAGCTTACCTTTAGACTTAAGAATTGACATCCCCTTCTCACTCATGTGGCCAAGCCTTGAGTGCCACAATTTTGCATCCACATTTGAAGTAGATAATACAGAAGGAGAATTGTTAGTAACAAAATTACACAAATAGAGAGTACCTACTCTCTTACCTCTGGCCATAACAAGTGCACCCTTGGTCACCTTCCAAGATTCTGCTATGAGAGTTACTGTACAACCCTCATCCGCTAACTTTCCTACAGAAATCAAATTTCTCTTCAAGCTAGGAACATGCATAACTTCTCTCAACACCCATCTATTTCCATTCTACATTTTCAGCTACACTTTACCTTTGCCAATAATTTTACAGGGTTCATCATCCCCTAGATATACTATTCCAAAATCTCCATGGATATAGTCATAGAAATATTCCCTATTAGGGGTAGCATGAAAAGATGCACCAGAAACTAACACCCAAGATTCTATATTATTATGCAAAGAGAATATTAAAGCATCTTGTGCAATACCTACAACCTTTGCTTCTTCTTTTCCTTCGTATTGATTGTCCTCCTTAGGCTTTGACCAACAATCTCTGCTTTGTGCCCCATCTTTCCACAATTCCAGCATTGTGGCCTTCTACCATTTTTGGATTTGGATCTGCCTTTTCCTTTAGACTTGGATCTTGATTTCCCATTCTTGCTCTTCTCTTTTTCCCTTCCCCTACTCTCAAAACTTAAAGCATTCCCAGATGTCTCTTCTGTGCTTTTCCTGCGAATTTCTTCATTCAAGATAACACTAACAACATCCTCTACTTTTAAAATATTTGATGTAGATGTAGTATTGCTAACTACCATTACTAAGCTATGCCAGCTTTCAGGCAAAAAACATAATATTAAAAGAGCTTTTATTTCATCATCAAATACAATTTTGACTAAACTTAATTATTTACAATACCATGGAAATCATTTAGGTGATTAGATATAGATCCACCTTCCTGCATATGCAAATTAAATAGCTGCTTCATAAGATATACCTTATTAGAAGCTGAGGGTTTTTCATACAAATTTTCTAGAGTAGTCATCAACTCTACCGTTGTTTTTGCCTATGATAAATTAGATATCACAGTAGATGCTAGACTCAGTCTTATAGACCCCAGAGCCTTTCTGTCAAAAACTTCCCATTCTTCATCCTCCATGTCTATGGGCTTCTTTGCAATCCCACCTAATGGTAAGTATAGATCCTTCTGATACAGATAGTCCTCTATCTGCATTCTCTAATGTTGATAGTTTTTGCCATTGAACTTCTCCATTCTCAGTTTACTTTCATCTGCCATTGCTTCTCCCACTCAAATAGAAATCCCTGCAGAAACTCTTGTGAGCAACCTGTAATCAATACACACTACACAGATCTGGACCACCTGTTAGTGAACCTGAGCTTTGATACTAATTATTGGATATCAAACTCTAAACCTACAACCAAGGCTCTGATACCACTTGTTGGGGATCAACCAACAATATGATTACACTTATGAAAGCAATAAACCATGGAATTAAATCAGATAGATAAGTAACTAGAATCAAATAATAGCAAAGAACAAGAGATACAAGAAACCACCCTGAAAACTTGTATTAAACTCTTTACAAAAGGAATACAATTGAATAAATTTCTTTCTTCCACACCTCTCTCAGATGCACAAGATCTCTCTCTAGATCTCTATCCCTTAAGAGCTCTCTCTCTCAAGTACAATCAACTCCAACAACTTGGATTGATACAACTCTGTACTATTCTTCAACATTCACATACAATGAACTACTACAATAATCACACTAAGCTAAGAAGATCTAATTCTACATATAGAATTAGGAAACTTGAGCATGCACTTACAACCAATAGTTAAGCCTCTTGAACAAGGGCTCTAAAAACAATCTTACTAATAATAGAAACGCAAACTTAAGACTAAGACTTAAACTCATCATGCAAACACTCGCTTCTATCCTTGGAAATAGCATTCTGGACGCACAGGTAATCGACGCCGGTTCCTGCTTGCTTGCCTGTGACCGACATCGATCGATCCTCTGTCGACGCTGATGTCTCTTCAACTGCACCGGACCGATGTTGGTCGCTCCTGACCGACACTGGTGACTGTGTAAACCTGCAACTTTGGTAATGTGCTCATATGTGAAGCTTTTAGGCTCCACACCTTAACACGATCATCTATATGTGTATATATCATGTGTTTGGGTATGCTTATATCACACTCAAAATATACATGAAACATATGTGTGTATATATAAGGAAATGATATGATATCTACCAACATGGAAAAATCAACATATATTCCAAGGTGCTAATAAGATATGAACTGCTACATATTTTTGGATTTTAGAGTTTTTTAATTTTTTTGGCATTTTTAGAATATTTGAAAAGAAAATACTATTCTAGAATCTCATATAAGGGATGCTCATAGGTATCTCCACACTCAAAACCTAGTGTAATAAATTAGTGATACTGTCAAGGAGTATGTATAGGTGTAATACCTAACATTATAAGATCTATGATGTTTTGTGTATGTCTAATAGACTTTATGGTCATAAGGAAACAATACCTGAGGAATGGGGGCTCATAGAACCCATATTTTGAGTGATTTGTGGTTTCTTTGAAATAACACAAATAGGAACATGTTTGGTTTCTCTAGGTAACTGAATATGTTATGTAATAGTGTATGAGAATTATATGGAATCCACTATGTATCTATGTTCTAATGGTCTCTCAATTACAGGCCACCTAGGAAATGGGATTACATGTTACTTACCCTTTCATGGAATATTAAAATTAGTAGGTTTGTTAATTAACTACTAGGTATAAACTTATTTTATTCAAGTGGATGTTCATATGGAATTACATCAAATATAATGACCTCATTGGCATGAATGTATTTAACACACATATGCAGTGTAGAAGGTATTATTGTCTCTAAATCTTGCACCCTAGAAGAGGTTGTTTAAGCCTCTTCAAGATTTGGCCAACATGGGAATACTTCCAGATGTGTGGGGTACCTATAGTGGAAGTAAACCTTTGGAATTAAAAGGGATATCTCTATAGATATGAATTAATGTGCTTATGCTACTAAAACTACCTATTATGGGTGAAAAGGGAGAGAAAGATACATAAAGCAAACCTAAAATAGGATGTGATATACCAAGAGTTGATTCCATTCATACACTTGGAATTTGCATAATGAACTAAGACAACCAAACTATCCTTAACACCATTAATTGAACTCCCTAGCATTAGTGTTTCTCATGAAGGAAAATAAAAACTCAACAAATGAAGGCAAGTAAAGGGAAGGTCAGTTATGACACTACCAAACTCATACACACATCAAGAGTCTATTGTGGTAGCATACACTTCATGAAACGTGTTAGGAGAGAAGTCATTTACAACAACACATTCAAGGATTACATGAAAATAAGATGAACTCAATCTATACTTGAAATTCAAGATGGATCACTTAAACATGTAGTGCAAATGGGCGTAGAGTATAACCAACTTGCTCCTCATTAGCTTAAGTACAAATCAAGGTACAATTTTGGTAGGGATTTACCATACCAATAGTTGGAATCCCCTTCAATAGCCAAAATGGCTCATACTTATAGAACTTGGAAGAAGAGAGAGAAGAGAGAAGTTGAAGAGGCATAAGGACAAGTGTCCAAAGGTGAAAATTAGTTACAATACATGTGGATGCAGTGGAAAATGAGTCATGAAACTACTTTACACATCATCTCATCCAAAATTAGCCTCTTCTCCAAGTGTGGCATAACAAATCTTCTCAATCATTCTCTCTTACAAATTTCCTTCATCAGAGGATTCCTTTTGAGAATTCTAAAGAAAGTTAGGATAGGTGTCTCATGTGTGATGAGGAGAGGGAGTTACAAAGAAGCCTTCCCTTGAATTGGGAGTTTTCTTGATCATGACATTTTATTACACAAGTTCAATCATCACCTATCATCTAGATCACTCTCCAATAGGCATTAATTGACACTTGGCACTAGAATATTTGCATTTTGTGAGGCTTGTCAAAGTAATGAAGCCCTAATAATGGAGTCTATAGTTATACTGATGGAGTTTGTAGTTTAGCTGTAGGAATCTGAAGCTAGACTGATGGAGTCTATAGTTTTTTTTATGGCTTCCACATCTCTATGTAACCCTTCTTGGTTAGAGTATCTTGCTTGATTTCAAAACTTATAGGTTTATTTATCATGCTCCATTGGATGTGTACTAGCTATGTAAACCTCCATTTGATCTCACTTGACCTCTGGTCCATGATTTGACCCATTCTTCTTCAAACTGTGTCTTTGGGCATAGAAAAATTACCCCTACTCTGAGACAAAATAAGGATGTGTTACCCTTCCTCTTCTTCAAATTTTTTTTTTTATGTGCTTCCCCAACTCCCAATTGTTTTTTTCATGAAAAATCAACCTTCGACTCCAAGTTTTATACCTCCATCTAACACCATTTCCAAGGTAGACTTTGGAGTATAGGACTGTGTGTAGGGGTGTTATGATGACATTTTTTCTTACATCTTATAGATTCCTTAATTGGTTATAATGACCCTTTATTATGCCCCTATTGTGAAAAAATAATGGTGTGAATGAATATCAACCATTAATTACCTTATCTCACTATAACCCTTCCACCATACAACCTAAACCTACTAGATGAGCTCTCCTTTAGGTGTCTGACTATGTTTCTCATTTAGAGATCCTTGATGTAGGTAAATTTGGAAATATTTGGGCCTATAGATGGTGTAATTATGTTTTTAATGAATTCCTTGAGGTCATATTTCATTCATCTAGGCCAAACTCCACCCATACAGTCCTTTTGATGCAAAGGAGACCCTACATGTCACTCACTACCCACATACCTTTTTTGACTATGTTTGGAGGTTATTCACTACAAAAAAGGCTTGAAAAATGTATTAAATCATGTTGAGGTTCTTTTGAGATCATCCCTTACTTTGTCCAAGTCAAACTTCACTAACATAGTCCCATTTGGCACAAGAAAAACCTATTTTCAACTCATTACTTGTCTCAGTCCATACAAACCTGTAGGTGTGTTTGGGATTATTTGAAACATTTTTTAGGATGTTTTTATTGTTATTGAATGTTTTGAATTCACAAAACATCCTATTCTCTTTGAAAGTTCAAAACAAAGATCAAACTCAACTCTTTATTTCATACCTCAACCTTCAAACAACCTCCTTAGCAAAACTGTGTTTCACTTCTCAGGCCTATGTATGGACTAGGGGAAGTGTTTAGAGGTCAAAACCATGTTCTAACATTGATAAGGTGATATTTAGTCATTGAATGTATGTTTGGATTACTTGGAGTCATTTGAGCATAAGGCCTAGTTAGGTTATGCCTAATTGATTGAAGGTCTCTTTTAGTAAGTTTCCTATAGATGTCATTGAAGCTTCTTAGTGGTTTTTTGACCATTTTCAAGGTGCTCAAGCTCCAACATATAATAATATCCTTGAACCCATGATATAGGAAATTTTTTTTACCCAATTATGTGCTTCAAAACCTTGTGATACAAGTAATATGCTTTTTGGAAAAGCTCCATGCCCTTTATTCTATCCATTTAGGGAAAATGGTCCCTATATCAGTACTTCTCTTAGCAGGGTCTTCCCAACACCATGATTGAATATTAAGGGGTCTTAATCATGCTATTTAGGTTATCAAATCACTTTGTAACCAAGTATTTTCTTGAAGTAGGAGCTTGGTGACTCATTCTTTTTGGTTACCACCTTAATTGGCATGTGTCCAAATGAATCAGATTCAAACATGTCTTCAACATTCATATACTCATTTTATTCTTTGAAACATGTTTCATGCTAGTCCTTCATGCTAGTGTATTCCATAAATGCATCAAAGGCTGAAATCTCATCATTATAACGCTCATTTGGTTCATATACTTCTTGGGTTGACCAACTCATATTTTTATATTTCTTCAAGAAGTTTGACAAACTGATCCCTAGCCTCTTCATGATCCTCTTAAAGAAGGGTAGATGGTATGATGTTTAAATTGAGACAAAATTCCTCCAATTAATCCCAAAAATCATCACTCTCTTGTTCCAAATCTCTCTCTTTAAAGCCTCTATCACACCAACCTGATTCCTCTCCTTCTTACAAAAAAACAAGGGTCTCTAATTGCTCAACAACATGCTCTTGAATTTCATCCAACTCATGTCTCATGGATAGGTCACTATATTCATCAAATCAAAAGGAAAATTCATCAAACAAAGGGGAAGAGAGCTCACCATTCTTTCATTCTCCATCATCCAATGTTGACATGTTGAATTTTTCAATCTCATCTTCATATTATTGGAACATTTGCATGTAGGTGTGACCTATGTCTTCTCCTTGAACCATACCACCTTAAAGAGCCACTTATTCATCTTATGTTGAAATTTTATCATCATCATCTTCCATGAAGCATGGAAATTCATCAATCCATTCAGGGTTTATTTCTTCTTGTCTTGCAACTGAAGTATCTTCTTCTCCCAAAAACTCTATTTGCTAGTCCATGTCATCAGCTCCTTCCTCAAGCTCAAAAACTAATCTACTAGGGTGAAGAGGTGTGCCGATGACAATATATTCATCATATATACTTGAGGTGTCATCTTCAATATGTTCAAGGAACTCATCTATGGAAACATCATCCTCAAAATCTTGAAGAGTCTTAGGAACAATCAGTTGATTCTCTAGTTGTGAAGGCAATAGAGAAGAAGTACCAAATGGTAATTTTTCAAATACCTTGTCAACCTTTGGTATGTCTTGAAATTTATGAGAAGCTCTAGCATGAAGGGTAGATAGAAAATTGGAACAACTTGTAGGACCTTTTGAAATTTTCCCAACACAATCCTCCTTTTTCATAATCTGCCTAGACATAGGACCTTCTTTCCTTTCAAGGTTAGGCATGACATAGTTTGGGTTCTTGGTCCAATATGGACTATAATATGAATCTATGGTAGGTTATTGAGTAGGCTTAGTAAGCTTGGGAGGATACTTAGGAGTAGAATAATGAGAATGATCAATGTTTGGTTTTTTTGGAGGGAGGAGCTACAAATGAAACTTGTTACATGAATTTTACTCAATTTGACCTTTCCAACCAGGCTTAAAATTGAAGATAAATTGAGAAATATAATTGGACACTCTTCCCTCAATCTTAGCCATGAAGTCATTAGATAATAATAGAGCAAATTATGGTTGCACATCTGCAACTATTATATCTTGTGGGATTCTAACATTAGGATAAGCAAGAAAATCAAAAGACACTTTTATGTTTCCTGCAATACCAAGAGTGTTTACGTCTTTTCATTATAATTTCAATTCAACTTGTATCTATACAATTTTTCCACTTTTCACATTTAGAAGATGAAAGAAACTAAGATAATGGTCAAGGGTTTGTACGTACCCAGATGAAGTTGCGCACCGTATCCAGATGATTGAAGAGACTCCTCTTTGGCTGTGGAGGATGACACCTGTAGATAAGAAAGACTTAAACAAAGAAAATGTTAGATAGATATGTGGTGGACTGCCAAGCAAAGCTCGGTCCCAAAAGTGCAAAGACTTCCTTAAGGGATGATAGTCCACTAGTTGATAAAAGAGTGTTGCTAGAAAGAGAAAAGGTAAAAGACTAAATAAAAGAAATAGAGATAATGCATACCTGTATTCTACTGTTAGTCTGTCATAGTCGCTGACGTCGGTGGTTGTGCCGACGTCAGTTGGTCAAGTTGTCGACATCAGTTATGCTATCGATGCCGATAGGGGAAATGGTTGATGTCGGTCAGGGCAATGGCCTTGGACAGGTTCTAGATAGGGTTGTGGTCGATAGAGGGGTCTGGACGGTCTGTCTGAGAGTTTAGAGGTCTGTGCAAGATTGTAGGGAAGTCAATAGAGTCTTAAGAGAGACAAGGGGTAGAGGATAGGTTGTCAAAAGGGGTAAGGATATGGGGGAGGCCTCTCAGCCTCTCTGGGAAGAAAGTTAGGTTTGGTTGATGATATTTAAAAATGTTAAATAGAAGCTAATTACCAATGCTTTCTAAATTACTAAAATGAAATAAAAGGAGAATACTTAGCTCTAGCTTGTTGAAGAATCAGGGGTGTGAATGCTTGTTCCAAATGTGGCTACTGTAGAAGATTTCCTACAATGTTTCAATCAGGGGTGGAGTGACTGATGCAGAGTTCCTGTAGCTTGTGATGCTTGGTGTGCATTTGGGAGAGAGTGGGAGAGAGAGGTCAAATTCCAGGTGCAAGAGAATTTGCATTCAGGTCTATGATTAGTTTTTCATTTGGCCTGTAAGTTGGTTTTAAGCAACCGATGCCGGTGATCCCACCGGCATCGGTCGATGGGTAACCGATGTTGGCAGATAGAAGATGGGTAAAAAGGCTATTTTTAGCCTTTTGCCTGTTCCTCCGTCTGCTGAGTTTAGTGGTCATGGTTAAACAGTCGAAGGTGGGTTTAATAGGCATGAGGATTAGTGAGAGAGTTGAAATGATTAGTCATAGGGTGATAAATTAGGGTATCCAAGGGTGAGGAATCCAAGGGTGGTGTGTCATGGGTGAGGTGTTATTAATTTAAAATAGGTATTTTATTTTAAATTAATAAGTGTGTGGGTTAGGAATGTTTAGAAGTGGACCAAGGGGACCAAGGGGGAGTTGACCAAGGAGTAGACACAATTTTGGTGTCTAAATTTGCCCCTTTTTGTCTTGTTGGTTGTTCTGACGAACTACAAGACAAAATTAGGAGTAAGTTGCCCCAGGTATGGGATGAGGTATTCCCCCTCAAAGTGGGAGTCGAGGGAAGGTAACTATCACCGGGTGCTGATTTGATAGATAGTGGATGGATATGGTGAAGTTTGAGTGTGAATGGTGCAATAGTTGAGATTACGCGTATACCACTTCACGTGATGGTCAAGTCAAATTATCACAGTCAAAGGTCAAGGATTGCTAAAATTGAAATAACTAGGCCCAAGCATTTAGTCGTAGCTAATTGGGTTATTTGATCCAAGCTATAGCTCTAATGGTTGTCGTGTTCCAAGTATCTTGGGCTCAGGAAGTGCTCCTAGAAAACATGAAAAAGTCACAACTAGTGGGGATCAACTTGGGTGTGATCCGATACTTGTGAGGGTCATAATGTGGTGTGCGTACAATCTTGCTAACTATTTGTGAGGTAGCATACATGTAATCAAAATAACTAAGGCATAGTTGTCTCAAAAGTGGTCGTGGTCGGAGGAGATAGTCATGATCTCCAAGGTTGATTGGTCGAGTCGATTTGAAATGTAAGTGATCTCAAGTGTGCCCCAGGAGGAGGATAAGATGACTTCTATTGTGAGGGCTTCTATTGGTTGTTAGTTTCCATGTTTATTGTTTTCCATAAAAACTAATGTGATTGGTCTATGATAATGTTAATGGTTGTGGAAATATGTGATTGGTTGTTATATGATTGGCATGTGACGAAGGAATGGCTGAGCTAACCTCAGAAGACCCCATGTCAACTAAGTGATACCTACATAGCCCCTATTTTAAGGGCCTCATGCTAATGTAGTTCTCCCTAAAAGGGAGGAAGAGGGTCAGTTATGGATGGGGTCAGACTAGGTTAAGTCATGGTTAAATGTTAGATGGTTGGTCCATCAGATAGACGGATAAATGAATGTGGCCAAGCTAACCTCAGAAGATGTCATGTCATCTGAGTGCTACCTACATAGCCCTTGTTTGAAGGGCCTCAGACCAATGTAGTTTAGGCTAGTTGATAGGTTGGTTTGGTTAGGTTATAAATGATGAGGGTATGATGATGTTACAACCTTGTCCATATTGTGTGATGGTGTATTCTGTAACATTGGTTGTGTGGTTTTTCATCCCTAGAAATTTTCCATATTAGTAATGGTGTATGCTAAAAATGAATTGAGATGTTTTATGCTTCAGCAAGTAATGGTTTATGCTTGACATAAATTGTGTGGTCGATAGTTTCCATGTGTATTGGTTTCCATAGAAACTAGTGTGAAGAGGCTATGATAATGTTAGTGGTCTGAAAAAGGTTTGGTTGGTTGGGTTTGGCAAATGATTTGGTTGTGTGTGAAAAAAGAAGTGAAAGGTGTTTTTCCCTTTCATTGACAAGGACCATAATGATAGCATAGATAATGGTTTTTGCAAACAAAAGCCCCGTTCATGCATTACATCGTTGACCATTGGTTGTGTTAGAGAAGTAATCGAATCACTTGACATTGAGTGAGCTCAAAATCCCTTGAGTATGTTGGGGTAATAGGTTTGATGATGGGATATGTTAGGATAGGGTAATCATTTTTAGTAGGGATAACTTTGCCCCTTTTATATGTGACCCTGAGAATGACTACAGGCAAGTCCATGACTTAATAATTTGTCAGTCAATTTTTTTTGGTAGACTGATCGATGCGGGAAGTCTATGTGGGGATGTTGTTTTTTTTTGTGGTCATAGTTGAAGCTGATCGATGCGGAAAGCTTCTGAGAGAGTGTTTTTTGGAGAAAAATTTGTGTATAGCCATCCTTCAAGGGAGTGGTCTATATTTTTCTTTATATGTTGATGTCTTTAAATAGCTATCCTTTAAGGGAGCAGTCTATTAATTATAGCAATTATGCAGCTGTCCTTTGAGGGAGCAGTCTACATTTATAGTTTTATGACCTTTATATGTTAGGTATCCCATTTTTATATGTTTTGTCGACTGAATTCTTAGCCATGGATGAGCCTCTAGAGGTTTAGAGGGTTCCCTTTTATTAGGACAAAGCATTCATGTTTGACAAAAGGGTTGACTAATGTTTGTAGGGTTGAGGGTTGAAAGAAATAGGAATGATGATGATGGGGGTTGCTCAAGGGATGAGCTCAAGTTTAATGTCAAGTGAATGAGTACTTGACTAATAATAGAATGGTCATAGATGCAAGGCATTAAGGGGCTCAGGTTCTAGCCGGCCTTCAAGAGAAGATAGACGATAAGTCCCTGATCCATACTTGTGTGTTATGATATAAGGTCCGAGTCAATTAAGAGCAAACTTGCCTCATTGGCTTCTTTCCAAATTGGTCACGTGTTGGTTGATGATTAAGAAATTGGTTGATGCTTGGTTGGTTGATGATTGGTTGAGGTCATGATAGCCAGTATAAAGTTGAAGTCCCCCAGTTGCTTTTGTAACAGGGACAATGTTTGATACCCATTGCGAATAATCAGTGGGTTGGATAAATGAGATGGAGAGAAGATGATGAGGTTCTTCTTTGACAAGGAGTGTGATGTGAGGATGAATCTTATGAAGCTTTTTCCTGATAGGCTTAGTTTAAGAGGGTGAGATCCTGATCTTCCAGGTTGGAGTTTGGAATCTTAGAATTAGGGACGATGATGGAGGCAATGGTTGGTAAAGTTTTGATTAAAGAAGCTAGTGGTTGGGGGTCTTCAGGTTGGACCTCCATTGTCTGTAGAGCTTTGATTAAATCTCGGTGATGTTGTGGAGAGCTTTGAATGAGGTCATATAAAGATGTCTTTAAAGGGGTTTGGTGAAGTTGTTTCACTATGGGGTCATGAAGTGGCTGCAAAGATGTTGGATGGGATGTGCCCAAGATTGAAATCTTGGGTTTTGGTGGTTAAGGAGACTTGATAGATGGATATGTTTGGGGGAGAGAAACCTTCTCTTTCCCTTTATCCTTCATGGTTTGTGACCTGTTGGCCACATTGATGGTGTTGATTTCAAATAATGGGGTTGAAGGTGGTAGAGAGACCATAATCTGATGATGGGCTCTCGATTTAGGTGAGGATGTTTGAGAGGCCTGGGATGGTGTCGATGGTTTGTTGAAAGGGTGGTCAAAAGGATCCTTAAAGAAATAGGTGTCCTTTTTCAGGTGTTGATGAATGACAGCTTTAAGACCAGAGTAATGCTCAGTGTCATGTCCAGGTGTGTGATGATACATACAAAATTTAATGTCGTCAAACCAAGATGGCTTTGATCCGAGAGTTGATGAGTGTGAAGGTGAAGAGGTTTGAGAGATATGGGATAGTGTTGGAGATTTGTTGATAGCATACTCAACAAGAGGGGTGTCTTTTTCCAAGTAATGATGAATGACAACCTTGAGGGCACAACAATTTTTAGTGTCATGCCCAGGTGAGCGATGATATAGGCAAATTTTAGTGTCATCAAACCATAATGGTTTCAGTTCAAGAGGTTGAAATGGTTTAATAAGTAGAAGAATGATGCTAGAGGATTGTAACAATTGGCATAACAACAAGGCATAAGAACTTGCTAATGGGTATGTGTGTTGTGTTGCAGTAAAAGTTGACAACTTATGTTTAGAAGCTATTGAGGGAGTGTTTCATACCATCCTTTTACTTGGTGGTGTGGCCAAATGCGTAGATGACACTTTCCTGGTAGGAGGCATTGGATGTTTTGAAGGAGGTATGTTTTTGTTAGGTGTTGGTAGTAATGGAGGTGATTTGTTTTTGTTAGGTGTCGGAGTAGGGAGCACTCCTATTAAGGTAGAAGGATGTGGGCCCAAAATGGAGGGCAATGATGATGGTGGGGGAGAAGTTCTTCAACATGTTTTAGTAGCCTTCTTTAGTTTAGTGTGAGAACTACTATTGTGCGAGGCAAGGTTCAAGTCTACCTTCACTTGTGGGTGAGTGAGGTTAGATATGGGGTGAACACCGAGGGATTTAACTGGTATTGGTATGGTGGATGTTTGTGAGGGTTTAGGTTCAAATGTGGACGGTTGACCTTCTAAAGATTTGGAAGTAGAACCTGATCTTCATTGGTGGCTTTTGGAGATTTTGTCATAGAAGGGTCAACAATACAAGATGAAATGGGATGTGTAAGATAAGGAGCTTTGAGTCGCTCCCATAATGCCTCATGTTTTAAGTTACTCGAATGGAGAAATCCTAAGTTCTCAACCAATCGAGAGAATGGTTTGGAAGATGTTGGATGAGGCTTTGGTTTTTTAGAAGATGTGGGTGGTTGTGAGACCAAAAATGTGTTAGGTGCAATGATCTCAGGCCAAAGGCGAGAAAGAGTCATCATTGGATCATCTTCAATTGAAGTAGGTGAAGAGACAAGTTCTTCTCTTGGTGGAGAAGGAATTGGAGAATGTGACTCCTCAAGAGGATAGAGGGTAGGGATGATTGTGCCTTCTATTTGTGGTTGAGGAGTAGGAAAGATAAGGTCCTCCATTGGTAGTAGGAAGGATGAAGGTGGGGCTAGTGGTGCTAGTATGGTTAAAGTGTCCTCCAATATAAGAGGGGTAGATGGAGAACTAATAGGAGAAGAAGGTTCTTCCACCTGTGGTGGAGGAATAGGAGAAGAAGACTCTTCTACCTGTGGTGAACAGATAGGTTGATTAACCTCTTTAGTTTGTGGAAGAGGTTGGTTAGGGATGGGAGGCAAAATCATGTTGACTGTGCATATATTACACTCTTGGGGGTCATCATCCATGGTCTGAATGTTATTTTGACTAGGGGGATGATTAGGGAATGGTTGTCTAAAGATGTTGATGTTTTGGTTAGGTAGCACATTTGGGTTATCCAAAACAAGATCACCTTTATCTATCATGTCTTGGACAATGTTTTTGAAGGTTTTGCAGTTGTTTATGTCATGGCCTTTGACATGGTGATAATTATAGAAGTCATTTTCCCTATACCATTTAGGGATGGATTTTGTGGGGTCAAATTGTGGTGGTGGTCAAATTTGGGGGAGATTGAGGACTCCCTATTTGACAAGTTTATCCAACATAGACGTGTATGATTCTCTTATCGGAGTATATTGACGCTGTACGTATCATTGTTGGAATTGTCGTGTAATGCTTTGAGATGTGGAAGGTTTAGATTGGTTGGTTGTTGTTGAAGATGATGATCTAAGTACCATAGCATTTGTTGATCCCTTAGATTTGGAATTGGAGGAAGAAGATTTGGGGGAAGGGTCATTTGACTTTGCATTAGGGTTTTTACTTCACAATTTGACTTTATTTTCTTCGATAGCATGGAGTTCAAACTTCCTAGCCATGGTGAAAGCTTCGTCAAATGTGCAGAATGTTTAGACCCACAAAGTAGATGAGTTGTGTTTGGCACATGCTTGTGAAAAGAGCTCAATGAGTTCAGGTTAAGATAAAGAAAAGGAGAGTTGGTTGATTAGACTTTTCCATCGAGCAACGAAATCGGCTATTGATTCATCATCGAATTATCTGATAGAATATAGGTCCATGATGGAGACCTTTTTAGTAATGTTGATTGAAAAGTGGTCAAGAAATAGTTGAGCTAGTTGAGTGAAAGAAAAGATAGAATGACTGGTAAGGGAGCTATACCAATCAAGGGCAGCCCTTGAAAGCGACATGGGAAATGTGCATAGTAACAATGCATCGTCATGTGCTATAAGGTAAGAAGCGTGTCTAAATGCTCATAGATGTTGTTGTGGGTCCTCCTTACTCTGAAAGTGAGTAAAATTGGGAAGTTCCCACTGACTAGGATATGGTTGGATTGGGACTGAAGGATGAATAGGTTCATTACAAATTTGTTCACATGAGAGAACATTTCTTGAACCCAAAATAGATGTCTCAAGATTAGACACCTTATCCATTAGCATCTTGATTAGATCGACTGGTGGATTGATAGGTGGGGCACCCCCTAAGTTGTAAGGTTCTTAGAAGGAGTTAGGAGGGGCATATGACGTGGTTGGTTGTGCTTGTATAGGTGCAACATATTGGTAACTAGTCATAGGGACTGATGTTGAAGTCAAAAGTGGTTGTGTTATGAAGCTAGAAGGCAGAACTTGGCTTGATGTCACAAAAGGTGGTTGAATGGCGGCAACACTTGTTGAAGGATAGGTAGTCAATCTTGTATTTATGGGTGCAAGAGTAGGTGGGATGGAGACAATTAAGTTCTAAAATGGTGTAGAACTTTGCTGAATGGTTTGTGGTTGAGAGGGTACAGGAACCTCAAAGGAGGTAGGTCCAGAAACAAAAGGAGAGGTCACACTTTAAAGATTGGTCATGGTCAGGTTGTTGGTTGAGGCAATGACCTGGGTGACCATGGGTTGGGTTATGGAGGCTATTGATATGATTGCCATGTCAACTAAGGAAGTTGGCATCCCATAAATTGGGTTGCCTAAAGAGTCTCGCATTTGACTTCTTATGAGATAGTGTTGAAGAGCCTTGATATTGAGGTCAAGGAATCTTTCAAAGTCTTGGTGCCCTTTGGGAACAATATGGGGTTGTGTTGGGGTTGGAGTATGCTCAGTGTCTGAATGATACTCCATTAGAGGACTTGATATAGAAGGCAAAGGTGAGAGTGGTTGTTGCCTTGCGTGGTCAACAAGAGTTTTGGTTTGACTACGTGTCAAAACCATCCAAGGCAAGAAAGATTCTAGTTCTAAAACTATATGTTTTAGCCCCAAAAAACTAGAATTGGTGTTTTTAACAGCAAAAATGTCAAGTTTTTAGCTTGTTATTTTGAGAAGAAATTTTTTGATAGTGACCGACGTCGGTAGAAAAATCGATGTCGGTGAAGAAAGTTGTCGGTGTCGGTCAGATAACCGATATCGGTGAAGATAAGTTGCCGACATCGGTGGAAAAATTGATGTCGATTACTGTGTATTTCCAAAAACTTCAAAAAACTAAAAGTTTTTGGAAAAAGAAAGTTCTAAGTTGTTCTTGGAGCTCAGAATGTGACCTCACCAGCTCAAAAAACTAGATAGAGATAGAAAAATAGATGAAGACAAGTAGCCTCCAAACATTAAATTCCTAAGAATAAGTTTTAGAGTCTTGTTGGCTTATGCCTTAGAAGAGTGTGTTTGGGAAGTTGGGCTTTTAAAATGGGTCCTAAAAGAGGCAATCTAAAGTTGGTTTTGGGTTAGTTTTGGTGCTCAAAATCTATATTAGGTTCTGTACGTGGCCTGGTGCTAGGAGCTTGCTCCCCTCACTTCATGATCCCAGAGATAAGCTGGGTCGCTTAGCCAGTATGTACTTCCCCTAGAGTTTATACTCTACCAGAGAACAGAGTGGGTTTTCCCCTTGGTAGTGAAGTCCAAGTAAGATTACCAGGAAGGGTAAGGTATCTGCTAGGTGATGAAATCCTAGTCGGGCCTTGTCTCAGGTATGTTTAGATGTTTGATTGTGAAAGTGGTTAGGTTGTGTAACATATGTGGACTACGCTTTATTCATAATGCAGTTTTAATTACTAAGTGAGTGGACTAAATATGTATTCAAGCAGAAATGAGATGAAATATATTTTAAGCCCAAATTGAAATGTTTTGTTTGGATGCAAACAATTAGGAAAAGGTTAAGAGCATGAACTTCACTACTCTAAGATGTAGAAAAGAAGTGGCAAGAAGAAAAAAAAGAAATAAGTTCTTTTTAACTTGTGCTTATGGTTTCATTTCAAAATAAAGAGATAGAAGAAAGGGATGCAAGAAGAGACCTAATGCACCTATATGAATGTTGGCCTTTAGAAGTAATGAACCCAAGGAAAACTCCAGGGTCCCACCGGGCGTGCCAAAATGTTTCTATACAATTTTTTCACTTTTCACATTCAGAAGATGAAAGAAACTAAGATAATGGTCAAGGGTTTGTACGTACCTAGATGAAGTTGTGCACCGTATCCAGATGATTGAAGGGACTCCTCTTTGGCTGTGGAGGATGACACTTGTAGATAAGAAAGACTTAAACAAAGAAAATGTTAGATAGATATGTGGTGGACTGCCAAGCAAAGATCGATCCTAGAAGTGCAAAGACTTCCTTGAGGGATGATAGTCCACTAGTTGATAAAAGAGTGTTGCTAGAAAGAGAAAAGGTAAAATACTAAACAAAAGAAATAGAGATAATGCGTACCTATATTATACTATCGGTTTGCCATAGTCATCGACGTCGGTGGTTCTGCTAGCGTCGGTTGGTCAAGTTGTCGACGTTGGTTATGCTGTCGACGTCGGTAGGGGAAATGGTCAATGTCAGTCAGGGCAATGGACTTGGATGGGTTTTGGATAGGGTTGTGGTTGATAGAGGGGTCTGGATGGTTTATCTGAGAGTTTGGAGGTCCGTGCAAGATTGCAGGAAAGTCAATAGAGTCTTAAGAGGGACAAGGGGTAGAGGATAGGTTGTCAAAGGAGGTAAGGATATGGGGGAGGCCTCTCAGCCTCTGTGGGAAGAAAGTTAGGTTTGGTTGATGATATTTAGAAATGCTAAATATAAGCTAATTGCCAATGCTTTTTGAATTGTTGAAATGAAATAAAAGGAGAATACTTAGCTCTAGCTTGCTAAAGAATCAAGGGTGTGAATGCTTGTTCCCAATGTGGCTATTGTAGAAAACTTCTTACAATGTTTCAATCAGGGTGGAGTGACTGATGCAGAGTTCCTGTAGCCTATGATGCTTAGTGTGCATCTGGGAGAGAGAGGGAGAGAGAGGTTGAATTTTAGGTGCAAGAGAATTCACATTCAGGTCTGTGATTAGTTTTCCATTCAACCTGCAAGTTGGTTTTAAGAAATCGACATCGGTGATCCCACCAGCATCAATCAATTTTTAACTGACGTCGATAGATAGAAGATGGGTAAAAAAGCTATTTTTAGCCTTTTGCCCATTCCTTCGTCTACCAAGTTCAGTGGTCATGGTTAAACGGTCAAAGGTAGGTTTAATAGGTGTGAGGATTAGTGAGAGAGTTGGAATGATTAGTCATAGGGTGATAAATGAGGGTATCCAAGGGTGAGGTGTCAAGGGTGGTGTGTCATGGGTGAGGTGTTATTAATTTAAAATAGGTATTTTATTTTAAATTAATAAGTGTGTGGGTTAGGAATGTTTAGAAGTGGACCAAGGGGACCAAGGGAGAGTTGACCAAGGAGTAGACACAATTTTGGTGTCTACACAACTCTAGGATAAAACTCATATTTTAGGTTCAACTCATCATCTATTTCCTTAGGAATAAAAGAATGACTTGCAATAGTACTAAAGGCACAATTATGAATCAAGACATTATCAATGATCATGGTGTAAATGAAAGGAGAAGGTAAAACTTCCTTGACTTGTTGAGGAACATGACATTGATGTTGTATTACTTGCTGCTATTTCAAAAGTTCTTTAAACTCCCTCAATTCACTTTTCAATCCCTCCAAATCTAGGTTTAACTCATTCTGAACTTGCTCAAACTAATCATTAGTAACAATAGGTTGGTAATAGGAGTGAGTTGATGTTGGAGGGTAGAAAGGTTGATATGAACCTTCATGAAGTGTAGTCTCTTGAGGGAAGCATGTGGATAAGCCATGAACACCACAAGCACGATCATATTTATAGGGAGGACATGCCAATTGGAAGATGAAGTGTATATACTAGAATTGATGTTTTGAAGCACTAAGACTACTTACACTAGTTGAAATCATTCAGAGTCACCATTTATGCTTTGATTTCCTTTGGAGGCTGATGAGTTAAAATATAGCACCAATAATTCCTTCATCTGAATTCAATTGTCCCATTGGGTGTGCTAGAACTATTTCATCCACATATTTCACTTTAGAAGAGGTTGTTCAAGCCTCTTCAAGATTTGGCCAACATGGGAATACTTCTAGGTGTGTGGGGCACCTATAGTGGAAGTAGACCTCTAGAATCAAAAGGGATAGCTCCATAGATATGACTTGATGTGATTATTCTATTAAAACTACCTATTATGGGTGAAAAGGGAGTGAAATACACATAAAACAAACCTCAACTAGGAGGTGATACACTAAGAGTTGCTTCCATTCATACACATAGAATTTGCATAATGAACTAAGATAACCAAACTAGCCTCAACATCATTAATGGAGCTCCTTAACATTAGTGTTTCTCATGAAGGTAAATAACAATTCAAAAAATGAAGGCAAGTGAAGGGAAGGTCAAATATGACACTACCTAATTCATACACACTTCAAGAGTCTATTGTAATAGCATACACTTTATGAAATATTTTAGGAGAGAAGTCATTTACAACAACACATTCAAGGATTACATGAAAAGAAGATGAACTCAATGTATACTTGGCATTCAAGATGGATCACTTCAACATGTAGTGAAAATGGGCTTAGAGTATAGCCAACTTGCTTCTCATTAGCTTAAGTACAAATCAAGGTACAATTTTGGTAGGGCTTCACCATACCAAGAGTTGGAATCCCCTTCAATAGCCAAAATGGCTCATACTTATAGAACTTGGAAGAAGAGAGAGAAGAGAGAAGTTTAAGAGGCACAAGGACAAGTGTCCAAAGTTGATAATCAGTTAAATTACATGTGGATGCAGTGGAAAATGAGTCATGAAACTAATTTACACATCATCTAATCCTAAATTAGCCTCTTGTCCAAATGTGGCATAACAAATCTTCTCAATAATTATCTCTCACAAACTACCTTCATCATAGGCTTCCTTTCGAGAATTCCAAAGAAAGTTAGGACAAGTGTCTCATGTGTGATGAGGAGGAGTTACAAAGAAGTTTTCTTGATCATGTCATTCTCTTACATGAGCTCAATTATCACCTATCATCAAGATCACTCTCCAATAGGCATTCTTTGACACTTGGTACTAGAATCTTTGCACTCTATGAGGTCTGTGAAAGTAACAAAGCTCTGTTGATGGAGTCTATAGTTATACTGATGGAGTTCATAGTTCAACTGTAGGATTCTGAAGTTGGACTGATGGAGTTAGTAGTTTTTTTGATGGCTTCCACATCTCTATGTAACCCTTCTTGGTTACAACATATTTCTTGATTGCAAAGATTTTAGGTTGATTTATCATGATATATTGGATGTGTACCATCTATGAAAACCTCCATTTGATCTCATTTGACCTTTGGTCCATGATTTGACCCATTTCTTCTTCAAACTATCTCCTTGGACATGAAAAACTACCCTTGATCTAAGACAAAATAAGGGTGTGTTCCACTTACTCTTCTTCAAAACCAATAATTGGATGTGCTTCCAAAACTCCCAAGGGTGTTTTATACCAAAAATCAAGCTTCAACACCAAGTTTAATACCTCCATCTAACACCATTTCTAAGTTAGACTTTGGAGTATAGGACTATGTGTAGAGGTATTATGATGATAATGTTTCTTACATGTTCTATCTTCCTTCCTTGGTGAGAATGACCCTTTATTATTCCCCTATTTTTAAAAAATCATGGTGTGAATTAATGTCAACCATTCATTACCATATCTCACTATAACCCTTTCACCATACAACCTAAACTTGTAAGATGAGCTCTCCTTTAGGTGTCTGACTATGTTTCTCATTTAAAGACCCTTGATATAGGTGCATTTGGAAATATTTGGGACTATGGATGGTGTACTTAGGTTTATCATGAATTACTTGAGGTCATATTTTATTCATCTATGCCAAACTCCACCCATACATTCCTTTTGATGTAAAGGAGACCCTACATGTCACTCACTACCCACATACCCTATTTGACTATGTTTGGAGGTTGTTCACTAAAAAACAAGGCTTGAAAAATGTATTAAATAATATTGAGGTTCCTTTGAGATAATCCCTCACTTTTTCCAAGTAAAAATTTACTAACATAGTCCCATTTGGCACAAGAAAAACCTGTTTTCAACTCACTATTTGTCTTAGTCTGTACAGACCTGTAGGTGTGTTTGGGATTATTTGAAACTTGTTTGAGGATGTTTTAATTGTTATTGAATTTTTTTTAAGTCACAAAACATCCTATTATCTTTAAAATCTCAAAATAAATATCAAACTCAACTTGTTATTTCATACCTCAACCTTTAAGCAACCTCCTTAGCAAGACTATGTTTCACTTCCCAGACATGTGTATGGACTAGGGAAAGTTTTTAGAGGTCAAAACCATGTTCTAACCTTGATAAGGTGATATTTATTCATTGAATGTATGATTGGGTTACTTGGAGTCATTTGAGCATAAGGCCTAGTCAAGTTATGCCAAATTTCTTGAAGGTCTCTTTTAATAAATTTCCTGTAGATGTCATTGAAGCTTCTTAGTGGTTTTTTGACCATTTTCAAGATGCTCAAGCTCCAAACTCTACTAATATCCTTGACCCCATGATTTAAAAAGTTATTCTCAATGATAGAGGCAACAAATTTCACCCAATCGTTTGCTTCAATACCTTTTCAAATGAGTAATATACTATTTTTGAAAAGCTCCTTGCCCTCTATTTTGTCTATTTAGGGAAAATGGTCCCTGTATCATTACTTCTCTTAGCAAGGTTTTCCCAACACCATGCTTGACTCTTAATGGGTATTAATCATGATATTTAGGTTATCAACTCACTTCGTAACCTTATGAGGGCTCACATATATATAACACCTCCATTCATACCCCTGTAGCTTTGTAAATGACACTTTAAGATGTACATTTAACTGTATGTGAGGCAATGAGGTTGATTAATCACTAAAATGAACCTAGGAGAAGATATCTTAGGTGTATTTATGCATATTGAACCATGATAATAAATTTAGGCATAAGGACATCCCCTTAAGCATCAACATGACATCATTAGGAGTGTAAGTGGGTCTCTTGAATTGTATATGTAGACAGAGACATAAGAGAGCATGAGTTTGTAAAGGTAAGGTTCTATGAACACCTCAAAATGTAATTCCTAACCTTTAGTTTAGATAAAATCATCAATATTATTTTTAAATAAACTTAAAAACCTCTCTCCAATGTAGACAACCTCCATTCAAGACCCTTGAGGTGACTGCAATTATGAAAGACTAGTTTGGGAGCATATATAAGCTTAGAAGAGGCTTTCCTAAGACATTAAGATTTAAAAAACAATAAAAATCATGGGGATTTATTTAAAAACATGTATAAACACCTTCAACACACCAACCCATTAGACCAAATCAAGAAACACTGAGACAAGATCAAATAGTGACCCCCTCATGGTTGCAAGCCCATAAAAAGCTACCTAGAATGTTAGCCATTGTTCATAACGGATGAGGAATAAAATTGAAATTTATTATTATGAAAATGAAGTGTGATAAAATTAAAATACACCTTAAGAACTACTCCTCCCAACTCCACCTGTACCATCCACACCAAGTGCTTGAAGTTGATCCTTCTTTGCTTACCAAGAGAAAATAGGGGAAAATAAGTTACAGATGAACTTTTTTGAATTATACTTAAAAAAATGCTTAAATGGATGTGGTGATGTGAATATTCACATTATCATGTTTTTCAAGTGGCATGCTTTGCAAGGAAGCTGTATAAGTGCCCATTTCTCTCTCTTTGGCCAATAAAATTGCCTTTTATCTGAACAAACTACAATTTTCAATTAGTGAAAGTTATTACATACCTATTAGGATAATTTCATGTGATAAAACTCTTTTAAACTTGCAAATTTCCAAAGAAACTTGTACAAATCATTAAATGCACCATTTTAACTCCTTAGAAATAGTTAGAATGATAAATGGACCTAGAGAACACTCAACCAAAGATAGTACAACATCAATTAACACTAATTGACCTATGAAACACCTTATGAAAACATATTATAACCCCTTATATTCCTAAAAGTGAAGTTTTTTACTAGGGGTGCCCTATTTTGACCTAAAAGTCAAAATTGGTCAACAAATTGGTGACTCATTGGAGTAGTATGCCTACTATACTAACTAGACCAGTAGCCTTATTAGTCCATTGATATTATGGAGTCATATAAGGACTAATATAAATAAGATACTTTGACCACTGACTCAAACCTTTGATCAACAAGATAACTAGTTTCTACCTCAACCACACAAAGGAAAAGAACAATACACACAAAGACCAAAGCAAACACACTTGTGATACTAAGCCCTTAGGGGAAGCAAGGCAAAACTGAAAGCAAAATAATATGTACACCTAAATTTATATGTTTTTTACCCTCTTGGATCAAAGGGAAATCTTTTTAGATCTCTTTCATGACAAGTAACCTCATGGTGGTAACCAAGTAGTTTGTTGAAGTAGGAGCTTAGTGACTCATCCTTTTTGCTTAAAGCCTTGATTGGCATGTGTCCAAATGAATCAGATTCAAACATGTCTTCAACATTATTGTACTTTTCTTATTCCTTGAAACATGTTTCATGATGGTCCTTCATGCTAGTGTAGTCCATCGATGCATCAAAGGCTGTAATCTCATCATTATAAGGCTCCTTTTGTTCATATAATTCTCAGTATGTATCTTGGACCAACTAATCTTTCTCAATTTCTTCAAATTTTTTTAAAAATTGATCCCTAGCCTCTTCATGATCCTCTTGAGGAAGGGTATCTAGTATGATGTTTGAATTGAGACAAAATTCCTCTATCTCATCCCAAAAACCATCAATCTCTCATTTCAAATCTCCCTCTTCAATGCCTCTATCACACCAACCTGATTCCTCTCCTTCTTGCTCAAAAACAAGGGTCTCTAGCTGCTCAAAAACATGCTCTTGAACTTCATCCAACTCATGTCTCATGGTTGGGTCACTATATTCATCAAATTAAGAGGAAAACTCATGTGTATGGTATAAATTAGAATGTAGTGACCACATGTGCTAGGTTAACTTGAAAATATATACCAATCTCACCAATGACCTACTATGATGTTCCATTGAATTATTTAACCATTTTAATCTAAGGGTGTAAATCATCATGTGTATATCCCAAATGTATAAGTAATGTCTTAGTGAAATTATTTTTAGTAGCACCATTATCAATCATAACACTAAGTATAGGTGGTGGTCAAGGTATGCTCGAATGAAGATCTAAGTCATCATCCATAATCTCACTATCATAAAATTTAATATATGATATATGAACCATGGGAAGTATATACTATGTATAAGTACCAATGAACTCATATAATGGGTGCCCATAATGTGATGGAGGAGGATGTGTATTATATGCCATTTATACCTCTGGATCCTCTTATAATGTTCTTGTAAAGGGTTGTTATATATTTTCTAATTTTGATGATCACTAAGAGATGAACCAAATTCATTTATAGGATAATTAGACATATTTTTTTGGTCATCAATAAGATCTTAGATATTATGCTTCAAGGTAAAACATCAGTTCAAAGAATAACTAGGGCCTTAATGATAGTCATAATAAAAAATTTCATCATATCTTCTAGATATAGTTTGACTCATACAACCTCTATAGGATGAGGGAGAGATGTGAGGTTACACTCCACAATATTCAAAAGTTAGGAAGTTGGATATTCAAGTAAATATGAAAATTTTCTCCTTGGTACATTGGATAAGATAAGTAGATTAGGTTGTTGTGACACTACATTAACCATAGTAGTTTCTTCCTTTTTAGATTTGATAGGTTTCACCTTGTAACTTAGTTTAATAATAAACTTAGTATTAGATGTAGTCAACGTGTTTGCTACATAAGTTTTTTCAATGAGATATGTTTCATTTCATGATCATGAACAATGTGGCATACACCATAAAAAGATTTAATTTTTAAAAAAATAAGGGACTCATGTAATGGGGCAAGCAAAATTTGATTGAATATGTATTGAAGCTCTTTATCTACCATTAGATTGGTCATTTTATCCAACATTGTCTTGTAATGTAAGTCATATTCATTGATAGGTTTATTGGTTCCTTTGATTTTTACAATTTAGGACTAAAAACTATTTTTGATAATGTTGATAGAGAAGTGTGCCAAAAAATTATCTAAAAAAGGCTTGAATAATTTCATTGATTAGATTGGTAAATCATAAAACCACCTTATAGCATAGTTCTTGAGGCTCCTTGGAAATTGTTTAGTCAAAATTTTATCATTGGAGGCATAATCAAGGCATGATGCGTTAAAAGATCATATATGATATTCAATATCACCCTTGATATCATAAAATGGGAACTTATGTGCAACAAAACTAGTTATAAAGGGGTGAAAATATATTTTAGGTTTAAGAGGGTTATGAAAAACCTCTTGTGAATTAAAAACATAAGGTGATTTTGTTTAATTTTGTTAAATATTTGTAACCTTAGCTTGAAAAAGTTTTATAGTTTGGATAATAACTTGCACATTTTTATCATTAATGTTTTAAGTTTGGGAAGTCACCAAAGGAGATGTACCCATAGTTTGAGTTGATATAGGCATTAAAACTGGTAATTAGGTTGAAGTGTTAATGTTTCTCATGGTGGATGTAGCAATAATAGGATTTGTTTTAGGGAATAATGGTGTAAATATATATCATGTGCCCCCTTTATAAGTATGAAGTGATTATGTGCTCAAGGGGAAGGTTATTGGTATATGGGGATGGCCCATAACCTAGTTGTTCATCTATGATTTGTAATTTTTTAGTTTCCAATATGGTGTTGAGTATATCATCAAGATATTTAGGGTCTTTCTAAATATGGTGTCAAAAAATAACAATAACTTGTACTTTGTATTAATCTATTTGTTCATGTTCATTAATTTAATTAGATTCATCCTTTTTATGATTAAAATCATATTCTATGATAACCTCTTCAGTATGTGGTTCGATTTCATTAGTATCATATTCATTAGGAATAGGAGTGGTTACTTCATTGGTTTGAGCCATCTTAAGTGGATAATGAATAAATTATATATGTTTGATACAAACACCAACTAATATAGGGCTATGCCTAGGTTACATATAAATGATAGATTATATATGGAAAAATATAACAATGAATATTTTAAAAGAATGAATACCTTAGGATATACTAGGGTTTGCATAAAGAGATGATTTTGCCAAATGTTTAAATCTAAAATTTTAGAGGTGTGAGTAAAATGGTAGAATAAGGTTAAGAATATATAAAATAATAAGCACAAGGGTGATAAACAAATTTATAGAAGGCCAATTAATTTGCAAACTTAGATAAATAATATTCTAAATTTAACTATTGAGATATGCCAAAAATATAAAGTACAATTATTAATTGATATTTCAATAAATTAAAAATAAGAGTACTTAGCTTGTTCACTATACGTATGTAGATATGGGTTGAAACAGGTTATAATTAGACTAGATCAGGATTTTGGAATAACCATCAAATTCTATAATTTTACATTTTGTGTCCTGGGATGCTTGTATAGGATTTTGATGGTAGCATCAATGCTGGTTTCTAAGTTAGATGTAGGTGTCCAATATAAAATTGTGACATCTAGATATGACCACCTAGAACCTTATGGGTTTTCTATCACCTTTATTTTAGTTTGTTCTGATTGCATGTACAAGTTGTCTCTCTATCAAATGATCAAACCGTAGCTTCCTCACCATTAGAGTGACTGTGTGAAAAATGGATTAGTGGGAACATAGTGTCAAGATACCCCAAGGAACCCTTTATCAATGGGCACTACCTAAATAGACAATACTTTGAATAAGACATTAGAATTATGTAGTTTAACCTTATGATTTGACTTATGTGTGCATAAGGATGCATGTGTGATGACCAAGTAAATAATATAGTGACCTAACTTGTAACTTGGAAAATATGGCTCATGGGATGCCCATTTAGTAATTTAAACCTATGGGGATACTATTCATTTGCTTGATTTTTTAAATAGGGATGAATAGGGTAGGTTTCACTCACTTGAATGCTTTATTGGGTGCTCTTGGTAAGTTTCCCTATGAGCTCCCCAGTATTTTCTAGGTCTTTTCTAGGTGAGGAATAAATGAGGGTCGTTATTATATATATACCAATCCATTTTGAAAATATCTCACACTAAATCACGTAGGAATAACTTTAGGATATGTTTCATTTTTAAATTAGATAACTTTTGGGAACTCGACATTTATTTTGAAAATGGACACTAGTGTTGACATAGTTGTTTTGTTGGGGTGCAAGTGCCCAGGTAGCTAAAAAATAGGTATAGGTCCAAAATTGGTAGGGAATGATAATTATTAGGTTTAGAGTATTTTAAATAGTATAGAAGGCCTAGTCATCTGAATAATAATGGTCAAGCTAAGAGATAATAAATTTGGCATAAAGAAATAATGAACATGAGCCTTTTAATAATGGGAAGGTCTTAGAACTAAAGGGTATAACCATGATAGGTATTTTACAAGTGTGCAATATTGAGGTGATATATAATTCATATTTAGTGTCTACATGTTGGTAACATCCTAGTATATTCTGAGATCATGTTTCCTAATCTGAGTAGTATTGATCTTACGTAGAGTTATATTAAGGATTATTGCATAGGTAGTGAGAAATATAGAGCATAATATCAAATAAGTGACCTATCTCCTCCCTTATATATGATTTATATATTTAGTTAGTGCAATCAATCTCTCTGTTACATTTAAATTTGTATGGAAAATTCTCTATCTTTCACAATTTGAATTTTAATAGTTTTAACCTATTCACATCTCATAAATCCAAAATACATTAAAACATTATCATGGACACAATTATTGTCTAGATATTTAAAAGCCATAGGTATTTTTCCCTTAGGGTTTCATATTCCCTTGCTAGGGTTTCATATTTATTCTAAATTAAGATTTTAGATATGAATTTTTATTTCCCTTTATTTACACATGAGAACCCTATCATATTTATAATGGATTTTCATAGTTTATATTTTAAGATTCAAGTTATGATTGTCATGATTCCATGTTTCTTTCCTACAATATGTAACATGTTTATAATGCATGTAATGAAATGGGTTATATTTATTAGTGCTAAAACTAAGGATGATATTAATAATGATGAATTCTTAGCCTTTCCTAGTAACACATATTTTATAAATATTTAGTTTGAGATGCTTTTGGTCACTTCTCATTAGGAAAGTTTATGTATGGTTATTTTTCATTCATCATACCCCTAAACCTCAAGGTAATGATAGTTGTTAAGCACAGGATATACTGAGAGGGGGGGTGAATCAGTATATCATATATCTTATTAATCTTTTCTTTAACCAAATTCCACTTAATCAAACATTCAAGATATGAAATAAAACTCAAACAAATAAACACCACACAAGATAGAGAGAGACACCAGATATAATGTGGAAACCCAATGTGGGAAAAACCACAGAGAACAATCTCAAGTATATGAATGAGCACCAACCCAAACAATATTTGTAAGCCAAGCTTATAGGAACACCAACCCCTTTGCTGAGCACTAACCTAGCAACTATTCATGAGCACCAACCCACAGGAGTACCACACCCCTTTACTGAGCACCAACCCAACTACTATTCATGAGCACCAACCCACAGGAGCACCAACCCATAGGAGCACCAACCCCTTTGTTGAGCACCAACCCAACAACAATTCATGAGCACCAACCCACAAGAGCACCAACCCCTTTATCAAGCACCAACCTAGCAACAATTCGTGAGCACCAACCCCTTTGTGTATACCACACACCTATCTCTCAATGTTGCTATCTCAACAAATGATAGATCAATACAACATCTCTTTCCTCTCTCTGACATTTTCTCTTCTAAGCTAGATATAACAAATACAAATCATATTCATCTCTCACAATTGCTCTTCTAAGCTAGATATTACAATATCAAATCAACCTCTATCTCTCATATATACAAATGGCTTCTCAAGCCTTTATTTATAGCTTTCCAAATGACCTTTGGTCTTCCCCCTTTGTGACCCTTCAATCCTCATGGAAAATGGTGCCAAACTTGTATGACCCTTCATATTCAAGCCTTTGAAAAGTCATGTGGTGACCCTTCAAGATCAAAAATGTCCTTCCCTCTTTTGTCCTCATCTTGGTGACTTTTCATATTCCTTAAAGTGTCCCTTCATGAGAAATTGTGCCCTTCCTCTTTTGTCTTCACTTGGTGACTCTTGGAATTCCCCAAAATAACTCTTCATGGGAAAATGCGTCCCATCCTTCTTTTGTCTTTATCCCGTGGCTCTTTGACTTCTCCATGGGCCCTTGTTTTGTCTCATATGCAACCAAAAATATATTCGTTAATATTAAATAAATATTAACTCATATTAGCCAAGATATATTTATTATAAACAACATTAAATGCAATGGGGCCTTTATCACCAATAATGCTAAACCTTTGACATTAATGAAAATTTTTCCAACAATCTCCCCCTTTGTCATTGATGGCAACCTCAATATTGAAACTACCACATCCTATCACCTACACATACTATCATCTAAAAACATACAGTAACTCCCTCTTACTGTAGAAACCTATACCTATTCCCTGTACCTGTACCTATTATTCTCCCCCTTTGACATCAATGGAAAAGGGCTTACCTAGAGCTAACACTTAGCTCCCCATCAATTGATGCTAAACATCAATGGCAAGAAGTATTAGAAATTACTCCCAACTCTTCTCCTAGATCTTTGAATGTGTCCTTTGATCATGCCTTTGAGAAGATATCTGAAAATATTTATACATTGTTCCCTATCCTTTGAGTATATAAAATCAACTCATTTGAATCTTTTATTCTAATCTTGCAACCTTCAGCATGAAACCTTAATGTGTATCCTTGATCACATATTTGACTAACACTCAACAGATTATGCTTAAGACCTTTTACATATAAAACATTCTTAGTCTTAGTTCTACCATAATCCAAACTTAAAGTACCTTTTTTGGCTATCCTGGTAGTGGTTTTATCTTTGAATCTCACTGTACCCCATTGATCTTCTTTAGAGTTGTGAACTTACTTTTATCAACTGTCATATGCGTCGAACATCTGGTATCAATTAACCATGGCTGATATTTACCTCTTACATGTAGAGCTGTCTGAACCATCATAGAATCTTCAGGTTGTTTCTTCTGCTATGAACATATCTGAGCCTTTTTCTTGATGAATGTAGCTTTGAAACTCTGATCCTTCTTGACTAACTTGAACACACTTCTAAAATACCAAGTTATGTTTCTAAAGTTTTTGCACTTGTAGCATACTATGGTCTCTTCATCAAAGCTTGATAGAAGAGCAAAAGAGTTGTGGCTTCTACTTGACTCTCATTGAATTTCCTTCTCCTTATTTATCAAATTGTTAGCTCTTTTTCTACATTCTAATTTCTTGTGACAATATCCATTACAATAAAAACAATAGTCATGAAAATAAGACCTGTCTGTATATCTCTGACCTGATTGTCTTTTATAGCTTTGTTTTCTCCATCCTTCTCTATTTGAAATGTCCTTTGTATTTTTCACGTCTCCCTTTTTTGTTTCCTCTTCTGTAAGAGCTTAAACATAGCTCTTTTTCTTTTCAAATCTGATCCCTGTCTTATTTGAATTTGCTTTTTGACTTTTCAATATCTTATTCAGCATGGTAGTGCTATCTTCAAATTTTGAATCACTGACTACTTTATCACTGACTGCTTTCTTAATATTTTCTTTTAAAGAGGCAATTTCAATAAAATAACTTTGACATTCTTTTCTTGATATTTCCAACTGTGCTATGAGGTCTTCTTCATTATTCTTGGCTTTTTCAAAGTGTGCTTGTAGATCTTCAATCATTTCCTTTGACTCTTGTTCGTTTTTCTTGATTTGGCACTTTAATCTTTGATTCTTCTTCTGAACAACTTCTAACTCTTCTAAGGCACAAATGAGCTCTCCTTCCATATTCACTTTAGCTTCCTCCTCTTCTTCTTCTTGATCATCTTCATGTATGGCCATGAATAGAATCTCTTCTTCTTCTGAATCGCTGACTCCACTATCTTCTCCTGAGCTAGGATCCTTAGAATACAGGCTCTTCTTCTCGAATCCCTTCTTAGATTTGCCTTTGAAATTCTTCTTGTATGTAGGATTTTCTTCTTCATCATCATTAACCTTATCTGGGCATCTAGCTAAAAAATGTAAAATCTTTCCACAATTAAAACATTTAAAAGGTAATTTTCCTGGATATTTACCTATTTCTCTTTTCAGCTTGTGAATGAAAAGTGCTCCATTGTCATCTTCATCATCACTGGAACTATCACTTGATTATTGAATCTTAGATTTCTCCTTCTTTGATGTCTTAAAAGCTGCTTCTCTCTTTAAAGGTTTATCTTATTCTGTCCACATCTCATATGCCGTGAGAATACCATGAAGCTCATCCATCTTTAGCTTGGCTAAAGTCTTCATCTCCTCGATTGCTGAAACCTTTGCATCATATCTCATTGGTAGAGATCCCAAAACCTTTTTCACCACCGTTGACTCATCCAATGTTTCTCCAAAAGCTTGAATCTAATTTATGATTTGATCAACTCACAAAAGATAACTTGCTATATCTTCTTCTTCTTCCATCTTCAAACTTTCAAGCTGCCTTCTAAAAGTCTATAGCTTAGCTTGCTAAATCTTTCCATCACCTTTGTAAATATTCTCAAGTTTTACCCAAGTTTCATGAGTAGATTTACATTGCATAACTTTAACAAATTTAGATTCACATAAACCACATAAAATAACATTTAAATCTTTAGCATTACATTCACTTGCCTTCTTTTTTGATGGAGTAATTGAAAATGTCTGTGGCTCTTCATATTCCTCCACCACTGCTTTCCATATGTCGAATCTAAGGGCCATCAAATAAACCTTCATTATCATGCTCCAAAAATCATAATTCATCCCATCAAACAAAGGTGCCTTATTTATATAAAATCCTTCTTATGACCCAGCCATCATGCTTTCCCAATCTACCTTCAAGCTGTAAAACTTTTCAAAAAGGAACTTGCTTTGATACTAATTGTTAAGCACGGGATATACTGAGAGGGGGGGTGAATCAATATATCATATATCTTATTAATCTTTTCTTTAACCAAATTACACTTAATCAAACATTCAAGATATGTAATAAAACTCAAACAAATAAACACCACACAAGATAGAGAGAGACACCAGATATAACGTGGAAACCCAATGTGGAAAAAACCATGAAGAACAATCTCAAGTATATGAATGAGCACCAACCCAAACAATATTCACAAGCCAAGCTTGTAGGAACACCAACCCCTTTGCTGAGCACCAACCCAATGACTATTCATGAGCACCAACCCACAAGAGCACCACACCCCTTTGCCGAGCACCAACCCAACTACTATTCATGAGCACCAACCCATAGGATCACCAACCCCTTTTCTGAGCACCAACCCAACAATAATTCATGAGCACTAACCCACAGGAGCACCAACGCCTTTGCCAAGCACCAACCCAACAACAATTCGTGAGAACCAACCCACAGGAGCACCAACCCCTTTATGTATACCACACACCTATTTCTCAATGTTTCTATCTCAACAAATGATAGATCGATACATCTCTTTCCTCTCTCTCACATTTGCTCTTCTAAGCTAGATATAACAAATACAAATCATATTCATCTCTCACAATTGCTCTTCCAAGCTAGATATTACAATATCAAATCAACCTCTATCTCTCATATATACAAATGGCTTCTCAAGCCTTTATTTATAGCTTTTCAAATGACCTTTGGCCTTCCCCCTTTGTGACCCTTCAATCCTCATAGAAAATGGTGCCAAACTTGTATGACCCTTCATATTCAAGCCTTTGAAAAGTCATGTGGTGACCCTTCATGATCAAAAACATCCTTCCCTCTTTTGTCTTCACTTGGTGACTCTTGGAATTCTCCATGGGCCCTTATTTTGTCTCATATGCAACCAAAAATATATTCATTAATATTAAATAAATATTAACTCATATTAGCCAAGATATATTCATTACAAACAACATTAAATGCAATGGGGCCTTTATCACCAATAATGCTAAACCTTTGACATCAATGACAATATTTAGGGTTTCATATTCCCTTGCTAGGGTTTCATATTTATTCTATATTAAGATTTTAGATATGAATTTTTATTTCCATTTATTTACACAAGATAACCCTATCATATTTATATTGGATTTTCATAGTTTATAATTTATGATTCAAGTTATGATTGTCATGATTCCATGTTTATTTCCTACAATATGTAATATGTTTATAATGCATGTAATGAAATGGGTTATATTTATTGGTGCTAAAACTAAGGATGATATTAATAATGATGAATTCTTAGGCTTTCTTAGTAACACATATTTTATAAATATTTAGTTTGAGATGCTTTTGGTCACTTCTCGATAGGAAAGTTTATGTATGATTATATTTCATTCATCATACCCCTAAACCTCAAGGTAATGATAGCCACAATCCTAACCCCATTATTTTCTCTAAAATTATATTGGATTCGATATTCCATATTATCACAATGAGAAGAGGTAGGGTTACCCATCCTGTGTGACAAAATGTCCATCCTAACCCTCCTCTACTTCATAGGGCACCAAACTATGCAATTAGAGGTATGATGTTACCAATCATCTTAAGAATACACCAAATAAGATATCCATATCTTAATTACTTAAGAGGTCCATTATATAAAAGGGTATTTTATATAAAACATTGCATAATACAACCTTACCAAATAATGTGGAATCGACTTATATTGAATACATTGTAAATATATTGAAGAATGGTGATGACATTATTTATTTTAAGAGGATTTACATACTCAACATAATATATATCATAATATCCCATTGTTAATTCAAGTCTAAATATTAAATAAGGGATTCAATTATGTTTTTATAGATAATAGATAAGGATTGAATATCTTAAATATCAATTTTATACAAAAATTATGTATTAATATAGAGTCTATTCATAAATCAAACAATAATATTAGAGGATTTGATAACATGACTTGCAAGTGATAGGATCCATCACTTTGGATGTGATAACAAGCCCCATAATGTTAAGTATTATATTTCATGTCATGCCAAATCATTTGTATAACAACCTATTCTTGGGTAGACCTTGGATTCATTCCATGGAAGCTATTCCATCCACCTTACATTGATGCTTAAAGTATTTACATGAGGGATACTTACATATATGTCCTACGTATAATCAATATTTCAAGTATTTCAAGATGGTATACCTTTGTGACACATGTATACCATAATATAATGATTCTCATTCCTCCATAATAAATCCATTACAAGTCACATTAATGGATTAAATACATACATATGAAGCTGGAGAGAGAGAGAGTTTAAGCTAATGATAAAGAGACAACTCTATATTTATCAATAAATCAATAAATTATAAAAGAATCACATAATTTAAAGTAAAATATGAGAAAATAATAGATCTTACTTTGATGGTTAATACTAAAGATTATGATCAGATATTTATTGAAGAGGATATTGATGATGTTGACAAAAAAATTACTTTGAACATAAATAATTATCATCCCATCTCAATTTTTTAGATATTAGCCCATGAGGGTAGATAAATGATTCAAACATGGTGAGTAATGATAAATTAAAATGTCTCATTCATGCACAATCAAAGTTAGATTAAGGTAAATATCATCTTTAAACCATTCTTGAGGTTATAAATGGAAATGCTTGTTGCAACATCAATTCATGACATGATTCTCTCATGATAAGTGCTCCATTAAGACATTTATTTAAAAAAATTAGTATTATTCAAGCACAAAAGGCACTGCACATTACACAATGCATCAATAATGAATATCTGATACCTATGTATATTTCAGTCAACAATGTAGAATTCATGGATATAAGGTCTTAAAAAAACATTTAAGCACAATTAAAGTTGATTAGTATATAATATAAACTAGATACTATCTTAAAAATGTTATTTGAACAAAATTTGATTATTTTTCCTTCCATTTTATAATGGTTTATGGTTATTTACTCACATAAAAAAGGGAAATCATATTATTGTTATCATAGAATAACTTGACATGTGATAGATAATTATGTGGCATAAAAAAATGTTTTTTTTAAAATATTAAGGCATACGTATAGTATAATAAGGATAAATTAACCCTATTAAATATTATGTTAATACAATGTTTGACCTTATGACCCCTCAAAGGATGTAATTTATATATTTATTAGAATATATACAAATGATATTACAAAATATACTCAACTGTCATCTCGTATCTCTCCTTTTGCCCTTAGAAGTTGATATGACAAAGGTGAAACATAAGGGGTTTGATATAAATGTGTATTTTTTTTAACATATATGTGTAAGACATTGTATTAATAAACTCTTTGGTTTGAGACAAAATATAATATGTCATTGATAAAAATTCTATCCAAGTCATTGATGCTCTAGTACCTCTTAATAATTTGGTCACACAACCTAATGGGGAGCTTCACACATTTTTGTAATCATTTTTAGCACATTAAATACAAAAAAATATGATTGATCATGATTAAAATTATGACAATGATGGATATTTTTTAGTGCATGATAATTTCTATGACTCAGGCATTGATATAGATGTTGTTCCTTGCCCACGGTGTATGACATGTATAGTGATTGAGCCAGGACCTACATGAGGGTATCCCATTAATGGGATAATTGGTTAATATAAACATATTTAAAATCAAAATAAAATTCAAAAAGTTTAAAAATTCAAAAAAATTAAAATATTCAAAAAATAAATATTAGAACCTATGCATGACATGCTTTATTAGTTACATGATTGATTGATGTTATCTATCATATATACATGGTGAATTACATACATGTTATCTATGAAAATGTTTTTCATCATATAAATGATTGGAATGATGGACATATAAGCTACATATGATACACAAATATTTACATGCAAGACATTCCTTACAGCTAAGTACGAAATTTCTATAATGGGAACATTTTGGTAGACTTACAAATTATATCTTTCCATAACCATTTAATTTATCATATTGAGATACATAGACTATTTATACATGCTTGATCTGGTATATAATATTTAGGGTGATATATTCTATGGATATTATACTATTTTATGCTAGATGATGACATTACTTGATTATTTGGATTAACATTGCCTATTTTATGCATGATTGATGTTGTTGCTTACTACATATATGACCATTTTTGTGTGTTTCATTGTATGTTTCTAGGAGTGTATTGATTTTTTTTTCACACATGCATCAATTGTGTTGATGATTCTTTATTCCATGTCATGGCGATGTTGTGTCTATGCCAGATTAGATTCAAGTCAGAGTTGAGTTGTGTCTTGCGTGATTCATGATCATGACATTATGTGCATATGTGTGTATATTTAAATTTTTGTTTATCTTTATTTTGTGATCGATATTACACAATCCTTTTATTATGTGGGATCCCATGATTGTTATCATACATATTAGATTTGGCTTATTATCTGTGTTCCTTATTACTATGTGCATAATTATTATATCTACTTGACATGATACTTGTATGCCCATTGCCTTGGATTACATGTTTCATATGTGTGTGAATGATAACATATTTATATTATGACAAATATAATCATGTTTTTATAATATTTTACATGATATATTACATACACACTGTGCATACACACACACATTTAACATGATGTGCTAAATATTTATTTTGGGATGAGTGATTTGCATGCTTCATCTATCACCTCAAAAGGGGGCATACCAGTGGAATTTTCTTATAGATTCAAGCCTTGAAAAATAGTTGATTTATATTTTGGGTCAGTACATGATTCATATTGAGACATATTGATCATATTGTGACACAGGCAATGCATATGTGGGTATTTTATAGGATTTTGAGGATTAGTTGATAGAATCAAGACATTCTAGGACAAATTATATAGATTATATTGAGTAGATTATTAGATTAAGTAAATCTTCAGATTGTAATATTAAGTCAGTTATATCAAATTTTTCAAATTGAGTATATTATTATACTATCAAATTGAGCTGATTATATTTGATTTATAATATTGAGTAAATTGACATATATATTATGGCATTCTATATCACATTGAGGTAAAAATGGATCAAATTTGGGGTCATGAATGTTGTTCATCCATACACTTTTTATTTCTATGACTAAGGATAGATGGTAATACATAATCACTTTGGATCTAAAATCCATTTTTAGTGGTTGATTTAGAATTTTTAAATAGGCATACAAACTTGTTTTGAGGTTCCATATTTAATATGAACCTATTTTGAGGTTCCACTAAAAAAATTATAATGATATTCTAAGTAGTGTAGTAAAGGTTATGCATTGCTCAATTGAAACTACTCCATATCTGTTGAGGGTTTAGGACTTTATACTTATAAATGTATGTTTCTAATAATTACATCTATTTTGGGTATAATCATCCCATGACATTCTCCAAATGAGTTCAAATGGAATCTTGGTCATGTACCCATAGGGGTATCCATTCATGGACTTTTCAATTTCAAATGGTTCAATGATCTAGATTATTTTATATTTTTATATCATGAGTGGACATTGATTTATACATGTTTCCTTGTAGATTTTTCATGGATCAAATAGATAATTGGGGCATACCTATCAACATAAAGTGCAATCAAACACAAGTACCAAATTTATATCTTTTATCATTTTAGTCTAGCATTTTAAATACTAGACTAAAAGGGATAATTTTTAGACACATAAATTTGGATTTAGACACTTTAAAACATAAATTCTAACATAATTAATAATATATTAACTTACTACACATTTGATTATTATGCACACTATACCCTAACTGTTTATCTATCTACTAACTTGGCCAACATAGTTTTTTATCATTGATATATAGGGTCACCTTAGTTTATATAAAAACACTCTATAATCCTAACAAGATTATTTTAATATTCTAGCTCCATAATTTTACCTTTATAGATAGTCCTAGAATCAGTTGATGCTGGAAATTATGATAACTCTACCATAAATATCTAAGATCTTCTAACAACTATTTTACAAATTCAAATGTCACCCTTGGTTCTGCCTATGCATGTTTTTTATGTTAGTTATAGGAGAAATACAAAAGATCCATATATAAATACAAATCAAGCCCAAGGTCATTCCTATCTAGACTCATATTGGGGAAGTCCTCACAAGCTTTAAAAATACACTGACACATCTTTGAGACATTATAAAAAAGATTCGAATATGAAAACCCCTTAAAGGAATAGACCTAAAATTGAAGTTTGAATACAAACACAAGACCAAATGTATATGTTGTTAAGTGTCAAAATCCAAAGCATTGCATTAAATTCTAGTGAATCATGATTGAGCACACACACCTAGGTGGGAGAAATTCTTGTGATTTGAGCCCTCTTCAAGGTATTTCACTTTAGGAAATGCTCAAGCTCTCAATGAGTGGTTAGGGATCTCAAAACCATATTTTACCCTAGTATTTCAAGTCAATTTGGTATTGAAAGTGGAGCTAGTGTTTCAAGGCAAAGAAAGACAAATCAAGATTTTCACATAGGATTGAGGTCAAAAAATTATCAATAAGTCATATATATATATAAAATTAACCATAATGATATGTGGTAGAAAAAACATTAAAAATCAACAATAATAGTAATGACAAATAATAGACACCACTAGTTTCTAAATGTGTTTGGGCTTCACTATTAGCATACTAAAAATATTTTGAGATCATGTTTCTAGATTTGATCAGTCACAAATCTTACACAATGTCATCTTGAGGACTATTTCATAGGCAGTGAGTAGTACAAAACAAAATATAAGCTAAGTGACTTATCTCCTCCCTTTTCTTGGCTATTTATATATTTAGTAAGAGCCATCAATCTCTCTAATACATTTGGATTTGGATAGTAATGCTCTATCTTACACAATCTAAATTTTAATAATAAATGCAAAATAAGTTAAATAATTTTGGTAATCCTTGTTATTATATTCTAATTTTTAATTTGCCACTTGTTTACATAAGCAAACCCTATCATATTTATAATGATATCCATAGTTTATATTTTATGATTCAAACTATGGTTATTATGATTACATGTTTCTTTCTTAAAATATGTAATATGCTTACAATGCATGTATTAAAATGGGTTAAAATTATTTTCATTAAAAATAAGGATGATATTATTAATGAGGAATTTTTAGCCCACCTTAGTAATATATATTGTCTAAATATTGAATTTGAGATACTTCCAGTTAGTAGTCAAGGGAAAGAGAATGCATGAATCCTTTCATTCCTCCTACCCCTAGACCTCAAGAAAGTGATAGCCACCAACCCTCCTCCATTATTTTCCCTTAGATTATATTAGATTCAATGGCTCATGTTATCACAACATGAAGAGGTAGGGTGCCCTACCCTATGTCAAATAATAGAGGTAGTCAAAATGTCCCTCCTAATATCCCTCCACATCCTAGGGCACAACTAATGTGAAGAATATGATGTTATAGATCACCTTAAGATTACTCTAGATAAAATATCCATATTAGAGTTTCTCAAAAGGTCCACTATCTACAAGGATATTATGCATACACCATTGAATGATACAACCTTACCAATGATGTGTAACAAGATTATTTTTCATCCATTATTTATACATTAAAGAATGGTGGAGTCATGATTTATTTAAATAATGAGGATTTTCCTACTCATTATACTATAAATTAAAATATAATATTATCCATTCAAGTACAAATTTTATATAAGGGATTCAAGTGTGTTTTGGTAGATAATAGATCATGATTGAATATTTGTAATATCAAATTTATACAAACATTTAGTATCAATATGGAATCTATTCATAAATTAGATAATAATATCATAATATTGGATAATATCCTTCACCAAATTTTAGGATCCATCATTTTGGATGTGATAATGGGCCCCAGAATGTTAAATACTATGTTTCATGTTTTTCCAAATCACTTTATTTACAACTAAATCTTGGGTAGACCTTGGATTTATGCCATGGAATTTATGCCATACACCATACATTGATGCTTAAATTTTTTACATGATGGATGCTTACATACATGTCTTGTGGATAATCAATCTTTCATGTATTGAAATATGACAAAATGTAGCGATGGATATTTATCACAATATAATGATTTTCATTCCTCCACAATACCCTTGTTAAAATTCATATTATTTGAAAAAATACATACATATGAAGTTTAAGATTCAACAAAATGTAATGAAAAATAATCAATTCTAGATTTATCAATAAAATCAAGAAATAGTGAAAAAGTCACGTAATATTTATGAAGAAAAAGAGGAAAATATACCATATCTTCCTTTTTTGGTCAATACCAATGATTTATATTGGATATTCATGGAAGAGGATAGTGATGATGATGACAACTAAATTATTGTGAGCATATAAGATTATCTATTCCATCTCAATTTTACACCTATCTACCTAGAAGAGTATCAAGACAATTTAAACATGGTGATCACTTATTTATTAAAAGGTCCCCTTCATGTATAATTAAATTTAGATAAATGGAAATATCCTCTTCAAACCAATCATGGGGATATAAATGGGAGTTATTATTGCAACATCAATTCATAATAGGATTATGTCATGATAAGTTATCCATTAAGGCAACATTTTAGAAAATTTATTATGATTCAAGCACAAGGAGAACTACACATTACACAATGTATCAATAATTAATATCTAATATTGATAAAAAATTTAGTCAACAATGATAAATTCATATATACATGGTATTCCATATATCATCATGCATAATTATAGGTCACTAGTGTATGCAATGAGCTAGGATAGACCTGTAACTATCCTATCTAAAGATATAGACTCAAAGAAGGTAAATAAAAGAGATCCCATTGGTAATTAATGAATTGGGTTATGACCAAATGGATTCAAAAACCTAGAAAAAAGAACACCTATAACATACTACCAATGGAAAGGGTTCCAAAGCCTCTAGGTAATCAATATAACAAAATAGATCTAACTAGGTATCTTGTTTTGTAATTAAATATCATAATGAAGAAAATTAAGAAATGGAAAGGGTTAGAAACATATCAAAATGGGTAAGGAACTATGGTAGGAAAATACAAGCCTAGGTTAGCTAAGGTGTATACATAGAAATGTCAAACCATTCTATAGCCACACTAAGTATATGTGTAGAGAAAGTTTAAACAAGGAGATATACATTCATTAACCAATAAATTATGAAACTCATATCTACAAAATAAAGAGTTAGGGTTAGAATATACTTACCTTGAACAAGACCCATCAAGCTTCTATCTCCCCCTTAGCCAATGGTGATTTGGAAGAGATTGTTTTGGTCGTAAGGATATCAAATGCTGAATCAAGATCTAGAATAAATATATTCCTTATATTACATCTAAGATTCCATAAGATAAGCTTTCCCTCCAAGACAAGATATAAGTAATAATTTATCCAAATGTAGACTTAGGGCAAGAGTGAAAGAAATATAAATTAAAAATGAATGTTATTCTCTATTAATTGAAATGGTAATTTATATTTATAGTGGTGAATGATACCAATATGTATTAAATAGTAAGTTGATGCCATCAACTAGGTTTATTTAGTCCTAAACAAGTCGACGAAACTCAAACTAGGTCTATCAAGCTGACTTAGTTGTAAAGACTACACTATAACATCTAGTACTACATTAATATAATTGATGTAGTTGGGAAGGGATTAATGATAGTTAAAATTACATCAAATGGGCTAATATAATAAGAATTTATGTCTTGATATAGCTAGAGGATGAAAGATAAAAGGAAATAGTTTGGGGGGTCATATATGATGAAGTTATAATAGATGTAGGAATGATAAATAATCAACAATATCTCTCGCAAAGCATGAATGACATACCCACCACTTTACCTATGCACCCTTTAAGGCATGAACTTAGGGATATTGAAACTCAATAGGATACTACAAGAGAGAAAGCATAAGTAAATGATAAAGTTTTAAAAATATCATGTGTAGATATATGCCCCACTTAAAGATCATAACATGTCACTAGAGTGTAACATGGGATGGTGCTTCAAAAAATAAAATAGAAACATAATAATTAAACTATCTAGCTATAGTAAAAAGTGAAAAATAAGTAAAAGTAAATAAAAATAGCCTGATGAGCTAGCTCAATCAATTGGGTGGAATTGTACTACATGTGGGAGGTCTTGGGGTTACTCCCCTAGGCTGGCTACCTCTATATCCAACTATATGTTGCCATTGTTGATGTCCTCATTAGGTTAGGTGTAAATTTAAGGCACCATAGGTTTGTGGTATCATAAATGTTTAAGTCCCATCCTTGGGTATATTCTTAGGGAGTAGTGCCCTAAAAAAGTGTGAACCCTTTTAAAAAAAATTAAAAGTTAATAAACTATAAATTTGTACCTTCACTTACCTTGTTGTTGTTGAAAAGATGATGCATGTGTAGGAAATGATGATAGGTTACTAATGTGTGGAGAAAGAGACAAACCTAAAAAATAAGAGACAATTTGAAATTTTTGTAGAAATATTCTTTTAGTAATGAAAAATTCTCTCTCGCACCAAGATTCTAAATCTTCTTTGGTTCATGAAAAGGACTTACAAGAACAAAGATATGAGAAAAATATAGATTTTTTTTGTAAATAACTAAAGGCTATTTTTTTTGAAAATATTACTATTAAAGGGTAAATAACTATTCATTTGCACATTTACTATTTTTGTAAACTAGAGATATATGTGTCCAAATATAGAAAATTAAGAGATGATGACCTATAGGTGAGGAGGTGGACGAGTAGGTATATGTATCATTTATATGATAGGAATGGTATAGGTATGAGATGCATAAAATATGCATTTTTTACAAATTAGATAAAAATGAATTAGTTTAGGAAACTACGGGCAAATCTAAGTAGTGGAAATTTCCCCAAAAATTTTAGGTTTAGAGTTAAAAATAATGTGTAATGGGTAGGGGTTTAAAATTCAAAATGTAGGTCAAGGGCATATTATTGCCTAGTGAAAAATCATAGCATAGTTTGAACAACATCTACTTGGTCACTGTAGTCTACAAATAATGATAATTTAACCTTACTGATAGTGTTTTTAGTGGCTGATGAAGTTAAACTTGTTATAGATGATGTCATGGAATAAGGTCAATGACATATGAAAGTAGTATAGTGATCAATGGAAAATATAATGGTTGATGGAGTTAGGAGATAAAATGACCAATGTAGTTAAACAAATGGCCAATGGCTTATTTAGTTTTAATGGATGGCCAATGGCAAGTATGTAGGTCAATATAGTAGAAATAAAAGGTCGATACATTAGGTCATGGCTGATATAGTGACAAATTATAAATGGTCAATGTAGTAATGTACATGGAAAATATAATTTGAAACATATGATGGTTAATGCAGTAAATTACATGGTTAATGTAGTAGTTAATTTGAAAGAAAAGACAATGTCATTATTTTAGGGAGTTATATTTATGATTGTTTCCCTATGTATCTACTGACAGGGTTACCCACATTGTGGATTATGCCCTTTTACAAGTGTGGAGGTGGGAATAAGATCATAATATGTGGTTTATTTCCCATGCACCAAAATTATAGATAGTGCAACATGAACATAGTATTTGGTAGCTATATCAAGGCACTATAGATGCTTGGCCATCATGGCCATCCATTGTACATGTACATGTATGAGTGAGGATCACATGAAAATACCCATGGTGGATAGAGCCTTATCCATATTATAGTGTAATAGGTAATTTTGGGTTACCATACCCAAAAAATCCTCTAGTGGTCCAAACATTTTGGGCTCATCATGCAAGTGAGTGGCATGGTATGGGAGGCACATGGGTACTTGATGAGGTTATAGTTATATGACCTTTTCATACTAGGTCTGAAAGATGGTAGGGAGGAGAACATGCTATAAGAGGAGTAGTGGTAGTTGTTTGACAATAGTAGTAGGCATAGGGACAAGCATATATATGACCTTGGAGGTACTGACAGGTGCATGCTCAACCATGAACATAACCACAACCATAATCATAGTTGTAACAAGGGGATCATGTGGCTTAGTTAGTGCTTAGCTAAACTATGGTATGATATATATGTAGTGTGGAAAAACATGATTATGTAATCTATCTAGGGTGGTAAAAAGGCTTTATGCCTCCTCGGGGTCATGACATCAAGGAGGTGTTATGTGACTTAGTCAATAGCACTATTGTCAGTGAGTAAAATATGTTTATGTTGATTTTTTTGTATTGTACTTGGATAGATAAAAATATAAGGATGCGGATATTTGGATTGTCTATAAGATATAATGTTATTTTGGTTTAAATTTTATAGATGCTAAAATAGAGGAGGTATAATGGATGACCATGATGGAGACCACCTAAAATTATATCTTGGATGTCATGTTACCATAACATGATACTACATAGTTGATTGATCCTTTGGTGCCCTCAGCCTAGGCACATGATAGATGCTTTAGGTTGGTTAAGGTGATTTCCCAAGAGATACATAGATTATTAGATGGAACTCAGGTTACAACACCATTGAGAGTAGGAAAATGAGAAATAAAAGCATGGAAGGTGATGGATAATGAGAGACCATCTCATTTATATAAAACTAGTTAGGTATTGAGATTATAAGCCCAAGTGGTCAATATATAGGGGCAGGTCTATGGTCTATGACCATAGACTTAGTTACTACAATAGAGTATACATAGAGGGTAATCTTAGGCTTCTTTGGGTAGTGTAACATGTCATCCATTGGATGGATAGGGTGGATATTAGCTATATAGATGATTCTCTACTATACTATATCATTTTGTATTGATATGTATAAAATTTTGAGCCACACACATATATATATATATATATATATATATATATATATATATATATATATATATATATATATATATATATAAAGATGTGTTTCAGTATGACTCATGGATGTTATTTATGGATGTATTTTATTTCTAGCATATATTTATGATTTACTATGTTATGGGAAAATAAAATATGTTTTTTTAATTCTTTTATAATAAAAGTGAGCAATTTCATGGTAATAAATAATGATTCTAGTAATTAAATATGACAAAATGAAACAATCATAGATAAAAAATTGGAAAATAAAAGATAAAGTAAATGGTAAAATGAATGTAAAACACACCACAAAAAGGTGAGATATATAAAACACTATAAATAAATGAATGAAAAAATTAAAAATAAAGATATAATAAGCTAAATATCAATGAATGACAAAAATGAAAACAAAGATATGTAAAATAAGAAATACCCAAAAATAAAGATGAATGAAAACATGAATAATCTCTAAAAGAATGATAAATCGAACTTAGTGATTGTGATAACATGTAATGTAAGAAAGTATGACCACCTATTTACATATTTAGGGGTGTAAAATAGGATATTATCATAAGATAACATGGTTATTTTATAAATAAATCTTGGACCTATCCAATATCTTACACTACAACTCACAATAGGAAAAACAAAAGGTGCAAATATGAGATGTGATCAAGGATGTGATCAACTAAAAGTGATATCCAACAAGGGGAATATCAAGGATAATATAATGTAAATAAAGAGTGTGAGGCACCACATGGGTGATGTGGACATCCTTACCAGGGATGAGACACACTAAAAAAATTTGCAAGTGCTAATATATGTTGACATCAAGGACCTAAGATGCTTGGGATAGTAAACACAAAGCTTGGGATAAAAAGTGAAGTACATAGATCACTCCATGAAAGATATATGCATGAAAATTAAAATGGTTCTATATTCCCAAAACATGTTACCCATTCCTCAAGGCCCCTTATAAATCCATTGGTCTACTATGAAGTTTGGGTACTTGCATGAGAAAGTAGGTGGCACTATATGGTTTATAACATAATGAGACATCCTATCCCAGCACATTGGCATACCACACCCAAATGGATCTCAGATATATCATGAGTCCAACTATGGAGATTAATATTTAACTAGAATAGGACATGTGCCAAATAAATATTATGTCTTTTGGTTTGATCTGAAATTTAGGATTATTTTTTCCATTTGATCATTGCCTTTTGTATCCTTTATGATATGTATTTTTCTATTCCTCATCCATATAGATTCAGAAAACCAATCACTAGTGAAATAAGTGAAAAACACTAGAGAGATTATACTTGGTCATTAAAGAGAAGTATTAAAAGACTACAATGTCTAAAAAATCCTAGACTTTCCCACAAGTGAGTGTGTAATATCAACAGTGACCTACATGTGCGTCAACTAAAGGGAAATAAATGGAATATGGGGATAATAGAAGATATGTTTATGTAATAAGTGGTACAATGATCAGAATGCTTTGTAGTTGATCATAAGGATGTAAAGTAGTGTGTACTATACTATGATATCCAAGTCACTATGAAGATGTACTATCTACAAATATCTAGCATAAGTACTAATGAAATTAGTGATCATCAAAAAAGAGGGGGAATATAAATGGTTATAAAAAAGAGAGAAAAACAAAGTATTATGAAGAATACCCAAAGGTGTTACCTATGTGCTAATATTATATATAAGGCCAAAAGTAAGGAAAAAATGGTGTAAACAAGATAACATACATGTAAAGTAAATGCATAGAACTAAAGATCTAAAATTAAAGAGAACCATAATATAAACAAGATTTATAAACAACAAGGCATCACAATTGTTTATAATGAAATGCAAATATCAAATCCAATCATATGATAATGTGAATAATAATATGATGTCACAAAAATGTGCTTATAAATGTTGGTATATATCTCAACATACATAATCAATAACATCAGATAAGTCTTGTTGTAGTTGACATCTAGCTCTAATCATAGTCTCATATTTTTTTTAGAGAGTCATGTAAGGACTTCTTGATGCTTGATCTATATGGAGAAAGTAAGAGTATGAGAATAATAAAGAGGATAACATGGTGTCTCCTATGAGGGGTAATTAATGTGAGGAACTTAAAATAGTATATGGAAGATATCTTATGATTTATGAGGTGTAGGTCTAGGGGAAGATGAGCCTTCATTTGAGAATGATCCTAATAACATTGATAAGAAGGTAAAGGTGTAAGCTATGGAAAATAATGGAAATTATGGTTGAGTGAACTACATATATCTGTATGATGTGTATCAGACTGATGGGAAAGGTAATAAACTTCCTTATTCTTTGGGATATATGCTAGAGATATCTTATGAGGTGAAAATTTATTATGACTATAATGTTGCAATAATTTAGGATGAAACACATCAATATATTATTGAAGATGTTAGATGTGTGGAAAATTATGCATAGTCATGCCATGAAAGCAATAAGTGTGCCAAGGAGTATCTGACTATGGAGGTCAATGATAGGTTGTTGCTATACCTTTCATTTAACCAATCAATGGATTGGTGCCATTTTCTCCTAGGGCTAGTGTTCAAGGCTATATGCAATGAGATTTTGGATATTTGAATTAAAAATTCATTGTTTGGGGGGTGTTTACTCTATTCTTGGTGTCTAAATCCTAAGGATAACAAAAAAGATTCTAATCCTATGTTGCAAAAAAAGTGAATCTAGAAAGTTTTGCTAACTAAATATCCCCTATGGGATTATTTATTAAAAGGATTCTTTGGTTCACACCATCAATACCTAAAAGTTAAAAATCTAGCATAAGACACTCCAGTGTCCTCACTTGACTTACTTAACTAGGTAGGATAGTGTTGTATTTTAGAATGTGAGAATGATGATTGTCTATTATCACCTAGACTACTTCCTAACATATTCTCAATAGGGAGATGAGTGAAAAAAATTCCCTATTAACTTTACTCTTATGAGAATTGAAAGACACACTTTACATAAAGAAAACTCACTTGCATTGAACTAAAATAAACTTTGAATTTATTGAAATCACACTTGAATTAAAAGAAACACAATTTGTGTTAAAAGGGAAAATCATGCTTTGCATTGAAATGAAATATACATGTATTAAAAGAAATACACTTTTAAACTATAAACTAGAAATACCAATTGTCTATATCTTCAGAGAGAAGTGGGCCCTTGCTCCTTCATAACAAGATCAAATTTTACTTAGTAATGGAATGGAATGCTAAAATTTATTATCAAAATGAACATATATAGATTATATGATTTTTGCTGCAAAATTACCCTTGAATGTTTCTTCTGTCTATTATCTATTATCTATTTTATATTACCCTAAAATGATAAGGAGACATGTACTTAAAGCACATTTCCATGAATATTCTCAAAATTCAAAATATTGTAATCTAAACAACCAAATCAACTTATTCTAAATAGAAGATCTAGGAATTAGATCTTACACTTATAGTAAAGCATTGGAACTGATTCAACTAACAATAGACTGAGAATAACTAACATATATCTGAAGAGATTATGTCCAATTTTATAAAATAGAAATACATTTATATCCAGATCATTTTAGACTATTGATATGAATAACACTGTATAAAAGAAGATATCTAAAGAGGGAAAGTCTATATATGTTTAGTAGATATATTTAGAGTTACTATACTAATCTACAAAGTATAATTGGGCATCTTTAGAGCATGACTAGGCATCTTTGGAGAATATCTACATAGATCTTTAGAGCTTCATTAGAACATCTTCAGAGCTAATTGGGTGGATATTTAAAGCTTTAATGGAATGTCTTTAGATTAGTAGATCTTCAGAGCTTAACTAAGGATCTTTATACCTTACTGTGTTCTATGTTGAGTCTTTAAAACTATTTCTAAAAAGTTATTGCCAAAATTGTTGATGACAAAATAATCCTCCTATATAGATGTATCTTTGTATACAAAACTATACTCATTTCATCTATGTTAGACATAAATAACAAGATAGATAATAAAAAATGTATCACATACAAACACAAGATAGTTGTACTCATTTCCTACTTAGATGAGAAAGTAACTATTAAATGTAATGCAATATATAACTAAGAGGCAACACTGATGAATAGTTTATATGAGATACAATAAGCTATATAGAATGCTCATCATTTTTCAAATCCTTTACCTTTTGAAAATCCTCTTGTAAACTAGGGGAAAACTATTGTTTACTCTAGAAGCGCTGATTCCAACCATTGGATGAGATCATAAATTTGAAATGATGTCCCCAATCATAATGATTTCTAGGCAGAAACCCCAAATCTCTTACCATAGTGTGTAACCATGCTTGAAATTATAATTTTGCTTGATTATGCCAATTTTTTCAAGGAGACATGGGATAAAGAAGAATAAGAGGCCTAAATATCATGCCAATCTAAACATTTAACCCTCCTTCTAGGAGATGAGTGATAATTTGATCAAGTGCCCTAGCTCTCTAGAGACTCTAAATGATGGTGGTGGGAGACATGCCTTCCCTACATTTCAAGACAATAGGTAAATTCTCCCATCTAGCCATACTTGAATTGATATAATAGGAGGAATGTTGGTTGATAAAATCTCAAAAGGCTACTATAGTTTCTCTTAATAACTCATGATACTTGTATTTCATGTACATGTGATACAAAGGTTGGAAGCTTCTAGACACTGAGGTCTCATACATAAGCTTGTAGTATTTTCAGTTCTAAGAATTGATTGTGTGATTGATCCCAAATAGTTTGATTTATCATAGTGGAAAGAAAATAATGTAATTATATTTGTCCTACAAATAAATTAACCAAAAATCTAGATGTTAAGCACGAAATATACTGAGAGGGGGGGTGAATTAGTATATCATATATCTTATAAAACTTTCCCTTAATCAAATTCACTTAATCAAACATTCAAGATATGCAATAAAACTCAAACAATAAACATCACACAAGAAAGAGAGAGACACCAGATATAACGTGGAAACCTAATGTGGGAAAAACCATAGAGAACAATCTCAAGTATATGAATGAGCACCAACCCAAACAATATTCACAAGCCAAACTTGTAAGAGCACCATACCCCTTTGTTGAACACCAACCCAGCTACTATTCATGAGCACCAACGCATAGGAGCACCATACCCCTTTGTCAAGCACCAACCCAACTATTATTCGTAAGCACCAACCCACATGAGCACCAACCCCTTTGCATATACCACACACATATCTCTCAATGTTGCTATATCAACAAATGATATTTCAATATAACATCTCTTTCCTCTTTCTCACCTTTGCTCTTCTAAGCTAGATATAACAAATACAAATCATATTCAACTCTCACAATTTCTCTTCTAAGCTAGATAATACAATATCAAATCAAATCTATCTTTCTTATTTTCAAATGGCTTCTCAAGCCTTTATTTATAGCTTTCCAAATGACCTTTGGCCTTCCCCCTTTATGACCCTTCAATCCTCATGGAAAATGGTGCCAAACTTGTATGAACCTTCATATTCTAGCCTTTGAAAAGTCATGTGGTGACCCTTCATGATAAAAAACGTCCTTCCATCTTTTGTCCTCATGTTGGTGACTTTTCCTATTCCTTCATGAGAAATTTCACCCTTACTCTTTTGTCTTCACTTGGTGACTCTTGGTATTCCTCAAGATGACTCTTCATGGGAAAATGCATCCCATCCTTCTTTTGTCTTTACCCCATGGCTCTTTGACTTCTCCATGAGCCCTTATTTTGTCTCATATGCAACCAAAAATATATTCATTAATATTAAATAAATATTAACTTACATCAGCTAAGATATATCTATTAAAAACAATAAAAAATGCAATGGGGCCTTTATCACCAATAATGCTAGACCTTTGACATCAATGACAATATTTTCAACAATATCCCCCTTTGTCATTGATGGCAACCTCAATCTTGAAACTGCCACATCCTATCACTTGCACATACTGTCATCTAAAATCATACAGTAACTCCCCCTTAATGTAGTAACTTGTACCTATTCCCTATACCTATTTTTGCACCTGTACCTATACCTATTATTCTCCCCCTTTGACATCAATGGCAAAGGGCCTACCTAGCGCTAACACTTAGCTCCCCCTCAACTAATGCTGAACCTCAATGGCAGGAAGTAAAGGAAATTACTCCCAACTTCTCTCGCAGATACTCAAATTTGTCTTTTGGTAGTGCTTTTGTGAAAATATCTACTCCATAGTACTAATATATTCCAACTTAACTTGTTGATCTACAACCTGCTCTCTCAAGAAGTGATATCTAATGGGAATATGTTTTTTTCTTAAATGCATTACTAGATTTTTCAAAATATTTATAGCGCTTGTGTTATCACCAAAAATGGAAATAGGTTCATCATACTTTACCTTGATATCTTCTAAAGTTTGCTTCATCAAAAGGACTTGAGTACAACACAATACTACTGTAATATATTTTGCTTTAGTTGTAGAAAGTGATACTGAGTTCTGATTCTTACTTAGCCATGATACTATGCTATCACCAAGGAAGAAAGCTCCTCCACTTGTACTCTTTCTATCATCTAAGCACCCTACCCAATTTGAATCTTTATAAGCAACTAAAGTGAAATCTTTACCTGTGGGATACCATAATCCATAAACCACTGTCCTTTTGATATATCTGAATATTCTTTTCACCAACTAAACATGACTATCTCTTGGAGATGACTGATATCTTGAAACCATACCTACTGCATGCATGATGTCTAGTCTCGATGCTGTCAAATATAATAGACTACCAATCATAGATCTATAAAAAGATTGATTTGTAATAGGTGAATCTTCATCCTTGCTCACCTTATTTCCTTTACACATAGTTGTGCCAACTGGTACACAATCCTCAAAACCAAATTTCTTCAACATTTCCTTGGCATATTTACTTTGAGATATAAAAATTCCTTTATTTGATTGAAATATTTGTAATCCTAAGAAAAATGATAATTCTCCAAGCATAGACATCTCAAATTATTTTTGCATTCTATCAGAAAATTCTTTTGTCATCTTTTCAATATTTCCTCCAAAAATGATATAATCAACATATACCACAACAATCAATTGATGCTCACCTTCTATTTTGATGTAAAGATTACTATCAATAAATCCTCTCTTGAATCCTTGATCTTGTAGGTACTTATCAAGTCTTGCATACCAAGCTCTGGGAGCTTGTTTTAATCCATACAATGTTTTCTTCAATCTGCATACATGATTACTAATATTCGAGAGAATAAACACCTCAGGCTACTCAATGTAGACCTCTTCTTCAAGATTCCCATTCAGGAAGGTAGATTTGACATCCATCTAAAATACTTTGAAATTTTTAAATACTACATATGCAAGAAACATTCTAATAGCCTCTAACCTTGCTACTAGTGCAAAAGTTTCTTCAAAATCTATTCCCTCAATCTGAGCATATCCTTTACATACTAATCTTGCTTTATTTCTGGTTACTTCTCCATTTTCATTCAACTTATTTATATAAACCCATTTTGTTCCTATCACATTGTGATGTTTTGGTCTAGGCACTAATTCCCAAGTATCATTCTTTTCTATCTAATCTAATTCTTCATCCATAGCCTTAACCCAATGCTCCTAGGCTGAATTTTAGATAACAAAGAAAAATTAACTTGATCAGATTCACTTACCATCATTCTTCCGGTGTGAATTCCTTCTTTTATATCCCTGATGATGTCACTTTCATTATGATTTTTTTAAACATATTTGGATGGAGTCTTGGTGCCCTTTTTCTCCTTCTCCTTTTCCTCATCTTCATCTGATTCTTCAAAGCCTTCCTCTTCAATGATTTCAAGAATGTCTACTGGATCACTGATCTTTTGTGTTCCATCTTCTTCTATCTTGACACTTGCACTTTCAACAATTTTCTTGGTTCTTTTGTTATAACATTTATAAGCTTTAATTTTGCAAGAATAACCAAGAAATATACCTTCATCTGCTCTAGATTCAAACTTACCAAGTTTTTCATTGGTTCTCTTTATGAAGCATTTGCTACCAAAAACTCTAAAATAATCAACTGTTGCTGGTTTGTCTTTCCATAGATCATAAGGAGTCTTGTTGCTATTGACTCTTAATAAAGCTCTATTTTGAATATGCACTGTTGTACCAACCACCTCTCTCCAATATTTATTTGCTATCTTGGATTCATTTAGCATTGTCCTCACCATCTCCTGAACTATTCTATTTATTTGTTTAACTACTCCATTTTGTTGTGGAGTTCTGGCTGCTGAATACTGTCTCTTTATTCCATGATCTTCACAAAACTCAATAAATTTATCTAACATAAATTCTCCTCCTTGATCTGATCTTTAACACTTAATTTTTAGATTAGTTTCATTCTCAACTAATGCTTTGAACCCTTTTCTTGATGAATGGATCCCTAAAACTCTGGTCCTTCTTGACTGACTCGAACACGCTTCTACAATACCGAGCTATGTGTCTGAAGTTGTTACACTTGTAACAAATTATGGTCTCTTCATCAAAGCTTGATAGAGGAGCAAAGAGTTATAGTTTCTGCTTGACTCTATATGACCTTCCTTTTCCTTATTTTTGAGATTGTTAGCTCTTTTTCTACATTCTAATTTCTTATGACCATATCCATTACAATAAAAATAGTAACCATAAAAATATGACCTATTTGTGAATCTCTAACCTGATTGCCTTTTATAGCTTTGTTCTTTCCAGCCTTCTTTGTCCTCTATATTATTCACTCCTTCCCTTCTTGTTTCTTGATTTGTAAGAGCTTCAACATAGCTCTTCTTCTTTTCAAAACCGATACCTATCTTATCTGATATTACCTTTTGGCTTTCTAATATCTTATTCAGCATATTAGTGCTATTCTCAAATTTTGAATCATTAACTATTTTATTATTGACTGCTTTCTCAATCTCTTCTTTTAAAGAGGCAATTTCAGTAACATAACTTTCACATTATTTTCTTGATATTTCCAACTGTGCTATCAGATCTTCTTCATTTTTCTTGGCTTGTTCAAAGTGCGCTTGTAGATCTTCAATTATCTCCTTTGACTCCTTTTCATTTTTCTCGATTTGATTCTTCAATCTTTGATTTTTTGTTTCAACAATTTTCAACTCTTCTAAGGCACACATGAGTTCTCCTTCCATATTCACTTCAACTTCATCCTCTTCTTCTTCTTGATCAAATATTATTTTTCTTGTAGAGGCACCTTTATATATGGCCATTTTGTGCTTTCCTGATCTACCTTCAAGCTGTAAAACTTTTTAAAAAAGGAACCTACTCTGATACCAATTGTTAAGCATAGAATATACTAAGAGGGGGGGGGGTGAATCAATATATCATATATCTTATAAAACTTTCCCTTAATCAAATTCACTTAATCAAACATTCAAGATATGCAATGAAACTCAAACAATAAACATCACACAAGAAAGAGAGACACACCAAATATAACGTGGAAACCCAATGTGGGAAAAACCATGGAGAACAATCTCAAGTATATGAATGAGCACCAACCCAAACAATATTCGTAAGCCAAACTTGTAGGAGCACCATACCCCTTTGCCAAGCACCAACCCAACTATTATTCATGAGCACCAACCCACAGGAGCACATACCCCTTTACTGAGCACTAACTCAGCTATTATTCGTGAGCACCAACCCACATGAGCACCAACTCCTTTGTGTATACCACACACCTATCTCTCAATGTTGATATATCAACAAATGATAGTTCAATACAACATCTCTTTCCTCTTTCTCACCTTTGCTATTCTAAGCTAGATATAACAAATACAAATCATATTCAACTCTCATAATTGCTCTTCTAAGCTAGATAATACAATATCAAATCAACCTCTATCTTTCTTATTTTCAAATGGCTTCTCAAGCCTTTATTTATAGTTTTCTAAATGACCTTTGGCCTTCCCCCTTTGTGACCCTTCAATCCTCATGGAAAATAACACCAAACTTGTATGAGCCTTCATATTCAAGCCTTTGAAAAGTCATGTGTTGACCCTTCATGATCAAAAATGTCCTTCCATCTTTTGTCCTCATCTTGGTGACTTTTCTTATTCCTTAAAGTGTCCCTTCATGAGAAATTTCAACCTTACTCTTTTGTCTTCACTTGGTGACTCTTGGTATTACCCAAGATGACTCTTCATGGGAAAATGCATCCCATCCTTCTTTTGTCTTTACCCCATGGCTCTTCGACTTCTCCATGATCCCTTATTTTTTCTCATATGCAACCAAAAATATATTCATTAATATTAAATAAATATTAACTTACATCAGCCAAGATATATCTATTACAAACAATATTAAATGCAATGGGGCCTTTATCACCAATAATGCTAGACCTTTGACATCAATGACAATATTTTCAACACTAGACTAGTGTCCCAATAACATGTTACAAAGATAAAAATCACAAATTTGATCTTGTCTTTCTGTAATGATCTTAAGAAAGACATCCATGAAAACATGTTCATATTCATTGACATGGGGAAACTAAGAGAAATAAATTACATTTACCACTTATAAAAATATTCATAAAGAAATAAAACACACACACACACACACACACACACACACACACACACACACACACACACACACACACATAAGAAGGTTTTTTTCAAGATAATAATTTCTCAACAATTTCACAAATAGTTTGAATAGAAGTTTGAGCCTACTGCAACTTTTGCTGAAACTATGTTTTGATTCTAACATTCTCTACTTCTAATTTCTAATTTTTATTATAAAATCTCTTCCAACTAAAATAATATCATGAAGGGGTAGATAAAAATAAGTAATAGCTCTTTTGGGTCCTTTAGTCTATATAACTATCTCCCTTGTTTCCCTCTATATAGCCTGTATGGTAGCTTACAACTTAGTATTTTGAGCTGTCAGCTCTTATATACAAGCATTATATTGACCAAGAAATACATATTTGCTAGTAATAAAGTGTTTCATATAATCAATATTAGTATCCTTAATAACAATAATATGTTTTATATTATTAATCTGAGCATCCTTATTTACAAGGGAATTTTGTAAAGTGTTAAGTTCATGATATTGTGAGAATAATTGATTATGAATTCTAGTTTGTTTAGTATTAACCACTATTATAATCACTTCTTGTGATTTAACCTGGGTAACATAATATTCATATCACCTTTCTAAAATATAAATGGTTTATTCCTTACCTTACAAGGTCAATCTAAGAAAATCCATCTCTACTTGCTATTGTTGAATAGTTTCTTCATGTCATGACAGGGTCATAGCATGGTGCAAATCTATGTCTCCATGAACATGCTGAGGAGAAGATGAAGCTTATTCTATGAGTGGAGATTTACCATTGTCAAATATTGAAGGTAAGGATATTTATTATTCAGCTACAATCTATTATGTGCAGGGGTTTATGTTTCTTCAATTGTTTGCTCAACATATATGACTTATGTGGGAGAACTTAAACTCCCCAAAATTTTAGTTAATTATACCTCACTTTCTTCATCTTCATAAAGAATCAACTAATGATTTTTATGGGGTTTTATAAATAGGTTATGGTTTTCTACTAAAACCCTCATTTTGATTTTTGACATCTATTTTAAAATCTTCAGAGATGTAAGCACCAAAGATGGACCTTCCTCTGTTATTGATATCACATGAGGAGAAATAGGATGTTGTGATTTCTTACTAGGAAGTTTGAGTGAATTTTGAAGAAATGAAGACCAAGATTTCTCACCCTTTGGTTTACTCAAGAAATGGTGTTAATAGATGAGATAAATTAAACTATGATGTTTAATTGACTCAGTGCCCCTTTTTAGTTTTTGAGCTACATTATGGATAACATAATGAAAAAAAGATGGTAGGTTTACCTAGCACTTAGGTTTGGTGTTTCCTTTCTTTAGATGAATGAGAAATTTCATAGTGTTTATACCAACCACAATGAATTATCCATAAAAATTATGGTATTTCATGACCTAATATGATATATTATGCCATGGAGGTGGAAGACTATCCTGAATGATTCCTTTGGCCATGCTTTGTGGAGTTTTAGCCAACTTAAGATGGTGTTCATTGCCATCAATGAACATTTGAATAAGATCAACAAAAATCAATTTGTTAGTAACAACCATGACTTCTTCAAGAATCCCTTAAAGTTCACTGATAAGAGAGGAATCAATAGGAATATGTTCACCTTGGACTACATAATGATCTTCATCAAAATTTTCTAAAAATTATTGGATAATGTTCTCCTGAAAACCTTAGAATGTCTTCAATAAATTGAGCCATCTTATTATTTATAAAATAAACCTAGTATATTTATCTTGTAATAGAAGTTTTTTTGACTCTAGTTCACTTTTATTATTTCCCCCCATCTTTGTATCTGTCCACAATATTCTCAAAAACTTGTTTGCACAATGCAAAACTGAGTTCAAAATTACATAGATTACCGATTAGGGTAAGGAAATTTGGATATGATGTGGTAATGAATATAAATAAAGGGGTATCATGAAATTATAATAGAAATTGTGGCCAAGAAATTTAGAGTAAGTAAAGTTTTAATGAGGGAATTATTTTGGAGTCAACATCAATTATGTGGTCTGAGAGATCATATATGGCATCACTTGAAATTATATTTACAATGATTTATGCATTGGGACTTATCTTTAGAAAAGATATTTGGAATAAACCCACATCAAATTTTGAAATTAGGAAATAGTACTACCTTCAGTCACATCCACATGGCATCAAAGGAACTTATCCACATTTATAAATGTTGTCTACCTAATAGTCATAAATGCAAAACAGAAAACATAAAATGTCTAACTTGATGTGAAGGAAGATAACTGTAATTTTTCTACAAGGATCGATGCTTATCTCCTAAATTTTCCATGTCTTTTGTAAGGATAATTTTTTTTGAGAAGATAATTTAGCTGAAAAGATAGCCGTTCATGTTTATTATAGAATTTTTATGTGAAAAGTTCTATTTCTGGTTTTCACCTTTCGGTGTTTTTTTTATATTTATATATTTATAATTTTTTTATATATTTATATTTTTTTAAGGGAGGAGAAATTCCATTTTATAGTTTTCAATAATCCCCCTTATTGGATGTCTGTTATAACATCATTCGTCCTTAGTAGAAGAACCAGGTTCTTCCATAAGGTCAAATTGGTCTTGATTTTGCTTAATGAATTCTTCAATGCTAAAAGGTCTCTTATACACTTTAAGTTTGTGACCATTGAAAAAAAGTGTCCTTTTGTCACCATAAATTGGTTGAAATTGGATATAGCCATTGATGTGAATATTTTTGATTAGGTATGGACCCAACCATCTTGTCTTGAGCTTACCTTTGAAATACTAGAATTTGGAATGAAATAGAAGTGCCCAATCACCTTCTTGAAACTATTTCTATTTGATATGATTATCATGCCACTATTTTTGATTTTTTTGGATTATGATGGTTTGAGTGAGTGCATCCATTCTTAGTTCATCTAGCCCATTCATTTGTATGATTCTTTCCTTCTATGCTTCATCAAAATTAACTCCCATATCAACCACTGTCTTTAGTGTCTATAGTTCAAACTCGATTGACAACAAAGGTTTATTTTCAAACACAAGTTCATATGGAAAGAATCATGTGGTATTCTTCCATATGGTATTATATTGCCCAAACTACTTCAATTTCTCTATCTACCCAATCTTTCCTACTACTATTCACTATTTTAGTCAAAATGTTTTCAATCTCTCAGTTGGTGACCTCCACTTACCTATTATATTGGGGCTGATATGGTGAGGATTTTTGGTGATTGATTTGGTATAATTATATAAAATCCTTGATCATGTTAGACATGAATTGAGTTCCTTGATTAGAAATAATAGATTTAGGAGCTCCAAATCTCAACATGATCATATGATATAGGAAATCAACAACTATTTCCTCCCTAGCAAAGGTGCGTGCCTACACTTCAACCCATTTAGTAACATAATTAGTAAATACTAATAAATAATCTTTTCCTTGAGATTATGGGTTAATTGGTCCAAAAAAATACAAACCCCAATTTTCAAATGGTTCTAAAACTATTTGAGTATGGAGATGCATTTATGAGTATAGAGTAGGCTTACCCATCCCTTGGCAAGGATCACATTTCCATACAAACCTTTTTATAGTCTTATAAAGAGATATACAATAATAACCTACACTAAGAATATTATGAATGGTCCTTTTTATTGAATAATGTCCTCCTCCTTGTTCACTATGACATGCTCTTATAATGTCAAATACTTTATCTTCTCTGACACACCTATGAAGTACATGATTAGGTCTAGTTTTAAATAACTTAAATTTAAACCATTTGAAATGAGAATTATCTCTAATAAAACATTTTTTTTAGAATTAAAGGAATGAGTTAACTTCCTTATTTCCAAGAAATTTTCCATGTCTATAAACCATGGGGAGTATGTAGATATAGAGAATAGCTATTCATCTGGAAAATAATCTTTCACAAGTTCATCTTCACCTATAAGTGATCAATCTAGATAAAAAGTTAGCAATAATATTATACTTTCTAGGTTTATCTATAATGGTAATTTCAAATTCTTGTAACAACAATAACTATCTAATAATTCTATCACCTACTACTAGTTTATTCATTAAGTACTTAATAGCTAAATGATATATATAAATAAATACTTGATAATTAGAAATATAATATATAAACTTCTTTATGGAATAAACAATAACACGAAATTATTTTTATAGGGTAGTGTAGTTTTTATCTATGGGAGTAAGATTCTTATTGATATAATAAATGACACATTTTTCCTTCCTCATCTCTTTGCCCTAAAACTGCCCCTAGTGTATTATTGAAAGAATTAATATAAATATAAAAAGGCTATTCCCAATAAAGTCATTTAAAAACTAAAGCAATCATAAGTTTATTTTTTAATGTTTCAAAAGTTTCTTGACACTTATAATTCCATATAAATTCAATGTCTTTTATTATCAAGGAAAACATAGGTGTAACTATTTTGCTAAAGTCTTCGATAAATCTTATATAATATCTTGCATGATCGAGAAATTTTTTGACATCTATTTGTGTTTGAGGAATGGGGAGACTATAAATTACCTTTATATTTTTGGCATCCACTTTTATTCCTTGAGAAGAGATATGATGTCCTAATATTATCCCTTCATCAACCATTATTACACACTTCTCATGACTCAAGGATACTTGGTGTTCTTCACATCAGGTGAGCACTTTATCTCAATTTATCAAGGATTAATAAAATGTGTTGCCATGGAAAATGAACTAATCCATGTATACTTTCCCATAATTATTTGTAAGATTAGAAAATATAGCTAACACTACTCTTTGAAAGGTAGCAGGTGCATTACACAATCTAAAAAAGACTGTATAAGTGAATGTTCTCAAGGGGAAGGTAAATGTATTTTTATCTTGATCTTAAAGGGATATTATTATTTTATTTTATCCATTGAACCCATCTAAGAAATAAAAGTACTTCTTTCTTGTTAATTTATCCAAAACTTGATCAATAAAAGGCAAAGAAAAGTAATCTCTCATAGTAGCTTTATTCAGTTCTCTATAATATATGTAGAATATCCATTTTCCATTCTTATTAGGTACAATGACCAAAAGTGAAACCCATTGAATATTAGATATGGGGTAAATGAAACCAATTTCCAAAAGTTTTTCTATCTCTATTTTTACAATTTGTTTCAAGGCTGGTTTAATTCTCCATTATGGTTGTCTAACTAGTCTAACAAATTTGGTGTAGATGTGATGGGTACAAACATTATGATGTATTCCTTTCATATCACTATAATCCAAAGTGAAGGATTTTGTGTGTCACACTAATGCATCAAACACTTTACTTTCTTGTTGGTCAGTTCACCAGCGATTGATATTCAATAGTTTATTGAGATGGATTATAGTTTGTTTAGTACCTAGAATGATGGAATTTAATTGCTTGTATTCACTTGTCAAAGCTTTAAATAGACATAATGTGGTAGTATCATGTGAAATATATCCACATCCTTATAAAATGTTTCACTTCTAGAGAGCAGATTGGTCAATGGATAATGAAAAGCATTTAAAAATGAATTCTTCCCCTCCTGAGCCCCATCAACTATGGCTTGTTGGATATTTTATGGACCAAATAACATGTTTAGAGGAATTATGACATTGCCTTGGTTCTCAATAGTGAATCTAAATTCTTCCCATTCACGATTTTTCATCTTTAGAGCTAAGATTTTAGTCTTCAGAGCTAAGCTATCAAACTTTAGGGCTAGGCTATCAGACTTTAGAGCTAGGCTATCTTGGTCTAATTATTATATTATCTATTCCTTAAATTATTGGACATGTTATTTTATGGTAACCATGTCTAAGGAAGTTACATTATTTTAATTTTGTTTAGGTTGATCCACTGATATCTATTCAAAAAGATCCATTGAAGGTCTAACAAGTGGATAAAAGGAGATTTGTTTGGCATTGTATTCCATTGGAAATGGTCATATTACCAGATCTACAGTCAATTCATGTTATGATTGTAGTTAAATAAGGTCTTCTAAGAATAATTAGATACCCTAACTTCATGGGTTTAAGTTTAAGGATCATGTAATGTACAAGGTATTCTTAGGATTCTATGGTGACTAAAACATTTTATATGGTTCCTTTAGGCACAACAATGTATTGATCTACCATTTTCAAAAATTTAGTGGTAGGTTAAAGCCCTATAAGGGATAAATATTCTACTATTTTGATAATAATTATGTTGATGGTATTACCCAAATATACATGAACATTTAGTATGGAATTGTTCTCAATTATCATAGTTATCATGAGACTACTAGGGTCTCTGTATTTGGGAACAAGTATGTTTCCTATCAATAAATTAACAATTTTGCTAGTTACCTGAATTGTTTTAGGATATTATTTATTTCTACCTGGTTCTTTGATGCCCAATCCTTTAATTATTTGATTTAATTAAATAATATCCTTAATGTCTCTTAATAATGGAATTTATATCTTCATCTCTCTTAATCCTTGCATTAATTCAAAACCCACCCTAGGTTTTTCTTCCTTAAGTCTCTCAAGAAATGGAATAGTAGGGGGATATTGAATTGTGGTTGGTCTGATTAGAGTTATGATGGATTCTACCTTGTCTTCATTTGGTTCTTAGACAAAAGGTGATTAAGGAGTGTTTTCATCATTGGGAATTTTAGTTATGGTAATGGGTGAATCTACTACTACCTTTTCTAACCTAAGTTGAACTTTATTAGACTCAACTAAACCACTTGTAACACTAATTTTTTGATCATCTCCATAAACAAGATTATTTTTCCTAGTCTTAAGATTTGACACTAGTTGGGCATGTAACTATGGTTGGTTAACCTACTACTCAATTAGTGGTGGCTGAGGTTGGAAAGACATCAAAGTCTACTATGGAGAAACTTTCTCTATATTTGATTATGAGACCATTGTTGATTTGAACATTGAGGTGGTGACTATTGTATCTAATGTGGTTATTGGTTTTACTACTATGCCTAAGGTTATGAAGAATTTTAAGGCATCCCCCACATTTTATGGCATCCTTTCTTGATTACCCCATGGTTGTGGTTGTGGTCCCCACAACTTGTCTAGCCCATGGTGTCATCTATGGATTGGGGGAAAGTCTTGAACCAAATTGATTTTGAGGTTGAGATTACTAGTTTCCTTGTCTTTGGATAAATTTCACTTCCTCAACTACATATATTGCTTATTTTACCTAGTTTCTCATAGGAGGAAGATGATTGCAATATTTGGTGTCATGGTCTACGTTACAAATACCACATACCTTTATTTTATCTAGAGGACAATATTTTACCACATGTTTAAGCCTACATCTAGGACAATATATTGATAACTATTCAATGTTGGTGGGATTGGACTTTGATTTGAGACCATCTAATGTGGATGTTAATTGTACTAGAATATATATTTTGAAATCAATAAATTATTCCATTAATTGGCCAACTTTAGGTGATTTTCCTAACCATGATTTCCTTATTTTAGGTCTTGTCCTATAATAGTTAGTACATAATGCTAAAATCTGATGAAAGGTTAACTTGTCAATATCACCCTTTCCCATTAGGTTCAAAACATCATGTGCACCATCATCTAGGCCTTTGAGAAAGACTATCTTGATGACCTCCTCTATGATTTGGTAACCACTCTATTTATGGGAAAATAAAAACGTATCAAGGCAATCTTATAAGGTTTCATATTCATTTTGTTTGATCTTGAAAAAATCTTCCTTTCCTCTTTGACTCTATAATAATCTTGATATTTATCAAGAAATGTAGTTTCTATTTCTTCCCAAGTACTTATAAAATTACCCTCAAGGCCTATGAACCATTCCATGACTATGTCCTTAAGTGTAAATGGGAATAACTTCAACTTCTGATTGTCAGTTACATAATCATATGTTTGGTAGAGAACTTAAAATTCAAAGAGGATCTGATCTAGATCCTCTAAGGATTTACCTCTAAAATTAGGTAAAATAGATGGTGAGATATTTTTCATGAAGTTTCTATCATCAGGACCCAAGCTGATTGGATAGGAAAAAGTTATACCCTATTGAGGCTATCTATCAGGGTTTTCTACATGTACATGATTGTCTCCCATATTTTCTATCCAACTTTAGTTATCAATCCAATCCATCTTCTTGGGTTCTCAACCTATGGTCTACTGGCTCAGGAGGAGAATATTTGTTGGTGATTAGATATTTTTCTTACAGATCTTTTGGATCAAATCTGACTATTCCAAAAAGGGGATTCTCAGGATCAATTATTCCTATGGGAGAAGATGACCTGGATAGAATTCTTCTTATAGGATCTATTTGTGAGGATGAACCTTTTTTAGGAGAGGAATTAGAAAAAGTTTGTATATAAATTTAAATTCCCTTTCTTTCACTTCCTAATATTTCTATCAAGGATATAATCCTCTCTTCTTCTTGTTTTATTTGGGAGTCTTTAGAGATAACCCATCCTTGAGAATCTCTTAGGTGGTTCATAAATCTAAGGAGTCCTTGATTGTTTTTTGTATTTTTGGGGTATATGAATGTTTTTGAATTTTGTATAACTCTAATATAGGATTTCCCTAACACTTATTGATTAAGGAGTCCTCGGCAATGGCACCAAAAATTATAGGTTGTCACTATACCTTTCATTTAACCAATCAATACATTGGAGTCATTTTCTACCAGGCTAGTGTCCAAGGCTATATGCAATGAGATGTTGGATATTTGAGTAAATAGTTCATTATTTAGGGGGAATTTAATTTACTATTGGTATCTAAATTTTAAGGGTATAAAATAAGATTCTAATCTTATGTTGGAAAAAAGGTAAATCTAGAAAGTTTTGCTAACTGAATATCCCCTATGGCATTCCTTGTTAAAAGGATTTTTTGGTTCACACCATCAACATACAAAACTTAAACATCTAGCATAAGACACTACAATGTCTTCACTCAACTTGCTTGATTGGGTAAGATAGTGTTGTATTTTAGAATGTGAGAATGCTAATTATCTATTATCACCTAGACTGCTTCATAATAGATTCTGAATATGGAGATTAGTGAAAAAACTTCCATATTTACTTTAATCTTATGAGAATTGAAAGACACACTTTACATAAAAAAACTCACTTACATTGAACTGAAACAAACTTTGAATTTAATGAAAGCACACTTTCATTAAAAGAAACACACTTTGGGTTAAAAGGGAAAATCACACTTTGCATTGAAATGAAATATACCTATATTAAAAGAAATACACTTTTAAACTATAAATTAGAAATACCAATTGTCCTGATCTTTAGAGAGAAATGGGCCCTTGATCCTTCCTCAAAACAAGATCAAATTTTACTCCATAATGGAATGGAATGCTGAACTTTATTAACACTTTATTATCAAAAGGAACATATATAGATACCATGAATTTTGATGCAAAATTACACTTGAATGTTTCTTCTATCTATTTTATATTTTCTATTACCCTAAAATGAAAAGGAGACATATACTTAAAGCACATCTTAATGACTATTCTCAAAATAGAAAATTTGAAGATCTAAATATCCAAATCCACTTATTTTAAATAGAATATCTAGGAATCATATCCCACACTTATAGGGTGACATTGAAACTAATTCAACTAACAATAGACTGAGAATAACAAACATATATCTAAAAATATTATGTCTAGTTTTACAATATAAAAATACATATATAGCTAGATCATTTTAGACTATTACTATGAATAGTAATGTCTAAAATAATATATCTAAAGAGGGAAAATATATTTATGTTTTGTAGATATCTTTAGAGTTGCTATATTGATCTATAGAGTACAACTGGGTATCTTCAAAGTATGACTAGGCATCTTTAGAGCATGGCTAGATAGGTCTTCTAAGCTTCATTAGAATGTATTTAGAGCTACTTGGGTGGATCTTTAGAGCTTGACTAAGGATCTTTGTAGCTCACTATGTTTTATGATGAGTCTTAAAAACCATTACCAAAAAGGTGTTGCCAAAATTATTGATGACTTATCAAAACAATACTATTATAGAGATGTATCTCCATATACAAAATTGTACTCATTCCATCTAAGTTAGACATAAATAACAAGATAGAGAATCAACAATGTATCACATACAAACAAAAGACAATTGCACTCATTTCCTACTTAGATGAGACCTTAAATATTTAATATAATGCAATATATAATTAAGAGACAACACTTATAGATAATTTATATGAGATATAATGAGCTATATAGAATTATCATTAGTCTACTTTATGTGGAAATAATAAATATCTATGGTTTGCTCGATAATTCTTGGCTAAATGACCAGATATTTTATGAAACTCACAATATGGATCATCTTCCCATCATATAGGTTGAGAATCATGCTGAGGAATGGGTAAGACCTCATCAAGTAGATATTAATTATACAATCATCTAAGAGTAGGCTCATGATTAGGATCTACAACTATAAGAGATAACCTTGGTGTGGGTTGGAGTAATGTGGATGACATATCAAGAAGAAGGATGCTTGAAGGATAAAAAATATAGCCAACCAATATGGTCCCATCACCACTTGATCAAGGATCATACTTCAAAAAGGCTAAGGGGTGACTAAAGCAGAATGGGAAGAAACTGGTACCTACTTCATCTCAAAATTATGAACATAAATGGAAGAAAAAATAATGTCAGGTGTAGTAGAAGGAGAAGGAACTACATCTATTAAATGAATACTATATAAATGTAAAGTAGAAAAATAAGAATGTTTTAAGGAAGATATGAATCAAAGGATTTTTTCATCCTTATCTTGAGCATACCTCACTAATAATGGGTCATCTAAATAATATCCATCATCATAATCAATGTATGAAGATTGATATGGAAGGTGCCAATTAATCTATCAATTGAAAAAGCATGAGGAATTGATCATTTATGCATGATGATTGATGCATGACTTTTGTCAGTTGACTTGAGATGAGACCAAGGTCATAATGGAGGAAACTAAGTGATAATTTTATAAGGGAGATTAGATGTTTTGATCTTAAGACTAATCTCATTAGGCTTGTCATCATTAGAATCTAATAGGTTAGGAGGTATGTTTCACACAAGTTCAAGGTGGCCATTGTATCCTAAGTTAGAATTAATAGGATAATTAAATTATCTGTAACACCATCATTGATAGTATGTTTTTTTTAGATCTCATAAACATATGATTTACTAAAAAAAGTTGAGAAGGATTAAACTATCTTATCAGGAAATATAAACATTTATATTGATCAACGGATTCTTCCAAATATTTTTGAGAGAGAAAACTTGACTCTATATTAGAGTTTAAGATGGAGAGCATTAGTTAAAAAATGGAAGAGGTTGTCTTCTTACATGTTTTTTTATCTTTTTTATATAATTTTTTCTAACACCTAATGAGTGTTTGGGAAATATTAGATCCTACCTATTTACAATTAATGAAATGGGCTAAACTATTTTTAAGAAGATCATTGGTTTTAAATTCCCTAAATAATTCATTAAGTCTTATAAGTTAGAGATAATATTAGACTTAAGTTGATTTTATGAATCCAAGACATCAATTGAAAAGGTTTTATCTAGAATTTTGGTAATGGTAAAGGTATTTAGCTTAATCCAATATTTTTAAAGGTTACCCAAAGATTGCAAATGCAAAGTAGGATCAATAGATCAATTATAGGAAATAGTAGGAATGATACCACTGATGTATATATTTTTAATTTGAGAAATTAATGGTTAATTTTGAGGAGGTTTGATGACTATTAATAAGTGGGGGTTAAGGTATAAGATCATCCTGTGCATCTCTAAGTAGGGTGGGGGGGGGCGTCTGAAGAATTTGGATTTTCCACTCCCTATTAAAGTTGTTAAGGGTTAATTTTTAATTGCAAGAGTTAATTTTGAATTCGTATCCTTTTATTAGAATTGTTAGTTTGGAATGTATCCATTTGATTCATAGCTTGAAACAATAATTAATTGCTATTAATAACTTGTTGACTAGTAAAATCAACATGGGATGCACTAGTGGTAGTATGTGAGTATTAATATGGGTAGTTTGTGTAGGTACATTAGAGGAAATACCTACCATGGTAGTGGCTATACTGGGCATGGTACAAAAATAAGGAAATAATTCATGTATTAACTTTCCTCAAGTACTCTAGAAATGATATGTGTAGGTGAAGGAGTGCATCCTATGTGGAGTCCCATCATGAGGTTATATATTATAATAGGATCATTTCCCCTATGTTTAGGGTTTTAATTAATGTAGAGGATTATTTTGGTAGTAAACTCAAGATCACTCTCATCCTCAATATTAGGCATGTGTAGAGGATAGTTAAAATGATAAAGAGGATGGGAAATAAGGAGAAAGTAAATGATGGTTTTAGTAGTCATGTGAATATTGATTTTATATTAGTTGTCAATAATTTGAAAATAATATTTATGATCTTGGTGGGAGTTAGTCAAGTACATCATGTCATGTTATGTTGTATATTTAGAATAATAAAATATATAATACATGATGGAAGGTTGAGGTATAAAAGGAATTGGGCTAGAAAATATACAAAAAAAAAACCTATAATGGCCAACTCAATAAAATAGAGAGATTAAAACTATATCAAGTAGTTTGATGTAGTTTAGTACACTGGAAGATAAAAAAATAGACTATATATAGAAATGCAATATAGTCTGATAAAAAATATGGAAAATAGATTGAAAGTTAACTGTATCAAGTTGTTCAATACAATCATGCTGACACATGATGAGATATAGACTATATCTAGGTGGTTGATGAAATCTAGGTCTGAGAAAATTAAGGATAAAAATCAAAATAGAGTTCAATCTATTTGATGTAGTCTAGAAAATAAATAAAATGAAAATGAACTATATTTAACTATTCAGTATAGTTACACAAGCAAAGAGATGAAAAACATAAAGATAAACTATTTCAAGTTATTCCATGTGGTTGGGGATGCAAACACATAAGAATAGATTGAGATGGTTGATGTAGTTTGCACACATAGGTATCCATATTAACATTGGTTGATGTAATTAAAATACACAAAACATAAATGTATTTACGTTGGCTAATATAATTTACAATACAAAATACAATAGTAAGAAATAAATTAAAATCTAATTATTTTTCTGACTATTTTTCAAAAGAAGATCAAGGAGATGTAATAAAAGATTTGATTGATTTGTAGGCTCTCATAGATACTAATTTGTCTATTGGATAGTGTCAGCCTAATATTTTAGAGCACTAACTATAAAGGAAGTACCATGCCCATATCCCACCTAACTCAATTTCAAGGTTAAGATGAGAGTAACATCCTGACACTAACTTCTAACTAGTGCACTAAAAAAACAAATAAATGGATGGATTACTATAGTTTAATAAAAAAAGAGTCCTATACATTTTTTATATACCATGAGGTATGTAAAAATTGGACCCTATGTTTAGTTATATACTATGGATATAAATATTGGGACAATATCCTAATGCCATGATGTCTTTAAACAATAGACAAGGATTGGAAATAGAACACCACATAACCCTTCACAATAGTAGACTAGTAGTTTATAAACTACTAAAATATAGTTTTTTTGTACCCAACACATCCCATTTTCAAAATATAAAGGAGTATTTGATCAAATAGAAGAATCTACATTCTGAATATGCAACATGGGAGGATGAAGTATTCTTAAAAAAACATCATGGTTTGATTCAACATTGAGGCAAATGTTGTTCTAAAGGGTAAGAGAATGCTATGCCCTTAACCTATAGTGCATCTAGGGATATGTGTGACTAACTTGTAGCTTACATACCTTCATATTATCTTATTATATTTCTCAATGTTCTTAGTATGGTTGGCCTATGGAATAACCATGGCTAATTAGAGTATATATAGGAGGTAATGGTTAGTATTTTAGGATCATATTATGAATTCTATTCTTATTGCATTATTGTGGAGGATTCCACCTCAAACTTGATTAGTCATAATATTCAAGTATTCTACTATTTCACCAATTGTTGTTATGGAACTACTTATTCTATTCTTAATTATACAATACATAATTTTATCATTGTGAATCATCTAAGTAATTTTATTAAAATTGGTATTAGATCTTCGATTTGGGTAAGTTTTTGTGGCATATTTTTTAGGGTCTAGCATCTTGAACACTATAAGGTTGAAAAAAACATAACTTGTGATCTGGAATAAATTGAATTTTTCATCACCATAGTTTTTTCATGAGGCTTTTTTACAAAAAAAAATTATCAATAAAAAATGTATGGATTTTTTTACCTTGTGATAATTAGTAGTCTTGGATTCATCTCTAAGAGATGATAAAAATGATATATTATAATGGTACACTTTTTTAGGCTAAAATATTTCACCCTTGTACACATTAGTAGTCATTGGATTCATCTTAGCGAGGATATTTTAATGGTAGCATCTATCGATACATTTTTTAGGGTCACAACCCTCCTAGGATTTATGCATGGTGGGACCTAACACTCATGGTTATGAGAAAGGGAAAGAAATTATTAAAAATCCTCACAAATATGACATGGAGTTAGAAACTTTTGATTCAAGTATGTCTGAGGTAGTTCAATAACTTAAGTTAGAGTTTTAGGGCACGGTGCATAAATATGATATTGACACAATTAAAGGGGACCTCACAGGGATGAGAGGGGACCTGAATGGATTATGAGATAAATTGAAACAAATCATTGGGTAATTGGCCAAATTTTTAGCTCAACAATTGTAAAATAGCCCTTTAATGCTCTAGTTTAGTTATCTTCCTCTAAAAAATCACAATTCCAACCATAGAATGAAGTCATTGTTGCCAAAATTGGACCTATACAAGTTTGATGGTAATGATACACCCGCAGAGATTACTCAAATTGAAAATATATTTGATCTATATCAAACTACCTATTCATAACATGTGGTCATGGCCACTCTATGTTTAGAACCTGTGTAATTCATTTGGTATCATTGGTTCTATGCTAAAAAAATAAAGGTGTCCCAATTTCATGGTTGGTATTTTCTAAGGATTTGCATCTACACTATCACAATAATGTCTCCAAAGACTACTTTATCCAACTGTCCAAGTTGCACCAAATTGAGACTGTAAAGGATTGCAATCATCAATTTTAGAACTGCTCCTTACGTGTGGTAGACATCATTGAGGAAAATCTTACTAACCTATTTTTGGGTAGAATCAAAGATAGAATCCAATTTGAGGTTTGCATGTTTCATCACAATAATCCATTTGAAGCCATACCAAGGGCACATATAACTAAGAAATAAGAGTTAATCAAATGAATACCTTTCACTAATGTTTGTGAACACACCTTCCTAACACCATCATTTCTACAACCTACTTGATTGATACCTTAGCCAATTGAATAAAAATATGCAAAAGGTTTGTGTTTTGGACAATATAGAAAATAGAGTAACATATATTATTGTGCCGAAAAGAAGTTGTTTTACATTGAAGGTGACAATTAAGAGGAATAATATGATGAGGATTTATGGGTAGGTTTGGAATAACATGAGGATGAATTTGAAGATTCTAAACCTACTATTTCTTGTCATGCACTTTTAAGAATTAAAACACCTCAAACTCTTAAGGTGGTGGGTTTCCTTAAGAAATAGAATGTGATTATGTTATTTGATTCTAGGAGAACTGATCAAATTTAAGGGTTGTCATTAATTTCAAGTTGAAAGGCAATTATTCATCCAACACATTAGTGATGAAAAATTGTAAAAAATAGTCACACTTCAATTGACAAGAGTAAATTAAGTATACACATCACTAAAATTATAAATTCTAGAGATATTTTTATGTGTGATGAATAGGGACCATGGGGTGTATCCTAAAATTAGATAGTAACACACATGATGCAAGCTCCACTAATGGTCAAAGGAGATAGCAAAAGTTTAAGGGATTCAAGGCATGCTGAATGAGGAGTTGAATATGTCATATCAGGTGCTATAATGAACTCCCTTAGGTTGATCTATGTGGTAAAATGAGGTATATATCATGTATAAATATAATATGAAGTAGTGGGATTTATTCTCATTCAGAAATTAGACATATTCTTGCACCTAGTGTGTAAAAATAGCAAAATTTCAAAAGCTTAAGATATTTATTTATCTGTATTCATTAAAATATTTTTCTTGATTTTACTACATTCTCATCATTGTTGAATCATGTGGCCTTATCCCTAAACACTTTCATTTTATAATATATACACACACACACACACACACACACACAAAATTAACTCATAATTATTCTCAAATTACTTGAAATAAATTCATTTATCATTTGTATAGATTCTTGAGAGCTCTATATTAATTAAAATCTTATGATTATGTTCATACATAAATTTTAGATCTATATAGAAATACATCGAAGGAGGAAATTACATGCTTACTTTAATGGTGTATTATCCAAGTCAATGTTTAAACTACAAACAACATGTTGGGGCCACTCAGTGTAGAGGAGGCTAACTTGTAAGGCACTTATAAATTAAACTAAGTAAAATAAGATTGACCTCACTCCTCACTCCTCACTCCTCAGTATGATTTAGTCCAGACCTAAACTCTAAATACCAAAAATTAAAAATAATAGTTTTTCAATAATCTTCCCTTGAACTCATAAGATCCAAATCTAATGCAACACTAATTTTTTTTAGATCCTTAGTCACCCCAAAGTAAAATATCTTCTATATAAACAAGGCTAGAGGGTAGCATGATTCTGATCAAAATCTAAAAAACCCAAAGCAAAAATTATTCCACCCATTCAAGGAATGAGTAAATCAATGTTTGATTAAAAAATGAAAATTTTTAGAGAGTTTTTTCACACATTTAAAGTAAAGAAACTAAAAAATGATCAAAACTTACAATTTTTGAAGAGTTTTCTTTCACACATTCAAGGCAAAGAAACCAAAAAATGATCAAACCTACAATTTTTGAAGAGTTTTCTTCTACACATATAGGTTAGAAACCATGATGATCAAAATATGAATTTTTTAAGCCTTAAAACCCCAAACAATAAATTCCTGAACACATCAATGGCCAGAATCCAAATCATTCATCAAAATCTAAATTTTCCATAGGAAAAATTCCTCTACACATGAATCCCAAATTTGATCCAAATTTGATCATTACAAGAATAAATTTCTATCTCCACACCTTAAATGGTAAAAGTTAAAATTTTGATCCAACCCCAAATTTTCTAACCCCTAAAGAACCAATTTTTACACCAAATGTTGAAATTTCAAACCCCTCATGAGAAAATTTTCCACCTTTTTCACCAAAAAATCTATAAATTTCACAACCCCATAGCAATCTCCCTAAAATACCTTCCAACATTGAAATGAATGACCCCCTTACTAATTACCCCAAACAAATGCTAATATTTAGGGTCAAGGGCCTTATTAACCTGATATTCCAAAATTTTCAACTTACAATCCACAAATCTCACAAACCTATATATATATATATCATCTATTTTAGGTTTGTGAGATTTGTGGATTGTAAGTTGAAAATGTTGGAATATCAGGTTAATAAGGCCCTTGACCCTGAATATTAGCATTGCATATATATATATATATAATCTATTTTAGGTTTGTGAGATTTATGGATTATAAGTTGAAAATGTTGGAATATCAGGTTAATAAGGCCCTTGACCCTGAATATTAGCAATGCTAATATATAAGGTCAAGGGCCTTATTAACCTGATATTCCAAAATTTTCAACTTACAATCCACAAATATATATATATATATATATATATATATATATATATATATATTCTTCCCACATTTAAAAATAAAAAACATTTAGGGTCAAAAGGCCTCAAAACCTTGAACTCTTTTTCATCACCAAAATCTTATTACATCCACAATTTTTTTCATTCAAATGGGCTTCTTATAATTTTTTAAACTAGCATAAATATCAACTACAATCCAAAATAAACAAATAAACATATGGTTTAGATGGTGGGAAATTAAGCAATCATACACTATACATAGAAAAAATTGACTCATTAATACCTCATCTCTCATTAATATCACTTAAGATCACCTTGTTGTAATAAATGAGTATAAACTTGATACATACTATATATCTATGTACATGTAACATATCTGATAGTGATGATAATTTGAGGGAATATCCATATGATGTTAGTGGTAGTGGTAGTTTGAGTATAAAATTGTAAATTTTACATGGTGTTCAAGTTTTCTTAACATTCAACAAAGATCTATGGTCTTCTTAGTGCCATCAACATCAGATGACTCAGAGTCATATTTAATGCTAATAGAAAGCATAGCTTCCCTTGATCTTAGGGGTAGTCATAATCAAATGTTTATTACTGGTTTATTTATTAATTATTAGAATGGTGATTTTATGACTCTGCACTTCTTTTGTCATTTTTTAAATAAATGAATGCTTCAATTTCAATTTTTAAAATATAATTTTTTTTCTTTTTTTTATCAAATAATTATCTATTTTTACTTCTTAGATAGGTTAGAATCCCTTAGAAGAGTTGTGACATGTTCAATTTGAACATTTTTTGGGATCACACATAACTTCATCAATAGTAAGTCGGTTAACCATTTAAACTATTTCATTTACCCAACTCCAAAATTTCAAGTCATGATTATAGATAGTGGTACCATCAACTATTTTAGAAAATACCATAGCATTAAGCTTGTTATGGGAGTCTACTTATTAGATTCCCCTATGTTTGCTATTTCCATAGAAGGAGTTGACATTATTTTGGGAGTTTAGTGGCTCACCACTTTGGGCACTACTGAGATGAATTTTAAAGAACTATTTATGAGGTTTCATTCATAAGGTAAGATATTTAAACTACATGGAATATGGGATAAATATCCATAATTATTTAGTTCCCATCAGATGATAAAGATTCTCATAAAAGGTACTAAGGGATTTATGGCACACTTATTTCCCATAGAGGTTTAACCAATCAAGCAGTCTACACATCCAAATTTATAAAGGGTGATGGATGACCATTATATTTTTTTGGTGACATACCAAAAGGAATTCCGCTAATACATTTGCATGATCATGTAATAAAGCTCATTTTGAGAAGTATACCATCAACATCAGACCCTACAAGTATCCCTATGCCCAGAAGAGTGAAATTGAAAAGATGGTATAAGATATGTTGGAGGCAAGAATCATCTGACAAAGTCAAAGTGAATATTTTTTCCCTATGGTAATGGTGTGGAAGAAGGATGACACTTGGAGGATGTGCCTAGACTATATAGAACTTGATCAATACACCATCAAATATAAGTTTACCATTCTAGTAATTGTTGATTTTTTAGATGGATTACATGGTGTTGTTTATTTTACCAAATTAGGCCTTCATTCTGGGTATCATCAAATTCAAATCCATAATGAGGACATACCTAGATCAACTTTAAAAACTAATGAAGGCCATTATGAATTTATAGTCATGCCTTTTAGCCTCATAAATTCACCATATACATTCTAGAGTTTGATCAATACTATTTTTAGGCCATTTTTGAGAAAGTTTGTATTGCTTATATATATATATATATATTGTTAAAAATAGTCTAACACCTAAGGGTGCACAAAATATGTTACCATCACAAGGGAATTAAAATGTCATAACTAAAATAAAACATGTTCAAATAATTAAAGATATGTCAATATAAAAAATATCTCACACAGGAGGTAGTAATAGAAAAGAAAGAGTGTGATCAAAACAAACAAAAGAGTCATATACCATGGTTTTCCCCCAAAACACACCAGATAAATACAAAAATATGCATGATCATTCATTTCCCTCTTAAAAGTGGCACCTTTAGATAATTCACCAAAACCATTTTTAAATAGAACACTAGGTCCTTGTTGTACAAAGTCTACAGGTTCCATCTTAGTAGAAGCCTAAATTTTCACTTCTAGGGGGAAGTATTTGCAGACCTTGTCCAATAAAGGACCAATTCTATTTTCTTTTTTAAACTAAAGCACATCATATACTTATTTTTGACAACCAACTTTGACTAATTTCACAAGTATGCTTGAAAAATCATTTATTTATTTATGAATGATCCTCCAAGTTTTTATTTTTTATTCCTCATCACACTATGGAGAATAAGTAAGTTCCACCCCCATTTCATCTCCCATAACATCATGCTAAATATCCAAGATTATGAGACCAATACTATAAGAGTATAGGTCATCACCAGCCACTTGAGAATCTAGAATGGGATTGACACTATCAATACTCATGTCATGAATCACATTAATCCAACTATGGATACCATTTTTATCAGAATCTAAAGAATCAACCCAACCATGAAGAATGAGTGATCTAGTTTTAAATTAAAACATCTCTTCATTCTTTTGTCTCCAAATAAACCATAAAATTTTAGTTGAAAAAATAAGCCAAAACTTATGGAATAAGGGATGCACTTTTTTCTTGTGACAAACATAACCAAAATCAATATTCATACAAAAAATATCACATCCAAAAACAATAAAACAACACTGAAAATAATTCTTCCAAACTTTAGTAGCAAAGGGACAAGTAAAAAATAGATGTTCTAAAGATTCAACTTCACCATAGTTCAAACAAAAAGGTAGGACCTCAGAGTGATTATAAATGAAATCACTTAAAATAAGTCTATTAAAAATAATAATCCAACAAAAAAATATTTATTAGGTCCCAGACAAGATGCCCACAAAACATTAAATCTAAAGGACCAACTCTGGAGGGGGTCATACACCTTATAAATCCAGTTAAGAGAGAGGAAAGGTGGCTTTGGAAAAAACATCTTGTTATATATCCATTTAGTGGAAAACTCATGCAAGCGAGGTCTATTAACCCACTTGATACTCTCTTAGAATATATCCTCAATGTCCAACACCAAAATATAATTATTATCCTTCATATCCTTAGAAACTATAGAGAAGGTCTTCCTTTGAAACAAAGGAATATGATATCTAAATCTAATTAGATCCCAAGAGGCCCATCCTTCAAATGATAAGAGATATTTAAATATCTATAAAATTTTTTGGAAACTTTTCAATGTAGAGCAACCCTCGATAAGAGCAAGGGGCCAACCATTGAGGGAGAGGTTCCATGTATTGGTGTTTTTTGATGACATCCTCACTACAATAAAATTTGGGATGACCATTTGAAGCATGTGAAATAGGTAATTTCAGTTATGAAACAACATAATCTTAATGCTAAACCTTCCAAATGTGATTTTGGTGTTTAAGAGGTGGAGTAATTGGGTCATATTTTTTCACATGGAGTGAAAGTTGATCTTTAAAAAATCCAAGTGACAATGGAGTGTCAGGTTATCAAGACCCTTAATAACCTTCAAGGATTTTTAAGGCTAACTAGTAAAAAATTATGATAGCATTGTAGCTCCACTCACTTTTTTGTTTAATAAAGACTCCTTCTAGTGGACTAATTCAGCGACCAAGGCATTTGAATAGTTTAGAATGGCTATATTCACAACTCTAATTTTGGTAACTCTATATTTTTCAAAAACTTTTATTATGGAGTGTGATGCATCAAGGTATGGCATTGGAGTTATAATCATGCAAGAAGGTAGACTATTGGTAATTGAAATTCACCAACTGAAGGGAAAAAATAGGCTCAAAACCACTTTATGAGAAAGAGATGATGGCTATTTTGTATACAATTAAGAAATAGAGATATGATTTAATGGGTCATCACTTTTAGGTAAAGACTGATCATGATAGCCTCAAATATTTTTTAGAAAAAAAATTTTCATCTGAAGAAAGAAAAAATGGGTTACTAAATTGTTAGGCTATGATTTTGAAATAGTCTATAAGAAGGGAAAAGAGAATGTGGTGGCAGATGCACTATCCCTCTAGGATGAGTAAGTTGAGGTATTGTTATGTGCAATGATTATTTGGTAGGTAGATTAGCTAGGGGAAACAAGATCAAAATGGGATAATGATAATGATACCCATGATTTCATTAAAAATCTTTAGTAGGGTTCTGGGGGAGCTAAAAAATTTACATGGAAGGGGAATGCATTATGGTATAAAGATAAATTATACCTTTGTAATCATTTTTTCCTAAAAAATAAAATCCTTCAAGAAATTCATGCATCTCCACTGAGAAGCCACTTAGGATTTTTGAAAACATATCATAAAATCAAATAATGCTTTTTTGGGAAGGTATTTTTTGGAATAAAGTATATAAGTTTGATTTGGGAGTTGTTTGCTTATTGTTGGAGATGTTATTCTATTTTGTGTATGTGTTTGTTTACTTAATAGGCACTCTCATGTATTTTGAATTGGTTGATTGTGGAGACCCAGATAGAGATTTTGAATACATTTATAGAGACTTTATTATGAATATTTTTTTATGTTGTATAATGTCTATGTTACTGTAAATATGGTAATGGTGTGCAAGACTGATCTTGTGGATTTAGGAGTGCATATTGTACTCCATCGTGGTATCATATCCATTCTATATATCCATTACCCTACCAGAACTATGCATCTAATATAGTTTGCATTGCAATGTAATTTCATTAATTTTTTGTATTTTGTTGGATTGAATTTTTTAGCCTCATGTTGCATTGTATAGTTCAATATTGCACCCATATTGATCAACATTTTGTAGTACATTGTGGGGTTTACATTGAAATATGCAAACATATAGAATAATGGGCTTTGTCTTGGCATCAAATCAAGCTCTATGATAGAGATCATTACATTTGAAGTACATCAATTGAGTATTGATATTTGTTTGAATTCTCATCACAAAGCACTATTATAAGTATATTGGAATATATAACTATAGGTAAAGGCATGTTGGGACATTATTTTGGGCTACTTATTCTAGCGGACAAGAACTACATTAAACAAACAACTATTTATTTTCACATTTATTCCAATGGGTACCTCAAGACATTTTCCTTTGCAAGCATCTGATCTTATTTTGAGAATCCATGGAAGCTTTTCCTATGTCCTATGATTGACTACATTTTTTTAGGTGAGTCATTTAAAAGTTTTGGATAGGTTTTCATAGTCAATTCAATGCCTTGATAGTTAGTTTTGATATCACCTTTTGGCTACTTTGATTGTCTTATGGATGGATTGATGTTGGGTGGTTACATTTGAGCATGGTTTTTTTCCTAACTACTTGATCTACAGCCAAACTAATTTCCAGGTCAAATTGTCACCAAATATACTACATAAACATTTAGTTTGGCCTGATATAGTAATGTTGGAAATTGAAACAAGCTTTTTATGTATTCAAATTTTGTTGGGATCTATACCAAACATACCTTATCCTTAAATTTTTCATTCCTCTTGCTTTATAAATGACTATTGGAATCCACTAAACAATGATTACCTATGATCTCATCCAAAGATAATTTTATTTGTCTTTAATGATGCACATAAGTGGACACCTATGAGTTAGATGATTCCTACACCTCCACTCACAAATCACAAAACCACATGAGAATTTGAGTTGGCATTGTATAATTATAGTTAAATCTTGTAGCTATGCCTACAACTAGTGACCACCTCCACTCTCTGATTGTTTCCTCACATGAACAAGAAAACTAAGAAAATTACTCTGAAACCACTAACTACCAACCAAAACCCCTGTGGTTATACAAAGGTTGGGATTTATTTTTTAAACCTAAATTACATAATTCAAAGTTTTAGAATAAATATTCTCCCACACACAATTCAAAAATTTATATATCCCAACTAGATGCATATATTTTATTAAAATTTTGAAGTGGAGAGGGATCAAGGGTTTGACCCCCTCTACCTAGAATTTTTCACAATATTTACCTTTAAAAAAAATTACAAAGAAGGTAAATTTTTTTAGTTTTTGGTTGTATGAAAAGTGGGGTTGGTATTTGGACATTTTTGATAAAAATTCCACCACATGATAGTGAGTTAAAATCCCCAACATCAAAGCAATGCTTGTATTACATTGTGATGAATTATTGAAAGGGGGTTTATTTACAAAGAAATTTTTTATTATTGTGGGAGCTATATTTTTGAAGGTGGTATAAATTATTTGTAAAGGGAGATATATTTTTGGTAACATGGTGTATAATTATTAAAGAGGGGCATTATTTTTTATATGCACACTTCTCTTACTAGTTGAAGACAAAGGGTGAGGTTCAGTCTCATAGGCAGTGAGACCCCCTCACAAAAACATTTCATTTATTTTTGTGTAGTTTGTACATGGATGTATTTTTGGTATATCTCGATGTCCTAAATTATCGAGTATGTTTTTGTGCCACTTGTTACACTTTTCGGTCAGGCTTGAGCAACCTGAGTTTATAGTTATCATACATGATCACCTTGACACACATATTTCAACATCTATATTCATTTGGGATGGATTTTTGATCACTTGTGTTGAAATCAAAATTCTTTGTGAGGATTTTACCATTATGGTTCTTTCATTATTTAGCTTCCTTATCGACACATTATTCCCTTGTTTTAAGAGCAATTCTATTATTTTTTATGGTGTCTTCTACAGATTGATAGCATTCTAGGTTTCTTTCATCATCTGGTGTTTTTTTCTTTTGAGATTACTTTTTTACTTGCACTAATTTATAAAGTGCCATGGGGGGTTTGTTGATTCAACCTTATGTACTTTCATGCATTTGTGTGGTCTATTATGGGCACCTTTTTACTCTTTTAGTTGCTTAACTTTTCCATCACCCCTAGGGCCATATTCTTAAGAGATATTTGTTCTATATCTTTAACACATTTTTGATAGTTGATAGCCTCTTTAAAATTCATTGTTGAGATTGATCTCCTTATGAAGAGTAGCTATTATGGTGAATACAATGTCAACATGTTAGTGTTCAAGTAATGGACTTAGCCCACTCATACATACTTTTTTGTGTCATTCCACCTAGTTAGTAGTAAGGGGGGGGGGTATGGTGTATATCTTACATATTTAGCTATTATGTTATTTGCTAACCCTTGTTGTACCACATCTTCTAGCAATAGATCAAATTTAGTTGGTGAACCTTTTTTGTACTATCAACACCTTTGACAATCTTTTTTTAAGAGCTATTCTAGTGAATTCTAGTGTCATTTTTTTGTGATCAAGTAGTGGATCTAGACCATTTCTACAGATTGAGTTCCTTTGTGACCTTTGATTCCATCGAGTGAATTTGTATTTGATGACATTCATTCCATAAAGTGCACCTTTTTATCATTATGTTTGAGTATTAAGTCATTTGATTTCTTGGGATACCTTGCAACATATGTTTTTCTCTCTTGAATTTAGTTGTTGTTACTAGTTTTTATGTACCTTTCGGTGACACATTTCATCCTTGGTAACTATTTTTTCTAGATTTTTTATGATCAATGTTTTTGATAAAGTGAGCCTCATACAGAGTACTAGTTCCTCATTGACTTGGTAATTATAGTGGCTCAACATCCATATATCCTAGTAAGATGGATTGGTTACCATAGGGACACTTTATATTTCAATATGATTTATACATGAGTACCTAATTAAGCCTAGTTTCTAGGCCCATTTAGTCTCTTTGCTTTATCTTTTTTCACTCCCTATTTTACACTTAAGGAGAGTGTTGGAGTAAAGTGTATACTATTGATTTGAGAGTTGTTTTTTTATTGTTGGATATGCTATTTTATTTTTACCACATATTTGTTAAGTGCAAAATAATAATAGATACTCTTATTTTATAGGTTATTCATGAAATAATATTTTGTTTCATGAAACAACTTACCTTGACTACTTAATAGGCACTCCCATGTATTTTGACTTGGTCAGTTGTGAAGAGACACATGGATATTGTGAATATATTTATAGATAATTTATTGTGCATATTTTTTTATGTTATGCAATGTATATGTTATTGAAAATGTGGTCATGGTGTGCAGGAGTGATTCTACAGATGTATGACTACATATTACACTCTGTCAGACTCAATGGAGATGTCTATAAATATGTGGTTGAATGCATGATATGTCAATAAAACACAAGTGAAAATATTAATACCCCAGGTATTTTACAACCTTTATCCATCCCTAGCCAACATTGGGAGGAGGTTTATATGGATTTCATTATTGGATTACCATAATCTAAGGGTAAACATGTTATCACGATAGTTGTGCATTGAATCACCAAGTATGATCATTTTTTCCCTTATCATATCCATTTTTTTCTAGTACAGTAGCTTTTAATTTTCTCAATATAGTTCATAAATTTCATGGTAATCTAAAGATCATTGTTAGTGACCAAGATCCCATATTTACTAGTAATTTTTGGACTAAATTATTTGCATGTTTGGGTACCCAATTAGCTCATAAATCATCCTATCATCCTCAATATGATGACAAAATAGAGGTATTAAAAAAATCTCTCTCTCTCTCTCTCTATATATATATATATATTTGACAAATAAGATGGATGGGTTCATTGCCTGCCACTTGTTGAATGGTGTTATAATACTTTTTTCACACTTCTTCCAAAATATCTCCTTTTGTTGAATTATATGGGCATCAACCCCCATCCATCACATACTCCTTGATGGTATATCCCAAGATTTGATTTTTTGAGGAACACATTCACCATCAATAGGAGGTACTAGTGAGTTTTCAAGAGAATTTAGTAATAACACAAAATAGAATGAAATAACAAACATATCAACACTATAGTGAGATGCATTTTTACATAAGTGATTGGGTATATATGTTTTTACAGCCATATAAGTATATGTATATAAAGTAATAGAAAATATATAACATGTTGTCACCTAATCATTATGGCCCTTATCAGATCTTGCTTAAAATTCATAGTGTGGATTACAAATTGGAATGACCTCCATCCACTCAAATCTAGTTTTTAATGTATCTTGCATGAATAAGGTAAACACAAATTTTCCACTTAGATTAATTTAATAGAATTATATGAATAAGGAAAAGTCATTCTACATCCTAAATAGGTCCTTCACACATGCACTAAGTAACTATGAACTAGAGAGATTAAGGAGTGTTTGATCAAATTGAAGAACTTGCATTTTGAATATGCAACATGGGAGGATGAAGCATTCCTATAGAAATATCATAGTTTGATTTAACATTAAGGACAACAATATTTTGAAGGGGAAATGCATGATATGACCTTAACCTATAGTGCATATAGGGATATGTGTGGACAACTTGTGGCTTACATACCTTCATATTATCTTATTACATTGATAAATGTTCTTAGTATGGTCGACTTATGGAATAACCATGAATTATTATAGTATATATAAGAGGTATTGGTTCGTATTTTAGGATCATATTATGAATTCTATTCTAATAATGTTATTATGTAAGTTTCCCCCTAGAAGTGGCTCAATCATAATATTAAAGTATTTGGCTCTTTTACCAATTATTGTTATGGATCTACTTATTCTATTATTAATTCTAAGTTATATAATTATATTGTTGCAACTTATCTGAGTAATTTAATTACAACATGTCCTTATCCCATTGTCTCAGAGGTGATATTAGTAGAGTTCCTTGGTATGAATATCTCAGGTAAGTGGAGTAGTGAGAACCATCCATGTGTCATTATCTTGCTATCTTGGAGATGATGTCAGTAGAGTTTCTTGGTATGAAAATTTTGATCAATTGGAGTAATTAAAGTCATCCATGTATCATCATATTTCTATCCCAAATATGACATTAGTAGAGACCCTTGGTATAACCATTATAGAAAAGTGGAATAGTGAGAGTTGTCCACATGTCATCATCTTGCTATTCTAGAGATGACATTAGTATAGTTCCTTGGTACTAACATTATGGGAAAGAAGAGTAGAAATATACATCCACATGTCATGATCTTTCTAACCCAAAAATGGCTCAATGTATGATAATAATTTTTATACCTCAAGCTAGTAGATCACTGAGATCATCATAAATGTCATCATCCCACTAACTTGTCAAGGGGAGTAAAGTATAATAAGCTAGATTCTAATCATAGATAGAGAAATGATATTAAACCACACGCATCTTAGCTAAATAAGTAAATATAATGCACATGAATGACAAGATCAAAATAAAAAACAACTTAAAGAGATATCTGTCATATTATGCTGACATGGAAACTAGGGGAGAGGAAAAGAAGCCACATGGAAATGAAGTCAGTATAAATTGGCGTTTCAAAATGAAAATTCAAATAAGGAAAGTAAATATGGAATGGAATGAAATTAATTATTTACATTAAATTTCATGAATTAATGACTTAGTGTATTCAATTCTAAAAGCTAGTGAATCTAAATCAATATTGTTCGATTAGCAATAATTGATTTGATCAAATTACCTCCTAGCTACCATAAGATTTTTGAAATACATGAATTGATGGTTTGAGCTCTCCAATGGCCAAGATATTCTAAAATTTTCAAATAAGAGACATATCCCTTCTGAAGTTTTAATGGAATCATCATCTCATACTGCTCCTTATGCATATTTGATTGTTGGTCTAACTAAATATATAGACATAATATTCAATTCAGAAGCTCTTAATCATGATTTCAAAAACTATTCTATAATTTGGGAGGAAAGTGATGCTATAAAACCATAGAGGGCAGAAGACCATCTCACTATTTTTACACATCAATACAAAGATGACCTTATGGTAATAAAAGCAACCGGACTACATAATGTTGTATCCAAATCAAAGGTAATGCCTTGCATAGACTTTCTATATGATTTATTTGTAAATGGGAAAATATCTATAAAAATACTACTTTTTTGAATTAACAACACTCTTGTAGCTTACATAAGTGCAAATGCATTCAAATTGTATTATAAGATCCCATTATTAGAGATGTCATATAGGTAGGGCATGGTCAATTCATGGTTACTTAAAAATAATCTCCTTGGAAAATTGTAACAATAAGATATAAACCCAAACAACATTGTTATTCAAGACCTTATTTCTTTTGTTCCCTCAATCACCTTTAGAATAGGAGTAAGGACTACTATAGCTTTGTTAAATAGGATATATTGCTTCCCAAACATTTATTATGTCAATGAGATATGGGTTACATTAATAAACATTATCTTGACATCTAACAAAATTATTTCCCTATGAGAGATAATTATCTCCAATTTGATTCATCGAATCACTAATCCAGGAAGCTTACTAGATGGTAAATTCTACATGATGTCTTATCTATTATATGTTATAACTACAATAATTCATTAAACCTATCAATATCCATGGAAACCATCTACAAAAACTCAAAGAATAGGATTTGTGACAAATTGAACATCCTTCATGTTTACAAATTTAGGAAGCAAATATAAGGGTTGATAGAGACATTCTACACTATGGTGTACTAGGCTATCTATGGAAATAATATTCCTAGTCTATCAGATCCCATGAAGATAACTATTCAAAAAATGGGAAATTAATAGCTCTATCCTAAGTACACCATAATCAGTATAGAAGGCACCAAAGCATACCCCCTTTATTTATCAAAAAATATTCTTGATAAAGTGGGTGAGTAGGAAATTACCACTCAATTGCCTGATAGTGTGGATGTTCAGTTACAGAGTGATAAACAAGAAAATATACACCTAAACCCTCTCATCATTGGTAGAATGAAATATACAAAGTGGGAATACTTTTAGTCTATGGGGAAAATTAGGATGCATTATGGATTAAAATTGGCACCATTTAGACAATGGGACCCCAGGATGAATGTCAGGGAGTATATAAATAAATATGATAAAAAGGTAAGGATCAATTATGGGTATCAATATTAAATTAATGATACTATATTTATGAATGTCAAGGATGACACCAACATTATTATAAGGATGCAAAAAGTAAACATGTCAATGGTTGTATCACAATAGATCCAATATGTTTCTATAATTATTGAGGAAGATGCCAAGATAATCGAGGGAAAATAATGGATTATTACACTTGTTCATGGCCCCCTTCCTCAAATAGAAATAGGTATACATGAACAAGCTATCCCATATGGAGAATTAAATTTTGAAGACAAATATAAGGTTACCCAAGGATACCCTACACATTTTATTGTTGTTGCCTCTCCTCAGCATACAACTAACATGGAGGGACCTACCATGCCTAATGGAGTAGTTGTGCTATTCTCTATGTTACCTCTACCTCCACTAACCATAGTTCAACAAGAAAGTCTTACCAATTTCCTTTATTAGGTTTATGTTGTTTATCCCTCTTCATCACCACATGCTACAACTACATCAATAGTATTAGTGCCCCAGTCCCCTATGCAACCATCTTCATCTTTCATGATTTCCCTAATGATCATAGCTACTCCCACTTCATTACCACTTGGTACCACTGTGATCTCTTCATCTCCCACTCCACCTTTTACATGAAAAGATATTATTACCATTAAGGGACTAATTACTTATAAGATAAATCCCAAACTCCTCCAATCTCACATTACAAGGTGTAAATAGAGGAAAGACCTGTAGAAGACCTAAGGGAAGGAGGAGATAACATAAAGGGCCAACAAGGATTAGATCTTATTGAGGTATATCATAGTAATGAAGAGGACATGAGATGGGCAACTAAATAATAATGGGTGTCCAAAACACTAAAGAAACATCATATTTTGTGGAATAATGAAAGAGGATAAAGAGTATGAGTGGATGAATAAAGTAGAATCTTAGTCCATATGGACTATTATATTAGGATAATCTAAGTAAATTAATAAGGAAAAATTTATCTTAGTGGCCACCAAGTTGATATAAGACAAAGAAGGAGATATGGAAGGTGAGGTAGAGTAAAAACTACAAGCCTCAGTACAAAAACCATCAATAACCAAAACATATACTCTCTGTCTCAAGCTACCATAGTGATAACTGAAACAAAAACTACCCCAACTACCTCCTCCCAAAGAGTAAGTACACCAATTCTTCATTCTTTGGAAAATTATTCAATTGTAGTTACTATAATTGATGCATTTGGGACTATTTGTTCTTTATTTTCATTGAGCCCATCAACTAAGCCTTAGGTAACCACAATGCCAAGTTTGTTGACTACCAATTTTTACCTTACTACTATTACTAATGGGGTGTATTACACATCAATCACCAATTAATTGAAAAGTCTTCTTAGCACCCCAATAACCTACTCATTATTTAGTGGAGCTAGTCCCTAATTCTCTAGGATATTAATGTAGGTGTATTTTGAAAATCTATTATCTACCTCCATTTTTGTAACACTAGCCACACCCCTTAGACTATATACATAGTTGGGTATGCCCATTGGCCAAGTTACCCAAACAAATTCATCTATAGTTTTAGTGTATAATGTAGCTAGGAAGAACAAGTACATCACTGATATCCTAACATATAATAAATTCACTAGATGGAAAAAGGATATACCTCATTTCCCTATATTAGGAACACTTTCCCCTACAATAATACATCCTCTAGGTCAATATTACTCTTCTACTCATACAACCATAGAGAAAAATAAGTAACAAGTTATATTGAATTTCCCCTAATGGATTCAACAACTACAATAACATGAGGTAAGAAAACAAGACCTAGTGGTTGTTAGACATCCAATGATCAAATTTCACTTTGATAGGTAGACAAATATCTTGTGGAAGGTCAAGAGGAAATATGTGATTTTAGAGGGACAAGAAGTTGAATTAAAAAAAAGAGAAAATATATTCTCTGTAACCAAAAGAATAAAAATAAATCCCTTTGACTTAGATTAATACAAGGAAGATCCCTATACTTTTATAGATGCTACGGGGGGCATGATAAATAAAATGTTAATTTTTTTGATTAGTTTATACAATGGTCACAAGAGAGGATCACTATTCAATCTATAAAATAAATCATAGATAGTGTAGAGGGTGAAACTAAAAACTGTATAATATTATTCAATTAATAAGGTCTATAAAGGCTACATACCATCCTAAGTTGGGGGATATACTTAAATTATTCAATAAAATGAAGGATATGGATGGTAAGTTCAACTTCCACAGCCAAGAAACAAGGAACAAGATGTATTCCCATTTGAACCTAATAATAGCAATAGAGGCTACATAGGCCTAAAATTACATGGCTATTAAGAGGGATAACTTGCTTGATTGGCATCAAGAGATGAAAACTTTAGTCTAATAGTTTAGAAGTCAAGAGAGAGGTTGTCTCTATTTTTAGGGATAAGAGGGTCACTGAGGTGAGTACTCCTCTTGGGTAGTTAGTTCCTAATCCCATTTTTTATAACCTCCTCTGAACTACAACTAACAACTTTCAAGCAAAAATTAAGGGGATAATTTATAAAACTAATAATGAGATTATGCAATTTGTAAATTTTGCTAGAGACAGGGTGATATGAGTAATGACACTCTATGTGGAGGTTAGAAATACATTAATCACACATATTAAGTTTATTTACAAGCTTCAATAGTTGTTCATAAGGTCTTTGCTTAATTTTGATACTATTGATATTGACTTTCAGGCTAGTCATGCCTTATATTTATAAATGGAGGTGGTAAAATAATCAAATTCAGTAGCAAAAGTACTGCCAACACCCCATAGAGGAACTCAATCTCAATCTTTGATGTATACATTGGTAAAAACATAGACTGGGCTAACTTAATGTGCCACTTTCTACTTTCACAGTTGTAAATCCAGTCCCAAATCTAGTTGGAATGTCTACAATAGTAATGCCTTCCCAAGCTATATCTCAAGTTACAACATCCAACTTCAATAGATTCATTGAGTATGCAAGTTTAAACTTTTATTACTACCACATCATAGTCAAATTTTGATATGAATGCATGTTTTAGTTATAACAAAAGTTTATTTTTGGATCATTCTATTTCTAGAGTTCTTTTGGTAAATGGTATTATTTATAATCTCCTTGTAAACATGCATGATGTGCATGAGTTTTGACATATACTATATTATTAGACAATGTAAATTTATACATTGATTTAAATATGAGGCATACCCATACCAAGATTATATATAATTGTATCCTCATAATTTCAAAAGGAGGATAATTTTGGCTATCATGATTAATAGGAAATTTTGAGGATTTCTATACAACTGGTCTTAATGTGAAAATCTTGTTATCTCAAAACTTGTGAATCTTGTAAGAAGTTATATCAAAATAACATCTTAGTTTTTTGGTTATTCATGGGTATGCTATGCCTCTAAAATAGTTATTCATCTTGTGCTATTGCTAATTTGAATGATTTTGCATAATAATCATAATCTCCCTTTGTTGATGTGTAATTATAATCTCATAAACCTAATAACCTTTGATTATATATGCTATATTTCATTATATTTTTGTTCCCTTAGAATCTTAATTATGTTTTATTTTTTGAGTACTTACAATAGCTTACAACAAACATTGGTTTTTGACTATTTATCCTTAGTGCAAGAGCCAACTTAGAAAGGTTTCATCTTGTTTAATTCACAAACCTTCTTTCCTACCCTACCTTTCTTTATTTTTTGAATTTATTTTGATAAGGCCCACCTTAGGTTAGATTCATCATTAATATTCCCATCTAAAATAGATCTAGACCCATGTCATATTTGAATCATCTAAAGTAAATAACTACTCCATTCATCACTATTCCACCATCAATTTTTTTACAAAACCCAATACCCTATAATTCATGCCTTGAAGTGAATATTTCTTCAAAAATCCTAAAACGTTAGATGCCACCTTTTAAGGTTCTATGGTGTGCTTAAAACCCACATTTACAAGTATGTAGGGAAAACAAAGAAGTACAAAATAATGTTAAAAAATTTAATATCAAAAACCAATTTATAGCATTCAATGAATTGAAATAAACATACAGTTAATTTGAAATTAAATGGCAGTGTGGTTAAAATAGTGTGAGAAATAGCAATTGAAAATGAATGTTCCTCTCTATTGATTGAAATGGTAACTTATATTTATAGTGGTGAATGATCCCAATCTTTCCTAAATATTAAGTTGATGTCATCAACTAGGTCGATTTAGTCCTAAATGGGTTGACTAACTTCAAACTAGGTTGGCCAGGATAAGTTAGTTATGAATACTACATTATAACATTTAAAACTACATCAATCTAGTTGATGTAATTGGGAAGGGATTAATGGTAATTAAATTACATTATATGGATTGATACAGTAAGAATTTATAAGTCTTGATATAGCTAGATGATGAAATATGAAAGCAAATAGCTTAGGGGATCATTTATGAGGAAGTTATAATGGATGTAGGAATGATAAATAATCAACAATATCTCTCATAAATCACCAAAGACCTGCCCACCCCTTTCTTGATACAAATTTTAAGGCATGCACTCATGAAAATTGAAACTTGATAGGATGCTACAAGGGAGAAATATTTAGTAAATGATAAAGTTTTAAAAATTTAATGTGTATATAACTAGTGTATAATATAATGCAAGTATTATATTATAAATGTTACTTGACAAAACATTGATAATTTTTCCTTCCATTTATGTCCATGATATTCATTAGTTTTTCAACAAAATATTCATAAGTATTTTCAAGTTTAGGCATATCATTATTAACAACATGTACATCTATATTCCTATGTTAATTATCAATGTCTATATAGATTGAATAAGTAACATTCAATTATTTAGTTTTCACCATTTTAGTTGTCACACAAACATGTGGTTGAATCAAAGGAATGCAAATATGATCAATTGTAATACCTTTTAATCTCACTTCACTATTTAGGTATAGGGAACTTCACCTTCTTAGATGGCATCAAATGTACTCATGAAATCATTAAGAAAGTTATGGAAAAGGATGAAAAGTTAGATTTTGCCTATGTAATAAAGGGAAATAAAAAATTTGACCTAAATGTCAAACCTTAATAGAGGATAAATTTTGAATCCTATGGATTTTTTTTGAAACCATTATTTTACACTTAAGAGATATAAAATAATTGAAACTATGCACTATTTTAGATTACAAAAATAATGACAATAACCACAATAATATAAATTGAAATGGGTTAAAATATATTGGAATCACTTAATTTATAATTGAAAAGAAAATGTAAGGATGAGTTTATTAATTATGACCATATGCCATTCATGAGAGATGCTAAAAAATATATAAATGCTCAAGATATAATTCATTAGGTGCTCAAATTTGGAACATGGGCTGACAGACTACCTGGATGTTTTTGGTAAAGTCATGCACTTGTAGTAACTAACACTATTAGGGTTTATCAATAATGTCTCTATGCACAATGGGGGTATGTAACTTCTTGGAACCTTGTGCCTACACCTAAAATATGTTTTTGTGGATGTGAAATCTTTGAGTATGTGTTATAATACATATTTTTCATATCTTTCATCCAAAACCCTAATTGTGTTTGATTAATCACAAGACACCTTGAAAAGGGGTTAATAATTGGGGTTGGACTACCTCAACCTATACCCATTGAATGGTTGTGTGTTGCCTATATTACTATAATCCAAAGTGGGATCAAACCACGTGTATTTATCCCATTTAGGCAAGTGTGTGAAAAATCATGAAAAATATAGAATGTAATCCTATCTTTGATCTTTAACATTTGGCACCATGTATATTTGGCCTCATTATATTCAGATTTGGCTATGTGGACTACTCTATGGCTTCTCCTTAAATATTTAAGATATCTATATACCTTTTTACTAATATTATAAGAGAGTGAAGGATGATCCAAGGAGATACTAAAATATAGTATTAGGTAATTTAAAATACAAATCTTGATATAGATTTACCACACATGACTTGCACACACAAGTATGGTCTTAACCCACCATTATTTCACACCTACATGATAACTTATGAGTTTAACCCTTCCATTATGTTATTACACACCTAAAATAACCTTAAAATCTATGCCAAACCAACTTATTATCTCATATAGACATACCCAAACCTTCACTTCAATCCTCATGCGTGGGTTGTTACCATCAGACTAGGTCAATATCACCAATTGATATTGATAATAACCCCTTCCAAGCAACAAATATTTTTTAAAAGCAAATTTTTCCTTAGGGTTAGCCCATCTAGCTTACATGATGGTGGCATGATAAATCACCCAATTAGACACACACACACACAAATCAAGTCTTCACTTGATAGGGGACTTAGAATTTATTTTGCACACATCTATACACTATTGTAAATTAATTAAAACTTCCCTATTCCTCTCAGTTTTAAATTCAATCTTTAGGAGTAGTCATAAGACAAGTCTGAAGTATAATAAAATGAAGTCAAAGCAAGCATTGTTGAGTGTCAAATCAAAATCAATAGTTGCATTCATATAGTGAAGGAGCATAATTCAATAATCAAACTAGGTGGGAGAACTATGTGTGGCTTAATTTCCCCCCTTGGATTTTAAGATATGTAAACAATGGTCAATCATCAATGAGGGTGATTGGGGTTAGCTTAGCCCATTGCACTTTATCAAAATTTACAAGTTTATATCCTTCACAAGCACACATATGGTTTCAAGGTGAGGGAGGATGATTTTTGGAGTTGTGTGCATCATCAAAGTTTGACATAATACATATAGATCTTTTAGAGATAGATGAAGTTGACAATATTATTAAATACCCTTTTTTTGGCATAATTCACTATTAACCACTATGGGTCAGTATCGATAATAGATACTGATCTAAAGTTGATAGAACTAACCCTATGTAGTTAAAACACTTACAGACATAAAAGAATCACAAGCCTAATTCACTCTATTTTTTACTATTAGAGCATAATTATATTCAGATAGTCAATTCAAAAAACTAAGTACATATCCATTTACTATGCCAACTATATCTATCATATGCAACTTGTGAAATCATTACAATATATTTCAAGATTTTACATTTAGATTCATGCTTAAATGTTAGATTTAGTAATATGAATTCATATACTAGTTTCTATCCTATTAGGGTTATAAAACTAAATAAGGGTAAAACATATTGGTGAACCTAGATACTGGTAGAATTGTGCTAAACCCTAGCATTCCCTTTAGGGTTTCATCTTTTTAGGATTTCAAATTTTAGCCTCAAGTTTTATTTTCAAGCATGATTTTTGATTATCCCCTAATAATAAACATCACCCATGGCTATAATTAATGAACGCTATATTTATTTGTTTAAAAAAGTCATGAAGGTAATACTTTCACAATACTCTACTTGGATATTTTATTACAATTGGATCAAATATGTAATCAAATGGGTTTAAGGTAGGTTGTTGGGCCCCTTATTTTAGTATGTAAGTATTTTTGCTAGCATGATAAACACTTAGGTGTAAGGCATCATTTTAAATGATGAATTTTTCATATCCTAAAGCCAATTGGGGGAATCAATACACACTTTGTACTAGATGGTAGGTGGCTAACCAATTCTAGGATTCCTAGGGCATCTTCTAGGTTAGATGAAACATGGTAAATGTAGTGTGAATGACATAAGGTGATGGATCTGGTAGAATGATCATAAGGGCTCTTGCTCAACACTTCATGTGCACAATTTACCCTAGAAAGAAATGTTCCTTTAGAGATATAAAAGGAGCTCGAACCAGTGAAGTAGAGGATACACAAATTTGGTGCAACAAAGATCTGGTGAATTGAGAATGCTCTGTAAAAATTAATATAGCCACCTTTAGATTTAGAAGTGATATGGACAACATGAATACTCCATTTTTAAGCACCCAAGCTCACTTGTGAGCCTCTAGTTCATTAAGTAGCTTTAACTAAGGATTTAATCTATTCTTATCACCATGAACTGTATAATCTATTTATTTGAGCTTTGATTAATGAAAAGTAATGATTTTAGTAAAACATGGTGTTTCTAGTTTGAAAGTCTTTCACTTTTTATTGAATTGTGTAATGAGTGTAATTTTATAAGTTAAAATTCATTCATGCTAATTAAAGTTCAAATGAGCTTCTGGTTTATATTTTTAATGGAATACCTATGTTAATTAATTATGTTAGCATATCTTGTATATTGACTAAGTGTAGATCCCATGCCAAGCATTGATATCCATGCATGAATCATGATCCTAGTATGAACACTTGAACTGAAGTAGCCCCTTGACATGTCTAGTACCTGTATAATAATAGTCTTAGTTTATCAAAGTCTTGCACCTAAATGATGCTATAACTAGTTCCCCAAATTGGTTTATGCCTATATAACACCAATCCTAGTCTGTGAAATACTAACACCAAGGGATATACTTAATCCTTATTTGAAATGACCAAGTCCTATATTTGATGCCTTGCACCATGGCATAACTAGCCCAATGCTAGCCCTGGTTCTTTATCTACTATGATTTAGGTGAGCACATAAGGCATATGCCTTATGTGAATTTATGTCAATGAAATCAAGTGTATAATGTTGAGCACAAAAGACAATCCTATGTTTGTGCCTGTGTCATGAGTCTAAAATTGACTTAGACATACCATTTATACCTAAATTTTCTACAACATTTTGGTTCCATCATCAGGAATCATGTTGAATTTTATTATTGAAATGGTACAGGATAAAAATGTACCAACTTTCCCTCAAAACATTGAGCATTGGTTACAATACGTGGAAGATAGTTTTGTGCTAAAGCATCTAACCTGCAAAAGACAAAAGTTGAGAAAGTGAGTTCATCTTAACCTATATGATGCTCTATATTAGGTTATTTTCTATGAGTTTCTAGAGCATGTGTAATGATGGTTGGCTACATATTCAACTCACCTTAGCTATGGATAGTGCTTTGAGTGGATGAAGGAGTGTCTAGAAAGGCTTGAGACATTGGATGCCACTTGGAATAGAGTAGTAGACAAATGATGGTAAGGAGTGATGAATAATTACATGCTTGAGTTCATATTTTCAACATACTCATTCCTTGAGGAAGTAAATTATCAATTTTTATATGAACCTAGAGGCATGTTTGTGAATAAATTTAACACAAATCTCAAAAAGCTAATGGTGGATTACAACTTTGAGACTTTGGGGATAGAAGGCTAAAGTCTGTTTGGGTATGAGAAATGTATATGGGGAAAATGGGATGTGTAGGTGAAGTAAAATGTAAGGGGACAAGTAGATTGACACCCAAAAACTCAAAAGACAAAATTATAATAAGAGATGTTGTAGGCTGATAGAAGATATAGAACTTGAAAGTGCTGAGAGAGCCTGTAACAAGCCAGAAGGGAATGGGAAAAAATATATTGAAATATAGTAGTGTGAGGAGGAAATATATGATGAAGTGATGGATTTATCTCAGTATTTGATATGGATGGAATATGCTAGGTTCCTACAAGACTTGGTGATTGAAGATGCAATCAATGCACCTACCCCTTTGAACTTTTGGTGCATGCTCATGCACTTGACCCCCCACTTGAAGAAAGCACAAGAGTGATAATTGACCCTATTATCAACATATATTTGTAAACTTAGAGTGTAATTTTATGATTAAACAAATTATTCCTTATGAAGATGTGAGCTTAACAACCTCTATACTAGTAGGCACTAGCTCACCATAACAAAATTTGAGCACAAACACACTAGTTCAGTTAATGGCAGTACCATAAAGTTGGTAATAGCCTTCAAGATGTGGTTTAGTACCACAAGTGAGTAGTATAATGCCTTTGAAATCAATGACACCAATAATAATGATGAGGCCAATGCCTAACCTAGTAGATGGAGGCATTAGAGGACTGCCACCAAGACAAATGGTGGGAAGATAAATTCCTCATATCCTAACTACCCACCCACAAAAAATCTATTAAAAAATGGATAGGCACTTGCTAGAGTATTGTGGAATGTAAAATACCATAGATCATGTGCTGAAGTGTGAACTATAGTGGCATATATAAGGCATAACCTAATTAGAGTGCAAGGCAACCTAGTTCACAATTACTAAACTTAATCATACCCATACCTAGTATAGGAAATTTGAACCTAACCAGGCTATGATTGACTATGACACTCTAAAGGAGGTAGTCATAAAGGAATTTGACATTCCAAAATTTGAATAGTAGAGCATCACCATGCTGAAAGAGAAAACCCAATGACTCTTAGAAAGCATGTGCTTATACAATGCAAGGTTTGATATTCTCCTTTTGAAGCTCTCATATGACATTAACCCTTCCCAACATGTATAATGGTTCATTGGAGGGTTGTTAGTGTTGTTTTGAAGAGCACTTTACATGAAATTTTTTATAGACCCTCATGAAGCACTTGAAGCCACTCTCAAAATTGAGGCAATCAAAATCATAGATACTAGGATCAGTCCATTTATTGAGGTGTATATTGTGTTCATGTCTTCCTAACTCCAAAATCTTACCAATATCTTGTCATAAGACACTCGAAGTGGATTATGGTGTATTGACTATGAAATAGAAGTCCATAATAGTAATAACTACCCATGAAAGATGTATGAACATTGCTTCTAAGCTGTGAAGTTTATTAAGAGGTGCATAATGTTCACAACTACCTTTTGTTATAACATGTCAATCAGGTCAACATAACCATCTATTATCAATTGTGTGATGCCTACACCCATACCACATCCAATTACAAGGTCATTGATGAGATGTATGAGAACATGAAAATAGGTATAAGGTAGGCCATTACAGTAGTCAAAGGGCAATCTAACAAAGAAAATAAGGGCTACAATTAGTATAATGTAGGCTATGGGGTGTAATGAGGTGCTATAGGGTGAGTTGAAAGATGTGGTGGTGGAAGGTTCCCACCCTACTCATGCTATAAGTGTCGTTCCATAGAACACTATTAGTGTGATTACCCTACATATCCCATGTGTGGGTATTGTCTAGGATGCCATAAGGTCAAGGAATGCCCTAAATTGAAAAATAAGTTAACCTAATCCAGACTTGATGTAGGGATGATCAGTCATGAGCTAAAAATAGAGAAGTGGACCCCAAAGGAAAAATTGATCCACATAAATATGGTCAAAGTGTAGGTGACTACTTGTAGTGGATTCACCACTCAGTTGTTAGTTACACCAATACCTAGATTCCACATAAAATATGGGGGATAAGGATTTTACTGAGCATGTAATGTGGCCTAAACCCAAATTTATGCCTTACCTATACCTAGTGTGCCAAAATGATATATTGAATTAGGCCATGAGTGTAATCCAAAACCTATAAGGGGAGATCTAACTAGTGTGGGATCTAGAAGCATAGGCTAATATTTCCCAACAAAAGTAGGATAGATATAAGATTGAGATAAAATAATTAATAGATATCCTATACCTCCTACAAATAGATGGGATGATACCCCTATTAAATAACTTACTCTTGGAGCATAGTGATCATATATAGTTGAAGTTGTTTCACCACACATGGAGATGGTGTGAAAAGTTAGGCATACATAGAATGTAGAGTAGGATCAAGAACTCCTCATGAATGCCACTATTGATGGATGGTCTATTTGTGAAGTATTTGTAGACAAAGGTGTTGAGGTCAACATCTTGACCAAGAACACCTAGGAGAAAATGGGTAGGCCAACCTTGAGGCCTTCCCCTCATGTACTTTTCATGGCCAACAAGACCTAGGCACAACCTATCATAATTTTGAAGAGTAAAATTTTATATATCATGGGTGCTAAATTCTATGCTAACTTTGAAGTGATTGAGTTGGTAGAATAAAACAAATACTTGACACTTCTAGGAAGTCCATGGTGCTATACAAATAACATTGATATGCACTTCAAGAAATGATACATGACATTTGAAAATGGAAAAGAGAGGGTAGTTATAACCTTCTCACAAGACCAAGGACAACCCTATGTTAAGAGTGTGGACCTCAAAAATGAGATCAACCACATATATAACATCATGATGCAAGGCACTAAGACACTAAACCTTAATGATCAAAGAGTGCTTTTTTAAGAATATGGGTAATTATCCTCAGATACTATTGATGTTTCCTATGACTAATGGGTTAAGGAAGCATATGATACCACTATTTGAATATGTCACTTGGTGCAAGCAAAGGTTCCAAAACTAGTGAAGATAGATTGGGTCCAAATTGATCACACTTATAAAAGGTGGGTCCTATGAACCAAAAAGAAGGGAAAGAGAGTGTTTCACCTTAGTAAAGGAAAAATTTCATCACTACCAAGATATACAAGGAGTAATCCAGTAGAAGACTATGTTTGAGACCTTGAATCATGCATCCTAAAAGAAGTGGATAAGATGGGTGCACTAGTGTATACATTGAAGAGCATTATCACTCATTGGTGGGTAGTGAAAAGGCCTAGATTTCCAACTTGGCAAGATGTGAAGGAAACTATTTACACTAGATTAAAGAAGAGAAATGAGGACCTAGACATCTCTAGCAACTCTGATAACTCTAACCCTATAACACGTGTACTTGTGTAAAGAAACATATACTATCTATGGTGAGAATTCCCCAAGGAATCTATGGGTGCATGCATTCTATAGGACCTTGAAACATGGGCATGAGCTTGGTACATTGTCAATGAAATGTGATGTGAGATAACCAATTAGGATGCATTTAAGGAGTGATTTTTTCACACCTCCTTTTCTTCATAAAATATTGAACTAATTGAGCCACTATAGATGGTTTGGAGGTTAGTTTTTGAGGACACTACAATATTTAAAGAGAACTTGAAAGACATGTTTAGTGAAAAGGGGTTGACACTCCTAAATTTCTTTGAAGATCAAACCCTCAATAGGGACTCCAGTGATGAGGATGATGAAGCATGGAAGGCATGCAACTAGAAACTTTTAATAGGAAAGATAAAGTTAGTGTGATAGGTTGAGGACAACACTCCAAAAGAAGAAGACCCAAACCACCTTTATATAAAAATGAGTAGTAGACAAGTTAAGGATTCAAATTAGGAGTAAAATGAGCCTTGTTACATGCCACTAAAAATGACAAAGGTAGATATCAACTTAAAAAGGGAACCAATGATTTCCACTCTAGGTGCCTATTGGTATGATGCAGAGATGGTGCACATTATGGAACTCATGATGGAATTCTAAGACTTATTCCCTAAGAAATATAGAGATATGAAGGGAACACACCCATCCCTTGGAAAGATGAGCATCAAGCTATTTGATGACATGAGACCTTTTAAGAAGTTACCTTACAAGATGAACCCAAACCTTCATGCCAAGGTTAAAATTGAGATTGATGGTATGCTAGTCGAAAGCATGATCTACCCTGTGTAAGAGTCTAAATGGGTTAGCCCCATGGTCATTAGTATTAATAAGGATGGGTGCATCTAGATCTACATTGACTATAGATTGTTAAATACCACCTACATAACAATCCCCTTTTTTTTCTCCATTCATAAATGAAGTTTTAGATGGCATCGTAGGCTATGAAATATACACTTTCAATGATGGGTTCTTAGGATACCATCAAGTCCTAATTAAGGAAGAGGATAATCCCAAAACTACCTTTATGATAGAATGGGGTTATTTTCCATACAACATGATGCCCTTTGGACTCAAAAATGCACCAGCCATATTCTCTTGAGTGGTGATCACTAATTTTAAGGACTTCAGTCACAAGTTCCTCTAAGTGTACTTAGATGATTTGACTATGTATGGGTTGATGAAGGATCACTATGAAAACTTACACCTAATGTTTAAGAGGTACACAGTTAAAAATATCTTTAAACCTCAAGAAGTGTGTCTTCATAAAACCATTTGGTACTTTACTTGGGCACATCATCTATAAAGATAGTTTGCTCATTGATATAGCTAAGATCACCATCATCCTTCATCTCTAGACCTCATCAATGCAAAAGGATGTTCAAGCATTTATTAGACATTATGGATACTAAAATAAGTTCATAAGTAGCTATGCTAAGATTGTAATGCTGTTATAAGAGATTTTTCAAAAGGATGGCCTATTCTATTAGGGTGTAGTGAAGGAAGATGAATTTGAGACCCTAAATCTCAAAATAAAAAGTGCATTGATACTATAGTTTCCTAACTATATGACTCTATTACACATCCATGTTGATACATTTGGTACTAAAATTGGTGCCATTTTGGCACAACTAGGCAAAGGTAAAATAGATCATCCCATTTTTTTCACAAGTAGAAAATTAACCATGGTAGAACATAACTATACCACAACTGAGCATGAGGCACTTGCCATGGTCTATGCCTTACAAAAGTTCCAAAAATATTTATTGGTGATGCCCTTCATCTTCTTCATTGATCATGAGGTGCTTAAGTACCTTGTGAAAAATCCCTTTCTTGATGGGTGCATATGTTAATGGATAGTTTTATTTTAAGAGTTCCAGTTATCTATTTTAGTCAAACCTCTAAAACAAAACTCAGGCCTAGACCAACTATCCCACATTAATTTTGGTGATGTGGTAGTGCCTATAGAAGATGATATGCTCAACACACAGCTATACAAGGTCTATCACATATCAAAATACTTGGTGGAGATCACCACATTTTTGACATATGGGTCTAAGCCCTAGACTATAACAACCAAAGAGAAGTAGCGCATATTTCATACCACCCCCTTTCAACTCAGTAGTAGGGAATTTTACAAGTTGAGCCATGTCAGGGTCTTACACTGATGTGTCCTAGAACATGATTGACACTCAATCTTACAAGAGGCACATCAAGGGATTTATAGATTCCATTACACTAGAGATGTAACAGTATGCAAGGTGCCATAATTAGGCTTGTGGTGGCCCACCCTATTCCAAGATGTGAAAGATTATGCCAAAGCATATGACATGTGCCAATGCATGAGAAATCCCAACCACTAAGATGAGATGCCTCTCATTCCCATCCTTTCCTAGGAACCATTTGAAAAATGGGCCATTGAATTTATTGGGCCAATTGATCCCACTATAAGGTGTATAGGTGCATGATACATTCTAGTAGCCACAAATTACTTTACCAAGTAGGATGAGATAGTGCTAACTAAAGATTGCATAGCCACCACAATCATAAGATTTATTTGGGAGAACATCCTTAATCACTATGGGTGCCCACTCAATTTGATGAGTGATTAGGGCACACACTTCATCAATGAGACCATTTGAATACTACTAACTAAATACATGGTGGTGTACCACAAGATTACACCTTATCATCCTAAAATAAATGACACTATTAAAGCATTCAATAAGATATTGGAAACATGACTCATAAAGATATGCAATGTTATTCACAAGGATTGAGATGATCATGTATTAATAGTATTATGGGCCTATCACACAATATATAAGTGTCTAAATAAGGCTACACCATTTCAATTGGTGTTTTCCATAGAGGCCATTGTACCCATGGAGTTTATATACCCTCATTATGTATCATGAGTATTTGTTAACTGGATGACCAAGAATCCTTGAGTGCACACCTAAAATATTTGGAGTGCTTGGATGAGACACGCACCCAAGTAAGATGGAGTTAGAAAGTAGAGAAATCATGGTAAAAGATCTGACATGATAAGTACATCAAGAATAAGGTACTTATTAAAGGAGCATTGGTCTTGATATATGACTCAAAGTACCTCAAGCACCTAGGGAAACTACAAATTATGTGGATGGGACCTTATATCATCCACAACACATTGGAGACCGACACATGCAAAATACACATGTTAATATGTGAAATACTCCCTAAGAATTTTAATGGAAATATATTTAAGCCCTATAGTCAATAAGATGACACTTGAACCATCAGAGACTGACTTCCTGATCATAAGTTAGTTGTGTTGACCAAAATAAAATCTAGCACAAGATAAATATTTGATTATGTTTATGTTAAGTGAAACAACATGGAACTTTCAATCCCATAGAATAACTATTCTTATGCTTACATGTATAAATCTAGTCAATTTAGTCAAGCATAAATACTTTTTAAGTACTTGAGGCTAGACACCTAAGTTTTTGGGTGCATGGAGTTTGCCAAAATTAGAAGGATATGAGGATAAGTTGACAAAGGAAGGGAACATAAGATTATCATGCACAAGAAACCAAGAAGAGAGAAGAAATCATTAGAGGATTAATGTAAGAATTTATATGGGGTAGGGGAATGCCAAAGTAAGAATATATGAAAGCACAAGAAATTGAATAAGAAATAGAAGCACATTAGAAAGGAAACATAACATAAAATAGAGATGGAATTGAGGAGGTTGAATCATGTGCATGTGAAGAAATGGACCTAGGTTGTTATAAGAAAGGTGAAGGTTACACCAAGGTGAATTTAGCATAGGAGATAAATCATCGATTTAGCTAGCACCCACCTAATTGTTGGTAGGAAATGACCATTTGAATCACCTGTCACTTCACTGAATAGGCCATTAAGATAATTTAATGACTATGATGGTAGAGACACAAAGATATGTAATAAATGTGAGTGTGGTGGTGGATTTTCATGGATTTCATGGGTTTAGTGGATTTCAAGAAATCCATGTGCCACCATGCCATTACTTATCACCCATTAATGGGGTAGATGAAATTAAGGTATAAAGAGGCAAATGAAAATATTTGAAAGGTTACAAACCTTTTGAAAATTTGAACCAGACACATAGAGCTAAACTAGAGATAAACTAAAAAAATGCTACCATAAGTGAAAAACTAAGCATCCACAACCACCAAGTGAGAAAATTTGATATGTGACAATATTTCATTCTAATTTGAATAAAAAAGGAGGCATTTGGAGAGGGAATTATTAGATAGATAGGTAGTATGAATTTTATAAGATGTTGAGGCTACCATTAATGACAAATGAATCTTGAGAGATGAAGTCATAGTTATAAAACCTATGACTATGAATAAGTACCAAGCAGAATTAAGGGCTTCCATAAGATCAATTGATTGTGCTTTAATAATATCTAATTTAGAATGGGTAAAAAAGGTTACGTTTAGGTCCATCATAGGTACAACAAGATAACAAGAAGGCATGTATGATAAAAGAAGCAAAAACTATGAAGAAAGAGGCATAAATGGTTAAAGGTGTTAGTGTTGTGGAGGTAGACCTAAAATTAATCACAAATATTACATATAGGGAGATGAAGTTCCCCCTGAGGGCATAATAGGGGAAATATGGGTATCTTTTGTGCATACATGCATATTGAAGGAATACAACCATCGGATGCTGAGAAATGTGTAGGATCTCAACCTAGACTAGGTGGTTGACATAATAATGAAGTCCAAGGTGGGCATGGTTCTATTTGATGTCTCCATCTTATACAAACTAGTGACCACTGACATGACCTAGTTATATGATCTACCAAGTTTTAACAAGCTAGAGGAATGAGTCCAATTCCTCTTCTTATGCATCTATGGTGACATGTTTTATTTTTTAGGGAGGTGCATGTAAATCTCAACATGCATCATCAATAGGATCATAGAGCTCCCAAGCACAGGAGTAGACATCCACCAAATGATGGAGGATGATGTAGAGGAAGAGAGTGTTACAAAAATCTTGTAATACTACAAGGTAGGGTTCACATTACCTATTAAGAAATTTTGAGACCTTGGCATGAGGTAAAAAACCTACCTCATGAAATCTAAGCTTTGCCCTAGTGGATGATAGCTTGACATCAATAAGATGCACTTGTGCATCTCCCACCACATGGTGTAGGGGTATACCTTTAATAACAAAAAGTTTATTACTAAGGAGATTGAGAAGAATGAATTGGAGTGCCAAAAGGTGTGTGAGACATTTCAGTGGGGGTCTGTGTTGATATTAATTATGATGGAGGAGATTAGTATGCCCAATGATGATGAGGACAACGTTTGGGTGTTTCTACCACATAATGAATCCTCAATGTTGAAGTACCAAGACTTCATCTATCCACCTAGCTTCTCCCAAAAATATAAGATGAGAGTATAGGGCTGATGCAATTGATACATCAAGGCATTCAATATTAAATGTCACATCCCCCAAGAGATCCACCAACACATGTTAGGAATGAAAACCTTTACTATCATTCAAAATTTCCATGTAGTATACCTAGTACTCACATATAAAAACTTATCTGGATGGCTCAAACTACCTTATGCATTTTTTATCAAAATATTTCATAGTGATGTTAAGGAGGATTAAAAATGCATAGGATGGATATCTTGGTAAAGCCCATGGACCAAGAAAGGAAAAGGTTGAGGTACCGGTATGTGTGCCTAGAAAAAAGCCACAAAGGATGAGGAAGATGACTCTGATTGAAAAAACCTCTATCCCCTTCAAATGGAAATTATAATCAGGCATATATTCAATATATATTATGAGATAAAACCATAGCATAGTGGCACCAAATTTGAGAAAGATGATGATTTCCCCCTCTTGATCAATGATAAAGGGAATCCAGTGCCCAAGATGCAACAAAAGTCTTCATCAAAAATATAAAGAGAGACACTTGAGGAGATCAAGTAGTGCATTAAGTTGAGGATCACCTCTAGTGAATAAGAAACACCTCCAAATCCCAAGAACATAACCTTTGTGCCATAGACTGCTTCCTTTATCAAGAAGCATAAAAAGAAGTCTAAGGGACCCATTTCACTCCCTATAATAACTATGTTATAAATGTAGGAAGATACCCTCATGTGTAGATGGGAGGAAGAGATGGAAGAAAAAGAAGCAATAAATACCTACATCATTTAGGTTAAAGAAAAGGAGGAGCCTAGTGCTAAGGATGTATAGGAAGCCCTTTAAAGCAACATAACCACCATGCTTGAAGAAGTAGAGAAGCCAATGAGCTCTTCATCTAGAGAAGATCCATCCATATAGCCTTCATTAATATAATAAGAGAAGAGAAAGTTGTGGAAGAAGATTATACATAACAAGGAAGAAATTTAGATGGCATTGGCACTTGATAGGAAAAAAAAGGATTGGAAGGAAATGGGCCTAAGTTAGATGGATATTAACAAGGTTGAGGCCAAGGAAGAGAAGGCCAAGAAAGAGAAGAAGATGAAAAAAGTTCCCATAAGTGCAAGACTAACCTTTGAGAAAGTTAAGAAGGTGCTTATCACCCCCACCAAGAAAGTAAATCAAGATGCATAACATGCATACCCAAGTAGTGAAGGGGAACCTAAATAAAATGAAGCTGATACTAGCACCTTAGAATAATAAAAAGAGACTAAAGAAGAAACCTAGTAGAAAGAAGGTGATCTTGGCATCAAGGGAATAAACTTGGAGGTGAGCATTGAGAAAACCTAAGATGAATAAGTGAATGAAGGGGAAAGTCCAAGCAATAACCCCTTAATGAATAAAAGATGAGTCCTCTAAGGAAAGCACTAAAGAAAGTTTTGGTGATAGTGAATAAGAAGAAGAGTAAATAGAGTTGACCATCATCAAGAAGGATGGCACAAAGTTGAGTATTAGATAAAAGGTGTAGGAGGGGTGTAAGGATGAAGACTTATACATGTTTGAATTCATGCCCCCATAGGCCACCACATTTAGGACACATAAATAACTTGTGTTTGCATTTGATCACTACATAGATGAGCCTCACTTTGAGGTGCCTCAAAAGGCAATTATGGGTCTAGAATAACTTGAGGAAGAAAATGATTCCCTCATCATAAACCTACATGCCATGAACCTATTCTAGTCTAGGAATACACTTCTTAGGATGGCGACTGAAGTGGTACATAGAAATATCATCAATGAGAAGGGCATACAAATAAATGTCAAAGATGGAGCAAAAACCACAAAATTCAAGTTACAGTAGCTATATGAGTGCATAGAGACAACCAAACCATCCATTATAATTGGAGTTTATACTTCAAAATTCTCAGAGGTTAATAAAATATGTGTGCTATTGGACCAGATGCTCTCAAGGATGAAACCAAAGCTGACACAAGAAGAATAAGATCCCTATGCTATGATATAAAAGTATCTTGATTCTAGGATCAAAGAGGTAGATAACGTATTTGTGAAGATATAAGAGGGATAAGATGTATCCAATGCCATATTATTGAGTTTTTCTAACCAAACATTAGTCATTAATGCATGCCTCAAGTAGGTAAAGGAGGAAAAGGAGAAGCTAATGGTGTAGGTGTACACTATGAGTAAGTTAGAGCATGCATAGATAATGGGGAATGACAATGCACTAATCACCTAGATAAAGGACCAAGAATAGAACTTAGAATCAATTTTTTTACTCTACAGACTAAGATCTATGAGTAAGGAATAATATTGGATGGGGTTATGACAAAGGATAAGGCAAATCTAGAGGACTTCAGAAAGGAACTAGAAAAGACTAATGTGCTTGTGATTAGTGTGGAATCCACCAAAATAGATAGTTCCACTAAATAAATCAATCTCGCTATAAAGGGATTTGAGGACTTCAACATTGACTTAAAGAGAGAACACCCAAATTCTATGCATTAAATACTTTGATAGCCTAGTCTGAGGATGGACTATAAATTTTATATGGGGTGATGTTGGGCCCCTTATTTTGGTATGTAAGGATTAACATAAACATAATATACACTCAAGTGTGAGGCATCATTTTTAATGATGACCTTTTGATATCTTATCACCAGTTGGGGGAATCAATACACACCTTGCACTAGCTAGTAAATGGCTAACTAATTCCAAGATTCCTAGGGCATCTTCCAAGTTGGACAATATGTGGTGACTATAGTGTGAATGGCACAAGGTGATGGAGTTGGAAGAATGATCACAAGGGATCTAATTCAGCACTTCATGTGTGAAATCCACCCTGATAAGAGAATTTTCTATAGATCTATAAAATAAGATCAAACTAGTGAAATAGAGGATGCATGAACTTGGTACAGTGAAGCTATGGCAAATTAAGAATGCTTTGTAAACATTATTATAGATACATTTAGACTTATAAGTGATATGGACACCATGAAGGCTCCATTTTTAAGTACCCAAGATCACTTATGAGATTCTAGGTCATTAAGTAGATTTAGCTAAGCATTTACTCTATTCTTATCATCATGAACTGTATACTCTATTTATTTGATATTTGATTAATGAGTAATAATGGTTTCATTAAAACATGGTGTTTCTTATTTGAATGTATTTTTATTTTTTATTAAATTATGTAATGAGTGCAATGTTATAAGTTAAAATTCATTCAAGCTAAGTAAAGTTCAAGTGAGCTTCTGGTTTATGTCATTAATAACATCCGTATGTTAATTAATGACATTAGCATATCTTGTATATCGACTAAGTGTAGATCCCATGCCAATCATTGATATCCTTACATGAAGTGTGAGCCTATTATGAGCATTTGAATTGAATTATCCCCTTGACCCATATAGCACCTATATAATTATAGGCTTAGTTTATTAAAGGCTCACACCTAAATAATGCTATAACTAATTCCCCAAATGGGTTTGCACCTATATACCACCAAGCCTAGTCCAGGAAATACTCATGCCAAGGGATCTACTTAAGCCTTCTTTAAAATGACCAATTCTTATATTTGATACCTTACACCATGGTACAACTATCCCAACACAGGCCCTGATTCTTTCTCTACTACACTTCAGGTGAGCGCATAAGGCCTATGCCTTATGTGAATTGATGCTAATGAATTCAAGTGTAAAATGTTGAGTGTAGAAAGATAATCCCATGTTTGCACCTAAGTGTGATGAGTTTAGAACTAATTTATACATACCACTTGTGCTTGAATTTTATACAACATAGGTACATGAATAGAGTTAATATAACTTATACACAACATGTTCATAATTTACAATATCTTAATATTTAATATTTACTAATTACTAGACAAAAAATAACATACCTAACTAATCTTATTCCTCCCCCTAGATTTCAAAATGTAGATAGTTACCATTTCACCTCCAATAATTTCCCTTGACTTATATTATATTCAATGTTCCATACTCTCATAACACAAAAGGGTAAGGTGACCCATCTAGTAATACAAACCAAAAGACCTTATCAACTCCATCCTCAACCCCCACCACCTCCCACCAAGAAACCCAATCAATATAAGGGATATGATACCATGGATCATATAAAAAACAATCATGCTGAAATTTATCTATTATAATTTATTTAAATATGCTTGTTTATAAATACATTCCTTATGTAACATTACATGATAAAATTTTACCAAATGATGTATAACCACCCTATGTAGACTCTATTATCAATACACTATGATGGATGGAGGAAAGTATCTCCTTTTAAAAATAATACTTACCTCCTAAGAACATATTAGTTCAACATTTACCATTATTTATTTAAGTACAAGTTCAAATAGGGTTGGAAAATGAGTTTTGGTGGGCAATGAATCAAGATTAAAAATTTATAATACCTCATTCTTAAACTTACATGGTATTATAGTAAAAGATATTAGTTACTTAAATATTCTTATTCAGGGATTTGGAAATATTCTTTGAAAAGTATTAGGGCAAAATACAATATATATAACATATGCTTAATGACCTAACTATAATATTTTATTAAGGAGATCATGAAATCATGATAGGAGTGCAATATATTCTACTTTACATGCATGTCTAAAATTTAGTCATCAAATACACACACACACATCCTTTGAATAAGGAACCTTTAGAGTATTATGTAGTGACTCAACTTGAGGATCACTGCATCCCTCATATGCAACCCTCTTCTCAATAATCCAAGGAAAATGAGGTGCCAATATTTAATTGAACACTAATATTATCACCATTAACATATTCGAACTAATATTATTTTAGGCTTAAATATTTTTAAAAAATGGGATATGTAGGAAAAGTATTAGGAAAACATGAACAAGGAATTATTCATCACATTACAACATCCACTCATAAAGGATGAAAAGGTATTAGCTATATAGAAAAGTAACCAATTAATAAGAATTGAACAACCACACAATCTACCAATTTAACACACCTATTAAAAGCAAAGTAAAAACTAAAAAAAGAATAAGTTCATCATGTATCTAACCTATAGATGGTATACTCTCATAGGATTGATAACATAATTTCCCGAGAGATGTGGACATTAGATGAATTTTCAAATGATAAAACTCTCCTATAATACACAGGATTTTTAGGATCTCTATTCCTTATATCATAAGAGTAGGTTTCCTCATAATACTTATGTCGATACATATTTTGGAAAAATTAAATATCCTTATGTCCATATCCAAGTAGATGACCTAAATACCATCCTACTGTAACATGAATGTAGGATAGATCAACTCTATTTAATGAAGAGATAATATAATTTCACTACAGAACAAATAATCTTAGGAGACCATTAGTATTAGTAGCTATGTTATAAAAAGATGAAGGAAAATAATTTATAAATATTCTACATGATTATACACAATTTTTTTACCTGGGATTATTCAGATAAACCATGAATTGACCCCATAATTACCTTACATAACATTGTAATTTATCTTGATGCCAAGCTAGTGCAATAAAAGATCAAAAATATGAATCTAAAATTAGTTTTGTTGGTTAAATATGAAATCAATTAACTATTATATGTGATATTTATTTGAATTATTGATTATCTTGAGTGGGTCTCTAATACAGTACCAATTACAAATGCTAATGGATAGATTCAATGTTGTACAAATTATTAGGACTTAAATAAAGCTTGTCCTAAAGATAACTTCCCATTAATAAATATTGACATGATTCTTGATTTTAAATTTAGTTATAATATTTTATCATTAATGGATTGTTTCTTAGGATAGATCCAAATTATAATTAACCTGATAGATCAAGAATATACTTCATTTACTACACCATGGGGAACATTTTGTTATGTAGTCAGGCCCTTTGCATTGAAAAATGCCAAGGATATTTAACATTGAGACATGAAACATATATTTCATGATTATATACACAAAATAATGGAATAATATGTGGATGATCTACTTTCCAAATCAATACAATGACATAATCATGTTATGGATTTATGACACATTTTTGAATGTTTATAGAAATACATTGTACATTTGAATCCAAAAAAATGTGTGTTCAGGGTATATTCAAGAAAATTATTGGGATACATAATTTATAAGTGGGGAATTGAAGTAAATCCCCAAAAATTTAGATATATTTTAGACATTATTCCACCAAAAGGATTAGAATAACTACAAACCTTACAAGGAAAAATGTAGGCAATAAGATGTTTTCTAGCTTAATTGGCTGATAAGATGAAACCATTCACACAATTACTAAATAAAGACACAAAATTAAAATAGGATGTCAAATGTAATTTTTTAAAATGTAGTTAAAGAGTATCTATGTAATCCACCTAATATCATTCCCCCAACACTGTACATACCTTTATTGTTATACATCTTGGCCACATATCATGCCTTAGAGATTTTATTGGCACAATATAATGATGATCATATAGACCATGTAATTTATTATATAAATAATAAATTTTTTGAATGTGATAAAAATTAAAATATCATGTAAAATTTATTCTTATTAATAGCCCTTATTTTTATTGCATGAAAATTATGACACCACATGATCAACAATGAGACATAGGTCATCATAAAGGTGGATCTGCTCAAATTCCTCATGTAAAATCAAAATTTATGAGGACACATGGTTAAATGGGTATTTCTTATCATGTAATTTAATATAAAATTAATATATTATAAATCCATAAAATGACAAGTTATTACAGACAAACTTGTTGAATTTCTATTATTAGAGACATTGCTAATCAATAATGATTTTTATGTTGGACTTACTTTATATCCCTCTGATGATGATATTTAAAATATATAATTTGATAGATATCAATTTTATATAGGTTCCAATGTTGGCATTATCTTATTCAATCCTTAGGTCCAATATATTCCATTTGCATATCATTTGGGGTTTTCATGTATAAAGAACATAACAAAATAAGAGGCATTGATACTTGGATTATGTATAACACAAACAATACAAATAAAAATCACTATGGGTATATGGGGATTATCATATAGTATTTAATAAATTTTAATAATTTTTTTTTTAAAAATAATAAAAGTTAATCTCTTACAAATAAATGGTACAAAGATTACATACACACTTTGATCCTTTTTCAATAGAAAGCATACCTCGAAAAGACAACCGACATGCTGATGACATGGATAGTGTAGCTTTTATAATTCTCATTGATATCAATGGTTATCATGAAATTTTAACTATATTACTGATATAAAATTAGTCTATATCTATACCAAAAACACATGCTCTAGAAGCAAATGCAGTTACTCATGGTGTAATAAATTTAGAATGGTATAATGACATATATAAATTTTTATGAAATAATTCCATCCTAAAAAATGCTACACTTAATGATAAATGAAAATTACAATGTGAAGCATTGTGTTATTTTATAATTAGTGGATATTTAATTAAAATATCAATTATTGGAAAATTACTTCATTGTCTTTGCCATGATGATGATAAGATTACATTACTATAAGTATATGAGAGTGACTGTGTGATGTAGGAGCATCACTACCTAATGCACATATTGGTCTAATATGATTGTCTAGAGTCATTTGTCACACTGTTCTAGTATTTTTGAGTCCATATGAGTGGCAATTAATATCTAAGTACATAAAATACTCACATGATGAGTCAATTTAGTGAATAGGATAGGTAGTTGTGCACTCCCAATGTTTAAGGGGAGTTACATAGTTAGTTACATTAGTTTTGATACTAAAAGAAAGGTAATTATTTTATTTACATATGTTATTTTGAGGAAGGAATCATTCAAGAAAGGAGTGGTATGGGGTTGGATTCTAGGAGAAATGTTGTAAGAACCTTGAATAATTAAAGAAAGAAGTTTATTAATTAAAAGAAAGGGTACATACCATGTATCTCTAGGGAATGCTTGTAATTTGAATTTGAAAGAATGGAAGTAGACTTGGTGTCAAAAAATTTGTGAAGATTATTGGTAAGCAAATATTTGTGTTTTTAGATCATCAAGTATTTAAACACATAAGCTTTCAACTCTGTGAGAGGTATCAAGAATACAATCCTTAATTTTGTATAAGTGCAAAAATAAAAACTATGTAAATAGTGAACAAGCAAAGTATCTATTAAAATGAATTGGTAATTGACTATATGCCTTTATTTGATGGTGAATATTATATTTGTCAACTAAATGTCTAAACATTTTGAAGGTTTAAACTATAACATGTATATTCTGTGTGCCTATTATTTATGGGTAAAATGGGTTTCAAAAAGAGAGTTCTTTAGCTATGAAACTATTATGATTATTCTCGAGGTTGTTTAAGTCTTTTCATACTCTAAGTTGGTAATGCATGAAGTTAATTTGAATAAAATAATGTTATTATTATTTACCCATCATAAAGAGATTTAATAAGAAAACTTGTAAAGAATTTGTAGATTGAAAGGTATATATGTCTCTTTGCCAGTGTATGTGGCTCTGTTAAGAATATACAGTCCTATAATCTCTTGTGGGTCATAGTACATACGTGATATATGGAGTAAAGATTAAATGATTAAAGTATGAAGATGTTAAATAGAATATTCAATACTCAATTTGATTGTAAATCCTAGTTGGAATGAAATAACTAAAAAAAAACTTTCTCCATCAAGATAGACTTGAGTTTATAATTACAACAAGAAATCATTAGAATAGATTGAAAGAGATCATGCATGCATTGGCAGTACACTTGATAAAGATTTTCATTCATATAATTGTTCAATAATAGTTATATGAATCATATAGTAGAGGTATCGAGTGTTAGAAATAAATAGATTTAAAAAGGGATTTATGTCAAAGTGAGAAGCCATTATGAAAACCTTGTCAAGATCCTTAATTTACTATTATATCTATCGATAAAACATGTAGTTCTATTTGTTGTGTATATGATAATACAATGGGAAAACATGAAAAAAAGAGTCAAGGTATAAATATATGGTCTCAATAATTTGTTAAGATGAGTATGGTGTAAGGAGACCTTAATTCATTAATATATTGGGTTGAAATTATTCTAAATGCCTTATAAATAAATGTGTTTCTACTCAGGTAGACATTATCTGTGCATAACACTGTCAATAGAATGTGTAACAAGGGATATAAACCAATGATTAGGTTTTGATATTCAATTTTGAGATTGAAACATTAAATTATTTTTGACAAGAATGATTAGAATATCCTCTAAAATATTTTTAGAGTTTTGGACTAATTACATACGAAAAAGTATGTTTTGAATTAACTATTTTTAAATAGGGCATTGAAAGAATACACAAGCATAGACTGAAGGTAAATAAAAACTAGAAAAGAGTTTCAATGATTGAACAAAAACCTTAAAATATCTATTGATGGAAGTTACTACAAGGTATGAGGATTGGTGAATATATAGATTTAAAGAAATTGTGAATGGATTGAGAAATATGGGATATTGAGCTCTATATATAAACTAAATATTTATGTTATAAAGTGTCACAAGATAAAAGTATTTTACCTTGTTTGAGTCATATTTCAAATAACATTAAGGCTAGTGTAAAAATTTGTATTAAGGAAGAGCTCTAGAATGCATAGCTTGAAGTGTGTGCACAAAAGTGAATTGTGTGTTTTATGTACAGGGCCTGAGGGAAGAGAGTAAGAGTTTACACAAGTGTTTAAAAAGATTAAGATCACTAAAAAGTGACATTGAATCTAGAATAATAATTTGATAAAATAGAACCATCAAAGATTTTGCTGGCATGATTTGTGGCTTAAGAATGAGGGAATAAGCAAAGAGTAACCAATCTGGTCATTGTTAAAGAACTAGTACTAACCATGAATTGATTTTTAAAGGCTCAAAATAAGAGATTCAAAGATGTTTGAAGCATAGAATCAATATTTATAAAATAAAGTGCCAAAGATTAGTGGATTCAAAGTAGAGGTAAAAGAGTTTTTTTTACTTATTTCTTGTTTTCATGCAATCAAGACAAATGAGTCCACACCCTCTGCATCATTTTGGTATCAGAGTGGGAATATTCTATTGAAAAAATGTATGTTTGAGTTTGTACGATTGTGTTGATTTCATATGCAAGAAGATTTTGTTAATACATGTTAGATGTTGCTTTGAGAAGTTGTTGTATGAAGTAGATAATGAGAATGTAGGAATGAGGTAAAGAGGCTGCATGAATGCGAGAGGCAATAATAAGTTTACAAAAAGAAAAGAAAGGTAGGTGTGGTATATCCCTTAGCCAAAAAGGTTTAAAGAGGAAGAGATCCAGTAAGAGATCCAACAGAAAAGCTCATAGGTGATCTTGAGAGAGTCTTATAGGTAGGACAAGAGAAAAAAAGTCCCAAATGAGGACAAGAAAGAGACTCCAAGAGAGAGACTCAAATGAGAGACAAAGTAAATGGTCAAGAGGATAAGATGGAAGACTTGTCAAGAAGAGAAGAGATAATGAGAATGATGAAGGGCTTGATGTATGAAAAATGCCATAAGAAGAAGATGGAAAAGAAGATGGAAGCAAAACAAAGATGTTAGAGAGAGAGAAAGAGATAGTAGAACTAAAAGAAGCAATATAAAGTCTAGATAAGATCTTGGAATAGTTGAGACCAAGATTCCAAGTGTACATAAAAAATAAAGTTAGATGGACTCTCAAGAAGTTGATTGAGAAGAAGAGGAGACAAAAGATGAAGCAATTAACAAGGTAGTTAGAGAAATATGCAAGGAGGCAAATAAACCTCACAAGAATATAACTAATTATTTCTTTGAGTGTTTACATACAGGTGAGGAGCAATGGAAGAATGATAAGCATTCTATTGAATAAGAAATTTATTGGGAAGTAGTGTATAGGGACACAAAATTGTGTTGTCCTAAAGAAGGTGAGCCATTAGATGAAGATGAAAAAGAGAGAGAAGTTGTAATAGTACCATGTCTCATGACAAGCAAGAATGAGGAATATTATAACCAAAAAAGATTGGAGGAGAGCTAAAAGGTATAATGTATTCAATTTAATGTTAATTTTGATGAATATTTTGATTTGAACATTGAGGAAGATGAGTTATATGCAATTACATTAAGATTAATGGATGTGTTAGTTGAAGGACAAGAAGGTACAATAACATATGATGAGGTGTTTTACACATATGAAGGTGTAATAGTAGAGAAGGAAGGAGAAACACATGACGAAGTGATTGTATAGGTTGAATTTCAATAGGATGAAGTATTTAGTTTGACACCAATGGAAGATGAAGGTGATGTGGATGAGTATACATTAGAAAATAAGAGGATGATGTGCAAGCAATTGAAGATGGAGATGCATAAGTTTTGGAATGAGTAGCCAGTTGAACCAGATCAAGGTTTCAGACACATAAGTGAAGAAAATGACCAAGAAAAATAAATGGATCAGCTTGAGAGCCTTATTGAAGACATGAAAGGAAAAGATGAATTTGATTTACATTTCACATATGAAAGTGTTGAGAAATTACAAAGGGAGATAGAAGATTGGGAGAATGTGTTGAATGGTGACAAGATGGAGAATGAATAAAAGAAAGTTACAAAAAAAAAAAACATGGAGAGGATAAGCAAACATGGGCAAGCAAGAGATTGTCAAGAGGATCAGTATGAGGTTGTTTTATTTGATTTATGTGTTCTATGTGTAGGTTGGTTATAGGAAAGAAATAAGAAGTTGAAGATGAAGAGGTGGAAGATCAAATAACAAGAAGATGATTTCATAGGAATGATTAAGGGAGAAGTGAAGGAGAGAGAAAGAAGTAAGAGAGAAGTGAAGTGAAGAGGAACCAAGAAGAGTAAGTGTTACAAAGGCCTTGTTATCTCAACTAGGCCTTGGGACCCAAGTGGATTTGTACTTAGATAAGGATGCTACAATATATATCAAAGTTAATATCTTTTATAACTTTCATGGGAAATTTTTTTATGGTCCTTGGTAGTATGATGTAGGAACATCATTACCCAATGTACATATTGGTCTAATTTGATTGTCTAGAGTCATTTGGCAAGTTGTTCTAGTATTTTTGAGTCCATAAGAGTCCATAATAGTGGTTATTAATATCTAAGTATATAAAATACTCACATGATGAGTCACTTTAGTGAATAGGATAGGTAGTTTTGTACTCGCAACATTTAAGGGGAGTTACATCAGTTTTGATATTAAATGAAAGGTAATTGTTTTGTTTACATGTGTCATTTTGAGGAAGAAATAATTCAAGAAATGAGTGGTATGGGGTTGGATTCTATGGAAAACTATTGTAAAAACCCCAAATAATTAAATATATAATTTTATTAATTAAAATAAAGGGTATAAACACTATATCTCTAGGGAATGCTTGTAATTTGAATTTGAAAGAATGGAAGTAGACTTAGTGTCAAAAAAATTGTGAAGATTCTTGGTAAGAAAATATTTGTGTTTTTGTAGTTCATCAAGTATTTAAACACAATCTTTCAAATATGTGAGACGAATCAATACTACAATCCTTAATTCTATGCAAGTGCAAATATAAAGACTGTGTAAAAAGTGAACGAGTAGAGTATCTATTAAAATGAATTGGTAACTAACTATATGCCTTTCTTTGATGGTGAATATGGTATTTTTCAACTAAATGTATAAACTATTTGAAGGTTCAAACTATAACCTGTATATTATGTGTGTCTATTATTTATGGGTAGAGTGGGTTTCAAAAAGAGAGTTCTTTAGCTATGAAATTATTGTGATTATGTTCGAGGTTATTAAAGTCTTTTATACTTTGAGTTGGTAATGTATGAAGGTAATTTAAATAAAAGAATGTTGTTATTTTTTCCCATCATAAAGAGCATTAATAAAAGAAGTTGTAAAGAATTTGTAGGTTGAAATAAGGTCTGTATGTCTCCTTACTGGTGTATGTGGCTCTATTAAGAATATATAGTCCTAGAAACTCTTATGGGTCATGGTACATAAGTGATATATGAAGTAAAGATTGAATTATTAAAGTATGCAGATGTTATATAGAAGCCTAAATACTTAGTTTGATTGCAAATCCCATTTACAATGAAATAACTCCAAGAAAAATTTCTCCATCAAGATAGATTGGAGTTTACAATTACACCAAGAAGTCATTAGAACAGATTTAAAGAGCTCATGCATGCATTGGGAAATAGACTTGGTAAAGATTGCATGTAGATTATTGTTCAATAATAGTTATAAAAATCATATATCAGAGGTATCAAGTGTTAGAAATAAATGGATTTATGTCAAAGTGAGAAGCCATTACAAAAACCTTATCAAGATCCTTGATTTACTATTATGTCTACCAGTAAAACATGTAGTTTTTTTTGTTGTGCATAATCTAATATAGTGGGGAAACATGAAAAAAAGAGTTGAGGTGTCAATATATGGTCTCAATAATTTGGTAAGATGAGTATGGTGTATGGAGACCTTAATTCATCAATATATTAGGTTGAAATCATTCTAAACACCTTAAGAATCAATGTGTTTTTGCTTGGGTAGTCATTATTTATGCATAACCCTGTCAATAGAATGTGTAATAGGGGATATAAACTAATGATTAGGTTTTATTATTCAATTTGGAGACTGAACCATTAAAATCTTTGTGATTAGAATGCTTAGACTGTCCTCTAAAGGATTTTTAGAGTTTTGGACTAATTACATATGGAAAAGTATGTTTTGAATTGACTGTTTTTAAATAGGGCATTGAAAGAATGCATAGGCATAGACTGAAAGTAAAAAATAACTATAAAAATGTCTCAATGATTGAATAAAAACCTTAAAATATTTATTGAAGGAAGTTGCTAGATGGTATGAAGATTGGTGGATACATAGATTTAAAGAAATTATGAACAAACCAAGGATATAGGATATTAAGCTCTGTGTATCAACTAAATATTGATGTTATAAAGTGTCATAAGATAAATGGATTTGTAACCTATCTGAGTCATATTGTAAATAACAGTAAGGCTAGTGTAAAATTTCATATTAAGGAAGAGTTCAAGAATATATAGCTTGAAGTGTGTGGATAAAAGTGAATTGTGTGTTTTGTGTGTAGGGCCTAAGGTTAGAGAGTAAGAGTTTACACATGTGTTTAAAAATATTAAGATCACTAAAAAGTGACATTGAATCTATAAGAATAATTTGAAAACATAGAACCATCAGAGTTTGTTGGCAAGATTTGTGGTTTAAGAATGAGGGAATAAGCAAAGAGTAACCAATCTGGTCATTGTTAAAGAATAAATAGTACTAACCATGAATTGATGTTTAAAGGATCTGAATAAGAGATTCAAATATGTTTGAAGCATAAAATCAAGATTGAAAAAAAGTGCCAAACATTGGTGGATTCAAAGAAGAGGTAACAATTTTTTTTACTTGTTTCTTGTTATCATGCAATCAAGACAAATGAGTGCAAACCCTCTACATCACTGTGGAGTTCATTTTAGTATAGAATTAATGCCTTAAATTTTTTTGAGACAAGGGTATTATTGGCGTACAATGGAAAAAAAATGTCAATAACATGACAAATTATGCCCATAATGTCATAAACATGGTAATTTAAATCATGCACCATCAAAAGAGTTACAACCTATAATCTCACCATGGTCATCATTCCTTTGGGTCTTCAATTTAATTGGCAAGATTAATCAATAATTAGTAGAGGGTCACAAGTTCATTATTACAATTACCAAGTGCTTCAAAAAATTGGTAGCACTATACCATTAGCATTGAATATAGGTGAAGATAGATTTAAATTATTAATATAAAATTTCATCTCATAATTTTGAATACCATAATCCACTATCACAGTTAATGGATCCTCATTAAAAATGAAATAGTTAAGATATTTTATGCTAAATACAAGATCCATCATAATTTATCTACACCATATTATCTACAAGGAAATGGACAAGCATAATAAATAAATAAATAAACAAATAAATTGCAAAAATATTAATAAAAATAATTTAAAGCATGGTAAACACTATAATAATTAGATTAAATATGCACTTTGAACATATATCACAAGAGATCATACACCATATAAGGCTACACCTTACTCTTTTGTTTATGGGACAAAATAAATGATACCTTTAGAGCTCAAGATACCATCCTTACATGTCTTCTTATAATAAATTATCAAGGATAATGACTATTGGGATAAATTATTGCATGAATTATAAATTATAGATGATAGATGCATATAGGCTATTGAACATCTCAAAGTTTACCAAGATCATATCAAGTGGGAATATGGTAAGTGTTGGTTGAATATTTTGTCGATCAATGTACTTATAAACAAAATAGGTCTGATCAGCCAAAGTAGGAAGATTGGTCACCCAAATTTGTAGGTTTACCACATCAAAAGGGGACTAATCTCTCCTCTCATCAAGGGGAGGTTCCCTATAGATATGCTATATATATATATATATATATATATATATATATATATATATATATATATATATATATATATATATATATATATATATATATATATATATATATATATATATAGAAAATAATACTCAAGGGTAGGATAAACCATCCATCTCTCTTTTTTTAGAGATGATGCATGCAGATCAAAGGAGAAATCTCAAGGGAAATGACAAGAACTCCTCTTCTTTCAGAAGTACTACTCAGCAAACCACAAGAATACTCCTGGTAGTAAATGTAAAGTGTAACCAAGGACATAGTAACCATCAAATTGAGATGTAACACAAAGTCTCCACCTGAATTGCCCAAGAGTGAGATATGAAGGAAAATGAGGGCACAAAGTTGTCCCAAGGTCCTTTACATAGAAACAAAAAGAAAACACACTAAAGGCATTTATGGGGGCACAAAGTCTCTCCATAGTTGACTTCAGGACACCTTCCTGACTATTTTCACTAATCCTACTTGTTGAATTAAAGGAACATAAAATATATTAAGGAAAAAGACATAAGAGTAATTTCCCCAACAACAAAGATATTACAGCACAAAGTCTATAAAGTCACTTGCTTTCTTATTCCAATAATAAAATATGATCAACAATCTGAGCTCAAAGTCTTAGTAATGCCTTTCAATTTGGGCAGAGTTTCATTTTTGATTGTCAAAAAGAGATATCTTTTACACTAAAAAGAGAGTCCCTTATATAGCCACTTCAAGAAGGACTTAGGAATAGTAACACATCATGTTGCATTGAATTCTGTTAAGAAGACAATCTAGAATTTAGGGGCATTTACCCATTTGCTTTTCTCAATGCAGAGAAATGGGTCACGCTATTGAATGTTTGCATTCTTCAATGTCTACTTGGTGATCTTCTTCTAGAAACATATCCGATGTGCAAATGTTTCTGGTCCTTCTTCATCGCTCCTCCTTTTTTGGTTATTTGAATCAGGTCCTAGATTCAATTTGATGCTCTTTTCCTTAGTCACTTTCTATTGGTCTTTAACAATTGATGCGTGGCACATTTCACTATTAAACAGGTGAAGACACATGGAAACTTCCATGGGACTCTAAGAAATGTTTATTGATAGAGGCTTTGAAACCTATTTGAAACTCAGAATCATAGATGCAGACACTTGTCGCTCTCCTTGGAGTTATAACGAAAAAGGTGGCAGCTTCCGCTTGCTTCTTGAGAATCTTGCAGAAGATGACACGTGGTGGCTTCCGCTGAGCTTTTAGCTACCTTTGAAAAGTCTTTAAGACTTATATTAGTTTCTCATGGAGGATGACACGTGGTGGCTTCCACTACATTTGATGAGAGACACGTGGTAGGTTTCATTGCTTTGATACTGTGTCTCAATGGATAACACATGGCAACATCCACTGTGACTTTGATGAAGTACACGTGGCACTTTCCACTATGAATTTATGAGGGACATGTGGTAGCATCCATTGAAATTGTAGAAGCTTTGGATTCCTTTTGAATGTCCTATAGAATATGACATGTGGCAGTTTCTGTCGCATTTTAGAAACACTAAAGAACTATGTGGGACTCATTTGGATTCATGTAGATGATGCCACTTGGCATGTTTTGTTTAACTTAAAAAGGACACATGGTAGATTTTGTAGCTCTTAGAAACAAATTGAAATGAGGCTCAAAAGATGACACTTGGTAGCATCCATGAGATTTGTCAGGCTTTTGTCTCGATCTGCTTGTTTGCCTTAGTCACTTTTTGCCATGGGAATTCCCTTCGCAAGGGCACTTGCGTCTTTGACTCTTGGGGCACTCCTTTGAACTTTGTCGCTTGAACCAACTGATTGAACCAACTTTTGTTCAATGGTTCATTCCCTTGTTTATATTGACCACTTGAACCAAGATTCTTTGAAACAAGCCTCGTTGAACCTGTTGAACCTTGAACCCATTGAACCTTGAACTAGTCTTGAAAATGACTAAGTGTCGAAAACTTGTTCTTTTGATTGAACCTCCCTGTAGAAGCCTTTGAACCTATTAAACCATTAGTCCTTTGACCAAAAAATCTTGAATAATTCCCAAATTTGAAAGCTTAGAACAATTTTTTGAAATGAGAAGAGATATTTTGGTCTTTGCAAGACCAAAATAGCTTATATGTTGTCCTAAAAATGAGTGACATTTTTCGGGTACAAGAAAGTTTATAACTACCAATTTCAAATTGGGGAATTATTATTAATTGAGAATACTAATAACACTAATGTAGATAAGGAGAGTAAAGGCATATTTAATTTTGGTTGGTTAGGCCCATTTGTGATTAAAAATGATGGGTACAAGAGCCCATCGACTAATTACACTAGAAGGAAAACATGTGAAGAACCATATAAAAATCATGCAGTTACAACAATATTAAACATAAGCATATTATTTTCAAAACTAAAAACACTAAAAATAAAAAATCAAATAATTCAAAAAATACAAAAACATTCAAAAAAATCAAAATCAAGACCTTAGCATGATATGATTACTAGATTACACTATTTACATATATTATTTATCACATGTTTGGTATATGGAATATTATTTTCATATAAATATGCATTTAATAGTATATGAGTGTGATTTAGGACATATAGGTTACAAGTGGACATATAGATGTTAGACTTTCCTCTACCCAGTGGCCATACTAATACTGAGGGTATCTTATTCTAAAATTTTCACTATCACATATTACATATTTATTACACGTATTTTTAATTACTCATATATTATAAAATGATACATGGATATGATATTATACTGTAATGTGACATTGATACATATGGATGTTGTGGACTATTATTTACTTGTTATATGTTTCATTTATGTTGTTACTCTCTTATGTGATAAGTTAATTTGTGCTTGTATATTATTTTGTACCTTGGCCTTGTTTACAATATATTTCTCTCTTAGTGTGGCCCTTTACCTTATTTTATGTGAGATATTTATATCCCTTATGTGTGTCCCTTATCCACATTTTAAAAAAAATATTCATGTCCATTGCATGTGGCCCTTGGCCTTATGTGTGACATTAAATCTTGAGATTTTTTAGCTTGTTTCATTTGTTAAGATTGGGTGGTTCCATGATCCATATCATGCTAATTTACTACATAGTATTATTTAGTTATTTTTTAATGATGGTTACTATTTTGTGCTTAATTGATACATATATCTAGACATGACACTTGTATGCCTTACATTACAAATGTTATGTACATTCCTTGATTTAGACATACATTACTATAATAACATAGACTCCACATGTTTAAATAATTATACATGACATGGTATAATTAAATTTTATTATGAGATGAGTAGCTTATAGGACACATCCCCCATATAAAAATGGGGCATTACAAAGGGATTTTAATAGAGACATAAGCCTCCATGAATAAAAAATTAGATTTTAGTATTAGAGGAAAAGTTTTAGAGATTCATAATAGTTCAAATACCAGATGAGTTTAATTAAAAGACATATATTATCACATTAGTATATATTATGGGGGCATATGAAATGTATATACACCTAATTTATAGAGACTTGAGATAAAATTCATAAAGGCTTGGGTGAATATGCATGGGCATAATTACAAAATTTATAATAATATGAATTACAAGTTTTCACATATACATATATTTGAGATATAGGTTCTCAGATTCAAGATATAGAGGAATAATATTTTATATTATTTGGTAAAGTTTTATGGATATGATACTAGTTCATGTACATACATATTATGATAGTTTAATATTAGAATATTTCCAAAGGGTCATGATACTAATTCATGCACATTTACACATTTGTAGTAAGCACTATTACAATGGTTTATTTTCAAAGCACTTTTCAATTCACATTGAGTAGTGAAGAACCTTGAATCTATATATCCGTCTACAGTGGTTGTTTTATGTTTTTACATGAAATGTACATTGAGGTTAAATGATGCTAAATGTATATGACATTACTTATATTTAACCCATCATCTGGTTCCCAAGTTTATTAGACATGAGTGAGTACATTGCATAATTTCCCCAATTATTTATAAAGGTTGGGGCATGGTATCTTGCCATAATAACGGATTGCATACTTACATAAAATTAGGTTTTAATCATTCTAAATTTATCCATGGTTTAACAAGATAAACCAATCTCCAAGTGATTTATTGGAAATCATCTTTATCCAATGATTTAAGAAGGAAACATCCTCTCCAACAAGTTGTAAGGACAACATAGATTTCACCAACACACATATGTACTCCTTTCTTTCTCTTTAATTCTAAAATTTCAAATTCAGATCTAAAATTTTGATTTATGAACATTGATTAATATATATTTTTTATAATTTTTTTCCTGACCTATAAAATTGGAGCTTGCTACTAAAGATAAAGTGTGTTTTACACACTCAGGTATACCTTTTCCTTCTACACTAGCAATTCCATTACTATAATGAAAAGGGGAATTTATAGATATTAACATGTTATATTAGATAATTAAAAATTTCAAGATATTGACATACATTTAGCACATATGAAATACATGCAAAGTATGGTCCTAACCCACCAATCTCTCACACCTACATGTTGCCTTAAAAGTTCAACCCTTCCATTATGATGTGACACACCTATAATAACCTTATAGTTTATGCCAAACCAGCTTATTATCTCGTACATATATATTTATACCTTTGGTTTAGTCCTCATGTGTATGTATTTTTACCATCAAACTGGATCAATATCATCAATTGATATTGACCTACACCTGTCGGTAGTGACCCTCTCTAAAAATGACTACTTTTTAAAATCAAAATTTTCCTTAGGAGAAGCCCGTCATCCTAGAATGTTAGTGGTGTGAGAATTCACCTAATTGGATTCATATATATAAATTAATGCCTCAATTTATAGAGAAATTAGATTTTATCTAGTACACATATATACACTTTTGTGCATTGAGTGAAATTTCCATATTCCTCTCAATTTGGAAATCAATCACTAGGAGGAGTCACAAGCACAATCATTGTCAAGTATCAAATCCAAACAATTAGTTTTATTCATATAGAGAATAAGCACAATTTTAAAATCATACTAGGTGGGAGAACTATGTGTGGTTTATTTTCCCTCTGAGTATAGGGTATGAGGTAAAAATCAATCATCAATGGAGGAACAAGGTTAGCTAAACGCATTACACTTTCCCTAAATTTTGGAGGTTTCTTTCCTTCACAAGAATCATTATGGTTTCAAGGTAAAGGAAGATGATTTGTATAGTTTCATGCATCATTAGGGTTTAACATATCACATAAAAATCTTTTAGAGATGAACAAAGGTGATAGTATGGTCACAATCCCTCTTTTTTGCATAGGTCACTATCAAACACTAAAAGTTAGTATTGCTAGTTGATACTAACCCAAAGCTAATGAAAATTATCCTATGCAAGAATAAATATAGTCTTCAATAAAGATAAATCACACGACTTCTTTAATCTATTTTCCACTACCAAAACATAAAGAAACTCAAATAATCAATAATAAAATCTAAGTAATTATCCTTTTTTTTACCAACTATATTTATTATACGTCACTTGTAAATTTTTACAATATAATTCAATATTTTACATTTATATTCATGTTTAAATGTCATATTTAATTATTTAAATTCACATACAAGTTACTATCTAATTAGGGTTTTTAAAACTAACTTAGGGTAAAACATTAGGTGATTTAAATATGAATAAAAGCCTCATGTATGTTTTGTATATACATGTAACTCTTAATTAATTTTATGCTACAATTGACCAATGAAACATGTATAGGTTGACCTAATGGATATTTCCAAATTTGAAAAATTAGTTAGTGAGGGCCCTTAGATAATGTTGATAGATGAAGAAATATATAGTAGCCAACATTATCCAAGTTTATCTGTAGTGTCTTGGGAGTGAAAATAGGCATTTGAGATATGGAAAATGTTTGTCTAAGATTTTGAAGGTTATTATATAGAACAAGTTAATCTTGAATAAATATGTCTAGTGGATAAAGGTGGCTAAGACAATGGATGGGTAAAATGATAAAGGAAAAGTGTGCTCAAGAATCATTTATATTTTCATTGTCTAAGTATGTCAAATTATTCAAATTTGATGTTTCCAAATTATCAAAGACCAACTTTAGGTGTCTATAATAGGTATGATGCCCTTGATGGTAATTTGTGTATAATAGAGGATGTTGAATCCTTGTATAAACTATCCATGTTGAATAGGATAATGTGCCTCATGATCCTCTCAAGGATGAAATGTAAAAAATGAGTCCTATGGTAGGAGTGATAATATAATGATCAAATGAGGAGTCATAATGTGTATTTTTATAATGTAATCATCACTATAAAATAATGCTCATAATAATATAGCATAAGATTAATAAAACATTAATAAGAGATAATAAATACATAATAAAAGTGAAATAAATACCTTATAAGTGATATATAATGAAAATGGTGTAAAATAATGTGAATAAATGAGTAAAATATATCCATTTGTCTCTCAGTAGGTGAAATTAGATCACCAAATCATGGAATCAATCCATATAGGCTAGAAATTTAATATTTTTAAAAGTAAATTTAGAAAGATATTTGGGGTATATAATACCATATAATTCTAAAAATATATTTATTTGATCATTTAAAATTATAAAGGTCATTGATTTTGAGTTATGATATATAATAATGTTTATTATATAAGATGTTAATCCTAGTCAATTAGCACGTGTGAGGAACATGTCACTATTGGACATGACATTGACTTGATGAGTACCAAATTTGGAGTTATTCATAATTTTTATTTATTATTTATTTTCTAAAAGATGATAAGAATTAAAATTTATGCATTTTGACAAAGTTTATAAGCCTTCAAATTATGACCCACCTCTTTGTTCCCATATCCTATAATTTCGACCCATTTATCTATGATTCTTCCCATGATTTCAATCTTCACCCATGATTTTACAATTATGATGTGGTTTTCATTATTTTTATCTACTATAGTTGTTTATGACCTTAGGTTCATGATTTTGACCCTCAGACATTAATTTACAATTTTAACCAAACATGCATTATGTTTTGTAATTTCTTGTAATTGTTGTTTGTTTTTATCAAGTGTTTCACATATGTTTTTATTTTTTTGTGATTACATTCCAAGATTCATGTTCAAGAGCGGTTGTAAAATAAGGTGATGGATATTATACTATATTTGGAGCTCAATGATTTGGACCAAGCCCAAGTAGATATGTTAGGGTTGGGGTATGCTATCCATTTGGAATTTTTGTTGTAGGGCATTATATTATTGGCCAATTTGGTAGTAAGGTGAGATTGTGACACCTATACATTATTTCACCCATTGGAGAGATGAATGTGACATTATAGGACTTGTGGAATATACCATACATATCAATCAAAGGTTGTCTAGTTTGAATAGATGACCTTTCATGGGAAAAGAGACTAATATCCATGAGGTATAATATGGGGGGATAATAGGGCCATCCCCATTCAGGTGACATCATGGTATTGAGTGACATAGTGAGAGGTAATAATTCACATTTACATAATTTTTTAATGTATAATTATAGATGTGTTTGTATTAGAAAACACTATTGGATACATGATTACACATGGTCTGAGATTTATTATACAAGGTATGAAGGAATATGGAAAAATTTACAGCTAGGGTAATTGCATGCTATTTCATATGTATAGGGACCTATATAGGTTTAAATATGAGATATGTAGTGCAGGATTGGTGTAATAACTACTCTATTCAGACACAAGAAAAACACTCCTATTATTTGTTTCCATGTTATTCTAATTTATCCTTTTGAAAAATTTCTTAACTAATCCATACACCTACATTCACTAAAAAATTAAAGTGTACTAATTAATGAACTAAGAAATTGTTTTCATGTTTAAACATCATACATGTAATTAGATTTAAAATCAACAATAATTTCCATTTTCATCTTAGTAAATTCAACTACTTGGTTTCATAATTAACAAATTTGGAATATACATTCCTTTTTAGAACCAGAGGAATCATAGTTTGCATTCACAATAAGTGACTAAATACAATAACTAAATTGAAATTTCTCAAGAATATATAGGTAAAACTATAAATAATTACTAAATTTGTACTAAATATAGTAATTCAACTTTAATCCACTAAAATACATTTAATATATCATAGTCATATCAAGTTAAAAACTTACAATGTTTATAATATCAACATATTCATTATCTTTCATAACTCTTTAATAATGCATGATTTAAAATTTTAATAATAATACAGAATATTATATTATATTATCCAAGTGGTCATATAAGAGTATTCTTCATATGATAATCCATATTAACATAAAATATCATGACTAGCATTGATAACTATGTAGGAAGAGGGAGAGCATCATGAGAGGAATTACCTCCAACCACAAAGCCTTTTATATTATCACACACCTCTTATTTTTTAGAGTGGACCTAACCTTAATGAGAAAGGTAGATGCAAAGCCATTAGAAAGAATAATAAGAATACATTCTTATGGACATAAAACTTAGTTGTCAATGAATCCACCTAACTTCACTAAAAATCATAAATCAATTCCCAATTTTAGATTCAAGGTGAAACTATTAATCTCTAAAATCCCTTTAGTATTCATGTTCCTAAGTCCAAAACCATATGAAAACCCATATTTGCTAGCAAAAATAAATAGTGCAATGATCTTCATAAAAACACTTATGTCTTAGCATTATAAAAATATTTGAGAAGTGAAATAATGATGATGCATTGTGTTGGTTTCCTGTACCACCTGTGCCAAGTGTTATCATACTTCCACTTCATAATATTGTTTTCAAACCATACAAGAAAAACAACACAAATTCAATCATCAACAAAGTGATTCAATGATAACACATCATCGAGGTCCCCCTTACCACTTGCATGAAGAATCGTCACCAATTTTCCCTAGTGAGGATTGATCATAGACCTAGAAGAGTCTAAAGGTATTATATATATATATATATATATATAATCACAATTGACTTACATGAAAAAGAGTTCTATCAACTATAAAAGAAATACATATTTACTTTATAATCTCTTTTTAAAGTATAACTGCAGTTGTGAAGCTTTCCATCATTTCCCATAAGATACTAAAATTGCCATAGTAATTACAAGTCTCCAACATCAAGCAATAAGTGAACATAAATAGGAACATCTACAATTAGTGTCAAATAACCATTTCAAACTTCATGATTTAAATAATTATTTTGAGACTTTAAAGTAGAGATACAAAAGAAGATTATTAAATTATAACCCATCTACAACATAGATCAACATTTATTTCTAAGATTGAGGAAGAGTACATACTTTACTTCCTACTTATTTAAACTTTTCATACATAGAACACTAGGAAGTAAAGTATGCACTCTCATACATATATCTATGTTGATTTCATTCTATGTTGCCAACACATCAATATGCATTATTTTCAAGATAGCAATTTTGTTCATATATATATATACATGTTAATGTGTATACACATCAATATATATTGATGTGTATACACATTAACATGTATATACACCTTCATATATTATGAGGTAGATATAATAAAATAAAAAATCATAAGTATATTTATTAGTGCACAAATTTAGAGATATATAATATTTTTCCTTACCTAGTTTAGAACAAAAGGTAAAGGAATGGGTGGTTTGATGCCATGTGTTACAGGGATTACTCAATACTTAAACATACTCTCTATTGACTTTCTTCTATCCACCAAATATTTATATTTGTTTAATAAGGGCATACCACTTCAAAAATTTATTGTATATTATTCCAATCAACTGAAACCCTCATTTTATATTTTCTCCATAGCCCTAAAATGGATCAAAATATCTAAACTAATAATAACTCAATAGGAAATAGCTTCATGCTTTGCATGGTTGAATTGAACACAAAATAATATCACTAAAATTATTATGAGTATAAAAATAGATAATCCCACATAAAAAACATAATATTCCATGCAATCCATGCATTCCTTGAATCTTTCACAATTTATTAAAAAATCTTCATGTGCAGTTTAGATCAATTTTAGCCAGTTCTTTGTTAAGATGGTTAAACTTACTAAGTAATGATAACTAGTAAAATTAAAAATTAGAATAACCTAACCCTAATTATTCTTGAATTTAAATCATATTATTTTCCAATTGATTAATACTCGAATCTGACCTAAGTCTCTAAATCCATAATCAACATAATCAAAATGTTATCCAAAATAAAGTTTGGTGGATCTGGCCTAATTTATATTCCATTTAAGTTTATAATGATAACATATAAAATATTCTTATAAATATAAATTTATTTTCAAAATCTTGACCCCTTGGGTCATTAACATTAGGTAGTGCCTACATTTTAGATATAAATTCCTTAGGTATAGTTTGTACTTTAAAAGTATAAATCAACCATGAATATATTGTGTATAAATTCAAAGACCATATTAAATTTTTGATCCTAGAGGGTATATATGGCTTGTGATAATGTTAATATAAGGTAGTGTGCTTACTAAGTCCAAGTCTAGGTTAGATAATAATGTTGAGTTTAAGCTATTAGGTTTTTAAGCTGAGTCATGTTTTGTTTCAACCTTTGGAATCAAATCACATTTTTGACTTCCAATTTAAAATGTAGAATCAAAATAGACATCATATCAAGGAAATAATATGACAATAATATCAAATATAGATTACAAAATAGATGTTCACAAGTCTTGTGACTTGTATAACCAAGTTAATTAATTGAAGTGAAGTAAGATAGATATATAATTTAGAACTAGACAATGAGTCCAAAAACAACATGTAAGATTAAATAAGTCCCTAAATTAGATCAACACATATATGGGTGTCAACTTATTTTTAAGATAAAATCACAAACTGAGTTTAGTCTCATTGAAACATCGATGTTGGTGTGATAGGATTGGCTATCCACATTAATACCTTCATCATTAGTGGCATGCCCATACTCATTGGCTTATATAAATAATAGTGAAATAAATTTTATGGAATCATTCACATAAAAATGTAATAACTCAATCAAATGTAAACATACAATTCAAAAATCATATTATAAATATAATCATACTGTCAATTAGTCATATCATAAATTGAAAGGGATAAAAACACATAATATGATACACACACTAAACATTGAACAAAAAAACATGTTTCCACAACATTCTATCTACCTTTCCTAAGATGGCATAGGGTTATCATTCTAATTTTACCATCATATGTGCTTTATTTGAATTGTAATGCTTGTATGTATATAAAATTAAATGCTATCCTTGTGCAATTGACTTCCTAGGGTTAGGGTGAGATAGATGAAATAAATGATGATGAAGGGTTGATGTAGTCAATGGTTTTTATAAATAGGATAAATAGGTTGGGATATTTTAACTAGAATATATTATTCATAGGATGAGCTACCCTTAAAAAATTATAAAATATGGATATTAGAGGGTGAGATATCATATACATGTATTCTTCTACTGCTTCATATTATTTATTTGATGCAACAAATCATCTAGCGATGATGGATTTAGAATAATTAGATAATAAGAGGATTAGATAACATATCTATTAGTAAATATTAATTTATTTAAATGGATAAATTACTCTTACTATTTATACAACTCTATTGGGTTGGTTTCATCCATCAAATATTATCTGCAAAGGTGAATAAATGGAAAGAGGCTAAACCCAAGGAGGAAAATGTTGGAAGCACAATCACTAAGAGTGGGGGGGAGGTAAATTAGTGATGAAAGAAAATAAAATTCAATTATAATTATTCAAACTCTTAACCATTCAACATAATCATTCATGAATCATATAAACCATTCATTGTAATGAACAAAGAAAATAATGCAAGATCAAGCACATAACACATAAATTATGTAGAAAACCCTAATGGGAGAGAAAACCCATTCAAAAAAACTTTAAAATACTCTTTGATAAAGGTATTGATTTAATTTATATTAGAACCAAGTGATCAAGGATCACCCACCCATTAATTTGGTCAATCACCTATTAGACCTTTAACTAACACCAACTAGCAAGGAGGCTATAACCCCCTAGATGATCAAGCACCAACTCAATCACCTTTGTACTGACATCCACATTTGATCTGATGCATAACACGCTTGATGATGGAATTATATTTCTATAACACCTAAAAACATTCCTCTCATACAATTGATGGTAGTTCATACAAACTCAAATCTGCCTCTTGCATAGGCATACAACAACTCTTTCTCTTCTTTCCTCAAATTCCCCTCATACACATGCTCATGACCTTGAGTCCATTCCTCATTCACATTATGATATTATTATATGTAAATAAAATATTTTAAAATAATAAATACTAGTCATACACAACTTATAAATTACTCTTATAACATATATTCAATGCACTTCTTCACTCTAGGTCATCTAGATAAATTAGGCCTAATTATGCCTTGAATCAATAGAAAAACTTATTGATTAAATTCAACACCACTGCCAAATATTCATGAAATTTTAAACATATTACTTTGATTCGTTTTATTCCCTAACACACTTTTTAAAACTCTCATACCATTCAATTCACTCCCCAATTATCTAACTAGCACAATGAGGCCAAAATAGCCTTTTACATATACATGATTCTTTCTCCAATCAATCTTGGTCATCCACAAATCTTTAAATTATTGGATAAACATAAAAATATATATTTGTACATTTTAAATATAATAGACATCAAATCATTATGTTGGCCATGTTTCAAATGGCTAAAAATAACACACTAGGCTTAAGCAAGACCTAAGCAATTAGTTCTCCATTAGGCCACACGTTACACTTAGATACCAATAGCCCTTAACCAAAGATGAAACCCATTTAAAAAATTTAACACAAGGTCATCCATGCATTATATTTATTTAAAAATTCATACAATACTCCAAGTCACTCACTCACCTTATGAAACCTCTTTTATCCCTCAAGCTGTCAATAGGTCCCATGGAGACCTAATTCACCTTCACGGAACACTTTGAGTCACTATGGCCTTGATGGGCATTACCAATGACTCAAAACATTTAAAATACTTTACCTAAATCATTTATGATCATCTTACATAATTAATAAACATCAAAACATTTTATTATACCCAAAAACCTCCTTTAGGCCTTAAAGACTTATTAGGCCTAATTAGCCTGAAAGCATTGTCTTCAAAAATGAGGCTCAAACTAACTACATATAAACTTTCCAAGCACAATCAACATATGGATGGAAATATAAATACCTCAATAAAATCATCCAATCTATAAGACAAATTCATTCAGCCTCCAAATGCTCATAAACACCATTACAAGAAGCCTACTCAGACCTACAATAATTATAATCAACAAAAGTCAACTTTGACCTACAATAACTACACCTATACGGATAGTCAAAAATCCAAATCACTTTGAGGATGATATAAATGAAGTATAATTAATTTTTTTTAATAAAAATAAATTTTAATTGATATTTTTACTTCTAAAATCATTTATTTTCACTCTGGTTTATTAAAAAAAACATAGTTAACAATATTCAACTCTCACATGTAATAAATGCAATTATACGACCATTCAGACCTCCTAATCAATTTTATTGGATTTCCCTTGAATTAATATATGACTTTTCCTTTAACACCACCATAAAATCCATCCATTATCAAAATTTATAAACAAAATACTATAGATTGGTTTTCTTTTGTAAATTCAAATATTTGGATTCTAATAGTCACTTTTTAATGCAAATTTGACTATGGAACTAGTGAAATCTACCTAAGAGACCAAATTTTCACTACCATAAATTTTGATATACATCATGTAAAAAATTAAAATTTGAAACACATGATCTAGGAACAAATATTAACAAACCCATGTGACCATTTTATTCTAACACCTTCACACATGTGAATTCTGACATCATCAATCTACTTACTTAGGAAGATCTGCCAAGATGAATATGATAAACTAAACCTTCACAAAACTAATGCAATGAATTCCTTTCACTTTCAAAATTAGCCAAAGTAATATTGACCCCTAATTTGACCCCTCAACCATGGTCAATCACCTTAAAGACCTGCATACATGATATGCACTCTCAAATCCACTTGGAACCTATCACTTTGTCATTAATGCATTATGTACTACAATCACCTTGACATTAATGACAATCAATGAATATTAATACCATGATAAAAAATATCCCCCTTTTTCATTGATGGAAAACACATTTTATAATGATCTCTCCCAAATTGAACAAATCCTTCATTTTGATCTTTCTCCCCCTTTGACATTAATGACAAAGGGTCTCTTCCTCAACATGTCAATTGGATCCTTAAACCTGAGAAACTACTCAAAAATATATAAATATCCCCCTAACATCATGATAATCTCATATAACTTGTTATAAAAACATAATCAACCAAACTAACTCCTTGAAATTGAAAAATCTCACATATGTTGCCCCCACTCTAGGCATACCTTGCATATTATCAATTGAAGAGAACATACCTCTATCTAAATTGATCCTTGATTCTTATATTATATAAAACATGCCCAAACTTCACATACTCCTCAATAAACCTGAATTATCTCCCCCTAACTACATATTCTACTTGAACAAAACCAAAATATTACAAACATATACAAGCAAACTCTTTTATAAGAACATACCTTGAATGGAGCCATCTTCATCCACACATAGGATACCAAAACTATCCAACATCCTTCATGAGAAAAATAAATCAAATGTTGATATTCTTAGGTCTAAACAACCTCTTTAAATTTTCTAAAAATCTTCTCATATGAATCAAACAATCACAACTGATCTGATCAATAAGAACAATCTCAAAGCAACTAAACTTACATGAATCCATGCCTATAAGAGATCTTCAAACCTAAACAAGCTACCTCATTAGGAAATATATGGATGAAATATTATTGAATTCATACATTCCTTCTATTTAAATTTTAACTTACCTTACCAAACTTATCCCTTCAAGGACCTCTCTCTTGCACAAGAAAAGATACTCCTCTCCTAGGTCACTTCAAAGAGGCATATTACAAACAAAGATATATAACTAAAATTATCATACCTTTACACTAAGGGACTGCCTATAGCACATCATAACCTCATTAAACACTTGTATATCATCATTTTACACTTGCTCACCAAGTTTGGTCACCTAAATCATTATACAACCAAGATACACCATGTCAATTGTTTCTTGCATTAGAACCCTTATGCCAACCAAGGACACTCAAAGTAAGATATTCTTCTACAAATAAATTTATACATTCAAATAAATTCTCAAAACTCTGAATATGTGATATACATATTTGAAAATTTTGAAACCAATTGAAATAATCCATACTCAACTATATGAATATCAAGACAAAGAACATACCTTGACCCATTGACTAGTCTCTTAGTTATTAACCTTGCAACACCATTCCATGATGCTTCAAATGATTGTTTAATGCCTATATGAAGAATAATATAGAAACCTCACCTACCAAGGCACTTATAACACCCAAAACTTAGGATATTCCCAAATCTCCATACTCACTAGTTTTATTATCTTTCATAAGCCTCCTTATAGGCTTGATTGGCTCATCCATCTTCTCTTTGACTCCCTTATCAACACACCTTAATAAATATTATTATAGTCTTGCCTTCATATCTACCATAATAAACAAAAAATCTTGACTAATATGTTCAACAACTAATTCATCCTTGGTCTCAATCTGATTTCTCTTAATAGTTTTAGGTCTCCATATCCATGTATGACCTCTTCCTTGCACACTAGGAATTCTATACACCTTATTTTTCCTTGAGAAATCATTTAACCTATTTTTACAAATTTTTTGAAAAAAAAAATATATATGAAACCTAAAACAAACAATATCATTCATACCTTTTTCTTGATAATGGATGTTATCTTCTTTTGACAGGTTACCTCTCCTTTTGCAATCTCTTATAATGTGACCAAACTGATTGCAAGTATAACATTGACTATGGGATGAATTGATAAATATTATGGCATTGGGATGAATTGATAGTCATCTCACCTTGTTCTTAATTTTATCATATTTATTTAATTTATTTTATTTCTCTTTCTCAACCTTTGTCATTTTTACTACTAGCTTCTCGTGCTCAACCTTCAAGGAACCAAGCTCAGTTTTCAACTGATCACACTCAACCTTATTTTACATCAAACTTGAATTTTTAGCCTCTAATTAATTTTTAAGATCATGAATAATCATCTTATCCTTTTATATTTCTAATTCTACATTAGACTTAAAGATACATACCTTCTCCTTAAGAACCTCCAAAGAACTCATCCTTACATTAGCATCTTCTAACTAAAATTTGAAACCCTTAATACCCTTATCATCCTCTTTATCCATTATGAACATGTCATTATTCAAGGTAAAAATCTAATCTTCATAATCATTAGCCATATACCTGAACTCTTGATTTTATTTCCTTAGTTGCTTGGCCATCTTGTGCTTCAAGGATCACCTTCTTAGCTATGAAGCCTTCTTGAAGGACTTGCTCTGATACCAATTGTTAGAAGAAAAATCACTAATATGAGGGGTTGAATCATTTATGCAATAAAATAAAATAAAATTCTAATTATTCAAACTCTTAACCATTCAACATAAGTATTCATGAATCATATAAACCATTCACTGTAATGAACAAAAAAACAATGCAAGATCAAAGCACATAACACATAAATTATGTGAGAAATACTCATGGGGAAGAAAAAACATAAAAAAAACTTTGGAATAATGTCTTATAAAGTTATTTATTCAATTTAGACAAAAAAAATGATCAAGGAGAACCCACCCTTCAACTTGGTCAAGCACCAATTAGCAAGGAGGATACAATCCCCTAGATGATCAAGAACCAATTCAATCACCTTTGTAGTGATCTCCACCTTTGATTTGATGTCTGACACACATGATGATGGAATTATATTTATCTAATACCTAAACACCTACCTCTCATACAACTTATGGTAGTTCATACAAACTCAAATCTGCCTCTTATATAGGCATACAACAACTCTTTCTCTTCTTTACTCAAACACCCCTCATACACATGATTATGACTTTAAGGACATTAATCCTTAACACCATGATATTATTAGATGTAAATATAGTATTTAAACATCATAAATATCATTCATCACAACTTTTTAAATAGTCTTCTAACATATGTTCAATACACTTCTTACTCTAGGTCATCTAGACAAATTAGGCCTAATTATGCCTTGAATCACTATAAAAACTTACTGATTACCTTAAGCACCACTATTAGATCTTCATGACATGTTAAAAATATTATTATAATGGTTTTCATTACCTCACACACTTACATAAAATCTTATACCATTCACTTCACTCCTCAATTATCTAACTAGCACAAAGAGGCCAAAATAACCTTTTACATATACATGATTATTTCTCCAATCAATCTTGGTTGGTCACAAATCTTTACATTATTGGATAAACATAAAAAAATATATTTGGAAATGTTATATATAATATAAATAAAAACATTAGGTTGGCCATGCTTCAAATGGCTCAAAACAACACACTAGGCTTAAACAAGACCTAAGTAATTAGTCCTCCATTAGGCCACACGTTACACTTAGATACTAATAGCCCTTAACTAAAGATGGAACCCTTTTAAAAAATTTAAAACAAGTTAATCCACACACTATCTATGTTTAAAAATTCATACAATACTCCAAGTCACTCACTCACCTTATGAAACCTCTTTTATCCCTCAATCCTTTAATAGGTCCCATGGAGACCTAATTCACCTTCACATAACACTTTGAGTCACTATGGCCTAGATGACCCTTACCAATGACTTAAAACATTTCAAATACTTTACCTGAATCCTCTATGATCATCTTACATTCTTAATAAACATAAAAACATTTGATTATACCCAAAAACCTCCATTAGGCCTTAAAGACCTATTAGGCCTAATTAGCCAAAAAACACTGTCTTCGCAAATGATGCTTAAACTAACTGCATATAAAATTTCCAAGCACAATACACATATGGATGGAAATATTGAGACCTCAATAAAATAATCCAATTGATAAGACACCTTCATTAAATCTCTAAAGTCTCATAAACACCACTACAAGAAGCCTACTCAGACCTACAATAATTATAGTCAACAAAAATCAATTTTGACCTATAATCACACATGTATAGATAGTCAAAACTCCAAATAACTTTAAGGATGATCTACATATAGTATAATTAATTTTTTTATTTTTATACCAACAAGGGTTGATAAATATGTTTAATTATATAATCATTTCTTTGTACTCTAGTTTATTAAAAAAAAAAAACACGATCAACAACTATCAACTCTCACATATAATAAATGCAATTATATGACCAATTAAACCTCCTAATCAATTTTTATGGATTTCCCTTGAAGTAATATACAAATTTTTTTTACACCACCATAAAATTCATCCATTATAAAAATTTATAAATAAAATACTACAGACTAGTTTTCCTTTGTAAATTCAAATATTTGAATTCCAACGGTCACTTTTTAATGCAAATTTGACTATGGAAACTAGTGAAATTTACCTTATAAACCAACTTTGCACTACCATAATTTTTTCTAGACATCATGTCAAGACCTAAAATTTTAAACATATGATTTAGGCACAAATATCAATAAACCCATTTGAACATTATATTCTAAAACATTTACATGTGTGAATACTAATGCCATAAATATGATTACTTAGGAAGATCTACCAAGATGACTAAGATAACCTAGACCTTCACAAAACTACTCCAATGAATTAATTTCACTTCCACAAGTACCCCAAGCACTCTTGACCCCTCAAACATGGTCAATCACCTTAAACAATTGCATACATGATATGCACTATCAAATCCACTTAGAACCTATCACTTTGTCATTAATGCAATATGCACTAAGATCACCTTGACATCAATGACAATCAATGCATCTCAAGACCATGCTTAGTAGAAAATTCAAATAAAATATGGTGGTTAACTAATTAATAAGTAAATAAATTGATTTGAATAGATAGTTAGGCTTACACTAATATAATTTGTTTATCTAAGGCCTTCATTTGACTAATTATTAAATAAGTTAGTAGGGTTGAGCAAAAGACTTATAGCCAAAGGTTGGAGTCAATATCACTTTGTGTGCTTTTTGCATGAATAGGGGTGACCACTTATGGGAAAGATCCTATCTTGTGGGGATGCGCTTATTTTGGGAGAGTTATCCAAGGATGTGGGATTTAATGTGGTGGTTAAAATCCTAGGGATTATTTTTTAGTTTTCAAATGTATTTTTTGGTTTCTATCTAATTTTTTATGAAATGGAAGATTACAGTCAACAAAGAAACTACAAATTATTGAAATGAAGGTAAACAAACCATTTCACATGTAACCAAGCAAAAAATGATTATTATTTTCCTTTAAAGTAAAATATTTTTGGTTATTTAATCACCTAATCATATACAATATAAATGCAATCAAAAATATTTTATCCTTTTATATTTTCAATGTTTATGCATGAAAACAATTGAAATTACAAATCTGAAAATGCGAAAAAAATAGTTTTTTTTTGTATTTTTATTGTTTAATGCAAAACTGAAATTAATTACATAAATGCTTTTGTAATTTTGTATTTTTAGATATACATTAAAGTAGTAGTGAAAATTAAATAATTTAAATGCATTTATTTTTATGTGTTTTTAGATTTCTAGATGAATGCAAAACTAAAAATGAAATGATTTAAATGGACATGAAAATATGAATATTAAATTTAAATGAGTGTATGAATATTATGATACTATGTATTGATGTAAGTCTCTGCTATGTCTAGATTGATAGAAGATCAGATTTATTTTTAAAAAAATTATAAAATATGCTATTGGATATGGAAATAAGTTGTAAAATTTTAATGTTATGGGTGTGAAAATAAGAATAAAAATATATGGAATATGTGACATGAAAACATGGGATCTATAGGTAGATATTTTATGTGAAAGACAAAAAAAAATCTATCTTTATGTTTTGAAAGACAAAAAAAAAATCTATCTTTATGTTTGTGAGAGGTTAAAGAAAAATAAATTGCGTACAACAAAAATAAGTAAAGAGATGGCCTTCAGGAAGATTTTAAATAGTTACATGATTCACATAAGAAATTTATTATTTTAACTTAACAAGGTAATGAATTTTTATTCAAGAATATATATGGGTAAAAAGGAGGAAATTGATAAAATTACAAGAATATTATCTCTACATAAGAAGCATATAGGCAATAGCTTCAAGGAAATTCATGCGCACATAGAAGTTATGAAGAAATTTAAATTCATGAAAACTCAAAATTAATTAAAGATTGAAGAAATTAAAACACATACATGAAATTATAAATAAATATATCAACTACTTGGAAGCCTATCTCGGATGAAGAAGCAAGGGTGAAGATATGATTTTTTCCCTGAGACTTCTATTATGCATTGATTTTTTAGACGGTAATCCAATTCAAAGTTTTGATAATTACTAAAATGCACATGAAAGATTTTTTTTATTTGATTCACTTGAATTTTTTTAAATAAATAAATATAATCTAAGGGAAAACTTAGGGAAGCTAAAACAAATAAAAAACTAACTTTTCAAATACATATGACAAATTAGAAGTGTGTTATGTAAGGCTAGATTTATACATTTCCTATTGAAATTTCATTTGTTGTATTCTTAAATTGATATCATGTTATTTAATAATATGTATACTTAAAAATTTATAATCACTTCACATGATATGTTGAGATAATATGATTCTTGTGATGATTTTATGTATGCATTGCATGTTTATACATGTTACTTGAGATTGTTTCAATTTCCGCTGGTTTGAATATCCTAGAATATAGAGATTTTATGTGTGAAATGATGTTCAAGACTATAAGGAGAATAAGTGAGGGAAATTTAAATATACATAGCTTCTATTAACCATTGTTTTTCCCTAGGATGTTAAATATGTTGCTATTTTTCTTAGTCTTGTTTGATTTATTAGATTTCTTGTAAATTTGGAATTGTATAAAGTTTTAATCTATTTATTCTTATTTCAAACCTCTTATCTTTTGACCCTTTACCCTTGAAGTTTGTAGAATAATTTTTGGATTTTTGTTCAAATTAATTAATTAATGGCCACTTGTAAAACTAGGATGTTAAGAAGAAGGTGAATTAATGGAGGGGTGTTGGACAAATTTTGGCTTTCTTCAGTGTTCAAGCCTATCAACTTAGTATATGCGTTAAGGAGAATATTATTTATTTTAGGAGTCCATTTCCATATTGAATGATTTTATTGAAGAGATTAAGAGAGAGATAATAAATTAAATTGTAAGTCAGGTATGGTGCCCATATAACTTATAAGATATATTTAATATTTGTATGGGAGATTTATTGGCCAAGAATATTTGAGGGAAAAGTCTTAAGAAAGGATATAAACATATGGAAAGTTTCAATTGGGATAAATTTTGGGAATATTTTCTATAAGTAAGAGATCCTTTCACTTGTGAGGAACTTATTTTTTAATTATTTTCTTCCATCCTTGGTGAGTTGTTGCTTATATATTTTTACATTGCAGTAATTTAACTTTCATGATTTGGTGAATTTAAAGTTGGGGTTTAAGGGGATAAGCTTAAAACAAGAATAGATTCATTATTTTAGCTAGTGGACATAGGTAGGATACTAGCCATGGAATCCTCTCATGTTTGGATTGAATTAAAATGATTTTATTCCCTTGTCTTCTTATTTTTTTAGATATATTGATGTGTTTGTCATGATGCCATTTTTGAGTTCATGACCTTATTTTTTTATTTGATAAGGTAAAATTAGAAAGTTTTACAAGGACTTGCAACTTGAGTTTAAATAGAAGTATAATAAAATGAAGCAAGCCCCAAGGTATGAGAAACAGAGTACAACAGAACAAAAACAACTAGCTGAATACCAATGCAAAAGACAAAACATAATGACCTTGATTGTTGAACAATTTTTGAATTTTTACCATATAATGTATTACCCATTTTAGTGAGGTTTGAGATTATGTTAAAGTCCATTTTGAGGTTACATATTATTGGATTTTGTTAATAATGGTAAGGTATTGCTACCACTTAGACTGAACCTTATGTATATGTTGGATCATTTCATTAAACTTGGTTCTTAAATATTAGGTTTGGCTAAAGTAAATTGCCATTTATTATGGAAATGACATTAGAATGATTGCTTACTATTAAGAAAATAAATTTAGTTATTGGGTAAAACACTTATACTTGGTAAACTTGTAAATAATCCTCCGTGTGTCATCTATTATCCTTTTTATGGTTTTAACAACTTGATACAAGAGTGAATGTGTTGTTATGTTTATGTATTTAATGATATCCTACACCCTTTTCTTTGATTAGGCCATGTTTTTTCTTTGTTAAAATTGTGGTTGGTTTTGTGATTCTTTGATTTGGGAGTTCTTGGCTTAGGGGTGCCTTGGGAATCCAAATAATGATGGTAAATGGATGGGAGGTGAGATCGTGCTTCATTTGGTCTTGTATTTTGCTTTAAAACATGTAGTTTGGAGACTAGTTCTCATTTTCCTCTCATTAAGTTTTATTTATCTTAGTTTTCTATTATAATCCATGACAATGTAATTTGTTTCAGTTATAAGTGCTGAGAAAGATAAATGAAAATGTAAATATAGTTGAGTTTTTAAACATGATAACACTCCTTGTACCCTTGAATGAAAGAAAGCTAAATTATAAATAATAGACTGTATCATTTCAATGAACTATTCAAATTTAAAATGTCATTTATAAAATGTTGTCTTCTTGGTAAAATTACAATAGTAAAAATAAAAATAATAATATTTCATTTTAAGTGTTCAAAACGAATTGTAAACTATTAGGCCCTTAAGGGCTAGTTTTATTTATACAATTTTTGAAATTATTTTAATACATCAAATTTCCCTAAAATAATTTATTCTTAAAATACAATCCACAATATTTTTTGGATTAAAATTTTAAGTCATAGAATGAGAGTTATAAATTTTTAAATATGAATTACCATCATGCCCATGATTCTTCAAGAAATATAGCCTTTTTTGAACAAATATTAGACATGTTTTTTGGGGCATAATTAAACCCAAAATAATTTTATAATAAAGTTTGATTTTTTCTAAGTGAAAAAAATTGTTTTAGAATTTTTGAAGCTACCTAGAGCTCATAGAATTTTTTTGAACATTTTATCTCTATAGGGTAATTTTTTTTCATAATCCATAGAAGGGTAGTTTAATTCCATATTTTTAGGTTAGGCCCAAGTCCTAAGTTGATAGTTTCCCATATGAATATGAAAGTGTTGGGTTAAGGCCCAAAGGTGCTAGTGAGTTAGTTTTGGACATGTATATTTTGGTTGAATGTGATGGTCCCTAGTTGATAGGTGGGGACTAGTGGTATATATGTCCTAGTCATGCACTGACAGTTAATGTCTATTAAATGTAACTTAACTACATATTACCCAACTATGCAGCTAGCTTTTTATAGTCAAAGATATTTTATTTTATATTTTAATAATATTTTCTAAAAATTATGCATATTTAAAATCCTACTTTGTGTTTTGCATCTTTTTTAAAATATAACTCTTACCTTGTACCTGTATTATTTTTGTAAATCCATTATAGGATGATAGAAGAGTCAAGGGTAGGGTGAACTGAAAGGGATTCCACATTATTTTTTTCCCTTCTTCTACATGGAAGAATTTTTAGGTTTGAAACTCTATATTTTTATAATTATGGCATGTTTTTCCATGAAAGGTTATTTTAGACCCTTTTTACCTTAGTGGGCTCCTAGAAGCCATAGGACGAGTTGACCCCAAAAGGAAACCCTCTTAGTTTTTTATCCTTTACCACATAAGATTAGTTATAAAACCTTAAACTAAAATAAAATTAATTTATTCTTAAACATGAATATAGGTTACTATTAATGGTTGTAGAAGAGATTGAAGCTCTCTACCACCATTTAAACAAATGTGAGAGCCTTAGAGCTTTTGAAGACATTATGAGAAGATGGGTATTGTACATATCAAAAAATTACCTAGTGAAACATTTATAGAAAAATCCAATGATGATACAAGGACCTATGCCTATATATGCTTAGACTTAACATTATTTTTGCCTTATTTATATTTCATGCATTTTATTTACATTTTTAATTGTCAAATTTTCATTCATTTTGAGTTATTTTGCCTTTAGTTTCAACCTTGTTTATCCTGTGATGAAACCACTAGTTCTCATGACACAACTACCACATTGGATGATGAAATTACCATTTCTAAGTCATTTTCATCATGGTAGTTTTATAAACTATTACAAGGAAAGTGTTATATAGGTGGTAGTGTCATATTATGCCATAATGGTTTTATCATTGATCATGGTGGTTTCATCATTTAATGCAAAGGTTTCATCTTCACCACTTGCATAAGGTGACTATTTCATCATTGTTTGAGTATTTTTTAATTTAGCATCTGATACTTCAATGTTCACTCATTTCACATGATTTTGATCTTATTTATTATATATTTTCACACGAGCTTGGAGAGGTGAATTCATGAATATCCAATCAATTCTTTGCCTTTCTAGATTAGTCTAGTCACTATTCAGTTGCTCTTTTATTCATGATTGTGTACCTCTTACTTTATTTTCTTGTCATCCTCTTTTTTTAGAGTTCCAAAAGTCATTATTGAGATAAAAAAGAGATAACATACTTGAGGATAATATAATTATAACAACAATCTTTTTACCTTCACTTGGTATCACCAGTGATGGGGTTGGAGGTTTTATTTTTTTTACTAAATTAGATTAGTTTATTTTTTTTATTATATTAAAATTCATATTTAGACACGTAAAATAAAAATAAAATAAAATATTCTCCTCTCTTTATTTTGTACCAAAAAAAATAGTTTAGATCATTCACTTTTGATTACACACAGAAAGCTTTCAAAATGTAGTGTTCTTGCATCAAACCTAGGGTAGATTATAGGAAAATAAAACAACTTAATTTCAGTTTTATAAATAGTTAAATTATAGTTAAATAAAAATAAATTCACAAGCATATTCTCACACACATCAAAACATAGAAAACTTGGACAAATTAAAAATTGCATGTTAGATCTAACTCCCTTATTTTGCATAGTGAAAGAAATGATATTGTAGATAAGAAAACTCAAAAAATTGAGATTTTTTTTTGACATATGTATTAGTTTAAATCATTTAATTTCATTAATAATAATTTAGAGGCTTTAGAACTAGTTTTCTATCTCACATATTCAATTTTTTTTTATAACTACTTATCAAAAGTTTCATTTAACTTACATATAGGTAAAATCTTGCATCAAACTAGAAAAAGGTAAAATCAACACTTGCATGCTTAGTCTAGAATTCAACTTTAATTGTGGTATGCATTAAAATATATTTGAAAAGAATAAAAAAAATATTTAATTTAATTTAATTTCATCTATTCATTTAATCATTGAAAATTAATTTCATTTTAGTAATTAACATAGTTTGCTTTCTTTAAAAAATATTATCAAAATACCCAAGAACATAACCATCTAAGCCTTGTCAAGATGAGTACAAGCCCAAATATTATTCCTTGCCATCTATAAAAAAAAAAACTCTTTCAAACCATTGTAAAATAAATATATACAATTAATTGATCAATAAAATCATTACATTTTTACCTTTCATGACACTTCCATAGTGGCCGTATCTTATTAGATATGATATCTTTGCTAGGATAAGTTCTCCCATTCTTGGTATAAATGTTCAAAGAAACATCAATGCTGATATTAGAATAGAGGATTCCCATTCCACATATTATAATTAAACAAATAAATGTCTTTGATGAATAATAGTGTGTATAGGTACAATCTATAATCATACCCATTCACATGCAAGGCTACCAATTCAATGATCTTCAAGTTTGAATCTTCATCACTCTTCTTCTCTTCATCCTTGGGTTTAGCCTTATCATATTTTCATTAAATTTTTGAATGAAATTGAATGGACATATTCAACCTAAAATATATGATCTTAGAGTCATCTTATCTAACTAAACCCAATTTATCATCCTCAACATTGACCAATAACTCTGATACATCATGCTGACCTACATTGAAGTACCTTGGAGTTATATTTATAATCAGTTAGCCACTCTAAGAAAGCACAACATAACTCCCATTCATATATTCATCTGTCATCTTAGACCTCAAGAATTCAAGTATGCAGAGGTTAGTGTGTCACTTTACTCATATAATTATCTGGTGAACCTATTATGAAAGGCACATCCTTTTATGTATTCTTTTTTTTCCATTTTTTCTCCATTTTTCTCTTTCTTCCATATTTCATGGGTATTTATATTCCCCATGAATATGACTAATCAAGACATATATAATATAAATATATAATTTGAAACCTAAAAAATGAGATTCAACCCAATGGTGAGGCCCCTCCATAGTTAGAATAACAACACTTCCATGCAAAACATGGAGACTCAATATCAAAACCATCCCTTCAACTAACAAATCAAATTATAGACAATATTACATGGGATATGGGACCCATATGAACCACTATTAATCATATTTATTATAATAATATGACCTTCATTAGTGGAAGTGGGAATAACCCTCATATTAAAACTAGACCACTAGTTAGTCTACAAAGCCTAGATGTTAAAAAGTATAATAAAGTATGATCAGTACATTGATAGAATCCAAAATCTAGATTATGGGTTAATTAAACTAAAACTACCTTTGTACCCATTTAAAAATAACCAAAACATCACCAACCCATAGGTGCAACACCTAATGGTTCTTCCAAGGATCTATAACATAAACTAGTTTACTACTTGAATTCAAATCATACCTCTTGATTATGTTACTAATAAATTCACAAGAACCACCACCACTTCTTCCCCAAATGAAATAATTTCAACCTTAGTGGGTTACATTTGAGATTTAGAGAGTAACCTTAGAGAGTAACCAAGTCTCTCTGAATCAAGGGATGGATAATAACCCTCCTAACCAAGACCATTCCTCTTCCATTCCCATACTAGTGATAACTTGCCAACTACCATTATATCCATCTAATCCACCTTTCATCAATTATGACATGGACCAATATATCAAAGACATCCTTACTTATGTGTGGCATAACTGGGTAACTTCCAACATTCCTCCATCATATCAACCTCATATTCAAAACCTTGATAGAAGCGTTTATACCTACACCCCTTATAATAATGTGGTGAATAACATGTCACCACCTTACATTCATCTAAGCTATGTAACGACCATTTTTACACCCATATACACTCTTCAATTTTAAAACCCACATCTTATTTATAAATATAATTCACATGTAGTCCACATCCTCTTAGATGGAAAAATGATTTCCACCCTATAATACCTCACTTTATCAACCACCTCTTTTTCCCTCTATTCATTTCCCATCCACTTATTATCATAATTTCTTTCTTTAAGCCCATACCACCATGCCTTTGGTGGACTTAAATACTATGTAGACCTATGGTAAATATATGAAATATCACTTAATCACAATAAATAAGGTGTTATTTTAATACTTACTTACTTGAACTTCCCAAGCTCAAAAGTGAATGATATCTTAATGAACATATTAGGGCATATGTGATTTCTATTTGAGAACTTCTACCTTTGGATGGGTTGGTTGTGAAAATATTTCCAAATACCCTTGAAAGAATAGCCCTTAATTGGTACTATCATCTTCTTGAGGGGTCTATACATTATTTCAACAACTCATAGTGTATTTTTTAAAAACATTTGATATGAACAAGCTCCTAAAGACTAACATATGAGAATTCTTACATATTAATTAAGAACCCAATGAATCCACTACTCATTTTATTATGATATGGCATAAAGTCACACATTTGTCAACCAACACACCACACATGGACCAAAGAGAACTATGTGATATATTTTTACACTTCCTCTACAATAAAACAAGGGATGATGTTCAAAATTTACCTTATCAATCCTATGAATAAGCACTCAAAAGTTGTCTAATAATTGACACAATGAAATTTGATAGTGGTCATAGAACAAATGGAATAAATGGGTGACTAGTCACCTTAGATTAGAACAATTGGGACTACCAAAATGCAAAGCAAAATAACCACAATAACCAAGGTCATTTGGTTATAAGCATAAACTGAAACACCAATAGGGATAGTGTAATAAACCAAAATAAGAGGCCAAATGTTGTAAACAATAAACCTCCATAATATATGAACATAAATAATAATAAAAAATGTAGGCATGAGGAACTATAATCCTTAACCCATAGTTCATATAATATAATTTAATATTCCTCTACCCTGTAACATTTAGTTTCAAAACCCACCTCAAAACCAATTTCAACATGTTGACTAATACTTGAAATATCATGATCAATAGGGGAAAAACCAAAATAGTTTGGTAAACAAAACCAGAACAAGATACTCATGGATTACAATCCCAATGTCTAACACCTTTTCCATAGAGTTTTTATACATGATACTAATGAATTTAGGGAATATAAAAAATTAATTCATATAATCCCTAAGGATCAATGACAAAATTTTATATACATGTTCTTAGGGAATGCTAACACAAACCCTCAAGCCTAACCAAATGACCTTATGGCACATCAAAATGTCAATATTTTAATATATAATTTTTTTCTTGACCATAAACAATGCAACATCCAAAACCATCCATAGGGTAACCAAAAAAACCAACCTACATTGGCCATGCTCATGATCTAAGACATATACCTATGGTATAACAACCCTGATTTAGCCACACAATTAGGACCTCAAGGGAAAAATTACATGATAGGGGTTATATAATTATAAACTAAAGAAGATGTGAACATCATTACTTGCACAAGAGAATATCAACCTATAATTCCTTACTTTACAAATCTATTAGAGACCAACAACAAACCAAATCTTGTGGGGAGCTATGACTTGATTTATGACCTCACAAATAAATTTATTCATATATATTTATTATACTTGTTAAAAACCTCTCCTTCCCATAAATAGACATTAATTTATGCCTTAGTATTGGGCCATATAGATAACATTACTCATACACCCTGGGCTCAGATCATTGGACATGTTACTATCTATACAAAATTTGAGAGACACTAGTTATTTATTTGACCGTAGGATCCTACTCAAAAACATTAAGATGGCCTAAAAGGGGATCTAAATTTATATTTAAAAGTATGGATTTGTAAAAATTATTTAAAGAGAGAGATGGTTGATGGTGGGGAAACTATCAACATAGTTCATTTTTCATTTCTTAAGAAACTTGGCTATGGAGAAACCAATTGATCTAATACTAAAAACACTTTTCAAGGCTATGATAGCCTCAATATATATTAATATGGACCATCATTATTCTAGTCACTTTGGGTGCTAAGACTATGTTGACATAATTTTATGTAATAAATAGAGATACAAAATACAACATGATTTTGGGTGTCCCTTCTACCCTATTTCAGTAAATTGGGTTCCTTTTTTTTAGAAGTATTTATTTCTCAAGGGGGTCCTAATCCCTTTGACATCCTTAGAGCAACTAAGGATACACATTAATTATCACCTACCCACTAATGGTGTGGTAAAACCACCACACCTATTTGAAGTCAAAGACCCCTGACAACCAAAGTAGTAATCTTAAAGAGGGGTGCTTAAATTCCAAAAATTCCATCAAATGAAAATATTGAAAGCAAATGGGTCAAAACAATGGAAAATGTGAGTAGCAAAACCCAAATGATAGTGACACTCCTCTCAACCAATTCTATGGTGAAGATTATCAGTATCCTAGAAAAGGATCAACCTTTTACATTCCCCTTTGATCCTCATGGAGTGGGAATATATGGCTTCTCTGAATCTCAAAACCTACAAGCCCAAGAGGGATTGGCCAACATACTTGACATTTACATGGTTGAGATCTCAGAAGTCCAATAAATTCTCCATATATAGGATGATAATTATTCATTCAAGAATGATCAATGGAAACTTCATTATGATGGGGAAGAATGTTGTCTTGGCACATATGCAGGGGTTATCCTAATATCCCCTAAAGGAAGAATAATGTGATTTGGATTAAAACTATACTTTGAGTGTAAAAATTATGGGAAAACATATTAAGACCTTTTGTTGGGGATCCTTATAAAAACATATTTGGTACTCAAAACTTGAATATGTAAAGTGGTGACTAACCACATTTTAGAAGTCTACTAGACTAAAACTAAACATCTTCAACTCTATAAGAATGCCATGCATTAAGTTAACAATTATTTCAATTTTTTTTCAATAGAGTCCATTCATATGTAAAGTAATCATATTGTTGATTCTATGGATGCTTCTTATTCTCATTTTATCCCTCATCTGATGATACATAATTCAGGTTTCATGGTCTCTATTAGGTCTAAACCCCTTGTTCAAAAGGCAATAAATGATAAATCCCTCACTTATATTGGAAAATATAATACCCCTATAGTCTTTGAATTTATTGAACATGGTGAGGCTATATTAAAGTTATTATGGGCCTATGATGACCTACCCCCATCACACCACAAGAAGGGATTTACTTTCTCTTATTATCCCACATCTCCCCTTGGGTTTGATTAATATGATTCTTACTATAATATTGTGACTATATTTATTTTGATGAAGATTTTGATTTATTTGACACTAAAAATTAGGAGCATGACCTTATTCCTACTCCAAAATAATTTGAAGAAGGGAATTCCTCCCTAATTGAAGATACCATAAACATCAACATAGGGACTAAAGAAATCCCTAAGATCCTTAAATTGTGTTTTAATTCTCACCCCAAGAGGTACAAGACCATAAGAAGATGCTTATTGAACTTTCCAAAGCTTTCACCTTTTTATATGAAAACATAATAGGTATTCAACCTAAGGTTTCTATCCACAACTTGGTTATCACACCTAAAGTGTGTAAACACATGAATATGAAATAGGTTAGTTCATTTGTTAGTGAACAAAATCAAGAACACACTTAAATAAAATAACATCTCAAGTGTGGTCCTTAGATTGGGTCAGAATTGAAGAAACAAATAATGAAATAGAAAGCTAAACAAGATGCTTTTACTTTCCATTTGGATGTTCCCTTTGAAGCTGGCTTACATGAATGTTTGTGCCCAAATGTAGATCTCAAAGTTTTTAGTAATGTTGTGGATCAATATCCATCAAACACTTCCCCAAACATTATATAATATGATTTATGGGTCCATTGGATGAGAATAGGTGAAGCTTTTTAGAGGATTTCATGCATAATAACTTTGCACAATAAAGCTTCTAATTAGTCTATAGTGGCACTTATATTTATAGGTTTGGCAAAGTGAAGAGGACCATCCATCTCAAGATAAGAATCAATGTACCAATATGAGTAAAATTTGATAGACCAAAGAAATTCAAATTTGGATTTAATAGCGAAATTAATATACATGGCTCAACATTCCTAATATTTGTTGTATTTATGTTGATATGTTAGATTATTGAATTTTATGATTGATGATGTCATGTTGATGTCACTTCTAGATATTTTATCAAATTTTAGAATTTTAAAAATTAGATATTAATCCAATTTCCATGTATTTTTTACTTAACCTTTTAATTGGATTTTCATAGTTAAGTAAGCTTGATTAGTCTTTTTATAATTCTTGGAATTTAATAAATTGTCATGCACAAATGGTAAAAATGTCAATTTGATAGGTCATAATTTGACTAGAGATGAATTAGAGGAAGAATATGATTATGTAAAATGAATTATCTAAATTAGGGATGCATAAATACACTTCATAAATTACATGTGATGTGTGTGGATGAATTAGAGTATTTCAATGGTATTTGGTGCAGTTTGTGTATTTTTATGGGAAATTGTTTTAAATTTTAATTTAGACACAAAAGTACTAAAAATTAGATGTCTAATTTTACCCCTATTTGAAAAGGTGTGGTAAGACATTCAAATGAAGAAACAATTTTTTAAAGAATAAAAAAGTCACTTGAAATGATCACAATTAGAATAAATGATTTTATTTCTACTTTTTTTAATCTACTTGATTTGTAGAAAAAATAAGGTCACATAAATACCCCCAAAAAAATTGGGAGGGCCATGATGTCCCCTCAAAGGTAGGGAAAAATAATAATTTTGACAAATGGGACCTTGAACAAAATAAAATGGCACGTGTTTCAGTAGAAGAAGATAAAAATGGAGTAATTAGCAAGAAAATGGGGTGAAAAATGAATAAAGGAGCCAAAAATAAGCCTCCTATGAAGAAGAAGGTAACATAAATAGGGATAGGGAAAATTCAAAATTTTGGCTATAAAATTACCCATGGCATTGAAAAATATTCATTTTCACCCTCAACCTATATAAATCTAGATCTCTAGTTTTGTTCATGAGAGGAGCGAAGAAAATAGACCACATCCCACACCACAAGCATCTTGGAAAGCATGTTTGAGAGTACTAGAGACCAACAGGGAGTGGGGAATTGGTAAGTATAATTTTTTCAAGTCAAATTCATCATTAATAACATCTATTATGGCTTATAAAATTATGAAATGGTCAATTCACCATTTTTAGAAAATAGAAAATGATTAGATTGTTCACACAAATGATGTTATCACTAGCCAAATAATGAGGCTATAATCAATTCAAAATATCACCAAAGTAGTGTAAAATTGCCAAAATGGTGAGATAAAATTTTTGATTGAAAAATGATCCTAATAATAGAAATGTCGAAGAATCGATGAAAATGCTCTTTAGACTAAAAATCACACAAATAGAGAAATTTATAGGAAAAGTGAGGTCATCATGCCAATCGATAAGAAAGACCTATGAAATGGTAAACTTGATAATAAAATGGTGAATATGAGAAATATATTAGACAATGAACAACCAAACATTTGAAACGTCCTACCAAACTATGAGACTACTAAGAAAATGATGGGATTGACCAAAAGTAGACTTAGACAAATTTATAAGAAAAAGCTAAGTAGTCTAGAAGAATAAAATACTAAGTTTGAAAGTAGGATAGAGTGGTAATATGAATAAGCTAGAATAAAAACATATAGATGAATGAAGTGACTTTGACATACTTTGTGATATGTAGGAACAAGTGGAGGTTTTCATGATGTGTGAGTGGTGATCATGAGTGTTACATCATCTTGGAATCATAAGGGAGTACTTGGTGGCATTGTTGGAGGTAGGGGATATTACATGTGAAACGAATGCCAGTGATTCAAGTCAATAAGGCTTACTTGTTAGTACTAGCTGAGCACTGACACTCTAAGACATCCAACTTTTATTTGCCAAAAAATGAGGTGATGATGACCTTGGAACATATATTGAGGATTCTAAGGTTTCTAATTCAGAGACCAAGCATATGATGGATGAAACACAACATGTTATAAATACTAGAGGAATTGATAGGAGTTAATAACTTGTGATACAGGGTGCAACCATCTGCATTAATACCCTAGAGGATCTAGCATTACCACTAAATATCATTCTTGGTGGGGGTGGAGATGGAGTAATAGAAAGATAGGGATGACATTGACACTTCCACCACCAGCATAGGCCTTAGTACCCAATAAGGTGGTGATATTGATGTCTATTTTTAGTGAAATCTTGATTCTTAACAAGAGTGGGAGGTATTTATAGATTATCTTGATAGGAGTGGTATGCGATATATGGGACTTGACCTAGTGTTTTTCCTAGGTCCTAGTAGTATTATCTCAATTATTTCATAATCTACACATGATTTCTTACTAGAGTGGTCAGAGCATTGGACATAATAAATTATTAAAAGTCTAGGCTTGGGAGTACATGAAGATTGAGTGGCTAATTGGCCAAAGGATGCAGTGGGGAGCCTATGATCCTCTAGCATTGGTTGGTATCAGATAGGGGACATCCTTCAAGGCTATAGAGGTTATTAGTATTACTATCGATGGACCCTAGATGAGATGGTAGATAGGGACTTCATCTGGCATATGTATATGGCTATATAATTGAGATGGATAAAAGATGAGTTTGTTACATGGTATATGGTTACATTATGCTATATTGTAGGTTGACATGACTTTATATTACAGTGATATAGACCATATCAGGTTCCATGATAGTTTGGATTTTATCAAGATGTTCTTAAGGGTCCACATTTCTTTGCCCACATGACCCATGATATAAGGTAGTGGGGGCCACTTGACCTAAGAATAGAGGTTATCAGGAGTTAATTAGTGGTGCAATTTATAGTTTGGGCATACATAGGTGGTGTGGTATATGTTGGAATAAAGATGTCTATGCACCATGGTGGGTTGGTTTCAATCCCACACAATTGACTTGACTCCAACAACAATCTAGGATAGCATTACAAGAGGTTGAGACAAAGGTACGGTTTGGTACAAGAAATGATATAGGTTAGATACCATGATAGGGATAGGTAAAAACATAGGTATAAAGATAGGTTATTCCATAGGGATAAGAATAAACATAGGGACATGTTGTGCTATAGGGATAGGCCATGCCATAGGTCCCCCCTCAATAGGTTTTATAGGTTCCTATGGAGTATATTACATAATAGGTAGTGGGGATACCTATGTAACACATGTTGTAAACCATGATTTATAGGGCTCAAGTGCACATATTAGACCTTTGGTGACATATTTAGGCTCAAATATGGATGATATCTAGGATGGTAGTGGATACAAAGGACATTAACCTTTTGTAGATATAAAGATTATAGAGATAATAGTAAGAAGCTATAGGAATGATATAGATGAGGTAAGGACCTCAGGGATGACTAAATAAATAAAGGAATAGGCCCTTAAAGATAGGTTTTAATGAGATATAATTACTAGGGTAGTAGAGATTACATTTCTTGAGTAGAATGTGTTAGGGCTATGGGTTGAGCTGGATATAACCCAGGGGAGACCATGAGACCACAAATTATTATTAAAACCCATGATATATATATTTAAACACTAAGAGGGAAGGTTGTTTGGATGATATGCTTCTAAGGAAAACTTATGCTATGGGTTGTACATCTCATGATAGTTATTACTAAGTAGGATAGGGCATGCACATAGCAAAATAGGGCCTAGGCTAATGTTTAGAGGCTTTATGGGGAGTGATGTGAGGCATAATAGATTTCATCAGACTAGGGTATGTCCATATCACTAGATGATGTGTTCATGGATAAGGATGATGCCATATGGGTGGAAGATGATTCCCTATAGGCAAAGGATGAGGTTTCATATTATTAGACTCTATATGAGTTGACAATGCCAATAGAGGGTAGGGCTCCTTCATTTCAAGAGTATACACATAGATAAAAGACTAGTTAAACCTAGAGGTCATACCATACTATAATATCAAAGAGATCAAAATCCCAAATGACATATCAATAGATAGTTATGGGGCCCCCACCATCACATCCACTAATTCTAGGGATAGGGAAAAGTTTTGATTAGATTATTCCTAGAGATGGATATAGTTGGAGTTGATATTTTTGTTATAGCTCCACTTTTTTGTTATGTATGAGATGTATATATTATCATGATGTATAAAATTATGATTTTGAGATATATATATATATATTATATATATATATATATATATATATATATATATATATATCATTTCTTTGTGAACATGGACTCTAATATTCTTTTGGTTATACATGATGCTCTTTGTTTTGTAGTATTGAGATGTTAGATGTAGATGGATGAGTTAAATATGGATGTTGATGTGTATTTGTTCACCATGATTTTGCTATCTTTTTCACTAGTTGATATTGCACTTTGTGTTTTTCTAATAGCTATGACTTGTGTATGACTATATGGTATATTCTTATTTAAGAGATGCATGTCATTAATCATGATAGAGATATCCATGTGTGTTTCAAATGTGGCCATGTAATGTGTTTATGATAAATGAAATGAAATATTTCTCATGTGTTTAGATAAATAGATCATTTTTGGAGACATATTTTAGCACAACATTGATATAAAAGACTTGAGCACTTGGTTTTTAATTTGTCAAATGATAATATCCACCATAAGTATTAAAAACTTATGATAAAATTGTACATAAATTACATAGGGATTAGTTTAGATGTAAATATTTATAACTTAAAATCATGATATAAAACATCAAGACCTAAGTGTAAAACATAATACATATTAATAAAATACAGACCAAAAAATAATTTAAATACAAGTGTGATAAAATTGCCATAATATAAAATATATATGAAAAAAATTTAAATAGATTTATATGAGAAGAAAAGAGCAAAGGAAAATTACACAACAAGATCACATAGCACAAAGATTTACATGGGAAAAACTCCAAGAGCTAAAAAACCACAAATGATGATTTTCATATGTTTGAGAAATAAATAACCCCAATACCTAGCGTTTTTTTCTCACTTCCTCTCTATATCAAAACTTCACAAAAACTCTATAAATATTCATCACACAAAAATATAAAATTCATAAAGTGTGTCCAATATTATTTAAAATAGGGGTAAAACCATATTTATAATGGGGATGAGTGTTGATAACCATTGTAACCAACAAGTTGATCCTTCGATGATAATTATTTTGAAATGAACATTAAGTAATAAATAAATAATGTTTTATTACTTCTCTACATGACATTTTTCAACCTATGTTTAATAAATAATAAATCAATTATTATTTAATTACTTAAATGTACTAAGGGTCTAAGATAACCCACTTATCATATTATAACACTCACCCTTAATGTTAAGTGGGGGAAAAATTCATAATCAATTTAATAAAATAATTATACTATATAAAAATTTGAAGGATTTAAAAACCTTCATCATGCCAAACATCACATTTTGAAACAAAAGAAATTATAATCCATAAACTATTTAAAATTAAGTTTAGACTAGCATGATCATGAGATTACATCTCATAGTTTCTCACAAATAATTATATAAGCATTTTTGTATCCTTTTATGATATAAGGACCTCTATTACAATATTATTTTAAGCATTGAGGTAAAAAAGCAATAATTAGACATAAATTTTACTCAAATCACATAACTTTCACACAAAATTTACAATGCTTTACAATGATAAGTATAGAGAAGAAGGAACACATGGTTGTAAAGAAGTGATATTGTCATGAACACTCCCCCTTAATGGAAACTCTAAGGGTGCCAACATTTCAATAAATTGATAAAACTTGGTAGCATCAAGTGGTTTTATGAATATATCTACCACCTATTGATCTATAGGATAAAACTATAGATACATATCACCATTGAAAACTTTTTCTTGGATAAAGTGCACATGAACTTCAATATGTTTAGTTTGTTGGTGTTGTATTAGATTTTTTTCAGAGCTATAGAAATTTGGTTATCATAATGAAGGATGGTATTGTGAGAAACATCTAGATGATATTATTATAATAACCTTTACAACAATGTGGCTTCTTTATTAGCTTTCATAACACTTATATATTATGTTTCTATAGAAGATATAGAAATAATAGTTGATATTTGATAATCCAAATGATAACACTTACACCAAACTTAAACACATATCCAAAAGTAGATTTGTGATATATAGTATCACTAACATTGTCAACATCATAATAACCATATAATTTAACATTATCAGTGGAAGAATAAAATAAACCAAAAATTTCAATGATTTAAATATATATCCTACATGAATCTAAAAGTAAAACCAATAGCATATGAAATATTTGGCCTAGTAATGGTTAGATAAATCAAACCACCAATAAAATGTCTATATAAAGTAGGGTTATATTTTTCATATGTAAGTTTTGGATCAAGTTTAACACCAAATTTAATAAGAATAGATGTAGATTCACAATCAAATATATTAAACTTAACAAGAAGATTATGTGCAATATGAGATTGTGATACAATAATAAAATGTTTATCCTAAAATATAGCCATTCTTAAAAAAATATAAAAAATGCCTAAATCATTCATTTAAAAAATTTAATTTAATTTATCTTTATATTGATGAATTAAACTAATAATATCACCAATAATAAAAAGATCATCAACATATAATAAAATTAAGATTAAATGACCATTTTCAACTTTAATAAAGAGATCATTATTAGAATATCAATTAGAGAAAACTAGTTCTTTAAATAATGAAGTAATTTTAGAATACTATGCTTGAGAAGCTTGTTTTAAATCATATAGATGTTTATTTAACTTACACAAAATATTATTTGTTAGGGTCAGTAAAACCTTTTAGTCGAGACATATATATTTCTTCTTCTAAATCACTATTTGAAAATGATTTTTTGATATCCATTTGGTGGATAATCTAATCATTTTAGGATATAAGAGAAATAAGTAATTGAAAAATACTCATTTTTTATATAGAAGCAAAGGTTTCAACATAGTCAATTATGGGTTTTTGAGTAAACCTACGAGCAACTAATCTTGATTAAACTTGTCAATTTTACAATTTGAATTATATTTGATTTTATAAAGACACTTACAACCAATAATATGCATTTTAGATAGAGGTGGGATAAGATCCCAAGTATAATTTTTAATTAAGGAATTATACTAAGTTTGCATAGCAAATTTTCATCTATCATATTGAATGGATTCATTAAAATATCAAGGTTTTTATTCATACATAGTTATTAAGATGTAATAATAGTGTTAAATTTTAGTTAATTTATTAAGATTATCAAGACTAGAAGACTAGATTAGGGATTCTACCCATTTAGGTATTTTATATTGAACATGAAATTAAAAGGTTCCTTACACTCTAAATTATCCAAGGATGGATAAAATTTCTCTAGGGTATGAGTTTCATCATAAGGAGAAACATGTGAGCTAGGTTCATCAAAAGAAGAACCTCAAGGAGGATCCATAGAGGGTTCACAAAAAGATTGAGAATAAGAAAATTTTTATTGTCAATGAGATGTATTTTAGAAATATCATATACTCTTAATCCTTTATTTTTACCCCATAACCTACAAAAATATAAAAATAGGAGGTAGGATCAAGATTCTTTCTGTTAACTTTATGAATAAAGATGTAAATAGGGATACCAAATATCTTAACATGAGCCACATTGGGTTTATTTTTAGACCATATTTATTAAGGAGTAGAAATATGTAAATCTTTAGTAAGGTCTCTATTCATAATATGCACAATAGTACTCATAGCTTCATCTCATAAGAACTTAGGAATATTTTTCAAAATGCAATATTGTTCTAGCCATTTCTATAATGGTGTAGTTTTTACTTTTAGAAATACCATTTTATTGAGGGGAATATAGAGTTTTCAGTTTCTTTTGAATACCACAACTCTTTACTAATGTATTTAACACCATTATCAAATATTAATCTCTTAATAGAAAAACTAGAAGTATTTTCAATAATAACTTTAAATTCCTTGAACTTAGACAACACTCCAAATTTATTTTTAGTGAAATATGATCAAATCATTATAGTATAATAATATATAAAAGTAAAACATAAAAAGAAACATTGAGAGATATAACTTCAAGAGTTCTTACTACATCATTATGAATTAAATTTAAAAAATGAAAGGTATTTATATCATGATTTTTATGAAATGGATTAGTATGTTGCTTACCACACAAGCATCCCTCATAAGATCCATGATGAGATGAAATAGAAAGAAGGCCAATGAAAATATTATGAGAAGACATATCATGTAAACTTATAAAATTAATATTTACTAATATTTTTTGTCATAATTGAGATTCATTCCTACTATGTGATGAAAGAAAACATGTAGAAGAAGTAGTAAAAATATATAAGCCATTATTTTGAACACCATCAACAATAAAAAATAAGACTAATTTATAATGAACCAATTATATTTAATAAAAGTTATAATGAAGTTATCATTCATAAGTTGAGAAAAAGATGACAAATTCTTATTAAGCATAGGTACATAGAAAACATCATTAATAACAACATTTAAAATTTTTGCCTTTACTTAATTAATTCTAAAAATGTATTACCTCTTAAATAAATATTTTTATAAATATCTATATTATAAGATTAAATGTTAGATAATCAAGTCATATGGTGCGATGCACCACTATTTAAAATCTATTCATTTTTTTTAGAAGCAAATAATGCAACCCATAAAATAATAACATTAGAATTCTAATCCTGATTATTATTCTAATTAGGTTTTGGATTTTTTTGATGATTTTGATTAGATTTATTCCATTTTATATTTTAAAAAAATTACTTCTAACTCTAAATTTGTTTTTATAACAAGTTTCCCTTCTATAACCAAAATTAACACATAGGTTACAATTCTCGTTAAAACTTAGGTTTATGATTCTTATTACCATATTTTTTTATTTTTATTTTTTACATTAGTAGAATTATGGTTAGATTTATGGTTTCTATTATTCTAAAAAATAGTATGACATTGAGAAGTGTCTAAGTAACATTATCTTTATAGTCAAAATTAGATATTACTTGTTTTTATTGAATTAGAAGAGCATAAATAGTAGTGAGGTTTGGGATATCTTGATATGTTTGGTATTTTGAATTCATAATTGAAATAAAATTATGAAAAATTTCATGAATATTAAGCTAAATAATTAAATATAATAATTGATATTGAATTAGATTACAGTTGTATCCATCTAAATGAGCTTTAATATTCTTAATTTTAAAAATAAATTTAACAACATTTTCATCACCTTTCATAGGTGTCATTAGTAATTAAAGAATAAATTTAATAACCTTAGAGATATAAGTTCCCTCATGCATATACTCAAGAAGTTTCCAAGCATGTCTATGAGGTTCTTGATTTCCAATAATGAGTAGGAATTCATCCTTAACTCTCTACAAGATAATCAACATGGATTCTTACAATTTTTATTGAAACACATTTGAAAGCTCAGGTGTCACATGTCATCCTAATAAGGATTTTTAAGTCCCAAAAATAATGTTTCATAAATTTTAGGCCATAAATTTGACTTTAATTCAAAATTTTCATATATTATAGTTTGATCCATTAAGAATTTGAGATTTATCTAATACAAATTTAGGCGAAGCCATTGCTTCTCTTTAAGAATGATAGGATAACACAAGATAATAATAAAATTGAAATATTTTTTAATATGAATTTTAAATTTAAATTATATTAAATTAAATTAAAATTATAAACAAGTAATAGTTTTTAAAATATATTCTAAACAATGTGAAAACATTTGAAGCAAAACACAGTAATTTATGTGTCACAAGGGTCACACATATAAGAATTATATCAACACTTATGATTAAAAAAGGTGTAAAAATTATAATAAGATACTTAAAAATAAAAATAGAACACAAAAATGTGTTTATAACATTCCAAAACCTAAGAAATGACTGATCACATGACTATGGTTGACAAAAGATTCACTAGGTCAAATGTTGCAAAAGAAAATGACACTAGAGATGGGTTTACACATGAGAAGTTTGAAATGTAAAGCAAAAAATGGAATTCAAAATTAATATAGATTAACATATTTATTTTTTAGGCATTTTGAATATAGAACCACCCTAGATGCAAGTCTTTACTAAAAAATAACAACCAACTCATCTACTTAAAAATTTGAAATAATACATGCACAAATATATATATATATATATATATATATATATATATATATATATATATATATATATATATATATATATGAACCTTATTTTTTGATTTTTTAAATTAAAAATATATAATTACATATATATGGTTCATGTAATTTTTAATTAGTAAAAAAATTTGTAGTTTTTCACTTCTGGATTAAAATAGCTTTAAAGAAGGGTGGGGGCCACCAACTTACATGAGAATTAAGAAATTACAAAAATAAATTATTTTTAAAATATTTTCAAACTATATACTTACTTTTATAGTTTATTGTAGATGATCATGGCATAGGGGAGGATTTTTGAGGATGCATAGAGAAAGATATAAGCCACTAGAGGGATTAAAATTTTGCAAACCTTCCTGAATCCTTACAATGAAGCATTTAGAAGCTTTAAAATCCAAATTTACATCCAAAAATATAAAATTATAGATTTTTTTGGTTTTTTTATCGATATAAGTGCACTCCAAGTGAATATAAAAATTTCCATGGGTTTTAAGAATCCTTCACAAGCTCTGTAGGTAGTCTCAATTATAAATACTAGTGTTGTTAGAAGTTTAGAACATCATAAATAGGATATAGAATATCTAAAACCATTTTTTTGATTTTTACACACTCTAAAAATGCCACAAAGCCATACAATGGGCTGTACTACTATTGTATAGGCTGATTTTATGTGGAAATTTGATCTCTAGTTACTTTGACATAGGTTTGAGTACTAGATTGAAGCTTATTTGATCACAAACACTAATATAGAGGGATCAATAAGAGTTTTAAATTAATTGAGTTGATTCCAAGGATGTACTATAGCCGTACCATTCCTCTATATGTCTAAAAAATATTGTTTGGTTGATAATATTATAGGGAAATCACAAAACTTTTTCAATCCACCTTGCCACTGAATCAACTCATCACAAGCTCTAGTACCATGATAAAATTACCATAATATAAAATATATATGTAAAAAATATAAATATATATAAATTAGATAACATAAGAAAAGGCACATTACACAACTAGATCACATGACACATGGATTTATGTTGAAAAACTTCCAAGAGGTAAAAAACCCACAAATGATATTTTCATATATTTGAGAAAAAAATAACCCCAATACCTACCCTTCTTTTTATCACTTCCTCTATGTATAAGAATTCAAAAAAACTTTGTAAATATTTACCACATGCAAATATCAAATTCACCAAGTGTGTTCAATATGATTTACAATAGGGGTAAAACATTATTTATAATGTGGATGAGGGGAGGCGATCATTGTAACCAATGGGTCCATCTGTCCCTAATAATTATTTTAAAATTAATGATAAGTAATAAATAAATAAATTATGTTTTATTATTTATTTACATGAGGTTTTTCAACCTGTGTTTGATAAATAATAAACTATTTATTATTTAATTACTTAAATATACTAAGGATCTAAGATAACCCACTTAGTAATTAAATATTCTAATAGTATAAATAACTTAAAATCAAGATATGAAAGATCAATACTTAAGTTTAAATTAAGTTAAATTTAAACAAAAATAAAAAAAATGTTTAAAACAAACAAGAAAGAAATCATATAAGTAAAAAAATATGAAAAGATAATGCAAGAAAATAAAACTCAACTAAGTAATCAACAATTGTGCATATACGACTACTAAGGTCTTATGCTTGGATAATCTATCCTTAATTCAATGGAATAATTGAGAGGATAAAGTGATGATTAGGATCAAAGGGGAATAAAATAATAAATAAGGGGTGGCTAAGCTACCCCCAAATGTTCCATGAAAATGGACACTACTTACATTGTCTGTATAGACCTCAGGTCAAATGTAGTTCTCCTAGGATTTGGGATAAAATAAAAGTTATGACAAGTAGAGAGATAAATGATTTTTAGAGGAAAAATAAGAAGGTCTTTCAAAAAGGAAAGAGTGTAGGATAATGGTTAATCAAAAAATAATGATAGCGCAAGATAATGGTTTCTCATAAAATAGTGAGATCATAAGAGAATGGTAAATAAAAAAATGAGAATGGAATCAAAAATGAAGAGTGAACAAAATAACCCTATAGAGTAAGATTATGAGATGCGTTAGTCCATGTGTTAGTTAAGAAAATATATATAAAGAAGCATATAGAGTTAAAACATCAAGCTTACTCCCTCATAGGGTATTGTTAGTGAACTCTAAGAGTTATTTAAGAAAGAAATACTACCAAACCTTCCAAATAACATCCCTCCTTCAAAGAGAGACCAAAAAACATATTTTCCATGGATTTGGTACTCCAAGTCTACATCAATGGAGAGTATAATTCTCCTCCATCATTTCTTAGTGAAAAAATGGCTTAGGCTCACAAGATTGATCAATTTGTACAATAGGTGAAGCTTTGTGAAGATAATTCTGCATAATAACATCACATAATTCAAGTTTTCTAATGGTGGTCTTGACTCACTTATTTATATTTTTCTAAAAATGTTTAGGATCAACCATGACTATCCATCTTGAGATCAATATGTGTGGCAATGAGTAATTTAATTTTAGGACAAGCCATAAATATTTTTATTAACATTTGGAAGAATGGGGCATTGATGAGGTATAGAAGAGCTTAATCATGATATTTGTTTCATTAATGGCCTATGTATGCCACCCTATTGGTGATGTCATAAGATGATGTAGATTTGAGGAATGAATTTATAATAAATAGATATTCAACAAATTTCATGTAATTTTTACTTAGGCTCTTGATTTGATTTAAAATTGCTTAAGTGACTTCGATTGATTTTTTTATGATTCTTTGGAATTCTATTGCACACTTAATCAAACTAGTCAAAAATTTCATTTTACTGAGTCATAATTTTATTAGAGTATAATCAGAAGAAGGTGTTAGTTATGTATGGAACAATACCCTAGTTAGGGAATTATGGATGCAAAATAACACATGCACATGACGTGTGCTACCAAATTAGAAGAATTCAATAGTTCAGAGTGTCATTTTATGTGGCCATAATTTAACTCAAAGTGATTTAAGAAAATATAATAATCACATAAAATGCATTTACCCATTAAGGGATACATTAGCCTAAATTGGCATTTGTATGTGATAAGTTTGAATGATTTAGTGCATTTTCATGATTTTTATCCAGATTATGCATTGTCATAAAATATTGTTTAGATTGAAAATTTTAGTAAAATAGGGATAAGAATTAGATGTCTAAATTTTGCCCCTATTTGAGAAGGCGTGGTGAGACATTTCATCAAAGTAATGTCTTTTTAAATAATGAAAAAGTCATTATAATCAAAAGAAATAAATTTCATTCCCATTTTCCATTTTTAAATTTTACATAAATTACAAAAAAAATAGGGCTAAAATATGCCCAAATATCATTTGGGCAGCCCATGATGCCCCCTCAAGAGGAAGATAAACAATTTGAAAATATTTGATGGGTGGGCTCTCAATTAGAAGAAATAATAATCACATTAATTTTAGCAAAAAAGGCTAAAAAATAGAGCAATTAGAAGAAAGAGGGAGGAAAAATAGATAAGAGGGGCTAAAATGGTAGCTCAAGAGAGATAAAATGGTTTAACTATAAGCCTAGGGGTAATTTTTTGAAAAAATTACTATATTTTGATCCCTAAGGGTAAAAATAGCTCATGTGCACCCCTAGCTCTAGGAATTTTTGAGCTCTGGTATTTTTATGTGATAGAACTAAGAACAATGGCCAACATCCCACACCACCATCACCTTAGAGAGCATGTGAGAGAGTAATAGTGAACACCATGGAATGGAGCATTGGTAAGTACATTTTATTATTATTTAATTTTGTCATTTATTATATTTATTATACGTAATAAGTAGGTGGTTGGGTGATCCCACCATTTTCACAATTTGGAAAATAATGATTTCACCTACAAAAATGATATGAATACTAAAATATCAACAATATCATCAATATTTTAGTAGGATCATGGGTCAAAATGATGAGGTCACCGAGACAATTTCATATTTTTGGTTGGAAATTACCCTATCAAACAACAATTACACAAACATTAGTGAGATTACCCTACTAATTAGTGAGAATGACCCATTGAATGGTGGAATCACTAAAACAATGGTGATAACACAAAAGAAGATATAATGGTGGCCATATAAGATTAATTTAGGTCCAAATTAGAAGAAGAGAGAGAAAGAGACACATAAAGGATTAGTCTAGGCTTCAAAATTAGAATAATTTAATGAATGATAGGAAAGATAATTGACCTAATGCCCTATGTTTGATTTACAAGAGTGAGTTGCAGTCATCACTTTATGGGAGTGACACTACTGAGTATTGTGGTGATAGAGGATTATGATAGATGAGCTCATGGGCATCTTAGTAGTAATAGACATGTATCACTTGGTATGATTGCCAGTGATCTGTGCAAATAGATCTTACTTTTTAGCACTTATGGATAGGTGGAATTTAGATACCTCCATGTTACATCTACCAACTAGGGAGGCTATAGTGATATTGGAGGATGTACACTGTATTTTAAAGGTGCTAATGTAAGGACCCAAGATTACTTGGATGGTGGTAGGATGAGAGGCCATGTTAGATGACTTATTTAGGTTTGTAGACTAGGAGATTATTGATGATTGTATAGATGTGGACACACTAGAGGATTTGGTTTGGTCCTTAGAGGGTGGAGCAAGACACGAGATGGTTCCCCCAAAGGTGTTAGTATTAATAACTCTTGTTAGTGGCCTTCTACTACCTAAAAAGAGTGGATAGTTATTTCCATTGGGGTTGATGGTGTGGTGTAATAGATGTTTGATAAACTTACATAGTTTGCTTAGGGAACAATTATCCTAGTATAATTGTATAGGGCACTTCATATGATTATATATCAAGGAAGGCACAACATAGGCCACAACACATTACTACAAGTATGGGCCTAAGAGCACATAGCCATTACATGGCTAGTGGGGCTGAGATATCAAAGGGGATTAGAGGATCCCATGGCTTAGGGATGGTACCCTATAAGACCAGGTATGCAAGGACACTTGGGGGACTTGTCATATTATAGGTGAGCCATTAACAAGATGGAAGATGAATATTTTATTTAGTACCCCTACTTAAGGACATAGTGGTTATGAGTAGGGGATTTATTTATGATTGGGTACATGATCACTCCATTTTACATTATAGGGTGCCATGACTATGTGGTGGAGAGATATAGGCTAGATCGAGTCTAATGGAAGTTTGGCATGTGGTAAGACATCCTAAAGGGTCCTCACATCTTTATACACATGATGAGGGAGATCAAGGAGTGGGGGCCACCAGTTCCTAGGGTAGAGGTAATGATAGACTATAAAAGAGATTAATGTTTTATGGGATTACATTAGAATATTTCTAGATTAAATGGTTATCGATGCATATGTTGTATGGTGGATCAGATGAGACCCATTAGATTTCTGAGGCCCCTTCCCCAATAGCCAATCTTATGATAGAGATGGGTGTGGATGAGGAGAGATCAGGGATATGATATAGCATAGTAATAGAGTTAGGTGCTGTTACAATCAGCTATCCCATATGCTATTCCTTTATAGGTAGTATAGCCTTAGGCACAATAAGATCCCATAGAGTATGTAGAGATGGCTAAGTTGGGTGGTCAAGATGTGGATATGGGGGATACACCAAGTGATGATGGAGGACACAAGATAGGTTTAGGAGAGGTAGGGACCTATTATATAGGTATAAATATAGGTATAAGTTTAATATGGGTAGGTCCCTATAATATAGGGAGGTTTATAGAGGACCAAATAATGATAGACAAACTCTAGAGGGAGATTACTGCATGCCTCTCAAAGTTTGAAATTTTATAAAGTGCAATGGATGGGTTATAGACATAGTTGGATACTTCTTAGGGAGAGATCACTAGGATATATGGTCTCATTATAGATAGGGATGTAAAGATTACTAGGCTTAATGGATAGGTGGCATAGTTGACAAGGGTTTAGGCCTAGTTAGTCACACAAGATATGGAGCTTTATACAATGGTTTGGGAGTGAGATAGATATTGGGTGTATAGGGAAAGATTGATATCCCAGGTGGAGAGGCTCACATAGGAGTGAGATGAGGCTCACTAAGCCAAGATGGACATAGGGATAGGATCATCTAGAGCCTTGGCCAATGTGATTATGGCCAAGAATGATGCCTTGTGAATAAAGGATGATGTCTCATGCGCCAAGGCTAAGATAGCCTACTGGAGGTGGGCATATGAGGTAGTAATATAGATCAAAGAGTGGATTCTTATAAGGAGTATATGAGGTCATAATAGACTAGTCAAACCTCTAGGTCTAAACATGAGAGATTTAGAGTGGTTAGTGACATAACCAACTGCATAGTAGGTTGTCATGGGGCCTCCACCATCATGACCACTAGTAGTGCATGTATCAGGGATGGGTCAAACTTTCCAATAGATTCCTCCCAAGGATAAGCATGATCAAAGATGATTTTTTGAGATCTTTTTAATGTTTTATTAGATGTATAGATATTCTCATGATGTATAAAAACCTTATATATATATATATATATATATATATATATATATATATATATATATATATATATGACACTCATTTTTGGCTTACTGATACTTGTATATGAACTCTTAATATTCTTTTATTATCACATGATGTTTTTATTTATGTTGCTCTTATTTTGATATGTTTGGATATGCTAATTTTAGGAGATACATTTCCTTAGTTAGCATATGGATGTTGATGTATTTGTTCAATTTCATGTATGACTAGATGCGAGAACATAATTTAGGAGATGCACATCCTAAGCTAATCATATAAATAGTCAATTATACTCATAGTGTATGCAAAGATATGTACATCTTGCATAAAGTATTGTTTGTTTCTAAATATGGCCTATGATATAGCTTGTGTTAGGCAATGGATATGGTGTGTTCAAAAATGATCTTCGGTACCACATTGAATTTTGGATTTGGATCACTTGGTGTTTACTATATCTAATTGACATTATGCATCATAAGTATGAGTAAATTATAATAACATTGTATTTCTATTTGCACCTTGGATGGTTCAAATGTGAATATTTATAACTAAGGATAATGATAAAAATTACCAAAACCAAAGTTACAACTATTGAAATTTAAAAAAAAAAACAAATAGAAAAATAACAATACAAAAATGTAACCAAACTTAAAATCAAGATATGAACAATTAAGATATGAATAATCAAGATTTAAGTAAGAACAAGAATGTATAAAATCAAAGAAAGAACAAATTATTTAGATAACCTAAAATCAAGATATGAATAATAAATATCCATGTGTATTAACAAAATTAACTTAAAAAAACAAACAAATAATAAAACAAGTTAGATATAAATGTAAACAAAGGAATCCTAAGTAAAATCTAGACTCAAAATGTTGATGCTTTGTATTTAAACACAAAAGAACAACACAATATAATAAACAAGACAAAAATAAAGGCACAACATATAACTAATAAATAAATAAATAAATAAATACTAAGAAAAAATTAATGAATAACAAAACAAAAATGAAAACACAATAAAACACCAATAAATAAAATAAATACACGACACAATATAAATACAAACTAATGAAAGAACAACAAAACACCAAAAAAAAATGAAGAGGTAACAAATCACAACAAAAAAATAATAAAAATCAAATAAACACACACAAACAATGGTTAATCACAATGTTAATGCAAACAAAAAATAAATTGTCCATGCATGTGTAATAGAGGTGTTACGCTCTGTGATAGGGTGACCCCTAAGCTAAGAAATAATGACACTAGTAAAAAAGATAAGAAAAATGGATATAAATTTGATTCCAAGTGATATAAAAACAACAACACAATAAAATGGGGGAGAATAGAAGAAAATAAAGGGATGTCTGAGTTGACTCAGATACATGAGGCAAATGGACACTGCCTACATAGTTCTATGGATGCAAGGTCCAACATGAACTTTAGGCTAAATGTAGTTCTCCCAGGATATGGGATAGAATAAAATTATGATCAAGAAAATATGATTGTATTTTAGAGGAATAAGGATATGGTATTTCAAAATGATGAGTATGTGAGAGATGATTGCTTGTAAAATGGTAAGAGCATAAGATCTTTAGAAAATGTTTTTGGAATTTTATAAGCATCTCAAATCGATTGATAATATGATATACTAAATAGTTCAACTCAAAAAATGGAGAGGGCATGGGATCAACATAAACAAAGGTTCTAGGCAATGTTTTTTTCTTTTTATCTATCAATTTCTAATGTTTTTGTGTTTTTAAGATAATCAATAGAAATGAAATATTAAAAAAAGGCATAGGGAACTAACAAAATGAGGTGATGCACTTCCACAAGCAAGAGTTCAAACAATATCTAAAATGGATGCAATGGGGATCATGAATATAAATAATGTTACATAAAGCCACTTAGTTGAGGAGTTACACATCCATAGGTAAGTAAATAGCTAAACCACATGCACCACTACCTGTGATCTTGTCCAGGCAACAATGCCTACCAAACAAAAGAAAACTAATAATATAATAGTTTGTAGTGTTGAATAAATTTGAATAAACTTTCAATAGGCAAAAGCCATGTACTAACATATCTTTGTACACTTGTTTATAAAAAGAAGCTGTGAAATATTGTTCAGGCTAAACTACTTTGTAGAACATGCATTAAGTGTGTCTAGAATGCCTATGAATCATAATCAAGATCATAATTGGTTATGGAATATAACTGTCTAGGTTACAATGGTCCAAAATGGAAGGAAATGAGTCTAATGGAATATAAATGATCCAAAGTGACAATGATCCAAGGGTAAAATGGTCTAGGGTTACAACGGTCCAGGGTAGTAAAAGAATATTTTTATAGGTAGAATGGTTTAAGATAGAACAATATGGAATAAAAAGGGCTTAAATGGAATGGTCAAGAATATAATAGTGGGATAAATGAATTCAACACAAGTTTCCCCCAAGTAAGCATTCTTGTAGATAATGGTTAAAAAGACTATCAAGAGTAGAAATGATTGAAATGTATAATGTTCATGGATTCTAAGAACTCTTTTCCATTTGGAGTAGCCAATTGGTATGATTTCGATCCATAATTTTCTATAATTACATATAGACCTATCCAATTGGGTTGAAACTTACCCTTCTTCTTGTATTTAGAGTTAGTGTTCTTTTGATTCTCTGTCAAGACCAAGTCACTAGTTTAAAACTCTCAAGGGAGAATGCACTAATTATAGCTTCTACGTAATCTATTCTAATATGATTTTAAGTTATCAAGGGTACCCAAATGCTTACCATCAAGGAGTTTGAAATATTTAAACTTGGAAACTCTATAACCCTTATCTTCTTCAATGCTCTCCAAGGATATCCATAGTGAAGGGAGTTCAATCCCAACTGGGATAATAGCCTCCTTGCCATAAACAAGGGAGTAAGGAGTGGTTCATGTGGGGGTTAGATGACTAGTGTGATAGGCCAAAAGGTCAAGAAATTTTTTCAAGTGCTAATTATGGCTTTCATGATTGATAATATTATTTAGGATTACAACAATGGTTTTGTTAGATGCCTTAGCTTGACCATTTTCTTATATGTTATATGGCATGGATTTCTTATGCTTGATTTTAAACATGGTGCAAACAGATTTAACATCTCAATTTATAAATGATCTACCATTAGTGGATATAATATGTACTAGAATACCATATCTATAGATGATATGGTAATGGATAATTTTGGCAATCTACTTCCCAAAAGTGAGAGGAATGGCCTCAATCTACTTAGTAAAATACTCGGTAGTAGTGAGAATGTGTTTATGGCCATCAGAAGAAGCTGAGCTATTTTTCCTAATGAGATTAAGGCCCCATGTATATAATGGCCATGGTGTAGTGATTCACTAGAGTGGTAATGAAGGTATGTGTATCAAATTACCATGTTATTGGTGGGAAACACACTTCTTGACATGATTACATGCATCTATTTCCATCTTGGGATAATATTGTCCTTTTTTGAGGAGTTTCTTAGCTAAGAAAACACCATTGGTGTGGGCTCCACACATTCCTTCATGAACCTCCTTAAGCATTATCTTATATTCTCCCAAAGATAAAAAAAACAAAAAATCATTCCATCACAGCCTTTATGATAAAACATGTTTCCTTGGAGGGTATAATGGTTTATGTGATGAAGGAAGATTTTTTGGTGATTATGTGAAAAGTTAGGGGGAAAGACTTGGTCATGGAAATAGTTATAAATGTCTTGGAACCAAGGTAGTTTAGGTGGGGGATTAGGACCAAAAATGGTGCATACCATCTCTAAATCTAGAAATACATGAGCAGGTTATAAAATATTTTCAATGAGGAACTGATACTCTTTAACAATGCCAATAATCTATATCATGGACCTAATTATTATCATTGCATCAACTGGTCTATTATTAGCTCATGTACTTATTCAAATCATATGTATTTGAAGTGATACTTAAGATTATCCATAATGTGTTGTAGGGTACATGCTTATCATCTTGAGTTTGATATTGATTTATGGTTTGATTGATAATCAATAGAGAGTCCCCATAGACCATTAACTATTGGATATCCCACTGTACTGCAAGACAAATTCCTACAAAAAGGGCTTCGTACTTAGCCATATTATTGGTATAATGAAAGTTAATATGAAAATTGTTGGGGATCATATCCTCTTATAGAGTAATCAATAAGATGATATCCCTAGATCCACATGATGCAAATGATCCATCAAAATCTAATTTCCAATGTTGAAGTTCATGTAACACTTCTTTTATTTTCATAATAAAATCATCTAGAAATCAAATGTGAGTGGTCAAGTATCTATAATAGGGTCTTCTGTAAGTTGATCTGTAATAAATTTCCCCTTGATAACCTTTTGGTTCTATTAATAAATATCAAATTCACTTGAAAATGAACCATTTATCCATGCAACATGTAATATTTGATTTGGACAATAAATATTTGAGAGGGTCCACTTTAGCAATAACAATAGTTTTATTATTCAACATGTAGTGTTGTAACTTTTGGGAGGCAAACACCATTTCTAAACAAACCTTATCCATAGGCATATAATTATGTTCATTTTCAAAAAGTGTGCAACTCAAATAGTAGATGTGATGTTCCTTTCCATGTTCATCATGTTGGGACAAGAGTTCCCCTAGTGCATATTCTATGGATGAAATATATATAATTAATGGTTATCAAGGTGTTGGTGGTCTCAAAATTGGTGGGTTAGCTAAGTATGTTGTGAGATTTTTAAATGTTAATTGACATTTATCATTCCATTTAAAAATGAACCCTTTATTCAAGTGGTATGTAAATATATGACACTTATCTGTTAGTTATGAAATGAACCTATGAATAAATTAAATCTTTCTTTGTAGGATATGGAGTTGTTTGAGATTGGAAGGTGGAGTCATTTTTACAATGGCCTTGACTTTATAAATATCCACTTCAATCCATATTTTTGAGATAATGAATCCTTGAAAATTTCTAGAAGTGTTTCCAAAGGCACACTTCTTAGGATTTAGATGTACCTTGTACTTGCAAAGTCTCTCAAAGATTATCTATAGAACATCAAGATGTCTAGCACATGTTCTTGATTTTGCTAAGATGTCATCAACATGGTCCTCAAAAATATCATGCATCATTTCAAGTAAGATGATAGTCATAGCACACTGATAGGTGGCTCTAATGGTTTTCAATCCAAACAACATGACTTGGTAATGGAATGTTCCCCATGATGTGGTGAACATAGTTTTATTCTAGTCTTCTTGAGTTATCTTGATCTGATTGTATCTAGAGAATGTATCCATGAGGGACAACATGCCATAACCAAAAGTAGAGTTAAAAATCATTTTGATATTAGGTAGAATAAAATCATATTTAGGACATGCCTTATTGATATCTCTAAAATCAATACAAATGCATATACCCTATGGTTTCTTGTTTAATGAGACTATATTTGATATCCATTTAGAATAGTCTAGTGGTTTGATGAATCGATCTCTTAATAGTTTCTATAGTTTTTCCTTTACGAAAAGTGTGATGTGTGGATGCATCTTTATCAATTTTTGCTTGAATGCCTTGGTAATTGGATTGATAACAAGTCAATGCACAACCAAGTTAGGATCTAGGCCTGACATGTTAGAATAAGTCCATGTAAAGATATCAATAAAATCCCTCAGAATAGTGATAATGTAGTCACACTCCTCATTGGTGAGGGATGCTCCAAGATAGACAATTTTGGGATCATCATAAGTTCCCATATTCAATTCAGTGCTATTTTGTATGAGGAGTGTAGAACCATCTTCTAAAATAGTGGGAAGTGTTTGATCTTAATCCTCTTCTTTCGCTTCATCTTCTAGTTTTTATTATTAAATCTATGGATAATGAGATGAATTTGAGTCTAATGGTTCAGGTGGTGAACAACTAAAAAATATAGCTAGAAAGTAAAGAGCAAGCCACTCAAAGATTTTATGTTGTTTAGATGAGATACTAACATTGGATACAGAGCTAAGACTTGGTAGACACTACGTGTCCTTTAGAGATGAGAAAACTTACCCATACAAGAGCACCTAAAACAAGTTTTCACTTAATGGATTATATTTCTCTTTACTATTTCCCTCATAAATGAGTGCCTCAAAGAGGTTTTCACCTAAAGATATTGATGTTTTATCTTTTTCATGATCAAGAAAGTTTGCCTGCTCTCCAAAGTAGGTGGAAGAGTCCAAAGAGAAGTCAATGCCTTGATTGTGATCACCAATTGGTAATCCATCTTTGAGGCCCATATACTCAATAATAGATTCCTTAATCTAAAATTTATTGAGGGGTATAATATAATTTTGTTGGTCCTAATAAATGAGGTCAAGATGGTAAAGGCAAAGGGAAAAATAGGCTATGATAGTCATAATATAGTTAGAGTCAAGTAGGTCAGTGTTAGCAATCTCATCATAAATTCTATAATGGGACATTGCATCACTTCCAAGAGTCTCTTTGCTAGTTGATTTAGAATAATCACTATCGAAATACATGAGGTCACCCCCAAGCAGTATAAATTTAAGAACTTGGCTCATATTAGGCTTACCAACTAATAATGCTTCCAAGATTTTTTTCTCCTATGGTCTAAGGCCTTTACCTATATAATAAGAGTTTTCCATAATCTGATTAGGGATAGTGTACTTAGATTTTTTTTTTAAAATCTGCAAGGCCATTAGAATATAGCCAATCTCCTTAAATAAAGGATTTTTTATCCTAATTTGGTGAATTTGCTGGTATAAATACCATTAGTGGTTTCTACATGTCTTTCTTCATTTGCTAAATCATGTTGGGTCTACAAGGGATTTATAAAGGCTTGGGTTTGCCTAAAGACTTAGGAGAATTTGGAAAATTAGTAATGTGAAAATCATCTTTTTGATGGTACATATAAATGCCTACATCCTTAATAATGACATGCTATGTAAGTGTGGTAGGGAATGGATTAGTCGAAGTGGAAGCAAGGTCACTTGGGTGGTTGTAAAACTATTTCTTTATTATTTTTCACTATGAATTTAGAACCAAGGCAATAGTTATAATTGCAAAATTCAACCTCTAAGTGTTTACAATATTGGTAAGGCTATAGATTAGTAGGAATAGTAACTTCAATCCGATCATGGGGGAATTTGAAGCATTGGTGCAAGGTAGATCAAAAATCCTTTACTTAATAGATCCAAGGACAACAAAGAATTATATTATATGGTAATTCAATGTCCATGATATGACATAGATTATGATGGGATATAAACCCAATAATGATTAATAAATAGATATTTCTAAAAGATTTTCTTTCAACATTGTCATATGCCTTGATCATGATGGTCTTAGGTTGGATGTCCTTGGTAGTATAACTAAATCATTATACTAACTTGAGAAACACTATGTTCAGACTTGAATCATTGTCTATAAGAACTTACTTGATTTTATGATTTTCTATAATGACCTCAATATACAAGGGGTTGTTATGACAAGGACCGAAATAGACATATGTCTTTGATCAAATGTAATTTGTCAAAAAGTAGATAAATGCCCTACAAGTGTCTAAAAATTTTCAAGGTTAATGACTTGGGGAACAATGGACTATTGAAGGAAGTCATTTAAAATAGTTTAGTGGACTTGTGATGTACACAAAAGATCTAGGAGATAAATTTGCATAGGGGTTTTACTTAGTTTGAGATGCTATATGGATTTTCAAAAAAAAACATGAGAGGAATTAGCCTTGACTAGTACAATGTTCAGTTTTTGATCCTAAGGCACAGTGTTCAAGTTTGGTTTAGTGTTGGAAGAGGGAAAAGGGCCCCAGAGGGTGACTCATGAGTGTCTAATTATGATTGCACAATCTAGAGTCGACAAGGAGCCATTATAATTATAAGAAGGAAAAGGGCCTTGGATGGTGACTCATGAGCATCTAGTTATATTTATGAAATTTTGATTTGGAAATGAGTCATTATAATTAGAATAAGGAAGTGGTGGTCCATAAATAGTAATTTTCAAAAATTGAGGTGTAATGACATTGCTTGAACCTGATGTAACATTACTTGAGGAAGAGGGTGTTAAACCTATGATGGGGGGTCTAGTACTTTGAGAATCATTAAATGGATCATGAGCTTTGATGGTGATATTTGTAACACGATTTTAAAAAACACATCCCATGGTGCTATTATAATCATATGTCATGTTGTTGTAACCCAAGTTATTAGCATGGGTATTATGATCTTAATTATGATCATGTTGATTATGATTCTAGAGTTGTGCTTGTTGACATTGGCCCTGATCTTGAATCTATTTGTTCCTTATTGGATGTTGATTGTGTTTAGGAAATGAGTCTTTATAACTGACCATGTATTGATTAGTGTTGTGCATCATGTATTTTACTTCAATTTCATCACTTTTGATCAAGTACTCAATAAGATACCTCAATTAAACACATTGTTAAATGAAATAGATGATAACATGATGGAAATTATAAAACTCATCTTTCTGATACCAATCAAGTTTGGGTTGATCTTCAAGGAATGACTTTAGTATCATCCACATAATTAGATTGATTACCACTAGCTTTTGGAACATGACCTCAATAGTCTCTCCCAGTTTGTTGAATACACTATATTTATTGAATGCCTTTCATGGAGGATCCCTTTTCAAAGTGTTTGATGGATTAGGTGGTGCTAGTTTCACATTTGGAGCTAGAGGACCCTGCACCATTTCATATGTCTAGATTCTATCACTTTATTTCCCACCATGTTCTTGTTTTTGTTAAACCATTTAGGTTTTTTTTTGGAAATAGATTGAATATGTTATTGGGTCTGATTAGAAATTTGAACCTATGAATAAATATTGATAAGGCCTTTAGTAATGAGAGCCTTCTCAATCTATACATCTTTTCTATAATCTCCTCAAATGTGTTTGCACAAGCTAATCATAAATTATGAGCCACCTTAGGGTGTAGGTTTTGTGAAAAAATATCAACAAAATATTTATATGGAAAATTATGTTAAAATCATCCATATAATGCTCTCCATCATTGTAGGTATGATGTAAAGCTTTCCTCATCTTGTTTCTTTACTTTTCACAAGTCAACCACTATTAATTCATGTTGATTGTTATATGAAAAATGGTTGACAAATTTATTAGATAAATCATTCCAATTTCTCATTGATCCCTTAGGTAATTACTACATGGAAACAAGTGAAGCAAATAAACACTGCTATAGGCTACCTCTTGACATAGGATTAAAAAGGCTTGGATATGTTCTCAAGTTTCACCTTTTCCTTTGTATTTATCAAATTTGGGTGCCTCAAAATGATGTGGAGAGGGGACTTAGAGAATACTTAAGTCTAATGTATATGGACATATCTTGTCAAACTTATATTTCTTAACTCAGTTTCCCATCTCCAGTCTTGACACTATTTCTTTCATCAAATTCCACTCCTACATGTTTAGTGCATTTATAAGTGGAATATAATTTTTTTGGGGTGGTACATGCCCCTATTGAATTTTTTTTATGGATATAAACCCTATAATCTAAAACTTTATTTTGGTTTACTCCTTTATTTGAGTAGGTCATCCATTAATTATGAGGTAATGGTTAAACATTTCCTAAAATCTGTCACAATGAACTATAATTATACTATTGATTTTGAGGAGTTTATGATCAGTTCACCAAAGGACATGATGGTTTGGAGAAAATTGATAAAGTGTTTTAATAGCACCCCCAATATTCATTAATTTTTTTGTCCCTTAGTTTTATTAATGGATAAGATCTTTATGGTGATTGAAGATTGTATGCTCCATGTCTGGCAAGACATATTGTGAAGCATCTCTAGGTTTATTTTGTCTATTTGAAATCTAGGGTCTATCATAGATGTAGGATCAAATAGGGTATGTTGAAATTGATATATCACATTATTTTATTCTTTAGAAACATTATTATTAATTAAATTTTCAACCAAAGAGTCTATTAAGTCTATGATAAGATGCTTTGCGTATCATTGACTAATTTTTTTGATCTTGGTAGCAAGATCCTGATCATTGGGAGTAGACTCTATAAGATTTTATTTTCCCTTCTAGAATAAGAAATATTTAATTTTGTGATGTGAGTGAGAGATTTATCTTTCTATTTCTCTTCTACCTTAACAAGTGTGTTCAATTGTTCCATCAAGAAATCTAGTGGACACCTAACACCTAGTTCTATCAACCTTAAGAGGGATTCATATTTGTCTTATAAGGGTTGATGTTCATAATAATATTGTTTAGACCCTACAATTATTGGGATACCTTTGAACATAATGAAGTTCTCTTGTCCATCATAATAATTCTCTTCCACATAAATAGGGCCATAAGAGACCTCACTATGATACATTTGTGTCATTTTTGGAAGATTATTTTCTACATTTGATAAAATGTAAAATGTATTTTACAAACATTTAAAAAGGGTGATCAGATTTCTTCAAAAAAATGACAAGGTAAGATGATACTATAATAAAAGGAAGTGGCATAATACCACATAATTAGAATAAAGTGGTTATTAATTTACTCAACCTTAGTGGGTTGAAATCATCAAATCAGAAGAGGGTAAGACAATTTTGGAACCTAAAGTGTAGGATATCATAATAAACTCAGGTCAAAGATATGTCAATACCATAAAAAGTTAGATATAACTACAATGAGTTATGACTAAAAAATCAGAAGGTCTTTTTGATTAGGAAGGTAAAAATTTTAACTAAGAAGCTCAAAATGTGAATTAACACAAGAATTCCTAAGTATAAAGCCAAAACTAAATGGGAAACACAATGATGACACATGGAAAAAGGATGTAAAATAATCCAATAACTTAGAATGTGAGTGAACTCAAGATAATATAAGTCCAAAATGAGAATAAAATGATAATGAGTCTAGGTAATAACCTTCAGTCTAAATGGAAAATCATACCCAAGTTACTCAAACCAAGTGTGAAAGGTAAATTGATAACACCTTGGATCAGAACTTAGAAAGGTGAGATATCAAATTTAGACAAAAATGAAGGAATTTGATATTTTAAAAAGTGAAAAAATGGTCTAGATTCAAATGGACAACATAATAATGTTGCTCAGAAGATACATAACACAATGCTATGAATGCAATTTTGAACAAGGTAGAAAAGTGATTTCAATTTGGTCAGTGTAACACCTCTTTGTTCAAATAGAATGGTGTATAACAAAGTGTTTGGTTTTTTGACATGTTTTTTATTTCACACAAATATTTTTAGACTTAAAAAGGCCAGGAAAGTAAAGGATAAAATGACAAACACACCTAAGTGTAACGCCCTAAATTTGAAAACTAACAAGGTTGCATAGTACCATCAAATTCTATCTATACAAATGATCTTGAGAGGATTTTTAATTGTTAATCCAAAAGTAAAAATGCATGAAAACTAGGATTTTTATTCCTTCTATTCTCTAAAGAGTTTGTATAGTGACATGTAAATTTGGGATACTCACCTTGCATCAATAGTATATTCGTAGCAAATGCGGTTTATCTCAAACTAAATTTTTGTGCATTTAGATGGTCTGAAGTATGGATAACACAATATAGTATCAAATAAATTAGATCCATTTCAATTAGATTTTTTTTAAAATTTATTTTCCTTTTCATAACCACTACATCCATTAATTTCTCAGTGCAGTGCGATGTCTGAGTTGCCCCTACAGTTCAAGGTCGAGTACCACTAACAGAGCTTGTTTTAATAACTCAAAAAAAGCATCCCAATAGGTCACCCTAAATTTATATTACACACCATGGAGTGGGGTTGAAATGATGTTGGGAGATGAATTCTTGGGTTAACATTTCCCTAGATAACCTATGAGGAGGTGATGAATTCCCACTCACAAGCCAAAGTACATAAAAATAAAGACAAGTGAAAAGACGTTATGGTTTTTCTAGGGTCACCCAAACCATATGAATTGGGGATCACCTTAATGACTTTATTTTTATGCCTTTGGACAAGGAAATAAAATTCAAATAACGAGCATTTTTGGCCACCTAAGTTCCTTAAAGGGGATAGGGGAGAGCATATATGCAACACTCATCTTGCTTAAAACACACACTTCAACAAATAAGAATAAAAAAAGGAAACCTTGAGAGTATTTAAATAATGTGAGAGTTCATTTTATGACACCAAATTAAATTATGTAATGAATTTTTCTTTTGACTTGTTATGAAATAGAGACTAAGTGACTTAAATCCTAAAAATAAAGGGTTAAAAGTATGAAACTAGGTTGTGAAATTGTTAGAAAAACTTCTAGCTTGCTATTTTAATTTTTTGCTTTTCTATTCAAGTTGATCTTATCATTTCAAATACATTCCCATCATTTATATATCGATATCCTTAAGATGAAAAGATAGAAAAGACATAGGTTTGTGATCTCATTGATTCATAGGGTGATATCATTGATTAACAGTGTGTTCCCACTAAAGTATAAGGCATTTCCACCAAAATGATAAAAAATGATAAAAAGAAACAACAGTCACCTATTAATTTTTAGTCTAGGATGATCTTGTCATTTTATAGTGTGATCTTGCCAATTCATAATGCAATCCCACTGATTTGTAGTGCGATTTCAACAATCCAAAATATAATCTCATTGATCCATAGTGAGATCCTATCGATCCTATAAAACATACAAGAAAATAAAGAGAAAATAAAGAAATTTTGTCACTCATAGATGTGTTTCTACCTTTTCATAGGGCATTCTTACTGATGTTTAGGTTGATCCCACTAACTTTCAGAGCGATCCTACCATTTTACAAGTCAATCATGTCATTTTTATTAGAAGCCACAAAAACATAAAATTCAAGAAAAAGAAGTACAAAACAACCTCAAAAGAGGGTTTGAATGCAAAATTATAAGATATATAGACTTAAGTGAGGTTTGAGCCCCATCGAGCATGCCAAAATGTAGAGTAAGATTATGAGATGTGTTAGTCCATGCATTAGTCAAGAAAACATCTATAAAGAAGCATATAGAGATAAAACATCAAGCTTACTCCCTCATGGGGTGTTGATAGTGAATTATAAGAGTTATTTGAGAAATGAATACTACTAAACCTTCGAAATAACATCTATCTTTCCAAGAGTGGATAAAAAGTGTGTGTTTTCCCTAAATTTGGTGCTCCAAGTCTACGTAATGAAGAGTAGCATGCTCTTCCGTCATTAATTAGTGAATCAATGGCTTAGGCTCATAAGATTGATAAATTTATGCAAATAGGTGAAAATTTTTGAAGATAATTTTGCATAATAATATCACACAATTCAAGTTTTTTTAATGGTGGTCTTGGCTCACTTATTTATAGCTTTAGGTAAATGTTTAGGATTAACCATGACTATCCATCTTGAGATCAAGATGTGTGGCCATGAATTTATTAAATTTTTAAGAATAGGTAATTGATGAGGCATGGGAGATCTTAATCTTGATATTTACTCCATTAATGGCCTATATATGCCACCCTATTAATGATGTCATGGGATGATGTAGAATAACACTTTCATATGATGTGTACTACCAAATTAGAAGAATTTAGTGGTTTAAAGTGTCATTTTGCATGGTCACAATTTGAATCTAAGCGATTTAAGAAAAGATAATAATCACATAAAATGCATTTTCCCATTTAGGAATACATTAGCCTAAATCAACATCTGCACATGACAAGTTTGAATGATTTAGTGTATTTTAATGATTTTGGCCTAGATTATGTGTTGTTATAGAATATTGCTTAGATTGAAAATTTTAGCACAATAGGGATAGGAATTGGATTGTTACAAACCCAAGACACCCCATGCATCCAAGTGTTGCCTACATAGTTTGTGTGAACTTTAGGCCTATGTAGTTCTCCCAAAAATGGGAAGAAATAATGAAGGAATGGTAATGATAAGTAGAAATGATTGAGAATTATTAAGGGGTTCCCACCCATAATAGGAAAAAGAGTCACTAGTGAATAGGATGAAAAAATAAACAAAGATTTGGCTTTATATCTCCTATGGAGATTTTAAGTCAAATTTTCTTGAGTTTTTTATTTTTAGGATTTTTTCTAGGTCTTTTCAATATTTTTGGGTTTTTTGGAATAATTTAATCAATGGAATACTCATAAATGTACAAGGAAATATATATCAAAGAAATATAACCTTAGGCATGGACTCAAACAATAGCTAAATTGACTGCAATGGTAACTACCATAAACCAACAATGGAACCTAAAGCAAAGGGAAATACCATACAACAATAAGATAGGAATATGAAGGTACACAATGGGGAAATAATATGAAGAGAAGTATTTATAGGATGTGTCAATGAATTATCAATTATGTAATACATTTTTTGATGTGCCTTGATACACTTGTTTGAAAAGAGGGTATTGATGTTAATCAATCTGGAGTGCCTTCAAAAATGTTTTTTGAATCTACATGTAACACCTATTGGTTATAATCAAGATCATGACAATAATAGGGAGTAAGAGGATAATAATGGTATAGTAAATGGTAAAATGAGAGAAAATGGGAAAATGCAAAACATATGCCCTAAGTAGAGGATCTCATAGATAATGGTTTAAATTAGCTAAGCATAAAAGCATTTGAGATGCAAAATGTTCATAAGATCCTTGAGCTCTTGTACATTTGGTGTAGCTAGCGTGTATGCCTTAAAACCATATTTTATAGTAATAATATATGGAATTAACCAATTGGTCTCAAATTTGCCTTTTTTTCATTCAATTTTGGTATTCTTATGATTTTCTTTTAGCACAAAATCACCAACTTCAAACTCTTTTTGAAGAATATGTTTGTTATAGTTATGGCACAACCAATTTTGATAGGATCTCAAATGGTCTAATATAACTAATATTTTCTCATCCAAGAGTTCCAAATCTTGAATCTAAAATCTCTATATTCTTCATCATCAATGATATTCTACAAGGAGATGCATAGAGAGGGAAACTTAATATTTATAGGGATAGTGGACTCAGAACCAAAGACTAAGGAGTATGGTTTGGCTCCTATATGTATGAATGTACTAGTATGATAAGGTCACAAGGCTAATAATAATTTCAAGTGAAAATCACATCCAGTGTCATTGACAAAATTCTTAATAATATTAACAATGGATTTATTTGATGCTTCGGCTTAGCCATTACCTTGAGGAAAATAGGGTGTGGAATTTTTATTCTCAATGTAGAATTGGGAACAGAGGGATTTTAAATTTTTATTTTTGAATGATACAGAATTATCAAATATAATGGTGGAGGGAATGACATAGAAGTAAATAAGGTGGTAATAAATGAATTTTAAAATCTACTTATTAGTTACATAAATAAAGGGAATGACCTCAATCCATTTAGTAAAATATTTTAAAGTGAGGATATATTTGTGGCCATGAGAGGAAGTGGGTTTATTTTCCCTATGAGATCGAGTCCCCACATGGAAAAAGGCTAAGGTTTAGTGATTGGTTGAAGTGGTAGGGAAGGAACATGAATTAAATCACCATGCCTTTAACAAGCAACACAATTTTTGACATATTTACAAGATCTCCATTTTTAGCCAATAATATTCTATCCAAAATATTTTCTTGGAAGGACCATACCACTAGTGTGGGACCCATAAATTCCTTTGTGTACATCCTTAATACTTAATTTAGATTCTCTTGAAGTCAAAAAATGAAGTAACATTCCATCATAGCCTCTATGATAGAGTATGTTTCTAAGACTGGTGTAACATGAAGCATTATAGATGAAGGCTTTAAGTTGGTTTCATGATAAGTTAATAGGGAGAATTTGGTTTAAGAGATAATTATATAGGTCTTAGTACCAAGGGAAATCTATAACAACAATATCACATACCATCTTAGAATTTGGCTATAAATGAATGGGTTGAAAAAGGTTCTTAATGAGAAATTGATACTCTTTGTCACTTTTGGCTACTACTGTCTATTTCATCAATTGATCAATTTTTGACACTTGGTATCTGATCAAACTAATTAGTCTCAAAATATTGATTGAGTTTCTTAACCATATTATTATAAGGTATAAACCTCTCATCTCTAATTTGGTGTTAGTCTATAACCTAATTAATTATCAAATGGGGACCCCCATATACCATTAACTATTGAATGTTCCATTGTATGACAAGACAAAGTCCTGTAATGAGTGCCTCATACTCAGCCATATTGTTGGTATAGTGAAAACCAATGTGAAAGGCCTTGGGATTGAGACCGCTTTATAGTGTGATGAGTAAAATACTAACTCTAGATCTAGGATATGTGAATGAATTATCGAAGTATAATTTCCATTATTTGGGTTCAATAGGCACTTATTTCAAGATCAAGATTGACTCTTTGGGCAATCAAATATGAGGGGCTTGGTATCAAGAAAAGGAGGTTCAATAAGTTAATATGCAATAACTTTACCTTAGTGCTTTCTAATTCTAATACTCAAGAACAAATTCACTCAACAATATTACCTAGTTGTCCATGTGACTTGTTAAATTTGTCTTGGATAATAGATATTTGATGGTATCAATCTTAGATATAACAATGGTCTTATTATTCAACATGTAGTGATGCAGCTTTTGGGAAGTGAACAACATTGCTAAACAAGATTTTAGTTGGTAAATAATTATGTCCATAATCTATAAGTGTCCAAATAAAATAGTAGACTACATGTTCCTTTCCATGTTGATCATGCTAAGCCAAAAGTGCCCCTAATGCATGTTATATTATTGATATGTAGAGGAGAAATGGGATTCTTGGTGTAGGAGGCATCAATATTAGTGGATTGGCCAAATAGGTATTCAATTATTAAAAAGTTTGTTGACAACATATACCCCATTAAAATGTGACACCTTTATTTAAAAGGTGAGTAAAATGATGACATCTATATGCCAGTTATGAAATGACAAATGGATTGGATATTACCCTACAAGTTGTCGAGCTAATTTAGATTAGAAGGAAACAATATTTATATAATTTATTTAACCTTAATGAGATCAAATTAAATGCCTCTACATGATATAATAAACCCTATAAATTTTATATAAGTGACACCAAAGATGTACTTCTTAGGGTTGAGGCGTACCTATATTCACAAAGTCTCTGAAAGATTATTCATAGAACTTCAGGGTGTCTTGTACATGATTTTGATTTGGCTAGGATTTCATCAACACATTCCTCAACAATATCATGTATAATGTCATGAGAGATGATAGTCATGACACATTGGTAAGTTTCACTGGCATTCTTTAATCCAATGGCATCATTTGATAATAAAATGTCCCTTATGGAGTAATGAACATAATTTTATGCTGGCATTTTAGTGAAATCTTTATCTGCTTATATCCTAAGAATTTATCCATGAGGGACATCTCATATACTAATATTGAGTTGACTATCATGTCTATGTTTAGAAAAGGGAAGTCACCTTTAGGGAATGCTTTATTGATATCTCTAAAATAAGTACATAAGCGAATTCCCTAGGGTTTTTTAATGATTAGAATAATGTTTGAAATCCATTTTGATTAATCAAGTGGTCTAATGAAACTTGATCCCAATAGTTTTTATAATTCCTTTTAAACTAGGATAGTAAAACACAAATGCATTTTTCTTAGCTTTTATTTGATCAATTTGGCATCTAGATGCACAATAATTTGATGTACTACTAAAAATGGGTTTAAACTAGAAATATTCACATAAGACCATACACATATGTTAATTAAGTCCTTTAGGATAACAATAATGAACTGACACTCCTTAATAGTGAGGGACATGCCTAATTGAATGATCTTTGGGTCATCATAAGTGTCAATGTTCACTTCCATGGTATCTTATACAATAAGTGTAAAACCACCTTCAATAATAGTTAATAATGAAGGGAATTGATCTTATTCAAAAATTTTTAAGACATAGGGATTACCCATGTAATAATATTTATAATTGACCATGTCTGGCAATGGCCAATTACCAAATTATTTTGGGAAGTTTTGAACTAATCTCTCAAAGACTCTATGTTCCTCTAAACTAATGGAAAAAACAACTTTAATACCTAGACTTGGTGGACATTGAGCTTACTTAGGAGGTAATATAATTTCCCCATCCAAGGGTGCCTAAAATAGGTTTTCACCCATGGACTCATCTTTCTCTTTACTTTTTACCTAATCCAAAGGTGCCTCAAAGAGGTTTTCTCTAGAGTATCTCGATGTTTTACTTTTTTCATGACCAAATAATTTCACTTACTATCCAAAGTAGGCAGTAAGGTCTAACATGAATTAAAATCCCTATTTATGATCACCAATGGGCAACCCATCTTTGAGACCCATAAACTCAAAAATTGACTCCTTATTCTAAAATTCATCTAATGGTGTGATAAAATCTTACTAGTCCCAATCAATTAGGTTAAGATAATGAAGGTAAAAGGGGAGAATGGGTTGTGATGGTAAGAACAACATTGGTATCAAATAAATTGGTATTGACCAACTCATTATATGTGATATAATGGGATGATATGTCAGTCCCAGAAGTTTCATCATTGGTTGATAAAGTAGTATCACTCTTGAAATCTATGGGGTCACTCTTAGATGGTATGAATCTAAGACCTCAATTTACTACATGTTTTGCTATGGGGATGGGTTAAATAATACCTTATGTTTTTTCCCCTAGACCTTTTATTTTATAGTTCTAATTTTCCATGATTCTATTAGGAATGGGGTATTTAGTTCTTTGAAAATATGCATCAAAACTTTCACCATATAACCAAGATCCTTTAAATCTTGTAAGATGATCATGGTTTGGTGACATATATTTTACAAACACAAGTGCCTAATTTTTATGAAAATTATTTTTGTTTTTCCATATCATGTTTGGCCTACCAAAGATAGGTTTAGGTCTTACATAGAATTTAGGGCACTTGGGTAGTTTGCCAACATGGAAAACATCCCAAATATAATATGTAGAAATGTTAGCTTATTCAATAGTAAAGTGGGAGGATTTATACATGAGGTGGATAGAAGAAGTGGATGTGAGGTCACTAGGGTCAATGTAATTATATTTTGGAGACTCATGAACTATATATTTATCCTTTTTGACTAAAAAATTAGTGGTAGATTAATATTTTACTTTATATATATTTGGATTCTAGGACCAAGAAGTAAATTATAGGGCATATATATATCAATGACATGGCAACAGGTGTCATGGGTGACAAGCCCAACAATGATAGGGAGATAAATGGTACCTGGAGATTTTATTTATATATTATTGTAGGATTTTATCATGATGATATATAGTTGCATATCTATTGTTATGTATCCCAAATGATGGATAAAATTTAATGAAACTATATTCAACCCTAAAACATTATCTATGAGAACCTACTTGAATTTATGGTGGGAAATGATGGATTCAATATCTAGAGGATTATTGTGTAGGGGAGAAAGGGATGACATATCATATTAATAAAATGTAAGTTATTTCCTTGGGGATAAATTCCCCACAAGTGCTTGAAACTAGGTAAGATCAATGTCATTAGACACCTTAGACTATTAGAGAAGGTTATTCAATATTGTCATGTGCACTTCTGATGCATGTAAGAGATATGATGGGAATTTGTGTTGGGGATTTTTCTCAATTATTCACCAATATCATATTACTTCTCAATAATAGGGTGAGACGACTTGGTTTTATAAGGTACAAAGTCTTGGATTTGGTTAGTATTGAAACAGGAAAAGGACCTTGGAGGGTAACTCTCGGTTGTCTAATTATGACTATAAAATTTTGAGTTGGAATAGAGTTACTCAAATTAGAATAATTAGGTGGAGGTCCCAAAATATTAATTCACAAATGTTGAGGCTCAATTAAGTTGTTCTAATTTAGTGTGGAATTACCTATAGATAAATGTGGAGGTCCCAAAATAGAAGGGACAATACTCTGATGAATATTAGATGGTGTACGAGGAATGAATTTAATAGTATAAATGTAGTTACTTATAACATAACCTACAAAATTTCTATAATCATATGAAACATTGAGGTAACCAATTTAGTTGGCTTGGGTATGATGATCTTGATTACAATTGGTTTGGTTCTGATTCTAGCCTTGATTTTGATGATAACCCTAACCTTGATTTTTGTTATGACCCTATCCTTGATTATGATTGTCCCCTTGTTATATGTTTTGGGAAGGAAATTTTATATATTCCCATATCCTAATTAGTATTGAGAACTCTTATCTCCAACTTGTTATCTCCATTTTCAAACATATCTGGGATAATATGCCTTAGTTGCACATGTCTAAAGATCACATGGATAATAACATGATGGTATTAATAGTACTCATTCTCTTGATACCACATTGGCTTAGGTTGGAACTCTATAAAGGGTTTTATAACTGGCCAAATAATCATATTAACTACAACTAATATTTGAAACACTACTTCAATGGGCTCACCTAGATTACTGAAAAATCTATCTTGGAAGTGTCCTCATCTTGGGGGAACTATATGATGCATAAGTGGTGGATTAGGTGGGGTATTTTGGATAGGTGATGGTTGCACCATTTGCACATGTATTTTTTATGTAACCCCATTTCCAACCATGTTTTTGTTCTTATTGAAGAAATTAGGCTTTTCAATTACACTTACTTGAATTGGTGTTTGAGTCTAGGTTGGTGGTTAGGATTGAGATTATATATTAGCTAAACCCTTATCAATAAATGTATTTTTAATTTGTACCCCATTTTAATGATTTGTTCATATGTGTTTGTATAATGAAGTCTTAGATTATAGGCAACCTCAGAATTTAGGTTTTGTGCAAAAATATCAACTATTTATCTAATAGATTGTGTGTAAAGTGAATTGATAGGGCTTTCCACCTTTATAATAATGTCAATAATATTTATCTGCCCTACTATTTAGCATTACATAAGTCAACCACTATCAATTTGTGTTTTATGTTATATAAGTGATTGAAAAACTTATTTGATAGGTCATTAAAAGTGGTTATTGACCCTTTTGGTAGTTTGAGGAGCCACTCTAAGGATTTTTCACCTAAGATACATGGAAATAAATGAATCAAATAGATGTTATTGTAAGCTACTTCTTGGAATGTGACAAAGAATGCCTATAAATGCTCTCTTGGATCACCTTTCCCTTTATATTTATTAAATTTTGGTAGTTTAAAATTAGGTGGGAAAGGCACCTGGAAAACATTTAGATCAAAAGGGTAGGGGTATATTTCATCAAATTTGTACTTTTTGGTTTGGTTACTTGCTTCAAGTCTTGAGATGATCTCCTTCATCATATTCCACTCTTGGACATTGGGAGCACTTTGGGATGAAATTAAGGTATTTTTATGGGTAATCATGGACTGATGGGCTTGGTTGGAGTTGGCATAAGTAGGTATGGACCCCATTTTCATGGTTCAATTAGGGATATGAACCCTATAACTTAAATTTTGAGTTTGATAAGGAAATTAATATTTTTTTGATTTGAATGTGAATAGGTAAGGTTTTATTGATTTAGAGGAAATTGTTGCTGATTTTGAGGAATATGTTATTACAAATTAAAGGGGATATGTTGTTGATTATGAGGAATCTACTATTGGTTTACAAGAAAATATTGCTATCAATTATAAGAAGTGTGTAAGGTGTGTTGTGAGCCATCTAACACTTATTATGGTGGTAGGTTATTTGCAACTTATAGTTATGGATTGTAAGATACTTATTGTACATTGGAAATGACCTCTTGATGATTGAAAAAAGTATGATGCATATAAATTAGAACTTATTTCAAATCATTAATTGGAATTTCCTATTCATAAGGTGATAATAAATCTATATTATATGCATAATTGGCCAAGGGTTATTGTGGTCATTCAATAAACTAGTTTTAGTCTATAAATGTGGCATTTTTGAACAAAGTTGTAGCTAGAAAAGTCATCAAATCAGCTACAAGATGATTTATGTGTCATTAACTAATCTATTGTATTATAGAAGTGATAATCTTACCATGTTGGGATGGGTCAACAGGTTGACCCTTACCTTTTCTAGATGATGTTATAGATGGTTTTAAATTTTGGGTAATAGGCTAACTTTGGTTAACAATTACTACTTGAGGTGACTCCTCTACTTGAACAAGGATACATAATTAATCCATGGGAAAGTATGGTGGAAGTTTGGCTTCTAATTATAGTAGTCTTAAGATCACCTCATATTTATATTCTACAATTTGATTTTCAAATTGGCCTTGAATAGATCTTAAAATGGGCTGGAGATATTCAAATACTATTGGGTGGTCTTCCCCATCTTCACTTATTTCAAAATTTCTAAAGTATCTCGAAGGATCTTACTAGTTTCTTTTTTCAAAACTAGGGCCATAAGAGGCCCCACTATGAGTGTACATAGGCATGGTTGAAATGGTACTTGAATTTGAGAGGGGTTGGACCTTGATTGGTATTTGAATCAATTTTTAGAACTTGAAGTTGGAATAATATTGAATAGTTTTATACCTTAGAATTATATTTTGACATAATAAAATATAATTTTGAAACCAAGAATGGAATAGGCAGCATAATAATGCCAAATGAGATAAATCTTATTCCAATTGGAATGTGTAATTATATGAAATGTAAGAAGGATGGTTTAAAAATTAGGTAGCATAACACCTTAGTGTGTGAATACACGAAGACGTGTTTTGAGAATTTTGTTTATAGAACTTGATGTACTTATTTGAATGTGGCTGTGAACATAAAATAAGTTTTTAAAATATAATCAAGTAATCATGAATGTATCTTAGAAATTGACACAAGTTTATGGCATAATCACCAATCCTTTTGTTATATTCACTTTTGAGAGGATTAAAAATTTAATGGTTCATTAGTAATTAAATCAATTAGGGTGGAGTTTTAATTCCACCCTTCACTCAAAGGTCTATATGACAAGGCAATCTTTAGGGGTGGATACCTTTGTACCCCTACATCAATGATAATTTTATGTAAAAAGTGGTTTATATTTTAGGTTTTTGTTTGGATTTATAGATGTCCTCAAAGGGAATGAGTCCATCAATTGGATGTTGAGGTCCCTTAGGGCATTTTCCAAAGGGTCTAGTCCCTTTGTGACTGCTTCAACTATAAAGGTCTCAGTGGAGTGATATCTATTTAGCCAAGCTCTAAGGGACATTATAGCTAAGATACCAATAGAATAGCCTTAATTTTTATACCCCATCAGATGATGGGGTTGGTATGATGTTAGGATGTGACTTCCTAGTCAATGTACCCCTAAAAATTGTAAGAAGGTGATGAATTCCACCTCGTGCAATTAAAAAAATAAAAAAAAGGAGAGACATGTTTTGTTTCTGATTCTCAAGACCCCATAGATGGGCAAGACAAGAGTATATTTTAAAATAATCCTTCAAGTAGATAAGAACACAAGTAAACTATGTGATTTTATGTCACTTAGGCTCCATAAAGGGGCAAGGGGAGAGTATAGACATGCTAGTTTATATGAAAAACAAGAAAGTAAAGGTAATTTAAGCAAATAACAAAGTGTAAATTCTCTTAAAAGCATGAAATTAAAGTGTCTATTCCTTGTTAACCACAAAATATAAATATGAATGAAATTTACCTTATTAATTATGTAAAATAATATTTTAAGCTATCAAAACCAACAAGAAAAAAATTGAGTGTTTGAACAATGATTTTGGATATCAAAGGAAGTTATATTTTTGTATTTTTAGGCCTCAAGGAAAATAACACAGGGAGATCCCACCATTATTTAGGATTATATCACCATTATGAAAGATGATACCATGTATTATATATCAATGTTGCCACTCTACATTAAGTCAAAAATAAATTTTGGTGTTTTCACCAATCAACAAGATGACCTCACCATTTTATAGGATAAATTTTATATTTTGATAAAAAGAACCACATAAAGAAAAATTACCTTTTGAGTGACCTCACTGATTCATAGGTCAAGCTAACCATTTTTAGGTCAATTCCACTATTTAACAGGTCATTCCCATTGAATATAGAAAAACATAGTGAAACTAGGAATGAAAAACTTTCATTTAAATGGTCAATACAACTGATTCACAAAGAAATTCCATTGATTATAGGAAATCATAGTGATATCAGTAGCATGACCTAATGATTATTAGTCAACCTTATTAATATGTATGTCAATCCTACTAATGCATAAGTCAATATTGCCAATTTGTTTAAACATACATAGAACACAAAGTAACAAAATGTAATCCTACTAATATGTAGGTCAAAGTTAACATTTACAAGGTCAATTTCATCAATTCTCAAGGCATTATCATCAATACAAAGAAGATGGAACACAAGAAATTTATAATAAAATAAGAAAAATTAGAGTTAAAGAATACTCTAATTA